>JBBDHG010000061.1:357500-1762500 GCA_037951165.1 Lophius americanus
GAGGAGCACAAGGTGAATTGAGCTGAGTCTACTATTTAAAACCTTTCAACTTTGACTAAAGAGGGTGGACGGGGTCTACCCTCTGCTCGTCTGTTCACACTGTTTGTCTCCACGTTTCTGCAGCCATTATGGTGGTGTTTGACTTAAGCAGCGTGAGCTCTTTACAACATTCCAGGTAAGAGAAACCCACATTACAATCTCATTATCGTACCAGTAACATGGCATTTGAAGGCTTGTGTGTGTTTGTTTGTGTAAAGACAGTGGTTGGAGGACGCCATGAAGGAGAATGATCCATCCAGTGTTTTGCTGTTCCTTGTCGGCACCAAGAAGGACCTCAGTGTGGGTGAAACTTATCAAGAATTACTTAACAGGAAAAAAAAGATTCAATGTTTATTGAATTAAAAAACGTTAATCAG
Source organism: Lophius americanus (assembly GCA_037951165.1). Taxonomy (NCBI): domain Eukaryota; kingdom Metazoa; phylum Chordata; class Actinopteri; order Lophiiformes; family Lophiidae; genus Lophius; species Lophius americanus. The sequence goes on from JBBDHG010000061.1 coordinate 357,917, forward strand.
CAGCAGGTTTGATAGTTTTTTGATGCTGTTTTCTTGGCCTTTGTGACCAATCAGAAAGAAGATGTATAGATAATCCAAATAACCCTGACAAAAATAATGATACTTCAATAAATGGTAAGACGTTGGCTGAGTAAATGTGCTGGAAGCCTCTCTAATAATGTCAAATAATTTTCTGACACAAATCTTATTCATTGTTCTGCTTATTTCAAACCTTCAAAATAAAAGATGAAAAGGAAATGCAAAGGAAGGTTTAAAAAAATGTACGTGTGAGGGTAGAAACCTATTAAGTCTTCTGTAAATATAAATATATAAAATATAAAAATTACTCCCAAGAGTGGAAAGAGTTAAATACGATTTATACAAAATTGCTGAAACGTTTCAAAAGTTGGTATAATAAAATTTCACATTAAAGTAAGTTATCAAAAAAGCAGATATATTAGCGGTTAATAAATCAGATGTTTTGACAGTGGGACAATTTTAAGTCTTTTCTTAGACACAGACAATGATGTAGCAGAATCCATTAAATCATATTTTAATTCCATAAATGTACTCCACGATACCTGATAGAAAACTGACCACGGGAGATTAGGTGTAATGGGAGACGGAGATTCTCTGCCTGTCTGGTAGAGTAACGGTGAAACTGGGAATTATTAACAAGATAATGACTAAAGCTGGATTGTAAATCCGTAGTTTTAGATATAAATTTAAAAGCAATTGTAAACATTTGGATCACGTTAATATCAAAAACAGAGAGCAAATGTAACTTCAGGAGGAGAGGGGCAGCCTGTGCATCAGATTTTTGAAAAAGGTGTTAACCCAATAAACCATTTCCTACAAAATAGCATTGATATATTTTATTGTTACAAAGCTGTATTTTTGAAAGCAGAGGTTTCAAAAGTAGAGTAAGGAAAATAAGCAAATATTAACATTTGAAAGTTTGGAACCATCAAATATTTTAGTTTGTGTTTTCCTGTTAAAATATTTGCAGATTAATCTTCTTCTTAATCTGTGTGAATAACTTCTATTATACAATCAGCTCATCTTCACACGGTGACCAACTGAAGCTTTGCTCTCTTTATCATTTTCCGCCTCTTCCTGCTCCTTCCTGGGTTTTTCACGCCTCAGTCCCCGGATCAGTTGTGCCGCATCGAGCAGGAGGCCATCAGACTGTCTGAGGAACTCAAAGCAGAGTACTGGGCTGTTTCTGCAAAGTCAGGTTAGAGTCCGTCAGCATTTCACTTTCTCCTCCTTTCTTCCTCTATTGTTGTCTCATAAACTCACCACAACCGACTCTTAATCGTTCTAGGTGACGGTGTCAATGATTTCTTCTTCCGCGTGGCATCTCTGACTTTTGAGGCCAATGTTTTGTCCGAGATGGAGAAAAGTGGCCTGAGACATGTCAGTGACATCATCAGTGAGTCATTTTGCTCAGTAGAGTTTCATTAGTTTCATTTGCATGTGTGAATGTTTGTTCTTGGACGGGTCACCTGTCCAGGTTGGCCCATGTGATCACGCAGAGATTTAAGAAAGGACCAGGATGGATAAAAGTCCTTACTTTAGTGAGAGCAGTCTTCTTTTCTGCAAGAGCGTTGCTATTTATGTACTTACACTGTAAAAACTCAAAATCCTATCAAATAGCTACATTGGTCTAATTTTTATGTGAAAATATCTCATTGCACTCAATGTGAGACAGAATCACTTAAAAAGTAATATTCCGAGAGATATGGGGATATGTTTTTTGCTCTTATACACCTCAGAATAATAATAAATAATAATAATCGTACCCAACAAAGTTCTATTGCCAGATTTTCTTTTAACTCAGTACAAGCTAAAAAAAAACCCTTGCCATTTTTTAAATTTTTTACTTACTTACTAGGGGGTATTCTTTTACAGTGTTTTGGTGTAATTGGTGCTACCAATGTTGTCTCCACAGGTGAAGCTGCTAGAGCTCTAACTACTTATGATATTTAGGCACAAATTGTTCTTTTGTGAGCTGGAAATTGATTAATATCTACAATGCCAGTGTTCATCATATGAAGTAAATCTTGTGTCTCACATTGTATTATATTTCGATACAAAAACTGTGAACAATGTTTTCTTTTGTGTCCCACACAGGGCTCTGTGATGGCACAGATGCCAATCGCGCGGCCAGCATGCAGAAACCCAAGTGCTGCTGATGAGGGCGAAGCAATAAGCCTGGGCAGACTGCAACAAGTACACAGCTACATAAAATGGGACACTTAAGGAGGAAATGAAATTGAATTAAGGACTAAGCCTGAGTAAATTTGGTAGAAAGCAAAGTCATGTCAACTAAATGATGTTGTGGTGATCTGGAAATGTCCTGAGAGCAAGATTCTCTTCCGACACAAGTTGCAGCTTTGAACAGCCCGTCAATCAGACGAATGACCAGATGTCCTTTCAAAAGTGTGTTTGTAGAACAAGTACAGCTTTGTGAATAATTCTGAGCTTCATAAAAATGTCAGTCTGAAGCCGTTTTTTCATCGGAGGAAACATCTTCGCCACACCAAATGCATTTTTCATTGCTTCCCTCACTCATCTGTCATGTGGTTGTGCTGCTAATGTGATACATACGCCAGCTCCCATGACCACAGTCACAGCCCTAACAGCACATCACTCTCCTCTGACACAAGGGCTCTCAGGATTTTGAGAAAAAGGACGGTTGTTTAAAGACTGAGGAGCAGGAAATAACGTCCGCTTGAAATTCAGGAGACTGCAATGAGGAAAATGCAAGAAAGGTGTTTCTCCAAGCCTCCTTATGTTCTCCTATGAAAATACAATTAAACAGTACCTTCATCTGGCTTGTAACCTATTATTTATTGAAAATAAAACTAAAAAAAAATCCCTTAGTGAATAAAATATGAACTATTAGGGTAAAATAAATGTATAAGATAGATCTCCTCGAGTCGATTCACATGCAACCAATTTGGTCTAAATCGAACCAACAGTGGAGAAAAGACTTTGAGATAAAGATCTCCCTACTGGTGGAAACATGCGGCATACTTCAGTTTTTGGGTTTATTATATCCCCTTGCTGGCATATAATAAAACGTTGTTTGTGTTTGTCATTCTGTTGAAATAAGTTCAAGAGTGTTAAAGTTGCTGAATTTCATTATATACGCTTTCCAGATAATTACGCTTATTCTGTGAAGAAAATCAAGAATGCAATCAGACAAATGCATCCCATGTAGGTATGCATCCTAAATGAGCATGGAAAAGAATCAGAGTGTAGTATGAACACTTTTATTAAAGCGATCACAGGTAGAAAAGGCCATATGCAGAGCCAGAGACATCATTCCTCCTTTATCACCAACCACCACTAAAAAAAGCAATCACAGCTTCACTCAGAAAGATGGCGTATCTCAATCTGGCAAGAGGCAAAGCAAGATAACTCATGAATCGTAATTAATGAAAATAGTTTGCTTATTATGGGACCAGCTTACTTTGCACACTGTCAACTGAAGCATGCTATTGAATCCCAGCGCGGCTTCTTTGCATTGGAGCAAAGGAACATTCTGAAAAAACAGAAAGTTAAGAGGGATGCAATGGCCGAAAACTGCAACACAATACTCACCAAAGACATTTCATGTGTTTTTGAAAGTATATTCATTCTATTGGAACAGCTGCGTGCAGTTTAGAGTATAATACACATAAACACAGTTTGATAGCATCTTCTGATGTTGGGGTTAGACATAATTGAGTTCTACAACACTGAATTTCTTAAATGAAGGGGCGATACTGTTGAATGTGAGAACAATCTGACAAGTGAAATACCCCCAACTTTTCAGATGCAAGTGACTCATATCTGAGTCAAATTACCCTCTGAAAACACCATGGACGCTTACGTGGCATGATGACTTATTCCACTTTAGGCCACTTTACTAACGGCTTAAAAAACGTGAACTGACTTCCTCTGCGCCGCCTAGCAGAAATCTAGTCATAAGAGAATACACTGGAGGCTATGTACAGCAGCCAAGACAACTTTTCAGCTGATCAAAACACAGTAAGTGCGGAGACAGACATGTAGCAGGAAAACATGTTTTACACAAACTCAAGCTGAAATAGAGGTTTCTCCATTTTTTTTTTTTTAAATTAATCTCACTCGCCATGTTTTTGTGTCTGCACAGTCACTGATGTATTTGCTTTGAGATGTATGAAGAGCAGAGGCTTAACGTTCAAACAGAAAAACAAAGTCTTTATTTTTTTATTATCTATACAAAAATGAAATTTCCTGATTGGCTTGGCAAAGCGCTTTTTTTTTTGGCAAAAACTTGTTAAAATCCACCAACATAAAAATGGGTCGTGAAAACGTTCTCTCAGGCCTCTGTCAAAGCCATTCAAGGATCAAAATAAAAACCAAACAAATTAAAAATACAACAGCTGCTCTTTTTAGGTCCATTTCCTATAGGTCATTTTTTCAGTCTTTGTTTTTGTACTGCCTTTCTGCGTGAAATATACAGTGTTAGTATTCAAAACACTTTGTAGGCAGATGAAACGGTCTAGAGGTGAGGAGGGGAGACATTTGGGATGGGCAGTGAGGAGCATAAAATGATAGGAGGAGCAGTGATGAAGCATGATGACCTGGATGTTAGGCGCACCATTGAATGGACATCAGTTGAATGGAATGGCTCCAAGCACCAGTCAGATCAATGAACAGGCCGATGGGTTTTGAGGAAGCAGGGATGGGGATTAAGGACCAGTTCTAGAAGCAGTACAGTGCATACAGTTGGGTGGGAGGTTGGGGGGTGTAGCGACGCCCCCCTGCATGTTCTATCGGTCCATTTCGTCCAGAAGAGGTGTGGCGTCTCCAGCAATCGACATGGGTGTGCTCTCGATCATGGGACTGGGCGATGGTCGTGGCGTCATCCTCTGGGCTTTCTTTCGCCCCTGGGCCTCTTTCTCTTTCAGCCACTGCTCCGCCATCTTGCCCCAATCCACAGCAGAGCTGCTGCTGCCACTGGGCCTGCAGGGAAGGAGGACAGAAGGGGACATTGTTCAGTGAAAACATAATGGAAGGAAAAACAGAGGGAATGGCAGGGCTGCCGCTAAGATTATAGTCTTAGCACCATCTCGTGGCAGAAAGGCTCAAGTGGTCAAAGAGGTTAATGCTCAATAATTATTCATTGTTTGTTTTAGAAAAACAGTGGCAGTTGTAAAAACAATGCAATGTTCAGCTTTGCAGTACATTGCATGAACCACATAGACAGTATTTCCCCATAACTTACTTTGGCTGCTGCTGTGGCGTTCGTCCTCTGGATGAGGTGGAGGACGACGGCGTGCTGGACGCCTGGCCATGGTGGCTGCTGTGATGACCGGGATGGCTGTGGTGTGCCAGATGGTTTGTGTGTGGGTGAGCATGTGCGTGAGACTGCGAGGACTGCGGGGTGGAGCCTGGGTATTGTGGAGTGCCCAGTGCCTGCTGGCTCGGTGTGGTGTAGGAGTAGCTGGGAGTCATCAAGGGCGTCGCCATGGGCTGCTGAGGTGTAGCAAATACCTGCAGAGAAGGAAGTACAGACAATGAATGTACCCGATATGTGAAATGTTGATTGAGTTTGATCCCTTACAAGGAAAGGTCTCATGAGTCAAATTCAAACCATACTGAGGTACTTCTGACACAGGTTCTCCATCTACCTACATGTAGAACTAATGCAATAATGATAATTCCGAGCTGGCGGAAATGTCTTGAAAGTGAACAGTATTATAGGTGCTTTTAAGATGTTTCTGATCACCTTCTCGTCGGCTTTTTCTTACTAAGACGATATAACTACTGTACGCAAAATAGAATTCAGTTGGAATTAATATTTCCAAATTGTATTTAAAATTTAAATTAAACTGCTTTATGTTATTAGGTGTAATAATTTTACATATTTCTGACAATACATAACAGCACACATACTAGATCACTGAGCTGTTCGATGATGAAGAAAAACAGATACCATAGACAATTATCATAACATGGTCTGGTCATAATGTCTGCAAAGAGAAAATCCTGACATAACCTGCCTTTTCAGAAAGCCTACTTCTTACCACAATCACAAGATCTGATCATTATCACCTTTGGTGTATCCTTAAGTTTACATAGACATAAGGGAATGTTGGGTCAGTATCTGAGGAACCAAATGCATCTCCAAAATCGCCTAAGTCCACTCAGTGTAGTTGTCACCATAAAAAGCTGCACTCACATGATAAGCAGAGGAGCTCCCTCCTCCTCCTCCGGTGCTGCCACCGTAGCCGTACTGGCTAGAGCCCCACTGTGCGGGGGTGGTGTTGGGGTTCTGGCCTTGGCCCGTGACTGCTGCGATGGCACTGAACATCTGAGAGGTCATGTTGCGTGGGAGCGCGTTGACAGCACGAGTCAAATCTAGGGAGGAATGCAAAATATTTGGAAATGGTGAAATCTTCTTCGAATCCACACGTGCTGAACATGTAGATGTGTGCGTGAGGAAGAGAGTGGGCCTCACCTGCAATGTTGATATTGGCTGGGGTGGCATTCAGGGAAGCAGGCGTCCTTGTCCTGCTACTGTTGCTGGGAGTGATGCCTTTGATAAGGGAGAAAAAGGTTACTTACAATACGTTTAAGCCATGGTAATAAGACATTAGAAACAGGTGTCGCTCTTTCATACCCGGAACAGGCTCTTGGTAATGGTCCTTGAACCAGCGGAAGAGTCCATTCACTGTAGGAAATACTTGTGAACGGTATCGGAAGCCATCTGGAGTGATGGTAACATACTCAACCCTAAAAAAAAAGAAAAAAGACAACATGTTGACATTAGTAGTTATATAATGACTGAATTGATTCATGAAATGGCGGTGTGTTGGAGAATTACTAACAATTGTGGTGAAGTGCTGTGATGTTTGGTATCTTAGCAAAACAAATTAAACATGACTCAGAGATTCTGATTTACAAATATGAGCCTTGAAAAGCGCAGAGTACCAATAAATCAAATGGCATCATCTGGTGTTCCTGTGTCATTAATATCCTCTTGGGCTGCTTTCATAATTAAGCTTTACGTTAGCTTCCACTGAAATCAGCCAACACCGATAATTAAATATTTGCTCCACAAGGCATTGTAATTATAGTGTGTAATCAGAAAATAAAAACAAAATCAAAAACTATTCTGCTCACCGAGGTTTACCACGAGGCTGGTAGCCCAGTGTAAATTTTCCTGGCAGATCTCTACACGCTGAAATGAAGTAAGGAATAAAAGTGGGCTTCTCCCTCTTTGTCCTGACTAATAACTCTTCCATTTTCTGTACAGGGAGAGAACAAAACAAGATGAGAGAGGTAAAAAATGAGACAAAAAAAAGGTAAGTCGAACAAAATCGATGCTATTCACATGATTACAAAATATTCTGCATCAGCACTTACCTCTTTGCTTCCTCCACTGCACTCCTGGAAGTACTTGTGCCCAAGCAGATCCCGGGCAAATGATGCCATTGGCTGTATGTATCTAGCAGTGATCTCATCCAGATCTTCAAACTCCTGCAAAGAATCCAAGAATCTCTTTTGGATCATGCGACAACTACAATAAAACTGATGTTTCAGCACGAAACGCAAGATCGTGCCAAACAAAAGAGGAGAGAATGGCTAACCTCACTATTGATCCACAGGGTGTGCCCTAAGCTGAATGCATTTTCTTTGCCTTCTTCTCTCACGTCCACATGCTGGTAGATGCCCTCAGCCACCTGCAAAATATCAAACAGAGTTGTTTAATACACATTAACCTCAAATGAATGCATTACCTGCATACAAGTGACCAGATTTGCATAAAATCTTACTCATATAGTGTACATACATGCTGTTTCCATGTCTTGCTCAACCCCTCAACCAATCCCTGTCAGTTTTTTCTTATAAACTTTATCCTCATCCATTTATTCAATTGTATATTTTTTACAAGTTTACCCTTTATGCCTCTATCCGTTTCTTACCTTCCAGGTGACAGTAAGGTGGTTCTCTCCCTTGCTGCTGGGTCTGATGATCAAGTCCCCCTGGTCCAGGGTCTCCATCATCTTCTCTGCTTGGTTGAAACTTATGTTGTGGAAGTTGGGGTGGGCTATCACACGCTTTATATATGCTGGAGAGACGTCGAGAATGCAACGGATTGTCAAACAATGCAAGAACATCGAAGCGGAAGTTCATTAAGCTATTCTGTTTCAAACAACTTCATTTTACTAACGTGTTCGCTGTTGTTTCTTTTTTAGCTCTTCCTCCTGTTTATGGTGTTCGGACTCTGTGTCAAAGTCATAGTAGCTGTCCTTGGGGAGCTTCCACTCATTGGCTTTGTCCATTAAATCCGAAGTGCGGCACGTGAGGTCAACACTGAATTTTTCAATGTCGATTTTCATGATGCGGCAGTGAACAGTCATGCCCACCTGAGCGATGAGACATTGAAGAACAATGCGGTTTCACATTGGTGTCACAAAAGTATTTAAACACATTTATTAATCTCTATCAATTATATCTACTGGTAATGATTCCTGTAAGTGCTACCGAATAGAAACTCTCAAACAAACAGTCACTTTTTTTTGCAGAGAGATTAAACACAGAAAAGCCACAAACATCATCTCACCTTGACCCTCTCCTCAGGATGTTTGACCACTTTGTCACTGAGGAACTTTGTGGGAATGAATCCCTGGACGCCGTTATCTAATCGGGATCGCACCCCGATGGCCTGACCTGGACAAGAACCACTGTCAAAGTGATTCCACACCTAAAGCAGAAAAACAATGCAGATTATGTTTCAGTCAGTGTCAGTTGACAGTGTTTTACATTAAGTTGACAAATGAAGAGAAGGTAGATTTCTGGTACCTCGCTAAGTTCAGGGAAGTTGTCCTGTTGGCAGAAGGGGCATTGCCACAGCCCTGTTGAATCATTGCGGATAGCCTGGTCGTAGCTTTCTCCCTGAGGCCGCCTATGAGCAATGCCAGTCACCACACTGGTGATGAGTTTACCTGGAACGACAGGGGGAAAAATACTTCAACATCAAGCTGCATTGCTCTGAACAAGTCATGTGCTGTTTAATAATTTACTATATATTACTGATGTTGATGAAGTTTAATTTAAGAAATAAATATGTGTACTTCTATGCTGCCTATCTTACCAATATAAAAGGTCTCTGGTGTTTCCTTAGTGAGGAGGTTGAAGACTTCCTCAGTGTTGGGGACCCTGTAGGGAACTCTCAGATCTTTGTATCTGCAGCTCAGCTCAGCTCGGATGTCATACAGAGTGATGCCTTTGTTGCCATAACCCTACAGGAACAAAATTGAGTCTTTCTGAAACAGGTTTGAAATTTTCGGCTTCACAAAAACCCTTCTGGACTAAAATGAACTTTTTAGCACAGCAAGATATTTTTATCAAGTTTTGTCAAGACAAATGTTTAAACCACAACAAATGCACCTACCTGTCTTTCAAGCTCTTCAGCAAAGGCATCCAGGTCCAGATCTTTGAGACGTTCAGGATTTTCCAATATCTCCTCCAGAGCTCCAGCTGGATTGGCATCTTCTGCAGACTCATCATACTCAAGGGCATCCACTGCCATCTTGCGGGCCCACTCATACGTCTCAGGGTGGACTCGAGATCCATCCAGAACCTCAATGTATGAGTCCGTACTGTGTGATAAGTTTAGAGTATAACAAACAACATTTAAAATAATTCCACAGGAGGTTGAGTTCATGCACTACGCGAAACATCCTGATGATCTGAATATACAGAAGATCTGAACAAGACACCAACCTGTCTCCAAGTGATGCAGTGTCAATCTTGATGAAACCAGCACAGTTGATAAATACTTTGGGTCCCATGTGACACATGGTCACCAGCTGGGTTCTGTTTTCCAGACGAGTGTTATTCTGTTTCAGAATCTGCACAACCACAAGGACCACAACAGTTATTGTTTTAGCAGATAAAGCTGCATATTTTAGGATATGTCATATAAAATTAGCAACATCATACTTTCAGTAGTTGAGAGCCCTTCCTTGGTCCGAGACCACAGACATACTGGACAAGGCTCTGAGTGTGAGGATGGGCAATAGCCTTGTTCACATCCACTCCAACCTCATTGACACGGTTGATATATTCACAGTAAAGAGCAGAGAGCAAATCTTCCTTCACCACATGCTCCTGAAAAGAAGACGAGGATAGAAAACGTAGATTAAAAATGACGTATGTTGGTGCTTAATCATAATTCACAATCAACTCTTTGCTAATAGCATTGTGTTGAAATTCATAACTGATGCTCAAGATTTTGGAAAGGTGGTTCATCACATTGTCTTCTAATATACATACATACACTAAAATAACTTAAATAGTCTTTCAGTTACATCCCCTTAAATTATGTAAATATAGCTGCAAAAAATGTTCAAATAAAAGAATGGAGCATGGCCGATACATAGATGGAAACAAAACCACAAAATTTCTTCCAATGTCCCACCTGTAGAGGGTGTAGTTTGAGACAGAGAATATCTTCATCTGTGCCGCAAACTTGAGCATATTCGATCAGGGGATCCTGGATCTTCCTTGCTATTGACACAGCCTGCCGCAGCAAGGGAGGGTAATCTCTAAAATCAACCTGCACACACAGACAGCAGAAGGTCAAAGAAATTTGAGCAGCAAGTGACACACTGAATCACGTCTTGGAGCCTCCAGATGGGGAAACTGATAATCTGTATATGTGTATGTTTGGGAGAATATTTACCTCAGACTTCTTGCTGTTCATGTACAGCGTAGCCAATTCATTGTCAACAAGTTCCACTCCAACTGTGGGCAGAGATGATTCTTGCTCAAGCTCACTGATAGCTCTCTTGATGTCCTCCATGATCATTTGGGCATCTCTGTGAACATAGCAAAGTAGCTACCTTAACACAATAACAGCTTGTGAATATTGCCAACAATATTCCTAAAGCATCATGCGATGGCAATGCCATAATGTAGCATTGACATCACATCCTGAAGTCCCTTATTGAACTTCCTTTTGAAGGTGGGTCTGGTGCGCCTACATTCCACCCTTCATTTGGTATTAACACAGTGGAGGCGTACAATTTCCTTTGGGAGGTGGTGTCCAGTTGGTCAACCTCTGAGATGGCAATACAGGCAATCATGGCACTTCTATTTAACAAGGTAAAACTCTTTGATATTAAACCAAGAGCAACAGGGTCGAAAAAAAGGGATAGACAGGGAGTCACATTTTGATAGTGCTTATTTGTGCGGCTCAAAAAGTCTTAAAAGTCACTAGTTGCAGTGTGCAGCTAGCTGAAAGAAGAAGAAAATCAACTGAATGTGTCTTCAAATTGACCAGACAGTAAGACAACTGCAAGGTCCTTACCCTCCGAACATAGGAAGAAATTAATCATAACAGCAAATTTAAATGATTTGAGAAATCACACCGTATACTGGTGTTTTGGTCATTGTAAACGAAAAAAACAAATATGACAAAAAAAGTCTCAAAAGAAGAAATGAAGTCCTTACCGGCTTTCCCCGGCCACAGCCACCACATGAGGCTTCTTTTTGGTCAGAAATCTTTTGAGATTTTCAATGTCGTGAGCCTGGGAAGGACAAGGACATTTATGAGTGATCACTTCAAAGATGAATCTAGTAACATATTATTCTAAAATAGTATCAGCACAGTAACTTCATGTCATTTTTCAGCTTGTACCTTCTTCTCCCTCTCATCCTCCTTAAAGGCATTTCTCCTCTTCATGAAGTAGGGCAGCCGCAAGAAGTCAGCCACCTCACCTTCTCCATTGATCAGAGCACAGAAGACTGGTGTATCTCTGTTAAAACAAAGGATGTGATAAAAAACTTCATAAACACATTAAGTTATCACTTAGCCTTATATGGTTGCAATTTAATTGTGCACATTTAAAAGCAAGCAAAATTCCAGAAACTGAGAAGAGGAAAAAAAGTCAACATTGAAGAACACATACCTGCTGGGTGCATAAGCCACACCCAACACCCGAATCCCTTTGCCCTGACTCTCATCCATCAGATCATCATCCTCCTCAACCAATTGATCTGGTCTGTATGGAGAAACCTTGAGCCAGTTATACAACCGACGACAGCAGGACTGCAGAAAGAGATCAATTTAGATTTCATAACCAGTATCAACCCACAACAAATGCAAATAGTTAAATAGGTAACAGATTGTGATTATCTTGCACAGTATGAACATAATGTTTAAATCTTAACCTTCTGTGGGCATATATCATACATACATAATAATGTAAGGTTACAAGGATGAATTTAATGACTAATTACCCTGATGATACTCTCTTTGGCCTCAGCGACCAATTTGCTTTTGAGTTCCTTGGCCATCTGAGGGTAGAGGAACTGAGTGAGAGCTCTCTCTATGGCTAAGGTTCGCTGCCTATTCCACTCCTGCACTTGATGGCTGAACTCATCCCTGTAGTAGAACTGCTTGATCTCGTCAAAGTATGTCTGGTCTCCAGCATATCTGAGGACAGCAGAGACAGAGAAACAGTCTTAGTATTATCAGGATCATCATTTAAAAAGACAAACAAAAAACTCTACTGACAAGTATGTCAAAAACATTGGCTGCATTGTTCAAACATAAAACCCATTGGACCTAGCCTACATTTCAAACCTCCCATCCCAAAAAAATCAAAGCTTGCTCTCAAAAAATGGTAAAACAGTTACCCACATCAAATCGTTTGTTTTCAAAGATTTTATGAACGAAGATTGAGTATGAAAAATGATGAAACGGAAACGTCTGTGATGTGCCTGGATATTAATGACAATTTTGCGGATGGACTCAAACAGATTAGATGTAGGTGGCCAGTATGCATATATGTGTACGATACAGAATATCTTGACTGAGGCTGTTGTTCTATAAAGAACTGCAGCTTAATATCATTGAAAAGTTCATCGGTATATCTACTGTACTTACCCTTTGACCCCAATAAGGTCGATACAGATGTCAATGGAAAGCAGGCCTTCATCTTCCGCTAGGCACATCTTCAAGAACTGATCTCCACTCAGCTCTTTCACAGGCTTATTCTTAAGATACTTGAAGGAGTAGGCAAAATGAGCCTCATCTATCTCCTACAGGAAACAAGCAAATTGAAAAGCACTTTTAGATTGGGATTATGAGCACAGTCCATAAATCTGTCTACTATATGTACTTACCTTTTTGCCCTTCTTTGTAGGCTTGATGTTGATCTTGGCTCTCTCCTGAAAGGTCTGTCGGAGAACGTGCCTGACCAGAGGCTCACGAGCGATCTGCATGGCCACCATGTACCTGGTTCCTTCCAGCACTGCCTCTGGAGTAGAGAATTGACTGCAAACATAATCTTTTGCCAGCTCGACTGGCTCAGCCGGGAACTGTTCTGTCTCGTGACGCTGGTAACTGTCTCTCAAATTCTCGCCAAACTGCTCTGGAGTTAACCCAAACTTTTTAGCCAAGCCATCTGCAATTAGGACGACACAGAAAAAGTAGCGGTTAATAGAAAAACAGTTTGAATGGACTTGGACTCAGTAATTGTGTAAGATAAATGATGAGACTAACCAAGTCCAACACTCTGACAGATGCTGTACATATCTCTACGAGATGCTAGTTTGAGGTCAGGTCCTTTTGGTTCTTCTTGTTCTACCTCGATTTCTTCTTCTTCGCCTGAAGACGAGCCAGTCAAAAATAATTAATTGTTAAAATAAGGAAAACATTCAATACTCAAAAGTCATTGCAATTAAATATCTACAATTCCTCTATATCTTTACATCTTCATCTAAGGAAATGATCAAATCAGACACGTCCTTACCGTCCTCTGACACTTCCTTGATCTTCTTGAGCCTTTTCTTGGTGGTTTTGGCAGCATTCTGCATCTTTGGGATGTCTCGCCCATAGTAGAGCAAAAAGTGGTTGTACACATCCCCAAGTTCTTCAAGTGTCTGAACATCTTTCAACCTAAAAAAGAACAAATAAATTGGAGTAGGGAAGATTGGTGAAAAGCACAATGACTACATTCCTGCCATCACTCAATTATAAGTATCTCCAAAACCAAAACCCATATCACATTTCAAGACCCAAATGGTGTTGAAGCATACCTCTCCATATCGGCAGTGTCAAGAGGACGGATGCCATCAGCCAAAGGTTTGTCGGGATCAGCAGAAATCTGCTCAAACTGGTAAGACTGCATCTTCTGAAACAGACGGGTAAGGTTCTGCTTCCGGGTCTTCAGTTGAGTCCACTGGTGGGTGTAGGATGACAATTTATAGATCAAGAAACCAGAAGTAGTGTATTTGTGCCAAGTTGATCAAATTTAAGGATTAATGATTTAAAATATTCTAATCAAATAAAAAATATCCATCCATCTGTGAAAAGATGAATCAACTATACCTTTTCATCCCACTGCCAGACTTTCCACAGGTCATTGATGTTGAGCTCTGGTTCCACATATTCTTTCCTGTAGAAAGCTATGAAAGGAACCTGCAAAATAAATAGGGTAAAAAGTTTCCTCATGACAATGTCCCAAAGACTTCTTTATTGATTTGAAATGAAATACCCAAAAATAAAGAAAAAGATGAAGGGAATTCATCTTGTAGGTCCTGAAAACCCAATGTACCTCAAACTGTTGATTCCTCATGAAGTTGAGGGCCTCTTTAATCTTGGCAATTGTGCTGGGGCCTTTCCTGCTGAAGTTTGTTGTTGTCCCTCTGTCTAGATAATCTGTGCTCTCCTGTTTAAAACACAAAAAACATTTTGAATGATTTGGATCATGTTTAACAAGGGGGAAAAATCAACAATTTATCCCACATTAGGGGAATCCAACCGGTCAGGTGACTGATAATCGAGAGAAATTCTATCTGTTTCTTGCCGATGCAATATCCTTGAGTGTTTATGACAATGTTTGTACCTGCATGGAGATGGTAAGAGTGGAGAAGCCGTGCCTGAAGATCCATTCTGCTTCCTCTTCCAGCTCATCATCCTCACATGGTTTAATAGGGATGGATCTCAACTACAAGAAGAAGAACAGTCAGAAAGACTGGCAATAGTAGAAATAAAATCACCATGAAATTAAAAGATGAAATTTAAAAGCATAATTTCATAATAATGACCTTACATGGTCTGCTTATGAATTTAGAAAGTGCATCAAGCCTTTTATCGTCCTAAACACTGACAAACACACACCTGGAAGCGCTCTGGCATATCTGTGGTACGGATCTCATTGTCTTGGTCGGTCATGTGACTACTTTCCAGCTCACTTGGCTCATAGATCTCAAAGATGCTCTTCCTCCCTTGCCTCCTCTTAGTCTGTTTCTTTGGTCGGTCCCAACCCTCCTCATCCTGGTCCTCTTCTTCCTCCTCACCCTGGTCATAAGCGTCTGCATCAAAGTCAGCAAAGTCAAAGTCTCCGCCAAAGATTTCTTGGGCCTCCTGGAGGGCTCTGTCGGGAAATGACGAAGAGAACAAAAATTACATCTTTGTCCGCGCTCAAGTCTTCAAGTTTATTAAACTGCAATCATGTCATGGTAAGGAGAATGGAGGCAAGAATAAGCTCCCTGCCCTGAATATGACATATTTTCAAGGGACCAATAGCCTCAGATGTTCTGTATAGAATACAACACTCACGCATCTGTGTATCCTGAGAACTTCTTGCCCCTCTTTTTGGTGATGGGTTGACCATCATCATCCACGATAAAATCGTCTATGTCTGTGAGTAAAAGAACAAAGATATCAGAAATAATTAAATCCATACCACTTGAGTTTTTTATTTCTTTACTAGTTGTCTACTTTTTAGACACACAACGCAACAGTGAAACTAATTTATTCTTGGCCAACCTGACTCTTCATCCTCTCCTTCTTCATCTTCATCCGCATGAGGGAGGGGCTCCTCAACAGTCTCCCCTTCCTCCATATCACCGTCTGCATCACCATGAAAGATCTCATCGGCAATCATGTCTTTCTCATCATCGTCTTCTTCATCATCGTCAAGTGTTTTTACACGGTCATATTTTTTCTTCTGTAACAGAGAACAGGTAAAGCATTATTACTTTTACTACAATGTAGAAAAAACACAAGAAATACTGGAATTCAGGAAGAATATGAAAGGCTACCACTGCACACTATCTCTGGGGAAAATATTCATAGCAGATGATTCTTACCCTCCTTTTCACTTTAACACCCAAGTTTTCCTCAATTAGATCAAGATCATCATCATCCAGGTAGTCGTCATAACCTGAAAAGAGAGAAGATTTTCAATCAATGAGTAACAAATTCAATATATACACCAATCAATCATAACATCATCACGCATTATACACTGCATTTTACATTTTGTTCGGGCAGAATATTAAGCAGCGTAGTAACACGAGTTGGAAAATGTATTGTTGATGGTAATGAGCTGAAACCCACTGCATCGCAGTCACATGAATATCACCATAGCATTGGCTGACAGTAATGAACAGTTAACAACAAAAACCATAACATGCTTATAGGCTAAAACAATTAGTGTGGTAGAATTCCAGGACAGCCATTTTATTTGTAACTTCATCATTTCCTGCAACAATACAATGTATAGTGGCATTTAAAAACAAATGACTAACTTACTTCGCTTTTTACGCCGATGCCTCACTTCCTCCTCTGAATCACTCCCCCCTCCACTTCCAGTCTTTTGGCCATCTCTTTCCCTATTCACATCCTCCTCCTCTTCCTCCTCCTCATCTCCATCGTCGATGAGTCCGCGTAAATTTCCTTGCTCATCTTGATCCTCTGTGTTTTCTTCTTCCTCTTCATCTGTCGAGACACAACATAGATGTGAGCCACATACCATGAAATCACATCAATGAAATGGATACAAAGAACTAAATTAAAATCTCACCATCTTCCTCCATAAACCTCTGTGTCTTCTTGGGCTTTAAGTCCTTCTCCTCAAACTCCTCTTCCGATTCCTCTGCCTCGCTCTCAATGAAGTCTGACATGACTGATTTCCTGCAGAAAGGTGAAAGAAGTGAGAGTTGCTTTAGGAAAATTCACTCAGCATCATAAACATCTGGATATTTACAAAACCAAGCAAAACATCCCATGGAAATCCACATATATGCTTATCTAAAAGAAAGAATAGGAAATTCTATGGGTTTGCAGTCATGAAGTAATGAGGCATGCTTCTCTGGCTTGGGTTGGCAGAAGCTAATAAGGAAAAAATATAACAAAGGAAGAGATAGAACATGAATGATAAATAATAGTCTGAACACATGACTTAACTTCCAACTGAGCTAGGTGATTTAAATCTATAAAGGTCTTATAATATGTTAAAGGCGACACAATTGCAAGATGGACAAAGAACATTGTTTGATTAAATTTAACATGATTCCATCCAATAATCTCAGAAATAAGCCTTAAGAACCTGTTGTGTATATTCCTAAGGCAGGCAGAGCAGCTTCCTGTACAGTTATGGCATGATATAACTTAGATATATTAATAAAACCTAAATCAGTGGATTTCAATATAAATATGTCTAAAACAATGATGAGGATGACAAGGTGCCCACAGCTATGGGGTAGAAAACTCCATGTGAATGCCGGGTAGAAGTTTTACTGATCACCTGACATGTCTACTGGTGTTTAAATACACACACTGATATTTTAAAACCAGTCAGTTGGCATTGAGGAAGCGTCTTAGATAAGATGTGGAACGTCCTCAAGTCCGAGCAGAAGTCTGGTTGCTTCCGATTCGAATTACAATGTTTACCTGAAGTTATTTGGTTTATAATCTGGTAACATAAATCCAACGTTACAAATCTTAGAAGATGGAGATTTTAAGGAAGATATTTATTCCATCCTGTTTCTGGATTTTAAGAAAGCATTTGATATGATAGAACATCCATTTACAAACAAGGCGCTAGGACATTATGGATATGGGTCAAATTCTGTAGCATTAAACAAACACTTTCAATATTGAGCAAATAAGTTCAGTAGCTTTGCCTCTTGGTACTAAAAGCACATTCTAATTAAAGTTTTAGATCTTTTGGACGAAATCTTGTTGACATAAAAACAATTTGCATCAAATTTGATTTTTTACTGTCAAGTTAAAAGGTTTGTCAACCTCAGTAATGTTATCCCAAAACCATAGATCCTGTCAAACCTCTAAGATTAAAAATACTATTCTTAGCTAATCCATGCAGGTAGAATCCTAAGCAACGGGACTTCTTTTTTGGCATGAAGTTTCGCCTCTCATCCATGAGGCTTCTTCAGTTCTGAATTGATTTCCAGAAGTTAGGCTTTTTCAGTTAAAGCCTCTTGGATGACAGGAACGTTTTCAAGCCAAAACAGAAGTCCAGTTGCATTGGACTCAACCAACGTGGATTACTATGACCTGGATGAATGAGAATCATGAAAGAAATTCATCTAAAAATAATGAGTGGTGTATATCCTTCCAACAAATTCCTCATATTTAGATTCAATTTTCAATGTAGTGTTTGCTTGTGTTGCAATTTAGACACTGAAAGCACAAAACACATCTTGCTCACATTGTTGTCACTCAACTATTTTGGAGCCAATGAGAAGAATGGTTCAAACTAAATTTGTGATGGTGAATATTGAAATGGTGAATATAGATCAAACGTGGGTGTATTGAATGGACAGATACTGAAAGAGAATCATCATAATTTCCTGATTGATGAAATTCTCTTGTAGCAAAATACACAAGGCTATATCTATGAAGCCCAGCCAGATTTCAGGGCATTCAACAATTCATTTAATTCTATATTGTAAATCCTTAAAATATAAATGTAAAACAATTGATAATTTGAAAAAATAAACCTGGTGAAATAGCATCAACTAGAAAAACTGTTGATTACAAATCATTGTATGGATCCACTGATATTTTACTAATATCACTATTTTAATTGTTATCTTAATACATTTTGTTTTCGAGCTGCTCTTATTCTTTGTTTAAATTGTACCTCGCTTATTTGGTTTTGTTTAACCTTTTCTGTTATCTTCTTTTAAAAGATATGTGTGAAACACATCTTGTGTGTCACAGACGAGCAGTCTCCAAATGTAAATGTTATATTGTGATTTATAATCAATATATGTCCCTGGTTTCAGCCGCATTAGACAACTGCAGGAGCCAAAAACTCGGCTAGCACAAGCTGTGAGTGATGCTAGTGCGAGCTTTGGTTAAATAGACCGAAGGTAACTTTCACGCCGTTAACGGTCACAACAGCACTAAGTGAATGATTACACTGATTCGGTGGCACCAAATGCACTGTGGAAACACACAAAAGATTCCGAACGAACACTGTACTCTGAGAGTAATTATTCGAAGCATTTGCGCATCACTAGGTTAGCTTAGCATCATAGCATTAGCAACAACATCTATGTCTGGCAACATTATTGTTAGCTTGCTAACATCTACAGCCTGAACAACAATCCAAGGATCGAAAATCACCACGTTGAATCTGGACTTACGTGTCTTGCAATGACGGTATATTCCAATTTCTATAAGGATAATAGTGATAGGACAGTGCTGTGTTTAGTGTTCCGAGAATCTTGTAAAAATGGCCGAAAGAAAGTGGCTTGAAGACGAAAGAGGCTATTACCTGACGTCATTTTACCCACAATTCCCGCGTCTTGGTCGCCATCGCTGTGGTCAGACCAGCGCCAGAACGCTGACAATGAGTCTTACGTGAATATCGTTAACTTGAGTGAGACGAAGATGATGATTATATTTCATAAGATGGAGAGATATTGTATTAGTTAAATTTATTATTGTAAAAATGAACATGTCTTTCGCGAGAGCAATATGGCTGTTATACTTGCACGGATAACGATTATGCTTATCAGGCTCTTTTGCAAGTACTTGGATTTAACATCACTCCTGGAAGTCAGATCATTTGATTACTTTTTTTCCTGTCTTTACTGAAACAAAACTGTCTCACATAACGACAATTTTACAGAAGTGATGCAACCATGCATGAAATTGGACTTTTCCAGCTCACTAAGAAAAAACATTGAGTATCAAAGAAGAAACACTAATAAACACTATAATTTTTCGAATTAATAACTACATGGATAAAATGACTGAAGGAAAAAAGCAAAAACAAACAAATCAATGACTAAGGAGCCGTAGATGAAATTAGTATACAAAAAACATTTTTGTTTAAAAGTTTAAAATTGTTGTTTTTTTGTTTTCTTTTATTATGTGGTCTAAATTTGTGGTTTGGCAATCGTCTTTTTTTCAGTAGAATATGGAGGTTAAGTATAATAGTGTAATTCTGATTAGAATTTCTTCAAAATGATTGTCTAAAAGATCATTCCTTTTCAATGGTAAGGCGTTTAAAAGTTAGGGCTCCTCATACTGACCCCCGATGCATGTAGTATGGCATCCACGCCATCACGTACTCCCTCAAATACCTCCCATGCTCCGGGCTTGTGCTGTGCAGCTGACTGAGGTCTGGAGTAACATCTTCAACCTGTCATTAGCACAAGCAGCTGTACCCACATGCTTAAATCCACCTCCATTTGTGCCGCTGCCTTAACACCCCACTGCTGCGAGCCTGATCGACTTTCGCCCTTTTGCACTCACACCCATCATCACTAAGTGCTTCGAGAGGCTGGTCATGGCTCACCTCAAGACCTGTTTACAACCCACTCTAAACCCCCTTCAATTTGCCTACCACCAGAACAGGTGTACGGAGGATGCCATCTCCAGAGCATTACCCTCTGCCCTCTCACACCTCGACAACAGTAGCACCTAAGTGAGAATTTTGTTCATCGACTTCAGTTCAGCATTCAACACCATCATCCCCTCCAAACTGATCACCAAATTCAGTGACCTGGGCATCAACACCTCCCGCTGAAACTGGATACTGGACTTCCTAACAAACAGACCCCAGTTTGTCAGGATAGACAAACACACCTCCTCTACCCTCACTCTGGACAAGGCTGTGTGCTGCACACCTATACATGGTTCTAATACCATGTGGTTTGCCTCATCAACAACAATGAGTCGGCCTACAGGGAGAAGGGCCAGTACCAAACAGCGTGCTGCGCCAAAAAGATTCTGGCCCTCAACACCAAGAAATGCAAGGAGCTCAGTGTGGATTACATGACAACTGAAGTTGGCACAAACATCCCCATCCATATCAACGGGATGGAGGTTGAAAGTATCTTCAAATTCCTGTTTGTCCAAATCTCCGAGGACCTCTCCTTGTTCCTCAACGCCTCACTGGCACCTCTTCTTCCTGAGGAGACTAAAGGAGAATGACAGAAAGATCCATTTTTTCCCTAAGATTCTGGTGAACTACTACCATCGTTCCAGACAAGCAGACACAGAGACATCTTCTTCTGCACCTCCGCGATGCCCCCCCCCTTCACCAGTGATTGTGCAACCCCTCCACAGGCATTTGCCCTCGGCTATTTGCTCTACTACGGTATATAATCTGTACTTTACTGCTTCTCATTTGCAGTTCTTGTTAAGATCCTAAATGCATTTCGCTGTCCCAGTACTTGTAATATGTGCAATGACAATAAAGTAAACACTTATTTGCAGGGTTGTTTTTTTTTTTTGAAAAATCAAGTTCATCTTAATTTTGGTAGGTACTAACCAGTGCAAACCAGGAACACCCAACAACGAATACATTTTTAGAGATAATCACAATTAAAAATTGGGGCTTGTCGATCAGATTCTTTCATTCTTCTTCACCATCCTTAACCTGTTCATGCACACACACACTCTTTCTCTCCCTCTCTGTTTCTCACACACACACGCACACATAAATATACTGTATATACAGTACGGTTGAAATCGTGCTTACAGATACTTTTCCAGTAAGGACTTGCTCTTGAAATATAGACTGCTTCGAATGGAAGTTTGTATCACTTATATCAAGACTTGTACAACTGTACTTTTCTTACGACGGTTACGTAACCTCTATTAAAATGGAGACTGTTGCTGGAGCTCCTCATTGTGACGTTTAACGTAAACCCTCCAGTCTAGGCTGCAGCGACGTAATTTCCGTCGTTCCAGGACGATAACTCTTGAGCAGTAACACTCCTAGCCGCTAGGGGCGCTGTTCCCCCCGGTTAACATCATCATGCAGTAACGCTTTTAATGACGTTGCTCAAATAATAGAAATCTCAGTGAAACCGCTGCTCCGGTTTGGGATGGGTGACTCAAACTGTCCTGTTTTTTCACACTCTCTTCCTTCGCTTTTATTTTTGTTATCCTTCATTTGTGTGCTGTCGCACGGTACGGAGCTGAGTTTTGTGACATGCGGCTCAGTTGTTAAACTGTTAAATATAAAGCACAATGTGAGGCTACACTCACACGACGTACGCTACGGCTCAGGTGAGTTCTGCCTTATTACACGCTTATTCAGCCATCATAAACATTTATGTCGTGTTTATTCAACAACCCTAACATCTTATACCATAATGCACATCTGCATGTGGAGTTGTATCTTCGGGTGAGAAGTGGTATTAACTTAATTCCATTGAAATCGAGTCAACATGACTTTGATCTTACGTTGAGATCATTAGTTGTAAGGTGTACATTTCAGCGGTTACTTTATATTTACATTATTGTAATTATGATTTGGGAACCTCTTAACTACAAAACTACCTTTATAGAGCATTCATAAATTGTTTGTAATAAGGTTATTCATGAGGTGTGAAACTGCTTATTAACAATTAATAAAAATGTATAAACAACCTATTACACAGTTTCACAAACCCTTCATAAGGGTAGTCTTAGTGTAAAGTGGCACCTTCATTTATCTCCTTATATATTCTTTTCATTTGAAAGCAATATTGGGGTACCTTGCTGTTAATAAATAGAGACTGAGACTGAAACTCAAAAGTTGGCTGGAATAAAGGACCAGAGCTAAGGCACTTATATAAGAAACACAATAAAGTAGGGAGGGACAAAAATAATGAGATCTCACAGAGAGGAACAAGTACTTACTAACAGGATGAGAACAGGGCACAGCAACCTCAGTTGGACACTTGCTATTATTGCGAAAAAACAAACTGGACATTGTAGTGAAAGTAGTGAGCAGGAGACAGTGGGACATGTTCTGCTCTCATGTCCAAAATATGATGAAGCAAGAGGAAATATGATAAAAAGTTGATAGATTGATAGCTAAATACTTCATTGGTTTAGAAATTTAGGAGTATATAGAGATTGGGGCAGGGGTAGCAGAGGTTGGACATTTGCTGCAATCGACAGATTATGTAGGGAAGGAAAAAGCAGGGCAAAAATGAGGTTGTAAACAACCAAGACATATGAAAAGTCTGTGAACAAGAACTGTTGACCAAATCCAGATAGAAGCAGTGATACAACTTAAAGGACGTCAACTGCTATTAAAGCCTAAAGAAGAAAAAGAACATTGTTTCAGCAACATTATGATTGAGTAGCCTCAACTAAAAAAATCTAGTGCTCTAGTGGGCTAGTCAGGGATCAACATATTGTATGTTTCTTAGTTATGGTTTTATGGCTCTCCCCTTTAAATATATTTTTGTAAGTGCTCACATTAGGTAATTGTTTCAAATTCAAACGTAACACTCTATGAAACTCAGTGAGTTTGTTTCCCTCTATAGTATGATGTATGAATTATGAAAAGACTTGAAACAACAGAAAATTTGCTAAATTTTTAGCCAAAGCTCCTCTGCTCATTCTAGATGTATATGTTTGTATGTGTGTGTGCGTGTGCATGTTTGTGTGTGTGGGTGTATGTGTGTGAGACAGGAAGCGGGCAGCAGTCTGTAACAGGGGTGACCGCCGTAGAAGACAGTAACAGCTTCTGGAGTGTTCGAGGGACAAGTGACGCCATCTGCCATCGAGGCACACCTGTAAAGTGTGGCCAAATTATCCGTCTCACCCATGTCAACACAGGCCGTAACCTGCACAGCCACTACTTTACTTCCCCACTGTCGTCTAACCAGGTGGGTGGTGTAAGAAGTACACAAGGAATGAGAGGTCTTTCGTAACGCTTTAAGAAAACATGAATCGGCCGGCTGTGAAGTTGGAACCAGGAGGAACTAAAGAAAAAAACAATCAAACAAAAGCAAGAGTTTCTTAACTTTTAAGTTTTAACCAAAGTGAGGCAGTTATTCTTCAGTTGTTGTGAATTGTGTCATACCCACTGATGATGGTTCCCCTCAAAACTGGTGTACATGTGGACTGGTAAGCTAGGTAATAAAGATTTCCAAAAATCTTGAGTAGAAACAGTTGAGGAACCTGAGCTAATTTCATGGAAAATCCCTTTGACTCACAGGGAGGTGGATAATAGCAGATTGGAGACATGAAGAAACTAAAAAATATTTTAGAGTGAAATCGGTCAATCCTATAGTCTAGCTATAGTCTAAGAAGATATGCAATATGAAATTATACATGTGTAATATACTCAATCTATATTAAATATGTACAATTTATGTATATGAATATATATTTATATATATATTCCAGGATTTTTAAGTTATTTAATAATAATAATAATAATAATAATAATAATAATAATACATTTAATTTATAATGCACTTTACATTTGGATCAAATCTCAAAGTGCTAATATGATAATCTTTCACTAAAGATCATATCATATTCCTTACGGATTTATTTGATCTGAGCATTCTATCGACCAAGTTCCCAAAACGTAAAATATCTAGTATTGGAACAGGCATCGCTCCATCCAGCTAGATCTTCACTCAGGGGCCGAAAATGATTAGTAGAAAAAAAGAAAATTAAAACAGAGATTTCTGCATTTTATGATCTATTCAGTCATTCTGTCAGATGGTAATTGTTTTTCGTTAAAGGTGGTCTAGGTTAGACACAACACCATTACCGTCTGCCTGGCCTCCAACGTGTTCTCAAGAAGTCAAATATAATCAATATTTCTGCCTTAACTAGAGAATAAAGGGTGTAAGAACAAGAAGCCGCAGCATTTTTGACATAATGAAATACATCTTGAATGTCTACCTTTTTAGGATCGCATGGGTAAATAAAGGGATCTGTGAGAAATGGTTCTACTTGTGCCAACCTTTAAGTCAGTATTATTTATAAATATAAAAATGAAAGGTTTGTAAAAAGGAACTAAAAATACCCTTTCAAAATAAAGATAATTTATGTTGTCCCTTTATCAATTTCCCGTAATAATTTCCTCTTTTGTTTACAGGAGGTAAGTGCATTTGGCGACGAAGGGGAAGGGGACCATCTGGACGAGTGGACAGTTCAATGCGGGGGATCTGTGTGGGAGCGCGAGGAGTCGGTACGCTTCCGCCACAAGGCCACTGAGGCATTGCTGTCAGTAACAGGGGAGCAGTACGGCCGACCGATCCATGGTCAGCTGGAAGTTCATGCCATGTCCAGCCCCAGCCAGCACAGCCTGTGGAAGACCATGGAGGGCATATTTATGAAGCCCACCGAGAGCCCGCCAGGCAGCCGAGACTACAGTCACCTACACACGGAGTTCTGATCCTGATCCTGGTCCCGATTTCTTATCTGCCTCTGTTAGTGTCTCTGCCTGCCACCATATTTCTACCTCTGTCACTAATTACCCCTGTAACACTAGCTTCCCCTGCAGACCTGTCAACCATGGTGCATTTTACATTGAAGCCATGTATTGTAACATCAACGTTTACTGGGAGGAATTGTCACTCTAAAGTACACAGAACCGGTGACACTAGTGTTTTCAATTGTGAGTCAATCAGTAATAAGTATAAACTCAAGAGGCACCAGGGAATAGCCTGCCTAAAAGCAACAGAGTTTTTCATCAGTCTCGGTTCTTGGTTCAAGCTGTGATCACTGCCAGATGCGTAATGTCAATTGTTTCAAAAGCTAGGATCGCAGCGCGTTACACTTCTTCACTTTGTTTGGCTGATTCCTTCACCCGTATGGTGCTTTCACTCCTTGGCATGCATAAACAGGCCGGGGCGTAGTGCAGACCTGACAACCTTTGGAAAATATTTAACATCAAATAACTTAAGCCTAACGTTGCATTATTTGTAAAATAACTTGCTTGGTCAACATGCATTTAAGTCGTTAAAACAGTCCAAGTGTTATTTTTTTTTGTTCAGAGTATTGAGCCGATTATAGCCAGATGAAGAAAGTTAGTGGACATGCGTAAGAAATGACGTTACTGTGTGTTCAGGCCATGTCATGCATTTTACACATTGTCCAACTCCAATATAGCAAAAGCTCTCATTACAAAGGACATTCTACATTCCTAGATCATTTATATCACGATTATTAGGTCTGTATGGTGTGTTCCTATTTAAGATGATTGGTTGCTTTAATTATAAAAAATAATGTGAAAATTCTGAACAGTTAATTGGTTTTTATTCATCATTGACATCAATATATTTTACAATGTGCGACTGTGGCTCAGGTGGTAGATTTGTTATCCCCTTATGATCCGAGGCCCAAGAAGTCTACATGTCCAAGTGCCCTTGAGCAAGAGACTGAACCCCAATTCTCTACCATGGCGTCACACAGGAATGACAAATGCTTCCAAGG
Source organism: Lophius americanus (assembly GCA_037951165.1). Taxonomy (NCBI): domain Eukaryota; kingdom Metazoa; phylum Chordata; class Actinopteri; order Lophiiformes; family Lophiidae; genus Lophius; species Lophius americanus. The sequence goes on from JBBDHG010000061.1 coordinate 384,399, forward strand.
GAGGGTTTGAACACCACACAAATTTCAACACTTTGTACATTGTGTGATAGAATGTGATGATTAAAAAAAAAATCTCTTCATGCCAATATAGAAAATTAACTATTTAAAATTTTATAATTAAATAATGTAACATAATTCACTTCAAGTTATTAATCTGTACAAGCAACAAAATATGAACACTGTATTTTATCTAGTCTGACGATGCAAGCCGAGGTTCAGCCTCCTCTTCACTGTCAGCAGATTGTTCACACACACACTCAAATGTCTTTATATTCCCAAACGTTAAGATAAGACGTTATTAATTCCAACATCATTGAAAGAGCGCTTCTCAAGAATTTTTTGATTTGAATTGTCTTCTACCTTGCTGTTTTTTAAGTTGAATAACTTGTTATGATGAATTAATACTTTACCACGTCTTAAGCAGAGTTTTGGGAAAATGTGTGAACCGAGACAGTTTCCCTCTTATTTCTGAAATATTTAGCGAAGGTTGGCAGATCTGCTCTTGTCTCATTTTTCTTATTAACTTTGACATTGTCTTGTGTCATCATGGGAGAAGACAAAGCCTGTCATGGATCAGGACACCATGACTTCATTCTTCATTAGTCTTTAACAACCTTTGTCACGTTTGTTTTGTTGTAGAAAACTATGTGCATGTAATTCAAGACCACACTCAGACTGCTAATAGTAGTTTGCCCTAACAGGTACAAGAAGACATAGTAATATTAAAATGCCGTTTGCAGTACATATATTGATGTTTACTACAGGTTGTGACACTTTGCTTCCAAGAAAAGGTGTTCCTCACAGCTTTTATTTATTTTTTTTGAAATTTAAAAATAAAGAAACTCTGACTATCAGCAGTCACACCACAGAAGCAGAAGGCAGTGGAGGGTGTTACACATCAGGGCATCAAATGACTCCTTTGGTTAATTACAGTGCGACGTTGTTACACTTGTGCCTTTATCTTTGTAAAAAAAAAAAAATAGTGTTTTTATCGCGGAGCCGTTTTAAACTTTGGAAACAATGAGTGTTATTATGTTTTTCATGGTGCCATATTATACCAAAACAAGCAGTGTCAGGTTTTGTGTTCATGTGAGGTCACCCCACATTAAGTATTATTTGTCAGGAGAATGTTTTTGTTTTGTGAACAGGATGCTGTTGTGATTCGTTTGATCAGTTTCATGGTGCAGGGAGAGACTACAGTCTTTGACATTCATGCTGTTTGTGCATACATGTGCCGAATGTGAGATCAACCCTTTGCTACAGAGGTTCACATGAGCAACAAACATGAAGACCTCATATTAAAGCAATTTCTATACAAACCCATGTCAGTTTGGTGTCTTAATGTGGAGTGGGCTTTTTTTAAAATATAGTTTACTGGTTGAGATGTTCTGTCAAATCTTGTATCAGACTGCATTCACACTTTGCTAACACGAATTATGAAATTAATCTACGCGCCACTCTATAGTCAATGCACTTTTCATATTATTTATTTTTGACCTTTATTCTGGATCATCAACCACATTGAAATGATCATATAATGTTCAGCCCAAAAGATGAAAACAGCTTAAGATTTGCCAAAAAAAGATAAGGTGTGTGCTCTCACTTGTATTTGCACCCTAAGGGTCATGATTGAGAGAAAGCTCTCTTGCACAAAGTGGCAGAATTATTTTACGCTATCATGTCTCCACTAGAGGGGAGAGTATCACTCCGAGTGGTATACAGGTATGCTCTATATATTCCCAGATCCACCTTAAAATGTTGTCAGTCCAAGCCCCACCACTATAAACTCACTGAAATCCATGAAAAAAGACAAACAGCCATCAAAATATAACATTCATGGAAAGAATGAATAAAGAATGGATAAGACATGATGGAGCAAATAAGAATATAATATAACAACAGAGGGAGAGGGAGAGAGAAACGTTATGCTGGACATAAGAATTTGCGTAGTTCAAGGACAGAACATATTTCTAAAATCAAGCTTTGCATTATAATTGTTGAAAATATAACCTACATGGGAGCTGGTCTATAAGAGGTTAGATATATTTGTTATAATTATTGCATCAAATCATACACAGATTTAGCCTACGTGTCTTTGTTTTTACATATATACATACTTATATGTTCATAAAATGTGTATTAAATGTTTTTTTTATAACGTTATTTCAACATTAATGATAAAGAAATTCCCAGTTTCAACCTGCATTTAGTGTTTGCACTGATTAGTGTTGGTGTGTTTCTTACTTCTATTTTCAGATTTTGCCAGTCCGACATTTTTGTCATGAAGAAAGTAGGATGTATTCCAAAAGAGAACCAGCAGAATTTTTAATCAGTCCCTTAGACACAGAAAATGCTGAGTGCAAAGAAATGACAGATATAGACTTTGATCCGACTTCTCCCCAAAACTCTACGCACCTCTTCTCCATTCCAAAAACCGCCCCTATATACTTTTACTGAGATCCAAGTAGAACCTTTTTCAGATAGTTTACAAACAGACAGACATATAGTCAGACATATAGTCATTAATACATGACATTATTGACTGACAAATTAAAACTTCCAGGTGGTGAGCTGCATGAGATGCATATAGCACTTTGAGATTTAATCCAAATGTAAAGTGCATTATAAATTAAATGTATTATTATTATTATTATTATATTCTGCATGAAGGTGATGTCATAAGAGTGAGCTCTCTGCAGGACGCTCCTCTGACTCAGCTCCTCCGTAGTTGCACTGTGCCTGTAAATGTAAAAAGTTAGTAAAGAGCGAAAAACCACACTGTGCTGTCATTTTATCACTTGGGTATTCCATTTATTGACAATGAAATTGTTCTGACAGCTTACTGGGACCCAAAGTTATGTACTTTTGACCTGGATGCCTCATTTCTTCCCTCTATCAGTGTTGGATGTGGTTATGAAATTATACATTTCTTTGTTTGCTTGCCTTTCTGTTTGTGCACGAAGAATCTCTAAAAGTTATCAAATGATCGGGATTTAAATGTTTCTAATGGATCATAAGTCAAGGAAGATACGCATAATTCTTCAGGTGGATCAGGGTACGGATGTGGATCCTGGATCACTTTTTCACTTTGATTAACCCTGCGAGAAAGGAGCTTTTTTGTATCATTTTTTGCAATGAAAAATAATAAGCATAATAACAAAAAATACTCTGGATTACTTCCAAAATTTCACCATTCCGAAGACGGCCCCTATATCATTTTACTGAGATCCCTGGATCACTTTTTCGCTTTGATTAACCTTGTGAGATTGGACCTGAACATTTTTTGCAATGAAAAATAATAAAAAATACTCTGGATTACTTCCAATGTTTCACCACTATTCCCAATTGGATCCAGAGGTTAAAAGTACAAATAGTTGGAGCCAAATATATGGAATAGAGGCAGAGATGCTGCAGTGTCATCAAAATGTAGCTGGGATTTCAAAGTCATTCAAAAGGATTTAATGTGTCTGGAGAAGGTAAGAAAAAACAGAACCACCATTATGGAGAATCATTTTCTTTTGTCAGAAAGTTATAAACTACTCATGATAAATACCTGATTCAAGATGCTTGGGGTAGGTGGGATCAGGTAGTATTACTTACTTTGGCTTTAAGTGAATCCTAGTAAAGCTACATCATCATGGTGGAATCACATCATGATGTGCCGTTCTTCCACAATTAAATGATACGAAACATTTTTTTAAACGACAGTAGGGCTTTTAGGATTATGTGCTCTAAGAGGGTTTCCTATTTTTACAGTTTTTCTCATTTTTTATGTTATTGGGAAACATTGCTTTGTCATGATGTCCTGCGAGATTGTCTTGTTTTAAATCCCTTGGTTGTTTGTCTGAAGGTAGATCCTGTCAATGAGTTCTTGAAAGAGTTCAGTAAGAGGAGCTTAGATTCTGAGGTGAATCTCGATAACGTTGAGAAAATACTGTGATACATTTTTTGCAGCCTTGGGGAAGGTAGGCTCTCTCCAAATACTTGTTTATGTTGATAGCCTTGAGGCAAAGCATAAAATTATTGCACAAGAAAACACAGGTGCTGTATATTTCTATAAAAACAAGGTTTATTGCATAAACATATATTGATATATTTTTTGTAAGATTAAATTGACTACACTTGTTATTTATATTTTCAAATATCCACTCAGTTGGTGACTATTGCTCTTTTCTTTCTCCTTTTCTAAGCAGCATGCCAAGGTTTGTAATACATACCTGTGTTTAGTTTTTTTTTTAATTTTCATATATATATATATATCTAAGTAGTTACAAGGTAAAAACATGTTTTGGTAAAAACAAGCCTCAAAAGTAACTTCCAAAGACATGAAAATCATGAACTGACCCCATTCAGTTACAGATATACATAATAGCAATGTAAACTTTGAAATTGTTGGTAAAGGATCTTCAAAAAGAGTTTCCCCCGCATAATAATCATGCAAAGATGTCTGAAATGTACAGTTATTACACGATTATTGACATAAAGTGGTTTTTGCTGGTTTCAAAGGAGACCATGATGCCATTGGACAGAGATGAAAAAATGGCCCATCAGTTGAATGTCAGTATGATGACAATATCAAAGACATAAAGCTGACTTACAAGGATAAGTGTAGCATACATTATATAGCAGTTATTACAGGACAATGATGCCGCAAGTGACTAAAACACACAATATGCTGAATTCACCGTTAATTGTAACCTTCCACAGTGAGGCCTACTGACTCTGCCCAAGATGACGCGAAACACAAGTGACAATGTGACCTTGTATTTGCATATTTATGAAAATGCCCTCTCCTGCCCTCTGATTTGATTAATAGCTGATAGAAACTATAAAAAATGGTTATTACAGTATAAACTGGAGAGTCAAATATGTGACAGTAATACATACATACCTACATATAAACCTAGGCTGTGCAACCACAAAGAAAGATCAAATTAAACTTCCCTGTCTTTCAAAGACAATATGAAAATCATGCATACTGATTTACAGTATAATACATTTTTGCTGTGATACTTGACCTTACAAAGCTATGTTTCATTTTAAAAGAAAGCCCTCTCTTCTTCATGTTTCATTCAATCGGCATAAACTCACACGGCTGCACCTTGATTTAAACGTGTAGTTTTGTTTCCATCCAGTAGAAGGTACAGGAACAAATAATGGCTGGAGGGTTAATGGGGATGAAGCCGCCTTCGAGACAGTGATGTCTACCAGGAGCATCGTGCAAATTAGGAATCCATGTTTACTGCCATAATAGATCTGAGTATTAAGATGAAATAGATAATACAATATCATGATCTATTAGTATATTAAAATAATTTGATTTGATATAATATAATGAATATTTAAAGGTTTTTAACAAAACTATATCTCACATAATCGTTTGTTGGAATGTCGATTCCATGTCCTTGTCCAACACCCACGTATAAAAACATCCTCAAATTAATTTGTGGTGTCATTGGGTTGCTCATCCCTGGACGGCTCCATTATAAAAGACGTGGCGCCTGATTGTAAACTCCAACACGGTCCTTGCCAAACTTTTTCCATCCCAGGAGGCTTGATGAAACTGTAGTCCTGTAAGGTCTGAACCATAAAACATAACCACATTCCCAGACACCACCACAACCGCGGCAGCAGTCACCTTCAGTCTCTCATCCAATCCTGAGATGTAAACTGGTGCGACAACATAATGTGAGTGGTTAAAAAAATACTCCAACTCAGACCCCATGGCCCTTGTGACACTGCACAACAAACATGAAAGCACAGATTCAGCGGTGTTGGTCTTGACCTCTGAACACCTTGAAAACATGGTTGTTCAAGCGCTTAGCTGCGGTTCTCGTTTTATCCACTAGAATGCAATCTTTTCCAAGAAAAGCCGTACCTCAGTTTCTCTTAGCTCTGCTGAATATCCCTGATTTATCTCACTAGTTTCCAACCTTTATACATTCTGATGAAGAATAGTACATCACACAAGCTGAGTGGGACAATATGTACAGTGAAGACGGAGTTAATCATGTGTGGCTTCATGGCAGTGGATATACTGGCATGCTTTAACGTGGTTTATATTTACCACTGGTGGGGAGTATTACAATGAGATGTTGAGGTGAGATCTTCCTTTCTAATGGGCAACTAAAAATATTGTAACCTAAACCTTGTCTCCAGAACTCCACTCGTATTTGATTTGACAGCTCTTGTTTTTTTTGCAGTGTACAAACCCCTCTCTCAACCTGAAGGTACACTACAGTTAGAAGCAAATTAATCAACCTCCATTGTATATTAGGTTTATTGACAAAATTTACTATTTATCAGCTGTATGCATCAACCGAATCAAACCAAAACAGTTTAAATAACTCAATACAACAAATATTACATCAGTTTCCCCCCAAATGTAACACAAAATCCTACTTTCAACAACTATTGCAATCTCAAATGTATCCAGTTCTCTGTAGAGACTCCTTCCATCATGATGCACTGCAAACATGATGAGGAGCCAAACAGTAGCTTCTATTAGCATCCCTAGGGAATCTCAACCCATACCTGATGGGAAAAGGCTTCCACTTCTACAACATGTTATTCATAACAGAGATATTATATGGAAGTCCAGTCAGGCGACTGTGATGACCTACTTGATATTCCATGACTTGTTCTTAAACCCAGCCTTGGTGGACTATGAAGTCCGCTTATGATCATTGTCCTTTCGGACTGTCCATTGATGCTAAAGCTTAAGTCTCCTCACAAATGGCAAGATGTTTCCCTCCAGATTTTTACTCATCCCTTGTGAAATCCATGTTACCCTCTTACTAGTTGTAGGTTTCCAATGCTTGAGGACACACAGCAGCCCCAGAACATCCCCGAGCCACAGCCTTGCCTCACTGTGTGTAGGGTGTTCTTTCCTGAATCTGCTCCATTGATCCACTTCCTTACAAACCTCCAAAAAGTACATTTGGTTTTTTTGTTCCCCAGAAAAGCATCCCAAAACTTCCGTGGCTTATTTAGATGGTTTTGAGTACTGCCTCGGACGGAATTTTTGTTGTGCTTTTTCTGTCAGCAGTTGTGTGCCTCCTGGAGATATAAATTAAGACTTAACAGAAAGAACATTGGGGCTCTTCTACTGAAGCACATCAATAAAGCCTGGAATCGTGTTTTAACAACATCTGATTTGCAAATGGGTGCTTTAATTCAGGGAGTTGAATACTTTTGAGACTGCAGAAAGCTATTAAAAGTAGGATTTCTTGCTGAATTTGGGAAAAACAAAAACATTTTTTTTTTTACTGCTCTTGTCTGATTTGGTTAACAAAAGTAGCTAATAAACCATTTATTTTGCCAGCAATTATAATATGCAGTTGGGCTAAGATAATATTCCCTCCAACTGAACGTATGTGGCCGACACTGACCTTTCCTCACCGTCACGGATCATCAATATAGTGACTCAAGAGTAGACATAGAAGGACAGTAATGATTCTTAAGCATTCCATCACAGGCTACTGATTTGTGCTCCTTTTAGATACACCTAAAGACTTCTTTTGCTCCAAAGACTAGTGGACTGAGCCAAGAGAGTGTCAATGTGTCCCAAAGTGTGATTTTCATAAAGGACTATCTATATGAGATATGAAAGATTTGCTATACATTTAAATACTGTTGACCACATTCATTCACAGTTCACATTCATAGACATTTCTCTATGGTAAATATGGAGTCACCCATAATAATGGCAACTGTTTGTTTTTGAGATTCGAAATGGCTCAAAGCACCTGATAAGCATTTTCAGAAATTAGAAAATCAAGGTTAAAGGGCGTTCCTGGTCTTCAAAACAGAAAAATAAAACTTCCCACGATTTATATAAAAACAAGTTTCTATTCCAGTTCAGGTTTGCTTGAGAGTCCAGAAACTATGTGGTTATACCTCAATGTTAAACATATACATCTCTCTCCATTTTACTTACATTGTCTGATTCTGCAAGGTAAAAAAACTCAAACTGATTGTTTAGAGAAGTGCTTGGATTGTGGCTTGTCCAGCTTGAGCTTCAAGGACAATTTGTGAGGTTATGGCTGTTCCGTCCACTCCCCATGCTCACAGTGCACTTGGTTACTCCATGCCATTCCGCAGCATCTGATTGGCTGCGATAAGCATGACACTGATGATGAAAGCCATAGCGAAGGCGCAGATCAGACTTTTCCTGACACACGTCTGCCGATTCTTCTTCTTGGGATGGACTGTGGGAGTGAAAAAGGAACAAAAAACAAATTTCACAATGGTATGTTTCTGGTAAAATAAGAGTTTGTATATGCAATTGTTTGGCTCAATTTTGTGCCTCTGATGTCACAGTGAACTAGAAACCACTAAGAGAGCACACACCTCAGTTTATTGTCACTAAAGCTAGAACAATCTGAATATACGTTTTTCAGGGTGAGAGACCTTTTTACAATTTCCATTAGCATTGAAGCCTCTAAAGGAATAAATGTGATCGCTCATCAGTGCAGAGCACAGAGGAGGTGATGAGAAGTGATCTATTTATTGTAGCGCATAATATGGGGTGCCAACATGATGATGCTGCTTTACTTGGATCTACCTTATATCATCTCACTACTCTGCTCCGCTCAGAGCATGGACTCATGTTCTTATCAGTGGTAGTTCATATTTTATATTGGCGGTGAAAATATGATTTTCCATAATGGAGGGGCTTTATTTTTCTTATCGTCCAAGGACACACAAAATCAATTTGAAGTGTTCTGTCTCTCCGTTATCAGATATTGATGTCAGTGCCATGGCACAGCATTTCTCTAGAGCCCTACCTCACTGTGACCCAATACATATTGCCCCCCTCCAAATAGATATTTTAATAATTCAGATCCAGATTATGGTCAAGATCTGGATCCAATTACACATGTTGTTGGAATGTCATGACTTTCCCTGGCGTGGTTATTTTGATTTTCATATTTTCACAAGGGAGGTTATCGTTTCACCTGCGTATGTTTGTGATTACTTGTCCATCAGTCAGTTGGTTGGTTGGTTAGTCAGCGAGAATATGTAATAATAAGCACTGAATGAATTTCCATCAAAGTTTATAGGAGGAAGAGACTTGGGACAGAGTAGAGCGCATCCATTTTTGGGAAAGGTGTATCTAGCTGATACAATATTTTTCATTGTTAACATTGTGAGGTGGGATTTAATTCCTTGCAGTTATTTTGGCATTAATATATGGATCTTATATTATATATAATAAAGGGGGTTGGGTCTGTACTCTATATGTGAGCACATTGGTGTGGATCCAAGTAAAAATCCAAATCTTGCTAATTTAAATATATTTTCATAAGGGCTGGTCTGCCTATGAATTATTTTGCTCTACACAAAAAGTAAAAGTATGTGGAGTCCTACCCTGGGAGATCGCCTGCCATATAAAGCCATATATTTATTTATTTTCCCATGTTAATCTATTGTTTACAACATGCTTGATGCATATGTTAGCTTGTGGTGCTGTCGTTGTTAATTCCGATTGACAAAGATAGAGGAGCGTCTTTTTTTGTAGACTGTTGTGCAATCACTGTGTGAAAAGGGCTAAAGCCAACAACAACAAAACAACCTACAAGCAGACTGGCTACATACGATTTTTGGCCGGATATATTTATAGAGGCATACTACTTGTAGTTAGCAACCAAAAGTCTGTATGTCAGGCCAAGAAAAAGATCAGAACACAAAGCATATATAAATACAATTTTCACTGCCCAGTACGGATTGAAAAACAAGGTGTTTGAAAAGGTGCTGATATGCAGACAGAGCCAAGCTTACTGTTTCTCTATTTCTTTATGCAAAGCTAAGCTACACCTGACACCCACCCACACTCACCTAACACCAGCTTCCGGCACCAGCTTAATATTTAATGAAAAGATGGAACTGTGACTAAATCTCACCGGGAATGAAACTGTAATAAACCGGGCGACTGTAAGGACACTGTAGAAGAGTTAACTTCTGAGATACTCCTGTGAGACCTTTTAGGATTTAAACTCTGCACACGTTGCAGACACTTCAGTAATCCTCAAGCTCTCCTGCTGTCCTTGTATGAAATATTTGATTCTAAGTGAGGGAGTTTAAACATGTTCCAGGAGGACATCCATTTTATGAAACAGAACAAATATGGATTAAACACGATGGAGAACATTTGTAGTCACTATTGATTTGTGTCGTTGAATTTTTTTCTTCCTTTAAAGTTTAAATGTAAAAATGATGACTATGAACATTCAGTGCTACAGCAAAACCAGAACAAAGCAGAAACATGTTGGAGTTCTCCTCTGCTGCTAATCGCTGTGCTCTGTCAGCTGCCCTGCCTCATTTTGTAAGAATCACACGCGGCATCCTAAAAAGGTAGGACTCCGAGTCCTGATTCCAAGAGGGACTGCAAAAGAATCAGAAGTCCCACCTGGAGAAAGAGGATGGGGGGGGAAGTAGGCATGCAAGCGGGATGTTGAGGATGTGGGAAGAGGGTTGAATTTGAGGAGCCGTAGAAGTGTTCTTTACATGAGAGGCTCTATACTGGACCTCTTCATATCTCCTTCATCTCTCCGTTGCTTTCTCCCACCTGAACTCCATTGTTTCTCTCAGCAGCAGAAACTTTGAGAAAGCGAGATACAAGCCAGCCGTTTCCTCATTTCTTCTTTATTCTCCTGTGTCCTCTTTAACTGCTAAGTCTCTTTATTTCCTCTTGGTTGTCTCTATACAGGACTCCCTGAGACAATGGCTCAGAATCCAAAGGATTCATTAAGACTTTCCGAGCTGTCTAGCACACAAAAGCGCTCTTTGCCTTTGTCCTTCTCTGACTTGTGGATGTATCACAACTTTTTGTTACCCTCTGCTACCCCAAGCAACATAATTTATATCTGATCACTTGATTATTAGAAACACATTACTCATTCCTGTCTGAAAGTCAAAGAAATGTGTGAATATCCTTGATTAATCTTTTATTTTTTTAATTTAAATATCACATCTGTTTTCTGGAATATGCTTCATCATTCATGACTTTTCTCTCGTGAGAGGCAGATTAAACCTGGGCAGTGGATATTTATGTGCGTACAAGCAGCACATTAAAAGTCATGGATTTCACCTTGAATTTTGCCAAGCTAGACTTAGAAATGTATTTCTTCTGTGCTTAATAGTTTTATTAGTCCTTGTCACTTTTTTCTTAATCTATCTTTGTAACTTTACTTTGTTCTCCCACTTCTTCCACTAACACAACTGCATTCTTACAATTCTACTGAAAGATAAAGTTACTAGTGTTGACTTAAAATTAAATGGGATAGCTGGCTATATTAAAGATGACATCCATTTTAATCCTGCAAATTGTTCTCATTGGCCGCATGTTTCTCATAAACCATGAGATCCGCCACAGTAGTTCTCACTGTATATAAAGTAAGGGCCATTTGAAATGCAATCAGGAATGCCAGACGGATGTAATCCTGAAGTTTGGAAAGAGCTTAATTAATCTCTTTAAGGATTGTCATGGTAAAATAGGTTAATCATCACTCTATTACTAGATACAAACAATGTGCAAACTTAGAGAGCATAATCTATGTTACAGCTGGTAAACAACACAAAATAAGGTTCAGTGCTGTAAAAAAATACTTGGCCCAAACCCGATTTCTTCAATTTCTGTGATTATCTTTTGCTAAACTGTGTCAGACTAAAAAAAGAAGAAGATTAAAATCAAGCAAAGGCCACCTGAGTGAATGTTAAAACACCATTTTATTCTAAATGCCTTAGAGTCGTCCAGGCTTCACCCCGTCTCTCGCCAAATGTCATCTGGGTTCCAGTTCAGATCATCATTTATTATATTTAGGCCCAATTCTTTAATTTAAGTGTCTATACCATGCTTTATTATATGGTATGCTACATAATTCAGATGAATCAGTTTTCTCTTAATTTATAGGCAGATGAATCCCAGGGTATGAATAATAAAATGCATTAATACATATCTATTTACTTGAGTTTGGTGGTTTGCTCACATATCTGACTATGTAATAGCTTAAGCTTTAAAAAATCTGCTCAGATAAGGATCCCATTTGTTTGTAACGGTAATATTATCAGACTTTGGTTGTGAAAAAATAAGAGGCCTTTAACAGGCATTTTTATGCAAATTATCTTATTACTCTGTTTTAATTTATTATTAATACACTAGTATCAATAAATATTACAAATTCTGCTGGCTGTGCACAAATATTAAATGTATGTCTTTGTCCACCCCCCAACCCCTCCCGACCCCTGGGCGCTGGCAACCCCATTAAAAAATTCCGAGCACTGCACCTGCACTGAGCCCACGTCTGGTCAATACAGACAACTTTTATTTTTCTCAAATTACCTTAATGTGTTAGAGTTGCTATAATTTTTCTGCCTCCTACACATATTATCATGATGATGTGTAATTATATCCAATATTAGTTCCTGTTCGACAGAAAATGGAATATTTTCCCCCTATGGGTCACAGCACAGCAACCCACACAACATTACATTGCTGTCCAAATAAGTAAGCGTGATCAATTAAGCTTGTCGGAGTGGTGTCCCTCTAGTTAGTGAGCATCCAGGTATCTTCCTGCAGCACTCGGATCATCTGAAGATGGAAATGGGCCAGCATGGCACAGCAAGTCTATCTACCTGAAAGATAGCGAATGCCGTCAGGTCCATTCAGGTTTATCCGTTGTTAAACGATTGTTCGCTATCCCTGCTGCGCTAAGCGCCACCCTCCCCGTTTCCCACCTCTGACCCGGGGGGGATTCCTTTCTGCTGGAAGAAACCTGTCTGCTCACAGACTAGAGGGGCGCTGACTCTGACCAGTGTTGAGCCACAAGTTGATTATAATTACCATAAAGTGCAGCATGAGCGATAGGAAATTCTTGTCGGTGTCAACATTAATTTTGTTTTTAATTGATGAGTGCACCATGCCGCCCCCGGGCAAGATGCCGCCCTGTGCAACCGCCCATGTCGCCCATAGCAAAATCCGCCACTGACTCAAACCAAACACATCCAGTCAGTGGAGATCAATCTCTGACATCACTATGGTGGAATTTTGGTCGACTCTTATATGCAGTATTACATTAAAGACATGTTGAAGGGTTTGTGAGCATCGGCTGCTCGTTTCGGGTTCCACCGCATCTCAACGGGGTTCAGACTTTGACTAGGCAGCTCAAAGACTTAAACTTAATTTCTTCTGAGCTGGTCAGATGTGGATAAACTCTTCTGCTTGGGGTCATTTATCTTCCTGCATGATCCAGTTGTGCTTAAGGTTCAAGTCAGAGAGCAGAATTAATTTTTCCTTCAATTATTTCCAGTCAACCTGGTCCTGAAGCAGCAAAGCATTCGCACAACAACCCACTGGCATCACGATGCTTGACTGCAGGTATAATGTTCTTTTTGTGGAAGGTTGTGTTTGGTTTAGGTACTGCAGATAAAACTGTACCCCTTCCCTCCAGACATCCAGACAACCAACTCATCTGTCCATGGAGTATTCTCCGAAAAGGCCACTCCACTCTCCGATGGATTCCGCTATGCCAGTGTGTTCCAAATAGTGTAGCCATTTTGAGGTGGAAGAGGCCTGGAAGTCCTTGGATGTTTTCATTTGAATCTTATGACTCCTTGACAAAGCTGTTGCCAGGTTTTGATGACTTCTGGAAAGGTTCATAATTGAAAAGCCTTTTCCATTTGTAGATAATGTGTCTCACTGGGGAGTCTCAGAGAACTCTGTAAACCTTTCTGGCTAATGAATATAAATCACTTTCTTTCTCATCTCGTCTGGAATTCCTTTTGTTTTTGGCATAGTGCGAGACCTATGATCATTTGTTTGAACGGAACTGGTGGAAGTCTGGTCCTGGACGGTGTGTCGTCCAGCTGCCACCAGTTTTTAATGCAGTCTGGACACACTTTAGTCTTAGATGCACACAAAAATATAATAAATCAGGAGGGAGTTAAATACCTTTTTCACATCAATGTAAATATATATTTCCCCAAAATATTAAAGTCTTCATGAAATGGTTTGATCTCAGGAGAACGGTTTACTCATATGTTTACTTACCTGAGGGTCAAATCACAGCTTCAAATGTCATGTGAGTTGCACTGTCAGAATATTCTAAATACTGGTATTCATTAGAGCAAATAACACTTTACTCACCTCCCTCATACTCAGGGCAGTTCCCTGAGGTTTCATTGAGGCTCTCCTCCTCTGTGATGATGATATTCTCTATGTCCTTCATCGTCAGGTGGTCCCTGAACGCCTGGAACAGCACCTGCTTCAGCTCATCCAGAGACAGCTGCTGCATGTCAAACTGCAGGGACACATGGCAATCAATGCAGAGACAGTCATCTACCAGCTGGCTTTATACGGGCTCACACATACACAAACACACATTTCTATAAACATCTATAAATATATATATAGATATGTATATTGGCTAAATGTGTACTGTGCAGCATGGTAGCAGGAGAAGTGCAGTTATGGTTGCCTTTGCATCCCTGGTGCTATTTTTGGGTGCCTCAATCAGTATGCGCATTTATGTGTCTGCATTAATTCATATATGTGAGCCTGATAGATATATCAATTAAATATTGATCTGTAATGGTGGGTGTCTCACATGTGTGTGCGTGTTCATAAAGCAATTTACAGGGCTGTAACCGGTGGCTTTGCTGCAATCCGAATCGCAGCTCTTTTTTTGTTTGCCCTTCAAAAACACTTGTATTGTTGCTTTCACCCGCAGCATATGCCCTCAAAACTCCACAAACAAATAAACACACCAGTCTCATGCGTGCTAGCATCAACGATATGTCTACATGATTCACCTCACTGACAGTTTCAAATATAATCATTCGCTTGGTTTAGCACAACAGATGGACGTACTGAGGCGGGCGAGGCAAAGATGAAGAAAATAGGGAGTTAATCGAGAGAAGACATGATGTAAGATGAGAAAATATGGATGTATTTAGGGCAAAGAAAAACTGAGAAGTGGGAAGTAGCGGGAGACACAGATGGAAAAGCAGAACTGGCAGACTGGTAAGAGAGAGGTGAGAGTTGTAAGGGTGTAGAAGAGGTGCTCATTCCCATTTAGGAATGACCACGTTTTATAGCAAGGCTCATTAAATACTGAAAGCTCTTGACCCTCTTTGGTAGAGGAACCTGTAAATATCACTAGTTAATGTACTACATCTGTTTAAAAAAAAAAAAAATGAATCAGTTATGTTTGCCTTTGCATCCCTGGTGCTATTTTTGGGTGCCTCAATCAGTATAAAACTGCTTCATGACTTAATGAGGACGGAAACACTAGTAAGTCACGGCACCTGGGCAAGAAACAGTCAAGTGCGGATCACCACATGATCCAAATAGCCATAACATTATAACCACTGACAGATGAAGTTGGAACAACATTGGTTATCTCTTTGCAGTAGCACCTCTCAGTGGGTAGGATATATTAGTCAACAAGTGCACATTTTGCCCTTGAGGTTGATGTGCTTGAACCTGTAAAATAGGCAAAAACAGAGATCTTAACGTCTTTTACAAGAGCAAAATTACAATGGCAAGACCGCTGGGTCAATGCATCTCCTGCTTGTTGGGTGTTCCAGCTTTTCCGGCGGTTAAAGCCTACTAATGTGGAAAAAGAAGAACAACTGGTGAACCGGTTACGGGGTGATGAGCAACCTAGACACATCGATGCATGTGGGGAGAGAAAGTTAGGCTCTGTCTGACGCCACAGAAAAATGGCGTCAGAAAAATGGCTGGAAAAAAAGATAAAGCTGGTTCTTGAAGAAAGGTTTCAAAACAGACGTGCATCCAAGAGCTGTAGTGGTGGCAAAAAAGTGACTTTCACTACTTTAGACATTTGGGTTAAATGTTATAACTGATTGCTAGATAAACAAAATATTGTTTTAAAATGTATTAAAAAAACAAGATCCTATAAATTAGTGAGCTTCTAAAGTTCTGTTAGGGAGAATATTTTTAAGATCTAGGATAGCCAGACTACCTCAAGTCTTTATACTAAGGTAAACTTTCTCTTTGCTGTATTAACATATTAACCCACCAGATACGCTATATAACAACAAAAACAGTATTACAACAATAATTATCAATTATAACAATAATAAGAATAAGAATTTGTTACCTTGATTAACAACTAACATAACAACAACAACAAACATTTGTCCGAAGTAGAATTAGTTGTTGTAGCAGTTACGGAAAAATGTATTGGGATTGGTAACAAATCTCAGTTATCGCTTCATGCCTTGTATTATAATAAATTAATAATACAATTATAACGAGCTCTATTTATTGTATTGATGTTCCCTGATTACAACACTGTAATAAAACTGTGTTGTGAAGTCAAGATGTAATTATTCAGAGAAATTAAATAATCTACCAAGAAACTCATTAACACAGGCAAACGTCACATTTTATGAATGCATATGACCTGGAATATTGAACTGACTATTTATGTAGTTGTTATGCTTTCGTCTCTGTGTCTATTGTTGTGAAACCAAAAAGCTCTGCAAAAGTTCTGAGCATGGATGTTGCCTTTTCAGGGGATATACGCGGGAATAGCATAGGGGTGAAAGCGCACACAATCAGAATCCCCACCCGCACACACCAATAAAGATTGGTTAAAACTTTGTACATTTTTTGCACACATTCTGATTAGAAAAAATGAACAGCCGATGTAAAAAAAAAAACTTGGTTATAATGTTTTCTGATAATATTGGATGTTTTGTTGCATCAGTAATTTTTCCCACCACAGCCACAAAACCAAACAAAAAGCTTAATAATAATCATATCTGCTTATAAAGCAAATTCTATTATTACATGAGAGACAATATCTTAATTTTTATGGTCAAACAGAAATCCGATTGGACCTTTATCTGTTCTGACTCGTATAATCTTGTATTGTACTCCAGGGCAGAGGAATGGGAAGTCTGAACAGTAGTTGGAGGACCTGAGCTGTCTGATAGCTGCCCTCCTTCTTGCCAAAGTTGCATCTGCCTTGAATGGATGCTAGGAAATGGAGGACAAACATTTTGGTCTGCAGCCCCAGGACAGACAACAGGACAGCTCCGACTAAGAGCGGAGAAAATGTACGTTTCTATCAGAGGGGGGACAAGGCAACAGCAACCTGTTAACAGCTACCCAATTCTCTGGAGGTCTCTTTCTCTCCCTCTCTCTCTCCTCTTCTCTCTCTCTCTCTCTTTCTCTCTCTCTCACACAAACACACTTATAATTTTTTTGTCTTTATTCATGAACTAAAGAGCTTAACAATGAAACGGTTTCATGAGCAATAACCGATGACACATAGAACAAGGAGGAGTAGCCTATGTCTGCTCATTCCATTGCCACTTCAGTCAGGCACTCTGAAAGCAAAACCCCTTGCCGCCCAGACTCTATGCATGCTGTCTGCCATCTGCCCCGCGCTGGAGTAACTCATCTATGAAGAGAACACTTCTCAAAAGTGCCAGACACCATTAAAGGTGAGCATTTGTCCACTCAGGTTAGTCACAATTGTGAACTGCATCCTGTTCAGGAGGAAATAGATGAGTGTCCCTGAGACAGTTTCTGACAGCGTCGGCAGAAATAGGTTTTTAGCAAACCATCTGTTGCATCACCTGTGTGGTTGGCCTTGGACGAAGACGCTGGTTGTGGCCACTCTGAGCTGGCATAGTTAGTTTGAGGTGCCAACTGTCAGTTTCTCTGAAACAACAATGTAGATGGCTCATGTCAGCGAAATGAGGATTCATTTCAAAGGCAACAGTTCTGGTAGCCATTGCTCAGTAGACATGTCTGATACTTGCTGATAGAAAAGCTGACACCTGTGGTTTTGCATTGTGAGTAAAGTTTTTTTGTGAGCAGTCTTAGGCAATGTTTGTGCAATATTAATGTTTAATCAGAGTGTTGATGTGCCACTCATGCCAACTGGATGGATTACACCGGCAAAGGAGAAATGCTCAATAACACTTATTGTAGTCTATTGTATTTTAGTGAAATTGTAGTTGGATGGAGTCCAGAACCAATTTAACTTCGGGGACAATAAAGTGTATCCTATCACTTATATCTTCGCACAGATTTTTAACCAATTTGTGGTGAAAAGATGAGAGGAAAAATGACTTTGTGAATTTACCCTTTAATTTCCTCACTGAGAAAAAAAACATGGCAAATTATATATTTGGGGATATATTAATTTTGTATTTCAGACACTCTAAATAAACCATCCCATGACAAAGCAACTATTCAAACTGTTTTTATATTAAAAAAACTAAATTATTAAATGATGAAACATTTTATTTCATGGAAAATAGTACATTTTAATTAGATAAGCTCAACGTAAAGCATGTTTTTCTTTTTTTTTTGAAAACTATTTGACTTTCCTTAGACTTTTTCTGGTTGATTCAAGTTACATAATTCTGATTAGTAAGTCCTCACAGGCTTTAATATCCCCCCAAAACTTCTCCATCTTATCATACCCTTCTTTCCAAAAGGACTCTCTCAATAGTCTTGGTAAATGTTTCCCCCTCTGAGGCCCCTTTGACCTGTGGTGTCCCCAAGGGCTCTGTCCTTGGTCCCCTTACTCTTTAACATATACATGCTACCACTGGGTCATATGATAAACAGGTTCAGCAACATTTTTCAATAAGAAATAGAGACTCATAATGAGCTCAACCAAACAGTTGAGAAGGACGTTAAAGGATTAAAAGCGTTCTTGCACAAATAGAGGATAAATCTTTTAATATAAAACTGGAGGTACGTTATATTTAACAAAGACAGCAGAGGCTACAGCTATGAATAATAGATAGAGACCAACAGAAATGGAATTTCTGTCAAAATGGTATATGATTTTTAGAAATATCAACAGATTCTGATAATCTGAAGAAAAAACTCCAGAGCGGACACTAGCATCAAATGTCATTGCACTAAATGTTCCAAATCCACCAAATGTTACAACAGTCTCACCATTTGTTTTAAATTATTAACACAATATGAGCACTGAAGACTGTCTCAACGTATGCAGATAGTGAGGAAAATTTAGTCACGGACTGTTTTGATGTCATTTCTAACACGTTTTAATTGCATGGATACAAAGTGTTTGAGGTTGTGGTATAAAATACTGATAAAAATTGAATTGGTATAGCATTGACTTAACATTTAGATTGTAACTTTTAGCAAAAAATTAATGCAGAGCTTGTTTTCACTATGATGATACACTTTACATTTCAAGTTCATAGAGTCCTATCCGTGTATCAGTTTTTCCAAATCCTATTGATTTGGGAAAACAGAAAATCATTGATCTGCAAATAATAGGTTGTCTTCAGAGACGTGGGTTGTTCAAATGCTTAAAATGACTTGTGTTTATTTCAATTTTCAGGGAAATAACCTGTCAATCATACAAAAGTAATCACTTGGGAATAAGTTGAGTTATGGTGTCACCGAACATGTCGATGTCATGATTTCAAGGTGTATGGTTGGACATATAGGGAAATAATTTGGACATCAGAGACTATGGGTGTCTTTTTGTTTCTCAGGCAAATCTATCTATTTGCAACAAAGCTGGAACCAAGAGATATTTAGCTTAAAGATGGGAGACAGTATAGCTTGGTGGGTTTCAGTTTCATCACTGTAAGATTACCAGTTACTTCAGGGAGTCTGCAGCCCCTCCTGAACACTTACTGATGAAACTAGAAATCTATAACATGATTATTACACAGCTTTGGGAGCTGGTTGGTGGATTTTGTTTATTTTAGACAGAACCTGATTTGATTTTTTCTGATTGGTATCAATCTTGCTAATATCAAATGAATGTCCCCAGATGTGCAACTATTCCAACTATCCATCGATCCATCCATAATCTATACCGCTTATCTTGATGAGGGTCACGGGGCGAGGGGCTGTAGCCTATCCCAGCTGACATTGGGCGAGAGGTAGTGTATGCTCTGGACAGGTCGCCAGTTCATCCCAGGGCTGACACATAGAAATAGATACCACAAATCACAATCACATTCTTACCTACTGACCACTTCACCTATACTGCATGTGTTTCTGACTTTGGGAGGACGTCGGATGGAACCCATGCAGAGACAAGGATAACTTACAAACTCCACACAGAACATCCATGTTATATAAAAACAACTTTATATCCAAAACGGAAGTGTGGTTCAAAGTGGTACCTATTAATGTTGAAGGAAAACTAAAGGCAGAAAAGCAGCATTTTACCGCAACCCTGTATGTCAAAGTCTGCAGCTTTGCATCGATATTCCCTTTTTCACAGCCCATTCAAACAAAACCATTTGCTGCCAACACATCTATGAAAAGCACTGTGTGTTAAGATACCTTTCTATCAGTAATATGTGCTACAGAAGCTATTATGTGCTATCAGACAGTGGCGTTCATTCCTCCTGAGCCTTGGGCACCTATTACCCGGGCGCCGGTTCCCCAGTTGTGCTTGCTCAGACCACTGCAGACTGGACACACCCAACAAGACCTGCAGTTCTTGGGATACCCTGACCCACTCGTCTAGTTAGCACAATACAACAAAATCCATCAGATCCTTAAACTTGTCCATTTTTCTTGCTTTCAACACATCCCTTGTTGTCTAAAGTATCCCACCCTCTAGCAGGTGCAAGTAGACTGAGAATTGGTGTTTAACCTGTGAGTGAGTATAATGTTATCGCTGATCACTGAACCATATGTCAAGTGTTCCTAAGCAAGAACCCTAAAACTCATGTAGCCCCTCAAAGGAAAATGTAAGACTGGACTAATAATAACATCTTTATTTATTCTTTTACCATACTTTCTAAATGATAAATAATTATGCAGGCAATTCATGCAGCATTGTTCATATACAGGCAAAAAAATTAAAATCTAATGCCTTTTTCTCTCTCTTCAGACGCCGCAGATTCATTTGCAATGGAGGAGAGTGTGCTACTTTTTTCAAATGAAATTTACTGACTGTCGTCAGAAATATGGTAACTTATGTCAGGAGTATTTCATTGCAGATCTCTAAAGCTCCCTGAGGCTTTACCCAGACAATGTTAAAACCTAAACAGAAAAACAAATGTGTTCAACAGTTCACTAAATAAAGCCTCATGAAATATATTTGCAACAAATGAACAACCAGGCGAAAATGTGATAATAAAACTAGTCAAGTCCCGTCTACTCAACATCAATCTTTGTACATCTCGATGTGTACGATATATTCTGAACATATTGAACTGAGTCATTAAGGCCCACCATGATGTGCCTCCATTCACCCCTTCCTCTTTTCAATGCAATGACTCTCTGCTTTAGACTCCCTCTGAGGGCTGAGAAATAGAAACAAACACACACACACACACACGTACTGACGCGCGCGCCCACACACACAGACACACACACACTGAGGCGCGCACACACACACACACACACACACACACACAAACAAACACACATATAAAATGCTTCTCTCATAGTCCTCAGAGACACACTTCCTCCCACCATTTCATCACTCCTTCCTCACTCTTCCTCCTCCTCCTCTCTGTTCCTATGCTATTTTTTTCTCTGCTTTCATGGCTGGCTCCATCTTCCTTCTCCTGCTTTTCCCTCTTCTCATACTCAATCCTCCTTTTTCCTATTTTATTCTGGTGTGTCTCTCTTTGTGGGAGGTGAGCATTTCAAATCTCCCCTGAGACAAAGCCTGTCTGTGACCTTCATGAATCAGTCTCTCGTTCCTCTTCTTTAATTTTCTCCCACTCTAGTCCTCTATGGTTTTCCTTTATATTCAGTTATGTGGGGCATCCCCTCATACCACCGCCACCACCCTCCCCATCTCCACATTGTCCAGCTCCGCTCTCTCCTCTCTCCTCTCTCCCAGCCCTTCTGGTTGGTAAACTCTGGTCCATCTTGCTCCATCCCGTCTTCATGGATTTACCAACTATAATTTCATTTTGAAAAAATTACATCGTTATTAAATCAGCCGCTTTGTTACCTCATTTTCGGTTCCTGTCTCATGTGTGGTTGATGGTTTATTTTTAATGATATTTTCTAAAGTGAGAGGATAGAGGATTTGTGAAGTGTCTGACCTGAAACACAGACATTTCCTCATTTAAATGAAGAACCTCTAAATGTTTCTCAACCGATTTGTCTCAAGCAGAGAACAGATTCCTGACAGCTGTCATCCTGCTCAACCAACCATCTTTACTCACCCCCCACAGACACACACACACACACACACACACACACACACACACACACACACACACACACTCAAAATCCTGTGCTTTTCATTAATATCGCATGTCATTTAAAAACAAAAAAAGAAACTCATTCATAATAATTTTTATCTGTCGGTCGGCTGCAGTCTTTATCAACAACAAGTTTCCACATACTTGGGTTCATCCCTGAAATCTTTATTATGGTAATACCTTCTGGAACTCTTATGAAAGAACCCCACAAATAAACACACAAACCCAAAAACACATCCTTAATTCTCTACAGGTCTCTTTTCCCTTCAAGGCAAAAGGAAGAAAAAGTCGGTTATAGTTAGAACAGAAGAAGCAGGGGGGCTCTGAGATTGTGTGCCTGCGCAAAGTCCCTGCAGAAGCTGAAGCTGTGGTGGAACACACAGTCAGGGTTAGTAAGGAGGAGTGCAAATCCCCCTCTTTCCACATACACATTCACAATATTAAAAATGATTCATGGCTTCATTTTAAAATTTGTTCCGGCCGAGCAAATAGTCACGTAGTACCCATAGTTCACATCAACACAAGCATGCAAACATAGATAGTCATAAGTCAAAAGTCTTGATTGAAGACAATGAAGAAGGCAGGAAGAAGGTGAGTGGGAGATTACAAATGAGATTGAAGCCGGAACAAGGGAAGCAAACAAGGACAGAAAACAAGTACTAATGAGGAAAACACTCTAACTGTTATTTTGATGACACATCACATTAGTTGAAGAGATGAAAATACGATAACTGGGTAACAGATAAGAATGTTAGGTTACTAAATTTAATATTTTAAAAAGACCAAAAAAACACCAACCTCCATTAGTAATTGGTGGTACCGTCTGTCCGATTTTAAGTTACATGTTATTTTGAATCTTCAAGAAGTCAGTGTCTATCAGAGGTCTGCAACACCAAGCCACTATGATGCCATCCAGCTAACATGATGGATTTCCTGGCACTCACTCCTTGACACCTTTTTAACACTATTCATGGAAAGATTTTGCTATATTTAAGCGTTGTGTCATGAACTGTTGCCGTGAATATGTACGAGAGCTTCACGCTAGCGGATGAAGATGAGTGTATTGGAGAATGAAGACGCACGTTGACTACACTTGTTCTTCCCACATTCACACAGTGTTAAGTATTAAATAACATTAAATAATAATAATTCTTGTAAATTAAGGAAGGAATTAATTCAACAGCAAACTCATTTGCATAATTAAAGCAGAAAGGAATGAATCCATTCCATTTTCTATGACTGTTTATCTTTAAGGGGTGTTATCCCAGCTAACACTTGGCGAGAGGAAATAGACGGGTCACCAGTTCATCACTGGGGAGATAGATGGAGAGAAAAAAATATTTGGGCTCAAAATCACACTTATGGACAATTTTGAGTCACAAGTTCACATATATTTTAGGTTTTACCAAGTACCCAGAGGGAACCCATACAGAAAGAAAGGAAAGCTCAGCAAAAAAAAAAAGGCCCATAAACTTAGGATCATCATATTTATGGGGCCCTTAAATAAACCATAAGGGATTATTATAAGAAATGGCTCTGATTAAAAACTCAAATCACTTTACAACTGTACTTGTAGTTACCTCCAACAAAGAAGTAATGATTTCACAGTGACCATTTATCGAGCCAATTTCAGGTCCATTATATTTCTATAGCATAAAATCACGGCCTTCTGCTTTGACCAGTTGTTCGATTGGATTTTAAGCAAGATTATGAAGAAATCAGACAACAGATATCCAGGATCTTGAGCTAGAATTAACTCCACAACATTTTGGCAGATAAATGGGATATTCCATTTATTTTGTTTTGTTTTCACTTATATTGAAGAGGAATCAGGAATGTTTAGAGGATTGGCATTTATGAGTGAACAAAATTTGGTTTGGATGAATTAAAATTTGCATATGGATGTATATATATATATATATATATATATATATATATACCGTATGTATATATATGTGTGTGTGTATGTATGTGTATTTGTGTATATATGTGTACATATGTATGTTTACATGAATGCATATGTATATATTTATATACATTTTTAATTTAAATTATTAATATATATTCACCAGAATTAAATGGCTTGCAGATACAAATCCAGTAACATTAAATCACAGAGTTACAGAGTTATGAGTTTGATTTTTGTAAAAGGCCTAATGACTTAAAAGGAACTGTCCAGCCTTGGCAGATTTATTTGACATTCTAGTTTTTAAATCCAAATATGTAATCTCAAGCCAACAACGTTATCTAGCTGGCAAATTATCCCTATAATTATTTTCCTACTAGTACAGCCAGATATAACTATTAAACCACGTATGAAATGGCACCAGAATACAGGAAATTACTCTTTTTATAGTGTTGTGGAGGAGGAGCGCTAGAATTGCATTAGATTGATCCACCTACAGTTTCATTGCTTACATTTCCATGACTTAATGAAACTGATAAATTATGTGCAATGACATACAGCTTTGTTTTGCTGTTCACCTGCCAGAAGATGTTGTCGATGGTGTTTCCCAGGAAGCCTTCTCTGTTGTCAGCCGACAGCAGTTTTGGCCCCAGTATCGTCATGAACTCCTCAAAGTCCACCTGGCCGTCCCCTGTGGGCAAACACACACACGGACACGTGCACACACACGCGCACACACGCACGCACACACGCACACACACCCACACATCGGAACAATAGAAAATCAGACAAACAGACAGGATGGCCGGCACATTTGAACTGAATAATGCATTTTATTCTGAAGTTTTGCTGTCTTGCCCAAACCAACAACAGTTCCCTAAGACACATCATCCCTGACAAGTAGCCATTATCATCAAAAATTTACTTTTCAGCTAAGGTGTATCCACCAGTCTTAGTGAATGCCGGTGGTCATCTATGTCTGAACGATTGTGGGACAGTTTGCGTTAAAGTGACAACTAGGGGACAATTCAGGCCAATCAGATCAACCAGAAGATCGGAAGGTAGCCGGTTCATGACCACCAGGGTCTGCTTGTCTTAGGGTCCTTGAGCAAGACCCTGAAACCCTGGCTCCCCGGGCACCTCAAAGGGTCCACCCACTGCTCCCACAGGGATGAGTCAAATGCAGGGAAATAATTTTGCTATGTTGTTCTGTGTATGGCTGTATGTGATCAATAAAGGATTTCTTCTTCAAGAAAGATCCTGGAAAAAACAACAGTATGTAATACGTTTGAAACACGAGGGAGCCCTCTATTTTCAACTGGTTCTTTTTCTTTAAATTAGTTCTAATAAATAGCAATAGCATAGCAGCAACTGCACATGTGAAAATTTGAATGAATTATAATTATTTATATATTTTTTCCAAAAATATTCGTTGATTGAAAGACATGAAAAATACTACTACTACTGATACTACTTATAATACTAATACATTTTATTTATAGAGCGCTTTTCATAAATCCTCAAAGTCGCTTTACAGACACAGAGTAAAATAACATGTTAACACAGGAATTACGATCAGACATCAAAATGAAAATGAACCACTGAATCTTAATATTGTATGTAATTGATATCAAACAGCATCAGCTCTCTGCTCTGAAAATTGACTTGAAAAATAGAGCTTTAAATTAACATAATCTTAAATGTTAACACTACTTTACCCAAAACCTGGATAGTACGATAATACCAGTGGCATAAGACTTTAAAAGGAAGGATGTAATACCATTAAATTAATAATCTGAAGGACTGTGTGGGGTATCTAACAATAATAACTCATACTCAGCGGCATGCTTCTGATGACACTGAGGTTACAGCAGCCAGAGGTCCAGGATTTTTAGAATGATGTTGTCCCTCCTCGGAATAAATGGCAACGCTGCTCTCAGGTGGTCAGAGTACTCATGGAGGCAAAAGCAGAAAAGCTTTTAGCTTTGACCTTTGATATCCGCTGCGAGCTACAGAATCAAGAGCGGGCCGATGAGAACCAGTTGAAAGATTGACTAGTTTATTTGTGTTACAGGGACTGTGTGAAAAATTGTAGCCTTCTGTGAATTTAGAAGCAGTAGGCGCAAACAGGTTATTTTTTTGTTGCCTTCAGGTGAATTTGTATTTGGCATATGACCACATGCTGCTCTAAAGATAGTTAAAAAAAACAGCATTTCGGAAATATTTTGAAGGGAGATGTAACCCAAAATCCAATTTTGCTTCAAGCAAGCTAGAGAGGTTTTATTTATTTTTCTATCCACCAACATTTTTGATTCACACCACATTAAAACGCTGCATATAAAAATATTCTTCATACATCTTTCTGTCTATAAAAGAAGAAAAAAGACTGTTCCACAAGCCTCAGCACATAATTTCATATCACACACACAGAAATTAAAATGATATGCATGCTCTATATGGTAAACAGGGATTTCTGTCTATGAAGAGGTTCACTCTGTGGAAGTGTGTCTGTAGCGTGTGTGTGTATGTTGGGTTGTGTGTTTGCAGTTCAACCTGCATTCTCTGTGCATGCATGGAAGTGTAGGTCCCCGAGTTGCGCTGCCTCACCATCCATGTCCAGTCTCTGCATGATGATGGCGAGCTCCACTTCACTGGGCATGTAACCCAGGGAGCGCATGGCCATGCCTAACTCCTGCTTGGAGATGAAACCATTCCCGTCACGATCCAAAACACGAAACGCCTCACGGATTTCTGTACAGCAAACACAGAAAATACTGCTTAACATGACTGGCTGTTAAAGAGTATTTTGTTCTGCTAGAATTTATGCAGTGTATTACATATATATCTTTCAACTTCTTTGTGCTGGTTGTTGAGAACATAGCTGGGAGGTGTGCTGTACAAGGAATAAATGAATGACTGTTTCACCTCTTGTTTACTGTGTTGTCTATTTTAACGATTGGAGGTTCATCACAGCAGATAGCTGATTATTCATTTCCGCTAAAAACCAAGGATGGGGGTCACCGATTGAATTTCTCCTCAGTTCTTTCGTCTCCCTCTCTATGGGAGTGTGTGTTGTCTTATTCCTCCATGTTTGAATCCCTGAAACATATTCAGTCATATCGGATCCCTGTAATTACTTTACTTTGTTTGTTTGTAAAAATAAGAATGCCAATGTTATTTTAAATAATCTAATGGACATTGTGTGTGTTGGATCTCACATGCTCCTGCTTTAATGTCTTTTAATTCTCTTTTTAAAAGCCCTTGTTTCGCTTCAGATCATCATGTGTGCTGTGTGAATAATAACTGTTGTCTCCCAAGAGCAAAGGCAGAAATAGAAATAGTGTTGTCATAGCACCAAACATCTCTTAGGTAAGAGGTCACCCTGCGCGGTTGAGTAATCAAACTGTGTGATTTGACAAATGACACTTCTGTTTGAATCACACCTTTTGTCTCTGCTCAGCATCTTTTAATCATTGCCACAATTAATTCTCTCAGTTGTCAATGGTTAGAATCAACACTTTGATATCAGCAATAGGAGGAGTAACCCTTTCATCTTGGAGGGAGCAGTTGTGGTGATAAGCTCGTAAGGAATTAGAATCCGATTCTGAGTTTCAGTTCAGTGCTTAAATTTTCCAAGACAAGTTTTTACTGTTTCTAGTGTCTGCAGCTGTAGCAGACAGCTGTTTTGAGAGATAAAGTTCTAAAAAAGTCACTTTCTGCTCAGTGCCAAACATCAGACCAAATAAGCAACTATCTGGTACACACAGAGGAGTATTTCACTGGTATTTCCCTCAAACGTTTGTAGAGATGAAATGCAGAAATTGACGATACTGAATATTGGGACTTAGCGGGATCAGCCACAATATTAATAACGACTACTGGTTCGAATGTTGTTGCTGGTGTACGTATATTATATCTTTCTCCATTGATGGCGCTGTAATATTGTGATGTTTCCTAGTATGCATATGTGTTTTTAGCCTCAGTTCAACAGAAGACATCTATAGTATTTAGGGACTGCTGATTTACGCCAATCAGCCGCAAGATTAAAACCACTAACCTGTTCTAATGTTGTGACTGCTCAGTTTGTAATCATAGTTGACCGGATGCACAACAAACGAGTAATAACAGCCCTTTACACACAATAGTGCCAAGAGGATGAGCATTGTCTATGCAACATTTGTTGCTATACACTGAACAATCTGACAGTGGCATAAAGGGACCTTCAGACAGGAAGTGACAACAGCCCGACTGAGCTCTGAAATCCATTATTCGTAATGGCTTTCCTTATGCCACAAGGGTTTTTTAATGCAAGGTGCAGTGCACTGCTTAACAAGCTTGTGCACACTAGGACAACCACTCAGAAAGAAAAATCCTGCCAGGAATACCATGAAAAATAAAGGAAACAACAGGTCTATGCAGTCCTTCCTGACAGTAAGGCTAGATGCATTAAAAGACCCCAATCTTCTGCATTGTACAAGCAATCCCCCGATTGAATTCCTCAAATGAAATGAAAGTCGTCTCCGAAAAACAATGGTTTCGTAAAATTTCCCCCCAGTGACGCAAATATAAACTATTAGATTAAATATGATATATCCAAGATTGAGCTCCTTTATTCGATACACCAAACTCATATGCACTAAATCTGGATTAATTGTACAAACATTTGAGAAACTATGCCCTGAAAACTTTTGGATATAAAGCTCCCCGTAGTGTCTATCTGAGTGTAAAATTATAAAGTACTCCATGAAATATGTTTGGAGTTACGTCGCTAACATAACGGACCTGCAGGGGAAGTGGAGGTGGCAAAGACGATTTCATAATAATCCCATCTTTTCAGGGATATGACGATAAGTGATACTAAGATCATAGAAGGGCTGTCCCTTCTTGAAATAGGTTTTCCATTCAGTCAGAAAGGAAATAAACAGTATTTTAATATTACCTTATCACTTTTAAAGACTTATAAAAAAGATGACTGTAGGCAATGTGTTACCATTTGACCAGCACAGCTGAAATTGCTTTGTGTTTGAAAGGTTCTAAATGTTTCACATAATTCCTGTACTGTGAAAGTGGGAAGTGGCGTAAAGTATAGCAAAGCAACATTGGCATCCAGTATAACATTTCACATTTGCAATTAATTCACGTGACATAAACATAAATCATTAACTGTCCCCTGATTTTGTCCTCCTTTCAGAGGGTACACAGCTTCCTCGTTCAGGTAGCTGCTAAGTACTATTAGCTGTTTTTTTTTTTTTATTTGACACTTGTGGGTTGAACACATTAAAACAATAAGTCACAAAGCATGAAAAAACGTCACACCTCTGTGTCATCAAAATCAGTTTTCTGACCGAATCCTTTTACACAGATATATTCGGAGCTGTTACTATCTGCACTACTGTCTCACTACAGCCATTTTTACAGAACTGTGATGTGTAACAAGGCACAAAAGTCCTGTTCTGATAAGGCTGTGAAAAAGAGACTGGTGATGCTCTGTAACTGCTGGATGTGTATGTAAGCAGCTGTTTGCTAACACATTTACAATATCAGCTCATCAATTTGCTGTTTAGATTTGAGTTTTTAACAAGTTGAAAAAATGCTTCAAAATTAACTCAGCCCAGCGCTTATGGTTTTCAGCTTCTTAGAATCCCTAAATGTAGGTCTAGGAGTGGGTTTGGTTGGATCAGTCGTATTAGTGTTGGTCAGGGAATGGTGTGAGGAAAGATGGAGGTTAATTACCACCGTTTGGTGTCAAGCTAATTGATCTCTCTCCGTTATATCTGCAGTGGTGTGCTCCACCTGAGGACTTACAATGAGAGAATGAAAAAACCCCGCCAGCACGGCGCAGAGCTGAAAAGCTCATTGAATTCATTAATAAAAATTGTTACCTGCGATTTAATCGCCTGATCACTAAGATGATTCTCCAGGGGTGGCTTCATTAAGTTCCCCAGTATCATTATATCATCAGATGGTCAGCGATAAGGAGTAATCCATATGATATTAATGATTAATAGATTTTATACTGAAAGGGGCTTCCCCAGCAGGAAGTGCTGCAATATTTTTCTTTTCGTGGAAAACAAGGTAAGGTAATCTCCTGTACCTCCTCCCTCATATTCTCTTTGCTTGTCTCTATACATCTTTAGTTCTTGCATTTTCTAAACCCTGAGGGACCTTTACTAATCCTTCTACACAACACAATCACCACCCGTCGTGCCAGGAGCTTTTCCTACTCTCTCTTCCCACATAAAAAGCCTCTGTCTAATTTAAAATTGTAAGTAAACACACATCTTCGGAGGCATCTATCTGATCGAACAGTACAATACCTCAAACCTCTGAGGACCTTCTTACAAAATACCCTGGTCAATCTTTGGGCTAATTACTTGTCAATCAGTTGGCAGCATCTAAGCGCTGTGGAAGAGGGGGAGGCTGAGCTTTGGGATAGGATGGAGGTGGTCGAAATTATTGACTTCATAAAGACAACAGACTTTGCAAGTCTTTAATCAATATCTTTCCATAGAGCTTAATTTTTTGTGGATTCCCACTTCTGGAGAGTGAGAGAGTGTAATTTCAACCAGCATTCAATATTGGAGCACATCTTCATAGAAAAAACACAATGAAGAAGAGTAATTGCGTGCTGCACGATGAAATTTAAATGAAGATTTCCTACAGACATATTATTTGGAGTTCGTCTCTGTGTCTTACTCAGGCTGTGTGTCATTAATATTCTTATCCTGACATGCTGCTCTTTTCTTCCTCGATATAATAAGTCCATCTTGGATCTGACTCCAATCTTCTCTCTGTTAGCTGTTTTAAAGTTAAGTCACCACCCCCATCTGAACCTCTAAATGTCCCTATACAACCCACCACTAAACTCAACCACAGCCTTTAACTAAATACAGTAAGGAACAGAGGTGAGAGTCTGGGATGAGCGCGAGTGTGTGGCCTTCCAAAACAAAGTGAGAGGGATTAGTATGCAGCTCAACAGTAAGGAGTGGATTTTCAATAGGGTACGAATGAGCTGGTACATGTTGTATTACCGGTCATTTCCTGTGTGTATATGTGCTTTTGTGTGTGCATGCAGCAGAGTCTGTGCTTCGCATTATGAACACAAACCCCCCGAACTGCACATGGTCTCACTTTGATTGATGAAACACCTCAAAAGTAGAGAAATGGATAGCGGAGACCAAACATAGAGGTGATTAACTAGCCCTCCATCTGCACTAACAGAATATCCTAGAAGAACCTTCAGCATTTCTCTGAAGTGGGATTAGGAGTTTTCCAATACTGGCAGGAAATACACATCAAGCAATCCCATTGTTTGCATCGGATCTGGAGCTGACAAAGCCACGATAATGTTTCAGCATAATGTCTGGAGTCTATGATTCCAGATTCAATTTATATAATTGCTTTACATAGACCCAAACTACTTTACCCTTCTAAGTGTCCTTGACAATCACAACACAGATAGAGGCCGACTGGGCTAATGATAATGAGACTTTACAGTTGCCAGCTTCAGTGCGCTAAAGTTACTGTTTCTGTGAACAGGGTTGAATCGGGTTGTTCACATGGGACTTTGGATTAAAAGATTTATGAGACAAAGTACTTCATACCGAAACCCATTTGAGCAAACTACAATGGGCACATGTATAAACACAAACAAACAGCTTCAGTCAGAAACACAGTCTTATGCGCTCTGTGCTCACACAGTGAAAGGATCACTGCAGCTGTTTCTTTCCCACCAGAGCCACCCGTGTTAGAAATACATGCACTCATTGCAGTGTAAAAGTGTTTTCTCCTCTTACTCAAAAACTGCACAGGTTGGCAAAACATTATAGGATAGCTTTAAATAAGGATGTCTTAGGATCCCTCAGGTTATAACCAGTGCTGCACACTGAAGAGATGAATGAGGAATGTGTCTTTATATGTATTTTAAATGTATATATATATATATATATATATATATATATGTAAATCATTTCTTTATATGCATGATTGTGTTATTATTTTTTCAGTTCTTTCTTTACCCCTCACAGAGATGAGGTCTGCCTGGAAGAATTTTGCATTGGGACAGGGACTGATAGGCGGAGATTTATGCCATGACTTTCTTGCAACCATATTGCCCTTCTTTTAGTGCTGGGGAGACACAGACCCCCTTGCTTCCTGCTCTTCCACGCAGTTGTTCTGGTACTCTGTACGTTGAAGCCAGTTTGCAAATGCAAAATAAAACTTAACAGAAAGACAACCGAGAGTCTTAAAAGGTTTTTTTTGAGACGTATTGCCACCACTGAACTCGTCTTTGCCAATTAGGCAGCCTCTCCTGGAAGTTGCAGGCTTAATGTGGAGGACTGCTATTTTAGGCTACCCTTGCAGAAAAAAACAATGATAATTGGTGGAATTTGCAGATAAGTTAGGTCGATATCGAGAAAACTGCAATGTGGTGCAGAATGCATGGGGACTGGTTGAATGTAAAATACTTGTTGCAGTTGCTACCTCTCATCTTCCCAAAGGGTCAGATAAAGCCAGTTTGAAGGAAGAGTCTGTACATTTGTACAATACTTGGACTTCGGTTTTCTTAGCTCTGGCCATTGGATAATAGTTATGTATTCACCAGAGCAGTTGAAGAACTCTAGAAAAAAAAACTTGAAATGTGTCCAACGGGACAACATCAAACATCAATCAGTCAAAACGTTACACAGGTTGAGAACAATCTGACAATCTTGCCAGCCTATGTATCACATCATATTGAAGAAACGTAAGTTCACTTGTAACCATTAATAATAATCTTTGTTCAATAACCGTTCATACCTCTGCCATTGAAGGAGGTCCTGTTTTCACTGCTAAGGGTTTGTTTGCTAGTTAGTTTTTATGTGACCAGGATTATGGGAAACAAAAGGAAGGATCTGTATGAAATTCTACCGAGAGTTAGTTTTTGGTATATCCTAGAGATGATTACGTTTTGGAGACGGTACGTGTTTGGCAGCATTTAAAAATGCCAATAAGCTGTTTGACTATTGATGCCCCAAATCTCCTTTGATGTTTTATTCTGGAGAGGAAGTGCTATAAATGAAAAAACATTTTTTGCCTTCATATTATCCATAATTTCGAAGACAGGCTTCTGTGGAATGCTGGTGGTGTCATTTGTCACCAAAGATTGATTGCACAACTTGAATTGGGATATTATATCATTAAATTGAACTAACTAAGGGCGGATCAAACACATTTGATTTCTGTCACTTTATTTCCCAGTCCTCTGATGAATATTCTTCATAAAGTGCCCTAATTCAAAACCAATGCTTCCAGTCAGAACCTGCAAAAATTCTAAATGGAAAAAAACTGTTCCCCAGGAGGGTTGTACCTATATTGTTCCTTTAGCTAAGCCCTAATTGCTAATACCTCACTCTGCACCTTCATCAATCCCCCACCTCACATCACCCCAGCTGACTCTGTTGCATACTCACCTCCCAGCTCCTCTGTTGAGATGCTGGTGAGCTGGAAGGCTTCGCTGCCTTCGGTCAGGGAACCGCTAAGGTAGTTGTCTGGGTAGAGCAGGCCGGCCCGCACATGGTGGAATGGCATCTTCTCCCTGCAGAACATACACACAAATACCCAGAGTCTAAATAAATTCACTTCACTTCAACGTGAATTTGGGCCAGAAAATTATAGGTAAGGAAGATTTGTGTGTCGGTGTGTACGTGTGTATTCAAACGGCAACTTTTTCAGAAACACAATCTGCAGTGAAAGGAACATTGTTTCTTCCACTTTGCTAAGGCTCATTTCTGGGAGAAGCCGCAGTATGCTCATGGTAAAATAACAGTGATTAAGAATGTAATCATGTTATAATTCAATGCAGTTGCACAAAAAACACATTCCACTGTTATTGTTCTGATAAATACCATCAGAATACAATCAGAAACTCTGTATTATTCAGCGATCATTCTCTCTCTCTGCATTTCTATGGCTCGCTCCGTATTCAGCCTTCTTATTCCACAGAGGAAAATCTTTTAAGTCCCGTCACTCACTATTGTCTGTTTCCCCTCCCTCCGTCAGATCTCCTGACTGCCTGCCACACCAAACCATGGGACCTCAGGGCTTGACAGGGCATCAATCAGCCATGACCCATTGCTGCTGTATGAGCTCAGACTGATGGTCTGATTTGATTAATGGAAGCTGCCCCTTTTACATCTCTCCCAGTGTAATATTTTGACACTTTGGCAATATGCTTCATGTAATATCACTGCCAATAGTACAAGTTGAACTAAGGCGACATAAGGGAGAGACAGAAAGACAGGGAGCAAGGGAAGGCAGGGCGGGGAAGAGAAGGAGATAGAGATCCCAAGAGTATTTTGCGGGCGGCGTGCTGCCAGACAGGAGAGATAGAAGTGGGGATGTCTCTATCATGGGATACATGGTAAAATTATAAACATGTCCTCTCCTCTCCCTCTTTCTCTCCTTCCCTCTATCTCCTCCCATCTCCTCTCCTCATTAAATCTATTGCAGATCTTGAAATCAGGGCCAAGTAAGGGAAAAAGGACACAGACTGAGTGAAAAGACAATGACAGTGTAAAAGAGCCATGGGATTACTCTAAGTCTGCTCTGGTGATCTGAGGAGGACACCAGGTGTGAAAAGGCTCTGTGTATATGTGCAATAGACAGAGACATACAGTGCATGTGCAGACAGGTGTGTATGTCCACAATGGTTTTGATATGTTTGCACATTAAATATACTCAACAAGTATCTCTTCTACAAACCTGGTTTTCAAGCAAGATGCAAGAGGTTTTTGTTCTTATTCATCATAACCCTGACTAGCAAACACTTTAAGCTTTACCTGCTAAATTATGACTCTTTATATTTATACATTGGATTTTTTTCCATAAAAATCCTTGTGGTCATTGGATGCTGTTGAGCAAAATTGTCAGTGTGAAGTTATGTGATGTTATTATACTGTAGCAACAGACGTGTTCAAATGAAACACCTGAAAGGGAGACTGACAAATATCACCTCACACATGTTTATTCTATAGTGATGGATAAAACATTTGACTGATTAAACAAGTCTGATTTTAACAGAAAGTTATCTTATACAAAATGCTAAGGTGTTGTTTTATGGCTCGTAGTGATTTCATATGTGTCAGTACACCTGCATCTGACTGAGTAAGTATGTCAGCAATATGTAAAAAATGACCAGCCATAACATTAAAACCATGTGTAGGTACATTCTATACAGCCAAAACATCTGCAATGCATCATGTGTTCTGAAACCTTTCTTTCAACAATTCATGCCACAGTAGCTTTACTCTGGGATCGGACAACACAGGCGAGCCTTTACTTGGTAGAGTATGAGATAATTATTTCTATTTCTCTTATGATACCCATTCTGACACTGCATCAGTGTATGTTGTGCACTTATATCTGAGTAGTTACGGAAGAGGAGACTAAAGCAAGAACTGAACAAATAAAAGTGAGTTATGGTGCACAATAATGAGCAGCGAATTGAAGAGGGCTCAATAAGTGGATAGAAAAGGCATATGATAGGAGATTGTATTTTAACAGTCTGCTCTCACAATTACTCCCCTGACACAAAGACACCCACTCACTCATGGTGGAAAACAACATACATGCATAGATTGAACTCAACCACTCCTTCATTCTCTTTTTTTCTTTATCTCAATCATTTTTTCCCCTCTAATATATGTTTCTGCTTGTGAACATGCAGATTGTAGTCACAAAGAGGGACATGTGATAAGTGTCATCAACTGTCAGGAAAAGACACATTAAGAGGAGATTGACAGACTAACTGAGACATAGAAAAGAAGGGTGATGCTCTGGGTAGATGGGCCCAAAGAGTTACAAGTCTGCAGCAGGATGATCAGTACAAATTTAAACTCAGATAGGAGGGAAGAGGCTGAAAAGAAGGGCAATGACCAAAGGCTGAATCAAAAGCTTGGAGCAGGAATAAGTGGAGAGAGTCAATTATATTTCTTTCCCTCCTCAAATCCATTAGCAGAGTGGCAGAGAAGAACTGAGGGGATCAGAGTAGTTTTCCCCTAACAACACATGTACAAAGCGGCTAAAAGAATTACACCAGGCAACAGTAATAACATAATCAAGCTTTATATTTACTAGATCAAAAGAAACAGTTTGCTACTACCACAGACACAATTTAATTATCTAAAATGGTGTGATTTAAGGGACTCCCTGGTTTCCCTGGGAAAGGTTGGGCTCTCAGGCAGATTTCAGGATAAATAATTATTTTTTATTTCTAGCCAGTGAAACATCAGTAAGCTCTTCCTATCTTCTCCTGTTTTGGAAACATGGCTCCCATTGCCTGCCTGCCAGACAAAACAAAAGACTGCTTTTGATCTGCTAAAGCACCATTGTTAAGAGTAAACAGCAACTGTAGTATTTGGTAAGATAGACCACAAACATACAGAAGATCAATTTTATGGCACCAAAGACACTGTGTGTTACTTCAATTGGATCCATCCATCTCTTTCTGACTCTTATTCTTTGCAGGGTTGCAGGGAACTATCCCAGCTAGTATTGGTATGAAAGGTGGGAATTTAGCCTCACAAATATTACATGTTTTTGGGCTGTTTATGTGCATCGACATGGGGAGAATAGGCAGACTGCATCAAAGCTCCGCAGATGAACCACTGTGATCAAATATCATAGAGTAAAGCTACTTAATAAAATAAGTATGATTGATGGCATTCAAATAACTTTGTCTTGGTTTTGCAGGCTCTGCTCAATGTTTCACTGTCAATATCTGCTGAAGTCATCTTGAGGAAGTCTCCTTAAAGCTGTGATCACTGCTTTCTCTTTCCCATCCAGACCGCAGTCTACTCAAAAACAATTCCTCAGCTGAGGCGCTGAATGAGCTCTCCATCTTGACGCCTCTCTCCGAGGTCAAACTGGGTCAGTCACCGCGCTCAGTGACCCCATCACCAACTACTGACTGCGCCAAATGAAAATCCCCAGCACCTCACCAGTAGCTCAGAGAGAGAAGATGTGTGCACATGGTCTTCCGTCAAATGGTCCGTATTAAATCCAGTCCCACGAGTCCCACGCGACGAGAAAATAATTGGACACCCATGGTTGTGTGTCACACTCGGCGCATCTGCAGCAGCTCACATCTGTCACTCACAACCGCTGCTAACTGCACCAACAATGGAGTGCCTGAAAATTACAAAAAAAAAGAAAAAAAAGAAAATATGCGCGCTACCCGCCAAAAATACTCTCTCACCGCCCAGTGCCAAGCACGTAGTGTAACACTCCATCCATAACCATCCACAGCAGGGTCTGCTCCGGGGTATCTGATGATGAATGTGTGTGAAGCAGGTGAGAGATTTGGCCATGGCGCCTTAGACTGTGGACTTGAAGATCCGTGAAGTGAGAATGAATCCAACTTGGCTTCTGACTGCAACCAGTCTCCATTTATCACAACTGAGCTGCAACAGCTGAGGGAAGATGAATGTATATGATGAATTGTTCTACAGCCTGCTACATGTTGGAGCTACACTTAACGCGCGCTTGTGGTGGATATATAATCATCTAATCACCGATCAAACCCACGCACCAATGCGTGCGACTCACATACTGAGTTGGTGAGAGCAATTTGCCGGACCAGTTGCAATAATATGATACTGTATGTATACAAACACCGAGATCATCATCACAGCTGTCAGTTTGTCTGACACTCAAACAGCACAGCTATTTTTTTCTGGAAAGATGAGACGCACGCACATTTACTCTGATTACAACAGGTGCAGTCCTTTGCGCGGCTCTGCAACCATCAGCTGGACCGACGCATGGGCGGTCGGTGGCGTTAATCACCTTTATCACCTTTAAAACACATACACAGGTGACAGATCACCCGTCTTGGTATCACCTACCTGTCTGTGAAACCACTGCTGTGAGATTCCTCCGCTCGACTAGAACACCTTTGGCAGAAATGCTGAGGATGCTTTCAAAATTTGTTTATTCTGCTTGCATCAGTCCAAAGATGTTGAGGAGTCCGTGCGACCGCCAAAAATGGACTCATTCAGTCAGTTTCTGGGACCGGGCTCGGGGATCCAAGGTGTCATGTCCTCCGCACTTTTGTGATAGTTATTTTAAAAAATATATATCAACTGGTCTGGTGAGGAGGAGGATTGTGATGGTGGTGCTGACAGATTTTGTAGCTGAAGCCCAGAACCAAATGAATGTCCCCCATCCGTTTCCTACATCTCACTTCTCATCGCCATAGCTTGAGAATTTAGGATGAAACAGTTCCAAATCGTCCTATCAGCTCTTCCAGACGGACGCCACCCAGCCGCCCACGGGTCTGGGTCACAGAATCGGTGCTGCTGCTGCTCCTGGTCGCCTTTTATGAGATGTAAATCACGATTTGAAGTTAAATCTGTCGAATCAACACGGCAGAGAGGAGCGGAGGATGCTTCTATAAGCGCCGATCGTCCAAACAGCGGATGCATGTGAAGGGATCTCCCGGTGCGTCTATGTCTGCTGCTCCTGCTGGAAGAGTTAACCCATTTAACGGTCCAGTCCGGTATGGGAGGGGCCACATGGGGTCCACGGCAGCAGAGGTGCCACTGGATAGGTGAGAGGGAAATATGCGACGCCTTGTTGCTCAATCATAGATGTGTGTTGTGTGTGTGTGTGTTTGTGTTTGTTTGTGTAGGAGGGATGTCCTTATACATGAAGCTACAACTTCACTCAGGGGACGTATGCGTACGTGTTTCTTCCCCCCCCCCCACTACTCATCCTAAATATTCTTCTACATTGGGCAGGTGTCAGAATTTAAGGTGCACTGTTCCATCCGGATCTATTTCCCTTGGCAGATCAGGCTGTTTGTGTTTTTTTCTTGCTGTCTCTGAGTAGAAGTCCACTCACCACTCTAATATTAAATCCCCAGGCGCACTGATAAATTTCCCCCACCAGCAGCTCACTTGCAGTCTCAGCCTGCAGGTTGAAAATTGTCCCTGGTGCGTAAAATTAAAAGTGGTAACAGCATCCAATTCAACCACTGAATGTACCCCTTCCCCTCCCAGAGATTCATAGTGATGAATCAAAAGACTGCTTTCACTGAAATGCAAATATAACACAACTCAATCATGGATGCTACAGGACTGGAAGTAGGAGTATATCTAAGGTTTCTGATAGATTCTCTCTGGGTTCATAAAATGATTTAAATAAACAAATCTACGCAAGTTGCAAAGTCATAGCATTTATTTTTAAGCTTTCGGATAGATCATTGTAAAGAGGCGGAAATTCTAGGAACACTGTCTGCAGTGCTGATTTTGTGGCGCTGTCCATGGTGCTGATTTTGTGGCGCTGTCCATGGTGCTGAATAGGTCTCCATCAGTAGCAGGAGAAGCAGGAGATATACAGTTTAGTATAATATAAGCAGGTTAGTTATGTGACTCATGTCGGCATTAAAACCTACCCATGTCAACCACATAACTACAATGTCAAAGGCACACAGACTGTTGAGAGAGTTAGGGGCTATTTACATGGTTTCTAGCTCTAATGTAATTTGACACAAATGTCACTGAGGCTGGATCTAAATAGCCAAAGTTTCCATTCCTGTGGTTTACTTGGCATGTAAGGTAAAACAAAGAAGAAAAAAAAGTAAAAAATAAACATAAACTGTGTAACTTTTGATTTTTTTTCTCCATATCAGTGTATTTGACAGTAGAATATAAAATCAAACACAGCAATCAACTGCTCAATGCAGCCTTGCACTGTCAATTTCGGGCCCGGCTTACAGCCAAGATTAATCAAATATCCAGACCTTTGCTTAATCCTATAATAGAATTTAATCTTTCAGGATTAGAAACTATATCTCCTCTCCAGCATTTGGCAGTTGTAATAATTAGCCTAGAATAATAGCAGGGAATAATAAGCAGCCACCACATGGATCCAAATATCTTTCAGTGCTCATTGTTGCAGATTAAAGTCTCATAACTTTACTGGAGGGATGAGCCGCTCTTTTTGAAAAGAAATCCTCTCAGCTGTTGTTTTGCCATATTGTGACGACTGGTTTAAAGGGTAAACAGTCATGTTAGCTATGACCAACTTGTTTTCTTATTCCCTCATTTATTTATTTTATTTTGATATGTTTTCTGTGTTTCAGCTCCTATATGACTGACTAATACAAAACTACCCAAACATAACATGGACTGAACATATAGCTGTATTCTGCCAAGTACACTGAGAGAATTTGGAATTGGCGAAACCTCATGCTTCATGAACATAAAGAGAGGAGTTCAAATGGGAAGAAAAACACAGCCACACACACACTCA
This sequence comes from Lophius americanus, assembly GCA_037951165.1. Classification (NCBI taxonomy): domain Eukaryota; kingdom Metazoa; phylum Chordata; class Actinopteri; order Lophiiformes; family Lophiidae; genus Lophius; species Lophius americanus. The sequence continues at coordinate 424,819 of JBBDHG010000061.1, forward strand.
CACACCAACATGGACTCTGACCTCACAGCAAATCAATACAGGGAATCGTGTCCACAATCAGAAGCAGCTGTCCTATTTTGTCCTGTAATGTTTACCCTGTCAGACCATTTATTGCTCACTACCAGAAATACACTGCGAGAGAGATGTGCTTTAATCATGACACAAATATAACCATGACTAAAACAGAGCCCAAAGCGACAGGCTTCACACATTTTTTAAAATGAGATTGTTAAACAGTGGAATGTGGCAAGAAATATAAGGAGATGACATCTGATTAAGGTCTTCAAATGGCAGAATATGTACCTTAGAGCAATTGTGATGAGCAATTACCACAAGGGCATTTCAGCCCAGTTCAAGTTAAAATTATTAAATAAATACAATAAGATACATAACAATGTAAATGGTCGATGGAAAAAAGAAAACAAAAGAAAAACAAGAGAGCAATTCAGTAGGAGAGCTGAGAGTGGAACATGCTGGTGCAAATTTACAGAAAGAGTCTCTCTCGAGGTCACACTGTAACCGTCTTCTGAACAAGAGCATTAGCATTTCATAGTCCAGGTTCTGATTTGGCAGTTTATTTATTCCCTACACTTAAAGGTGATGATAATGTACTGTTTTAATAGCTCAGTTCAGACCGGTGTATTTATCCGAATTAAAGGATCATCTTCAATGGTGGAAAAGTTTTTGCTTTCAACAGTGTCTTGTGATAATATAAGTGAAATTGAAGTTAAAGGGAAATGAAAGCTAACTTTATGACTTAATACTACGGCATACAGCTGTAGGAGACGCCATCCTCCACTTCATGGATTATCAAAGTGTGAAGCCCCAGCAATATGACAGTAGTCTATTATAGTTGCATCAGACACAATGACATAACATTTGGCTATTTTAGTCATATGAATCAGTGTCTCTAATAGACATTAAAAAAAAAAAACATACTTATGAGATAAAGGACCCTGGGACAAAACCCAATGTGGATCCCTCATCTAGTTTGTGTCAGCTTGACATGAAAACTTTTAGAAATATTGCTCTATTGTAGGCAAGTCTGTGGTACTGCAAATGCTTCTTGTTATGCATGTCACATGTGTCTGTTTTGTTTGTTGGGATTATACGAAAACTAAGGGAAGGATTCCGACAAGTTTATCCCCAATGAGTTCATTTTGCTAGAAACTGGCCTGGAAACCTGTTGCCTCAAATCTCTTTCTTTTTCCCTTATATAAAAACTGAAGAGGTTTACTTTTATTAACATAGAGCCTTAATTTGATACAGTAAGCATACATATGTCTACAAAAGTAATCTTAATTTAAAATCATCCCTCAAGCCTTTATCTGTAACTGCTTATCCTGATCAGGCTTGCGGGGCACTGGTGCCATCCCAGCTGACACTGGGTGAGAGGTTGAGCATATTCTGGAAAAGTCACCAATTTTTCAAAGGATCAACACATAAAGACAGACACAATTCACGCTCACATGCATACCTAAAGGTGATTTAGGCCAATTCACCTGTACAGCATGTTTTTGGACTGTCGGAGGAAGCTGGGCTACCTTTGGTAGGTGGAGTTGAACCTGGACCTTTCTAAATATGGGGCAACTGTGCAATCTAATGCACCACCAAGTAATGTGGAAGTTAAACAATACATACCCCCGACTCCTCGTACAGGACTCGTGCTGTCATGGTGTCATTTCATTACATCCCTGCCTCCCCTTGCAGAAAAATAACTTCTTCAGTTATCCTTTGTGTTAACATTCTGGTAACTCAAGCACTGTTTCATGTCTAATTTTCAGAAATTATACCCACATAGATCTTAGTGCTAGGAAGAACTGGATTGAGTTTGGGAAAGGCCGGTTGTATATTTCTGACTCTATGGGTAGCTTTATCTCCAAATGTTCTCAGGCCATAATTTTGCAACTATTTGTCAGATTTATACAAGATTTATTCAAATTTTGGAGTATACAAATAAACTTGAAGAGATCTGTCCTGTTATATAACTCTAATAGTTCATATTTTACCCACTATGGGGGGGGCGATGTTGTGAAAAATACTGTGGACATAACTTCAAAAGGTCCATCAGGGGTATTGCTTGTACAATGCAGTGTATTTGGGGCTTTTCTGGGATTTTCCCTTGCTGTCAAGAACAACAGCGTAATCCTGGTTTAGTAATGAGGCTTTGTTTTTACAAAACATGCCAGGATAATAAATGAACAGTTAGAAACTGTTCAAGTTTGGCTGAATTCTGGGTTGAGAATGCATCAAGCTTGATATAAGGATGCATCTTTGGCCAAAATAGGGATCTCATTAATTTTTGATGCAGATCTAGATTAAGGGGCATATTAACTTGCCATTGGCATAAGTATGCACTCTATTAAATGGCATTATTATTTCTTATTTTCTCATGAAGTAAAAATCCACAGAAACAAGAGAGAGCAGATTATGATTTCAGATCACAACCCTAGCGTATAATGCCATCGAAATCTCTCAATATCTTACCTCCTTAACATTTACATTTAGATATTTGACACCACGCTCCCATGCTTATTCTAAGTCCTGCTGCAGCGATGACTTTCCATGGCAAAAAATGTGAAAATGGCGGCCATAGTTTCATGGCCCAGGCATCATTGAAATTTTCATTTTTCAGGTTAATTACTATTTACTTATGTATCCATTATTGAGAGCAGCAGGAGATACTTTATCATCAGTGGAACACGAAAACATTAACCAATTGAGAACTGGATTCAGAGTCATATTGGAAATAAAAGTGGAAAATGAGATCCCAATGCTGATACAACTTTCCGCAAGACATCTCATAATGTGGCTCAGGAGTGTGTATGGCTTCCACATGCCTGTACGCACTCCCTACAACATCTGGGCATGCTCCTGCTGAGATGACGGATGGTCGCCTGGGGGATCTCCCCCCAGACCTGGTGGGCATCAGTCAGCTCCTGGACAGTCTGTGGTGCGACGTGGCGGCGATGTTTGCAACGATACATGTCCCAGAGGTGCTCGATTGGATAAAGGTCTGGGGCACGGTTGGGCCAGTCAATGGCATCAATACCTTTGTCATCCAGGAACTGCTGACACACTCCAGCCACATGAGACTGGGCATTGTCATGCACCAGAAGCAACCCAGGGCCCACTGCACCAGTAGACGGTCTGCCAATGGGTCTGAGGATATCATCCCTAACAGCAGTCAGTTTACCCCTGGCTAGCACGTCATGCTGGAAAATGTTGCAGGCAACAGAACGTTGTCAACAGCATCTCCAGACTCTATCACGTTCTCACATGCTCAGTGTGAACCTGCTCTCATCTGTCAAGAGAACAGGGCGCCAATGGCGCATCTTCCAATTCTGGTGTATTCTGGCAAATACCAATCGGGCTGCATGTGTTGGGCTGTAAGAGAAGACCCCACTTGTGGAAGTCGGGCCCTCATGCCACCCTCATGGATTCTGTTTCTGAGAGTTTGGGCAGAGACATGCACACGAGTGGCCTGCTGGAGGTCATTATATAGGGCTGTGGCATTGCTCGTCCTGTTTCTCCCTGCACTAAAGAGCAGTTATTGGTCCTGCTGCTGGGTTGTTGCGTTCCTATGACCCCTCCTCCTCTCCTGATGTACTGATCTGTCTCCTGGTATCTCCTCCACACTCTTGACAGTGTGCTAGGAGACACAGCAAACCTGCTGGCCACGAGGCGTATGGATGTGCCATCCAGGAGGAGCTGCACAACCTGAGCAACTTCTCTGGGCTGCAGCTACCGCCTCACGCTACCACAAGTGGTGAGGGCAAACTGGAAAAATGCAAAACTAGCCAATAATCAGCCAGAAAGGATGAGGAGGGGGAAATGCTGTGTGGCCATCACTCATTCCTCAATAAGGGTTGTCTCGCTAATTGCCTCTCTTTTCCTTCTGTTGTCTGTACCATTTGCACAACAGCAGGTGAAGCTGATTCACAATCATAATTTCTTCCTGACTAAACAGGTTGATATTCCTAAAGTGAGATTGAGTTGGAGTTACACTGTGAGGATTATGTGTTCTCCACATAAATAAACAGGCAAGTGAGCCAGAGACAGCAATCAAGATAAATTCTGTGTTATGAGGTGAATGCTGGAAGTGGACCAGATATAATATAATATAATATAATATAACATAATATAATATAATACTATATAATATAATATAATATAATATAATATAATATAATATAATATAATATAATATAATATAACATAATATAATATAACATAACATAATATAATATAATATAATATAATATAATATAATATAATATAATATAATATAATATAATATAATATAATATAATATAACATAACATAACATAACATAATATAATATAATATAACATAATATAATATAATATAATATAATATAATATAATATAACATAATATAATATAATATAATATAATATAATATAATATAACATAACATAATATACCATAATATAATATAATATAATATAATATAATATAATATAATATAATATAATATAATATAACATAACATAACATAACATAATATAACATAATATAATATAATATAATATAATATAATATAATATAATATAATATAATATAATATAATATATCGCTCATTCACTATATTGGAGTGCTGACACACAGCCAAAACAATAGGATTTGGCATTATTTGCCATATACCTCATACCGTCAAGGGCAGGATGTAAAACCTAAAATTCCAGGAAGGTTAGTTGTGCAACCTCACATAAATAATGCATTACTGGATTAAACATTCAGACATTTGGGAAGAAGGGTGTGTACATAAACATGCTGATGAGAGCGAGAGCGCGTGAAAGTGGCCATCTGCTTACAGATGTGAGAAAAAGTTAAAATATTAATGTATTGAATATAAAGGACTCATACATTATTGGGGGGGGGGGGCAGGGTGCAGAGACACCCTGGGTTGGATAGGTATGTGTATAGAGACCGTATATTTCAAATATGCATTAAATTGTGCTGCGACTGCTACGTCTTGATTGGTAATGAGTGTGAAATATGATACTTTAAGGATAGAGATTTCAGTAAATTATTAAATTATTGAAGAATTATTTAAACTGACTATAATTCCCTGAAGCGATCTTGAGAAAATCTATACCTTTTTATAAAGAGTGCAATTTGTCCAAGGATCGCTTTCTTCGTGAGTCAACAGCTTTAAGTAGCTTCTCCATTTTCTTTCAGAACTACTGTACTACATTCTAAAATTGAGCAATTTTAGATTGCAGGGTCGCATTAGTATGTATAGTTGATCTTAGCATTTCTTTTTCACTGGAGTGTGCTGTTTTTGGATAATGCAAAAACCTGAGTTTGTGTGTAGAATGCAACGTGGACACTCAGAGTGCCAGGACATAGAGCAAAACTTTACTTGGTTAGTGTTTGGAAGCTGTCAGCTACATAACTAAGTAAATACTGTTTGACAGTTTAAAATGACATTAGCCAGGGTAATCTTAACAGTCCTCTACTGTGCTTGCATTCCACAGATGATTTGGAATTACTGGCAACTGCATGGCAGTGTCAGGCTAAGTGAGGACTTGGTAGAACGGCTAATGAGTTATCTACCGACAACCCTAATGACCCACATGCTCATGCTGATGGATCTATACACAATGGATCTATCTAGTGACTCATTATTGCCATTTAAAAGGAATACACACAGGAATACACTTGTAAATGAATACCACACACACACACACACACAAACAGACTAACAAACAACATATTCCAATATATCATCCACTTACTGTACATGTCCGTCACTAGAGTTCAGAGCATAGATGTGAATTATCTATTTTGTTCTTTGCAGATTGTATTTCCTCCTTTTAATTATCTAGTAATGTTTTTAAAAGCTTAATTTATCCCAGACTCTCCTCTTGCATGCAGTATGAGCTGTTAAACCCCAGAACAATTAAATATTTGATGTAATTTTCAGTGTGTCATGATGAACTAAACGTTACCTTGGAGACGTAATTGGTTTAAAACAGATGTTGATGGATAACAATCTTATCATTTCTGCAGGACATCATGTTCAAATGTCATGGGCAAAATACTGCAAGAACTATGTTGTAGGATATAAAATCATCCACACACACACACATCCAAAGACATCCACACACATAGAAGGAATAACTGTTACTTTGGTGAATGTTTAAGATGTTCTTGTCTTTCTTTCTTTTCTGACACAAACAGCTGCCAGTCTATCATCCCTCCAATCACCCTAAATTTAGCATCAGCAATTTTCTTCTTATCTTGTTTGTCTCCCAATGGAATTTGAATCAGTCTGAATTTATATTTTTAAGACAGACTTCCAAATCTGCAAGTGTCTTAATGTGTGATGGCATCAAAAGCAACAGGAGCCGTCCTAATCCAAACCTGATTTAATTCACGCCATATACAGGTCAATAAAACCACAGCAAGAGAGGAGGAGCAGAAAAAAAAATAGTAAAGTAGTAGAATGAAATGAGAAAAATAGGAGCGCAGCTAACGCTGGTGACCTATGTCTGTCTGAGTAGGATCATCAGGATGTGTAGAAGAGGGGCTCCTTCAAAAACCCTCTGGTGGGCAGCCTCTCACAGAAATACAACAAATACAATACATCCAACAAATCTTCATTATGGTGTCTCTACGATGACACTGCTTCACTCATAATCTGCCTCATGGCAAGAAACACTAATGAGTTCTCTGACGATGATAACTTCTATTAGCATTTTGAAAAATACATTTATCGTCAGTAGTCAAAAACAGAAAGATGATTTTCCATATATACATCCATATGGATGTGTCTGGATCTATTATATTTTATATGATTTGTATATCAGATATAATTTATTTCCCTTGACATTTAACGGATACATGAAATCCATTTGAATAATTCTGAATAAAAATGAACTTATTAGTGGCAGTGCCATGTCTCTAGCTCTCTCCATTACCGGACTGTACTACAAAATATATTGCCCACAAATCTGCATTATGAACCACACACAAAATCCATCATGTGCACAGTGGCGGAACATTATGCCTGTGTATACTTATTTTGACTGGTCTGTTAAATTCATTCGTTCATTTTCTGTAACCACTTATCCTGTTCAGGGATAATGAACATTTTTACTGAGCTGTACCTCAAAGTCTAAACAACACTTCTGTGACAACAGCCACCCCTACAAAACATTGGATACAAATACATAGAAGATGCTTTGAGATTTCTTTGTGGGACGTAACCAGTACACAAACAAACTTAAGCGGTCCCATGACCTCATTCCAATCTCACTGACAGAGATATAGAACAGAAACATTTCATGAATTATACGATGCATATGAACAGACTGCATCCATTGTAAAAGCTGCCATAGTAGAAATATTCTACTCCATATCCTATATTCTTACATCAAGAAAAAAAGAACAATCTGCCAATTATACTTAACTAGTTTTTCTAAAAGCTAAATGAAAGTCTAACTGATAAAATATTATAATGGAGTTTAAAAATAGACAATAACGCAAACATTTGAAAAAAGCTGGGCCTCTTAGAGGCAATGGAAAATCCATTAGTTACTAACTAATACTAGTACTACTTAGTTACTAGTAACTAATACTTTGTATTATTCTCTTCTCTACATTGAGCTGAAGTGAAGAATCAATATCTACATTTCTAGCTTCCGTGTTACTGGTTATATCTAGATCAATATTACCTGGAATTTCATATTAAGACAAAGTTAGATATATTTTCTTATGTGGAATGAGTTCTTGTATTGGTTGAAACGATAAATATTCCATCTACATAATACAGGAGACACCTTTACTCAGAAACAACTCTTTTTTAGACTCTTGAAATTCCTTTTTTGTAGTGTTACTGTTTTTTGTTATACAACATTTGGTAAACTTTTCTATAAAGACATATATTTGTTTGCGAGAATGCATTTTTTAAAGAATCAACATCTCTTAAGATTGAATCTAAAAAAATTGAAATGCATAATGCAGATTTGTTTCTGATCCACCTCATGCCCGGAGATATAGATTACATAATTCTACGGCGACAACATTCTACTTTATTTCAGACTTTCATATCTGTCTTCGGTGTATGAGATGAATTTAAATAGGAAATACATTTTCGTCTGGGCAGGATCTATAGCGGGATGTCAAACAGTCTGAAGATTATTGTAAGTGAGGGACCATACCCCACAGCAAAAAAAAATGCTTGTCAATAATGCATAAAGCCATATAAATCACAATATGTCTGCTGTCTGGCCCCCCAAGGTCAATTCCTCCCGTTCCTCTCCTTCCTTCTCTCGTCTGGGCCCATTTCCCATTTCCCATCCAGCATTCCTGCATCTGAGCATTGTCCTAAATTATGTTTTCCTGCTGTCTCCCAACTCTTAATCAGCCACGTAAATAAGTGATGACCATCTTGGAATGAAAGCGAATTACGTGAGGTTTTTTTTCTCTGAAACAAACTTAGACTGCACAAATCAAACATTTCTGCTTCGCTGAAGGGTACGTCGGTCCCCGTGTGCACACATAAACAGAAGTGCATGATCGTACACGCGCAGCAACACTCTGGAATACCTGCTGAGCCATCACAAGTCAAGGATCTCTAAATTAAATAACATCAAATTAGATTGAAGCAAATGGAAGACGGAAGACCCGGAGGAGAGGACGGAATGGCTGCTGCACTTGCTCCACTGAGATAGCGAGTGGAGGGAAGGAGAGCAGGGAGTAGGCTGCAAAGAACTTCATGCAGATTTAAGGTGAAAGAGCTGTCATACACATAAAGTGGTGAGGGAGGAAAGACAATAGGGGAAGGTGAAGATAAGGACAATGGCGTAGCAAAGTGGGGGGACATTCTGATGATGGGGAGACAGGAGGACCTGGCATGTGTGTGGGAGAGTGTCTTCAAACTGTTTAACATAATACCTCTCTTCATAAAACTAATGTTGAAGGTAAACAGGCAGACTCAGCAGACTTGGGGGCACAAGAACGTCCAACTCAGCTATCATGGGAATCACCGGTTCAAGATATTAGATTCCAAAGTCGTTTGTTCATTGGACCAACTCGAATCTGAAAGTGCTGTTGATTTCAGTGACTGTTTCATCAAACATTTTCTAGTTAATATTCCAGTGAGATGAATGCTTAAATAGTGCCGGAGTTAGTTAATTAGTTAGTTAATTAGCTGGGTTAGTTAATTAGTTAGTTAATTAGTTACTTAGTCCAGTAAAAAAATAATGGTTTTTTTTTGACAACAATCACATTTCTCCACTTGTCCTTCCTTAGAACACTTCGGTAGGTTACTAGGTCTACACTGTCGTCCCCGACAGCAACAGCATATCCTTTAAAAGCCCCCAATCGAGCAGAAGAAAAAATTAATGTGTTTTGTAAAAAAAAAAAAAAATATCCATCTTGCTAGAAAAATATGGACCATTCGAGTAAAAGACTACATATTAAAGATAGGTCTCCTCGCGTTGATTCATATTCAGCAAGTTTGGACTAAATCGTACAAACAGTTATGAAATTAGGTCCCCAAAGCAATGTTTTTAGTTAAAATCTTCCCTTTGCCCATTTTTCAGGGTTCCTACGCAAATTCTTGGACAAAGTGCTGATTAATATATCTTATATATATATATAGGTTCCATTGTAACAAGATAATCAATGTTATTGTGACCCCACTTGTCAGTGGTTTTAATGTTATGGCTGATATCAATAATAATAAGTAGCTGTGCCTGTTGACATTTTGAATTTACTAAAGGTTTTTTTGTTTCCATAGAAACCTGATTTTTATGGTGAGCCTTAACGGCAATCATCTTCTCTGGAACTCTGGTATAAATAATCTTTCATATTGCCGTTGAATATTTAGATTTCTATTCAGATCATGACTTTTTTAAATTTATTTTCCATTTAAATATGATTATAAGGTTTATGTAAATGTAATTTCTGAAAAAACAATATTATATTCCCTAGGAATGGTGTATATATGAGATACTCCTGAGAAGTTGCACACTGTTTCGGCGAATGTATAAAATCCAGGTGGCTCAGGTAATGATTGTTGTTCTGCCTGTTTGGCTGTGAAATGTCGTATAAAGTCTGTGCAGCAGCAGGTGAATAGAAGCAACATGTTTCCTCAGATATTAATCTCACCCCTGGGAAGCAGCACTCAACAGGAGGTGGAGGCAGACGACCATGGAGGGGCCCTTCATTCAGTGTAGGACAGTATATCAACTCCAGCTAGAGGCAAAGGGAGGCGAAAAAATGGAGAGAGTGATAGAGCTCAACCTGCTCCCACATCCCACCACCCAACTCCCCATTGGTGATAGCCTATTCTACTCACCTTTCCTTTCCCTTAAAATACCCCTGTACCCTCCGTTTTTCATGGTTCCCAGCCTCTTCTATTTAATATGCACAACACTTCATCTCCTTCTAGTAATTCTACTTTAGATTTCATTTAACACCTTTTTCGCCTCACCACTCCAATTTTCTCAGGGCACCATTGACAGTTGATTTTGCAAATAATCTGTGTTTCCTTCAATTCCCATTCCCCATCCTCTCTTCTCCTATCCTGCAAGCACATCCCCTGAGCACAGAAAAGGAGGTCAGCTTTGTTAAAACATAGGTTCACATTTCTCTGCCACAGCATGAGGGCTGCCAGGAGGCAGGATTCATGGTTTTCACGCTGGCCAAGAGAGTTGCTTTGCAAAACAAATATCAGCTACCGAAAAAAGGAAAGATAGCTAAGTAGAAATTAAAAAATTGTACTATGGGAGTTTGACTACCACAAGAGGGAAATGGGACTAAATGGGAGCAACAGGATCTGTTGAAGATATGCTAAAAAATGTAAGGTCAATAAACAAGTTTTAAAAGAAACACATAGATATGTTTCTAATTAATCTCTTTAAATGTGAAGGAAGCAGAACAGTTTTTCCTGGACAAAGAGTCCGGGAAGATATTACTATTGATTTGGAGCAATTTTTCTTGTCAGAAGTAGGCTTAAATGAAGAGTTCAACCAAAAATTTATATTCAGCCATTATGAATATTATTCATAATGTTGTGCATTATTATTTCCGATGGGAAATCAGCTGAATTTCCATGGTCCACACAATATTTCTTCCGCAAAAAGCATTGCAGCATTCTTTTGAATAATAGACGATGAAGGGCACTTTTTTAAAAATGTTTCAGAAAAACAACAAAAACTTTGATGACCACAACACATTCTTCAACACAATCTAGATCCAATCCAACATTACACACTGTTTTGGAACGACACTAATTGCACGTCTACGGGCATAACGTAGATGTACATGTAGCCCATGAAACACAGCCCATGTTCGACGTATTAGAAACAAGAGAGGCCACACTGAGATGGTATGGATGTATGAAAAGGCGGGATAGTGAATTAATTGGTAGAAAGAGGCTGAAGTTGGAGCTGCCAAGCAGGGGGCAAAACGAGACTAGACGAGACCACCATGAACACAGGATCTATGAATATTCCGGTGTTGGAAGCAAACAATTACTTCTGAAAGATCTAATGCTGCATTCTCTGTGTGGGAGCGTTGCCTGAACATTCTGCATCTTCCTCACATGGGGGGAACGCCGGACGTCTGGAGACTGGGATTACACCGTATTAAGTGTACGGACACATTTTATGTTTGAATGTATCTGTTTTTTTTAAATGATTTAAAACAAGTCATCGTTTTCATTTGTTTAGGGCTTTATCACAATCTTGCTGTGAAGCTCCAGATGATCCACATGTATCTGTAGCGGTCAAAGAAACTTCACGTGACGTTCCATTGGGCATGGCAGCAAGCAAATGAGTAGAGAGTGTGTACTGTTCCTGACCAAAACTCTTTTTCACAGTCATGAGTTGATGCCATTACTATGAACAACACCTTTTACAAAGCACATGGTCACTAGATCAGATTGACAACTAATATAACTGCAGATTTCCGTGTAAAACACATTAGTTGTGTCTGTGTATGTGTTCATTTAATTACCTCAGGCTCACATTCGATCCCAGCTGTACCTCATTCTAAAACTAACATGATGGCGATGAAAAGTAATTGCAAGAGGATCCTTACATAGATAAATTCCCAGCCATCACAACATCCTTGTTTTCCAACTTTGGTATGACCTCTACAATAGTCCCAACCCTTTTTTGTGACCAAGAGAGAGTATAAAGTCTTTATATCTCCCCTGTCATCTGTTTTGTTTCAGATTTTACTGGCGAACAATGTCTCTTTGAACTGCACGGAATATATAAAGAGACCTGATGAATGGGGTGAGAACTGTGTTTCATTAATTAATACTAATTAGATATTAAAGCGTGGATCAGAAGCATGCAAGACCCATACACACAAAAACACACACGTTCACACACAGTGCCCATAAATGGGCAACACAGGTACAAAAAAGATAATAATAAAACTTACCCTTGTTTAAACTAGAACAGCAGGCAAAGGTCTCCATCTGTTGCCTGGTTAATGCCCCATAATAAAGTTACCACTCTGTCTGTCAATAATTTTCTTCATCGCACCACTTTTATTGCTCTCTGTGCTACAAAACAAGACACACCTCAATCGCCAATTTCTGACCTTAGTCATAATACCTGAGCAGGAAGTCTGCATAGGAGAGGTGTGCGCACTTTAGTGCTCCAATGAAATCAAGTAAATATGAAATGCTTTTTGGCATGTTTGCTTGACAATGAGCTTAACCTCCTCCAGAATGTAACAATCTGTCAACAGCTTGTGAGGAATAAACAAATAACACATTGCTGAATCAATGCAACCATTTTTTGTCCTTCAGTTATGCTTTAATTATATCCCCGAAAGGTCGGGGGACATTGTCGAATCCTCATCCACGCGTCCGCCGCGTGTTAATACGATAACTCAAAAAATGTTCCATGATACATTATTAAATGTTATACCCATATAGATGTATGTATAAAGAAGAAGTCGGTAGATTTTGGAAAATCCCAGTTGCATATTACCGACACTAGGGGAGGTTTTATCTCAAAAGAATTTCGGGCCTTAAATTCCCAAACTGTTGGTGCGATTTAGTGCAAATTTGGACCGTATGAGTCAAAGCAAGGAGATGGAATGAAGAGGATCTTTCTTGTGTTTATCATGTTTAATATTTTTTATCAAGTGGAGCTTTTTTTAAATGAAATTGTGTTTTTCAGCTAGAACTTCCTAACTGTTGCTATGATTTCGTCCAAATGTGGTGCGTATGAATTGACCTGAAGAGAACTGGCTTTTTTAGACCATAATAGTTCATATTGTACAATGCAGAGGATTGGATTGTCTTCCAGTGATATAGCCTTTCAGTCAGAGACAACAGCCTAGCCATTGTTTAAGAACATGCACCTTGGTTATTATTATTCTTTTTTGTGTCAAATTTAGTTTTTCAAGAAATTAAGATAGACGTGGAACGCTGCTTGGAAACCACCTCAAACCTTCTTGTGACTACATGAAAGGTTCATGCAAAACCACATGCACAGCTGGTGATATGTGATGACGAAGGGTGAGGTGGAAAAGCTCAACTAGAATATCTGGAATATTCAATGTGAGGCCAGTATTTCTGTTCAGCTCAGAGGAAAAAAAAATATACAAAAAGCTCTTTGAACTGTTCTGGAGAGAACCAGGAAACACTACAAGCAGCGAGATAGAAGAGATCCAATCTATGTTACATCATGAGCACACCTCACACACGGACATGCACAACCTCTCTCTCTCACACACACTCATCAAACACGATAACAAGTAGCTCACCTGACCTGCATAAGAATGACGGATTACCTGCAAACAGCAGATTTTTTTCGTTCAACTTAATCCTTCCTGAAAGTCAAAGCGGTACTTAAAACTCTTTGCAGCAGCCATAAAAATGTACCTTGAAAAGACTGACTGATCAATTAGCTGCAAATATCAGAGTGTGTGTGTGTTTGTGCTAATCAGCATGCACTAGTGTGTCTGTTCTTGATTGATTCTGCATCAAGAAGATCAAACGCGTGTGGGAAGAAAGATTTCTGGTGAACAATTAAAGGCTGCTTTGTGTTATGCACCAGGTTGACATAGACGTTCACCCCTCTTGCTGAGTGTTATCTCTTATTCTTTAACATTCATTCGCTCGTTTCATGTGGGGTAGAGGTACCGAGAACATGAAAGGCCGCTTGGATGAAGGAAATGATGAGGGGGCATGTGGAAAGAGAGAGACATCAATCATTTGCTCTTTTCAGGCGTTCTGACTTAAATGGAGCATGTCAGGAGGAAGAGACAGAAAGGTGCTTCTCAATTATGATGTTTCTGGTTCTGTGATTGAAATGAAGAAGTAGCCTCGGCTATGTAGTTTTCATTTCCTCTTCCTTTCTATCCTTATTAGCTTCATCGTGAATGAATGTGATCAAGCAGTATAATTGCTTAAGATTTGGGAAATGATAAGACTGTGGACAGGATTGACCTTGAAGGAAGGAGTTGGACTAAACAAGGCGGGGACAGATTTTTTTTTGGGATGTTTGTGAATGTGCAGGGGTGTGCATGTTTGCCATGCAACACATGTTTGTAGGAGAGTGCATTTATAATGTGATTTAGGACCACGGTAGTGGAAGGACAGATGCAGCAAGGACATACTTTATATGGAGATGTGCTCTCTAGCTGACTGCAGCGTAACAAAATCTAAGACCCTGAGGAACTCTCACTTTATTCACTTTGTAGAATTGCAATCATCTTGACAGCAAAAATGTTCAGGCTTTCTCATTTTATATATGCATAAAGAGACTTTTGAGATTGTTTCTTCCTTTTCAGAGATCAGAAGTGGGCCACCAGAACCAGCTAAGTGTTCTCTGATTGAATACATTTCACAAAAGGTTGTTTCTATCAGCCTATTAACATCATCACATTAATACCCTTTCCTCGTTTGGGTTGTTTCCTGTTACATTTTTCAACCAGCATATTATGGGTGTGCCTTGTTGGGTGATTTTTTTTGACAAGTTGATGAAAGGCTATATAAGAACCCAAATGTGGAACACTTAGAGGCAGGTGTTAAGGTGACAAGAAGGGATTTATTGGCAAACTGAACAGGAGGTTACCTGAGACAGGCATGAAGGAGGCAGGAGTAAGAGCTTTACTGAGTACTGGAGCAAAAGCTGGCCCAGTCCACGAGTCGTTCTGCTAGGGTCAGGCTAGAAGTCACTACAGGCAGATGGAGACAGTGACAGGGATCAGTGATAAAGTAAAAGGTAGAGAATGATGATATAAACCTGGATCCGACAAAATGCATAAACAGAGTCTGTGATCTGGCGGAGTTGTGGAGTGAAGGCAGACCTTTTAGAGCTGTGCAGATTGAAGATGAGAACAGCTGGCAGCTTGACCCTATCACACCTGGATCCACTCCTGAAAGGAAACAGACACACCTACACACACAGAATACCTCCGACTAGGAGGAGGAGAATGTAGAGGGCATGACAGGCAAAGCCTTCTAGCTTGCTAAGCGGTCTACAAAATTATTTTTACCGGCATTCCTGTTGGGTGATTTTATAATTAATCACCATTTAATGGAGGGAAACTGTCTTGAAAACACAGTCAAAATTATTTAGGTTGGAAATTGAGAAAGAAAATGTCACGGAACTGAAACACACTGATGAAGAGATGGAGAGAGAAATTAATGTGTTCTCTGTCTTCAAATGAGAATTATGAGGTTTGATGTATTTTGATTAAACTTTAACACTCAGACGCGTGCCACAAAGAATCTTAAGGGGGCTTAGTATTTTTGTATTCATCTTTTTATGTATCCGTAGAAAGAAATAGTCAAGACATAGTTGTTGACCTTACTACGTGTGACAGTAACTAACCCGCGGTATCAGAACCACAGACGGAGCTTTTTGCTGTGTGGAGGTGCTCAACTCAACTTTATTTATAAGCACAATTAAAAAACAACAGAGTTGTCCAAAGCGCTGTACAGTCAATACCAACATAGACACATGATTAAAACACAATGTTACATCAAAGTAAAGCAGTAAGAGTAAAAGAGTAAAAGTCCCACAACTCATCCTGGATTAAAAGCCAAGGAATACAAACAAGTCTTAAGGTGAGATTTAAAAACAGACAGCGTGGGGGCTGACCTCACATGAGGGGGCAACTCATTCCACAGTGTTGTGGCTATCACAGAGAAAGCTCGGTCGCCCCTTAATTGCAGTTTGTGTTTTAGGGACGACCAGAGACAACTGGTCAGCTGACCTCAGTGACCTCGACAGAGTGTAAGTCTTTAAGAAGTCAAAAATGTACATGGGTGCCGACCCATTTAAGGATTTTAAAAACAAACAAAAAAAACTTAAAATGCTCCCTAAAACGTACTGGTAGCCAGTGAGGAGAGGTCAGAATTGGGGAGATGTGCTTTTGCTTGCTTGCTTTTGAACCAACTGTAGACGTGAGAGGGAGGTGTGGCCAAAGTAAAGTGCAGTACAGTAGTCCAGGTGGGTTGTAATAAAAGCATGAATAAGCTTTTTAAAATAATTAAGGGCTAAAAATGTCTTAACCTTAGCTAAACGCCTCAACTGATAAAAAACTGGATTTAACCACAGAGTTTATCTGTTTGTCAAGTTTAAAATTACTGTCCATTTTGACACAAAGGTTTGACAGAGTAGATTTTAAAAAAAGGAAAAAAGATGCTGCAATGTCCACAGTGCTGAAACAGACCTGAGTGATAACTTCCACCTGTTGCTGGTCCTGTTAGTAGCTATTTATATACTAGTATTATCATTTCTTTAGCTTGTTACTGCTGGAGCGAACGATGTTCAGATTTTCCCCTCTGGCTGTGCGTTTGAGTGACTGAGGGCGCATGGCGAGGTATACATTTAGCTCCAGCAGATTGACAGACAGGAATTTGTGGTGAAGCTTAAGGTCTGCAATGTCTATTTGCGATCCAGCACCCTGTCATCGTGTCAGAGTGACACGATTCTATAGTGCATTAATAGTAGGAGGATAGCACTGAAGGCCTAGAATACAAGGCCTGCCACTGCAAGAGATTCCCAGATCAGTGTCAAATACATCCAGGTCATTCAGTTAATGCAGACAGCATCTCAACCTCTATGTTTTCAGTCAGAGTGATTTCATCACCAGCTGTTGGTGGGGAGACATATTATTAGTCTCCCTGGGGAATGAAATAGCACTATTCAGCAGAAAACAAGACTATCCTATCCTATCCCGGATTTACTTATTCTGTAAATTTAATTAGGATCCCTTTAATGAATGGAAAAATGCTAATATTTTTGAATGATGTTGCTACGCAGATTTATACTCCAGCCTGCCATATAGTTTCTATCACTAGTTTGTTACATTCTTCCTTCCTTCCTTCCTTCCTTCCTTCCTTCCTTCCTTCCTTCCTTCCTTCCTTCCTTCCTTCCTTCCTTCCTTCCTTCCTTCCTTCCTTCCTTCCTTCCTTCCTTCCTTCCTTCCTTCCTTCCTTCCTTCCTTCCTTCCTTCCTTTCTCCCATACATACATAAATCCACCCTAATAACCACTTATCCTTTTGCAGTGCTGAAGGGGAGCTGAAGCCTACCATCCTGGACATGGTGGGATGATGTCGTACCCTGCAGGGAGATCATTGAAACAACCAAACAAAACAATTACTTTGCTTTTAGCAGCTACTTTAGAAGAGCGCGACTTAAAATGAAGTTAATCAGTTGAACTAAATCTCTACATACTCTACCTTTAATAACTACTGCGTTTCAATTTTCCAGACTGCCCTGTAAGGCAACAGCTTGTGTATGGAGATAAAAATAAATAATTAAGTAGGATTTATGTGAATGTTCTGGTTAGAAACTCGTCATTACCTACATATGAATGAGTTCCTGAACGAACAGTGCTGCTATTAGAATGATGCAACATTGATTAATTCTAACATAGCGAATCTTTCAAAACATTTGGTGCTCAATTAAAACAGGGTTGGACGCTGGCCTTCCCTTTGTGAAGAGAGCAAACAACCAAATGCAATATGTGCAAAACAGATGTTTTCTGTAACGTTACAATTTCAACAACAATAACTTGGAATTAAATCCATCAGGACACCAATGCCAAAACGCAAGTTTCAAACAGAGAAATACAAGCTATTTATGAGTTTTAAGGAGGAAAACCAGCTGAACAGAGGGGGGATAGCTCTTCTTTAAATAGGGTGCTTCTCCCTCAGTGGTTTTCTTCCAACTGAACACCTAGTATGATTACAGAGTTTGATGGTTATTTGGCCCGTACCCGTCTTAAAGAGCTGAGTCGTAAGGCATAGCTTTCAATTTACCGGTCCATTTACGTTCCAATCCTCACCTGCGGCCATGAGCTCTAGGTAGTGACCCAAAGAATGAGGTTGAGGAAACAAGCAGATGAAATATGCTTCCTTCATAGGGTGGTTGTGCTCAACCTTAGGGATATGGTGAGGAGCTCAGATATCTGGAGAGCGAGCTTGGAGGAAAGCCACTGCTCTTTTCCAGCTGTGTAAAACAAGAAGCCAGGTGAGGCTTTTCAGACACGTCCAACCGGGAGGAAGACACAGAACTCTTTGGACGGACTGTATTACCTGTTCTGATCCCGGATAAGCAGAAGAAAGTGGGTGGATGGCTGGATTATGCTCAGATTTAGCTACATGTGTTAGTCCATTGAAGTAACCTTATTTTACGTCAGCATCGCAGACAGTTGATCATTGATAATCGACATCACGTTGAAGGTTTGAACTCCTTTATTAAAGAATATTATATTTATATTCTATATTTTTTATATTTTAAAAAAGAATATAGATCATGCTATATTATAGCTTAATATAGCATGATGCTTTGTGCATCTGAGACATCTCCTGATTGAGTCTGTGAATTAATGCTTCTTTTGTTCACCAATCTCTGGCCTACTGTGTATTTATCTGGCATTTATGCATTTGGTTTTGGGTAGTTGCAGAAATAAGACAATTCTTAAATGAATCTCATTGATTTGGAGGACCGTGTGTGGGTTTGTGAGAGAGACAGATAATGTCTGTGTTTGAAGTCTGTTATGTAACAGGCATAGATGCGTGCAAGCATTGCGTCTGGTAGAATGTCACATGTGGCTCTCTAGTAGCTCATCTGCTTACATTAAATTGATGTGAGGAACATTGCCCCTCATGGCTTACTCAAAAATGTTTCATAATGCCTCACCGCTGCATAGAGAGAACAATAAAGCCAAGATAGTAACCTCGGGTTATGTGGGCACCATCTTCAGGTAAATTATTCAATCTGAGAGGCAGTTTTACCACTGAATAATGAATACACTGCTGCCCTTGCCACGTCCTCCAGTGGGTGTTATCTAAATAATCAGTTAAACAAACGAGAAAGTACAGTACTTTCAGCGATGGAACGACCCCCATGGAACGACCCCCATGGACATGACGCATTTTGTACAGCTGCTAACTAAGGAACATTTTTTTGTACTGAGTTAATGTTAGTTTTTTGGATAATTCATTATCTTTTCCCATGTGATAGTTTAAGAGGAGGTGTGATATATCATTGTCATACAATTGTGATATCTTTATTTTATTGTTGACATAGATATCGTTGATTCTGAGTTAGTCAGATAATGAGAGTCTATCAGCAGGAGGAAGGCCCCGCTACACTGAGATAGAGGACTCAGTATTAATATTAGGAAAAACTACTCATGCATGTTTGTGTACAGCTCTCTTTAGTTCTGCTTTGGTAATACTCTATCCTCTGTGCTTTGATTAATAAACCAAGTAGCAACACTTTTTAAAAGATATATTAATGATATCATATGGTTCAACCACAATTCAACATTACCAACATTAAAACCTCAGGCACACTCCTCTCACCACCTCTGTCAGCGACAGAGGCCAAAGCTTTTGGGTGCAGCTTATTTCCAAATCACATTTATGAATATAGACAAACTTCTGTTGGCAGAGCTTGAGGTCATGGAGCGGTCCATTTGGCTTCCCTTAATGTAATTAGTGTTTGAATATATATATATATATATAATACATTGAATTTATATATTTATAACGCACTTTACATTTAGATCAAATCTCAAAAATGGTAATATAAATATAATATAGCAATTCAGTATTAATAAATAGAGTCAAATAAAACTCTATGGTCTCCTTTATGTTCACCAGCTAGTGGCTAACTGTGTCCGTTTATATTTCAGAGCTCAGCAGGTAAAATACAGTGGCCTTTGATAAATCTAATCTGAGAACAGATGTCTCCCGTGGTCAAAAATAAACACCGTGAGAAGCATAAGAGTGACAAAAAACAGTATATTTATGGTCTAGAAAGCAAAACAATTAGCTACACCTCAGATTCAGGAAGTAATAAATAAAAGCTCATCGCAATGAGCGACCCTTTTACATTATTACATTATTTTCAAGATATTTTTACACATAGATATTATAAATAAGTATTGATTATGTCTGCTTTAACATGAAATGCCCTTTAAAAAGATAAAATACAAATGTCTTTCAACATTTAAATTGGAGCATATTCACTTGTGAAAAGGCCAGTGAATATGTGGGGTAGCGTACAAATCATGTTTGAATGTTCATAAATGACATTTTCTAGACCATTGCACCATACATCCCATCATCCTTCCATGTACTGTACAGAAAAACTGTAAAAAAAAAAAAAGTAAAATAGGCCATACAAGTGGACTGACTTGTTTACAGACTTTCTTTGTGAAGTTATAGTTAAGAACAATAATGAGAGAAATTCTAAGATAGGATCTTTTGCATAGAATATTTGAGATGATTTATTTGTTCTTGTGCAACAATAGGTTGTATAACAAAGAAAAGTGTAGTTTTATTCATTAAAGATAAATAGTCATTCACTGTGGATATCCCGACATCGTATTTTTTTCATCTGGGTAAATACAATCAGCAGCAACAAGACGGTGATCGTAGGTAGCATGGTCAGTGTCTTCAGATTGAAAATTTGGAGATCAGAAGAACATTTAATATCAACCATCC
This sequence comes from Lophius americanus, assembly GCA_037951165.1. Classification (NCBI taxonomy): domain Eukaryota; kingdom Metazoa; phylum Chordata; class Actinopteri; order Lophiiformes; family Lophiidae; genus Lophius; species Lophius americanus. The sequence goes on from JBBDHG010000061.1 coordinate 445,799, forward strand.
CTGATATAAACACAGACACTGTAATCCAGAGTTCTGCTTACTCAGAGCATGGTCTCCCACACCAAGCCCAACAGTTTTACTGGCTGATCGGGAGGAGATAATTATTGGCGAAGATGTGAGCACAGCTGTACAGTCTGCGGAAGAACCAATGTGAATAATTAATTAACATTAACAACAACAGATATTAAATGTAAAAAAAACAAACATTTCTCATTATTGAGTTCAGTAATATGTGGCAAGCTCCAGTCCACAAAGTCCCTGATGGTCCCGCTGTATTCTTCCTCCTGTCTTCCCTTGAAACAGCTAACAACTGCAGAGGCATTGGTCATTTTCTGAAGAAAGCAGCTCACAGAGTTGGAAGAGTTGGAAGTTCGATGTGTACAGGGTGAAAAGAGATGGGGACAGGACGGTTCCTAGTGGGGCTCCTGTGCTGCTCATGATGTTTTCATCACTGGTCTAGGTTAGGAAGTCCAAAAATAACTTAAATGTATTTTTATATCTAACATAGAGAATAAGACTGTTTTATTTTTTTCAAAGTTACTCTGCAGACATCTTGAATGCATTCACGATGGCGTCAGTGAGCACATGATGGTGTTTTCGTGATATTCCTCATTATGTCATGGTTTGGCGGTATCTTGTCCTATTCATCCGACCTCAAATAAACAATGTCATTATATGTAGGTGAGCTGCATAACAAATAAAGGAGGACTCAACCACCCCACTCAGGGTCTGTCCACGGAAATGAGAATCGATCCTATAAGATCCTATATATCGTGACACACATTAAAAGAAGTGAGAGGACAAATATACAGCATCTACCATGCTGAGGAACTTGATAGCAAATATTTGAACTGCAATTATCAGATGCCTAGAGCTTTAAGATAAACAATAGATTTGTTGACAGGGACGCAGGAAAGAGAAAATTACCCACAATTAAGTTCACAAACACACTTAAGATCAATATCTAATTTGACACAGTCGACACCTTCACCAGATCTGCAGAGCGGCGCAAAACTGGACCCACAGCTTCAATAACTGAGTTGTGACATGTCCCATGTGACTTTGCCCATGCCGGGTCTATGGAGGAGGATTTGTTGCTACTGGAGAGTCAGTGCTATTGATAGCAGATTATGATGCATCAGAAAAGTTTTCCCATTAAAGGATCGGAGGCCAACGCCGGTCATCACAGTCCCTGATGTGAGCACGATGAAATATTGGGAACAAAGATTAAAGTTGGGCATGACATTTTCTTCTGTCTGGTGTAGTGGGTCTGAAATTCATCCATTTAATTTGAGATATTATGGTGTCAGCTGGAAGTGGAAAGAAATTAAAGTGCAAAGGAAATGGATTTCATAAATAAATCATGTAACACATTTGAATTAAATGCTACAGACACTTCCACCACATTCATGATCGACTTGGTCTGTTTGAGTGTTGCTCATTTAATCATTGATGGCTAATTATGCAGTAGATGAAGAGAACCAGAGTGGAGAATTAGCACCATCTAATGTTTAGCTGAATATCTGGAACAAAAGCTTGGCTGCTGTAGAAGAAACCTTTGCTGCCACCACACACGAAGACTTGAATTCTTACAAATTTAACTTTACCAAAAATACAGATGACAATAAACTCAAAATTAAAAGAGGAAATTGTAAACAAAGAGTGAATATCTTGACGCTTATTGTCTGGGATAATTTGGATAACTTAAGGATTTATACATTCCGTACATTTTTGGTCAATGCTTCCATGTAAAGAGAGAGAGAGACTTGCATAAAGTCATATGACTGCACATATGAGTTCACATGCTTTCTAAACAGGTCAGCCATGCAAAGTGACATGATGATATGAGTGCAGGACAATCAAAACAATAAATCTTTGTTTGAAATAAATAAACAACATTCACATGCAAAAATAAGCATCAAACAACAACAATGCATGTCTTATTTTTGCATGTTCTATAACGTTTTTGCTGTGACGTAAGGAAATCAATTTATTGTCAATATGCTGTTTATTATTTCATATGTACATTTTATATGGGCCACATGTTGTGTGTGTGTGTGTGTGCATTAAGGAGGGATAAATAATTGGAATCACACAAATTCCAGCAATGTGGCACCTCCCTGAGGTGTGTGTGGGTATGTTTCTGTGCTTTTAAATCAAATTGTTATGAAGCAATCAGAAAATAAATGTTGGTTTTCTCATCATTAGCTAGTTTGTTCTCACTAATGCTAATGCTCCTCATTCACTGTCTAGCTTGCCCCACCAATCACCGCTCCGCCCAGCTGCAGACCCACCAAATCCTTCATTTCAAGTGAAAAATAAATTGTGCATCTGTAACTGGTAAACTTCTGCATTGTGTTTGTATGGAATACATTTAATCAGAGGACCAGTAATTTCTCTGGAGAAGGTTAACGTGACAAAAAAAAATTGAGTGTAGAAAAGTATAAACAGGGCAAACTCAAAATAAAAAGCAAATAAAGTTTATAGACATTGACCTCTGCTTAGATAACATCATTCCAAACAATGTGTTACCATGGATACATTAGTTAAGATACATACACACACACAAAAAAACACAACATGAGAGGTTGTAACAGAAATACACACATAACCAAGAAGAAATAGTGAGGTGGTAATGAAAGATAACTCAACGTAAAAAAAAAGGAATGACTAACCTCTACCATGAGTGGATCAATATAACGGGGTGAGGTAAACGGATCAGAACATTTTTACAGGACGTACGTAGAAGAAAAGGAAGAAGAAAAAATGAAGAGGGGGATGCAACAAGCAAAACAAAGAAGAAGATGGAGAGAATCCTGAAATTGATATAATTCTGTTATGGATAAAGTCTTTCATGGAATCCCTATATTAAAAAATTATTGCATTTTGTTGGGATGATTGGTTTGATTGAATTTGTGACACACAGACGGCTCTGTGTGCCTCAAATGACGAATGATGAAGAGAGGCCTTTTTGCTATTCAGTGTCTCAGCAAATTAATCTGTGTGTGTGTACGTGTAGTCTATGTGTGTGGGTGTGTGTGTGTGTATATGCACGGGTGTGTACGCGTGTATCTGTGTGTGCGTGTGCGCGCTTCTGTGTGTATATGTAAGTGTGTGTGTGTATGTGTGTTAGGTGTATACGTGTATTTGGATGTGTGTGTGTGCGTGTGTGTGTGTGTATATGCACGTGTATGTACGTGTGTATCTGTATCTGTATGCGTATGTGTGTGCGTGTATTTTGGGGTGTGTGTGTGTGTATGTTTGTGTGTATGTGTGTGTGTATATGTGTGTTAGGTGTATGTTTACGGGGATGTGTATGTGTTGGTACGCGTATGTGTATACATGTATTTGGGTGTATGTGTTTGTATGTGTGTGTGTGTAAGTGTGAGTGTGTATGTGGGTTTACGGGGATGTGTATACGGGTATTTGGGTTTGTGTGTGCGCGTGTGTGTGTCTGTGTGTGTGTACGTGTATGTGTGTGTATGTCTGCGTGTGTGTATGTGTGTGTAGTAGCACAGCTCTGTTGACTTCTTTCCTCCTCAGCGCTGCATGGATTTACATCCCATTAACAAAAAGTGTATCAGCTGAAGAATGCCGTGTGGCTCTGTGAGTTTCACCAAAATCTCTCTGGAAAGGCCTTTTTACACCAAAATAAAGCCACTCTCCTTCCATCATTATGTTCACTACATGAAGTCAGACTGAAAGGATAATCTATTAAAAAATGCTGACTGACTAGTCTGACTTCTGAGGCTGCATACTGATAACGCCATAACACGAAATCTTATATAGAATGGAATCGACTCAGTACAGAAGTGGCTCCTATGGTGATAACTGTGATCCTTCATTGAAGTTTAAAGATACAAAATCATAGCCAGCAGCAAATCCTACATAATCGTACATTTAACAATGTAAAGGTACAAATTCTTGATTCGAATTTAGACGCTTTTTAATAAAAAACAAAAAAAAGCTAATATAGTTTAATAGAAAATAGACTTTTGATACAGCTTTTATTTTGCTACAGAACTTGTTAAGTTTCCTTTATCAGTTCAAGAAGAACAACATTTAAATTTTCTGAAAAGGTAATTTTATTCTCACATGTTATGCATTGATTAAAACGTAATGTAATGGAAACTAATGGTTGGTTCTTTAAAAATGAGATATCACTGTCAAAGAAGAAAGAAAAAGTAAAGAAGGCAGGGATATGTTTCTAAAATAGCATCTGACCATGATTGCTGACCACAGAGTTCAAAGTATAACCCCATTGAATGTCATGAGACTATATTATATCTTCCTGATCAGTTACACAATGTGAGGATCAGCAATCACAACCCTCGTTCTTGTGCAGAAAACCAATATTCATCACCGCTCTCGTGATAATTCCTTTGAGAGCTACTTATCCTGTTCCTTTGATCAGGTGTTCTCCTATATTGTAATTATAATGTTTCTTCATTTAAGTCTTTCGGTGTTTAGTGTGTTCAATTGTGTCGAGGGTGCTTTACAGTAAAATCTTCCACGACATAGACCCGCTCGTTAGGACCAACACTAAGGTGCTAAGGTATATATATATATATATATATATATATATATGGGCACGTTTTTATTCATATTATTTTAGAGGTGCACAAATAATTTTTACAGATACATAAAAAACATACAAAAATGTACCAAGGTTAAAAGGTGGACTTTGATTTCTTAGATTGCCTGTACCTCTTGAAAAATAGGTCTGAAGTTGATTTATCATCAATCTCAAGGTCCAGGTAGAAATTGACTCTGGCACATAGTCACTATTCGAATAACGCCCTGGCCTCATGTACAATATTTTGAGGGTTGGAGGTATAAAGGATACTAGCTTGGTTGCTTTTGTTTCACATACCGAACACAATTTAAAAACAATTTGAACCCATTAGCATCGGAAACACCATCAAAGTCACAGGAGATAGCAGCAGTGGTTTAATGACAGGTTGAATAAAGGGTCAAACAGTGTTGTAACCTGATCATTTCCTAAATCCCTGAACCACACAAGCATATTCTGCAGCGACTGCATCAATCATAGACTTTAGTTTAGTTTAAGTCAATGATTAGTTTTCCTTTCACGTGCTGTAATTGCAATGCAGACCATATGAAGGTGAAAATAAAGTCACCCTTTGTGCCTTTTCCTTTATTGGATTTTGCCTCCAGCACTCTAATAAGCTTCAATGGTCATGTGTGACAGTTCCCTCTTGACCTTGAACGTATGAGAAGAGTGGCTGAGCCAGACGCTAAAAATGTTTCGACTGAACCTTTCAAACATTAAATGTACTTTTTGAAGACATCGATGTTCTGGAGCTATTCTTGTACGTTCATTTATTTCAGTTAAAAGTTTAAATAAGATTATTTGCCGTGTGAGATGAGGGGATCAGTGTCACTCTCATGTTTAATGATTATCAAGCAAGGGTCAGCAGAAAATTAGCTTAGAGGTGTTTCGGGTGCTGCAGGCGGTAAGTGAGATTTTTTGTTTTTATTTTAGTGTATCAGTTTAGCACGATTTTTAAATAATTGCCCCATAATTAGTTTAGATAAGTTGGACAAATGAAGTGACGGAAAGAAATCAAGAACAAATTTGTCGCAATGTAGCAACAATGCAGGTGAAAACACAATGAAAGAAGTAACGCTTCATGTCATGAGTTCAGTAATCAAGTGAAACGTGAAATGTAGCATGTTGTGGAACATGAAACATTTGTTTAAATAAATAAAATAAGACAGTGATGGCTCAGACCTCAGTCATCATGAATGCATAGTATTCCGAACAAAATTTTTTGGACTTTTTTTCATGTGTGAAGGGGGGCGGGGGTTTGACTGAATAAATAATTCAAATGAAATGCCTGAGAACCACTGAACTAATGGTCAATGATAGCACATAATATTCAAGTGCAGCAATGTAAAAGTGACAAAATGAGACGCTAGAGGATATTTTTTGCTTATGAGCATAAACTGAGTGGCGTCACTTATTCACTGGATCACTGTACAGAGGTAGGGATGGAATGATGCATCAAGGGAGGGGGGGATTGATGGATGGAGGGATGGAGGGAGGGGGGATTGATTGATGGATGGAGGGAGGGAGGGAGGGATGGATGGATGGACGGATGGATGAATGGATGGATGATTGGATGGATGGATGGAAGTATCAATGATGTAAGGATAGATGCATGGATGGACGGATGGAGGGATGCATGGATGGATGGATGTATCGATGGATGGATGGATGGATGGATGGATGGATGAATGGATGGAGGGATGCATGGATGGATGGATGGATGGATTGATGGATGAATAGAGTGTTGCTCAATTACAGTATAAATAAGAAAACACTTTAAACAGATTAAACTAGAGCCTACTTTTGAGAAACTGTTGAAGAAGTCGATGGATTGTACTCAATAACAACAATGGACCCTGCGTAACAGCGCTGTCAATGTTGAGCTGAAACTAATTTCATCTCACATACAAAATAATAGCAAGTCTACTGGCAATTTTATCTGCAAATAAAATGTAAAAATCTATCAATTCTATTCTTTACAGATTCCCCGAATAACACCTCCAGTTACTAAAGTCACATCACCTTTTTTTTTTTTTAAATAAGTAAACACAGTTTTTGCATAGATGCTCAATCAAGGCCATACTATACACTGTGAAATTAGAATAGGTACCAGAAGAATATACCTTATATCTACATGATTAAATGACTTCGTCAGGTCTTATTTTCACATTTCTTCTCTCATTTGGGAAATACAGGTCCGAGTAGCCAATTTATCATTTTCAGTCTTTTTCCTTTGCCAATAACTTTAAGTTCTCCAGTATTTTCAATATGGTAATGTAATTCTGGGGCAGAAAGCGAATACCTGTATTTGAATGTTTAGGACATGCTGTCTTTTTCAGAGAGGAAGAAAGAAAGAAAGAAAGAAACCTTTATTAGTCACATAGAGTCATACACAGTACAACATAGTGAAATTACTTCTCTGCATTTGACCCATCCCTGAGGGAGCAGTGGGCAGCCCCTCGTGGAGCGCCCGGGGAGCTAAGGATTCAGGGTCTTGCTCAAGGACCCTACGACAAGTAGACCCTGGTGGGATTCGAACCGGCTACCTTCCGATCTTCTGATTGGGAGTCGGCCGCTCTACCCACTGAGCCACAGCCGCCCCTGTAAGAGAGGGTGGGGGCAGGGAATGGAGAGGACAAGGTGAGACTGTAACTGAGCTCCACTCAATTATTATGAAGTGGATGTGGATTAATGAGGATAACCCAGTCCAGTCCTTGTCCAATTCTATTTTCCAAACTATAACCTTATTGCAGCGAGAGTAGGAGACAGGGAAGGGATTATCATTCTGCCTATTTCCTTCTCAGGTATTCATTAATTTTGTAGGATCAGTTCGGTGATACCAAGCAGGGGAAGAGCCTGCTCTCATCAGAAGTGCAGCAGAGAAGCAATAATAGGATCAACATCACTGCAGAAGCAGGACAGTATGGGTATAATGATGTCTATTTTGAATATACGGTGTATGGTTTACCTGACTTGACTTCCTCTGATAGAGTCAGGTTTGCATTTAGGCTGATACAAAGCTTTAAGCTTCCAAATATTTTACTGGCAGTGAAGCCTCATTCTGAGTTTCTCTCTGTGTAGGACGTGATTTCATTCATTTATGTCTTTGAAGTCAGTGCTATTCAGTCAACGTGGCCTGGAATGCAATTCAGTCTCTTAATATATCCGTACGCCGTGTCGCCTATTACGCTAATCTATGTGCCAAACGCTATGGGACCCTTCGAGGCTAAAGAATTTGGGAGAAAGTCTTTCAAAGATAAAGAGGTAGTGAAACCATCTCAAGGCAAAATGAACTCTCAATAATCCCCGTTCGCCCAGATCTGATATTCCTTGGGTTGCTGGACAACTTGCTGTGATGAGCCGCTGTGCAGGACGCCCTCTCCTTCATCTCTCTCAATTTTCTTTACGTCTCGGAAAATCTCTTCCGGCTTGTAATCATAATCTCATCCGAAAAAAATTCATCATTGCCGTTAAGACAGTTTTTGCTGGAAAGAGATATTGCAGCAGAGAAAATATATTCCTTTTTTTTCTACTTCATGTCCGATGTTTTAGGCAAATTGAAAGTCAGGGAGGGATAAAAGAAAATGCATTGCAAATTATGCCCGTTAGGAACAGTGTGATTGTGATTGACCCATTTCTATTTTAGTTCTCTGTGAGGGTATTATATTGTTGGACATCCATTTACTAAGACTGCCACGTACGATGGATATTACTTCACACTATCCATTCTTTTATATTAAGTTACATCCCTTATATTCAGCACTCTACTGCTTTAGGGTTAAATCCTTATTTCATCTTTAAATGTACTTAGGCTTTTCCTTAAAACAGGAGGGGGGCCCCCAACCCTCTGTATTGTACAAGCAATTTCCCCGATAAGAAAAAAATGTACCCCTAATGAGAAAACTATAATCTACTACCGTAAAATATGAAATATGATATATATATATATATATATATATATATATATATATATATATATATATATATATATATATATATATATATATCTCATAAAAGATAGATCTCCTTTAGTCAACTCATTCTTGGTCTTTAGGCTGTTCCCTTTTGGGGTTTGATACAGCGGATCACCTGTATCCATCCATAGGTCGATACCCTGCTGGCTAACTGGACCAATTACGGTATTTGTTAACCTGGTTCCCAACCGATCTGATTTGGAAATCCATTTTATGTTCTGCATATGGATTTGGCATAGATTTTACGTCAGATGGCCCTCTTGATACAACCCTCCCCATCACATTGGGGCCAGCACTAGAAGTACGCTGGCTTTTAACCCCTTTGTAGCTGGGAATAATAAGAGTAAAATATGATGTATGCAATAGATCTCCTCGAGTCGATACATAATTGGCAAATTTGGATTAAATCGGACCAATAGTTGGAAATGATTTGTGAAAAACTGTTTTTCATTAAAAGTAAGCTCACCCTGATGATTAAATTACATGACAGACCCCCTCGAGTTTATTTGTCTGTCTTACCTGGAGGAGAAATTATATCTTTGATACAGGGAAGCTTAATAACAAAACCAAATTGAAGCAAACTATACGGTATGTCTTTAATGTCTTTAATTATCTCTTTTCACTATCTCTTTCTTTTCACTAAAGCACATGGATGGTGAATCTTTCACTGACTGGTTGGCATTGAGTTTTGAGGCCTGTTCCATAAAGCATGCTTATCAAATAAGCTTATGTTCCAACATGTATCGTACTAAAGGGAGGAAGCTTCCTGAACAGATGGAAATTTACAAATCTCTGTGATGTACAAAGTGAAAGCAACACCCTTACATCGCAGTTTGTCGAGAAGAAAGCAAAAGAACGCCAGGAGGCCGTTAATTAAATGGGTACAAAACCAAGGGCGTGTTTACTAATAACTAAAACTGTGTAGGTCTGCTTTTCAAGTGTAAAGATTTCCAAGTGTATTGGCTAGTTAAGGTAATTAAAGATGCACAAAAGCATTGTTTTTTAATCTTGTACATAGGATATTACCCTTTGAGACTCTAAACTCAAAAAACAAAAAAAAGGGTTTGTCCCTGGAAAACTGATAAAACAGAACAGTAGAGAGAACGAAAGAAGTCGGTTTTATCATTGGGAGGGGGAATTAAGAAAACGATGTGGCAATTATTTGATAGGAACATTAACACATGTACACATGCACACATGCACACATGCACACATGTGCATACTTGTTTGGAAACTGGTAGGTGGCAGGTGGAGGATGAAGCGCAGATGTATGCAAAATCCTTATTAAATACTGATGTTAAAGTAAGAGATGCAAGATATGAGGCTTTGAAAAATTCATTTGACTTTGCGCCACAAACAAGCACTACTCTCGGAGAGGATTTACGACAACATCATGATCTCCCCTACGAACAGCTTCCAGGAATAGCGCTAACACAGTGTTCCAGCAGATTGTTCCCAGCAGGCATGCTTTTCCTTCCAGATCTGTGTTAAAATCTACAGGGGCAGCTTAACACCAGTTAACACCAACCACACCGGAGTGAGATCGACTTCCTCCGGTAATCTAGCTAATTTTACACTTCTAAACGGAATATACCTCGATAACTTAATTTCTACAGCAGAAAGCCACAGTGATAAACCTTTTAGATTACAACACTTAAAATACTTGTCGAGAGACTTGAAAAAATTCACAAGGGTTCAAGCATATCCTGAACATTTGATGTTTAGAACCAGTCACAAATGTCGAGGCAGAAAGGTGAGCAGAAAAAAAGTTGAATATCCGTGGCAGCGTAAAAGATCCAAAGCTATAAAAATAATTTTAAACAGCAGCAAGTATCCCGACCCTCTTCACTGCTTCAACAATATTGCTCAGGATAACATCTGCATTTTAACTCAACAGTTTTGCTTGAAACATTTCTCAGGGATTGGCTTCAGGTTAGTGAACAGGTGATTAAATGTTGGGCAGAACTTTGCCCAGCAGCACAGGAAATGCTGACTCCACTGGATCTTGTGTGAGAAGGAAGCCCTTGGAGGAATGCTCAGCCTTAGTGGAGGCTTGTGGTCTCAGAACACCATTATTAAACTAGGGACAGACTGGGAACTAACTGGGTTGGTTCAGCAGAACACCAAAAACAATCTAACTACATTATAAGTTTTGCAATAATTTATGCTGCCTCATTTTCACGTGACATATACTTACATGAGTTCATATACTAGTACAAATGCCAGTATAGGTTAAAATATCTTGTGGTGGTGCATCATAAAACCTCACTCAGGCTTTGCAGCACATTGTTTCCAAATATGAAAGCAAAGAATTATAGTGTGTGAACATGAGGGACAGTCATAGAACTTCCTCATGTAAAATTTACAGTCCAGTCAGAACTGATTTATATAACTGATGCGTGGATATTTAATACATGCATTTAAATGTCAGTGGTAGAAAGGCCTGATGGTAGATCACGGTGGAATTGATCTCCTCTTATCTGCGTTGTATTAACATCATTATTATCTAACATGTCCTGCATCAGTCAGAGATGTATCAAAGGCATTTAAGTTCTATGTGTGTGTGAGTGTGTGTGCGTGTGTGTGTGTGTGTGTGTGTTTATGTGTGTATACTTGTGTTTATCAAATATTATGCATACGTCTTTATTCAAGAGAATGACGACATTTGACATTTTATTTTACATTTTGAGCAATGCTCACAGATGACTTATTATCCACTTATTAGGGGTCAGGTCATGACCTCAGGCGGTAAAGAAGGATAATCATTTAATTTAATTTTGCTCACACATTAGGATTTCCAAGGATTGAATGCCACTGACATGACGATCCCCTGACTTTCGTTAGCACCACCACGAGGCCGGAATTTGTGATTTTTAGAGAATTATTTCAACACATGTAAGAAAATGGATGGGTACACTAATTAGAGTGGATTGATTGGAATTACTTTGGTGATAGTTTTAATCTTCCATTATCAGGTTAAAAATCCAGCATATTGTAAAAGTTTTGTCTCGGTTAATCTAAACTGAAACTGAAATTATTCTAAAAATAATCACATATCCAACTGTTGACACAGATTAAAATAGCATGTCTGTAATACATATAATAACATAGACTGGTCATTCTCAAAGTAAGAGCTGCTGCCCCTGGTGGGCTGTGAAGGAACTGCAGACGGGCCACTTGAGGTCATCTAAAATTTAGATGATAAGTTTGGTCATTTAGGTTCTGAAATGCTACTTTTCTGTGTTCAATTTTGCTTCCAATTATTTCATTTTATTCAATTTCAATATGATTATCATTGACTGTATTTGTATTTTATTAAACATACTTTCTTTTTTTTAATTCTGTATATTTTCTATATATACAGCTACTTTACTTCGGTTTCTTATTACTGCACAGAACTGTGATCAGCTGTTGCAAATCGAATGTGTTCAAAGCTATGCAAGTTTTTGTCCTGATTCAAATTTTAAATTACAGCCTCAGAACTTTTCTTTTTTGTTGCCTCCTCCTGAAGCCCCAAAACATTCAATATAGGTGTTCAGTGACTCAAAATTGCCCTTAAGTGGAAATGGTTTTCTGTCTCTATGTGTTGGCTCTGTGATGAACTGGTGACTTGTCCTGCCTCTCGCCTAGTGTCGCCTAGCGTCAGCTGGAATTGGCTCCAGCCCCCTCGTGACACGGAAAATCATAAGGAAATTCAAGAATGAATGCTGCTGTTTAAGTAGTCATGAATGGATGGATGACACTGTTTTTAGAAATATAGTTATACTTAGTCTTAGTTTCGTGTTTGGATCAGAATTGTGATTGAAGGTTTGGATTGGCTGACGAAGATACTCAGATTTCCTCTAACACTCTTAAGTTATGGAATGGCAAGCCGAGATAATAGCTAACCTAAATATTATTTAGTAGAAAGTACATTTGCCTTGAAATATATAGCAAGACCAAGCAGCAGTAACAGGAAACCAAGAGCAGCCCTCATTGTGTAGCTACACCTTGTCCCAAAGATGCAGTGACAGGGTCCGCCTGTGTCATATAATCTCAAAAATCAGTTGGCTGGATGGATGGGATGAACAACAAGTATTAATAATTGCCCTTTTTATTCAAGGCCTCACATGATTCCACTTGATCTCTGTTCTGGTGAGAAAATACAATCTGCTGCAGGCCAGAGGAAAATGTTCACGATGAGGCTTTCAGGGGGTAAGAGCTTTGCACACTACTCAGTAATAAACACAAAAGACAAACTTGAGCTTGGCAGCTGATTAAATTCAGCCATGAAGTGAAATATTTTTATTCAGTAAGTCTCACCTATTTTCTCATTCTCTCTGATAAATGATAAATTAATAATGAAACTATCCTCCGTTAGAGCGCTATGAATTCTTCATGACTGGTATCTCTCATTCAAGCACATACCATCTCACTGAGGTACTACAATATCTGTGCAAACACCTTGCTTCACACTTTTGCTCAGTGAAAAAAAAAACGCTTACCTGGGTAATCGATGGCACATGGAGGCACCATGAAGAAGAAGTCATAGCAGGGGAAACATTGAGATGCTTTTTGCCGCCATTCATGTGGATGTTAGTTTGACATTTACTGGCTACTTAATCATTGCTGCAGAGCAAGTATGACTATTATATTATATTATATCATATAATATTATATTATATTATAATTAAATTGTCCTGAAATTATCACAAAAAAAATCTGGCAATGGAATAAGAACATTTTGCAGACGCACTGTAAAACTAGACCTTAAACCAAGACAAAAGAAAATGCTTAAAGTTAGCATGTATGTATTAATGTGTATGTATTTATGTATGTATGTACAACATAGAGAAATTATGTTTTTGTATAACATAGTTTGGGGTTCAAGGTCTTGCTCAAAGACGCTTTGACATGTAGACTGCTAGGCTGGAACCGCCAACCTGCCGATCTCTCAACCGCTCTACGCACTGAGCTACAGCCTCCCACCCAACTTATGAGAGTTACAAGCAATGACAAGTGATTTTTTTATAACCATTGAGCTGATTTTAAGAGTCTATACCTTCATCCAAGTTTAATAATTAGGGGGGGAAAGCTTATTATTACAAGTGAGATGTATATAAATGAAATCTACTTATACTTGAAATAAGAGAAACTAAAATTGTTCCTCTGCTGGGATATTATGGAAACCACCATTGCACCTTGTTACTGTCTAAAACTAATTCAATATTAAATGGGATATCTCACTCAGAAAACGTCAAAAATAGTGTTATTTTTCTCTTAACAAGACTCTTTTTTTCTTTTGAGATCAAAAACAGATTATATATATCCATCAAACAAGGCTTCTTTTTTTTTTACTTTCTTGAAATAAATTTCTTATGTGCATACGCTTTGAGCAGTCCCAAATGGAATTAACTATTTTGAGCAGGAAAATCTGCCCTGCCACATTGCATAAATGGTTCCAGAACGGTTTGAGGCACATGACGAGATATGAGATATTGGCCTGGACTCCAAATTCCCCAGATCTCAATCCAATCGAGCATCTGTGCGATGTGCTTTGCAAATAAGTACATCGCACAGACAGATACCAGGTCTTGTGAAGCCCATGTCTCGAGGGGTCAGAGCTACTAAGGTAGCAAAGCGGTGCCATACAGTAAACATATATATATTATTATGGCTCATCAGTGTATGTCAATGGAACACTCTGCATGTACTCCTAAAACGTCTTCCACTCAATAGCAACATAAAAATATCCAAAATACCAGTATATCTCTGATTTATTCTATAATGTTGGTTACATGTGACAAAAACAAGGTTGAAGGATCACATTATTTGATCCGATGGATAAATATACAGACATTTATTATGAGGCAGCAGAGTTAACAGATTGGCATTTTTACAGAATCACAGTATTGCTAACAACAACAGGACTTGTGACAAATCAATCCCTCCTCCTCCCTCCTGTCAGTGGGAGATTGGTGAGGCACTGGAGAGTCTGTCGCTCTTTCCATCATCATTGACGGAGTGGCCTGATGGGAGACCCAGGTGTATTTTATCTCCAGCTATCAGCGCCAGGATAGCACAGTTATTGGAATTCTCACAACCCAGGTCATTCTTCCACTCTGCATTACACATAATCATCAGGTGGTCATTATTCCCATGTATGTATATACACATATACTGGGTTCGGTAATCACAAACAGTGAAATGGAACCGCTTTGACTGGAGCAGTGACAAAACGACACTGTAATAGAAAAACAGAAAATTAAAAACTCAGACAATTGATTTAAATGAGATGCTCACACCTGCCCACTCTCACTCACACCTGTATATGGATTGAACACCTTGATGAATTTCAGTTTGATTTCGGCGTCTGTGCTTTCCAACATATCCTGCAGCATTCAGAGCTGTGGAAAAGTCTACCTTTGGTTCCTCTGTTAACACTAAATCACTTGAAAGCACAAGAGAGCCCAAACGGCAAACGTTGTTATCAGAGTCAATTAAATTGCTTTGTTTAAAAAAATGTAATATCAATTAATTTAAAAAAAACAACAACCTCTTAATGGTTAAGAAAACATTACTTTGATGTCATGTCACCAAAATGAAATTATCTGTGGGATATGATAAAACCTAAATCTCTGGGTAAAATTTTCTGCATATCCTTCCAATAGTTTTTCAGTTATCTTGCTAAAAAACAGTTATTATGATGTTATGTCATGAGGTCATGACAGGATGGGAAGTACAGTGAGCTTTTCTGCAGCGAGCATATTTGCAAGATGGACTGGGTCCGCCTACGTTGTGGAAGTTGGGTGTAGAGTGTCATGGAGAATCTGTCCAATACTGCCTGAAGGTTCTTGGAATCACCACGTCCAGACAAAGGAGTTTTTGGCTGTGACTCAAGAGAAAGGAGGAAAAAAGGGACAAAACAGGATCTCAGGGCAGCTGCAGGAAGCAGTGGGGGGAGACGTCCCTACCGTTGCTCAACCACCAGGGGATATTTTGGGATAAAAAGGTTGTATTATCTAGGATGGTTGGCTACCAGATGATGCCGCTGCAACTGCCCTGGTGGCACCGGCAGAGCTGAGACAGACAGTAATGGATACAGGAAGTAAGTTAATACCTAGATAATATAAATATTTGGTACCTGCTTCCATATAATTGTTTTTGCACCTCATAACCTTTCATGTAGTGCACTTATCATATGAAAATCTTGTTCAGCATTAAAGAATATGACCAGATAACAATGTTTAAACACTTTTCCATCAACTACATCAGTTGGAGATGTTTTCTGAAACTCTGTTCCTCTCTGTCTTTCTCTATGCACCATCTCACTCATCTTCACTCTGTCCTCTACGAGCCTCAACTCCAGCTAAAGCTCCACCAGCATGTCACTCAGTGCCCCCATCTCTTTCCAGATGTCAATATGGATTGATTTCTAGCTGATTCATCAGCTGCATCTTCTGGAGTTTTCTTCTGAAACTCTGTAAAGTGGAGAACTTCACACTGATCCTGAGTCCCTGGCCAGTAGAGAGCAAGATGCAGCAACAGAAAGACTCTCTTGCTGTGCATCTTGTATCTTTTTTATTATTTTATTTGATCTTTTTAACCCGAGTTTGGATTTGTTTGGCCTTATTGTTTTGCAGTTTCTGTTGTTCTACCTCCGGATTTTCTTGTCTCTCCCGTGTCTGTCAAAGTACTTTGAAAGCACTCTTTTTAAAGGGCGCTCAATAATTCCACGTTATCATAGAGGTGCAGGAGATGTATAGTTGACTCTGTATCCAAACATCAGCTGGTCAAAGGAATGAATGAATGAATGAATGAATGAATGAATGAATGAATGGGAAAAACCACAAGTTTTTTTGTTTCACAGTTTGATGCAAAGTCACAGATATGATGTTGTTCTGGTGGGAAAAACCCAAGCTGCTGAAATCTGTTGTTATGATGGGCTGTCATGTCAGAATAAATGCAAGGGATTATCAAGGTAAACCCACAGGATCCAGGACGTTCTTCCTCAGTCTTTATCACTTCTTATCTCATTCTCTCTAATTTTTCATATGTACGGTACTAAATGACAACAGACGTAATCTTAAGGTACTTTTCAAAAACAGCAGGTATATTCATTACTTAATTACTCTATACTAAATTCTAAAGGGACCCAATAATTCTCACATTACAAAGCACTTGTTGATAGTGGCAGGAAAATACTGCCCGAGAAAGTTCATCTTTAAAGGCACAATAGACCTAGACTAGATTCAAATTCTGGTTATTTATTTGTCAAAACTATTTATTTATGTTGAACACAAAGTACAGTTGCATCATTAACTTACCATAATTATTATTTTAATACAGTTTAACTTGTGGTAAAACAAACAAAAAAATGTCACTCTGTATTTCTATGTGTACCAAGTTTAAATGGAAGAAAAGTCCGGTCTCAACGCAAGACTTCAGTGTCTACAAATATATGTACAACTTTCCAAACTACTCTAGTTGTTGTAAACACTTTGGGCTAAAATTTGTGATTTTTAAGGCTTGATTTTGTTAAACTAAAATACATTTACGTCATGCTGATTTACACCAACAGGTCATTAAAACACCTTGACACAATACAAAACCTTAATCACCAAATGGCAGTGTTATGATAATAATAATAATATATTTATTTTATAATGCACTTTACATTTGAATCAAATCTCAAAGTGCTACAAAGTAAAAGCTAATAAAAGATAAATTATATCAAAAAATAAAAATTATACCGCTGCTGTATGATCCTGGCAGGATTACTGGTAGGATTGTCCTGCAGATTTAACTTTTTGTTTACTAATTTACAACGGTTTGCCTTTGGAACAATGTTTTTGAATGTGAAGTTAAAAATTGCATCCTATAGAATCCTATTGAAGGCCCAAGCATGGTGGGCCTTCAAGTCACCAAGATATACTGTCTACTATTACAGTAGATATCCGATCAAGTGAAGAGTTCCTTTCAGATATTTCAAAGTAGAAATTGAGAAGCAGTAATTCTAAAGTGTATTCACTTATTTATTCTGCAAAACTAAACGTAAAAGCTTAACTGTAAGATAAAAATATTGTGATTTGTTTTCTGAGTTGTGACAGTGTTTAATTGCTAACGCTAGCTAGCTGATTGGCAGGCAGATAAAAAATTAGCAAAGAAATTAACATTAAATAATGGTTTAAAGTAAACTTTTTTTTTATTCTGGCCATTTAGTCTGATAGGAAGACAGCGTCAGTTTCTTCTGAATTGGTTTTAAGAGGTGAAACATTTGTCCATAGTCTTTCTGCCACATGAACCTATAAACACAAAGTTAGCGGGTTTGCCATTGTAGGTTACTGTACCAACATGGCTGCCTCCGTGACGAAGGGCCCACTCCCTCTGAAGATAAAAAAAAAAAAGCTCATTCTAAGCTAACGTTCACAGCTGATTATACATTCACAATAACATACTTATTAATATTTCATGTACTCAAACACATACCCCTTCATTTTACAAATTGCATTAGTGATTCCAACTTTGAATAAAAAAAGCCAAAATCATCAACTTAGTATGAAACATGGTCCTCAGTGTGAGATTTTATTCAAAGCCCCTTCCACTGAGTGCAGCTGCACCACAGGTGTTTTGAGTCAGGTGCTTTTTAATGCTGGTGCATTTAGATGTTTTGCCATAAGATGGCAGCATCCACAAGCCTTACTGTGCTCTGAGATGTCAGGTTTTTCCACTTTGGCTAATATTAAGTAGAGGTTGCTACATAATTGTTTTTTATCTATATCCATCTTTATGTGAGTAATGAAGCTGAAGGTATTATTATGAAACAACAAGTCAGTGTGGTAAAAAGGTTCAAACGTTAAACACACTAATCAGATTTATTTATAATCTTGTTGTTATAACAATCATATTTATTTACACTTCAAAGTCTTTACAGGAGGAGAAACTACCTTCTTCTGAACGTAGAACATTTTGTTCAGAGACCGGGCAGCAAGACTGTGTGGTTTAATGTCAAAAAACATAATGTTCTGTTCTGAAGTGGTACGACATTATCTCTAGACTAGTGTGTGTGTGTGTGTGTGTGTGTGTGTGTGTGTGTGTGTGTGTGTGTGAAGAAGAGAATAGTTATGTTTAATAACTAGCACACAGTACAGTCAGGAGGAAAAGATAAAAACTCAGCTGAAGCCAACAGAATATCCTCTCATAAATCAAAGATCCTCTCAGAGAGTTGCTACCTGGTCATAAATATTTGTTATTCGGCTTCCAAGCTTCTATTTCTTTTAATTCAAACTGTCCCCCACGGTAATGCTAACTTTTTCATTAGTAAAGATGTGAGGCCAAATCTGCGTGGAGGAAGGCAGGACGAACTGTTCCGTGTCACGCTGTTCTTCCTGCTGCACCTAGCACATTTGGTCATATGACTTATTATGCAAAGTAGACAGACCGTCCTATTACTATCACACCTTTGTCAGAGAGAAAACTCCTTCCTATTATTATTTATTAACTTGGACATTGAGCCGGAAGTATGAGAAATCCCAAGTTCTTGGCTTGTTCTCGTTCATGCAATTAACCGTCATTGCTCAGAATGTAATTAAGTGCATTTATTGAAATGTTAGATACTCTTCTGAGTTTGTACAGATCCTATGTGAAAATATACATTTCTTTACAGAGGCCTACTTGTACAGGTTTGGGCTTTGAAGATTTTTTAAAAACAAATTCTTTCCAAACACGCCTTGTGGCCATTTTGTTTTCCACAATAACTATATAATGCATTTTGACTCATAGGATATCTCCTCAACTAAATACTCATGCGTTTACCAGAAACACTCGTCCTCTGCAGTGTTGCATGAAGCTGGAATCTAATCTGAGCTGTCCTTCAGTAATTGGCTCAGAAATTAAACATTCGGAAACCATACATCATACGTCATTTGATGACAAGATTTTCTTTTTTTTAACTTGACAAGAGGTGGTGGTAGGTCTAACTACTCGGTACTTATATATTTTGTCACA
Organism: Lophius americanus; assembly: GCA_037951165.1. NCBI lineage: Eukaryota > Metazoa > Chordata > Actinopteri > Lophiiformes > Lophiidae > Lophius > Lophius americanus. The sequence goes on from JBBDHG010000061.1 coordinate 465,332, forward strand.
GTTGATCGTATTCTCATATTTGCTCTTTAGCTGTAGCATCCCAAGAGCTAACATGGATGTTGCTCCTGTTAAAGAACATAAATCATCTACTGATCAAATTCTGGGTCGGCTGAAGCTCAGTGTGTAGAGCTGTCATCCACCACTTAGAAGGTCGGCGGTTCAATCCCGTTGAAGAGCCCTTGAGCAAGAACTCCAACGCAATTTCCTCTGCTCATTGCTTCTCAGGGTTGGGTCACATGAGGAGAATCAATGTCTGTATGTACATCTGTATGGATGCGCTGTACATTAAATGGTTATGATAAAGAGTGATAAAGATGAACTCATCAGATATTCTTTGGTATAGTGATTTAATGTATGCATTTTAGTTAAAAAAATATTATGATATAGGTATAATAAAATGTTGGTTGTCATTTGTGGTTGATATAACACTATAATCAAACTCTTTCTGCACAGAAAGAATTTGACTTTTAATGACCCTACGGTACTTTCACCTGAGATAGACTTTATTTACATTTAGGTGGTACTTTATTAGGTTGAGTACTTCAAATGAAATGAATGGGCATACTAATCCAGTTAACGCTCCAGACTCACGTGCTGGGCTCAGAGTCTGACTGACATTTTCTTCCTCTACAGGGCTTCATAAATGTCAGTCAGACTCTGAGCCCAGCAGAGAGTCTAGAAGAGCCCTTACTCTTCGTTCTTGTTTGCATGTGTATGTTTTAGTATACATGAGAATGGTTTTGTGTTGTGTGGTGCGTGCAGAAGGATCAGTTTGTCCAAATAGGGACGGTATGAATTTGCTTACTAATAATAGTCTTATTTCTGTATAACTGTGTGTGTGTAAAGGAAAAAGTGTTGGAGCGACTCAACAAGGATTATGGACTACAATTATTGAAATCTTTCTCAAAATTGGAAATTAAGGGTATTGTTGTATGAATTATGAACTTATGTGTACATGCAGACATATGTACACATGTGAAAATGTTCAAATCCATCTTTGCTGTGATCATACATTTAAAAACTTTTGGTGACTCTAACCTGTGTAGTTTCTCGTCAGACCATCAAGAATGATTTCATCAAATCCACCGCAACAAAGCTGTCAAATAGCGAAAGAATCAATGAGGACCGATTTCTGTGCAATCAGACATGACAGTGCACTTCAATATCCTTTATTTAGATTACAGATGTATTCCATTTTGAAGTCTGGGGGGGGTATAGGGAGCATTAGTGCTATTTACAATTGGTTTGAAAACACTTATCTCTGTACAGATTTGAACCCTGATCAATATAAACAATATATTTTAAGACCTAGTAAGGTTACAAAGCGATTCTTAAAAGCAAAAAAAACTAAAAACAATGAGAAAAAGGGTATTTTAAATTATAAACACACAAAAAAAAAGAGCACAGAAGAGAGAAAATAAAAATACAGTCTGTTGACAATTAGGGAGATTTGCTGAGGTCTAGCACAAAAAATTGTCGAGCGAGTGACTGACTGGCTGAAAGCTAACCGCACACACAATCAGAGACTAAACACCAATATACTGTATATCAACAAGATCTAGAGTCATTGTGTTCTATATAAGTATCATATTAAATATATCCTACACATTACCTTAGTTTGGAACATCAATTCCATTGGAAAAATATAAAATAAACAATAAAACCTTTTTATACATTTTTATTAATCTGATGAAGGAGCACATGCCTCAGTTGTGCAAAATTGTCTTATTAATGCAGAGACAGAGAGAATTAAGGATACAGTAATTAAGACAAATAAGGATCATTACTTTCTGAGTTGATTTCCCTGCTTGGACAGCGATTGTTGAGAGAGATGCTTCATAACACGGATCACAACGAGCCTTTCCTCAGAGAGAGGCATCAGGGAGGGAGGGAAGGTGACAGGACATTTTATTCTTCACACCACTGGTTGGTCAGTAATATGCCTGGACTGTCAAAACACAGTCACAAATGTCATGAGCAAATAAACAAAACACTTGGCAACACTGGCTGTTTGTTAATATGTTTTTCCGGTTAATACATGATGATTGAAACAGTAGGGTGTGATCGGCCTCTGCAGAATATGCAGACAAATAAAGAATAATTATCCCTCGTGAGACCTTAAAGAGCAGAGGAGAACACAATTAAGTATCTGTGTGTGTGTGTGTGTGTGTGTGTGTGTGTGTGTGTGTGTGTGTGTGTGTGTGTGTGTGTGTGCGTGTGAGTGTGTATGTGTGTTTATCTGTGTGTGTGTGTGTGTGTCCCAACTTCAGTTCCCTGATCAGGCACGTCTAAACTTTGTCTGCTACAACAAGGGAGATCACACAAGAACATATGGTGTGGATGTGTAGGATGTTAAAATATGTGTGTGCGTGTGTGAGAGAGGGTCGTTTTTAGTGGTTACACTTCTCAGCGAGTGAAAAACAAAAAAAAGGCCACCCGCAAACTTTTATTACTGCATTATTACCAGCCATAGGGGCCAGTTGAAAATTGATGTTTGATTGACAGACTGAGGATGGATGTACGTTATTGTTGATGTCTATTGTGTGTGTGTGTTTTTGTGTGTGGCAAAAAGGCTTGAAAAGGTGTGCATGAAGGGAAAAACACATGCAATTCCAGTTGCTTGCTCAGATTTTCAGTTGTGACAACAATGAAGTACAACTAAGGAATCAACTCTATCGTTAATCAATTTCCTGCTCCCAGCTCAAACTCCTGGATCCGCTCGAGCCTGTGTGTTTGAGCGTGAGTGTGTGTGTGTGTGTGTTTGCATGTTTGTGTGCGTGTGAGAGGGAGAGATGTGAAATAAGAAGGTAGATGAGTGTGTGTGAGTTTGACTGTATGTAGGTCTGTGCAGTGGAAAACCTCCAGGACAGGGGATAAGCTCATTAGGTCCAGGATGTTGAGGGTCAGAACAAATGAAAAGGATGGAGGGCCGGTGGCAGAGCTGTGTATTTACAGGATGACACAGCAGTTGCTCTCTCCAGTCTTCTCTCTGTTCCTCTGACCTGAGAACACACACACACACACAAACATCCACGTCAAGACTGACACCCTATCCCACGCCGGCAGACAGCCACCCAGCTAAATATATATAACCTTCAATAAAGAGATCAGTTTCACAAACATATGGTGGAGCGGAGTGGTCTCCCGCTTGACTTCCTGGATTTCATTTCTTGTCTCACCTCTATATCTACATCTTCATATCCACTTATCTTCATATCTGTACTGTGAAATAACTTCCCCACATATTTGTCTTATAAATCAGTCTCACTTAATCATATATGGAGGGTGAGGACACCGACTAAAACAGTCTCTTCCAGGATGTTCATGGTTCTAAACTGCTTTTGTCAAGATCAGAATAACACCAATGCCGTTATACTGATATTCCACCATAGTTCAAAGATAATCATCAGGAGGAAACTGAGGTGATTATTCATTTTAGCTCCTTATTTCACCAGAATGCACTCTGTGCAACCAATCAAAGTGTTATGTCAGGTTTAAACTACAGTTGGCACCAGGCCAATTCTACAGTAAAAGAGGTACAGGTCACTTGAAATTTAGTCTAAATTAAAGTCAGTGCAATTCACCTTTATTCATTGAATTAGATAATATGAAATTTAATCCTTAATTAAGGCCTTACACTAAAATAAATTAACGTAGGCACAAACATCTGATTTCTACCAATATCCTCTTTCCTCTCTCGAAACATTTGAACACATTTTCCACACATATATAATGTATGCTGCTTGTTTTGTCATTCATCATGGTGCAATAACAAATACACACTACACATGCAAACTGGCTGCAATATATTCTGACATTCAGTAGAACAGATTCTGCATATTACTATTCATGAAAAAGAAGTTTCATGATTTTTAAATGGCCATACTTTGAAAAGGTAATGTGAAACATAATAAACATTACTACAATTATTTTTTTCACATCTACTACTGCACAACTGATATTATACATGATACTAGTTTTATATTCTGCACAATAAGCTGTATCTTGGGGATACAGTTAAGGAGGCCAATTACTCTCCGTGGCTGTTCCTAAAACAGAAAGCATGTTTGGAGATAAATAATGACTGGGGGCAAAATGTTTAAAGTTGTTCAGTGTGTGAAAGTACTAGTGAAAGGGGGGGCGGAAAGTAGCTGGTTACCTTGGGAGTTTGGCTCAGGCAAAGTCTCTCTGGCAACTAAATGCATGACTGTGGTCTTCCCCAAGGGCAGTTTGAGAGCTAGTGAGTGAGAGACGGAGAGAGGGAGAGAAAGAGAAAGAGACACAGAGAGAGAACAAGAGACAGAGAGGGAAAGAGAGAAAGAGAGAGAGAGGGGGAAAGAGAGAGAGAGAGAGAGAGAGAGACAGAGGGTTATTGAGTGAGATACAGTATATCCGTATTGATAAAGTTATTCACCATTAGCATCACCTTAAACTTGAAAAGTATAAATGATGCTGCTCTGGAAAGTCAGAGATAGAAATGAGAGGTGCTGAAAACTGTTAAATCTTCTTCATGAAATTAAGAGCCGATGGCTGATGGCGCCACAAATATATGTTTATGACGTTGTTATTTTGCAAAATAATAATCTCTCAGAGGTAAAATAAAAAGGCTCTGAAATGTTCGAGACTGTAAACCTTTATGTCAAGCAAAACACAAAACCTGCTTCCCCTTTACCAGAGCCAGCATTAACATTTACAACAATTTGTGCCACAGGAGGTCTTTTGTGGGATCTAACAACACGGTCCTGCACTTCTGGAGATGCTCTGACCCAATTTTCCCGGCAGCATCATTTGGCTCTTGTCAAAGTTGCGCAAATTCTTAAGATTGTCCACTCTTCCCGCTTCTGACACATCATCATCAAGGAACAATAATCCTACTGTGATTAGACCTGCAAATAAGGATTGTTTTGATAATTGCTTAGTTATTTGGTCAGGGAAAATGGCAAAAAAAATTTAAATCTTACATTATCTTCTTTTAGCAACAACTTGAACATTGTCAGTTTAGTGTCAAGGAGTCCTTAACTCTTGATTGATTTAGTGGTTGAAAACTAATTGATTTCTCGAAATGAAAGCTGCTAGATTTTAAAAAGACTAAGAGCTAAGGGAGTTCTCAAACAGATGGGTTGAGTCTCATAGGTGTAGAGACCATCAGAACCCCACTGACAAGACAAAACACAAGTGAGTTAAGTTGAAAAGGAGAATTCAATTAAGAAGACCAAATTTTTCTTTCTTCACTTAAGCCAATAACTTTCAGGCAGCCCCTCCCTTTTATGTCCTTTCATGTGCCACTCGGGTTGTGCTCTAATACCAGTCTTGCCATTTTACCCGACCGGTCTCTTTGCCCTCTTTTTCTGTATTTCCTCTTTTCTCCCTCTATCCATCAAAGCGGGCTTGTCTCGAGCACTGAGGTACCTCTGTTCAGAGGCTCAGAAAGAGATGAGAACAACAGAGGACTTTCCAGCAGCAGCCTACTGCTGTGATTTTGTGCGCATGTCTATGCGCAGGAAGCACATGCTCTGCGTTTTCTCACCTCCTAGTGTTACGTTGCCGTGTAGAAAACGGCCCTGGTAGATCAGCCTCAGGATGTTAGGACTGCTGACCTGCTCTTCCTCCCAGTCTGAAAGAAAAAAACGTCAGAACCACACGGAGAGAGTTACAGAGAGAAATCTACATAGCATAAGGCAGATGACAAGTCAGATAATTCTCAGAACAATTATTTTTGTCCTAATTTTCACATTACTTGAAGTTGTTTCCACAACAAAAAAAAATCATTACTATTTCAAAACCTATAAACTGAGAAGGTTCCAGTTCAATAACCTTCTTTCATAGCCTTTTTAAAGTTACCCAAGATTAAATTAGCTTTAAAACCACATTTTAAAATGTCAGTATATGGCCGATAATGCTAATGAGGGGCAGAAGGAATCTCATCGCTCAAGTTCTCGGCAAATCAGTAAAAAGGATATGATGAAAAGCTTTCAATTTTAAATTAATGATCACTTAAATCCTAAAAAGATTCAAAAATTCTGAATCTACTTTTAACACGACAGTGGAAAGAAATCAGGCATAGCCTGGTGAAAAGCTGAACAACTATCTGCTGTTGTGAATACATTTTATGCTGTTTGGCAGCTCTTTATATGCAAAATGTGAATACAGTGAGACTAAGGTCTTTGATAAAGAACACAAGGTGTGGCTCGGGAAGACCCGGGGACATAAAATGAATGCAAATAAAAACAGAAAACAGCAGGGGTAGCTGCACAGCAGCCGAGTCTGGCCACCAGATGTTCGTCTACAGTTAAGCGGAGGGTGTTGGCACTCACTGAGTGCCTGCTCTGGGTCTCATAAGGTTCAGATCTGTTGTCTGGGAGGAAAACCCAGTGCTTCCAAAACTTACAGAGCTAGAAGAAAAACTCACAGAGAATCTGACTTTCATGCATCGTGGGCTTTTCCTACTGGACTACATCCACAGCCTGTGGAAAAAGACTAAAGTTTGTTCAAATGTGAAGGTAGCGCAACATTGGCAGTCTTGAATAGATTTAAGCACTAGTGGAGCAGGAGTTAGAGACTGGGTGTGGGTTACTGAAATGCAATCTCAAATTCCAGAGAGGAGAGCACCCTCACTACCTTAGAACGATAAATAGTCCTCCAGGTAATTAATGTGATAAAATATAATGCCGCCGCTTTCTCTCTCTACTTCAACTTCAACTTTTAAAGTGTTTATTATCATATGCACAGTTAAGAAATGTGTTTCCCTGTACAATGAAATTCTTAATTTGTTTTCCACAGAATGCCAAATAATTTTAAAATCTAAGTATAAAAATAGATAAATAACAAAAAACAAGCAATACACAAAACAAAGCAATACAATATACATACTGTAGTTCCTTCATATCAATACCTTGAATCTGGGCAATGCAATCATGTTAATTATTTCCAAAAAAGAGTCTATCACATTGTTTATATCTTAATAGAAGGAGAACAGAACATTTCTATAAATTGATGTCAATTCCATCACAAAACAGATTTAAAAGTGCACCACTGTGATTAGCCACACATTTGCTTGGTTCATTTAAAAATAATGAAAATAATAATCTGCATTTTATCCATATTGACACATAGTTTCAAAAACATCAAGAGAGAAATATCTGTTAGCCCCTGAAAAAAATCTAAATCAGTGTACTTGCGCCAACACAAACTCTTTTGGTATAGCAGTCAGTAAAAAATGAATCCTAATAAATTGCACTAATATGAACCAAATCGATGCATTTATATGAATATTGGTGTACGTGCAGAATTTGTCAACAGAAAGAATATTTTGAAATATGCTTCAAAAACACACTTCTGCACCAATCCATTGTGTATACACAAGGTCGAAATAGTTTTAATATAACACACCAAAGGTTCCTCTTGTACATAAGTTTAATGTATGGAGCAGGTTTCATGAAAAAGTATTTTAGTGGTTTTGAATTTAGCCTTCGACAAAAAATGTTTACAGTCAGTCAGACAGATGGAGAGAGAGACCAGCGAGACCTTCTGGAGAAATGTAGCTGACTGTTCCATCTCATAGCCACCACCCCAAAACATCTGTATCTGTTGACTTTCTGAAGAACTCACTGACACCTAAGAATGTCCTCAGAAAACTAAAAGAAAATAAGAGACTAGAGGCAGATACAGACACAGTCACACCCTTCTGATGGTTCATAAGTCATAACTGAGAGGAATGATATGTCTGTGGGTCACGGCATAGTTTATAGGAGAATCCTTAATATTATAGAACATTTTGCTAATTTTGAAGGCAAAATATTTTAATGTTGTATTGCAACATTTAACTAAACCTATAATATTGTTATAAACTCAGTACTAAAGCTCCCGTTACACAGCAGGTTCAAGCCGGGACTGCTGCACCTTTATTGCGCCTCACCATATTGTGTAATCATCAAAAAGATGTTTGGATGATCTTTGTTCCAACTCTGAGCTGGCAGAGGGAGCATTAACAGCGCCGTTCGTGTGAAAACAGACTGAGCGGGCGAGGCAGTGGGAAATATCGACGATGAATTTTGATTTCAGCCGAGATTTTCGAAGCAGCTAGTAGGAGCTACCAAAAATGTTTTCAAATTGAAGAGACAACGCAAGAGCACCTTAGGTTCGAAAAAAGGGTGAGATCCCCCACTACATAAAAGAATGTCAAACGTCACAAACATCACACTAGATCTGTCTCCCTTGTGTGTCCTGTATATTAACGATAAGCTATCTTTAGCAGCTTGAGCTGCAGGTGGATTGTTTAGTCTTCATAAACAAAGGCGATGTTCATAAACAAAGGCGGTGCAATCTCTCTGTAAAAACAGCTTATGAGGCTGAAGAATGGACTCTGGCGAATCCTTGAAAACGAGCCCTGTTCTTATGCCTAAACAATCAGGTAAAAAAAAAAAAGGCTAAAAAGTTCCATAGAACTTTACATATGGGTGAGCGCTCGCCACTGCATGTATCTACAGCCAGCACCACTTACGTTCACTCAGGTATCTAAACGCAGCTACTCACCCATTGGCCAGTTATCATAGACGTGTTTGGCGATGTCTGCTGCCGAGTCATTTGGAGAAAAAAGAAATTCTTTCGTCTTCCCGCTGACCAGAATGAGACGCAGGTTTATCTGGAACACAGACAGAAAAACATTGCGTGTTACTCAGAGCTGTGTCTGATTGGGACACACCAAATGGAGCATAAGACAAACAGCTGTCCCATGTGTGACATTAAACACAGGGACAGCAGGAAACCCAGAGGTGCAAAGGAAAGTAATTTAAAAGGAAACAAGAGTAGGAGACGAGGACCCTATGGAGCATCATCAACTCCCATTTGTCTCTCCGACTTCCTCATCATTTTTCTCTTATCCTTTCAACCGTCTTTCTCTCTGTGTGTCCATTTTTGTCAGATCCTGTCAGATTGCCAAAATCATGTCTTTGAGAGTCAGACGCCTTACGCAATGAGATTTCAAGTGAACTTGTTTGAACAAATAAGTTATTACATGACATGTTATCCTTCATGAGACTAAAATGAAAATGTATTTTTTCAGCAGTAGCGACAGTCAAGTATTATAAAAAGAATTGACTTGCAGTCGGTTATGATTTTCAAGATGGTAACCGACCTTATTAAGATAACTGAAATCTAAAAACCTGAGGCAAGGCAACTTTATTTATATGGAACATTTCAGCAACAGGGCAATTCAAGGTGCGTTACAAAAACAATCAAGAACATTGCAACAAAGTGCAGAAGAACATTAAGACATAGAGTTACGGCAGTAATATACACAGATTTATTTGCACTGACAGTCACATATGCAACAAGATTCCTGTGTATCCCGGTACTTAAACAGAGATAGGTATCCATCAGACACTGTCGGCTTTGCAAATAAATAACTTCAATTAGAGCAGGAGATGAGTAAATTTCAGTACTGATGCAGGACCCTCTACCAGATTAACCTTCTCACAGCAAACTCTTTTTTAAGGATTAGTCACTGTATTTGGACAGCTATTACAAATATTTTCCCCAACGGACTGTTTCAAATGCTCTTGACTACTGTTTTACAAATCTTACATTTTGTAGAATACTGAGAATAAGATATGAGCAACAACTTTATCAAATGTCAAACATTACATACAAATAATTTCATTAAAATAGCCATGAGAGAAGAACACCACAGATGTGTGTTGAACTATCACCCTGCCTCTTGTGCATCTCTGTGACCTGACCACTGTTTGGTGTTTCCAATTTAGAACCATTTACAAATCCATCACCTGATATTGGGATGCAGATTTTTATCTCTTACCCGGCATTATGTACATTTGCGGGAGTAGAGCCAAAGCAAAGATGTGTAGTGTGTATTTGTCTCTCCTCACTGTGTTTGTGTTTCTTGCCTGACGTGTGCGCATTACTTAAGCACGTTTGTCATTGTCTCAGTGTGGTCCCATGTGCCAGCCGTCTGGTAGCCTTCTCCACCGCAACCCCCACCTCCCGCTGCCCCACGGAATCCCGCTCCGCCGACCCACGCGCACTCAAGTGCACGAATGCACACGTTCTCGCCGAATGCAGTGATGTAACAGATCTAACACCCACAGATTTAAACAGATATCTCTGTCAGTGGCATGTTATCAGATCAGCTTATAGGTTTAAGACCAATCCAGACATATATACTCATCTACACTGCATAAACACACTCTGATCACATACACATAAAGTTACCGTATGCAGGTATAGCTGCTTCTGAAAGATCATACTGATTCGATTGTTTGAAGAGTCTTTTTTTTTTTCATAGATAGGCAGAATAGTAAAAAAATAAGGATACAACACAGAAAAGAAACAGATCAAAAAGCGGGAATAAGGGGATTGTTGAGGAGGACTTCTGAAAAACGGATGTAGGTCTATCAGAAACAACCTTAAAAGCATGTGCCAAATATTGTGTAGGACTACTTTTTGCTGGCAAAATGACTCTGCATTGCTGTGCGTTCTGACTTCTTTATATCAGAACCAGGGCTTAACTTCTCTGCAAATTGTACCGCAGTAGCACTTCCCTCGGTTCAGACAACACATGCTAGCCTTTTGCTGCTTATTCACATCAATTAGCCTTAGGTGTTCAAGACTCCGTCTCTGTTTAACCAATTGTCCTGTCTTAGACCAATTTGGTAGGTGCTAACCAATGCAGACTGGAACACCCAACAAGATGTGCTCATTGGGTCGCTGGCCTTTGCCTGGGCAAAAAAGAAAATGTTAAGAAGTTTTATTTATATAAGAACCACTGGCTTAGATCCTTACCCTTCACTGGCTAATAAATGTTACTCTGACTACATCTGTCAGTGGATATAATTTAATGGCTTATATTTGTTATTGCATCCCCCGACCCATTTTTTGACATTCATCAGCCTTAAGAAAAACAATACCTGCCAATGACTCTGAGACAGATGCAGACAGAAATAATGAGGATGCAGAGGAAGACCTTTTACACAAGTGAGGTCGAGCTCTTTTCATAGTGAACACCTGGCAGACACCATGATGTCACCATGGCAACATCCAGCAGTGGGTGGATTCACCTGCTCATGGACATAGAAAATTGCATGTGACATGTCATTGAGTCATAGATGGAACCATATGTCAGTCATCATAACTGGGTCCAGCTCAAAATGTGCTGGAATTAGAATCTTTAATGACAAGGCCTATTTTATCTTCATATTCCTTACTTTTCTTTTCTTCCAAGGCTGTTTGTTTTAATTGGTAATGGGTGTAAAACCATTGTGTTTGGCTAAAATGAACCAAACGATTCTGCTACAATAGGGATTACTGAAGATCCTAAAGTCAATCCAGTCTATTTGCCATTGTGTCACATCATGCTGTCGTCCTTCCTTGCAGCATCCCCTCCCTCTATCCCTGGCCCAGTCCTTTTCACTCTGTATGTCACCCTTCAGTCGAATTCTCACTCTGCACAGAGAGGAATTGAGAAATATGCACGGTCAGAATAATAAGAAGCACTGAGGAGCCTCAAATTTAAAATGAATGAACCCTCAGTTACAACTTATCGGCCAAATCAAAAGAAAAGTCCAAATAGAATATAGATAAATAATGGATGATGATGCTAATTTATCTGTTCAATCAGCATAGACAAACAGATGGCCATGCTGATAGAAATAATTATTTCAGATTCGTATCAATATTCTGTTTCAATGGAGCTGCAAAAAATATTACAAAAAAATATTATAGATAATTTAAATGGAGGATCTGGGTTTAAATTAAATATATCATGACTACTATTTTAGTTTGCTTAGTATCAACATTATTTATTTGTTATTGCCTATTTAGTCATAAGACCTCTACACCTCATCATACACAAGATTTCCGAATCTTTTCAGAAAACGGTCTTAAAAGCTTCATTAGAGTTTGGGGACCTGCAGAATCAATACCAGAGTGGTAAGGAACTCTTTTACTCTTTTTTCATTTTATATTGTTTTTCCATAAATGTGCCGAAAAAAATTGTGTCTCTAAAGGTGCAATATTTTTTTTTAATTTTCTACTAATTTTAATAAAATAAAGCCTTTTTTAAAATCTCTGTATCCCCTCTGTCTGAGGATCGCAGCACCATTGTCCCTGGATTCTGTCTGGTTATGAGGTTTCACAACCAGCCCAGGGACGTATATTCAATTATCATCTATTCTCTGAAACAAATCTGACATCACCAGGTATGGAGGTAGCAGTGGTCCGTGCTTTCATGCAAGTAGCCAGTTGTTCATGCATACAGACAGCAGCCTTGAAACAAACATAGTCTCTGAGCTTCGGTTCACAGAAATCATCTGTTTTCGATTTGCAAAGCTTGTGGAGAACTGGTAGAAGCAACATAGGGAGTTTTTTTGCTCCCGTGAAGCGAATATGTGGGAGTATTTCTAAACAAAATAAAGGTAAAAAAAAAAGGTTTGTTTTGTGAAAGTGGTGACACAGCTCTGTGCTTGTCAAACATCCACTGCTGACAACGGATTCGAGCAAACTACAATAACGTCACCCTGCTGCTAATAATTGCCACGGTGTAAACATGTGAAGTAAGCAAACCTTCTTGTCTAAACACTACTTGCAGACAATGAAGAACAGGAAATTCAATGCCATCTATAATAATTCCCCCCAGAGTGCCACTCTCAGCTCTTCCTCGAAGCAGCAGTTTGTGTGTGTGTTAGTGTTTCTGTGTGCTTGTGTTTAGAAGTGCATTAAAGAGCATTGCTGATCTTTAGACCCAATGCAGCACTCAACAAATTATAGAGTAGAAAGCCATCCTGTGGGAATATATTAGAGCAGCTTTCTATGTAGACTACGCAGTAAGGTTAGCCACTGCTGTCAGTTTGGATTCCTAACTGTATGAATGAATTAAGATAGAGGAGGATGACTACGCCGACTTCAGCATCCAGCCTGCTTAAACTTGCTCATTAAATCTGGAGTAAAATTGACCATAAACCTGAGAATCTCCCAACACAGCGCTTTGAAAATGGAAATCATGGGAATCAATGTCTTTACTGATAATAGTTAGTTACCGCTTTTCTTTCTAGCTGTAAAAATATTTAAATGAAGATGAACAGCTACAAAAAAAGAAGCACTTTAAGTTGTGTTGCAGTTTATTCCACAATCGGTGAGCAACAAGAAAAAACAAAAAAAGAACAGCCTGGGCAACTCTCGTCCCATTTGTAATTAGTCAAAACTGAGTCAATAAAAACATCTTTGTAAGTTTCTAGTGATTTCATTTATTTATACGACCCCTTTAGTACACGCATTCTATCATGGAGCCATTGTTCTTATTTAATTGAAAACACATTGAAAGGCTGTTAGATGGTAACAGTATGGAAGGACAAGCAGAATGCCAGAATCAAAAGCTGCAGCTTCATCCTCACATATGTTACGCCTATAAACAAGCTCACAGAAATATTGCTATTTCTACTTTTACACATTTTGAGTTTGACATATTTATCAGAATGATATAAAGGTTTTTGTCTGTGTGAGTTCCTTCATTTATATGCACACATGCACACAGACTGAGTTGTTATGCAACGGCGGGTGACTGATGATAGTGTGATACAAAAAGCTGAGGGCGTTTTGTAGTCTGTGTCTCAGAGAGTATGTGTATGTGTCGCCCATATGGTCTCTGGTTCGTCATGCTCTCGGGTACCATGGGGCGCAGCGAAGGCTTAGGTCCTACTCTGCCTATCGCTGATGGTCAGCAAGTCGTTGTAATGACTCCCCACTTTAAAAACCACATCCCATGTCGATGCTTCTCACCCACAAAAACTTATGCTCGCACCCCTGTTCCCCCAATCCCTTTATGTTTGTCCTATTCTTCCCAATTTCTCACAGACTCCTCCTTTGCATCGAAAAATCTGTCTTGCACCGTAACGCAGCCAGATCCTCGTTCTGAATACCAGGGCAGAAGGACAGGACAGGTTAGACAAAAAAAGAGGAAGAAATCAAGAGGGGATGGAGGTAACATCAGTGTAATTTGTACTGGGATTCTAACTTAATAAGATACATTTCTTATTGTTCCCTTAGATGTGCAATGTAAGAACCAAACTCCTTCGTAAATTGAAGAAGCAAAAATGGTTAATATTAAAAACAGAGGAGAATATCTTCAAAACAAGTTCAGTAAAGGATCGATCAAAGTTACATAGTAAGTTTCAGAAATCTTCTTAAACATGAAACGACATACAACTGCAATCCTTTATGTCAAACTTCAGGTGGCGATTATGATTTCTGTGCTGTCATATTCTAAACCTTTTATGCTCGCATGCCTTTATACATGCCTTTTTGCTTTTTTCCCCAAATTCTTCCCATTTAAATACAAAGTCAAAAATATTTAATTGGATTCATTATAATCTGCAAGGGCTCCACTCTTTGCATTCTCACCATTCCATCTGCTGACCTTTCATTGACACAGAATATGTGTGTCAATGAAAGGGAAGACGAGGAATGGTGAGAATGCAAGGAGTAGAGGTGAAGAAGATGAAGCAGTTTAAGGTACTTCGGTCCAACTATTCAGAGCAACGGGGGGTGTTGGAAAGTGGGGTGGAGAACAGTGTCAGCAGTTATCTGTGACAGAAGAGTAGAAGCAAGAGCAAAGTGAAAGGTTTACAAAATGGTGGTGAGAATAGCGCTCCTGTATGGTTTAAAGCTGGCGGCTCTACCAAAAGGCAGGAGGCAGAGCCGGAGATGGCAGAGTTGAAGATCTTAAGTTTTTCTCTGGGACTGGCGAGGATAGACAAGATTAAAAAAGGAACACATCAGAGGGACAGCTCAGGGTAGACGTCTTGGAGAAAAAGTAAGAGAGGCCAGATTGAGATGGTTTGGACATGTGAGAAAGGAGGGACAGTGGATCTATTGGTAGAAGGGTGCTGGAGATTGAGAAGAAAGGGGGAAGACCAATGAGGGGGTTTCTGGATAAGTGAGAGAGGAGAAGCAGTTTGTTGGTGATACAGAAGAAGATGCAGAAACGGCGCAAGATGGAAACAGCTTATCCGCGATGGCGACCCTTAGAGGGAGCCGAGAGAAGAAGAAGAATCTGCAAATGGATGCCAGAGAATTTTCCACTGCACCTAAGGACAAAAGTAGAACCTTGACCGAACAAAATTTCTTATTAACTTTTTGGGCACTTATCTACAATGGGTAGTGTGTCATGGTTTGTTTTGACCTTCTTTAACAACAGCTTGTAATTACAAAACACTCATCTAATGCAAACATTGTTATCTGTTGTTTCCATGAACAAGGATAAGAGTAAAGACAGAAGACAGATTCATTAACAAAAACAAACTGTGAAGAAGACAATGGATTTTCCTTATACATGTACCGTATGCAGACCACATTTCATGAAAAACAGAGTAGAAAAAGGCAGAGTGAGATTCTTCTCAACAGATGACTCACAGAGAGGAAGCAAGGCTACTGTTCTCTAAATATTTTACCTTGAAAAAATGTGTCTTCCTTTTTTAAGGCTCCAACCAAGCAATCTGACTGGTCAAGATTTATTACACCGCTCCGAGTCATGTTCTGCTTGTTGCCTTGCCAACATTTGCCAAGGATCTTGTTAGTCGCCTTTGACATTTTGTTCTGTTGTTTTTCCAACAATTCCTAAGCATAGAGTCTAAGCCTTCAGAGACAGCGCTTTTCACAGAAGTTATCTATGGATTTCGATTAAATCTCCTGTAGGAGCTACATCTTAGGCAAAGGAGTACATTTTGAGATGGATCCAAGTACGGATGTGGATTCTGGATGATTTTTGTCCCTTTTATCAACATTTTCAAAAAATCATGAAATAACTAACAATTAAAAAAAAGGCATAGACATGAATCACTAGAATATTCTACAACTATAGACAAATGGATCTCAGCACCATGGGTGATCGGGCCTTCTGTTTTTCCGCCCCTCGTCTGTGGAATGCCCTCGCTGACCATCTGAGGGCTCCACAGACGACTGATACATTTAAAAAAGGACTTAAAACTTTCCTTTTTAGCAGAACCTATAACTTTAATTAACATTGCTGCTTTTGGTCAGGTTTTTATATAGATATTATTTTATTTTTTATTGATGCTTTATCTGCTTTTACTTTGTAGCACTTTGAGATTTGATCCAAATGTAAAATCCATTATAAATTAAATGTATTATCATTATTATTATTACATTTGGAGGGGGATAGAGAGATGGTACTGCCACCAAAATTTAGCTGATGTAGGGCTAGGTCACTCAAACGGATTTGATATATCTGTAAAAGTAAAGAGCACACACAGATCAGCCACTGTCAAGTAAAGTAAGTGTAACATTACGCAAGGATCAGAGCTATGTTGACAAAATCAAATTGTGATGGCTTGACCACTGGAAGTGTAGGTCTTATTGAGTGAACCAGCTACGGAGGCAACTGTGTCAAATGCTGACTAATGCATGTGAGGAGATTGGGCTACCCTGTGTTGTCAGATCCCACAGAGGAGCTTCTGTAGTACAAAATGCTGAAGAAGTTATTGCTGTTTTGGTGGCAAAGTCGGCAACTATAGACAATAAATTGATCCAAATTGTCATTTCGGATTATTATTTTAATATTTGGAGGTTCACAGGGCCATGTTATTTGGCGATAGGGCTGGATGATTGAGCTCGATTCAGGTCAATTATTAAATTGTATTCTAATTAATTTCATTTAATTTAGCTTTCTATGCTTTTTCTCATATTCAGCAATGTGATAGTGCTCCAAATGAATAAATCCATCTTTGGTTTTACTTGTGGTTGCTGAAATTGCGACCTATGACCTAAATTGCTACAATTTACCTATACAAGTTTCCATAATCAGTGTTCCCATTCCACTTTTTGTCATTGGGTGAATGAGGACTGCATTTGAATAGACAAGATGGATGCACGTCATTGAAGAATACTTGGCATTTTTGATGGCTAGTTCATGAGGTTATTCACTGGATAAATTATCAACTGAATTAACGACAAGAGCTAGAATAAATCAGAAAAGGGCTTGTGACCAAACCATGTCAGGGTCACAAGCCTGTGTACTTCTAGAGCCGGTCCAAAACCAGATAAATGGGGAATGTTGCATCAGGAAGGGCGTCCCATTTAATAACTATAAAAGGGAGAAGCCAAAAAAAAGAGAAGCCAAACCTTATTAGTTGGTATAACTGGTATCTATTGGGCATGGGTCAGATCGGTGTAAATTAGCAACATCATGGGAACATCTCAGAGTGTGTTAAATGCAATAAAATAATATAATGGTTTATAATTTGAATTTACAGTAGGGTTGAGTGTTATTTTCCAGAATAGAGTAGTCCTGTGTATATTCATTATCACATGGCAATTGCAATTTAAAGTCTTTTTTAATTTTTGTTTCAGCGCAGTTAAGATTAAACATTTCTCATCAGATCATTTTTAGCAGCTTGGTGCCAGTGGACAATAAACCATGAAGTTTAAATAGAATCCCTGTCTTCCCTGACTCATCCCTGTTCCCTCAGGGATGATTTAAATACAGAGAAACAATTTCACTATGTTGTACTGTGTATGGCTGTATGTGATCAATAAAGGATTCCTTCTTCTTCTTCTTCTTAAGATAACGCTCTTACCAGGGCTTTTTGCACAATTTGGGAAAGCGTGAAATATCATTATCAATTTGAGTGAATACATTTTTATCATGTGTTGGAAAGCCTACAACCGGTCTTATTTCTTTTTTAAGTGTATGGGGGTGTTGTGGTTTTTTGTGCTTGCAAATGCAAATAACCGCATCATGTTTTTTCTGCTGCTCTGATTCTGGCACAGCTGTTATGAATTTAGCACTGCCGTAATATGGCCTAATCTCTAAGCATCACACTGCAAGGAATCGTTTTACTCCAATTCAGTAAGGGATTTGACTGTTATATGCAGAGGTTCGTAGATGAGGGGATGAATTTATGAAACTCAGACAGCAAAACCTGAAGCGCCAAATCCTTAATACCATGAACCTAAGGGAATATCTTTGAGGTTATGAGGTTATTAAATTCATATTTACATATAACCATTTACCAATTTCATTTCAATTTTTATGTTATGTAACCAGTGGCATTTTTAGTATCAGGAAACTTAACAAGGCAAGATTCGAGAAACTACTTACGCTCAAGTATTTTTACTGATAAATCAAGCCAGATATTTCTCAATAAATTGTTAAAACACAGTTCAGTTAATCATGAACTTAAATTCACCCGGAGGCCAGCAGAAATACTCCTATTGATGATGTTGCTCTAAATTCTTGGTGCATATCTAAGTTAATACATTTGTTGTAACAACATATCAAAGAGTTTGTAATATTATCTCTGCAACCTTTGAAAGAGCACATGTAACTCTGCTGGCCAGGGCTCAAGTCCCTATTGTTTAATTGTACTTTCTTACTATTGTATAAAGTGAGTGGCCAGTTCAATTGACATGAGCCAAGGCTGTCTTCCTGTTGAATCAGCCATTAATAATTAAAGAGAGAATCTACTTTAAAAGAGACTTTAAGAGTCAACACTCTTGACCTTTATTAGATGCACTTCCTGCCACATCATGCTAACTTCCTGTGGCACACTTGGCTAATGGTTGTCTAAATTACAGTTCAAATAGTGCAGTTAAATTATGGTTTCTGTTCACCATCCGGTGGCAGTTAAATTTTACAAAGCTAAGAAACCCTCCACAAATTGCTCCTCTGCAAATACATGATCTATCCCATAAACTGCAAGGGATATTAAATCTATTATTTGACTTTAAAGAAGCTACAACCATCATCATTCCCCTGCTGCAGTTCCGACACACTTTTGGGATCCAGAAAAAAAAGGAACATCAAAACTCCCACCTCCTTTTCATTATGCAGTTACCCCTCATAGCTCATATCTCTCTCCAAGTCCTTGTATTTATGTTCTTCAAAAAGACATATATACTGATAGGCCGACATCCTCAGCACAGCCAGCATCTACCTTGTTCCTCTGTTCACTTCCTCTCCTTCCTCTCACAAGCAGGATCAGCTGTTTCCTGTGCATCAGCTGGCACTGTACCTGACAACTCTCTGCCCTGTCTTCATCACTGCCTTCTCCTGGTTCACAAGCAGATAACCCTTTAATCCATCAGCTGCTTCTCCGCCTTACAAACACAGGTAGAGCTCCCTTTCATGCTGTCTTCAATCAAAACTCAGTGCTCACTCACACACACACACACACACACATTCCTTCTCTCCTGACTGATGCCAGCCAGCTACCTTTGATGGCACATACAGTAGCTTCCGCTGCGATCAAAGCTGTCAAGAGAGGTTGATGCAGGTTTACATTGCATGGCTGGCTCCAGCCCCAATGCTGTCTCCTTCTTCACGCATTGCATTACGTACTTGGCACCCACACATCGATGGGACACTGTGCGTGAGCAACTGTCTGGATGTGGAAGAATTAATTGTTTCAACTGTGGCATCAGCATCAAACAAAGATGAAAAGCATTAAAACCACTCATATCTTTTTGAGCGGCTTGTTAGCTTATGAAAGCGTAACGATTGGATATACAATGTGCATTAATGAAAATTAAGGATAACGGTTGAAAAATATAAGTTAATATAAACAATAAAATAGAAATATTACGGAAATTAAATTAAATTAGTGAATCTCTCACCCTCCTGTCTGTTAAGTCTTCTCTCGCAATCACTAGTGACACTGTAGACTCATACCCACACACTGAACATAAGACAGATAAACAATTATAGCCCGCATTAGGGCTTGTTGTCACTTTTGGATATGCATGACTCTAAGATAAGCTATCTGATGTTGTTTGAAGTTGAGATGTTTGCATGCCTCTCAACAGAAGCATGTGCTTTTTTACAGAGCAGTGCAGACAATAGGGATTATTCTATTTAAATGCTTTTAGAGATAAATGCAACATTTTATTCTGTTGATCATACATTGCCTACCACTAAACAATGGGTCGTGATCCAGAGAACTGACCAAATATGTGAAAAAAGCAGTCATTTCTCTTAAGAGTGTTGAATGCTTCCTCCTCTCTGCCCAATGTTACTTGTAGGATTCTTCAGGGTTCTGTTCTCACACATCTGTATTTATATTCCCATTTGGTCATCTCACTAAGAACCATCTCCTTTAATTGTTTTACAGACAATATCCCAATACAGCTTTGCTAAAATACCCCAGTCCTCCGTTGCAGGTTTCTAAGATCTGTAAACTTGAGGCTAGATGCTTGATGAACTAAATATTGAGAATGTTCTGCATGTCATTTGTTGTGAAAGCCTGTGCTAGAAAATTTGGGATGATTTTTGGTTTTGCATTTAAATACAGCAAAGAGAGTATAGGGTAAGAGGTAGCTTTTACCAACAAATGTTTATAGCCTTGGGCAAGGCATTTGCACTTGAGTGCCTCTCTAGTTTGTAAATCACTTTGGTGAACTAATGTTGTTTTAAAATGTGGTATAGAAATGAAATTGACTTGATTTAACTTGGTATTGCTGGTCCTGGAAAGGGTAGAGATAGATGGTAGGTTAGAGGTGAAAAAACAAGCTACATTTGATCTTTGCTCTAAAACACCTTCTTTAGATTGCGTTAATTCTCTTACTATTTTTGCACCAACTGCAAAACTGTAGATGAAAAAAAATATCCCTGAATATAAGGTAAGTATTGTGTCTCCCTCTGTGTGACAGCTGGATTCACACTGCCTTCATACAAAACTGCTTTAGAAAGTGTTCAGAACATTATCAAAACAATATTAAGATTTGGATTTGTCAAGAGCTATGGAATCCAATCATCTTCATATTTGAAACTATTTACAGTGTATTTAGTCTTGCAGGGCAAAATACCAACCTCCTTTGTGTTCAAATCTAAATTAATATAGTAGTATTACATCTTTATTAATATTTTTAGCTTGAATGAGCAGTCAACTTTGTTTGCTGTTAATGGCTCTGAAGTTTAGTTCTGTTTCCCAAAATAGGCAGTATTTGCAGCCTCCTTGTCTATAATCTGCCGACCAACAGACATACAAACAAAGAGGTCGACATGCCACATGTCAGCATGCAGTTGGTGTTAAGGGACCACACAGAGGGTTGATGATCACTGGTTATGCCTTTGATGAAAAGACCTCTTGTCCTTTACCTTCTTCATCTTACCATTTGCTCAGCAGCAACCCAGTCTGCTCACTCCTCCTCCACTTTCATCACAGGGTGTCTCACCAATGTGACTTCATCCTCCGCCTTTTCCTGGCCCCCCGCTACACAAAACCCCTGGAGTCATGTAAGCATCCCCATAAGGTTCTCCCCCTCTCCCCTCCCAAGAAGGGAGGGTGACCTCACCCCCACCCCCATTCTCTTTCCTAGGTGGTCTCCCACAGTGCTGTGTAGGTGACGCCCTGCAGTCAGGATTAGCTTGTAACCTTTCACGTTGTCCTTTCTAAATATAAGCTGCCTATTTCTTATTTGCACGTCTAGAATTAAATTTGCAGATATTACTATGCAAGACCATGATATAACTAAGATTGCATATATGATGTGTTTATTAATGATTTAAATACGTTTACATTCTCAGCTGCCCCCAAAGAAACAGTTACATGTTACCTGTTCATGGTGGCACTGGTGTGTCTTAATCCTACGCCTCTGTATAAACATTATAGAGCATAATGGAAGGATCAGTATTGTTCCAACTCTGTTATGGTAATAGAAGTAGTAACAGCACGGATTTGGACAAATGTAAATGTGTGTGTGAAGGCATGAGATGGCTAGGCTGTAAGACATTAATGCTCAACAACATATATTTATTAAATCACCCACCAAAACAGAGTTGTTTTCTTCAATTTAAACAAAGATGTTGTAGAAAACAGGTTTAGTTGCACACAATCTCAGTCTAAAAACGTGGAGTGAGTTGACAGAACCTAATATAGTATAGATCTTATGGATTTCACCAATCTGAGGAAGGACAGCGCAGTACTACAGACACTGACGCTCAAAAACTCATTCCCTTTCTATGGCCATCCTTGTCCCTTTCTCCAATTCTAAAAAGGCTTAGTAGGCATTTAAGAGAGAAACTGACGTTATGTGAGAGAGAATGCAGAGGGAGAGAATCCACATCAGAGCAGAGAGAAAAATAGCTGGCAGACAGCAGTTACATCCACAACGCTACATTTCCTTTCCTTCCTAAGAAGAGAGTAGTGCCCTGCGGTCAAAACTCACATGGTTCCATATGTGTAGATGACAAAATTAGTGTTTTGTGTATGTGTGTGCGTGGTGTGTCTCTATGTGAGACACACTATGTGTGTTTGTGAGAAAGAGAGAGAGAGAGAGAGAGACAACGAGAGAGAGAGAGAGACAGAGAGATCGAGAGACATTGCTGGCATGTTAAAATGCCCTCTGTGCTCGAATTTACCAGATGGCACTCGACAGAAACAACCATTCCTACCACACAAGATCATAAACACATGCACACAAACACACTGCTGATTCTACCTCTATTGGACCACTATGTTAAATAATAAATATAAAACATTTAACAGTGATATTTAACAACACTATGATTATGTTGATAATTTTACTGTACTGTCAGCTTTACAGGCCAAAACGTTTTCAGTCTAATCACCTGATAGTTTACAACAATCTACATTGATATTGTGCGCACAAAATAATAACTTATATACAGATAGTTTACACAAAGTGGACATTCCTGCATAATATAATGTAATCTAATGCATCCAGCCTACAATAAGGAATGTGTTTGTGAAGCCTTCTCAACTAGACTAGCATATTTAACACTAAGGTAAGATTTCATTTTAGGTATATTTACTATTTTTGAAACACTTCCACAATATATTGCCTGTACTGTAACATTATTGTCTTATTAATAACCACAGATAATTCAACACAGAATCCACTTTGGACTACAAAGCTTACAAGACACCCCAGTTCTACTTGTCTGTGTTGGAAAGTAAAAGTTGATTTAATAACTTCTAAAACCAGACACATAGTGTGCCGTATTTAAGATATGCATCTACTGAGGCTTCCCTTTATTGTTTTTTTTTTCATTTTTGTCTAGTGATCTGAGCCACCTGTTATGTTTGTGTTGTGCACGACAGGAAAAGGCAGGCTCCGTGGGGAGACAGTGGAGGAAACCAGTTACACAAGCAACAACAGGAAGTAACAGGGCAGCAACAAGGAGGAGGTGGGGGCA
Source organism: Lophius americanus (assembly GCA_037951165.1). Taxonomy (NCBI): domain Eukaryota; kingdom Metazoa; phylum Chordata; class Actinopteri; order Lophiiformes; family Lophiidae; genus Lophius; species Lophius americanus. The sequence goes on from JBBDHG010000061.1 coordinate 488,514, forward strand.
TCTGGGAACACATTCTATACCTTTGAAGAACACTGGTCCATGCTAATGTAGAAAAAAAGGATTGGATATATATTATGGTGTACAATTAATCACATTTTTATCTCATCAGGATTTTGGCTTCCCAAAATGAACACGATCCAAGCGATATTGATGTTTAAAATCCACGCTCCACCCAAAGAACTGCAAATAATAGAGTTCTGCCTAATCCACTGACTCACCAATTATAGCTGCTCCTGTTTGTCTACCATGCTGGCTGTGAAAACATTCCCTGGATGTAGTCCAGGGAAACATTAAAGTCAAAACAGAATAACTGCCACACAACAGATAGCAGACAGTCAACACGAAAATTCAATTTCTGTCGGATCTTTGACAGCTTGACACAAAGTGGATGATCATCCGTTGACTGGAATCATTTTGGATTGAAGGTAATTGATATTAACCTACAACGAATCATGCAGAGTGTTTCAGAGTTGTGTCTGTGCCGCAGAGCAACACAATTGTTAAACCATGTGAAACATACTATAAATTGCTGCATGGTGAATACATGAAGATTGAGAAAAACATTGAGAATTCCTCCTCATTAACTCTGACATCCATAATTGCGACTCTCTATAGTGACTTATCTAATCCATCCAGCTGACAAAGACTGAAAAATCACACATGCAACAGCATTGTATGCAAAATGAAGAGGGGAAATAGGGAGGGATCCAATTGCTGTTGAGCACTGATATAAAAGAAGAATCATGAAAAATAATTGTGATCTCAATAAGGGTCAAATTGATGGTGATTATCATTATGGCCTTAATCGTGTAACCCTTATCAATGGGTTGTTTTGCAACCTTTCATCACGTCATGTTAAATAGTATGAAGCAAATAATATTCACAGCAAATCGCATGAACAGGTAGGTTAAACGTTTTTTTTTTTTTGAAGGATATACCATTAGGGCTTCAAACAAAATCAAAGCTTACTAGGCCCCTCTGTGCAGAGCTGAAGAAAAGTCTGTTTATCTTGGCAAAAATGCCTAAAACGTACCAACCTTACAAGCCCAAAGACATTCAAACTTTCAAAGACACTTGGCTAGATTACTGATTTGAAAGCCAGTGAAAATTTAGCCAATCTTTGGTGAAGAGAAGCCCCCTCAGAAAAATGTGGAATTAAACTAAACTCTAAGTAGATATCTGATGTCCTCCATGAAAGTCAAAGATCTACCACTTCCATCAAGATGAACCAACGCCTCCTTATTATAAGATTAATCAATTAGGTCAAGCAAATCAAAACTTCCATACATTTTCTGTGTACTTCATTGTCTGTCAATCTGAAATTACAAATATGAACATATGAAATGATTTTGAACTCAGCCATTAGTTGCAGCCCTTATCATTTGGTCAAAGTCAATTGGTATGAGAACAAACGTTATAAAACATAAAAGGAAGATCGTTAAACCGACACCCACAACATGGCTTAAGTGTAGGTTAAAATATATGTGAGGACTAGAAGAACTTGTCAATGGTGATTGACCTTTGGATGACTCTTGTGCGGCTTTTCCTGTCTGGGAACCGAACAGTCTCAACACAGACCTTCTCTCTCTCTCAGTGAGTGCAGAGGAAATTCTAATATGGAGACATATTTAAACACTGATATAGAAATGGCAGCCTATCTCAAAATGTGTCGGCAAAAAGCACAGCTGACTTCTTTTGCTGCCCCGTTGCACAGATGCAAAAGCCTTAGTATAAAAGTTCCCTCAGCTGGAAATTGTTTCCAGTCCAGCTCAAAGGCTCCTTTGACTGAACTAGTCAAACATCTCTGCCCAATCCCATATTTCCCCTGAAAACTGCATACTGCTAGCTTATTTTACACTGTTCAAATAATATTTAAGAAAACTACAGTTTTATGAATAGATTCCCAAACTAATGGAGCATACAGTATCTTTTGTTAAGAAGACATTATCTAAATGGAACACGAGCTACTGGGTGATCAATTCCAAGTTTGAATTAATGTTCACATGACTGAAAATGTCTGGCAGTAATATTTGATGAATCTGAGATGCCACTTTTCACAACAGTGGACACGAGAAATTATTCATGTAACTAACAGCTGTTCCAAATGTTGGTTATAGTAAAAGATTTCAGAAATGTGTGCTAAAATGAGTTTGTTTTACTGTTTTTACCTTTTTTCTCAATTCAAACTTTCTCTTTCTTCTTATTTTCTCTTGACTTACAGTAACTTCCATATAGTATCTTTAGTATTAAGTGGCAGTAAATCATCTTTAGCCGTAGTTTTAGCCATTAGGTTCAACCACAGTCAAAACCATAACTGCTAAAAATGTACAGTAAGTTTTACAATATTGTGATAAAATACCAACCAGATCAACCAATGCAGAATTTTAGGCGGCTGTAGCTCAGTGGATAGCGCGGCCGTCTCCCATCCAGAAGATTGAAAGGTACGAGTAGTTCGAGTCCTACCAGGGTCTACATGTCGTTGGGTCTTTGAGAAAAGACCCTGAAACACTGGCTCCCCAGACACTTCAAAAGGGGCTGTCCACAGGGATGGGTCAAATACAGAGAATAATTTCACTATGTTGTACTGTGTATGGCTGTATGTGATCAATAAAAGACTTTGTCTTACTACCATATAAAGCTAAATGTTTTGCACATATAGCTTTATTCTCCTATCCCTCCCACTAAAACACTAAAACAACTGGTGCAAGATAGTGTTTGTGAAGAAGAATTAAATGGCGACAGTAGTTAAGATAAAGACTTCCATTAACTTTCAGAGCTAACAGCGTTTTAGTTTTCCCAAATATTGCTGCACATGAGGAACCAATACCTGTATTGTAGCCTGAGCTCAAAATATGACTAGTCATGATATGACTAATCATGATATGACTAATCATGACGTGATGTGGACGCCCACACCGGAAAAGGCATTAAACAAATTAATTGACATGAGTATAGCTTTGTTAATTTGAGGTTCTAATTCTCAGTGTTCTACTATTTGTTAATTAAACAACATCTATGGGCAATCAGGTAAGTTTCTGTCCAACACTTTCTTTTACCAGACTACATTGTTTAAGTCTTTCTCCGTCTCTCTCAGTCATAATGGTTAGCTAGTTTGCCAGAGTAAACTGTATATAAAGCATACTGGCCGGTATGTTTATAGTTTATTTTTTGACTGTGTGATATAATCCCCATGAGAGATGCAGTCTTCTGTTCTTTAATTAATATTTGGTCAGCTCTAATCTCCTTGGTGGTAATGTGACTTCTCTGAGGCTATTGGATTTGTGATGTGAAATGTATTTCAGGCAGGCTGAGGAAGAGTTGGCTGAGGATGTTCAATTCAAATCTTGTCAAGTAAAAGCTTTATAGTGGTAAAAGGTAGGCTTTCTGTTTCAAATAGGTTCCAGAATGTGAAAGTCCTTTTATTATACTAAAAGGTAAGTTATAATGGCCTAATTCAGGGCTGCTTGAATTTTTTTTTTTGTACATTGGGAATACAGTTGTACAACGCTGCAGGTCGGGTTTCAGTAGAAATGATGGCCTATTTTTCCAATAATGCTGTAGAAAGCAGCCCCATACTCCATTGCCATGAAGTTAATGAATTTTAGAAATGATAAAATATTTTCAGCCATTTCATATTACAATTTGGATTTTAACTTAACATTGATGGCAAAGAAAGAGCTTTTCCCCTTCTCTTTAAGTTCCTCCGCAGCTCACTACAAATTTCCTGTAGAATTGATTTGTAAAGCTTCAAATGTAGATACTGGCTTGCTCTATTTGTCTCCTGCTTTGAATGTTTGATAATTTTTCTGCTATCACAATCTTCTTTTGAAGTTAATAAACTTGGTTTTCTCTGTGCTTACAGTCGGTGCCCTAGTTTAATAGCACTGATGGAGAAGATCCAAATGTCTATCTAAGACCCTCTTTATTAGGAGATAATATGACAGGATCATCTGTACAAAATGGACTCTTGTTTTCTGTTTCTTGGAGAATGAGACCGGGTTCTGTTCAAGCTAATTCTTTGTACATACTTCAGTCATGCTGGCTGTTAATTATTTAAGATAAGCAACATATTATTTTTTTAAGAGTTAAGAGTAAAAGTTAACAATAACACTGCTGTTAAATATTGTAGTGTGGACATTTTCGTCATGGTATTCTCGTACATTAGTTTTTGGATTTGTTTCATTCATACTTGGTGTCAAGAAAGACATCGTGCTCGTTGGCTACATGGTGAGAGGTGTGTTTTCAAGCGAATAGAAATTTGTATTTGGAATCCAGAATATCATTCATATCTTTCTGGAGAAGGATTTCAAAAGCTTCATGGCAAGTGCTTTTTGCTAGGTGACACAACATTACAAACAACAATGGCCGATGGGTGAAGCCCTAGTTTTGGCTCTTCTCTGGAGCAAGAGCTGAACTTCAAAGTCAACAGCAAACACAATACACTTAACAGGAAATACAGGTTGGGCTTCTGGTAGTTTCTCTGTGCGAAAAAGGGTGCATGCATAAATACATGTGCAAACACAAACAGCCACGCTAAAAAAGTGGCTGTATTCAGTCTAGTTAGGACATCGGAGGGCTCACACATTACTCCCACTCAAACCCACTCATTTATGTTATGCTCTGTCTTTGCAGAAAGAACTTGGCATACAAGCTGAAGTGTCCTCACTTTACTTCTGTCCAGAGGTGTTCAGTGTCCAGCAGATTCCGTAAGGACTACTGTTGTTTTGCCAGAGCTCACTGCTTCTGAGTCAATGATCAGCTCTGTGAAATTGTTGTAAATTATGTCACTACCGTGCTCCTGAAATATTCATGTTCAAGGACATGAAGGCGTGCAGCATTCAAGGGTCTATTAATTGTCAACAGAGATCAGGAGCAGAATCAATAGTGCAGACCACGAGTTTCCTCACGAACTGGGAACCTGGGAGTTCTCAAAAACGTACCCACCCTCTTCACATCGACTTTTTGTTCTCTGAAACCCGGTGGGCTACTCACAGAAAAAAAATGGCTTCTATCTTGGCTTATCAAAAATACAGGAGATAGGTTCTTACTTTAAAGTCTGGTGAGTAGGGAAAAGCTAGCTTCATCCAGAAAATGTTATACTTTTGATTATCATTGAAGTTTCCCATGTCTTTCCCTTAAAGCATCATGAGCGTTACAGTCAACGAGTTGAAACCAGCAAACACCACAGTAAGCTAAAGAGTTTGGCAGAGAATACCACATGTGTACGATAAGTTCATATGGATTGGATACAGTGTATTTACTGGCTCGTTTAATCTGTGTTATGTGTAAATCTAGCAGAAAACTTGAGTGAGTTTGCTAAAATGTAATGTTTTTTTTCTTTTGATCTTTAGTTATGTGTTATTATGAAGTCCCAGACTAAAGCCGGGTACATCGTTGCCTCCATACTTTACTGCTTTTTAAATACTATGTACATCATAACATTCTCCTAAACTGTCGCCATTTTTCTGTTGTGGAAAATTCAGATAAAGGTGTGCTGACGTTTGAGAGTGAAATATCTATTTATGCATCTATATGGAGTATAAATGAGGCATTAAGTGTATCATGACACTTCAATCTTCGCCCCAAAACACGCATACACAAAAAAGGTCATCCATTTTTCTACTATTCTGCCTTCCATGGTTAGCTTTGAGATTGATAAAAAAAAATTGCAAAACCAGGTTTAGCAGTACCCTTAAAAAGTAGCCTAAAGTCCTATTCGCATGTATTAATTTGTAATCATTGAGGTGGAATACTGCGATTTGAATCTAACGGGGATGCCCCATGTCTCTTATTTGTACAGTGAAAAAATTCAATGAACATGACCTTATTATTTACCATTTCGCCCAACACCGAAGTCAGGTGATCGTTTCAGTTAGGTGTCATCTGCTTCACAACCATCTGGGGGGGAATTCATTTTTTATTTTAAATGTTTATTCTGTCCGCTTTTTCTGCCCCTTCCCCCATCAAATTATGGCAGCTCTAGTGGATATAATGAAATACTGGTTAGAACTGAGCAAGATCAGTGTGTTCTGCAATTCACACTAGTTCTCTTTAATTTTATTAGTTCTCATTCTTCATCAACTCATGAGCGGAGTGATCTAACGCTAGGAGGTATCACAGGAGGGGGTTTGGTGCGACACAGATTCCTAAGAGCTCTGCCTCCACTGTTGAGGCTGGTACTGGAGACACAAGAGGACTGGTTGTGCTGGGGCAGCGCTCTGGTCGCTGTGCGAGGGGATAAGGGTTCTACAGGTAAACTCGCATCCAATTAAGGATAGTCCGCGTTCCGGGGATATCCGTCTGCCAGCCCGTCTTTCCTACCTCTAGAACCCTGCCTGCCCCAAACACACACCTTGGCATTGACAGTGGACCGGGCTGTGGCAGTTCATGTAACGCAGAGCCTTGCCATCATATCCGGTGGGATAATGTCAGTAAATTCAAGTGAAATACAGACTTCACTGATTCCATGCAAATGAAACGCATAAAACACGGATGTCGGGTTGTAATTTCTAAATGTTTCCAAAATTCACTTGAGGTCCTCAGGTTATACTAGTCACGTACTGATAGGGCTTTACTCTTTATTGAATAGAACCCAACTACAAGGAGATCAAACGCTATATTTTCATATTTTTAAACATTAACATTCAAGCTTCAGGAAAGGCTGCATTTACTGAACAATATGGAGAGAATACAGCATCTCGTTACTAAGTGATCAGCAATAACAGACATGAAAGATAGAAGAGGTGGAATGGAAGAGCAGAAGTGTGGACGGGTATGTAGAATTAGATCTGAGCAGCATGCTGCCTTCCTTCATATCCCTGTATTGGAAGCACATGCACTGACACATGCCACACTACAGACAACCAGTTACATAAGGAATCAATGGACGTGAGGTTTTCAATAGGACTTCTGCTTGGTGTTGTGGACCTGCATCAATAAAATTGAATTAACCCTACACAATCACAGAAGACTGCTGGACACAAACTTATTGACGGCTAAATAAATATAATCATTCAGACAGAGATGAAGCACAGCCACGCTGCTAAAAATAAAAGACACGGTCCAAAAACAGAACAATTACACCATTCAGACCAGCACACATACTTGAGCCACTCTAACTGACCTGCTGTCAGAACTTTCCGTGGTACTCCTGTGCCTACATGGGACAATGTCAGGGTTAATATAGCATATCCTGCACCAAGGCAGGATGACGTAATCCCGCTCTGTGACTCAAAGAGACATGTCATTGGCAACACACATACTCATTGTCATGCCTCAATCCAGCAGGCACTATAAGGATTCGGTGGTGCTTTTTTTTTTCTCCTTGTGAACGTTTCGATCAAGACTCTGTGAGCTGCTCCTGCCAGAGAACTGCAGACTTCCCTCCATCTCCAGCTACTCTATTTCAAAAATGCTGAGCTAAGCTCGAGTGGGACGAGAGGACAGAGGGCTCCGTTTTCAGCAGAAAGGATTCTCCAAGCATTGTTCTTTCATCCGTGACCAACACACACCGCTGACCTCTGACTCTAAACTTTGACCTCTTTTTGTGTGTGTGGCTGTGGGTGTGTGTCTGTTTCTGTGTGGCCCCAGGGCACTGTTGACAATATTAGAAATGAATTATAAACTGCATTATAGCTTTTTTACCATTCTTATTAGCCTTGTACTGAATATTAGAGCTTTTGGCCGCGTACTGACACAGCAAAACAAAAACAACTTTTCTAAATGGATTATATTAAATTTATTCATTGACAGATTAAAAAAGTATGCTGGTTATTTATCCAATAGACAAGTGACACAATTAAACCATTAAACACATTTTGAATAACAATAGAATCTAAATGATAGAGTGATTAGTTGACTATCATAAAATGTATTTGTAAAAAAAGTAACAAATTTTGTAGCTTCTCACATATGATTTTTGTTGTGATTTTCTTTACCTATTTTACAATAGTTCACTAAAAGTGCCAGCAAAAATAAGGTACAAATGCTTAAACTTTGCTCTTTTTTGGCTAATTCAGTAATCATAATAACGGTTGCAGCCCTTCACATCATTAATCGTTACATGAAAAGGAGCCAAAGTAGCTCACACATTGTTGTTGAAACTGAAAATCTGAAATATTGTTCATTCAATCAGTACAACTGATCACGTATGTGCGTGTACAACTATAAGATTGTAGATTTTAGTCAAAAGAGACAACTGACTCCTAGACTCCTGATCCTAGAGACTAGAGAAATGTCTATTCAAATTTTAAAGTCAAATAAATACAACCTGTAAGTATATGTTGATAATTGCACTTAAAGATTGAGCAGCTGATTCGTTCCATTATCACACCAGTCTGCTGCACAATGATTTTTGCAATTGACTTTTCTTACAAAACATTGACATATATTCAACACTTCAACTACCCCCATTGACTATGTTTCAGTGTACAGATATACACATATTCTAAAGTATCCATTATAGGTATTTGTAAATAACTTATTCCCCATTAATAAAGAAATTAGTCGCAACACTCGTACATGCGTGTGGGTGTGTGTGTGTGTGTGTGAGTATTTTTGTATGTCTGGATGTCCCTATCTTGTCTACTTAACTGGGACATATTTAAGTAGTAATGTCTGAATATCTCTCTTTACGCCATGGAATCCTCAAACTTTTGTAGAATGTGTATTTCATTTATTTATTCAGTGAGGCTTATCTGAATGGAGACCCTTTGTTCTTCTGATGCTTCTATACAAATGTCCCTCTTGTCTTCTTCGTGTTACACTCACACACAAACACACACCTGCCGTGCGACCAATTCCTCCACATAATTACATACGAACAAGGGCATCCAAACCTTAGATCCAAGCGTCCCACTTTTGCTATGGGGACCATTTTATCCCTGTCAGCAGTTCTGGGGTTCCACTGGAGCAAACATTTTGCCCCCCTCCCTATCCTTCACTCTTCCCTCCTCCCTCTTTTTCTCTTTTCAGAGATGGAAAAAAAATCCCATCCTCCATTCTGACTGTTCTCTCTCCTATTCTCTCTCTCAGATTCATTCACCCACAAGGTTTGGCACCAGCAATGTCCACTCCCACTCCATACAGCCTCTTAATGTGTACGTACATAAACACTCAGTTGCTTCCTCCACAGACTGGGAGTTGGGAGGGGATCTGCATCTGCTGCTGATTTCAACCACACAGGATGAGTGAAAAGCTCAAAGCAAATTATCTTTTGGAACACAAGGGGCCAGTCTGATGTGTAAAGAGGATTGAGAAAAGCCACAAAAGGAAACAATTTTTCTGAAGATTTACACTGGAACTAGTCCTAAAACATCTCACTCATGTGCAGAATCTGCCCTGCGCCCTAGGTGTGTTTATTGTATGAGCCTGAAAGCAGCAACTCTGGCAAAACAAAATCAATTTCAAATAGTGATGAGTTGATTCTTGAAAAATATTACAACCATAGAGAAATTAACTTTGTGCCAGACACTTGCAATAAATGATGCAATAATAATGTGATACTTCCCCCACAGGGAAATTCACAGAGAACATATAAGGCTGAGCTATAAACCAGCTAGCAAGGAATCGCGATGTATCTTGAAAACACTCGAGCAGCAGAGTTAAAGACACGCACCAAAGTTATCTGGCTGAATGATAATCTAAATTACCAATCTAATATAAAAGAAAAATGTTTTTACAGTCACCAGTAAACCTGTACAGTGACGCCTTACACTGTGACTGAAGCCTTGCACTTTCACACAGATGGTGACATAACACAAAACCTTCGATGAACGTTAAGGTCAGAAAATTAAAGATTTGGCCCATGATTATGTCTATAATCCATGGAAATGCCTTGCAATGTGCTATACTTAGATGTTTGAGCTCTGACTGTACATGAACATAGAAGCTAGAAGCTCACCTCCTCATAGTGTTATCCCAACATCCTGATACCATGAAGGATCTGCTGTTCAGATATCAGCCGAACTTGCGGGGCGTACAGGCACAGCTTGAATAACTGGTCTATCAGTGTGTGTGCGTGTGTGTGTTTGAGGGTGTGCACATTATGTTTTGTGTCATTTCAATAGATAGACCTCGGCAGCAACAAAGCAGCAAATATATCAAGCATTAAAATGCCAGATGGATGGAACGTCTCTGATGCAATTGAACAACCTAACTTAATTTAGTGTACTGAACTAAGTAGCTTACTTTTTCAAGGCTGGAACAGCTCATTATGATGAATGTTCCTAATAAACACCACAGGTGACAAGCTAAAGTGAAATAAGTATATAAGTCATAAGAGGATAGTGTCTCGGGGTTTGTGTTAAGCTAATAAGGTCAGCTGATTATGACCACTGACACATGGTGATAGTTTAGTCCACATTTCACTGACTCTGCATCAGTAGGTGTAAGATAATTGGACTGTAACTGCTATTTAATTACCTGTCACTGTACACTAGAAACCAGCAGAGGAGCACCTACCCTTGCCCTAAAAATTAGTTCAGGACAGAGCCAGTCATTTGTGTCTTTTAGCTCATTCACCGCCCACCACTCCCACCTTAGATCACAGCTAACCATTGTCCAATGTGTTACAATATAACAGACAAATATTTTCTATTTTTTCTAGAATTCAGTTCCATTCTTTACCATGCAACGCAATAATCACTTCAAAAAATTGGTAATGATTTGAATAATCCATCACAGTCTAAATTAAGGCTGCAACTAACTTTTGTTTTCATTTTTGAACAAAATGTCTATTATTATTCAGATTACTCCCTCAGCCGAGAATTAAAAATGTTTTTTTTCTGTCTAAATAGCAGCCTGAAACCTAAAGAATTATTTGGACTCTCTTGTGTGGTGTCTTACTAGTACGATTCGACTCACTGTGACTGAGTATTCACCCAGTCACACACACTCATACAGTACTGGCAGACGCTAACTTGGCAAGTTTCACCAGCTCATCCGGGGCAAAAACCATTCAACACCTATGAACAGCTACTGGGAGCCCTTAGGGGTTCAGTATCTGGTTTTGGGACATCAGCCACTGTAATCTGGAGTGCAGTGGCTGTGGATCCAACCACCTTCTTACCAATGAGTGTATGAGACAATATCTTAAAAATTTCCACTGATTTCATCCATTCACTAATTAACATCAACATACACACATTTAGTCCAATTATTTGAATCAAACTAGTGCAATATTTGCTATTCTATATCAAGACATGTAATAAGTTCGACAACAATAAGAATAAGACTCTAAGAATAAGATGTCAACTTCAACTGATACAATGTTATTTGAAGTTGTTGAATGTCCTTGCCTTGCAGGACCGTGAACGCAACTGTGGGAATCACTAGGATGAGTAGTTTATTACTGGCATACAACTGATATAATCAAGGTCTCAGCAGAGTGATAATATGAAACCTAAAGCTGTTGATCTGATCCCAATATTTGGTCCAAACCTTGAGGAAATAGATGGGTGTAAATGGTTAGCTGTGGATAATATTCTCTCACCATGTCTTGCGGGGTGCTGGTCGTCATCGTGAAGGTTTTTCCCGGTTCACACTCCTCACACACGCACGCACAAACAGAGCAACGACACAGATGTTTCCTCTTGTAGTCTTCCTTGAAAGCGCTCACACACTCCTGAAACCACGTAGTTGTTGGCTTTCAGGCTGGAAACACAATTTAATTCCTGGTGCTCTCTCCACAGTCAGACCGAGGTAGTCTTCTCACTTCTTCCTCCCTTACTGCACAACGATCGGGTTCATCATTTCCCCACGAAAAATAGCAAATCTTGAAATAAGGATTTAAAGTTAATGGGATGATCTGTCGACCCGAGGGGCCTCCTGCGACCCACTCACATCAAGAATATCCTGTTCGAGAAAATGTACCTACGCCATGCGAAAACCAGGGAACCTACTGCTGGCACATCCGGACATACATTCTTTTCCCCTCTTGGTGAAAAAGAGCAAATAAATATCCACAAGGTTTAAGGCTAACGTCCTCTTATTAACTCAAACCCGTCCGCCGTGGTAAGGAACACGGAAAAGGTGTGAGTCCGTCTGTTTAAACTGGATTTAGTGTTGGTTTATGTTACAGAATGTTCCGTCGTACCTTTACGACCCGTTCAGCTGTCATCCTGCCTCGTCAAACCAGCATCAAGCGAATAGCAGAAAGAGACGCAGAACATCCTGTTAGACTTTCAACGTAAAAGCACTTTCACTTTTAATTTTGCTAATAGATATCAACATCAACATTATTGTCATCTTTTTGTTAGTTATAGTTAATAGTGCTGATATATTTTGAACATTTCAATCCTGTTAGATTTTGGGCCACGGAAAAGTTGTTTGCATTTTGAGACAGATCAGGGCAGCGATGCGGTTTCTGGATCCCATTTGTACTAGCTTCAATATTTTTTGAGATATAGGATGTATCATAAAACTAAGGGGCCAATCAAAATAAAAAATACCCAAGCATGGACAACTCATGGTGTTCCACAACCGTACAGAAGTGTATCCTGGTCTGAATTATATCTGGAACAATACAGTAAAATTAAATGACCATATAATTTCCAGCCATTAAACAATAAGTATTCATGCAGTGAAATGACAGATACTGCTTACTTCTAAATCATGTTTACATAGACTGTTTCATTCTAAAAAATATTCATTAACATGAAGGGAAACAAGGAATTTTACAAGATTATTTCATTTTATCAAATTAAAGAGTATTTCTATTAAACAACAATCATGCTATGTAAAGTATGGCATCGGAACACTGGTTGTATAATTACTTTAGATTATCCTCATCAACACAGATCCTTCTTACATTGTTAACCGATATACCTCTATCCTGATTTCAAACATAAACATTTATTATTTATTACAAATTGTTCCACACACTGTTGTTTCGTTGTTGGTTTTATGTGCGTTTTATTTTGAAGTCGAAATTATCTTGCATCCAGGGTTTAATGTCTCGCATTTTGCTGCTTGATGCAGCCCCTTTAAGAACATGGCGGCAGTGCCCACACTGAGAGGTGGAACAGAAGGGACTGCTGGGTGGGAGAGAGTACAACTGTAGGGGAATTACTGTACTCACCTCTGAGGAACCAGCTTGGAGAAAGGAGGGATGTGGATATTCAACGGATCCGTACTAGATAGAAGAAGATTAGTCTTAATCAATCTTTGACTGACCGCTTTTATTGTTTAGATGCTCGACTTCATCCAAACACAAGAATAACCTTCTGATAGAGTGAGTGGATCTGAACTGCTCGATCAGATAAATACATGAACTAACATGATGCTTTCTTGATCACCCATGGACAAAATGATTTTGCTGCATGTCACACAAGAAGGTCAAAGTTCAAAATCAGTTGCAAAAAAAACATTTATGCTCCAGAACTGAATAAGTTTCTTGGATGAGAGGTGAGACGTCTTCAAGCTAAATCAGAAATCAAGTTGCTTTGGATTCAACCCATATGGATTACCATGACCTGGATGAATGCAAACAACAACACATTTAGGGTACAGTTTGCATCCTTGCAGTGACATCGATAATTGGTCTATAAGTGATCAGTGAGTTAGGGGATGAGACAAAGCGACATCGTTGCTCATCCATCTGTAATGACTCATCAATAAACAAGTCAAATCAGTATCCATCATTATGCTGTCATGGTCAGTAAAGAATGTCTTACAAAGCTGAAACAATACAATAATAGCCATTGTTAAGCAGCACAAATGATGTATGGGGCTAAAGATTACTTTTCTTGTTTTAAATAGTAACATATGTACCAACTAATACTTAGCTGCCTTCTTACTTATTGATATTATTTCTATATGGCTGTTGGATTATGTATATCATGCATCCAAAATATGCCACGCAGTATTCTGTCCTTAGTCAAGTGTGTGTTTGTGTGTGTGTGTGTGTGTGTGTGTGTGTGTGTGTGTTCTGTTTTTATTAGAAGTCGAGATGAGTATCGGCAATATGTCTGTCCTCTCTGGTGGACTGAGTGAAATTCATTGTGGCATCAGGAGTGCCTTTTTCTCTGAGATCTATGGGATTAACTACCTAATCTCCGCACCATAAAGGGAGAGTGGAGAGGGGGGTAGTGAGTCTGGCACACACAAATACACACACACACACACGCACTAACACACCATTTCTGTCTTTCACCCGAGCAGAAGAATACCTCCACAAACACAGTGAATTGTGTGTTTTTGTTTGCAGTGTTTACTAAAATGAAGTTCAGAGTTAGTCATGTTTAGAAAATAGGCAATGTTCCAAATTCAAAGGTTATTATTGGTCTTACTTGAGGTAAACACTGCCTTTGGTTCCACTGGTTGTCTTATCATTATGAATAGATAATGAAGAATAGATAGACAGGAAAAGAACTCAAGTGTTTTATCTTATGTTTGTTAAATAGATTTGTGTGTGTGTGTGTGTGTGTGTGTTTGTGTGTGTGTGGGTGTGTGTGTGTGTATGGGGGGGGGGTCTTCTTCAGGTAGCGTCATCCATCCGATCACTGTCACACCTACATGCTTAGCCCATCACCATCAGCTGCTCTTTGAACAGGACTATCTCTACATTAATCCAGTTTTCATGCTGCTGGTTTTCAAGAATAATCCTTGCGTATCACTCGACATCTATATATATATATCGACACTTTGAACTCACAGGGGTCAGGGGAATGTGTCATCTCCTGATGGCTATTGGCTCTCTGACAGTCCGACAGTTTAACACCCTGAAAACCTAATTTCCATTGCCAGAGTCTAAAAAAAACAAAGGGATTATTTGATTTATATTAAGATTGTAAAAGCATGTAGGAGCACATGACATTGGTCCCAACTACGTGGGACTGTGTGTAAGACCGTTTTGTGTTATAAATGTCCAGCCTGACTCTACCTGTAATCGAAAATGCGTCCAACCGGGACTTAAATGTATCTTCCACTACTACAAAGTATATCTGTGTTAGATCAAATGAAAAGAGCAGTGGGTCCATACACAGAGCGTGGGCTTGTGTCTGTGGAGATTGCTTCCCTTTTCAGCCCTTGCCTGTGCTTGAGTGACAGTGAAGATCTGCGTAACATGAATCACCAGGTCAACTTTACAGTCTCCTACTTCCTCTCTTTGATGTCTTCTGATCAAATATAAGTTACATTTTGGTGTAAACACCACTCTTTAATCATCTACGCCACAATTAGATATCCATCCGAGCATATGCTGTCTTGTGCAGACCACACACACACATACCCACTAAACACACACAGGTCATTAAAAGAAAACCGCATTTAGGTTTGTTGAGTTTGAAAGGCGAAAGTGTACGACATGAGTGTACATGCCATCAGAGCAAGACATAACATCTGATCTATTTCTGTTTCCCGTGTCACTTCAAAACAGTTGTTGCAGTCGGGCTCTGAAGGGCAGCATGCATAACGCACTTGGCGGTTGCCACTGCTCCATATATACACTCTGACATGCTGCCCAGCAGAACTCGGACATCCCACTGCCATTCGTCCCCATGTCTCCCATAGATTATTAACATACATCATGTGGCATCAGCTATTCCGAGATCCCGGAGAGGACTTTGAGCCCTGACTGTGGCGCAAAGGTTGCTGCCAGGAGTCCCTGGTGCAACACAACACCCAGCGTGACACATCACACCCCCTGACTGAGAAGACAATTCTGTTAAGCCCTCCCAGAAGATGTGTGTGTGATTATTACCCCCACTATAATCACACTGGGCCTTTTTACGTCCCCTTCTTTGTTGGCACAAGTCTCTGTCACAGCCCTCAGTCCCTTTCTGGAGGGAGATCAATGACAGGAACACTGGCTGGCTTGTTCTGAAAGGGTACATGGGTATAAATAATAAAGAAAATGTCACCTCCCTGTAGGGTCTACAGCCGAGGAGGTAACTGAGGGTTAGTTATCTGTGTCCTACCAAAATAAATATTTAAGTTATTTAATGTATCTTGTAACAAATAACAAATAAGTAGGTGGAAGTCATTGAGCCAGTGAATATTATCGTCAGTTTATCACTTTAATTTTGTCTATAAATCCTGACGTGAAATAGAACCGAGCGTCGAGGATCTCCTCTTCGATCTTCTGTCTTGTTAGGGGCTTTTGTCCAGCAGCTAAATCAGATACATCCCTCAGGGATGGGTCAAAGGCAGAGAAATCATTTCCATATGTTGTACTGTGTATGACTGTATGTGATCGATAAAGGATACATTATTATCATAATTATTATTATTATTATTATTATTATTTATTTAACCCTCGTTCCACAGTTTCCCCAACTAAAGGTAGCTCTGTTAGAGGATTTTAATTTCCTTCAGTAAAATTAAGGAAGCATGTCAGCGCTAACATTAACTATCATAAATAGTTTTTATTGTACATTACCACCTTTGCCATTAATGTCCAAAGCCGTGTCTGGCTATGTCATTTTTGGTGTTTGATCATCCCTGACATCAGCCAGCTGATTTAGTGCCAGCAGTGGTATCTCTTTCTCTGACACTTTTGCCCACTTCTTCATCACTTGTACTTGTCGGTTATGTTCACTTCTGCTTTATGGTTAGTGGCTAGTGAGGGATTATTTGTTGTCCAGCCTGAATTAAGTGTCGTCAGAACAATTGCTTTTGTCATACCAGGCACAGAGAAATCGGTGATGACGAATCTTTGGTGAAGATGAAGCCATAATACATATTTTCTTTGTCTTTCTGCTTTTCTCTGCTTCCATTGGTGCTAAGACAGTTGTTGGCTTAAAATCGGAGTTAATTGTATTCTGGAGTCATTCCACATTTGTCCCTGTGCCTCATACAACACTCTAATGAGATGGTACTGTTATTGGGTCATACGTTGATGATATGCCGGCTGGCCGTTCATTCGCTGTCTTATAGAGAAAGAGGAATGTGAGACGGATTGTACTGATGTTTGAGACGATGGCCTGTCTTTAGATTTTTGGAATTTTATTTTATTACACGACGTTCGTATATATTACATGATATTTCTTTGCTCGATCCTGGACAGGTAGCTCGATTGTAATCTTTTTTCTCTCCATTGCCAAGAAAGTAACATTTTCGGCAGCATTGGCTTGTCTTCTTGTTCGTCTGCTGGAATGCCAAGCAGAGTGCTAGAAAGCTCTGAATGGATATTGATTAAATAATAATAATAATAATGTAAGCTCCTGGATAATGCCTACAATCCTTTGAAAACACAATTACAAAAAAACAAAAACAAAGACTATTCCACATGTGGTGATCCAAAATGTTCAACTGTCACATGAACAATAATGATGCAACTTATATGCACCAGGATCAAATTGTAGGTGAAACAGATTCATCCATCAAACTTTTAATGGACCATTGGAGTATTTTTTTGTATGTGCACTAGTGGGAACATTGAGCTACTGTTGCGGAGGTTAACCTTGGCGTAGTTCTGTCTGGTTCTCAGACATTATCATGAAAAATGATCGTGCTCAGGATCTGTTATCTTTAGGAGTTGTAGGGAACCATTTAGGAATATTATATCTGTGTGTATTATATATGTGTATATAGTATTTTAACTTTTCTCTCACAGAACTGTGTGTACCTCAGATTTTATCTCAGATTATTTACCTGCATATGAAGTACTCTGTCAAATCCTGACATTAACCCATCCTGCTGTGTGACTGACAGCTCTGGCACGATGTCAACAATCCCAGCAGATCTGCCTCAAGTACTCAGGATCAGACCCCTCTCAAAAGTGATGGTCTCAGCCAGGATGGATTTGCTCAGATTTACCGGGGGATAGCCTGAGCCTGAGCTTATCTGCAGCGAACTATTGTGAGAATCAGGAGGGGGTGGGTTCCCTTTCAATCTGCCCACTTCTCAGACATACTCAGTGGTAAATAAACTCAGGGGTTTGTCCTGAGATCTCTCTGATAGACTTTTGATGGGAGCTAAATCAAACATAGAAGAGTATATGTGATTTTAAGTTACAGTTTTTAAGTGTTTGTGCTTTTAAAACGTTGAAGTTGGTGTTATTGCTTGGAGAGAAAGTTAGAGCTTCCTCCCCTCTGATGTGAAAACGGTTTGTGTTTATTACGCATTTTTTTCCATCTGTCTGCCAGAACAGTGGAGTAAAGTATATAAAATATTGTTTCAGTAGATGGGTGTTATATCCTTATACTCTGGACTTCTGTTTACCTGTTCAACCTGTTTAGCTGACGCAGGTTATACATCATTTAACTTTGTACTGCCATTAAGGCCGTCTCTGTGAAGGTGCAGGTATGTTAGGTATTGTCTGATGAATTATGTCATGGAAAACTACTGCAGGAAAGTTTTTCACTTTGCTTGAGAAGTATTTAAACGACAGGTACATATCTGATTGGGACAGAATTTTACACAGTCATCCATGGTCATTCTTCCGAATCACAGTCCTCTGATGTCTCATCTATTGTCTTGATCGTTTAGTTTAGTTTAGTTTAGTTTAGTTTAGTTTAGTTTAGTTTAGTTTAGTTTAGTTTAGTTTAGTTTAGTTTAGTTTAGTTTAGTTTAGTTTAGTTTAGTTTAGTTTAGTTTAGTTTGGTTGAGTTGAGTTGAGTTTAGTTTAGTTTGGTTTAATTTTAGAGACATTTTTCCAACATACATTCATACTCTCTACCCAGCAACTTTCATAAAATCTCTTCACATAAAGAAAAATAACTATGGGATACTCTCACACATATCTTCTGACTCTTATCCAACATTGGATTTTTTTATGGAAAAAGGCAATAACATCATCATATTACGGTAACAAACATGAAATAAAACAATCAATGAAATTGCTCTGAAACTCTTTGATAACTACTGCATCAAATTTGATAGAAATACCACAAAGCACATTTTATTTTACATCGTTTTTGTGGGATAGGACCATGAGGACCAGGGCATCAAAAGGACCATGGCTACAAAATACCACCTATGTCCACTGGGGAAGCCAAATGTTCATAGTGCAACTATTTTATTGTATTATAGCATTGTACGCAGTTAAAAAAACTTGCAAAACCGATGTAAAAAGACTGATTATAGGCCTGTTGAGAAGACCAGGCCAACGACAGAGGAATCAAGAACTCAATCTGAGACCAAAATGAAACTGGACTAATCTAAACCTCTGTTTTCTATCTGAATCGTGTTTTTTTCCACGCTAACAAGATGATTATGTTGTTAATTAAGTAAAACAAGGCAAAAATGTTTGTTCTCAAGCAAATACTTTAAGCTCATAAACCAAATTCTACCTTCTGGCCAAGACATAGAAACACAAAGTGTATATATTTTACAATAAGTTTCACAATGATCCAAAGATCCAAAGGCTGTGGGCTCTTGGATGGAAGTAACTCTATACACATATGTTGTTATGGGCATGTATTTAAGTTATGTTTTAGTTACAGTTAAAAAAAAAAAAAGGAAATTTCTCTCATACATAAAAAAAAAATCCACACTGTCTTTTTTTTTTTTTACTTCTTTGCAATGTCAAAATGATTATATGACATCAGGAAACGTGTCGAATAATATTGCTTAAGAGGAAAATGGTGTAAAAGAAAAGTCACAGTGACACTGCCAACTCTGTATGTGCTTACTGGGATTATTAACGTGCAGCACAGTGTCTGTTATCAAGATTCTTTCCAACCCTTTTCACACCTGTAAGCACACATTTTTGAGCAAACCACAGGCAGTGTACCTGAGTCAGCCTCTACTTCCTTCTTGGCCTCCCCCTCTCCTGTTCGTCACTCCTTTCTTCCCTGTCTTATACAATCATGTATTATGAACAGGGTGAGGCCGGGTTATCAGTAGTGCTGCTGGCATTATAGCTGCCAACTGAGGTGGTTATTATGCTACAATATAGTTGTGATTATACGAGCTGCGGTCTCCCGTACTGAGCTCAAAACAAAAACAAGACCACTGTGAGTCAGCGTCTGTTGCTGTTTCCATTCCATTGTTATTCTTTGGTCATACAAGCTTGAAATTCAACTGAAAAGGAGTAGTCTCTGTGATGACGACTGTGTCATCGCCTTCACTCAGTCTTCATTCCGTGAGCATGTGCAACTCTGCTAAGCAAATAATAGGATTACTTGTTATTTTTGCTGGGCTCAATCCTCGGGCAGACATTGTTTTTCAGGTGTTCACTTGATTCACGTTTGTTCCAGGATCCCGCTTTGACTCATCTGAGGTGAGCAACAGGTGGTTTTATGGTTTGGGGTTTGGCAGACAGATTCATGAACTCCATAAAAACATGGTCAGAGAGAAAGAGAGAGACGTCCAAACAAAACCACGCCTCACTCCCCACCGAGAGCAAAAATAAAGTCAGCGGGGGTTACACGGAACAATAAACTTCACTGTTTTTCATATACACGGTTTTCTGCCAGTCTTCCTTTTATACTGTATCAACCATGGGAAAGAAGCTACATCCTAAAATATACTTAAACTAAACCCAGGACCTAGACTCGTTTCTCCTTCAAGGAAAGTTAAAGGGAAGTAAAATAGACTTACAAAACTTACAACTTACAAAAATGTTCCTTTGAGTTTTTAAATATTATTAACTACTAATTACACAGATTCTCCTCTATTCAATATAATTCCACATTAAAAAGCAAAAATTGCAACTCAAAAATATAACATAATTTTCTCGTTTTAAATATAAATTTGTTCATATATATATATAGTATATATATATATATATATATATATATATACTATATATATATACAAGTGTGGTGTGTGTATGTACATGTGTGTGTGTGCCTGTGTGTGTGTGTGCATGAGTTGTAACTCCTCACTTCCTGCTTTGGTTTCAATCTGCTGAGATTCAATGACTTAATGTCAGGGAAGGATGTTTGTGTGTGTGTTTGTGTGCGTGTGTGTGTAACACACACAAAGCAGATTTGCTAACATTGACCAAAAATTATGAATGATTCAGGGATTTTGCCCATGGGCTACATTTTTTAAGTTGGGCTAATGAAATTACTGCAAGGGATTATTGAATGATTGCTTCCTTGAGATGAAGAAGAAGCATGAGGCGCTCAGAATGATCAGGCAGCTGTTCAGCAATGAAAGCAGCAATGTGGTATGTTATTCTGCACACTATGTGCACACTCTATTTCATATTTTGCATGCACTCAACTCTATTCTTAACAAAATGAACGAAACAACTCTGTGGTAAATCTCTTAAATTCCATATTATAATATTTTGCTAACTAACTATGTTATGTAGAATAAAGGATTCATAAATTTAACAAGGCTTACGTTGTTGTAAGCCTTGCTTACCAAATTTGGACTAAATCGGACCAGGGGTTGAGAAATGTTTGCCCTCAAAGCTCCCCCTATTATCGGAAATATAAAGCCGAGCTTTCCCAAAATCAATCCAGTTCTTCCTCATACTAAGGTTCATGAAGGTATTTAATTTTCAAATTTAATGAGGCGGTTTTGGAGTTTGTGTTAATTCGAAGAATCAGAGTTGGGTATAACGTTTTAAATATATCTCGGACTTTTCGGAGATATAAAGCAGTAAAATGGCGTGATTCCGATTTAAAGTTTTTTATCAAATTGTCTTCCCCTAAAGCGGAACCGGCTTAGGCATTGTGTCCTACATATGCATGCAATTGTAATTATTATGAATTGTTATCAAAATCAATATAAGTTTACATTTGGATCAATACCAAAGTTTAAGATCACTTTAGCCAATAACTATTATGTTAATGAATGTGCCAAAACTCAGTCTCCTATTCCTCCAGACAGGATTAATCAGAGTCTGATGATAAAACCCTTTGGCACATATTTGCTCATAATAGCTCTTTTCATAGTAACCACATTCTTCGAAACTCCCCTCCGAGCAAAATTTCTATTTTTAAGACCTCTTGACAGCGAATTTTGTTAAGTTTTATAAGATCATCAGTGACCTGGGAGGGAAATGTTCTCCCGTGTAGAAAATCAAAATGAGTTTTCCACTAAAGAGCATATGAACAGATGCCAGTTGGACTCAGAGGGTTTTTTCAAACTTTCCAGCAGAGAACCCTCTGGTATGAAGCTAGTACACAAGTTCAGTAGATGATTACATTTTAGTTGTTTAAACCAACTGTTGTGTTTATTTAATGATCTACTTTAATCAGTAATTTTGGCGCAATCAGTTTCCCAATTTTTTCAAGTTTATCGCCAACTATGAAGCAAACTATTTCATGAATCATTTTCAAATTGGATACCCTCGTAGGCCTTAATGTAAAGAAGGACTGGATTGATTTTGGAAATGGTTGGTTGTATATTTAACACATATATTACTCTAGGATTAGCTTTATCTTTATAAGTTTTCGGGCCATAAACATTTTCCAATATAGTCAGAATTTGGAGCATATGAATCCGCTTGAGGAGATAAATCTGGTATATATTCCTTTTAATATTACATCTTTTACTTACTAGGGCGGAGCTTTTTATGAAAAACCCAGCTTTTTACATAACTTCTTAACCATCATCCCAATTTGATTCAAATGTGGTGCATATGATATGAATCGACCCTAGGAGCTCTATCTTGTATATATCCTATTTCACTCTAATATTTCATATGTGGATATGATTTAATTTTAGGAGCTAAATCAGAAGAATTGCTTGTAGAACGCAGGGGACTGGGTACTTTTTGGGCATATACGCTTGCTGTCGGGGACGACAGCATAGGCCTAGTTTAGATTGTATACAGGTATATTTGCATATACATACTGTATATATATATATATATATATATATATATAGATACATACATGGATACATATGTGTGTGAGTATATGTGTCTTTATTTGTGTGGGTACATATATGTTTATTCACAATGTGTTTAAGTGCGCAGGTGTTGGTGTATACATATGTAATGTATGGAGCATATTTTATGTGATAATCGTTTCAGTGAAATCTTTGCATTTCTTCTGCCTTGTACTTTTCTTTGAAATTATAGTTGAAAGGAGTCCAAAACACCTTTCCCTTCGGGGACAATAAAAAATATCTTATCTTATCTTATCTCATCTTAATAGACAAGCTACCATTTCTTGTGCTCATATGGGACACTTTAAGGCTTTTAATCTGCTGACACCAATAAATTCAGCTTGCCAAAAAGAAGTTATAAGATTACCTCAAAATTAAAACATTAGCTTTTGTTCAAGGCGGCTTGTTTGTTCAATCTGTCTGATATTTAAAGCATACGGTCCCGAATAGCTATCTAATTAGAGCACATTAAGTAATGTACAGCATAAATGCTTTTTTTGCGATTCCCAATAGGGAAATATTTTTATATTGGCTCTGTACTTACAGCGTAATCACTATAAATCAAGCTTATAATGGCTTGTTGTAAAGACCTGAAAAGCTCTTTCCACTCTCAGCAGCTACATTTTTTTTAACTTTTTGCACAGCAATGCAAAGCTCTCATTTCTGCCTGTTGATAATCCTGGGTATGTTCTCGAACTTAATGTTAAATAAAGGCTATAGGCAGCAACTTCTTTGAAATTTTCCTTTCCTCCTCATCTTGATTTTGTCATCTGAATAATGAATCTGCCGCACACACTCGTAAAATACGAATGATGGGAGAACTGACATATCTACTGATTACTGATGAGCTATATGTGTGGAGCACTGCTCTTGCTGGTGCTGCTGCTTAGAGCACATGTCTTGTGTTTTTTATGATCTTCCTCGTTCGTCTCCAATCAGCCTAATCACAGCGCCCACTCAGCACTCATAATCCTCAGACAGTTAAGTATTGCTTTCAATGTTGTTCTTGGCATGAAACCACAACATTAATAAGCATTCATCACTCTCTGGAAGCAGCACTTCACCTGTCAACATCTCACTGTACAGATGTCTTATTGATATTTTATCAATAAAATGTTCAAATTGTGAAGGAATGTAAAGTGTTATAATTTTCTCTTTACCGATCTCCCAGCTCTTAATACAGGTTTTTTTTTATGACATTCAATTCATCCATGATCAAAGACACTTTTAGGCTGCAGAAGTGTATTCTTGGTAAGTAAACATTAAAAAAAAAGAAATACACACACACAAGGCACCCTGGGGTGCACTTGATGAATTGCATACCAGGGTGCCCTCTTTATTTTTTCTGCCCTGTCAGTCAGATATCCTGAGTCTGCCGTGGTTTTAAAGCACTGAGTAGAGCTTCGTTCATTACTGAGATCTACAGTGACTCTGTGGTTTAGATCAGAATTAATTACGTTTGTGGTAAAAACATACCTGCAGATGAACATTCAGAAAAAGCATCATGCAAAAATCTGCTTGATATGAGACATTTTTTTTACACAATATTGTGAAAAATGAATTAGAGATTGAAATATTTCAAACATATCAAATAAATTCATAATCGACCCCCTAATTGGATCTTGCATCATCCTTTCCATACTGAACAAGAAAATATATCCCCTTGTTCTCTACCAGAGAGTCTCAGTCTAAAACTTGCTTATAAGCACTGAATACAAACTACACCCGAGGTTAATCAATATTCATATTTCTGATCCAAATCAAATTACCATGTGTTTCATATTTCATAATCAATGTAGATTAAAAAAAAAACTCCTGCAAGAAAGTCGTTCAAATTAAGTCGGCAGCCTCCTCATGAACTTCTGATTTCCCAGTGGATTCTTCTATCATTAGATAATGTTTCTCTGGAACCACCGGAGCTAAAGGAAATGAAATAGATACCTTAGTCACAGCCTTGAACAACGTCAAATTCGAGTTGTGGATTATTATCCTTGTTATGATGTGTACTGATTTGTTTTGACGTGTTGCAGTTTCTGATATTTTAGATTTATTTTTTTTAGGAGGGGTTGATTATTTCTTTATTTCCTAACTTTTTTTTTAAACGGTACATGTCTGGGTGTGATATGATATGATGTAGGTGTAGGTGACGCATATTGTATCATAAATGAATTAACAGAAAAGGATGTTTGTAGATTTGTGTTAAACACAATTAATATATGACAATCAATATAATTTCACATTTAACAGATTTGTCTTTCAACAGTGAAAAATGAACCTTGATGACATTTGAAATATAAAAACAAAGAACAACTGGTCCCAGCATTCATAGGTTCGTTCATAGGTTCTGGGCCCTACTAATACACTCTATGCCTTGATATTATATATTCTAATTAAATGCAATACCTTCCTCAAATATATTGGATAGCTTCAACAGGTCAAATTTAACGCAATAATATTTCGAGATAAGTTTTTGGGTAACTTCTACATAAACATGTATAATGTGTAATACGGGGGAAAACAGGAAAAGTTGTAACATCGCTTGGAATTTCCCCAGTTGATAAAAAAAATCATTTACCCACTAATAGACAATTTTTCTATATTATAACATTCACTGTGTCATGTCATGAAAGATGATTGATCAGAACCAGAATCAGCTTTACTGGCCATGTATATACATACAAGGAATTTGACTCCGGTTAACTGAGCTCTCACAGAATGAACATCATATAAAATAATTTTAAATTAAATGGACATGGTAATAAACAAATATACGAGCTATAAACAAATGGACATGTTCTTTTGTACAGGAAATGTTCCTCTCTGGAGAACGTGATCACAGAGGGATCATTGCAAACTGACTTTTAAAGTATTGTCAAAATACTGCCCGGTTGGAAACGTTGAGAGATGGCGGCAGTAGATGAAAAGCTCAGGGATCAAAGAGATTGCAATTCTCAGAGTCAAATTCCACGGCGGTCCATCATCTAATTGTTCAGATGTTTGACCCCAAACCATAAAAGTCAAACTGATCTTGGCAGTTGTTTAAACTCATTGTGTGTGAATCCTGAAAGTCATTACTGTTTTTCTCTTATCCACTTAAAGATCAAAACCCTTTATAAGTCGTATTTACGAATACGGAAGATTTTAATTTCAACCAAAAATTTCTCGGTATTAGAATTCATTGGAAGAGAATTATTGCTCAAAACTCGTGTCAGTTAGTCACTTCTTCATGTTTCTGCCTACATCTGTGTTTCCTTCTCTACAAGAATCCACTACACATCACTTCCTCATATGCACCATCTGTACATCAGAATAAAGTTATAGGATCATGAAAGCATATAGGAACCCAAAAAATATCATAGTCACCACCGCATTGCAGATACTCTCTCAGACACACACTCCTGTGTGGAAGGTGACTCATGAGTTGCGTCCATGAAAGCAGGATGACAAATTTCTCAAGAACATTCGGGGTGCAACCCACTCAGGCCTTTTAACACTTGGTTCACTTAAAAACACAAAAACATGCAAACAGAAGATGCAAACAGAATTATTTGGTTCAGTGTCAAGATCTTCTAAATCAAAGAAATAAGAAAAATCAGCAGAGGTGGGAAACAATGAAGTGAACTTATTTCATTATTGTACTTAAGAGGAAGAGTTTTCAAAGGTGTTTTTACTTTTACTGTTCATCTGTCTGACAACTTCTACCTCAGTGGATTGTTTAATTAGTAGAGATTGTGTGAACTTTAACCTCTTCTGGAAAAAAAAGCATTACATAATACAGCTGTGATGGCTGATCTATCAATCTTTTAATAAAATGTTTAATATGTCAAATATATAGAATAAAATATAAAAAATGTATGACCTTCTCCCAATAAATCATTAACACAAACTTGATAGAAAGAGTTGGAGGTATTGTTTAAATGGTGCCTTCACTGTCTTTATACTGTCAGGATACTTTGATCATTTGAAATCAACCATTGGAGGTTTTATTTGCTTGTGAGTTTTTCTTCCTGTTAAACCGTTTTCTGTCTTTTTATAGGAACAACAAATTGATGCCAGCCGAATTCAGTGTGTTACAGTAAGTAATGTGTAAAAAGTATCATGGCGAGTTCCCTTTCTATACACTTCTACCTTACCTTTTATGAGTGAGACATTTATATTTTTCTAATGTACTTCTTGAAGAACTCATCATGGCAGACAAGGTGCAAGACAGTCAATGAGGGCTTGCCCTTAACAACAGCACAACCTAGTGGAGGTTCATAGAAGTACACAGCTGGTGTGACTTGGTGCTGCATCCCAGAGAATAGTTGGAACACAGCACTGTGTCCAAAATAAGTCTTCCTTCGCAACACTCAGACAGAGTGCTGTGGCTCACACGCCTTCGGGAACCCGCCCTCACATGACATAAGATGCATCAGGCTGGTCCCTGACTTTGAACTGCAGTCGATGTTCAAACACGGACAACAAGACTGGTATCCTTTTTCTCACCTGGAATACTGATGAGACACACCTCAGCTACATTTAACAGCTGCATACATTTACATTATGTATGATATCATACACTCATGACATCCTTTACCACATTTTCAGATCACATGTACTGTTTACTGAAAACACCATTCAGCCACAACATTAATGCAAGTTACCGGTTCTAATGTTGTGGCTGATTGGGGTATCTTACATCTTTCATCATTATGGCACTGCAAAATGATGGTGTACCCACTGATGTAACCCACCATTCTATAGTGATGTTACTTTCTGTGTCTTTTATCTTATTTCTACAGAAAACATCAGTATTGTTTAGAAACTGTTGATGAATACTGATCAGCCACAACATTAGGACCAGTAACTTAATGTGGTTGCTGATGGGTGTATGTTGAACATTAATACGAATAAGTCCACTTTTCCATACACGTATACTTAAAATGAAATACAGGTCGTTATTACCTGGAAGGAAAAGGAAAAGATACACAAAAGGACCGGAAGGAACCACAATAAAATAAATCATCCAGCAGACTGCAGAGCCTTGACATGGGGACATCACCGAACACCACTTCAAGAGGTCAAGGGTCTGGTTGTGCAAAAATGCCCTTTGAAATAAGTAAAGATAGTGAGATTTTGTTCTTTTTTTCGACTCAGTGTTGGACACATACAGTTTATCAAAGTGCAAAGGAGATCCAACGTTGTCAGAAAAAGAAAACAGACTAAACAGACTTTATTTCATGTCATGCATGCAAAAGATGCAAATACGCCACTTTTAAGTACGATACAAAATGTGTGAGGACTAATTACATTCACATAATTTACAGTCACCAATTCAACTACCTTGCCTGTTTTTGCACTGTAGGACGAAGCCAGAGCATCCTGAGGAAACACAAACACAACAAGAACATGAAAACTCTCTACAAAAAAGCTGCAGGTCCCCAGGGGGATTTGAACTCAGAATGTTCTCACCGAGATGCAACGGTGCCCACATCTCAAACGCATGGGGAATACCATTTTATTTTTAGATTATACATCTAAACTTTATATAAAATGTTGACTCAAGTCCAGAAACGATTATTTGCGGTAAATGCCATTCAGAAAATATTTGAATAATTTCATGATTGACAGACTATATAACCTACTATCTAGAGAGGTGATGTTTTCTTTGAGTGGTGATGGAGAAGTACAGAGAAGGCCAGAAGGAGTCGCATTGTGTCGTTGTGGATATGGAGAAAGCGAACGACAGAGGGCCGAAGGAGGATTGTTGTATTGCATGAGGAAGTCTGGAGCGACAGAGAAGTATTTTAGAGTGGTAGAGGTTATGTATGAGAGCAGCATGACAGCGGTGGGGTGTGCAGTAGGAGTCACGGATGGGTACAAGATAATAGTGGGACTGCACCAAGGATCGCCTCTGACACCCATCTTGTTTGCCATAATGATGGAAAGTCTGACAGATGAGGTCAGGCAGGAGCCTGAGTGGACTGTGAAGTTGACGGATGACAGTCTGATCTGCAGTGAGAGCAGGGAGCAGCTGGAAGCGCTGGAGATGGGGAGGTCTGTGCTGGAAAAGAGGAACGAAGGTCTTTCAAAGCAAGACAGAATTCATGTTTGTGAATGGAAGGGCAGGTGGAACGTTGAGGATGCAAGGAGTAGAGGTGGAGAAGGTGCAGTTGGGGTCAACTGCTCACAGCAACGAGAGGTTGGAAAGACGTTAAGAACAAGTGCAGGTAGGGAGTTATCTCTGACAAAAGAGAAGCAGCAAGAGTGAAGGGAAAGTTTTACATGATGGAAATAAGAGCAGCTCTGCTAATAAATAATAGAAAATCATACATTTAATTTATAAGGCATTTTACATTTGGATCAAATCTCAAAGTGCTACAAGGTAAAAGCAGAAAAAAGCATCAATAAAAAATATATAATAATAATTAAATAAAAATAGGACCAAAAAGTAGCAATGTTAATTAAAAGTCATAGGTTCTACTAAAAAGGAAAGTTAAGTCCTTTTTTAAATGTGTCGTCTGTGGAGCCCTCAGATGTTCAGGGAGGGCATTCCACGGACGACGGGCAGCAGAACAGAAGGACCGATCTCCCATGGTGCTGAGCTTAGTCCGGGGAAGGAGGCGGTATGAGTGGGTAGAACGGAGGGATCGTGTGGGTGAGTAGCTCTTTTAGGTAGGGGGTTGTATCGTTGCCATGGATGCACTGGTGAGTGAGGAGAGAGATCTTATAATCAATCCTGGTGGAGATGGGAAGCCAATGAAGGGAATGAAGAACAGGGGTGATGTGTTCGTGTTTATGAACTCTCATCAGGATCCTTGCAGCACTGTTTTGAACATACTGCAGTCTTTGAAGACTTTTATCAGGGATCCCGATGAGAAGTGCGTTACAGTAATCCAGTCTGGAGGAGAAAAACACGTGGACCAGCTTTTCAGCATCACTCAAGGTGAGTGAAGAACGGAGTTTGGAAATATTTTTGAGATGATGAAAGAAGATCTTGCAGATGTGTTTGATGTGGGATTCAAAAGTGAGTTGAGGGTCAAATATTACACCGTGGTTGGTGATTGATGAAGAAAGGTGAATTTCGTGACCAGAGAAGGTAATGATGGTTATGGAGGAAGACTGGGTATGAAGTGGGGTGACAATTAAAATTGCTTCGGTTTCGGAGCTGTTCAACTTGAACTGCTGTATGGTTTAGAGGCGTTGGCACTGACCAGAAGACAGGAGGCAAAGCTGGAGGTGGAAGAGTAGAAGATGTTCGGATTTGAGAAGATGTAAGATGAATTTGAAGTTGACTGACGTCTCATCTGCAGATGGATTGTCCACTGTGTTGATGCAGTTGCTGAGAGAAACCAATAGATGTCATTTGGAGACCACTCTATCTGAGGCCGTCACGTGCTGCGGACAGCATGTTCCTGAGACCAGCCAGGTGTGGCGCTGTCGAGCTAAACTTGCGCTACTGTATGCGCTTCTGGCCTGTACAAGCCCATACAGACCCGAATCAACAGCTGTGCGCAACCACAAGGCACTGCAACTGTTACAACGTTTTTTCTCCTCACCTGCCTCTCACCAGCATGATCCACTGCAATATGGAAACTACAGCCAGTTGTCTATTTATTGGATGATTTGGAAAATTCACCATTGTAAGTGAATAACAAAATGAGCTGTACATTTTAACAGGTTATAATGTATACTGACAGTTCGGAAATAATAATCAGGAGTGACAGCAGCTTTGGTGATT
Organism: Lophius americanus; assembly: GCA_037951165.1. NCBI lineage: Eukaryota > Metazoa > Chordata > Actinopteri > Lophiiformes > Lophiidae > Lophius > Lophius americanus. The sequence continues at coordinate 518,968 of JBBDHG010000061.1, forward strand.
GTTTCTTAAAATTAAATCCACAATTGTTTAGCAATAACAGATGTAGACAAAATGCCTACATCTGTGATATGGCCCAAGGTTGAGAGGGTTTTAATCATTTCACCATGGCTTCCACTGAGTTTGACTTAAATATAAACAGGCATTATCACTAAGAATGTGGGAAGATCAGTGATAGTGTGGTTGTGTCACCTTCAAGGTCCAACTGGGCTCTATCGGAGAAGTGCAGAGGTCAGATGCTGCCCTGTGTCTGCCTGAACTCCTCCAGCCTACTCACCAAGGCTCATTCAGTAGAGCAAGGCTGATATTTCATTTCATTTACACCAGAAGTGGGACATGTGAATTCTATGGTTATGTGTGTGTACTCAGGCTGAGAGTTGTTAACCCCATATCTGAACATGTGCCCTCCCAGGGGGGGAAATGTTGTCGACATTACGATGTATAGTATGTGTTTTTTATACACACGCGCCATATTCTTATATCACAGGGCTTTTCAAAGCATATAATCCTTCTTATATAAATGGTCCTTTTTTTTTACCCTGGATAGGACCTCGAGAGTACATTAGAGATCATGCTAAATGAAACAGGAACAGACAGAGATGCATGTTGGCATGCAGAGCAGACTGTGATGTTACTTTCAGTGTTCCTTTACCGCACAGCTTGTTTGCATACAATAAAAGGCTGAGACTTGGGATTCATTAACTGGTGATGAGTCATACTCATCAGGACGGAGGAAGAGATTGCTCCATTTTATTGTCTTCTAGCATAATGTTGCCTCGATCATAACGGTTTTCAGGCAAAAATAGTTTGCATTGATGTTGAGGTACAGAAAATGATAAATGGCCATTTATCCTTCAATAACTCTTCTTCCAATTAGCGTTTCTGTGTTAATGTAAACTCAAATCTCGGCTTATTAAAAGATCCACATCTACTGACTCATGTGACGACACCTGCAGCGTTTAGGAATACCATTACAGATTTCACATATGAACACAAAATAGTTTTATTTTTAAAAAAAAAAAAGTTTATTGACATCAGAAGCTATTTAAATTTCAACAATAAACAAGGCTTTTTTCTTTTTTTTTTGCTATTACAGTGGTACGTAAAGATCAGTAAAACAACTGTGATACGTCAAATTTGATAACATGTCATTTAAAATAAGAACACAGTAAAACTGAAAAAAAAAAAAAAAAGGGAACACTCATCTCTAACTGAGAACGTTTATGTGCTGTGCACCTCTAGCTAGTGTAAATACTGTAAGCCTACCCCTTTACACTGTACCAGGCAGGATAGTGGTCTAGGAACTATCACTGAAAAATAAGACTGGCAGAAACGGACACGACACTTGTGTAGTGTTTACTATACAAAAAGGAGAAAAAAACTGTACAGCATAAAAACAACTGATAGACACAGCCTGTTTTGTAGGTTTTTTTTTACCCCTGGATACGAACGCATTTTCTTTCAATAAGTGAAGTGTGAACAAGGGGGTTAAATGCTTTATAAACAAGAAAATGACCACTATACATGTCATTCAACATCTACTCATCATCATCATCATCTTCTTCCTCCTCGTCATCTTCGTCCTCGTCGTCTTCATCCTCTTCTGCCTTCTTCTCCACCTTAGCTGGAGCTTTTGTTGCTGTTCCACCACCTGCTTTGGTCTTTTGGCGATATGCTGCAACTTCCTGCAAAGGAAAAAAATATACTGAATTAAAAGACATAAAAAATATAATTTAAAACCAAAAGGGTTACAAAAATTTACTTTTGAAACATGCATCACCTGGTAGTACTAATCCTTATTTACAACATCATGTCTTTACCTTCTCATACTTTTCCTTCAGTTTGGCAGCCTTCTTCTCAAAGGGCTGCTTGTCCTCTGAGCAAGTACCGTTCCACATCTCACCAAGCCTCTTGGCGACATCTCCAATGGACAGACCAGGGGTCTCACCTTTCACCTTAGGGCGGAACTCCGAACAAAAAATGAAGAAGGCAGATCTAGAGAAAAGAGGAAGGTATAAGAATTAGCTTGACATAGATGTAGCATAGCATTCTTCATAGTGGCCTCACAACACACGTTAGTTATTCTCACATCTATATTTGTTTTGGTATGCAGAGAGAACCTTCCAATTACAACTGGCTCTACAATACTTACGGGGGTCTCTTGGGGGCATTTGGGTCCTTGTACTTCTTCTTCTTGCCTCCCCTGACGGGAACATAGCTCATCATCTCTCTCTCATAGCGCACCTTGTCCTGCTTGGCAAGGTCCTCAAACTTGCCCTTCTCCCTGATGGACATTGTCTAAAAAAAGAAGTTACATGATGATTATACTATCTGTGGAAATATTCTCATACACCCCATATATACACACCTCACATCTCGGAGCAATTAATCAAACACTGCATAAATTAATAGGCATTAATACACATAACTGTTAAGTGTCATAAAAGAAAATTCCCATTAGCAGATACAAACTTAAACCATTCATCATCGTTGCCTACCTTCCATCGCTCAGAGCACTTCTTGGAGAATTCGGCAAAGTTGACTGAAGCCTCGGGGTGTTTCTTCTTGTGCTCTTCCCGACAGGTCTGGACAAAATATGCATAGGAGGACATCTTGCCCCTGGGCTTCGTCGGATCTTTCCCCATCCTGACGACTGAATCTAAAAGTTTGAAATAGATCAACAACGATGAAACCCCATATAAATTATCCCTTTACAGAGATGATTTTCAATGATGTATTGTTGTGAAGTTCTTGCTGATCGTCCTCATACCATAAAAAGAGCTTATTCTTAAACTCAATTAATATTGATAGCCCCACTTAAGGGGCACATCCTCTGCTGTCAACAGCCCCAAGTGTGGTGTGGTAAGTCAGCTTTCAAAAATAGCTAATGCAATAAAAATCAATTACTTTATAGGTTAAATTTGTTTGGTGGCCTTTAAATAAAACCCAATGATCCATTGTCAACTCCTATCTTAAACTGCCTAATGAATTCGCAATGAATTAAAAAAAAAAAAAAAAAAAAAACGTTAGAAAACGTCATAATAAGTTGTTTCCTGCACTTATTGATTTCATGTGAAACTGCAAAAAAAGTTTCACAAGAACAAGTGCCTCCCGTGAACTACAGCCCCAAGTTGGACTTTGCTTTAAAAAATTTTTTTTTTTTTACTATTTAGTAAAAAAATAAATATTAAAAATGCCTCCGTTGTGGGAAAATGCATCAAAAACGTCTTTATCCGTTTGAATGTTTACTCAAACAAATAACATTGACACAAAGACAAAATACACATTAAGACGTATTTATTGAAAATAAAACACTTAAACGTTGTGATCTAATACTCTTTTAATGATGGTCTTCCTCTTCTCTTATTCTGTAAATAATTATCCATCTGTTTATAAAATTGAAGAAAAAAAAAAACTAATTTTCCCGTAAAAATGTTCCCGTTATTCGCTACTGTAGGTCCCGGTTAAACTGCGTCGACCCGAGTAGTAATGGCGCATAGGCTTTCGTTAAGGAAAAGGAGGTCAACAACGACGGCAATATTTCTTCTTCCATTTTGTGAGAATGGCTTCTTCATGAAAGAAAGTCCCCCTCAAATGTCTCCACCCGCCCTCTAGTTTGCTTTGCGACTCCACAAAAACGTCTAAAAGGCCTGTGATCTTGACAACAAAATTCCCCGATTGATTCCTATTGCACTAGCCGGTTAGTATAGTAATACATTGGGTCTACGCTGTGTATGAGCGGGCTGAGCTACAGACAGGGTTTCTATGAGCTCCTAATGGCCGCTCGTCTTCATGCACTAACATGGAGAATATGGCTCCTTCCCTTTGTGTCAGCGCACAGCCATTGCACTGCATGCAATAGAGGGCAGAGCGACCGCGGCGACCACTTCATTTCAACCCTCTGTTAAAACCCTCCAGGAGCATCGGAAAATCATCGCAATAGGCTCGTTCGAATCACGAAAGATTGAATTTGATTTTGCCGTCGTCAAATATTGCAGTTACAGGTTCGATTTTCGAGAAAACACGGTTAGAAAAAGTTGAAGCCAACTGCGCCTCCTGTCAGTGGATTCCCATTTGCCTTGCTGCTTTTAATACAGTCAGCCATTACAGTAAAGCGCAGATCGTGAGGGGATTTTTTTCACGGTCTTCTTTCATGTGTTGGAACAAACAACCATATGCACAGACTTATTTCAAAGCATTTTCTCTTTTTCTTATGTTTTGGATTTTTTTTTTATGCTGGAATCGAACCCCGCACTCTTCACATGACAGACATTCAATCTCGCAATGCACTGCAATGGCTAGCTAACGGTAAATCTTCTACCATTGTCGCTAACCGTGGTGTCCGCCAGACATTCCTGAATTTTTACGCGATAACTACCGCTTGACCCATCTCCATTTTATGAAAATAGCACCACTGTAATATACAAAATTATTCTTATTAGCAAAATCGACGATTTTACGTCGAATTTGGTCAGGGTACATTTTCGATTCTTCGTTTTGTAGAGCGTCTGCTCCACCACTCTAGGGCAGGGAAAGGTAATGTTCCCTGGATAGCGCCGGGGTTTTTTTGTTTTTAAAACGATTCTCGGCAATAAAATATTTCACAAGCAAAAATATATTTCACATTTTATCATAGCTAATGAATGAGTATCATATTATTAGATGTTACCGTCATTGTCATCCTTACGAACACTTAAAAAAAATCCGTGTCTGATACTTACCAAAGGACTATGGCTGGATCTCAATGCTCTGCAATGGCTGTGTGTGAGGCGATACGCAGTGTCTTCACTGCTAAACCCTCTAACATTACTCTCGACGAGGCTCGCATGCCATTGGCCAGCAACCGGTCTGGCGCTCATCTGATTGGATGGAGGTTTTTCATTGTCCCAATAGAAGACGAGGTCTGGTTGGCTGTCTTTTGTGAAACGTCACTGGAGATTTCTGAGGCGCGTGGATACAAAAATATTTCTGTCCAAGCGTGCTGAAGCTGGTAGTAGTGTAGTGTTTGCTATAGTATTGAATTCACTGCGTTGAGCTCACTGTACAGTAGGCAAGTTAAATGAACGAGACGGAGCGCTTATAGTGGGTGAAAGAGGCAGCTGGGAAATGTATGATTGTGCTGGATTGGCTGCTCCTTCTTCACCAACCACCTCTAGCCTACATCCTCCTTGATACATGCAGCTGTATTTGCAAATTGTAATTTTTAAAATGCTTAAGGAAAAAATCGGTTATTAACGTGCAAAAGACTTAAAACTAGTTTATTTATTCCATATGGAATATCTATGCCCTGGATTTGATTTTTTAAGGAATTTGGCTCTGGGTTAGAATGAAAACACAATAAAAATTTCAGTGAATTAGTGATTTCTAGTAACTGTATAAGCTCTGATTTTAATTATGGACTCCATGGTTGAAAATGCTACTATGGTGACTGTAAAACTAAGCGTTTTATAAGTTTTTTTTTTTTTTTTTCATTTGTGTGTACAAATCCACTTTAACAGTCTTTCATTAAGTGGTATAGCTTTGTTTACTTATGAGCCTAATGAGTGCTGTGAATGCATCAAAATCATTGGAAATGCATTAATGTGTATGCTAAACCTTGTGATCGCAGATTCTATTTTTTTGCACCATATATATGCATTATAGTACTTATGTATTTATGTAGAATAGCTAATTAAAGATGACACACATTTATGGAGTTCAAACATTTATTGTTCAGTTTAAAGTCAGAAACAGTATGTAGAGTAGATATGGGGGGGGGGGGGCGGGGGGGAAAATGCTCATTGACAATGTTTTTTAAATGATTACACAGTTAAAAATATTTCAATGAAGTGCTAAGTGGTGGTGTGTTGGTTTTCTTTTTTATATGCAGACGTTTTGCTGATTGCAGGTCCTATTCCTATAGCAGTTAGCCAAATAGTAATTTTCAATCACATTCACTATGAATGAAAAAGTATAAGTATTTTTAAATCATGATTACAATATATGTCAGTTGTAACCCACTGTTTCTAGCCATATATGTTAGAGGCTGATCTTAACTTTTGAAACAATGTATGTATTCCTTTAAAAAAAAATTAAATTACAAGTTGTGTATATCCACATGAATACTATTTTACTAACAATTTATTCCTATTTGATAATGTTTTAGATTACCATATAAAATATAGCTTATGGCATTTGCTTTTCCACAGGTTTTTGTCTCTTTTAAGTCTCATAGACATCTGATACAAATTCCAAAATACTCTCAAACAAAATGTTACTGTGCTGATAGTATATATTTAAACACCTCTGCTTATTATCTCTGTCATTAGATGGCAAAAGTTCATGTGATTGTTTATTTGTCTGTTTCTCCGATAAACTTCACCATTAGTAAATATGTTTTCTATAAGTCATATTCATTGGATCTCCTGACCTGTGACACACAGACACCAAAACTGTAGTGCACTGGAAACATTTAACAAGACCACTTAAGACTGGCAATTGTACATACAGATTTATCTTTTATAATATCTGTTATCACAGAACGATATTCAGATATGGATATATGAGAGATGACTATGTATCATGTAGGCCAACCCTATAAACCTTCAGGACAAGGATTTCATACAGGTGAAAGGGACTTCCTCAAGATGACTTGTTTACTTTGCACAAAGTGGAGCTAATGTAACTGACTTTAAATGGTTATCTTTATGTTTAAATGCAATGGTTTATTTACTAAAATAAGTCAAATGGCCAATATAAGAATGATTTGCAAGAAGCTGTTAAATGCCCATGGAAGATAATAATGTAACAGATTTTCCCTAAGAAATCTTAATTGGATGTCTACAATTATTTAATGAAGATATTTATCTAGACATGCTCAGCTGCTTAGCAGTTAATATACAAACAAAGAGAAATAGCGGATAGAGTTTGTTCTTATCCTTGAATTAAAGAATTTGAAAGGAGAACTGATTCTAAATGCCAATCACAACCCAGACTCAGGCCACTTCTGCCTGTGATTCTGCCTGTCTGTTTCTCATTTTGCAGGAGATGCCACAACAGAAAGCTATAGCCTGCTCATGAGGCAAGAGGCGGCCAGTTAATGCATTATAATGAGCACTGCCTGGGAAAAAGATGCAAATTATTTTTGTCATGAAAAGGAAAATAGAGGACAGGAGAGGAGCAGATACAGGAGGGGCTTAAGGGAAGAAGGCATATGCAAGAAGCAGGATTGGGTGGAGGGAGAACTCTAGTGTGCACGTTTGTGAATATGAATGTATGTGTGGGATGTGGTCACAAGAACAGACAAGGGGATATGAGCTTAACTAGAACCACTGTAAGACATAAAACCCACATACCTTCCTAATCACCAACCCAAACCTTCTACTTTCCCAAAAGAAATACAAAAAATAGTTAAATAAATGGTTTGAATTTTATATGTATTTCTATATATATATTGTATAGAACAAGAGTTCAACATAAATTGTATTGAAAATGAAGAAATGGGACCTAGGTGTACCTGTATTTGTTCTTCAGCTAATCCAGGGTCGAGTCGCGGTGGCAGTAGACCATAAGAATCTTTATCGCAATTTTTCGGTAAAAATGTTTTTCGATAAAAAATTATGTTAAGGGCCTGCTCCCTGAATTGCTGATTAGGTAATTCAAATGGTAGTGTGCTGATTGGTTTTACCCTTATGTTTAGCGCCACACAAACCTTTAATATTAGCAATAACAACAATTTGTACACACTGCACTTCTGTGGAACGATCGCCTGTCGGACCCGGAACCTTATGTATTAGAGTGGGAAGACAAATGCCGCTGCACAACCACCGGCGAGCGGAATTAGAACGTTTGTGATACGAACTGGCGAACAGACGCACATGGACTTTATTTCGCTTTCAAGGGTAATAAATACATCTCTTCTTGGATTAATCTCGCTCTTATTATCTTAATATGAAACACGAGTCAAGGTTATAGCTGGTATTTACACGATCTTAACAAAAACCTTTCGGTATCGATCAATGTTTGATCCTTGTTTTAGGCTAACTTGTTAGCATCCTAGCCGCTGGAGCAGCTTTTCATAGATATGTTTAAAGCATATGAAATCGTGTTAATGTTAACTTCTAAAGGGAGATCGGTTTGTTTAAATTTAATATTAAGGCTTAAATTGATAATAGTAAAAAAATTATATAAAAAAAAAAATCGTTATGTCAAATATTAAGTACGTCTCCTATACTTGTCAATGCGACGTATAACTAATACGAACGTAAATGTGCTTTAATTTTTAGAGACTTAAGTTCCGTTCTTATTGTTAGACTTGTGTTTTAGTCCAGGTGATGCAGTAAACGCTAGTCGGCCTGGTGGTTCTGCTTGTGCGCCTTCAAATATTTCTACAGAAAAGGTTTGTGTTGATGAAAAGGGCCATGTATTCATTGAGTAACATGCCTTACATTATGCTGTATTATTTCCTCAGCTCCTGCTGAGGCGAGCCTGGTTGAAGTGGCATGGTAATCTTTGAATGGCAGCGGAAAGCTATGGACCAGAAGAGCAGGAATGGTTTGCCAATGATTGGTGAAGACACTGGTTTGGAGGCCTTGGCCTCACCACAGGCGGGGTATTTGGGAAAAGTCAGTAGAGCTCATGTTTTCCTCCCACTGTTGTCACCTGCGCAAAGCTGAATTGAATCTAAAAAATACTGTAATTGGGCAGTACCAATCAAAATCCAGCTACAGGAAAAACAATACAAACGGAAATCTTTTGATGTAAAAGGCGAAAGATTGTAATGATTGTGCGGAAGCTGTGTTACTTAGGATACTATTACGGCTTACCACTGTTTGGTGAACTTTTATATCTTGGAACTTAGTCTGAAAGAATTCCACTTCAGTTTGGGCATTGAATCTCATTCATAAGATTTCAATAAGCACACATTTGCAGTCAAATCCCAAATCAAGGTTAAAACTAAGGTTAATCTGATTTTAAGAAAATTCCGGCTGAAATTAAGTATATACTTTTGTCAAAAATTACATGACAGCCTTTTATATGTTTGATATATTGTTTTAAATGTGAAATAGGGAAACAGTTTTTGAGGATGTCGATGATATTACCTTTTATTCTATGGTCGTAATATCTTGTTTTTTTTTAAGATTCGAGAAAGAGCTACCTCACTGGAGCATTGTCCATGGTGTACCTTAAAGGGTTTGACCTGTGTTCTGCGCTCATATCGCATCAACCTCCATGAGTCAATCAGTCTCTGTACAAACCCAAAGGTAAACCGGTCTCCTCATTGCCAAGACTCGCATACATCCAACTAATCAGCCATGTTTGTCTCTTTTTTTTTATTTGGTACTTGCCTTTCAAACTTCTCTTTCCATTCCCACATAGTGCCTTTTCCCACTGGTCAGCCAGTCATTGGACGATGTTTTGGCTCGTTTGGTTCCTGTGGAGCCCACAGAGGGAAACAAGAGAAAAAATGCTTCGGCACTGGAAAAGGAAGAGTCGATCGAACCCAAATGCAAACGTCTTCGTTCAAGTGAACTCGACAGTTTTGGACCACAACATATTACTGCAAGCCTTGTCACCCTGGCAGAGCAAAGTCCTATAAACATCACCAGTAATGGCCAACATGCAGCACCTAAGACAGATGTTGAAAAGGTAAATGGATATCACAGGGATTCTCCAGTTGCAGAGACAACCGGATGTGACTTACAAAAACATGAGGATGATGTTCTGGACAGGGAAACAGCGACTGCTGTATGTACAGAAGTATTTGCACCTCTTGCACGCTTAGTATCACCTGGACATCTGCAGTGCTCTTCAGACACCTTGTCGACTGCCAATTGCGAGGAAACCGTGGTCTCTCCTGACCCAGGTGCTCTTGGCCTGTCGGAAGCAAAAGATGACTTCAGGCAGATGAGGTTTCCCCCCAACGCACTGGACACACACTGCAGTCAGGACTCCAATCAACCGTTGTTCACGGAAAGCAATTTTTCAATGGATATTGATTTTCCTCAGCACAATGAGCATACCATAAGGATTGGATATAAATCACTTGCTGCAGACAGTACCACTTGTAAGTGTGTACAAGGAATTGAATCAGAAAGTATGTCGCCTACAACGATTGACACCGAGGAGCTTGTACCTACTCCAAACCAGATTTTTTGGAGGAATAGCGACAACCTGTGTTGGCTGGACTCCATGCTTGTTGCTTTGGTACAATGTAGAAGCCTGAGGAAATGTAAACCTAAAGATAAGACTGGGCACTCACCCGTTGGGCAGCTGATGAGAGGATATGACGATGTTTGTGAAGCCATCCAAATCCAGCAACAGCCTGGCACAGGTAAGATAACTTAACAGATTTCTTTGAAATGTGTGTCATACTTGAAAGTCGTACTTGTAAAAAGTATTTTACCCCATTCTGTTTTCATCTATCTTTGTGTTAATCACATGTTAAACTGTCCCACACAAGATTTTACATTAGATAGAAGTGAATTCTTAATCACCAACATGAAAATTGAATCACCTTTTTAAAACTAATGGCTACTTGTGCCACCTTTACCAGCAACCACTGCAAACAAATGCTTGCGATAACCATTCTGATATCAGCGTGAGGGAATTTTGGCTCACACTTCTATGCAGAACTACTTAAGTCGAACACGTATGAGGGTTTGTGTGCATGAGCCGCTTTTGTCACATCCTGCTGCCAACTTTGCAGTTGACTGTCTTTTCCTGAAATGCTTTCTGCAAGATGTAATGAATATACCAAACAGTTCGAGGTTTGACTGATTAGTCCAGGGAATATTCTCTTAATAGCACTGAGGTTCATCAACGTGTGTGTCATTCCTTCATTATCCGTTACCACCCATCTTAAGGGTCTGGAGCCTATACCAGCAGGCAATTGGTGATTGGCTGGTTACACCCTGGATGAATCAATTTGGGGTCATCAAGCTCTCTCTTTTCTTTTGTGCCATTTACCTCTGGTTTTTGCTCCTTTTATCATACCCTCAACCTCAACACTCCGTTAGTCCAGGACCCCAGATCCACTGTTTTTCTGTTCTTTCATATGATGAAAAAAAGACAATTCAACCCCAGTAAGCATAATTTCATGCAAGCGTATGGACAATTTTTGATGAACTTTATAACACAATATCTCCTGTTTCAATTAGCTTATCAACACCGAAGAAAAACATGCAACGGTTTTCAAGCCAGCACTTTTACTGAAAGTTTAAGTTCGGTTCCAGTCACCAGTGTTTTCAACCTGTGAGGCCATCAATCAGACACACGATTTGATCATGTGGCCGTGATCATTTGAGTCAGTTAACAGCAATGTTTTATTGGCATCAGACTGTGACTAAGACTGCCAGCACCTTGAAATTTGTAACAAATGAAAAGTGCGTTATAAATATAATGTATTATTATTATTATTATCAATGTAAATAGCAGCTGCAGTTGGATTCAGTTGATTTAATGTAGATCGTTTATCGCCATTATAACAATACTTTTTTTGTGCGGTTAACTTATGTGTAACTGTCCTTGTCTAGATGGTGTTATGAAGGTTCCAAATCATGTGCTGGAAAAGGCCAGGGCAGACCTACAGAGTCTCAGGATGTCAGTCTTCAAACTACTGCAGCCCAAACTGCAGTGTGAACTGGGTAAGTCTTGACATGTTGAGATCATACAAGCAAAGTCATAATTAGAAATCAGTATTTACACTGCTTGAAAAAATGAAGGGGACACACAAATCACAGCCCGGATCTCAATGAGAGAAAAATTTAAGTTGAAAATTTTTATTGATATACATTGTGTAATTTGTTTTGAACAAAGCGTTAGGGTTTGTGTATGAACAATCATTAGAAATCAAAATCATTAAACCATTAAGGGCTGGATTCTAAATTACTAAAAAAACAAAACAAACAGATGTGACTCAGGAGTGTGTTTGAGCCCCACATGCCAAAGGGATCAGATTGGATTCATCCTGGTACCTAACAGCAGTAAGGGTATCGTTGACTAGCCCAAGCTGGTCTGTGAAACCAACCAAGGATCTATCACCCAAGACCCTCACTGACCCAACACCAAACCAAATGCTGGATGATTTTGCAGCAGAATAATGTTCACTGCAGTGTTTCCAGGCTCTTTCACTCCGGCCACATTACCTCAGTTTATACCTGCTCTCACCTGTGAAGAGATACTGCCGATTCTGTTTCAATAATCGACTGATTAATCAATGAATTGGGTAAATTTACACAATTACTAAATGGCTCTTATTTTGCTTTCAGCTTTTGAATCTAGCTTTAGGTTGTTTTAGGCACGTGCAAACTAACAATAAAAACGATAAAGATGAATTCTTTCCAAAATTCCTTTTTATAAACTTTACTGCTTTTATAACAGACAGTTAAACCAAATGGGTTGCTATACCAACAGTGTACTTGCTGAACTGTATTTTAGTCATTTCGTGTTGCATCATATCCCTGCTGATACAAAAGGCAAATAAAATGTATACAAAAACAAATATAAAAACACCACAGTTTCCCTCAATCAAATCAGACATCCATCTAAGTTTAGGAAAACAAACAAGGGTCGAACTGAAAAAAGACAGTGGTTTGTGCATTCTGTAGTCAACAACTACATTAGGATAAATTGTTAACAAATTGGATGCAGCCCACATGGACACATGCCCACACGCAGAAGTGTGTACTCTGCAGGCAGCAGCACACTCTCAGCAGTAACATGAAACGCCTCTGTGAGCAATATGATGTGCATGATTTTAACGCAGGGCATATTTGTAACGTGAATAGTATCATCGTGATTCAATAATAGTTATTTAGTACTCTTGACGTCATCAACAATTCACTACATTTCAAAAGTCACGTTAAACCCAACAGAAGCGTTGAGTGCATGCCCTTTAACATTGAGCTAGCTTAACTATCTTCTGCAGAGCCAACGTGCCTCCGCTTCAAATGCCCAAGCATTACTGAGGAGCTCCCCGCCAGGACAGGTCAGCTTTGACAGTCTTGCAGTTCAGGGAAAATTGCTCCCACACCTTGGATGTTTCCCGGCGCAATGGTGTTTCCATGGCGCTAATGTCTTCTTCCTTCCCATTGTATCGGTGTCCGATGACATCACTGACTATATAATTCGTTGACAACTCATTTCGTAATCGATTATTGTTGATAAAGTCGATTATTCGTTGCAGCCCTAATTAGCAATGAATATCGATGTCCAAGCAAGGGAGATGTTTATAGCATTATAACCACCCCTCATTGCCGTGAATAGCATTGATTATCTGAGCACTATGGCGCCTGTCAGTTGGTAGATATATTCAGCAGCAAGTGAACATTTTGACCTGTGGATGAGGATTTGTAAACAGGAAAATCTGAACAAGTGAGAGCATAAAGGGCGCCCAAAGCTCATTGATTTATGTGGAATTAGGATCTACCAAAACGTATTTTTGCTATGGTGCCAACCTAACAGGGAGTCAGCCATTTTTAATTAAATTAGGGCCTGACTTTTTTCCATCCAGTGAAATTTGGGTCGCATCAGACGATAGATGGTTTAGTCATAGAAATAAAAACTTTTATGGCAATATCGCCGCCCTATTATTTCCAGACCCTTGAGTGTTAAACTCAGTCCTTTGCTAACTTTGAATCCTTATGGCTTTAACATGCCAATAACCAAGTTTGAAGTTGATTGGGTCAAAACTCTAGAACGAGTTTGTCAAAATACAACACCAGGAAACAGCAAAAACTTTTTAATTAAATAAATTAAATTGCACATTTAATTAAAAATTGCTGACTCCCTGTTAGGTTGGCGCTATGGCCATACCTAACAGGTATGCCACGTATATGCCCTGGTATATGACCTGGTATATGCCACGACATATACCAGGTCCCCCGAAATAAAAAAAAATCTTTGCCAGACCTGATAAGTGTGCAAAGCGTCGTGAGTTTTTGGACATGGGGAAGTCTCCAAAAAGGCCATTCCTTTGCCATGAAAAAAAAGAAGAGCTCCTTGCAGAATGATATTACCTTACGAGAGGTTTGTGCTCGGGCCCTAATTATTCCCGATGGTTTTTGGTATGGCAAAGCTGTGGAAACCTGGAACAAAGACTGGAAAAAAACTGCTGGATGGAATTTGTTTAAGTGGATAAATTAATTTAACTTGGAATAATTCCAGGGTTTTAAATTTCCTTCATATTTTTGCTATCTTCTTGCCAGTATGGAGAGGAAGTTGGTCTTAAATTGCATTCATGATGGTCTCACAAAGTCTTAAATGTGACTGGTTGAAACCTGCTGATACCGTGTGGTAGGATTAAAGCGTCGGACAATTGGATTTAACGTTAGGCATTAGTTTTGATACAGAACTATGTCAATACAGGTGTGAGTCTCTGAATTGGAGAAACTAACTTGTTCAAATGGGTGAAGTAAGATATGGATGATATTGGAGACTACTTGTGCTTCTCTTGTGCACACTTGCTGTGAATATATGTGTCGTGAGCTGAAGGAAAGCGGGAGAAGCCCTGCACTATTGGCTTTTGACAAGGTTCTTTTTCGTTGTTCTGTGGTTATATAGCTTTCCTCTGCCTGAATATGTTGTCGCACCCACACCTGACCACACCTCGTTTTAAGACCCAACGCTCTTATGGGTATATACTGCTTGGCATGTACACTGGCCATGAAGGGAACAACAGCATTGGTTGGAAAATAGCAAGGACATTTGTTCTGTGTGTTCATTTCAGGACAGGCTATATGTAAAAAATCTGGAACAGATTCAAAATAATTATAGAAATTCTTTTCTGAACGACTGTCGGTCTTATTCCGGTTTATTCTCAGTGTGCGCCGTATGACTAAAATATTTTTCTACCATTTTTTTTTTTACACTGCCCTATCATCTTCTTAACCTTAGTTCTTTTAAATTGGAGTTTGTAAAGGAACTGCATCAATATTTTTACTGTTGTCATACTAATTTATTTGATTGAATATACCCTTGATCAACACCAGAGTTAAATATTTAAATTTAAGAGTGCTCCGATGTCAATTCTGAGTCAGTTATTTTTAATTTATGCCTATTTAGTTTCTCTGGGTCTGATCGGAAACCAGTGTGACATCAGCAGTGTATGTAAATTGTGATAATTTACTGCCAGCCTGTGAGAGGTATCTTAGTAAATGCTTTTCATACTCTACAACACAATGCTTCAAAAGTTCCTCAAGCGTTCTGTGCATGAATATTAGATTTCATATCGTCTAATGGTGCCTCTTGTCCTAAGAGATGCATGACAGAAGTAATTATTCAATTAGCAGGAGTGGTGTGTCTTGTTTTGTCAAGTTCCCTCAGCATAACCTAATCACACAGCTTAAACATCATATAAGATCTTCAAACAATTAAATTACTTAATGTTTCCTACAGAGATGCATCTTTAAAATATTTCGTATCTCATTTGCTCCGTAATGAATTCTTGTTGAATATCCACAGCGAGTATCAAGTTTTAAAAAAAAGACATTATTTTGGGTAGAGCTGGCCTATTTATTTAGAAAATATCGGGTTCACAACCGTAATAAACCTGAATAAAAAATTACAAAATGTAGATGGACTTAAACCTCAGCTTTCTGCTGCTTATGAAAAATGACATAAGCAACATATCAGCCCGTCACAATTATCATTTAATCATTTGATCACAGATCAGATTTTGAGTTAACTGTAATTATTTTTGAATAGCCGTTAGAATCTACATTCATCTTAATCATAAACTGACGAGCGACTTCAAATGAATGTCTCGACTGTCTCAAGTACACTGATCAGACACAAAATTATAACCGCTGAGTAGTCTATTCAGACTAACATAGATTGTCCAGTTACAATGTTACCCGTCAGTGGCTGGGATATATTAAGCAGCAAGTCAACTTATTTTCCTTGAAGTTCATTTGTTGGAAGTGGGTAAAATGGACAAGCCAAGGAATATTTGTTACATGGCTGAAATTATTCCACGAATAATTCGAGTAGCTCAATTATTCCTCGATTACTCATACTCCGTTTAAATCTTGACAAGTATACAGCGCTCTGTGTAGAAGCCCGCTGCGCCCTGACCTAACAATTACATCACGTGTATGCTCCCACACACATCAAAAAATGAATTGGCTGTCTGATAAATCCGGAAACGAATACTAAGTGTTACAAGACTCAACAAGGAAGTGGCGTGGATTGTCCCATACTATCCCCCCAGAGCCTGCTAACCACTGGCATCGTGTTGTTGTCCATGTTTTGCCAGCTAGTCGTTGCAAACTGGATCAACCCCCGTACAAGGGGCTTTATACATTTAAGTTATTATTATTATTATTACTGGTCACCTCATCTCTCACTTGTCACCCACTGGACCTGCGTATCCTAGGGGACACACCTCACCTGGTGATAGGCGTTAAACAAGGGGGATAATCTATTTTAGAGAGCGAGCAGATTCTCACTCTGCCACAAATTTGGGGAGATTAAAAATTCAAAGACAGACCTACTGTGATAGTGACCCTGCGGGTTGGTGAATGGGTGTTCAAACTGTGATTCCTTGGATTACGCTCTGCCATAAACAGACATTATGAAGATTTACATGGCCCCTGTATTCTGAATAAAGTTGGAAGAAATGCCTAATTTATGCTCGGCATAAACACCCCTTTCCGAATGAGAAGGTCCTTTCCAATTTTCCAATTGAGATCTAGACCTAGATGTAGTGGGGGTTTTTTAATACAAATTCTCAAAAAAAAAATTCTTATAAAACTAAGAAAAATTGTCAGAGGCTGTCATAGACTGATGTTTTGAACAAATTAAAAGGCACTGTAAAACATTGCAGATTCTACGGGTAGATCCAACAACAACAAAAAAACTTATTTGTTATAATAACTGCTGAAAGTTGCTACCGCAATTCAAACCATAAAGTTGTTGTTTTTTTAAAAAGGGGATAAATATGTTGTGCGTTCAAAAGAATTATTGTATATTCCGATTTGTGTATTTTTTTTTGCTTCGCAACAAAGTAAAAGTGATTTCATTTAAAGAAAATTGCAGAGCACGCAATATTTCTTATTCGATTTGTCGATGAATCGGAAGAATAATGGATATAATACTCTTACTAAAATAATCGAATGCTGCAGCCCTAGTTTGTTATATATCAAAGAGGAGGTGAGGCTTTTTGAACCCAATTCTTTTGGTTTTATTAGGACTGCACTATGATAGCCCAAATTATTATTTCGGACAATATTAAAATCAGGGTTATTGATAGATGTTTTTGAGTTAATGATGAATGAGTCATGTTTTCTTGGCATTCATATATTCACCTTACTGCCAGTTTGTGGTGTGTTCTCAAGCAGCTGAACAAGATAGTTTTGGTGCTGTGCAGCACGGACAAAACTCCAAAGCACTCTTTTCATAGGATTTTTTCTTGGCTAACATAACTCGTACTAAATCCAAAACCCTTCCAAACAGCTGATGATGGTCATAAAAGGATAAATAAATTTACAACCTAGCCCAGACAAGGTCTGGTACATTGGAAGGATGGAAAATGTGGAGCTGCTCATTTTGTTAACTCTGTTTTTGTGATGGATTGATCGTTGTTGATTTTCATGCACTTAAGTTTTGAGTGACTAGTGTTGGTTGATCTGAGCTGGTCCATCTGACTGAAGATGACCTCATCTTTTAAGACTGTACATGAGTGCACACAATGGAGAAAGTCTTAATCAAATTTAACATGAGATTAAAGTCGGGGGTACACTGTACGATTTGAGCCTGATTCACACTTGCAAATTAGCCTCAGGACTGGTGGGCCGTCTGACGATGTCAGACCTTTGTCGTTTGTCATGCAGTGTACGCAGGGTCAGGAATGCCGATGAGAAGCTCCTGGAAATGGTTTGGGGTTCGAAAGGTTTAATGGCGTATCTGAATCACCGTATCACGGTCAGCCGATCACGACTGGATCGGCTGACCGGTGGCGCCTTCTTTTCTCACTGCACCTGTAAGAAGTGGCGGAGCGTCTGAGCTGCGATGGTCTAACGACACATTGTAAGAATTAGTAATAATAGTCCAAAGTGCAGTTTGTGGCTTATAAAGAAAACATAGCTTGTTTACCACCAAGTCTCTTTGCTAAATAGACCAGCCAAACCGTCCACAATGTTCTAAACACCTGAGTGACGCCGAGGTGTGTGAGAACGCGGGCAACTTTTTTTTATTTATTTTTTTATTTAAGAAGTTTCGGGACATAGGCTGGCAAAAAATAATCAATACAGCTCATTTGTCTTGTAAGCATTTTGCTAACAAACTTTAATCTGCCTCAGAACTTTCAATCAAAACTTTATTGACCATTGTGAATAGCGACAACAGGCTGCAAAAACCAGATGGGTCGTACAGTGTGAGCACACCAATGGTGAACTTCCAAAAACATATGATTCTTACAGTGTGAGTTAAAATGAAGCAGCCACGGCTCTTACTTCGTACAGTGTAAGTCCAGCTTAATTCCAGGAGAGGTTGTCCGTCTTGATAAACTTTTGTTTCAGTCAATTGCACTGCCTTAACGCAAAGATAGGTTAAGTTGGGGGCAGAAGATTTATTTGAAATTGCTTAGAAATGAAGAGAGTAGTGGCAGCACCTATCAGCACGTATACATGGAACAATGCTCTGACTCCGACGGGCTTGTGCTTTCAGGTCAAAAGGAGACGCCGGTATTTGCCCTGCCACTTCTGCTCACGATGGACTCTTGGGTTGAGCCTCTCTTCAAATCAATCTTTCACTGGGAGCTTAAGTGCAGTGAATGCAACACTCTCAGTAGAGAAAGGTAAGTTCTGACATACATCATATTATACATGCACTAAAGCATTTTGTCTTTTCAAACCATGAAAGTTGAAAGATTATCCACTTCAGGTTTGTTTGGATAAAGAACATATATATATAAAAATAATAAGCAGGTTCTTTGAAGTCGAGCCCTTGTAATATGATATTTTATCCATAATAACTGTGGGTTGGTGATAGAAATCTAGTTAAAGCTTAAGTGGTAATTAGTGGCATGTTCAGTAATTCAGTAAAACCATTGGGCGGTTTTTTTCTCTTTTCTAGAGGTGGTAATTTTCTCTTCAGGGTAGCAGAGCATGGTCATGTTTTGATGAAGTGTGATTCTACCATTGCCACACAAAACATTTGTAATTTCCATTGCAATACCTAAAAGATAATAGATCAGATCATTCTTCTATTTGGCCACTTTAAGCAGTAAAAAGTGGATGGCTGAAATGCACATGCTTTCCTGACATATGTAAAACCTACATGTATTTGACGCTCCACTTTTCAGGGTGACAAAAACTCTCCCCACTTTCACAAATACCGTACCGGACTGGCACCCACTTCATGCCGTTCACTTCGGCCCATGCAATGTGTGCTGCAAGAAGAATCAGAGGAGGACAATGATTCTGGAGAGGTACAAACTAAATTGTTAATGTGTCGGCCTTTTTTGCTTTGTCTATTAAAACATGTCCATTATTAAGTTTGTTACTATGTATTTTAGGGTTGTTGTTTTTCTAAACTGGCAAGCATTTACAAAGTTATGCTCCCTACATTTTGGTAAGATTATCTTATATTCAATGCATAGAGTATTAACTGTTACATTATAAATTGTATACAGAGGAATAGGGGCCTTTAATCTCCAAATTATCCACAAAAATCTACTGTGTGGTTTTAAAAAAGTCCACGTGTATATGGGTATTTTTAAAAACTGAGAATTCTCCTCCCTACAAGGAAACTAATCGCGTCCTAACATGCGTGGATTCAAAAGTACCTTCATCCATAACGCAATGCTCAATTGCATTGACAAGCGCAATACCCGGCGCGTTCGGTTTCCTCACACAGAGGCAATTCACGCACATTGTCACGTGTCAGCATGGAATATACTCAGTTATCCTGTCCCCACGTCACAACTCAAAAGAGAGACTCTAGAGGACTTTAACCTGGGAGCGAGTTTTCAAAGTATCTGTTTCTACTTACCGTTTATAGGGTTTGCATGTGGCCAAAATTTCTTCAAGCCGAGAAAAATGCATGTTTTTAAAAGTACCTATGTACGTGTGGACAAGGTCCTATTTTCCAACTCCAGAAAATAACAAGATAACAAAATCATGCTCACATTGACAATTTAAGAGCTTACAGATGTTGAGGCAAAGTGCTCTGTGTTTTAGCTGCTATAATATTTGACTTATAATAGAACATATACTGGTAATACTACAAGTTACTGTTAACAGTAACTTGTTAACAGCTGCAGCCTAACGTGTGGTTGATTCTTCCAAAGTCCTTCCTTTACATTTAACTTTTGTTTTGTGTTTTTGTTTAGAGTGCCTCCAGTGTTTGGACTGCACTTTGTAGAGGGGCTTCCCAATAATGATGTCAGAAACTACGCCTTCACCTTCGAGGGGAAATCCTACATCGTGACCACTTTGATCCAATACAATATGCAGCTTAAGCATTTTGTCACCTGGGTTCATAATTCTGATGGTATGTATTTATAGACAGATTCCTTTGTTGTTTTATTACTACCCATTTCACTCTTCGACATCATATAAACACCTTGAAATGAAATTTTTCTCAACTGTGGTTATGTTTACGCTAGATTATCATTCAAGCATAGACTGCAACTAAACACGCTTTCCTTAGTTGCAGTTGTTTTACATCGATATTGGAAGATTAACATTTAGAATTTTGTTTTTCTGGGTGTCTGTTTTCATCTGTAAGCTATATTAGCACTTACAAACACAAAAGTCTAAGTGACACAGAGTTAGGAATCTTATTTTTTGTGCTGGACAAGTAATGCAATGTTAAACTGCAAATGATTCCAGCGGTTCAGGAGTTTCTCCATTGTGAATTTTACGGCATGCATTTGTGTTTCCTCCTGTTTGAGCATTATTTGATTATTCTTTCCATATTTTATCTGTTTAGTCCTTAATATATTGTTTTTTTCTGTATTTGCTGCAGCTGTCTATGCAGAGATTTGTCTCAGTGAGACACTCAATGATTTAATAGAGCTGTTACATTGATTTACATCATAAAGTCAATAAGAAATGGCGGCTCAGCTCTGAATGTGTAGCTCCTCATAATCTAATGATTGCATCTGTCAGTACAAACAATCATGATACACATGGTGGTTTTTAACCAAGCGTTGTGGTTTTCTGTACCTTACAGGATCATGGCTGGAATATGACGACTTGAATCACCCAGAGTGTAAGACCCATCAGAAGCTGCCGGTCCCTGCTGAGGAGATCCACATTGTCTTTTGGGAGGTGAAGGAGAACAAGGGGACTCAGGCCTGTTCTTCGTACAGCACATTTGCTGAATCCCAACAACCTGAAAGTGAGATGAAACTCAGTCCAGGAGACAAAGACTTGACTGCGAATGAGTCATTGGCAAACTCTGCAGATCATTCTCTTCTCTTGCCTCCCGATGACACTGACATCATCTGTGCTCTCTCAACTTCTGAGGACGGTAGCAACATCATGGACACAACAGTAACGGCAGATGTTGATACGTCGATAGGTTCCACAACGCTGCTCGACACATTTGAGGGCCTAACCCACAATGACATCATTACTCTCACGCTGGTGGAGATACAACCTGATTCAGATACACAACCTGTTATCGATAATGTTAGCATTCCACACGAGAATGAAATTGTCAAATCTACACCAGATAGCTCTACAATTGTAATAGGTGGTGACATTTCTGACAACCTGCATGGTGAATTGCCCTCTACCTCAAACTCATCTGAAAATGAGGACTTGTTTAGTTATCCTACATTTGTGCCTGGTGCCACAGGAGGCCAAGGGAGAAATAAAGGCAAACCTGATATCAAAAAAATGGACAAAACGGCAGCCACGGTTAAAGATGCTCTGCATGTTTCATCTCCTGAATCTACTGAGCCCTCCAAGGCGATTGTTGACATCCCTGCTAGTGCTGCTACTGCACAGGAAAGCACACCACCTGCTGAAACTACAAGGCCAGTACTCCCTGTGTCCCCTACCTGTACATACCAAATGGCCGCTTCTCAGGAAAGTCTCACAGAGTTACCAATGCCACTGCAGAATAAACGCTGGTCATTTCTGCTTGATCAACATCCTCTGAACAAAGGTCGCAAGTCAGTTGATAAACCTGCCCCAATACAGGTCCCACAAATAAAGCCCGCTCACTCTACACCCAACACTGTGAGGATTCCTGGAGGTTTCTTACCGAAGCCCCAGCTCAAGACAGAGGAGAGTGAAGGTTTCCCACTAAAAGCTGCAGAAATGTATGACTCATTCGGCACCAAAAGCTCGAGCACCCCACGTCTACTGCTCCCATCCTCTGCTACATCACTCCCTACGTCAGGATCAACGGGACCTCCTCTAAGTAGCCACTCCTCAAAGGTCAAAGGTCCCTCCAGACCTCCAGGTCTCAGTGACACTGAAGCCCTCAGGTACAAGCTATTGAAGAAGCTGAAGGCAAAGAAGAAGAAGCTGGCTAAGCTGAATGAAATGTTGGGTCATCATGGAGGAGTCAAACTCCGACCGGACAGCACCAAACTAAGCTCTCCCAACACGGTCACCTCCAGTACGTATGAAGGGTCCATCGGTGACGACCTCCTGTCGGACCTGCTCTCCCCGGCAACCACAGCTAGCAACCTCTCACCAGACAGCAGCAGCTTCCTAGAGGTGCACGCCGGTGGACACGAGGCAGGGGACCATGTAAACGGCGGTCTCGGTGCTGCGAGTGCGGTGTCACAGGCGAAACCTTGTATGAACGAGCCCAACATTGAAAACTTCCTGGATGAATTTCTGTCGCAGGCTGACAAACGGACTGAGATGGAGACGGAGGCACTGAGTATGCTTGAGATGTTTGTTGTTTAAGCTTTCGTCTGGATGTTTGCACCAAGCAGAGATAATATCTACTCCGACTGTATATTTTCTGGTTTATAATGCTAACACATCATTTGTTGCATGTCAAGCACTTTGTAGTGTGTTTACAGCATACTACTTCATTCGGTTGAAGCCATCATATTGATGTTTGACGCTGTCTCTTTGCTCGTTGTTTATTAAGCAACGTGAAAACTTTTGGTTTCTTTGAATTATTTAAATTAACACTTGTACATAATATTGGGATTGGAACATTTAATGCAATATGTGTTTATGATGTTTGACACAACCGGTCTCCTGAAAGGGGAATAAAATATTAGTTTTTTTAAAATATATTTGTTTCTGTAATTATGCATTTCAAACAATTCAAATTGTTATGTAGAATATAATTGATAATAGGTTCCTACTTCTTAAAGCGGAATTGCCGACCAGCTTAGGACTGAGAAAACTGTTGTGAATTATGACCAGTAAAGATAATGATATTAGAATTATTTTTTTTCTGCCTATAATGTTAAAAATGATTAATCTAAGACGGTTAAACATTCAAATGAAATAGATGGGAGTAAGAAAGTCTATATTTACATTTTTAAACATTTGTTGATTAGGGCACATGAGGCATTTAAAACACTCTATTGTGAAATTGTCAAAGGTTATTCAAAAGGACAGCCTCCTTAGAGACCAAATTATGTCATATTCTGACTTAACACGGAACCTGATAGTCACACAGCACAACACTAGTTCTCTGCTACAACCATACCTGCCCCTAGATGAGTCAGCCTTTATCCCGGCATCAAGGAGCCACCTAGTGGCTAACTTTGTTTTTCATCAGGCCGAGATAATTCCTTTGATACACACTAAACCGCTGAGCTGACCACACTGGCAATGGGGCCCAGGCCTCCTGGATGAGGCCCAGATATCCAACACGCTGGATTATGTGGGACACCGCTAAGCAGTACTGGCATTTTTTTTAATTTCAGGAATATTTTAAGATCGTCAGTGTCTGGTTATTTCTCAATTATGGGCCTTCCAGTGTTTCGCTGAGATTCATTTATCTGTTGATCAAATTAAAGGACTATCCTTAAGCTATGCCAGGCGAGTCCACAAGACCAAAACCATTGTGTGTGCCAGTTTTTGGGGATATTGGTGAGCTAGAGCACACAAGCTGCAGACCCATGTGTTTGGGTGATCACGGAGGGACAGAACCGTGTGAGGTGCCTGGTTGAGACTGCGTCCTCAGCAGATCTGTTCTCTCAGAAGGTACATTGGTGGAGTGTTATGTTCACCATACACTTCATCACAATGGGGGACAGATGATGGGTGAGGCAGACATCAGCTGACTTTTTGGGCACATGTCAGTGGTGGACGATTTAAGACAAATGGGGACTACAGCCTGTTGTAGATGGAGGGAAAGGTCAAGAATGTCTGCATTTATTTAATTCTAGGTTCAGTTGGAAGATTTCCAACTGAAATGAAGTAGAATCAGTCAGCAAATCAATATTGAGTCGATGAGCAAAACTATCAAGTGCTTTATGAACAATTAAATGTTTCTGTATTGTACCAGGAACCAATTAAGGGATTTCAGTGTGGCGGTAATACAGCACATTTTTTTTGTGTGAGTAAGCAGTCTGGCTGCTGCATTGAAAGAGCTAGTGCCGCCCTATTGATTTTTTTTTTTTGGAAAACTCAGCAAGTATCGCGTCACAGTAATCCAATCTAGGAGAAATAACACGCACTAACTAGTTTCTTATAGTTAGTTAAGGTATGAATGTTCTTTAAGTGATAAAGGGCTGTACTGTTTCAGAAAGTCTTTTCTAATCCCCTCTATAAATGAATTAGTAACTGAAATTTGAATAAGAATGGCAAAATTGATTTTAAAATATTTGCATTTTTACCCTATGGCCTTTTATTTATACCATTAATTTTCTGCCACTTCAATTAATTTCTAATATATTTATAAATATATTGTTTTCATAATTGATTCTAACAGTGGGGCTTTATTCCATCAATAAGAACAGGTTATTTTTTTACATCTTTACAAGAGAAAGTACAATTATTACAATTCAATAGTAATAAAAATGATTCAATCACGGAGGAAAAATCCAATAGGAAACTGCATTACCCTTCAAAAGCACACGCAGGAGCTGTTTGACTGCATAACAAGCCGCTGATTTAGGAAGCCTGTGAGTAAATATATTTTATGCTCTCATAACATTTCACCACTGCACCAACAGTTCGACTCGTCAGTAATAGAAGGCTGAGCTGATGTTATTTACACAATGAATGAGCTACTAAATGATAACGCCTGGGTTTTCCCTAATATTCACAAAAGAAAGAGTGATTTTTTCTTTTTTAAGCTTTTCTATCAAATATAATACATAGATTTCTCATGCATTAGTCATACCTATTTACAAGAAAGAGTAAAAAACTATATTGGCCTTGTGAAATCCCACCATCAGGAGGCTGATGCACACCAAATATATAATTATAATGACAATTTAAAATTACGAAACTGGTAAATTTCACTCAAACACAGTGGAAGCAGCAGACTAACTTGTTTGCCCCTGATTTGCCCTTCACTTAAAGAGGAAGTCAGGGATATTTGCACATGCAGGATGGAAGTGAATAGGGTAGAATATATGATGTCACTGGAGAACACATGTTTTCAACACACCTCTGGACTCTTAAAGAGAAGATCTGTCCATCTCTGCCTCCATCATCTTGCTGCTGCAGCTCCCACAGACAGGATGGACTGCAAAGTGGTGGAAAAGATCTACCTCATGGTCCTCGTCACCCTCGTCAGCATACTCCAGAACGGTGAGAGAAACCAAGAAGCGCATGTCACACATAAGAGTCAGGTTGTTCTCATATTCCAAATCAAAATAGTTCCCACTGTTTTGCGGTGACTGTAATTACCTGTGTGTCTGCAGCATTCTTTGCCCTGAAGTTAGAGAAGGAATGCAACGCTCAAAATGGAAAAACACCTGCTTACAAACGCGTGTCTTGTGCCAAGTAAGTTCTTCTTCCCCCCAGTATTCACTTTCTCTGTCGGTCCCATCGATGCCAATGAAAGAATGTATTCACTTCTGTTATTGTGTTTCCTAGTATAATACTCAAAATATTTGTATATTTTTTATGGTTTTAACAAATCTATTCGTTTGCCAATTGAGAGAACTTATTTACATTTATTTATCATTCTAACAATAAAACAAACCAATACATCTATTCTGTAAACCTTCTTTCTTCTTCCAGTTATTAGAATGTAGAATGGCTAATTGTCTCTGGTTTTTCTGTCTGTGTAAATGAGAACTGGTTAGATTTCAGGTAATGGATTTGATCATCTAAATATGCCATCGTAAGATTTGTGATATTGTGTGTTTCCTTCAATTGGTTGAGTTTCATTATCAGAAAAAGAGGCAGAATAGCTCTTTTTGCTTAAACACTGACAACTAGGCTAAAGCTTAAAAGTCAAACCTGATGTTTCAAAGGACGTAATGGCTGAACATTAACAACTCTATTAGATCATGAGCAATAACATGACTTCCTGTTGGAAAACAAATATCCGAGCCACATCCTGGAGCATTGGTACATATGGATTTTTAAAAATTACAAAAGTGGGGCCCTAAAGTGTGATGCAAATATTTTGCAACTATTAAAAAACATCCATTCTTTGTAATAGCTCCTTTTCACAATTTAGAGTACAATCATTTACGACTGTTTGGATGAGAAAATATCAAGTTCTATGAGAAAATTCTAGAACATTTAAAGGAAAAGCAGACAAACTTTGTGATGGGTCCCGACCACGGTTCAGAACACATACTAGACTCAGAATTAGACCCATTCATGCAATAACCTGTATGCGCCAAAAAAAAGTGGGTTCAATTTTTCCTGGCTGTCTGTTTCTACTTTGTTCCGCACTACTCACTACTCCGAGAGCCACGTTTTTGTTTCTCACACACATTTCATCCGCTGATTCTGTCTTTTCACACTGACTTCTGCTCTGCACTTTCAACACACTTTCTACCAGCCACACGGAAGGGCCTTGTATCAGTTAACAAACTGTAAAAGATTGCTTCACAGTTTCTCATTGCAGGTGACTTCTTGAAATGGGTGGATGAATTATACAATATGTCCGCTTCTTTTAGACGTAACTGCATGGATGCTTATCCCACTTTCCTGGCAGTGATGTGGTGTGCCGGTCTGTGTCTCAGTCAAGGTAATCAGTTGCTGTATATGGGAAATCACATGTATTTGATTAACTCAACACACCCTCATAGGCCTACAGTGGCATCAACAGCGAGGGTGTATCCCAAAAAAAGCCCCCAATCCTCTGTGTTGTACAAGCATACCCCCAAGCCCCGATTGAGCTCTTAATATTAATTTAGGCTCATTAATAATCTAAAACTGTACATATTGATTCAACCTAACTATTTCTATGAAGTCAGTAATGTTCTCTAAGATAAGACCCCACAGTGACTCAACAATGAATATAAATACAGTTAACAATTTTTTATGAGCTCAGTAATACAACAACACAGATTTCCTTGTGTCAATTCATATGAGCTAATTTTGGACATAATTAGACTCGGGAAGTTACAGAAAGGGATACTGTGTTTTAATACAACAAGCTCCCTTTAGTGTGTGCAATATGAACAATTACAGCAAATTTGGACAAATGCAAGTTAGATCTCCTTGAGATGGTTCTTATGAGTTACATTTGCACTGAAGCAAAGCCAATGGTTAAGAGGTTGTGTCGGAAAAAACATTTTTTTTCATAGAAAAGCTTCCCCTAGTGAATAAAATATGAACCATTTGAGTAAAATATATGTACAAAAAAGATTGCGATTCATATTCATGTACATAATCAAATGGGTCCAAAGGTTGACAAATCATGGCTTGAAAACCTGGAAAACAAAGCTCCACCCAGTGTTGGGAATTGGCAACTGCCCACTCAATCTAGTCCATAAAATTTGAAAGTAATTCATCAGATGGTTTTTGAGTTATTGCGTTAACACGAAGGATTTGCGTGGTAGCGATGAAGATCTCGTGACACCCCCGACTTGTAGAAGAACATTTAGGAGTGAGAAATTATTTCTTTATCTGTATGAAAGCTGCAAATTCATGACTAAATTTGTTGTAAAATCAACAGCATTTAGACCATATGGCTAAACAAATGTGGAAGTATGTTACCCATGGTTTTGTAGAGAGATGTTTAAAAAATGCTTCACCTTGACACGACACCTGGCAGATTTTGCATAGCGCTTGCAGAGATTTTCAGCATTTGTTATTTCAGGGGCCTTGCTTTGTGCGAAAAGGTCAAAGTTGAAACAGGAATCAGGTCATAGGGGTTTGGTGTAGCATGGTAATCAAATTATGTGACTTTACTGTTAACAATTAGCACATCAGAACAATTTCTAGGGAGCTTACTAAACCCTATTTTTGAACTTATGTTATTAATTTCTAAAAATGTGATTTTGCTACACCATGGAAGGAAACTGAAGTATAAATGTTTGCACAATTCCCTACATGCATGGACAGGGGTGTGTGATTAGAACCACATACATGGAACCTTTGTTTTTCCTCTGTCCGTTTGCAGCTCCGGCTGTTTTTGCTGGGATCCTCTATCTTGTGGCCAGACAGAAGTACTTTATTGGCTACATGGGACAATCCTCTCAAAGGTAAACCTGCACACAACCAACAGTCTGCTCAACAGTTTTACAGGCACGTGTCTGACTCACTTTTCCCCCCTCAAATTTCTTTTGTAGCACCCCCGGCTACCTCTTCGGCAAACGCATCCTGTTCTTCCTGTTCATGATGTGCATTGTGGGTATCTCCAACTACATGCTGATACGGCACTTTGGCAGCGACTATAAAGAATATGTAGAAACAGTCATCAGTGCTGCATCTCCTCTCCTCCTCCTCCCTTAATGTGTGTGTGTGTGTGTGTGTGTGTTTGTATCCCACAATTCTTCCCCACACTTATGTTTCAGTTCAAGGAAACTGCGCGAACTTCAATAAAATTATTTTTGCTTGCTTTAACATTTGTTCTTGAGTTTAATAAAAAGAAAAATGTAAAAAATAAACAAATGCAAATTGTAAAAATTGCAAATCTTTGGTTCTTCAGTTGGACATATGCAATACCACAACAATGGTTTTAAACTAATTCTAATTCGTCGTCCCCAACAGCAAGAGTATATCCCTGAAAAAAACCGTCTCCTGCGTTGTACAAGCAATCCTCCTTGATCGATCACCTCAAGTTAAATGTGAAGATATGTCCAAAAAAAACAGTGCATGTTGTAAACATTATGAATCATAAGAGTAAATAAAACTGGATACATGGAAAATAAAGCTCCTCGAGTGCATTCATATGGACCAAATTGGACTTAAGGTTGAGAAATGATGACCAGAAAACTTTTTTTTTTTTTTTAGATAAAGTTCCCCCTAGTATCAGAAATATTCAACTGAACTTTCCAAAAATGAATCCAGTTCTTGGTGGCGCTAAGGTCTATGTTGGGATTTGAAGATAATCCATGAAATGAACATAAAGGATTATATCACAGTTTCAATCAAGTAAAATGGTTTAACAGCGCATCAATTTAGACACAGAGTCTGTGTCTGTGTTTTTCATGGGTTTCAGAATTTCCCTCTCAGTCTTATTTAGTGGGGTCGACCCGCTGATCAGAAAGAAAAATCTTGAACCAAACTGTTCTGATTATAAGGTTGCCTGGAGTCCCATGAAGTAGGTGTTCATTCACCTTCAGGCTGGTATAGTTTAGAAGAGGAATAATAATCACAAACAGGGCAGATGGACCCGGTTCGCTCTTCATTCACCGTTGGATCATACGTTTTTAAAAAAATTCAATGGTAAGAGGTGTGATCATAAAAACAACAGTAATGAAGACAACAAGAGACCTTACTCTTAAATTTTCTTTCGCTGAATCCAAACAAGAAGTCTCAGAGGGCATAAGGAGAGTATTTAAGGGCATAAAAAAACATTTTTTTTTATTTTGCTGCCCGGCTTTACAGTAGATGAATCAAGCCAACTTGAATAAAGAATTCACTCCTTCATTTACAAACCCTCACCACATCTCTGACGTTTAGGGGGGGGGGAGCCCAAATCCATCAAAATCCATCAATCCATCAAATATAAACAAACAAGGGATGTACAAATGTGTCCTAAAGTACAGTACTAAAGTAAATGTACTTTTTTTTAAAGCCCACCACTGATAGCAGATGCTTGATTTTAGACGGAAGCCTCTGTCTTATCCTGATATTCTCCCATGGTGCATTTGAACAGATGAATATCTTGCATGAACAAATGTTTATTTGCGGTGTTTTCCCCACTATCATGGCCGGTTGCGGAAAATGAACTTCCCTCTGCGTAACTGGAAATCTTGGTACCAACAGCTCAGAACATCTCTGGGGGTCCTCTCAAGAACTTTCATAGTTGTGTGTCATGGTCATGCGGCTCTGGGGTTGTTTACCAACATGCTGCCGCCTCTTTCTCCTAAAACTCCTGCGGCAGTTGTTATTTATACTGACTGACTCAGTTTGCAGTTGTAAGAAAGTCCAACCAGCTGTTTAAACAATAAAACACCCTCTTTTGGACAAAATTAACCCCCAGACAGAAAAAGTTTAAAATTGATCATTTGTTATGGATAAAGCGAAAAAAATTGTATTTATTTATTTATTTTAAATGTCCAATCAAATCTGATAATATAATACAATATATGAATTAGTTAGCCTATTTATAATTATTTAGCTACTCTTTCAGTTAATTAGATAATAAAATTAATTTACTGCTGTTTTAATTTTTTTTTTTTTTTTATTGTAAGTGTAATGGATCAAGTCAGATATTACTAACTTTATATATATATTTATAAATTGTAAATATAATATTTACCTTTGTTTGGTAGTGCTTTTGTGCTGCTGGCTATAACAAATTTGCTGAAAAATACTGGAAATTATAATTGGCTTTTTCTGGTATTTTAAGATCAAACAGTTGATCACTTCATTGAGAGGAAATAGTAAGAATAAAAAAAGTGCAGCCATGGTCTCTTGACCTGCTGAAAAGTACAGCACATAACTTCAAACACTTTGTGATTGATGACAAACCTGAGAGATAATATTAATGTTCATAGATTTTCTGTTTCCTATCCCATCATGGACACACTATCATTACTGGACAGCAGAATACACTCAGCACAGTGTTTGTTTTTTTTGGCATGGCTGCCTCTAAAGTAAGACTTTACCAGAACCTTTTGTCTTGAATCTTGCTGCCTGACTTTCTGCACTGTCAGCATTTACTCTTCACATATTCCTTTTATTTGCCACAGCGCTCTCATTTGGATTTATTTCTCTACGGTTGACTAAATTCCCTCAAAAATGTGAACATTCACAAGCCTGGTTTCACAGCAGCACCAGCCTGTTTGATTCTGGGGCCGAGAAGTCCTTTTTTTAGACAACTGTTGGTCAGGAGACTGACTCATTTGTTCTGGATGTCTCCATCAGACCTCATGGCCACTAACAGAACACATGCCTCCTTTCTGGATCACTCTCGCCCATATGAGACTGTAAACAATGCCTGCCCTATATTAAGAAAAATAAATTATCTGCTTCATAACTGTAAGCTGCGGGCAGAGGCATGATATCACAAGAGCTTCCTCGTAAACAATCACAGCCTTTGTTTGGGTAATCTTGTCTGCTATCGGCTGTATTTGTTTGGTTGCTAACCTCCGACCTTCATGCAGAGCGCAGACAAAGACTGACAGCAAGGGCTTGTGATTGCTCTCAGAAACTTGTAGCACAGCTCAGATCATTTTAATCTGCTTGCATGCGTTTATAAAAGCCAGCATCTGTGCATCATGTGCAGAACACGTGATGCTAAAAAAAGACGATGGATGATTTTTAAATCTCGCTTCTGTCAATTTATAATTTCTGTGATGTCATCAGCATTATTTCTGATCTGGAAGACTTTCATGATACAATAACTGTAAAAAAAAAGAAAAAAAAGACAGTGTCAGGGAGGTTTCCACTGTGAAAAGGAAAGTCCTCTTTGTAAGCAGTTCTTACAGCTGATGATAATTTTGTAATTAAGGAAAAAACAAACAAAAAAACCAACAACCTTAAGCTGAATTGAAGACATCTGGCTGCAGATATGGATAATTATCTTCTCGACTGATCTCCACTGCTGCACTGTTATTTTGCCATTTCTAAAGTCAAACATAATTTGTAGAGGTTAGCCTAAAAGAAAGAATCTAGACTTTTCTGTGTGTAGTTTGGATGACTGTGTCTCTCCTGTCCGTGTTGGTTCCCCTTCAGATGTTCCAGTTTCCTCCCATATTCCAAAAATATGCAATTGAATGTGATTTCCACATAGGCGTCAATTGGAGCATGAGTGGTTGCTTTTTTGGGGTTCTGTGAACCGGTGGACTGACTCGGGTGTTCCTTCTCTCTCACCCACTGTCATCTGGGATAGGATCCAACACTGCAACCCTGCAAAAGATGACCAGATATACTTAAGAAGATGCTCATTTATCACAATGTGGAGTGTATTGTACTCCACATTGTGATAAATGAGCATCTACACAATGTGGAGTGTATTGTACTGTGTGTGATCAGAAGTAGAAAACTCAACTCAACGTTATTCATAAGCACATTTAAAAAACAACAGAGTTGTCCAAAGTGCTGTAAAATCAATAAATTGCACAGGCACATGATAAAGACACAGGGTTTACATCACATGAAAGCAGTAAGACCACTAGAAATAAAAGGTCCAACACTTATCCTGGATTAAAAGCCAAGAAATAAAAAGAGTCTCAAAGAGAGATTTAAAAACAGACAGCCTGGGGGCTGACCTGACATGAGGGGGCAACTCCAGCTCATTGGACAGTTTAGGGGCTGAAACAGAGAAAGCTTGTTCGCCCCTAATATCCAGTTTTGTTTTAGGGACGACTAAAGGTACCTGGTCAGCTGACCTTCAGTGACCAGGAGGGAGTAAATGTCTGTAGGAGGTCAGAGATGTACATGGGTAACGACCTGTTTAAAGACTGGAAAACAAAAAATAAACCTTCAAATGAATTCTAAAACGTACTGGTAGCCAGATGGAACCTTGGGGGACTCCACACTGAAGCGGGTCAATGGAAGGAACACAGTCCCATAGACCAACCGAAAATATTTGATTAGTTCTCAATAGTTTCCCAGACTTCTTTAAAACGTTGGGGTGGGACAATGTCTGTGGGACAGCCTGAAGGTTTATGTTGTACAGTAATGTTTGGTCAACAAGAAAGAGACACAGACTCTTACTGATTAAAAACAGCAGAGCAGCAGATGGGTCAGAGGAGGGAAGTGAAATGTTCGTCCGAACTGCTGCAATCTAGTCAACAAAAAAGTGCAGAAAACTCTCTGTGGACGCCGCAGGACAAGCAGGCTGGGGGGTTGAGGGTAGAATCGATTGTTTTAAAAAGAACACGAGGTTTGGTGAAATTATTTGAAATAATGTCAGAGAAATGTTCCGGATTTTTAGATTCAACAATCCTCTGATATCTTCTCCAGCTTTCTTTTATAATTTCATAAGACACCTGTAGATCATCCTTCTCCCACCTGCGCTCAGCCCTCCGAGAGTCCCAGCTTCATTCAGACAGGGTTCAGGTTTTGGTCTGGGATGCCTGGTTTTAATTGGGTCGACAGTTTCCAGAACGTTTTCACAAGCATAGAGAAATAAGTCTCAGGAAAAAATCAGAGAAAACGCTTGACTCAGATAAAATTCAGCCAGTATTCAGTCACAAAGAATAAATCTAATCCACGGGAGGTGGAAAAAGTCACCTGTCGGAGAACCCACCCCGGCGGCCGAAGGCTTCTGTGACGTAGTGGTCCTCGGGGGAGACGAGGTAGTTTGTTCCCCTCATCCAGACCGCCTCCAGGCATCAGTCGGGGGCAACAAGGGGAAAATCCAGCGAGTCACTGATCAATATTCTAACCGGATACAGCGAAGAATTAGAACTGTACCAGGATCTTTAACCAGCCGGCCGCTGCGATTCCCCCCGGCGCCTGTGACGTCTCCTCCGGGGGCGGAGCCGCCCGAGTGGAGTGGGGGAAACGTGGGCTGGTATTATAGTAATGTGAAGCGAAGATGAACCAGCAGAGAGTCTACACGTCTTGTGAGAAGAGAAATAAAAGAATACTGAGAGCGGAGGGCGGTGGGCCACACACACCGGCGCCATCTCCCCTCCTGCTAAAGAACTCATTAATCAATAGAATGACTCCTGCAAATGTTCGAATATATATACATGTTATTATGATGGGGCAAAACAATATGAACGCAGCAATAAAAATGCTTGGTGAAAGTTGGATCCTGGTTTTAACCAGAAATACACTTTATAAACCATACCGTCACACCGGGCAGTCTAAATATGCTCACTCGATCATATTGGACAGTAAAATCATTGTCTTCCAGTAACTATTGCTCAACTAGTCCCATTTTAACCCGTGAGAACACATGACCCTCGTTAAAGGAACTTTATTATAATTGGAATAAATGCACCGCATAGAACACATTCATGAAATTATTTTTGAAAATACCTGCAATTGGTGTCAGGGAGGAAAATAAATCGAAATGTTGATTCAGAGCGCAATAAGATTTAGCAAACTTGGCGCTGTGATGGTTTCACAGAATAAAATGTGTAAAATTGATTAGAAATAAATGTGCAACACACATAAACTGAGAAGAATTGGTAAACTAAACATCAGACTTATTTAGTAAACTTAAGATCGGCATCCTGATTGACACGTTGGCTGTTTTAACATCTGTTACCTCTGATAAAGGTGAATCACTATAATGTTTTTCTTCAGTGAAGCAAAAGATCCTTTCTTTCTCATTTCTCACCGAGTTGACTTTTCTAAAATCACAACGGCCAACAGGTTGGTGTGCAACCTTGTCAATCCGAACATCCTCTGGAGGTCCAAGACGAACTCTCTTTGGTGGTTGTGGTGGAGATGTGGCACTTCAATAGATAAAACTCGTTTTATTAGTTAAAAAGAATCATAGTAATATTACAATATCTGTCCTTGAAATGAAATGGAGTACAATATAAAGAAAATAAAAACTTAAGTAAATTATGGTGAACCAAAATTAAACTGTGAATTTTAATAATAATTATTATTGTTGTCCACTAGAGGTCACTAACGCTGCGCAGTAACAGTCACTACAGTTCTAATAGCGCAGGAGAGCAGCTAACCAATTCCTTGAGTTCGCAATGAAAGCGCGGTGATATCCAACGAATACCGGCAGCTACAGGAACCATGTCGCACCATGATGTGGTTAACGGATGTAGACTGGTCGCCATGCTCCTTCTATGCCTCGGTAAGGGGAGTCGATGCTGAGACAACTACCAATTTAGCTAAATATGTAGCCCAAACCGGAAACAGAATAGTGTTCGATATGTCTTTCAAAATAAATTATTCAATTTAATTATTTTATGTTATTCAGTAGTGTCAACGGGAAACTTGCGTTCATACAGAATAGCTCAGTATTTTATTTTGAAATTTTAAACAGGAAACTTAGAATATATTCTGGAAGTTTGACGCACCTCAAACACTCTCAGGTAATCGCTGAGACTGTAATTTAGAGTCTGTTTAAATTAATCAAATATATGATGTTATTCAACACATTTAATATCGAAAGCCACGCACTTGGAGAAATACTCAGAAATCTCCGAATAATGAAAATAAAAGTGACCTGAGCGTATGATGCTTGTGGTTAATTTCATTTTACAAGTATAGTGTATATTTGCTTGGCATTTTCAATGCTACAGCATATAAAGGTGTACTATGAATGATATATTTACACACCTTTTATAAGGATTAGGATTATATGGAATCAATCAGATTCATTGAAAAAAATGAACCTCATTAAGAGCAAGAGAGAACGTTTGGTATGGACAGGCTTACAAGAATACTGTAGATGAGCAAAATCATAACATGAGCAATCATACTGACTAATTTGTAGATGTTTGAAAAATATGAATAACATTCATCCTGCTAACAGTGACAAAGAAAGTGTTAAATTTGTCCAGGTTGGGTATAAAATGTAGTAGTTTTTATGTCTTAGTGAGGATTTGATTTTGAAATGTTATCAGAGTCCACAAGTCTTATTTGAAATTTGGCTTCAACTTACCAAACAGTACCGCACGAAAAGTGTGCATTTTCTGACTGGATTTCGGTTCACCCTGATGGCAAAATTAGATACTATTGTAAATATTAACTGTAAATCCTTGCAGGGACATTTTATTTTAGACTATTACCATTGGAAAAAATTTGACATGAAAATAAAAAATGATAATGTACACAAGGCCTTCATGACTCTCACAAATATACTACTCTCTGAGCTTTAGGTATCACAGCTGTCCTGGTTTCAAAGATTAGAGGAATATTTAATCTTTATTTTTCTATCTTGTTGATGAAGACATGTTAATAATTACTTCTTCCAACCTCAATCCGCTATCTTGTGTGTGTGTGTGTATGTGTGAGTGATTTTGCACTGTATCCAGTGTTGTGTCAGAAACGTTGAAATGTGGAAATTGACAAGGTGGCTCCATGTCCTTAGTATCCATCATAATTACCACAGGAATGCTTAAAGCGAAGATATATAACAAGACATAAACATATTTTCATTTTAATGGACCTCAACCTTTTTTTTTCTAATATTGATTGATGTGTCTTACAGTTATCTATATGTTTGCCAGAAATCAGTGTCATCATTTTATCACAGCTCAGGCTTTGCTTCAATTTACTGAAAAACAATCAGAAATGTTTGTTTGATAAATGACAGTATAAATACAATTAGAAGTTGATAAATAAATAACGATATTTCCGGTCAGCTCACTCTTCAACAAAACGTCTTGATGAGTACTTAGATTTCTTGTTTATCTATCTATCTATCTATCTATCTATCTATCTATCTATCTATCTATCTATCTATCTATCCATCTATCTATCTATCTATCTATCTATCTATCTATCTATCTATCTATCTATCTATCTATCTATCTATCTATCTATCTATCTATCTATCTATCTATCTATCTATCTATCTATCTATCTATCTATCTCTGTCTGTCTGTCTGTCTGTCTGTCTGTCTGTCTTTTCCGACGGTGTCATGATGAAAACTTTTCTTTCACAGGTTCCTTTGCTCCCTACGAACACACAGGTCGGTCTGATGTAAGTGCCACCTCCAGATTCTTGTTGAGATCATTTTTCAGGTTTTTCAGCAAATCAGACTATGTCAGATTTAACGAGAACCCCTCTCATTGTCTGCAGGCACCAGAGCACAAGGAGATCCCTGCACACACCTCTGGTGGTGAGTGGGAGATATTTTGTCCATAGAGACATTTAGGAAAGCAAATCAGTTGATTTTTGTATATTAAGTTGTATGTGGCCAGCAGGTAGTTTGTTTAGTTTAGTTCTAGTAGAGAATGCTGCTTTATACTGCTGTGAGACCTAATCGTTTCAATCGTTGTAACAAATGGTATTCACGGGATTCTATTTTCTTTACCTTATGTTAGATATCTTTATAATTTCTATGTTGCTTCTCTCAGAACTGGAAGAGATTGTGTTTGTGATCCAGAGCCAGAGGAACTCATACCATGCCCGTCGAGGTGATCAGAGAAAGTTGGAGATTCTGCAGCAGGCAGCAGAACTGGGACAGGTAACATAAGGCGGGCAGCGAATACCTTAGTACTTACTTCTACTTTGGTTCAATATGCTGGCTTTAGATATTGGCCATTGTTTTGGTTGTCTGCAGCTATCTTCATTCCTACATACGTACACATGTGACCATGGTGTCCTAACTGTCATCAAGACTTCAAAAATTTCAAACGTTTACCTTGAATATATGAAGTATTTGTATAACCTTCCGATATAATATCATCACGTGGATGGATTGCCAGGAAATTTAAAAAAGAAATTCATTCATGATCACCAGAAGCTCAGTCATGCAGACGTTAGGGATCCTGTCTTTCCACTAGCCTCATCATGAGTTTGGCACCTGTGGTTTGGACATCCATATCCCCTTCAAGGTGCATTTGAATTATTTTGTGATTCAGTTGAGGCAGCCGTTATGCATATTTTGCTGCAGCAGCTTTTCATCATCATGGATTTATCACATGTTCACATGAGCTTGGAGGAATGAATGCATTCAGTAATGACCTATTATATTGACATGGTGCTGCAGTTCCTTGAAACACCTTGTTTAGAGCTCTACAGCCTGGATTATACTCCTCAGCATAAATCAAAGACAACAACTGACTATTTTTTTGTCACTGTTTGGTACCGGTATTAAACATGGATGTGACTGAATGAGTGATTGAACAAGAAGAAAGTAGACTTTGATGTCTTACCCAAATTTTGGATGATGATTACAACCGTCAGTTATGAAAAGCTGAATGGACGAGGTTTGTGAAATCAGGTGTGAGTCACTAAGGAGGAAAATTTAAAACAGCCGCTTTTTATACTTAAACTTAAAAACAATTTCCTCTTGTTTTTGCTCATTTTGAGACTGTGAAAATGTGAGTGAGACTGAATTACAAACAGCTAATGTCGTTGCTCAACATTAGGTTTCAGCAGCAACTCATCAGTCAGTCTAAGATCAGCATAAAACAGATTATTTTAGAAAAAATGTTCAGGTTTGTCTCCGTTTTCAATATTCTCGTCTGGAGTTTTTTTTTATCAGCAAACTTGAAGGACATCCACGACACACTGTTGCATTAAAATTTAAAAGCCTTTACATTTGCGTGGTTATAGAGGCTGTATTGAACGCTCATATTCACCCATTGATAAATCAGATTCTGTTGATTCCATGAAGGATTCCAATCTGGTAGTTGGTCACTTTTGTGCAGTGCCCTCTAGTGGTGAAAAGCAGTAACGTCACGGTATTCCAATATAGTTTTCAATGGATGTTAGATCTTTATGAAATCATTCAAATCTACAAATATGTGTGTTCATGATTTTTGTTTTTGATTGTATTCATTAATCTAAAACTAATTTGATTACCATCAAGAAAGTCATCAATTTTCCTCACTTTATATAACAAATAATATACATTATGTAAATACACATTGATATTGATGTGCCTTGTCAGTTTGTTTAACAAGCCAAAAGTTTTATTTGGGAAGTAAAGATAAAAGAAACAACTTTACTTCCAGTTTGAACTCAGGGTTGTTTCATTAGTTTTGCTTTCAAATCTCATAACTCAGTTACACACAGATACACACATTCAGTATTTTCTATACAACTGCAGGATGTTGTTGAATTTATGAAAAGACATTTGGCAAAATTTTGATTATATGTTTTTCATGCAGGGATATCCTGTTGTTCTTCTTCTCTACGAGCTGTCAGAATATGAAGGAGACTGGAGTATCCTCCCTGCTCTTCCTCAGTAAGTGTTAAAATGGATGCAGAGATGATCAAACCCAATGTAAAGTCATTAATTACAAATATATTGTAGTCACTGCCTGTTTTTACTACTACTTCTGAAACTCATTACTATTTAGCTATAACCTGATAAAAACTCTTACCATGCCAATACGTTGAACAATCAGTATGCCATTACTCTGCTATTCATTCGCATAGGACGTCGAAGATTTTGTAACACCTGCCATTTGTTGCTATGTATAAAATAATGCTTAACTTTGGTGTTTGTTTTTGATTTTTCCAGTCTCTCTGCCACCTATGGCCAATCAGCTTCTTGGTTTTTCTTTATAGAGGAGGAGACCAGAGTCTCACTGACGGCTCTGCTTCAGGTCCTCCATAGATATCCACTCCAAGAAGTGAGATCTGCACATTAATAATTAAATAGTTCTGGCTAAATATAATACAGCCCATTTTGCTACATGAATGTCTTTGCAGTGATTTTATTTGCCGCTCCAATGCACATAATAAAACAGGTTTTTCATGTCACACCGTCCCGTGGCCCTCTTTGCAACTCACAGGAACGTTTTTTGGGTAAGCGTCTCCATGACAACGAGGCCTCCATCATCCACCACTACGCCTTCTCTGAAGACCCCACATCCTTCACTTACCCTGACCCTGCTGCAGGCTGGGCTCTCAGCACACCGCTGCTCCAGAGGTGCTTGTGTGTGTGAGAGTGGGGAGGAAGTACCACCTTTCTTTAGGAGCACCCTCCAATCTAATCTACTGTTTATTTGCCCATTCTTTTGAATCTAGAGTAAATGTTGAGCTTTTTCTTTTTGTTTTTACAGTGCATCAAGCTAATATCTAAGATCATGCTCACCTTGATGTATTTGTTATGACCACAAAAATTAGATTACTTAGGAAAATCAGGACTAATTTCTATTCGGTAATGTATATTCTCATATTCAACAACGGTAAGTTTAATTTTCTGATGTATGTCTTTTTTCAACATATTTCTCATCTGTGTGTCTCAGACTTGCTGAGAAGATTCAACACCAACAGATGAAGTCAGATTTTACTATCGACTTGAAACATGAGGTACTTTGAAACAGTATCCAGCAGGGTTGTGAATCTTTATGTTATACCCTCTTATCAAGGGTCTGCTGTGCAAAGCATCATCAGTACCATATTTCTATTTCAGTTATTTCAGTTATTTCAGTCTGCCCGCTGAGCTGAAACGCTTTAACACATAAAAACAACAATATAATATTTGCCCAATTAAACGACGGATGAAAAACCCAACAGCCTCCATTCCATGTGTTGTTAAACGTAGTACGATATCATCAATGCAGAAGCTGTTTTTATGAAGGCATGTAAGTATTAGTGTTTGGGGAAATTGATTAATATTTCATCTAAAAACAATTTTTTATTTTTTTTTTATTTTGTTTTTCAATCTTTCCTGGCTTATGGGCCAAATAAAAACATTCATTCATGATGCTCCGTTCCAACCGTAGAGGAGTAATGTAACCACCTGTTTCATGTTGTGTAAGTTTTTCTTTTATAACCAAACCAGTTTTTCAATGCCGTGTCAGTGTTCTGACACCCTTATAGCAAAGCCAGCATGAACTTTTCAGCAATAAGGAGTTCATGCTGAAGTTCTTATGTAACTCTTCTGTAGGATCAGGCAACTGCTATTCGCTTCGCACCTGTGCCACTGAGATTGGGATGCACCTGACCAATACCACTGCAGATCAGGAACACCCAACCAGACCAGCAGTTTTGGAGACACATTAACTTTGTCAACAAAATTTTACTAGCTGCCTAATATTTTCCGCCCACTGACAAAAAACAATTCAATAAAATAATTAATGTTAATCACCTCACCTGTCAGTGGTTGTAATGTTATGGCCGAATGGTGTATGTGTTGGAGAGAGTTGCCATCAAAATAAAAGTGTTTTAGGACCCACAATGAGCCGTTATACCTATTTGAGGTTTAATTGAAATTTATTAGTGTTTGACATGTATATATATATATATATGTATATATATACATGTCATAATTATAATATTATAATAATATTATCTTTGCTGGCCTTCTTCCCCTTTCTATATCAAATAGTATTTCATCAGTCTATAATAACAGAAAACTATACCATAATAAATTACAGATAATATTTTTCAAATTTTGCCACATGAGGCTTACATTTATCTTCATGCCGGTCTTTGTTTTTCTAGATTGCGTTGTATATTTGGGATGAAGGACGAGGTCCGGAGCTGACAGCAGTGCCGGAGTTTTGCACAGAGACAAGAGACAACTGTGCAACAACATTTACAACCTACCTTCCCCAATGTGTATGTAAAACTCTTATTTATTTATATTAACTTTACTATATCTGGATGAAATTAACACTTATATCCTTAAATATGTCTGTGTGCGTGTACGCATGTTTTTTTAAATGAAGTTGGACATTCTCTCTCATCTTCTCTTTTTTGTTTTACCAGGGCGATCCAGTACCAAAGAATGACGTGTTTGTTGCTGTGAAAACTTGCCAAAAATTCCACTCAGAAAGAGGTCTGTTTGCTACTTATGACCACTTTTTCAAATTAAACCAAAATAATTGAAATCCAATGTGAAGGAATGAATTAGATTAAGAAGTATTCTCACCAAAATGATCTTAACTGAAAAAAAAGTTAACACCTAATCATCCCATGCTGCTGGAAAGCTGGAGATTTCCCGGTGCAAATATACTTGGAGCTTCACAGAAGTTTGTGCTCTTTTCCGCTTGTGTTTACCTGCTGCTCTGACTTCACACACAACAGAGACAGTTCTGCTGAAGTATCTCTGTCAGACCTTCATCTTCCTCAAATGGGGCAAGCCCCAACATTTTAACTCAGGGTTCAACTTAAAAGAAGTATTATATAACCATTCTGGGCCACCTGGATTGGATTTAGCTCTAAGGACAGTGTTGATTCCTAGGTTTTTTTTCTTTTTCATCATTTTGATACTAAATACAGAGTCTGGATTTCAGTTCAGGGGTTTGTAGCTAGAGGATAATTTCTTTTGACATGTAGCAGATTGCAAAAATAAAAAAATTGATCATGAACAGGTATCTTAAAATTTTTCATTATTGTATTCTCGTAAATAAAGTGAACAGTTGCAGTTTCTGTTAATCACAAAAAAAAAAAATCATTACCTTTTTGTAATTTGCTTAACAGTCTTCTGTCAAGTGTAAAACGTCTTATTTAAATGATTCAGAGTCCATGTGATGTAGGGAGAATGCTCCCCTGCGGTCGTCTTTTTCATTCTTTCCCCCCCTTCTCCTCACAGTACCAGTGGTGAAAGCAACCTGGGAGAAAGATGCTGGTTATTTAGAGTTTTACAGTGATGTCACTGATGCCCTGATTCCTACAATCAGTCTGGGAGTGCCCAATACCGAGAGAGGTGAGCCAATCACAAACAAAGATCCCGCACTGGTTCTTGAAGGACAGTCATGTCGGAGGGGTTGGATCATGGTCTGGAAGCGATTGGGAGGACTTAAAGAAACTCCGACTCATGTAACGGCCCTAAGCCTAAACAGAAGGTAGTTTAAAAGTGTGTATGGTGATGTAGATCTGTAGGTCCATACTCACGCATCTCCATATTATGGTCATTTAATGACTTTGTTGATTTGCTGAATTTGATCCCCTTGCGTTGACATTGATCTTAGTGAAATATTGGCACTCTTAACTCCTGAATGAATTGCTGTGAATTTTTCTACTAATGTGAAGTCCATGATGTCTTTGATGATCCTGAAACTTTTTACCGAGCACCATCATCAGTTGGTGGGCGACTGATGGTGTGAATGTGTTTGCTCCTAATGAGCAGGTGACACCTTGCATGGCAGCCTCTGTCATCAGTGTATGACTGTTTGTGTGAAGGGGCCTTAGTCTGTTCCCTGATAGTGTGCTGCTAACAAAAGGGATTGGGACATGCAGCTCCTAATGTTCATTGTTGGAATTGGTTGTTAAGCGAGAATTCATCCTCTTAGAATCATAGACATATGTATTATACTTTAATGGCATCTAAGGGAATTTGATCTTCCCAGCTTCAGTTTTTCTACAATTTATCTTTATATTCTGTGTCCTTGCAGGGCATTGTGGGAAGACATTTGCCATCTTGAGGCGGTTCCTGAGCGAAGCTGTTCTAAAAGTCGATTGGCTCCTCATTGTCGATGATGATACTCTGATCAGGTAGCTGAGAGAAGTTTTATATATTTGTTTTTATTGTATTACCTTTCAGCATCAAATCCAAATGTCTACTGGTCATGTGATAATTGACTGACAGCTCCAACAACGCTGACAGGGCAGTGAGAGATCTATTGATCTGAAGTGGTCAGCGTAATCTTGAGAAATTGGGCAATGCAGGGATAAAACATATAGGAGAGATCAATGGTTATGATATCCCTTAAGACTCTACAAAACCTTTTATTATCTTTCTATTTCAAACAGCTAGGCCCTTCTCTTGCCTCTTCATCCACCCTATATGTTCAATTGAATGTGCTCAGGCCTTTCTTAT
The DNA here is from genome assembly GCA_037951165.1 of Lophius americanus. NCBI lineage: Eukaryota > Metazoa > Chordata > Actinopteri > Lophiiformes > Lophiidae > Lophius > Lophius americanus. The sequence continues at coordinate 562,784 of JBBDHG010000061.1, forward strand.
GTCTCAATATGACTTATTGATTACTGGCCTTCTGAAGTTTACCCAGGTTGCGCCAGCTGCTGCGTTGCTATGACCCGAAGGATGCAGTGAGTCTGGGGGAGAGATACGGCTATGGCTTGGCTCATGGCGGGTACAGCTACGTCTCAGGAGGAGGAGGGTGAGGCTGAAAGATGACAAGAACTCGGTTGTGTTTTTGATGAAAACAGAGCGGAAAATTGAGTTGCTTGAATTTGGTCTTTGTCAATTGGGTTCATTCTCCCGAGCAACCCGAACAAAGCAAATGTAGTAGTCTTTCTCAAATTATTTAGCAGTAGACACCAAATATTCATATTCCAGATTCTTTTGTGATTGTGACTGAATGCAAAAACTCTAGGAAACAGGGAATGAAGCTGCTATACGAGGTTTAAATAGTGTTTCAATGATACAAAGAATGTAGGAATGTCTCAATCAGTGATTAACAGCTGGTCCAATACATTCAAAACAAAAAATCAGTGTGACAGTTTTACATTTATAAATCGTCGTTTCAGCAGACACTTTTTCATCAGCGTCAAAAAAAATGTCAGAAAACATTTTTGAATAATTTACACCATTCAGAATTATTATATATTAGTTAATCTGGTAATGTTGGTAAAACTTCTTCAATTTTTACTAGAGTTTAAAATGGTCTAATCAATATATTTATATATGACTTATTCTTAGACTTAGATATACTGCAATGATCCTAAACTGGGAAATTTACTGGTTAGAGTAGCAGGTTGAAATTATACATATATCCCACAGCCAATAACAGATAGAAATATATAGATAATAAAGAGTGTGTATATAAAACAATGCTAAAAATGTACAGTATCAGTGCACAATAATAATATACAAAATATGAGAATATACACAAGAGATAAAAATATGAAGTATAAAAAACAGTTTAAAACTAAAGGAAAAAGCTAAAATATAAATATAAACTGAGAATAGAAACACAGGGTTGGAAATACCTAAATCCAGAGAAAGATGCATGTTGTTAAAGTTAACAAGAACATTTGCAAAGTTATTAAGTAACGGTAGAGTCAAAGCTTTGCAGTTAGTCAGACTGCCGTTACTACATGGTTGGATTAAATGACTAGTTATAAAAAAAACTTATTGTAAGTCTTGTTGACATATTTTATTGTCATTTGTTTAACGATTTAAGCCCCATGTTCGTTCTCATCTTAAATCTGTTCAGCTGTTATGTTAAATATGTAACAGCTGCTAAATGTATTATAAATTAAATGTATTATTATTATCATTAAATGTCCCATTCACCAGCTCCTTTTGCTTATTTGCTTATTTAATCTTTATGACTGAATTCAGCAGCCTCCTTCAGTGGAAAATGGCATAGATAGTGATAAGACGTAAAACAACAGTTGCAGATGTATTTCCCATAATACAAAGTACAGACTTTTGAATTTTATATTAATCATGTTTTCAGGAAATCTCTTTATTTTATTTCTATGTCTGTCTCTAATGTCGACCTTGTAGGATGGTTCTAAGCCGGGCAGCCGTGTCCAGGCTGGTTTCTAGTGGTTGCAGCTGCTACAGTGATGACGCTCCTGATGACATGGTGCTGGGCAGGTGTTTCACCTCCCTGGGTGTCCCCATAACACACAGTCCACTCTTTCACCAGGTACACAATAACGCACCCACACACACTTCATGTATTTACATTATTGCGAAGACTTCCTTTACCTACTATAACAGCAAAACTTCCTCCAGAGCGCGTTTGGATGATACCTTGTTCTTCATATTCAATTTATAGGTTTTATAGTATTTCGTAAATTATAGAATACTAGGATCACAAAGCACAAAATCCTAGAAACTTAAGGAAAAGGCATATGACAAAAGTGAGTTTTAAGAGGAGATTTAAAGGGCGATACTGACTTTGCTTGCCTGAGCTGATTCGGCATGATGACACAGCTGAGGGTTCTGGACAGCAAAGGCCGGGTCATCTTTGGTGACGGTTCAGTATTTAGGAACCATTTGTAGAGCCTTGTGGGAGAATATGAAGTATTGATCAGGCTCATAAGGATTTAGCTCATGACAGATATACGCAGACTACTCCAGCTTTAAATAAACTCTTGAATCGATGGTAACCCCCACAGGCAGACGGTGAAGGGCAGCACGGATCAGTCTGCTGTGGTTGCTTCTTCTACGGCCTGTGAATACAGGGTACAAATCCACTTCTTCCCACACAGAAAGGCGGGAAGAAGTGGATTTGTACCCTGTACCTTCTTGCTGTGAGACCTTCAGATACATTCAGTCAATATTTTTAGTTAAGGTGCAGCCCATCCATACTTGAAAGACCTCCAGAAGGTCACTTTTAATCACTTATATATGATCCTGTCGTTCCATCGAAGAACCCAGTAACATATATCCGGGTTACAGCTGGTTCAGGAATGCTGCTGCTAGTGTCCTGACAGGCATGGGCAGATCTCAATCATCCTGGGTTGATTGCTATATTTTGCTGTTTTTTTTCAAATGCTTTACTGGACTAATCTTGACTTGTTGCATCCTTTTGTTTCACTTTGCCGTTTTCAGTCAGTGTACCAGCAGCTTTTTGTATTTCCAAGAACTAACTGTCATATGGGGGTTGACAGGACCTTCTCAGTGGCAGCCCCTGAACTTTGGAATGACCCTCCCTCTTTAATCATTGTCTAGGAGTCAGCTTTTTTTACTTTATCAAATCTTTTTTTTTTTTTTTAATCTATATATTTATTGCTTTGACTGTGATATTGTTGAATTTGTGCTGTATTCTAAATGTGCCATACACAAAGTTGACTTGATTGGTCTTATTCAGTATCACATGATGTTCTGCATGATGTGGATGGTGGGCTAAGTAGCCTTTGAAACAGAATATTGAATCGACTTACCCGGAGCACTTGTCATTTTTTAGCCACTGTTGGAATCACCAGAATAAATTAACCATAACTCATTGAGTAGACAAGGTCATGGGCAAACACAACACACATAAAGGACTTGTTCTCCCTGTTGTAGGCTCGACCGGAGGACTACTCTGATGAACTGGTCTCCATGCAGAAGGCCATCTCCTTCCACAAGCACTGGAACATTGATCCTGTGGCCATCTACAAACGCTGGCTGCAGGACACACACACACGAGATGAACTGTAGAAACACTATAAAGTATGATTGAATGTATGAAACCAAATTCTGCGAGAGCTACAAGCAGCCTCTGCCACTGGAACTATAATACTTGGGGACTAGAGGCACCTGGTTTGAACTGTGTTCAAACAAAAAGTTGAGCAGGACATTATAGTGTTATGGTGATTTAACACTAGTTAAATAATGCCTTCTTTTACTTGTAAAATGTGTCTCATAAAAATCCTTCATACACACAGTTAGGTTTGTGTTTAGGATTGCTAAGTCGTATTGATGGAGAGAGATCAGGCAGATATGAGATACAGGATTGGGATGTACTTAACTTTGAAGGTTGTGTCTTTTTACCAAAAACACCTTCAGTTCATTAATTATCTGAAATATAATTATCTGCCCAAAACTACATTTTTGAGGGTTTTATAAATGTAACCACTTAAACTAAAATTGTTGACATCTGGTATCATCTTAATTGTTAATAACACCAACTCCTGATGACATTGTTAAACAGTTTTGAAGTGACTGTGCTTGTCTGACATAATTTGAACCTTATTTCAACTGCTTCTGTCCTTTATAATATGAATGTTTATATATATATATCTTTTTTGTGTTTTTACATCTATGTTTTGAACCTCTTTGTGTTTGTTGCAAAACAGATTATTTGTGTGTTGGCTCTTTGCAAGTTATTATTAAACGATATGCACAAACTTTAGGCTAATTCTAGCTATTTAGCTTTTATGCTCAATAAGCTATCCATTAATGTTACTTTAACCAAAGAGGAACTTAGAGTACAAGCTGGATGTACTTTTATTCAGCAAGACTGACAAACAAAACACACCCTTGCAGAGTAAGCAGTTCTGTTCTAAAATTAACAAAGCACCATTAATGTCCCAAATAGAGAGACCAGCAGTGTCCCACTTCCCTGTTTCTTTCATCTGTTATTCTGTAAAGCTGAACCATGGTAACGGATTTACTCTCCAAACTAAATGAACCATCTACTACGGGTTTGTCCAGATAAAACTCATTTTGTCAGCATTCCACATTACATTTACCAAAAACTAAAAAAAAACAACAACTCCTGATGAAATTGCTGTTATTTGAATGTTCCCTTGCATTGGTGGTATTCATATATTTTACTCAATTAAAATTGACCATACCACTGTTTAAAAATGCCATGAATTCAAAAGATTACTCAGTTAAGAGTGCGTACATTTTAACTTCAAACAAATACTGATAAAGCATGGCCTTTTAGAGAGAAATATATGATACATCTGGATTAAAGTGAGTGATAACTCAGCATGGGTAATCTTGCATTTTGTGAACATAGAAAATTTGTCAGGAGCAAGAACATCCCAGCTTCAAATCTACCAATGTAACTGGGGTTCTCTGTGTTAAGTTTCCATGTTCTCTGCATGTTTTCTCCAATTCCTCCCCCAGTCCCAAAACATAAAATATCTTTCAATTCGCAGTGAAAGAAATACAACCGTAATCGTAATCTTTTAAAGTTGTTAGTTGTAAGTAATGTAAAGTACATTCAGTTGAATACAAAAAATGCATTATTGGCTTGCAAAAAGATTTGAAATTTAAGCATAAGATAAGATAAATATTTATTAGTCCCACAACGGGGAATTTGTGGTGTTATAGCAGCAAAAAGTGCACACACAGCTATATAACATAATAAGGTAGAATAACATTAAAAGAAATACACTGAAGGTTACTGTATTATTTTTTATAATGAATGATGATGAAAATAATAGTAATAATAATGATAATAATAATAATAATAATAATAAATAACAACAACAACAATAATAATAAAATATGAGTACCATGTTCCGCTTCCTGGTCTGAGACATTTATGTATAGAATTTAAGTCCAAATAGATGATAGACTAAAGACTATAAGACTAAAAACTCTGTATATGTTTTTGCAGATGCCATACGATTGGTTGGATTCATGCTTATTAAGCCTATTAATCCTATATATTGACACAAATTCATGGTCTAAAAAAGTTAAACACATTATCTGTCATATACTGCTATCATCCTAAGATATATTTTCAGTTTTCCCCCATAGCTCTTCCATCATCCTGATTTGCCAACAGACGCGACGCTTATACGCGACGCGCAGACAGCATCCTTCTCGTGGCAGGTGTCCTGCCCTTGGACCGAGGAGCGCCCATAGCGACACGTTGATGGACGCCCCCATAGACCAATCATAGGCGTTTCCTTCGTCCGTCTCTAGATTCTTGACATCTCATTGGTCTCTAAGGGCGGGGCCCTGTCATCCCGAGCCGTAGCGCTGTCAGCCAGGGTGGCACGATCGCTGGAGGAGAGAGACGTGACGGATTGATGAAAACAAGCTATTAAATCACATAAACAAAAGAACCCGTGGAAGGAAATGATCCTGTAGTCGTCGGGGTCGACGCAGAAAAGGTACCGTGCATTTTAATGCGGCATTAATGCACTGTCTGGTGGTGTTTAACGGTTCCGTGTTGATACAAAGGCAATCGAGCTTGATCTAACGCCAACATCAATATAACCACCCCGTGGGCTTCTACAAGCCCACCGGCTACCTACCCAGCCACAAACATTGATGATAATGGTAGTAGTCGAAATCCGTTATATAAATGAAAAAAAATGACAAGTGTGTACAAGTTTCCACATTTCCATGGCGGCAAAGCAATGTGGAAACGAACAATGTAGCCACGCTTCGTGATGTAGATTAGCCAACAGCCTCGTAGTTAATAACGATCGTAAATACATGATCACTGGCGATGAAAAATGATGAACCACATTGTGTATGAGGTAGTTAACATTTGTGAAATAATTACCAGGGGTTACAGAACTCAGTCATAGGTTTTAGATAAGACAAGCAGCATCTTGTAATCTAACACATGATCCCGTCTGATACCTTTGGACTGATGTAGTGGTTTAGCTCATTGTGTAAATGATTGCATTGGTATGAGATGTGGATCGAAACACTCCTCTCAAATTGTGAAACTTGACTTGGTTTGGGTCCAGTGGCGCGCATCATCCCGCTTCAATAGATGTGCGTTTCTTGCCGAGAGACTGAGGAGAGAAAGCCAGTGTTACAGCATGTATTATTTACTCCCACTCACATACAGTCGACAGGCAGATAACAGCAAGCACCACTGTTGTGGGATCTCTCAGTTCTTGTGAGATTCCAAACATATATTGATATATGCGTCTTTTTTAGGATTGTGTTTTAATTAATAGACAACCCAAAACGTTTAAGTCACTTCATATTATGCAGATCTCCCACTTGCCAAGTTACACAGCTCTGTGATGCCCTGTGTGTTCTGACACATCTTAATCAGAGCTGCTCTTCACTTTTTCAGCGATTTGTGGTAAGCAGGTCTTTCATTTCAGCGGACAGAATGGGTTGGTGTTCCCTCCCCACGTACATCCACGAGCTTTGGGAGCTCATTTTCCCGATACTGGTTCACCAGTTACTTTAATTATTTGGTTGGTACCAACAACTGCTGACCAGAAACACCCAACAAAACTTGCAGTACTAATGATTCCAGTTTGGTCCTTGTCAAAGTCACACTGATACTACTTTACCAGCTTCCAACACATAATCGTGAGGGGGTGTATCCCAACCTTTGACAGGAGCCACCAGTGTGAGATAATCAATGCTTTTCCGAAGATTTTTGTCAAGGGTTACACTATCATAGCAGATCGTTGTAGTTTTCTGCAAAGTTGATGAGCAGGCTAGATATGCCTAATTTAATCTATCTCCTGGTATTTCCACTCCTTCTTATTCTTTGCCCTCCTTTCTGACAGTCTAAACGACTCAATCATACGACTCCAACTCCCCAGCTGTTCGGTACAGCCAGTCATCGACCCAGTTTACCTCATTGTTCTGTTTCTGGACTTGCAGCAAGTGACACAGCTTGGAGGACACGCACACAAAAAACAGACACAGACAGACACACACTTACTCATACACACACACACACACACACACACACACACACACACACACACACACACACACACACACACACACACACACATTATGTTATGTGTGTCACAGCACTGCGATTCTGTTATGCTTCCTGCCCCTCCTTTGTGGTTGTGGTATATGTTTTCCTTTTCACTAGGCTATGTTTCTCATCCTAAAGCAAAGAGACTACCATTAGACATACAATATAAATAATAAGCAGTACCATAAAATTGTGACTGGCTCATTTAAATTAGAATGAATAACTTAGGCGGTCTTTTTTTTTGTTGAGGGGGAGGTTTTACCAAATGTGAGGGATTAATGTTTTCTACTGACTACAGACAGTAATTCTAATCATGTGCTGCTAAACTTAAGGAAGTGTATTATACTATACAGGGAATGCCACAGTGCCACCGTACTTAGTGCGATTTGCAATGTGTACTACTACATCACAAGAGGATATTCAAACATTGTTTGTCAACACCATTATGTGAAGATGAGAAAATCAGATAAGATACACAGAAGGGCTGATAAATAATAAAAGTAAAGTAAGTGCACAAGACATCAACTGGATAAATCAACTTTTCATTAGCTACTAATTTTGATGTGATTCTTCAAAATTAAAAAAATTACCTTACGGGGACAAAGTTGATTTCTTATGAGTCGCAATGCATGAGGAAGGAAGTATTTGTTTCTGATTGGTAATCATGTTCTCTTATATGTTGTTATGTGTAGTACATGGCTTGGACCATTATGTCTTGCATTAAGGATTGATTTTCATATATTGACACCACGTTATTTCAGGTCTGACTGCTTAGTTTGACGTGAAGATGTTGTTGAGCTTCGACTATCATCATTCAGCTTGTGAACTATCTTTCCTAGCTATAACTGTTTCCATAGATACAACCGGGCACTTCACTCCCACTGGATTACATAACCTGGTCTATGTGCCAGCCAAACAGAAGTAGACATATACTGAGACATTGACGTGTACCCACACACTCACATTCCTTACATCACACACAAAACCGGACTTTTTGCCTCATGCAATTCGGCTGAGAGTCAAAAGTTTGGACACAGTGATAGGAGAATAGCAGAATACTCTTTCACTTTCCCTTATAATCATTCTAGGGTCAAACTTATACTTATGTGGAAAAGTATTCGCCCCCTTCCGTGTTTCTTTTATTTTGTGTGTATCTCATACTGAATTATGTCAGTTAAAACAAAGACAATGGAAGTAAACGAAAAAAATTGTTCTTAATTGTAATATATTTATTGAACAAAAAAGCTTATCTAATATAAACTGTACAAGTATTCGCCCTTTCGCAAACTAAATTCAAACTAATAACTAACAAGTGGGTACAACTGGACTAGACACACCCAGTTGTTTAGTTAAAACTAGAGGAGCACCGATTTTCTTGGCCGTTCAACGATCACAGATTTTTATAAAGTCTGACCGACCAATACCGATTTTGGCCGATTCCAATTCTTTTCCTTTAAAGTTTAAAAATCATAATGAGTAATGTATTTTAAGTTCTCTTATTCTGAAGGGTTACAGTGGAAGTGACAAGGCTGATGGACCATGTGTAATGTGCATGTATTCTGACCTGTTGAAATGAATTTACCCTCCGTCCTCCCCGCTTTGCGTTCCTTTCACCAATTGTATGACATTTCGAAGTGAAAATAAAATTTTGTACGCCTCGTTCAGACCATTATATGTTGGCTTGGCTTAGTGTTTGATCGAATTTGTTACCCTGAACGCTTTCAGGGTGGTTCCGCCGCAGCTTATTTTGTCGTAAAGTTTTAAAACCATAAAAGCCAGCATGGATACATACATACAGCGGGCTTGTGGCTGGCTCTGAGATCATTACACATGCACGAAGTTGGATCTAAGTCTCACAAGTGATAACATGCCAAAATCAAAAAAAAATTCCATAAGAGATAAGGAAGAGAATGATTTAAAGGGATGAGTTGCAGAGCTATTTCTAGGGCTCCGGCACTCCACAGATCCATATTTGAGAGGACTTGGAACAAGAGTGAAGATTCGCAGAGGTTGCATACCTTACAAATTTCCTCCGAGAGCATAGTAACGGCTTTTAAAATCACTGACAATCCAAAGAAAATATCGAAGGAACTGCAGGCTGTTCTCAATTCATTTAAGGTGAGTATTCATGGCTCCACTAATCGAAAGACACTGGGCAAAAAAGAGTTGTGAGGACAAAGCCACTTGTAATCCATAATACCATTAAGGGTCACCTAATGTTGCCACAACACCCCTCGATAACCGTCAAGGATTTTGTGAGAATATTCTATAAAAACAGCGCCATTATATATGGCGGAAACCATCAAAGCATTCCTGCAAAAGAACCGTATACACTATGGTCATGTATGGTGGGGACAATATAGCGTAAACGGGATACTTTGGTTCTTTGGAGCCAGGATGACTATCCTTCATGGGGGTAAAAATGAATTCTGCTAGCAGTGGCATGGTTAAGTGGAGGGTTGCACAGTTCATAAAAAAAAAAAATTCCTCAGCAGTTCTGATACCAATCAGTAGAAGATTCTGGGTTCTAAAGCCCTTGGGGACCTTTTGCGTTTTTATGTGGAGTTTGTATGTTTTCCTCTTGTTTGCATGGGTTCTGTTTAGTCCAAAAACATGGGATATTGGTGACTTGCTGACTCTTTGAATATGAGTGTTAATGTTTTTTTGTCTCTATGTATTGGCCCTGGGATGAAATGGTGACTTGTTCAAGGTGTAGCCGGCCTCTCGCCCAGTGTCATCTGGAATAGGCTCTAGCCACTCCGTAACCCTGATCAGGACGAGCAGTTCCAGATAATGGATGAATGGATGCATGAATTCTGCTCCCTACTGGAGAATTCTGAAGGAGAGTGTCAGGTCATCAGTCTGTTAGTTGAGTCTCAATCCCAACTAAATTGTGCAACAACACAGTAGTTCAAGCAGAAAAGGATGCCCACTTTTGAATGGCTCAAAAGGAATAAATACAGTTTTGAACTAATGAGGTTAAAGCCCGGACCTGAAACCCGTGAGATGAAGATATGTAAAGAGCTGTTCATGCTCACAAACCATCCAGTAAGAGAAGTCCAGTTATCAGAAGCATGTGATTACAGTTGCTGCTGCAAATACTTTTTCATGCTGATTATATAGGTAATGGAATACATTTTTGCCTTATTAAATGAAGGTGTTGTTTAAAACTTGCATTTTATGTTTATGCAGGTTATCTTTTTTGAAGTGCTGTCATGGTTTAGTTTGAGATATCTGAATAGAGGAAACCATGAGGGATCTAATACCTTTTCTCAGCACTACATACAGAGTATTTAGAGAAAATTAATTAATCTGAGTTGTGTGATTGGGTTAGGATAGATAATTGTTTAGGGAATGTTGTTACACTGTTGGATTCGATGGAGCTCTGAGGCTGTTTGCTGATGCACTCGTTAACACATTAGAGACCCCAGAGATAGGATTACAAAACACTACTCTGTATGTATGGGATGGCCAATGGCGATATTGTACTGTGTGTTTGTATGAGCATGGCTGATATTTGTGTATGAATTAATTAAAGTTCTTTTGCATATACCCCCTCCTTCTATGAAAAATTCCAAATTAATCCCTGTCAAAAAACCTTTTATTTAGTTTTAGTCTGCATTGTATTTTGTTTCTCCTACTTTCTAAGAGCTCCCTCTCTCTTTCCAATCTTTGCAGTCTATGGGATGATTAAGGTATTGAATGAAAAAAAAATATTAAGAAATGAATAATGTATAATTAGGGTTTCTTCAAAACTCACATCCTGAGTCAGATATGTGATTAATTTCGTTTGTAGAATTATTATTTCTCTAATGGACTCAAGGGGGCACTATTAGCAAGCCTGTGTGCCGACTGTGTGATAGGAGGAAAAACAATGCAGAAGGACATTTGAATGTTATTACTAGCCTTAGATCATTTTTCTTCAGCAGTGGAGTAATCCTAGATTTAACAGTATAGGTTTACATTATACTATATATTTGGTAAGGTTTAACCGGATACACTAAAAACAATTGTATTGCCTAATACTGCTGAAATATATCCCTCTAGATTGACAACCACAAACAAAAAGCAAAGATATACTACAAATTGTGTTCAAGTATGTGCAGCAATATTAAAATAGCCAGCCAGAGCAAAGGTTGTTCAAACATGTAGTACACGTTGAACTACTAGCCACAAAATTAAAACCATTCATTGGTTCTGATGTTGTGGTGGATCAGTGTGTGTTATATCTTTCAACATTCAAAGAGGTAAATATTGTAATTTTTTCTTTGTTTGGATTTGTGTCTTTTATATCAGTTCAACATAAAACATACAAAAACACATCAGAGCTGCTGATGTACACTGATCAGTCACAAAAGTAGAACTGTAAACTATTTATAATGTTGTGGCTGGTCTCTGTGTATTTGGTGAAGTGCCTATAAAAACATTTTGTTGTGCAATATAATGACTATAATGTATTATGTCATAAAAACTATCTCGGTGTAGTTGGCTAGTAGGATTGTTGATTGAAAGACATTAAGCATTATTACCCAGAGCCTCTCCTAGATTTGCACAAGTATTTTTTAATAGTAGCCAACAGTTGTCACTGAGCAGGTTTTCAACCGTTTGCAGCCAAAACAATGTAACTACTTTGAAAAACATCTTAAAATCAGATATTGCTCACCTCCAAGTTTGATTCCATAGTGATGACGTAATGCTGATTAGATTTATTTTGCATTAGATTCTCCATTATATGTATAGATAAGAATCACTATATTCAATAGTCTTATGCCCTTCAGTGTATACAAAACCATTAACTACTGTCTTTAATCCACTGAAGAACAGTCAGAAAGATAATTATCAGATAAGATGAATGTTCTGCAATCTTTTTGTTAAAAAGACTGAATTATTTAATGAATTGATTATTTTTTAAAGCAAATTAACATTCTGCTTGTATGAGAATAACAAAATAGGGGAGTGCTGAGTGCTCTGCTGTGTTAACGATGCCAGCAGCAGAAAGCATCCTCTCTGTTGCACATTTAGCTCCTGGTAAAAACCATTGCTGTCCAAAGTGCTGAGGGAACACAGGTTATTTCGACTGAAATAGACAGAAAAGGGACGTATTTGCTTCCACATTGAGTTGGATGAAGTTGATTAATACTACAGTGCTGCTCAGTGGGTTTCTTTTTTTAAAATAATGTTTATATTGAAGCATAAAGTTATTTATGAGACGTTAACTCGAATCTTGCTCCCAACTCCTTGCTATTTTTGAACATATCTTAAAACATATCTTTGTGTGTGCTGTAGGCTGTTTGGTCACTTATACAGTGGATTCTCCAGAAAATTCCAATGCTTAGGAACAGTGGGGTTTCCGTTTAGGCCCTTAAGGCCACTGTGCTTGCATCAGAGTGGATGAAATCTTGTCACCTGATACATGCTTTAACCAACAAAGCTGCCAAGATGTCCCACTAAATACAGTTTTCAGATTTTTGTTGGTGTTGTTGTTTAATGTTACTGAAAATATATAATTGATCGTGTTATACACTGAATACATCTAAAAGTTCGAGTGGTAACAAAAAATATTTGCGTAGCAAAACTGGAGTTGTTGTTTTTTTCGTAGAGTGGAACAAACTCCTATCATTCATCTCAGGCTTCATCCAAGTGAACCCCTGAACTATAGTCTTGCGAAAGTGCTTAAGCCAAAAGTAAACTTGCTTCACGTCTTCAGTTCTCCTGTCGGACCGGGTTGCTTAGTATGTGTGGCAACTGTTAACTTGGAAACATTCTTGAGTGAAAGGATAAATATTTTTTTTCTGTTTCAGATGGTGGATTCCTTTTGATATGGTAAAGGATCATAATCATAGAGGGACTGATTAATGGGTTCAGGTTCGTACAATTGAGTCATTGTTAAAGAAAAAGAAAAAGAACGCCGATACAGCCTAAAAAGGTGTGGTATCTGCTGGCAGCATTTAGTGCTGAATGCTTAGAGGCATCATATTTGAAGTAAATGCAAATCTTCATGCATTTCAAAAAAACAAAAGTGGATAAGTACAATCTCAAATTAATTTATATGTCTTTTAAAATATAAAACTTCACTGACTAGGGAAAGCGAAGGTCGGCGGTCTGATGTAGAACAGTCTACGTGTCATAGAGTCCTTGAGCAAGACCCTGAACCCCAACGTTTGAGAGTGTTTATTTGTTACAGTTAACAAAAGCCTGTTTGTAGTGTGCAGTGGGTAAAAGGTGATGCGTTAACCGTAATTAATATTCACATTGATTCATATTCAACTTAATGATATTAAGACAAAAACTATTAATTAGAAGGAAGACATTTCTGTGGAGTTTGCCTGTCCTCCCCAGGTCTGTGTTTTTTCCCTCCAGGTTCTGCAGCTTCCTCTCCATGTTCACCAAATGCAATGATGAAATAGTAACTTCCCCAGGGTGCACCTTTGCTAAATCTCAACAGGCATAAGCTAACCACCCCCCCAATCCCAGTGACTTTGCAAATAAAGGCGGTCATACAAATAATAGAAATAATTTATTAGACTTGTCATTAGACTTTACTCACATGATTTGTATCTGCTCACATCGTTATTCAGTTAGAACAGGTTCAGAGTGAATGGATAGTATTGTTCTGGGTGTATGAAGAAAGAGAATAGCCAGATCTGAGCTACCGAGTATAAGCCCAACTGACTAATAAGGTCAAGCAAACGACAGATCGTCAAACTTTATTAGCTTGTCCAAAAAAAACTTGTTCCTCTATCATCCAGCAACCACTTAACAAAATATAGTTATTTTTGTCTGCAATTTGTAGCTTGACATATAGTAAATAGCTTTGCTTACTAATTCTAAAAGTAGAGAAACATCCATGGTTGACTAGCTTTGTATATTTTGTCATTGTCATTGCCTTCTGTTCCACCCTCGCCAGCACCCTACTTTTTCTTTGTCAATACATTCCTGAAGATTATTGGTTAACACTGTTGCTTTCATTTGATTGAGATGTTGTCAGTGAGTGAAAGGTATGAAAGACTCTCCTATTTGTTTGTGTTTTCAGTTCGTTTATGTTTGTGAGCCAGAGTGAACGAGTCTTAATCCTTGGCTGTAATGCTCCCCCGAGGATGGCACAACTCTCTAACTGACTTTGGCACCGTACCTTCCTTTGTTGTTTGATGTTGAAACATATTTGAAGATACTGTGGATAAATAATAAAATATTCAATATTATCATCTCAGTTTAAATAGATTCCACCTTTAGACAATCTTTTTTTTTTTGTTAACATAATGATGTTTGGAAAAACAATCCTTAAGATATTAAGCCTTATCCGGTTACCATTTAAAGTATTGCTTTCCTGCAGCATTATGTACACAAAAAGCAGAGTAACCCATACACATTTGTGATCATTAGAACACTGAAACAAAATCACATCTTTGATACAATGCCATGTATGTGTTTGTGTGGTGGCTGTGTAAAGCAGGATATGAAAATTGTGTTGTTGTCTCACACTCTCACTCACATGATCTCTCAGGTGAGGCATTCAAAGGCGCTGATGTCATGACAATGGTGGTATAAACAGCTGGAGGCCACCTCAGGGTAAATGTCTCCTGAGTGATAAATAACGCTCAACCCACAGAGAAAGAGATATTATAATACAGCAAACTAATTTGTTTTTGAGAGAGGTGAGTGACGATGAGGAAAGCAAACATGATCCTTGTTTAAGAGCATTAAACAATTATCATGTATGCTTTCCTCTATTTCCATCCATCCAACCATTCATATTAAATATGTTTCGTCCTCTCCCTATGTGCTGCCACGACTCATTTTGATTTAGTCTATTGTATTTTCTTGTTTTATTGCCTGCGGTAATATCCTGTAACTGGTCCCAAAGTCCAGCCATCCAAAAAAGTGTTCACATGTTGGAAATGAACGAACCCATGATTCTGTTGGATCCGGACTAAGACGGTCTATAAACATAACCCGAAGCCACCTGAGTTAAAACAAAATGCTACTTTTAAATGATAATTGTATTTAATTAGGCAGAAATATATTACAGAACTCTGGACATAGGAAAGACATAACTCTGATAATGCTGTGGTGGAATTGTGGCCGACGGTTCTTTACATAATTGCTTTAGTGCAGCCACATCGGATTGTTGGTTTTCAGGTCCTTCCCCAGCGTCGGACAGGTCTTTGAAAAGATCTGTCCGTAATGTTGATTTTAGCCCTTTTTAAGGAATCTGGTGTGGACTTTTTCAGCTTGGGATAAGTGATTTGCCACATGACCCAATTGTACAATGTTGGTTCACTGATGACATGACATTCCCCTTAAAGATTTCTAGTCAAGTCAACCTGGCCATGAAACCGCAATGCATTCCCTCTTAAACGGCCAATTGTAGACCGTTGGTATAATGTTGTTTTTGTGGGACCCATCTTCAAAAAATTCAACTTTGGTTGAATTTTGGTTGAAACATTTTCCCACAGAATCTAGAGGTCATCGAGGTGTGTTGTGGCGAAGAATCTGAATGTTCTTCTAGTTTAGCAGTGTCTTTGGACTCCCCGCTCTGAAATATGGACACCATTTGTGCTTGGTGTCTTTCAAGTAATGGAGCCATGAACACTGACCTCTCTTGAGGTGACAGAGGTTGCTGGCCTTGACCACCCTCGACGCTCTCAAATCAGATAAAGCTGAATCTGATGGCTCATATTCAGATCTATCTGATTTTTCAAAAACCATTTAATCTTAGGCTGTCAGCCTCATGTGGCACTCTCCTACATCAAACATTCATGAAAGTTATAGCAGGTAATATTACATTGTCATGCATTGACAGCTTGGAAGTTTTTTGTCACCATATATCTCCTTAGCCAGCTGTTTACATCATGCCGTTGTACTTTCTTTTTTTTTTAACTGAGTCAGGTCCATAGTTAGTCAGTTAACCATTGTTAAATCATTAATACATTAATGTATTGTATAACTGTTTAGCTTTGGCTTAAGATTTCAAACTGCCTTACCAGATTATCTCAAATGTAATATTTGAAATACATCTGATAATGAGTGAAATCTTGTAACCTTGACAAAACCACTTCCTTTTTTGTAGCAGGATTCTTTTCTGTTGGTGTTTGGCTTTGTTTCACCACTCTGTAAAGAGGTGTGTCTGTCCTCAGTAATCCTACACCATTAACACTTTGAGGTTACTGTAACTGGCCAAACAGCCTCTACCAGTGAGTACTCCTGTTCTTACTCACACCCACATGCCATGTGGATTTCTGCATCAGCTGATGCATGTCATTCTGTCGTGTTTTTCTACTATGTGAGAGGGATTATATGAAACAACAAGGACTCCGACGTGTCAGAGACGTACACAAGAAAGAAATAGCTTTCCCTACTAGCAATCAAGACAAGAGGAGGGTACTTGGAAAACCCCGGTAAGAAAAAAGGAAGGCATGAGAGGGAGAGCAGATGAGAGAACCACCCAAACCTCCCAAACCACCCAATCAGGCTGTGCTCTTGGAATTGGATCCCTCCCTTGTTCACCACCTGAGAACAGAGAAACAGAGCTGTGTCTCAGAGATTCAGAGGGTTAAGAGAGGCAGACAGAAACGAAGAACAGGTGAGGGTAAAGCGGACACTTAAGGAGAAGACAACTGAGCCTCAACGTTTTATAAAATTGTTTCTCAAACAAAAGAAGACACGGACATCTTTGTTTTTATCCAAAGTAAAGCATTGAGACCGAGACTTCAGGGTATAACCCCAACTCTCAAAGGAGCAGTAGATCCGTAACATCAAAGCAGTGAGCTCACTGTCTTTGCATTGCATGGACTCGGCATAAAGACAGGAAACCATTGTCAGAGGAAATTGGATCTCAAAATATGGATGAAAAGGAGATGAGGAAAAAGAAACCATGACTGCTTGAACAGTTGTCTTTTTTATACATTTCTAGAGGATTTTCAATCTGAGGACTTTTTTAACAGTGTTTTTCCTGCTGGCTTTGCTACGAAAACATGTAGTATCTCCTTACTCGCTCTGAGGAATATCTGCGTTTGAACACTTGGAGCGGGTTGACAGTGGAGACATGTCTCTAGAAGATGTAAGAAGCGCTATCAGCTTCGGGGCTGAAAGCCGTGCTTCAAGCCACTGTGATGTGAACTCACTGAGCCAAGGTCAGGATCAGGATCTGGATAACCTGGGCCAAGGCCAGGATGGCATAGTTCTGGAGCGTATTGCTCTTTTGTCGTTGGAAATGTTTGATCCAAGTGACTTCACTGGGAGGTTTGCAAAGTTCCAGTCTAGGTCCAGAAAGAAGACAAGGATTATCAGAGGTAGGTTCAGACAAGCTTGGATGTTTTGTTTTTATTTTATCAGAGTGAACATGACGCAGGATGTTTGGTTTCTGACATATGACACTTTGATTTTGTAATTCAATGATAATTTGTCGTGACCTGAGGGGTTTCTCAGCCTCATCCAAACTTTTTAAACGTGATGCTTCTTTCACACACAGTTAGAAATTAAGGCTTACCTGTGTTGAAGCCATAACCCTCAAGTTGCGAGTGATCCGCTGAAATTTTCCCTCCATCCTTCTTCATTCATCGTATTCATCGTTTTTCTCAATTCCTGGAAAGCCACTGTCACGTCCAGAGTTTTAATACAAGGATACCCAAAGTTACAGCTATGATAGAGTTTTCATAGATCACCAAACTCTGATAGTAAGGAAGGAGTAGTTAGAGTGAAATGATTTTTTAGTAATAAACCTTTGACATGCAAATAATTTTGTTGGAGGGGCATGCAAGGAAAAGCAAGGACATTGAGTTTTAAGATACGGGACACTAAGGCAAGTAGAGGAGAATGGTTTTGGCAGTCATTTTGTATCTGGACATTTTTCCAGTAGGATCTGGCTGCACTTTCAAAGAAAAGAGGAAAGTGGGCGTACAGTGAAGGGGGAAATCTGGAGTGAGGTAGTGCCTGTGTAACCAAGTACCACCTGCTCAAACATGTCTGTCAGTAACACAGCGCCGACTCAATAATGCTGAGTATAGTTAATGAATGTCAAGGTGTCGACACCTGAAATGACACATCTTTGAATATTATAAGACTTCCTTGCTGTGAAAATGTACATGATTAAGACTCTGAGGTTGGGGAGACAGGTATGCATGAAAATTACTGACAGCAAACGAATTCTTCACCAGAGTCTTCTATTTGATCAACCCAGCTGTGTAAATGAGACACAACTGTGTGAGGTGTAAACTTCAAGCGGTCGCACTGTGGTTGTTTGTGGCTATTTTTGTTTGTGTGTTTTCAGGAAACCTGAATGAAAGATTGTGCATCTTTTGAGGGAGACCCCATTGAATTTTTGATAAAAATCTGTTATTTTTCTTTACTTTTTTTGACATTGCAAGACTGGTGATTTACACAAAATAATAACCAGGGATTTTCATGGAACTTGATGGCAAAGCGGGACAGGTGTCAATAATAATTATAATTTTTTATAATTTATTGGAACTCTGATGGGAGCCGTTTTGGTGTCTTACATTTCTTGTTAGAATTTAAATAAGAGTTTAATTTAATGAAAAGGGTTAGCCGGGCCGTGGAACAGTAATGTGCTCAACTGATTTAACCGATGTGATGACATTTATACATCTAGGGTGAAATTATTATATGGCATAATGTGTTGCTGAGCAGAATACAAATGGAAATATTTTTCATAATCAGTTGAGTAAAGTGTCTTTCTTAGCTTATCTTTTTACAATCATTTTCATTCTCACAGTTAAATTTATGCTGTAGTAATGATTTATGCTTTTAAACATCAAATCCTTCACCAACTCAATCAAGAAGCCAATGAAAGTGAGTTGAACTAATTCAAGACATGTCCTCTTTTTCAATATGCTGGACATAAATCAATTAACATTTGGTTCAATATAGCCAGATGATAAGAATTGGATTTAATGGTATGCTATGTATGTCTTTTGCATTTGTCTATATGCATGTGTGAATATATGTCTGTCTGAGTGCATATATGGCTGCGTGTGTTGTATGAAGGAGTCACATTCCAACAGCTGGCATGCCCAGGCCCCTGCTTAGAATGTGAGGAATCTCTGGTGCTCCACACTCTAAATGCTATAAGTTGTCTTTACTTTTAAGAAAGTGAGGAAACAAATTGCTTCAAAATTAGATAATTCAGTTCGAGATGTTTAACAACCTAAAATTGAGCATAATCTTTACAAGCAACTTTGAGGCAATTGGTTAGGGTTTCAATTATTATAATTTACAGTGCATAAGTGTGCGTGTGTGTGTCTTTATGTGCAATATTTTATTTTTAAGTTAATTAATTTAAATGTGGGTCACCCTGCTTCTATGTCTGTATCCTCACTATAGCTCATGAGTTTTCATGAATTATCATCTCCTGGATTTGAGTTTCACACGCATTTCTCGGTGCAATCAAACAGCTACACACTCTTCTTTGGGAGAAGTTTCAGACCATTTTCAGAGAATAACAACATTTTAATTGAGATTTAATTTAAATTTCAAGAAATGCTTATTCTGCTTCCCGCACAGCTTCCTCCCTATGTCCTGTATTATTTTGTCTTTACAAAACAGGTAAAACCTCCTGTAACCCCACAGCTTGCTCAGATGACTTTCTAACATAATGAGGAATGTGAGAAATAAGCTAGAAGCAAGCATTGTGACTGACAGAGACGAAATCGCAGTGGAGTTGAGACAACAAAGAGCAGACCTCAGTCAAATATATCTTGGTAATAATCTGTGCTTGTTCCGCCAGACAGTGGAACTTAACTTGGACAAGATCTTTGACATCAAGTGAAACACATATTGCAAATAATATTTGGTTTACTGTCTGTGATTTAAGATTCATGGCCTTGATTTAGTAACGCAGTAATTGCTGAGTGTTTGGCCAAGGACTGTAACAGATTAGAAATAGCAGATAGGAGTAGAGCTGCAGTGGATCTGCTGTATTTCTCCTCCTCAGAGATTAGACTGTAATTGTTTCTTAATGTGCCGTCCTGCTAGCTTCTCCTGTGAACTGCAGCTATGCACAGCCCCCCCCCTCCTCGGTTGTACATCATTGGAATTACATGATGACCCTAATTATTCACTTCCCCTCTGCCCACACTATTAAGGCAGCATCGCCATGATGGCCATCACACATTTCCGCTTAGTCAGGCAGTTTTGAGGACAGCCAAGAAAATACTTGACAACACAGGGAAACCTTTTATTTAACTGTTGTCTCATTGTCAGATACCGAACGTGACATTTCTCTAAATGATCTCTGAGGAATTTGCCACAACTGGGTGTGGGGTGTGAGTTTTACATCTATGGTAAATGTGGGTGAAGTTGCCTGAGGTAATGTCAACTAAGTTAGTAATAGATCATTTCAGGCCAATGTCAGCTGACTTTTGCATCACTTGAATTATTTTTCCAAGTCACATCATGTCTCCATCGACACCAGGGAGCAGGAACTGTATATCTTGCGCAGTTTCCATTGTTGAATGAGTTCTTATTCAACAAAAACTACACAATGCTCCTGAAAAAAGTAGTAGTTTGAGACTCAGTAGGATAGTTTGTCTGCAATGCACACAATGTTTCAAACTGATGCCTGATTAGTAATTCTCGAACATCTCTAGTGTTACCTCCTGTGGTTCAGCCAATGCGATGGTGTCAACTGCAGAACATAGTGAGGCTATTGTTGGGATGGTATGTCAATAAGTCTGAAGAAAAGAGAAGATGGAGGCGGTTCATTCTGTAAAATTGGTGAACTATGAATTATGGACTATTTTGATGTTGCCAGGTGTTAGCAAGCAAATTAACAATCACACTCGGGACGCACTGGGCCTCTCCTACTGGATTTAAGTCTGCATTTCCTGAATTCATTAACATTCTGCGGGCCAGACAGGAAGCTTTTGTGGGCCAGATGTGGCCCATAGGTTGCCAGTTGCCTTTCACTAATCTACGCTCAAATCAGTAGAGACAAACCTCTTGGAAGAAACAACAACACCTAAACTCAATTTGGCACTTAGAAGCATTAAATATGGATTGTATCTGCCAGAGTGTTCAGCACAATGACACTTCCCGTGTAGTTAATTTAGTTAAGCATGTTGGTATATTAACTAAGCAACACCCTCTTCCACCCACTTCCAGATATCGCCTCGAAAAGCATTATTAGTCCCTGGTTTCGTGGTGAACTGTAAGGAGATAGAGGACTAGGTTTTCCAAGCAGAATTTAACCACCCAAGTCCTTTCCTTCACAATCAACCCAAACAACTCCCTTTTTTCCTGACAGGAAAAGCCCAAGGGAAAATGTCTCCACATCACTCATTCAGTCATTCATTCATTCCTTCGTTATCCGTAACCGCTTATCCTGTTCAGGGTTGCGGGGGCTGGAGTCTATCCCAGCTGATGGTGAGGCTTAACTGCTGTGAGTGTATGGTAATGAGTGGAGACAACATAGATAAACATTTTAACGTTAACAACCCAGAACATCTTCCAGTTGCATTTTGCTGATTGGACAGTAAGAGGATTCTGTTTGATGTTTTCTTTTAAATTTTTATTAATTAGTCAGATCTAATCAATCTTAACATGAGGGGTCACATAAATAATATATGCGAACATGGAATGACAGAAAAAGAATTCATAGAGTAAGCTGTGGGTGATACTGAAGCAGGTCATGCAGCCTGAAAAAGAAAAATGTATCTTATCTATTGAAATTATTCATATCCTTGTGGGAAAATTGTGTCCATCATTTAAGTCATAAGTCAGTCAGGATTCCACACACAGTTCATGCTCCAAACACACAATATGAATGTTCTCTACTTCTACAGACAGACTTGTTATTTGCTTTTATGGTGTTTTTATTATCCTTTAATCTTTTAATTCATCCCTAAATTTTCTATTTGCTTTCTACTGTTAATGCCATTGTCCAATGTTTTATATGCTTCTGCCCTTCATATTTTTTTTAATCACCTCTGCTTTGTTGTCAAGCACTTTGTTAACTCTTTTCTTAATAATTGTTATTTTTATAATAATAACTAAATAAATATATATTTGAAATTTCCATAAGCACGTCTGCAGCAGCAACGTCAGTTATTATTCTTGGCTATTAGCTGGTGGTGACTGCCGTGAGTGTCTCCCTTTACCCTTATTGGATGAGGCAGCTTTGTAGCGTGCTCACTCAGCACTTTCTGCTTCTGCGAGACACAAGCAGAAAATACCAGTGACCAGAAGAAGTAATTACAGCCTCCAGTCTTATCCATCTTCTCTTGTCAATTTATCTGCTATTCCACAGTCCTGTCATTGTTCGTCAGTTCTTAGTTTTCTCCTTCCATCTATTTTCTGAGAACTCCTGTGCAGTGTCATCTACTGTACCCCCCCCCCCCCCCCCCTCTCTCTCTCTCTCTCTCCCTCTCTCTGCCTTTCCTCTAAGAGGATTGGTTGCTTGCTTCTACCAACATCTGTGTATCACTGGCCTGAGAGAGCAAAACAGAGAGGGGATGGGGGTTGTTAGTCAGCTTGATAGCAACAGAGAGCACAGACAGGACTGCGTGTTGCTCTCTTGTTCTTTCTCTTCTCACACACACGATCTCGCTCTCTTACTTGTGCTTGCACACACAGAAACAAACACACACGCACTCAGCAGCTGACAGCTGCAACATCCGCATCACTTGCTGCCCACCCGCATCTCTCTCCGACTCGCCCAGTCTTTCTCACTCACTGTGGCCGCAACGCCTCATCCTGCCTCCCGTCCCCCTACTGCTGTCGGTCACTGTGGCCACAGAGCCTCTGCAGCCATGGCGACCAGCCAGCAAGATTCAGGCTTCTTTGACATCAGCATCAAGTCTCTACTCAAGTCCTTAGGAGGGAGTGAGTACAGCTAACACATCACAGTTGTTGTTGCTGCTGGTATGCCAAATAAATGCGTGATACGTGTGAGTGCCGACTCATCAGTAGCTCCTGCAGTGTACACACTGTCTATTTTGTTTAGGTAACTGTGTGTGTTAGGAGTGGATGAGACTGAAAAACAGGCAGCAAACGGCATGATCCACACTGCCAATCTATAGCGATGTTATGTAATGGCGTAATGGAAGACAAGGTTGGTTGGAACAGAGTAAATCTGGCTACTTAGCATGTTTTTAATATTAATTTAAATATGAATTAAACTGGATATTACTCAGCAAAAGCAGAAATATGTGTCTTTACCACTAAAAGTGTGTTTTTCAAAAAAATCGGAAACATAATTTGTCATTACATACTGAAAATCTGTATGATGACGTGTTATCATTCTTCAACATTTATCCATGTGGCGTTTGCCTACTGAAGGTCTGAAATCTCTTGATGAATTCTTCTGTCAGTGAGTTGGTGTTGACCAAACACAAAGTAAAGCTACTTTCTGTAACTCTGTGGCAGTCTGAAATGAATGTCCAGCATCATCATTCCAGACCTGAGGAAAATCCCCCACTTTTGGTTATTGGTTGATGAATCTGTGTCAATACTGTTAGCCAAAAGCATTACTGTAAACTAGACATCCTCACCATTTACCTCAAGGATAACAGCAATATTTTGTTGTTTTATTTTTCATGTTGGGGTCAGAGATGAGTCAGCAGACTCTCCTCTTGCTATGCGTCAGGGATTTTCAGAAACTGATTTATCACGGACGTTCTTATTGTGCATTTATGCAGATTTGTGTTAATACTTTTTCTGTGAGAAACTTGAGTACAATATGGACACTTTCCTGTATGCTTTGTCTTTAAATAACCTCACTTTTTTATCTAGCCCCTTTGTTATATTCCATAGAATATGTTTTAGTGTGTCTGTGTGTGCGTGTGGCTCTATGGAGCTTATATATTAGGCATGTGTTGAAGGTAACTGTCCGCAGGGCTTATGATGGCCTGTGCATAACAGAGGAATTGTGAGGGATGTGCGGATAGCCATTTTCTGCAATGTAATAAAAACAAAATTACAGGAACCCTGGTGGTGTGTGTCTCTGCTATAGTATCTAATTGAGTTATGGAGGTGTTCCCTGCTTCAAGGTCATGATAGCAGTATGAGAACTAAAGAGCAAAGAAACAGGCATGCCTTATCAGGCTAGCATGTATGTCACTTATCAAGTAATAGCACTGGATAAACAGTTGACCACATCAAGTTGAACTAGTTCCAAGCCGTTACCAACAATATCAACACACATAGTTTAAATGAGATAACTCCGATTATTATACCCCCACCAAAAGTCCTACACAGTGTAAGGTTAACCCAATTCATACATCCGTATAGGAAATAGTCTATCCACATCTTAAAAACTGCTGGGTAGAATTCAATGTAATTTTATACATGCTTTAAATGGGGCATTCATTTGTGCACATCCTTAATGGTTTCTTCAATTTGCTTCATCTTTTGACATTTTCAGGCACATTTGTATTTTTGTGATTTTAATATCACTCTGGTATTATTCACCTGTAATGTAGGATATCCTCTATCACTATCAGCACATATTGAGTTTTTCTAGTAGTGGGCCCATGTCCTTGGAAACAAATTTTCTGTTTTAATTTTTCCAATCATTTATGTTAAAAAACACTGAATTCTGAAACCCAGTGTTGACAAAATGGTCTTCTCACTATCACAATAGAAACACAGTATTGTAACCTGTCAGCTGGTTGAACGGGTTTGATTAGATGTTTAATGTCATTTAGCACCTCCGTTTAGAAGCCTTATATTTTGCATTATGGAACACATGAAAGTCTTCAACTGTACCAAGAAAAACAGCCGTTGATCAACTGTCAAGGTTCACCTTTGTGTCACTTAAAGCTCTCATAACTAACTAAAGGTCAGGTAGTTAAAATGCCACCGACCAGGTATAGTGAAAATGCCAGACTAAATTAATCACATGACAATAGAGTCTCTCAGCTACTGCCTCAGACAACATACAGGTTTGACACTGTTAGATCTTGTTGAGGGCAGATACTGTGCTTGTCTTAATTGCCTCTGCCTTTAAAAGCAACCCATTGCAATCATGTATGCTTAGAAACTGACAACAAATTGTAGAAGCTGTACAGCATTGATTTGCAATTAGAACCCTAGAAAGTCAGGAGAAATGAAGAATAAAGAAAACATGAAAGATTTATTACAACAGATAATATGTGATATTTAGTCCACTGGAAACTCTTTGGCGATTAAACTCATTGGGGGAGATTTGGATTGAAGGGCCTCTGTCCTGAGCAGTAGTAAGGGATATTGCCCCTTTGCAGTCTGGATAGTGGTGGTGGTGGCTGATGACCGCTGAGACTGAGGAATGATGAGGCTGATGGATCTTTTGAGGACTAGACAGAGATGGGGAGGTGGAGGTCATGTGAAATAGCAAAATGAAAGAAAGAGCTAGATGAATGGAGAAAATAATATTTAAAAAATCATCAGCTGATGAGGATAGGCTGACGATGAAGATGTGTCACAGTGATTGGATAGATGTGGCTGGCTGAATGAGCACGGCTGATTTTAATCATGCCCCGGACCATGAATCAGGTAATTGAGACTGAGCATGTATGATTAGTGAGAGTAATGGAGTGGAATAAACATTAACTGTGGCCCAACATTCTTGTCATTCTTGTCGTCTGGTTATATACCTGTATCATTATCGCTCTCAATAACACCTGCGAGCCAGGCTTTGTCACTGGGAATGACATAACGAAAGAAGGACGACGGGTAAACCCGAATCTAGATGTCTTTACTAGATAACAGTTGCCGGGTTTATTTACGAGCTGTATTCAATCTTTTTTTCTCTGAATCTTTGAATTGGTGTGAGAAAAAGTAATTAACCAAGTCCATGTCCAAGTTGTTGCAATTTGTCCAACTAACTGGCTTATATTGAAAGATATTCAGTTAAATTTCCTCCTCAGAATTTTATATGCTGAAAAGGAAATTTGCGTATTTGATGATTAATTACCTTTTAATTGACTAATCGACTTACCATTGCCGCTTTAGACTCCACCTCCTCTCCATTTCTTCTCTCTGCCCTTGCTTGACACTTGACTCTTTAGTATCTCATTTCCTCCATCAACTTACCATTTCTTTTGTCTCAATAATGCTCAAACAGTGTGTTAAAAACCCTATTGGGATATAAGATTTGAGCAAACCACGATGGACTTGCATCGACTTGAAATAATAGATTTTGCTGATTCACCTCTTAAAATGCTGAGTCATATAATACAAATATTCCTGGGAATATTTCCTGGCAAGTGCTCTGGAGTGCCATATCGAGAGCTCTACAGGACAACAGTAGAGTCGTCTCTTCCCCACTGACATGCAGGGGGCTCACATAGACACACACGCACAAACAAACAAGCACAGACACAAACACACACACACACATACCCTATAGCCATTTAAGATATTATCTCTGTTCAGAGCCAACTCCTCTAAACTCAAATCTATTTTCTTCATATTTTACAACATTGCTTAGTTTTCCCAATAATTTGTCACTTCCCCTGGTAAAATGACTCTGGATAACTGGTATGTGTGATTGTGTCTGTTCTCATGTGTTTGCACTTATATGAGTAGGGGTCAGTGGGAGTGGTGGGTAAATAAGAGAGTGACCTCCGGTAGTCTATATATAGTTCCTCCCTCCTCCCCTCACTTCTCTCTTGGGGCAGTGTTAAAATTCCAATCCAACTCTCCGGGTCAGATCTCCACAAGGAGTAAACTTTACTAAACTGCAACTGACAACCAAAGGACCGCCACAAAACTACTCTCAAAACCGCACTTTATTTAAATAAAACCTCCTAAGAAAGGATTCAAAGGTCACAGGGACTGTCATACTGAGGAGTGCTAGCAGGCCAGAGGCGGAACAGAAGCTGAAGAAGAAACTGATATGGCCTATAGGCTCGTATGGCTCATTGGAATGGCGTGCTACACTGTGTCTGAAATACACAAGTCTCTCTCGGAGCAGTGGTATATCTATGAATCTGGAATAAATCAGGCATCTCTTTTGCTATTTTGAGAGAACACTTGGACATCAACTCTTCCTCGTAGATTGCAACATTTGTGGCTCCGAGCCGTCAAGTTGTCTGCACTTGGGCCGTTTGACCGTTGCAATGGCTCTTCCGGTCCGTGGAAACACCATTTCTTCCTGTTTCATTTTGGATTGAAGTTGGGATACAGCTGCTATAGACTTTTTTATGAAGGATGGAACTGCAGACTTTTAGCTTTGGTTAAAGATAGCCTGCGCCAGACATTGCTCTGACGCCCTTAGTTACTGCCATGGTGGAATAGTCGGATTAAATAAGCATCTTCTGCACCTTGGATCTCTGGCAAGGATTAGGTTTTATTTGTCAATCATCGTAGCTGTATTCTATACCTGGTAGACTACTCTCTCCTAGAGTTACCATCCTCCTCCAGCCCATCGTTTCTGCCAGTTATACATCCATCCATTGTATCCTTCTCTGTCTGTGCGGCTTTTTTCACCATGGAAGTTCCAACTAAATGGAGCAGGGCTAGTGTCATCAGCTTCATCAAGGGACTGGGTAAGTGTGCAGGGGTGTGTGTTCATGAGCATGCATGTTTGCATCATTTCAGCACTCAAGTTACACACAAACAGGTCATTGTTTGTGATGCCTTGGGGCTTGTCGTGGTCAGGAATTCGTATTTACATCACATCTCTCCAATGAGGTCAGGTCATGTTGTCATGAAAGGTCAGTTTGACCCGACAGAGTTGTTAATACAAACAAACTCGGTTCACGGTTGGAAGATATTACAGTGCACAACATTCTTATAATTACTTCAGTCTTTCTGCTTTATATTTTGGGAAAAAAAGTTATTTTCTCCTGAAATCATCTCGTTATAGCAAACAATTTGATGGTCCCTAACTCTAATCATCCTGGGTTTGATCTAAGACTGTAAGATTGGATAAAAGCTGCCGCTGCCTCACAAGTTCCTGACAAAAGAAAAATTACATTGACTTAAAATTGATAAAAGTCTTATGGTCTTATTGTCAATCCCCCCCAAGCTTAAAAGGGGATTAATTACATTATTATATGTATTTTAAACATCTTTGGTCGTCAGTCTGATTAGGGAATAAAACCTACAAATTGGTTCCAATCAGCAAGGCCTCCTTTGCTGGCAGTTCTTTCAGACTTGTTTCAGTGTGTTTAGTTGTGTGTTGAGGTCTTTACGGCTTATTGGTTTTTGTACTGTATGTTTCACTATCATTAACAGTAGTTTCATAGTGCAACATGCCCTTGCTTTAACTCTTGTAGTGTACAGTCATGTACTATTTCTTAGAGGGATTACTTTGTTCTATTTCAATACCTTTTTGATATTCCTACAGACGCATGACAGGAAATGTCTTCTCCCTCCTCACATGTGTATGTCCATCTGTTGTCTGTCTCTCAATCAGTGCCCATCAAGACTCCATCCTCTCCTCATCTGTTTATTTATCAATAAGTATTGCAAAAACATAATTGTGCTCCGTCTACTGATTGATGTGGTAAGTTGGGAAACCTGCTTGCGAAGTATGTCCTGTCAAACTCGGACAGTAAATGAGTCACGATTTAAGGAGATTTAAAGTTAGAAGATAGAAATATTGACGCTATTCTGAAAAATGGACAGGATTATGTGTGGGGATCCAAGAATGGGGTTTATGAAGGCAATCATCTGGTGAGCAGATGAGAGTCTTTGGGATTCCTTATTGTCATAGGACTTAGTTTAGAATGTAAGAAAAGCAAAGAAGGTTGTCAGAGGTGGGATAGTGGAATGAAGGGAACAGAGGGTGAGATACTGTTTGACGGGAAGGTTCTCTATAAACTTAGTTATTGATTTGGTTACTTTTCAACGCAATCAGCAGTTGGAAACTAATTAGCACCAGCCAAGTGATGGCAGCCTAGTTCAGGCTGGTAGATGACACAAAAATAATAGTGAATTATTGAGTGGCTTTACCAACTATGAAGGCAGTTGTTGACTGTACATCCTGTGGTACTTTGCTAATAGATAGATTTGCATATTTTAATGCTGCTAATTTGCTAAAAATATGAATCAGTATAAAGTTTTTAAATCACTGATTCCATGGATGGAAGTTTCCTGATTTTGTCCTCCTAATATCTCAAAATAAGAGGAGATTTTTAAAACTCAGCATGATTATTCCATTAATAGAAATAAGACTCATAATGATTGTAACAAAATGTGTGACAAAAATATGTGGATATTGAGGGGCCACAGTGATCGTCGATAGGAAGGCCTTCAGTGTGAGGCTTTGGAGGTTTGTATGTTGCATTAACTAACTTGTCCTCACTCTTCACAGCCTCCCCAGTGGGACTGAAGCCGTCCGTCCCACCAGTCAGTGGAACATTGGGAGAGAGGAAGGGTCCTGTCATTATGGCGCCTGTCAATGTGGACCCCGAGAGTAAGCCGGGCGAGTTCGTCTTAAAGAGCTTGTTTGCCAACTTCACCTTGCTTTCTGAACGCAAGATTCGCATCATCATGGCGGAGCCACTGGTGAGTTAGATTGCATCAATAATAGCTCTTGTTACATTTGTTCCATTATCAGACCCAAACTCAGACATAGGGATGACAGAGATGAAGCTTATTATTGTAAAACAGGACAGGGCAGTGATGTGTCTATGTGGGATCCATTGTAGCTGGACATGTGATGTAGTGATGAGTGACGGGGAACTCAGGTACATACACATCATGGTGATAAAGTTGAGGGACGGCAGGTGTGTGTAATCAGCATGGAATCAGGGCCCATGAGAGCCAGAAGGCGCGCAACACCCACAACACAAACACCAACGCAAACACAGAAAGACAGCAGATCTAAGGGACACTGAAACGTGGGAAAACAAAGAAAGAATTTACGTGACAGTTCGGATTCGCTGTTCTTCTCATTTAGGTATAGAATTTGAAATGGATTTCATCAAGTAGATCCAAAATATTTGTGATGTACTAGAACCGTTGTGTTTCTCATAATACTTTTTGTCTGGATGACAGAAGACAAAAATCTTGGTGACAGATGTGTCAGAAAGTGTTCCTTTGTATTACGAGGATTAATTAGGAGAGAGGGGCTTATTTGGCTCGCTGAATAAAACAAACGGCTAAGCAAAATCAGTATTTAATTATGAACTATTCTGGGTTGTATTTCAGCAAGTAAATTTAGAGAAAAGTAGAGGGTAAATTTACGCAGAGATGGGGGAAACTCCTGATTTTCCATTCAAGATGCAGAGGGGAGTTAAACTCCCTAACTTATTCGGTGAATCTAGCCTGTGGGCTGGAAGGTTTTCTCCAACAAACTCTGCTATTGAGACTGAAATTGTTTGTATGCCTTTATTGCTGGAGAGGATTATGAAACGGAGTTTGGATGTGTTTTCATTTCATGATGAACATACTGAATTATATCGTCCTATTCACATTCCATCACTTATCTGAGTAACATTCTCCAGTCGCAGATGTCCAACATCACACTGTGGGTGAATACACAAATATGACTATTTTTTTTTTGCAAACATAAGCTTCCCCTAGAACATAGCTGATGCATTAGCCATAGGCAAATTAACATTGTGTTGAAATAAAAGTCTCCCTTGAGCTTAAACATCTGCTCCACTATTGTGACATGTTTTCCTGGTCACCAACCCTAACAGGGCAAGCAAAGAGCGATTCTTCAGGATCGCATGGGACTGATGTAGAAATCATCCAGCTGCGTAGTTTCCGTTAGTGATAATATCCTACATTATATTCTGTTAATGACACCGTGCTGCGACCTCCGACTGGGATTTTATTTTGTAGTCTTTCCCAAAGTGGTGGGCTGCAGTAATGGAACGCACATCCCTATCACTGCTCCTTCAATAAAAGAAAGGAACTATGGGAAAAGGAAGCATTTCCATGGCTTAATGTCCAGAAACATACAATAATAAAGATTATTAATACAATATATATCTAATGCGGGATGGGAAGGGATTTTCAAATATTTTAACATACATTAAATATTTGAATAGTTCCAAATGACTATCAAATAGTATTTTCTTTTTCTTTTTTGTTTGTTTTAAATGCCCTTGTTGCCACGGTGAATCCTAGTATCATCTTTAATGATGGCTGTGAGACGTTCATTTCAGACCTGCCCAGTTGGTATTAGAAAACCATTTCTGTTCAATATATGCAATTATAATTTAAAACTTGTGCTTGTGCGTGCTAGTTCAAGCTACCTTTGTTTTATGTTAAAATTTGCTAGAAGATCAAACACATTATATAGTATGAGGTACTCACGGAAATAGATTAAACAAACAATCGTGAAACAACTTTGAAAAACTGCATTGGTTTGAGTTATTACTGAGTAATGTAATCCATTCTGGGCAAACTTTCAATATTATGTATTTGTTTTGGGCATTTAGGCAATCATCACATTTTAATTTATTTGACAATGCAACAGGGATAAAAAGATGTTCAGTACTTCCAAGCCACACATTAAAGTTTGAGATTTAATTACAGTCTTGAAGCATTTTATGTTTGGGTTTGTTGAGTCTGTTCTCATGTCTTACAGGAGAAGCCACTTAACAAATCACTGCAGAGAGGAGAAGACTCTCAATTTGACCAGGTGTGTATACCTGACATCAGTAAGATGATCTAGTCCATTGTAATTTGTACTCCAGATCTATTAATGTGCATATCAAAAATTCTCATTTTCTTTCTTACCCGCACCTTTAGCTGATCAGCTCTATGAGTTCTCTCGCAGAGTACTGCCTCCCATCCATCCTGAGGACTCTGTTTGACTGGTACAAGAGGCAAAATGGCCTTGAAGATGAGTCCCATGAATATCGACCGAGGGCCAACACCAAGTCAAAAAAGTGAGACAACACAATTGGCACAAAACCTCAAATTTAAAATGGATTGATTTTACATGCAATTTGAAAACAAGGTTCCAGAACTCATCTGCATATAGAGTTCACACATTGAATTAGTGGACCAGATGGTGCCTACAGTTAATAAATGAACAGAAAATAAATAAATGCAGATTATAGGTTAGGAATAGTTTCTTGTTCTGTGGCCGCATACAGGAACATGTAATATAACAGATAATGTCTGCTTTTCTTTGTGTATGTCTTACTGTCTGTCTGTTTGTCTGCCCCTCTTAGTGATGAACAACAGAAGGATTACTTATTGGAGAGGAGAGATCTGGCGATAGACTTCATCTTTTCTCTGGTACTCGTAGAAGTTTTGAAGCAGGTAATTTTCCCTTTTCTGTGTGGTCAGTCACTTTGCTCTATCCTGGATTTGTCCTCAAACCTTTTAGCATGAGTGGGTTAAAGTATGAAAATGAGAAATCTTAACTGTGTGAAAGTTGACTCTAAATTGCCTGTAGGTGTGATTGTGAGTGTGGATGTGTGTTTGTATTTATCTAAAACTGTAGCTAAATTTAGAGTCAAAGTAATTTGCATGTTTGTGGTCTAACCAGGATATTAAAAACAATCGAAGAATATATAAGCCAGGCTCCCTAAGCGGAGCAAAAGAAACACAGCTAATTTTATTAAGACATATTATTTTGATTAATGAAAACATTTTTTTTCTAATTCCAGATCCCCCTACATCCTCTTTTGGATGGACTCATCCAAGAAGTTGTAAACCTAGCTTTCAAGCATTTCAAGTACAAAGAAGGGTAAGAATGTTTGCAACGCAAGTTATTTATTAGAAAGCATTGAATAAATTGCTTTACAGAATTTGAGTGCATTACTTCTCCACTTTTGCATAAACCCCAACATCTGCAATTCACTTGTGACACTTATTGTACAAATATAACAAAACTGTAAAGGGTTAATGTTTTTCTTTTTGTCTTTGTAGATACCTGGGCCCCAACACAGGCAACATGCACATAGTGGCAGACCTCTATGCTGAGGTAGTGGGAGTTGTAGCTCAGTCCAGGTATTGTTGCAAGTGAATGTTTATACAGTCTCTGCGTTCATAAATATTACATGTTTGCATATCTACAGGGAATAGATGTTATCTGTGGACGTCAAATTGTTTTTACAAGTGCGGTGTGTTTAGTATAAATATGCTGACGTAGTCTTATATTTGTCACTGCAAGTCTCTACAAAATGATCTTGGTTAATAACACGTCTCAAAGCTTTTGATGTTGAAGTCTGTAAAGGAAAATAATTTGCAGTCATTCAAAATGCATAAAATGCAACTTTCATGGGTCCACTATGCAAAAGGCAACAGATGGCAATCAATTAAATGTCAACAATTCATTTTTAAAGGGTTAATTTACTCATTAGTCTTAACCTGTTTGTAATAAATATCCTCAAGCCACACATGTATTTTGAATTTCTAGTCAGGGATTTGTAACAGTTGTGGGATGAATGTGTAGCAACCTGTCGTTTTCTTGATTCATTTTCGGTAGATGCAGCAATTACAAATGCTGCCACTCTATCAAGAATAGAAACAAATGCCTCATATTGCCTGTTGGCGAGAATATTGGTGTGTGTGTGTGTGTTTGATTGGGGAATAAGGACAATGGCAGTAAAAATGAATGTCTTCTGTTTGTTTAATGTTGTGTGTGTGATGAGATATCAGGGGAGTTTCCATTTCCAGGATTTGAATACTGTGATGGAGGGAAGAGTGCATTCACAGGATAACTCTATTACTCTGAGCCATCACCCTAATGATGAAGTCTATACTTCAAAATCTAGTTAAGCAAATACACACTGTCCTCTGTGAAGACAGTAGGGTTCCCACTTATCTGAGAAACATTCTATATTTTATTCATTCATTATCTACCGCTTATCCTGTTCAGGGTCACGGGGGGGCCGGGGCCTATCCCAGCTAATATCAGCCGAGAGGCGGAGTACACCCCGGACAAGTCGCCAGCTAATGGCAGGGCAGACACATAGAGACATACAACCACACGCGTCACACCCGCACCTACACCCACGGGCAATTCTAGTGTCACCAATATCACATGTTTTTGGACTGTGGGGGGAAGCCGGAGTTCCTGGAGAGAACCCATGCAGACACAGGGAGAATATGCAGACTTAAGCCCGGTACCTTCCTGCTGTGAGGCAGAAGCACTAACCACTGCGCCACCCTCAATTATATATTTGTGGCATATTATTTACACACCAAGCTATGACAAGGGTGAGAAGACACCAGCTTAACCATTCTGGGCATAAACTTTATTCCTGGTGCTTTTACAGCTTGGTTTATCGATCGCAGTGTTAATGTGCATCTTATTTAAGCACTTATTACTTAACATAGGGCTGATTGTTCTCCCACTTAACCAACAACAGTGGCAACCCCTTAGAAACATGCAAAAGCATGACCCAGGAAATAAGTGCAGACACCCGAACACCAAGTACGTGCACACACATACACATTCCTTCCACATCACTCCTCCAGATGCCTTTCTAAATATAGGCCTGCTGAGCACTTTTGGTATAATCTATCTGGATGGTGGGTACATACGCAAGCAAACACACCCATGTGTCCAAAAATTAGAAGAGTCAGAATAGAGTTAGTCAGAATAGAGTTACCTACACATGTCATAATATTGTTGTATTGCCACCGACCGTACCACCGTCCGAAACCGACATGGAGATGATAATATTAAATAAAAGTCAGGAAAATATCCTTCTCTCATTTTGTCACCCTTTCCTCGGCAGGTTCCCTGCAGTGAGGAAGAAGTTCATCTCTGAGCTGAAGGAACTGAGGCAGAAGGAGCAGAGCCCCTACGTCATCCAGTCCACCATCAGCCTCATCATGGGACTGAAGTTCTTTCGCATAAAAATGTACCCAGTGGAAGACTTTGAAGCTTCTTTCCAGTTCATGCAGGTAGACTGAAATAATCCACACGTTATGCGTCAACACATTGTTAATAGATAGAATCTGGCTCAGGAATTACAAGAAGTGTCCTCAAACTAAAATGCTTTTACTCCTCTACATTCTTGTCTGGAAGTAGTTTAGGGCTATCAAAGAGCTATCCTATTGTCTACTGAGGAGTTCCTCTAAAGTAATTAGGGGTTAAGTGCCTTCTATATAGACTCTGATGTGAATCGCAGAGGACGGAATGTTTCTCATTTCCTTCCCTCATAATTAAGCCAGGATTTGAACCAGGGATCTTTTTTTTTTTTTTATCATATTATCATATACATACATTGCTCACTGCCTTTGAACTTCTTTCTCTCTTTATATGTTTAGGAGTGTGCGCAGTATTTCCTGGAAGTGAAGGATAAAGACATAAAGCACTCATTAGCGGGACTCTTTGTGGAGATACTTGTACCTGTTGCTGCTGTAAGTTCATTTAATCTTACTCCTGGATTTTGGTTTATTTTAAGCCATATTGAAGTCAATGATTACCTTTTAAAGAAAAAAAAACTGCTATACAGTAGGCTATAGTGTTTTTTTTTGTTTTTTATCATGAGAGTAATATTAATATTGAGCATGTGAGTAAATATCCGTCAAGTAGAAAAAGGGAATTGATAGAAAGACACTTGTGAATGTAAATTTTTATCGTTTTATTTGCTCTCCTCCAGAGTGTTAAGAATGAGGTGAATGTACCGTGTCTACGAAACTTTGTAGAGAGTTTGTACGATACAACACTGGACCTTTCCTCGAGGAAGAAACACTCTCTGGTAGGTTTTTCACCATGTTCTGTTTTATCGCCGCTCATCTCTCTTCATTTCCTCTCCATTAACATCAGTTTGTGAAAGCCCTTACCGTAATTCTCAACATGTCGGCTTTAATTTCTCGGTGAGAGGGAGACCTAAGTGCAGTATAAAGTATGATAGTTCTAGAATCGAAGAAAGAGATGCAGTACATCTCTGTTATTAAAACAGAGTTCTCATGTGAACTAGCATGCAATAAAATGTGTCTGTTTAATTGTCAGGAAAGGTACGATACTACTTTAAATTTGACTGGGAATTCTTCCTCACTCATCCTATCTGTCAATATTTCTGTCTGTAGAGGCACATTTATGTCTAACACAAGAACAGACATTCCATACTCATCATAATGAAAATAATCGTACTCAGCTCATTTCTGAAATCTGATATACTGTGAAAAATCAAATGTATTGAGACAGATAATATTTGACAAGATGTATTATCTGTAGTCCAAGCACTGCCCTGCTGTAGTCCAGCAGAGCAGTGCTTAACAATGTTTCTCTTTATATTTGCACTACATGTCGTTTTGTATTCCACGATTTCTATCAGGTTTTACAACGACATAAAAAGTTCCCAATCTTTTTTTGTCCACTTACACACTGTTGTCAGCACCCGTCGGTTCTGTGACTACTTTCACTTGACAAATAACTGCCATTCAAATATGGCACTGAAATGGGTCTTAAATTGTATTAAAATTAGCTTTTTTATACCTGCAGAAGCCCTGTAGACCACAGGCAGCAAAAAGTCAAACTGGATAAAGTAGTATGGCATCGGACTGCTGTGTTACATTTCTTGATGGTTGCTGTTGATAAGCTGCGAGATATGGGTTCCTCATGTTTTTACAGATTTGTTTCCACAGAAATGCTGTCATGCATTCCTTCTTAAAAAGATTCTCCAAATTCTCCCAAAGAAGTCAACCCAAGAGAGACGTGACACACCTCTCTGCACATTTACCGCTAACGATTTCACCTTTTCTGAACAGAACGGCTCATACACAATAACCTGCCATGTCAGTGACAATGACAAATGACAAATGACATTTTTATCTTTCTGAGTTAGATTGAGTCAGATACAAATGGACACTTAACATAGATCTTCTATGAAATGACAGGTAAATAATGCACTCCTGAAGTCTTGCTTTCCCTAAACCACTGATTACAAGGGTGTCCATGGAATCACTGCGATTAGAAAGGAATTCATGTTTAGGAATATCTGCATGCAGACTTATTGTACGTCTTCACCAGACAAGTGAACAGAGCTGACACCCTGAATGTGAACAATATGTCTGTTTTAGAAACTTGTAATAGTTGTTGTTGTTGTTTTTCCTGAAATGGAGAGAAACATCTGTTCATATATCATAGTCCATAAATGTATTTCATATCTCTTTCAAGAGAAAAATGTTTTGTGGAATTGACTTCAAGGAAGGCAGAGATGATCGAGAAGGTTAATGAGGGGTTCTTGTGTCAAATAGTAAATCAAATAAACTTAAAATAAAAGAGGAAGACCTGGGGAATAAAACAAAAATAAATGATTCTCAGACTTCTTTATACCGACTTGATTAAAACATTTCAAGGCTTGGAAACATTTCAATGTAATCAACTGCATCATAAAAGTATATACAAATAGCCTCACATTTTCAAATTGTATTAACATGGAAAGATGATCTTTGTTTTTGTATATCCTGTTCCTTCTGTACTTGCCGGGAGTATCTGGTCGACATGTGTCCCATCTGTCTTCTCTCTTCACAACAGGCTCTGTATCCTCTGGTGACCTGCCTGCTGTGTGTCAGTCAGAAGCAGTTCTTCCTCAGCCGCTGGCACGTTTTCCTCAACAACTGCCTGTCAAACCTTAAGGTCAGCCTTTTTGTCCGGGACGTCCAAAATCTTATCATAGTGTGGAGATTTACAGTATTTATACAGATCATACGCGTTGGTATGTTCATAAAACAAAAAGTATTCAGTCTGCTTAATATATTTTTGTCCGCGGGGAACATTTTCGACGTAGTGACAAACAACTTGTGTGAAATATCCCACAACAGACTGCTGTATTAGCACCAGCTAATGCCTAATCGTCAACAACGGGTAAATGTATTACCTCAATGCAAACAGTGTTGGGTAATAACACGGTGATTGATTGCATCTCTATACTTGTATAGAATTGAATTCCATACAGGTTTGATTCATGGTCACACAGTTAATGCTGAGAATCCAGTATTTGTAGGGAAATCAGCAAATAAATTATTTTCATTCAGAGAAGAAAATGTGAGAAATGCCAAAAACAATTTGTGCTAAGAGGAATCTCTTTGAAACTATTATGTTAGACGGAGTTCTCAACAACAATTCATTTTTACTATCGTGTGAATGATTGCAGAACAAAGATCCCAAGATGGCACGTGTGGCTCTGGAATCTCTGTACCGCCTGCTGTGGGTCTACATGATCCGAATAAAGTGTGAGAGTAACACTGGAACACAGAGGTAAACGCCACTTGTATGACATCGAAGATGTCCTTTTAAACCCTTTTCAGCATTAATACACCATTACTAGCTAAAACAACAATGACAGCATGTTATAGTTTCCACAAATGAATAAGAAAGCCTTTAAGTTATATTTCTGTCTCCACTTCATCTTTTGAAACTCAATATTTAATCCACAGAGTAGATGGTTTCAATCTTCATTCATTATTATTAACTGTGCAATGATTTTACTGCCGCCTTTGTCTCAATTCTCTCCCTTCCCTCTCTGTCTGTGTCTGTGTCTCTCTCTTTTCTCTCTCCTCTGTCCCTCAGTCGTCTGACGTCCATCACCTCCACTCTGTTCCCCAAAGGGAGCCGTAGCGTTGTGCCCAGAGACATGCCCCTTAATATTTTTGTCAAGATCATCCAGTTTATTGCACAGGTGTGTATATATGAAACTTCCTCATACCCCCAAATATTGTAAGATATTGTGTGAAAACGCTTGCAAAAATTCTCAGTTTACAGAGGTACAGAAACAATTCACTGCATTTTATTTATCTATTTATCTGTTCTCAAAGTCTGTGCTAATGCTGGATTATCAAGAGTGTAGGTCATCAGACAATTTAAATTTCACCAGAGTCCATTATTAAAATTGAAAGCATTTCACCTAGTGGCTGTGTGAGAGGCTTGGGCTTTGAAAGTCACAAAAATGTTAGTATGCATTCAAGACAGCAAAAATAATATATGACACTCATAACACTAAATAATTCAGATATAGATACATAGAGAAAATCATTTCTATACATTGTCTTGTCCATTCATCTCCTACATGGTTCTTTTACCTTTTTATATGTCTCTACATAATCAGTATAATTAGATGCACTAATTACCACATATCATGTTGACTTATCTTGTAATCCTGTAACACCTGTATATTTGCTGTCTGCTCAGGAGAGACTGGATTTTGCCATGAAGGAGATCATATTTGATCTTTTGAGCGTTGGGAAACCTGCCAAAGCCTTCAGTCTCAACCCAGAGGTAAACAGAACAAAAACAGAAACAGACATTGGGTCACTTTTATACACTTACACACAGAACAGTTCCATCAGATAGAAACACCCTATTCAGCCAAAACATAAGAGATAAAAAAAATAATCATGAAAACTACTGCATACTTTCTACTCAATCCTTGCCACAATTTAGGCTTTGCCTCTCTTAAGCATGCTCTGTCATGTAGTAAGGATTGTCTGTGTTCCAGCGCATGAACATAGGCCTGCGGGCTTTCCTGGTGATAGCAGACGCTCTCCAACAGAAGGATGGCGAACCTCCTATGCCTAACACAGGAGCCACTCTACCCTCTGGAAACTCTCTGAAGAAGAAAAAAACGTATCTCAGCAAGACGCTCACTGAAGAGGAAGCTAAGCTAATAGGTGCGTGTGTGTGTGTGTGTGTGCCCTACGCATTCTCTTGCAGTTTGAGTGGAGTCTTTAACTTAAATTTTGGCGTCCATCTTTTCTCTGCAGGCATGTCCTTGTACTACTCCCAGGTACGAAAGGCTCTCGACAACATCCTCAGACACTTGGACAAGGAGGTGGGTCGTTGTATGATGCTCACCAGCGTCCAGATGCTCAATAAAGAACCGGAGGACATGATCACGTATGTAGCTAAAAAAAAAAAGTTCAACATTTTAATGCTGAGGTGTATACTGTTACTGATACTTAAATAAAAACCCACAGAAATATGATGCTTAGAAAATTAGTTGGAATAGTAGAGTTCTGGTGATTGAGTTCATAATGTGGTTAGGTTATGTTGACATTATATGTATTTGTAAAAAAAAAGACGATTCTGTGAGCCTGTTTTAGCTTGTTAAACATCCACCTCAATCTTTTACAGCGGTGAGAGGAAGCCTAAAATCGATCTGTTCAGGACGTGTGTCGCAGCCATTCCTCGCATCCTTCCTGATGCTATGTCTAAACCCGAGCTCATCGACCTGCTCTCAAGGTGAGTTTAGAGATAGAGGAACTTTACATCGGACTATCGACCCACTTGTCACAAAGTATTTTGTTGCTGATAATTTTGATTCTTGTTATACATTTTGAAGGGAACTTCTACATATTCATCCATTATAATTCATGATTGTTGGTTTGGCTTTTCAACATGATCAACATCAACAACATCTTAATCATTCAAAATATGTTCCCATTTATCCATCAGACTTACAGTACACATGGACGATGAGCTTCGCCTTATTTCCCAGAACTCCCTGCAGAGCCTGCTGCTCGATTTTTCCGACTGGAGGGAAGACGTCCTGTTTGGTTACACTCATTTCCTTTTACGCGAGGTAACAGGCAGAAACCTGCAAATTAAATACTAATAGAGATTGAGAAGTTGTAATCTTATTTTGATTATTTCAAAGACGATTGCCTCATTCCTATGTGCATAATTGTAATTTAAACCTGTGACACATTGCCTCTTATTGCAAAGTTTAACTTACCATCCAAGAATATCCTCTGCTTCTCATCTCAAAAACAAAAGAAAGGCTCAAAGGGTCATACACTTTTTAAGTTAACAATCGATTGGTAGCCGTTCTCTAAATGTTTCTTTCCAAAATATACCAGGTCCAAGACACTCATCAGGGTCTGCAGGATGCATCTGTGAAGCTCCTTCTGCAGCTGCTCACACAGTGGAGGTTAGCCCTGCAGAACCAGGGGAAGATGCGCGGTGGAGTTGAGGTGTGTACTGAAATTGTGCAAGATTTAAATATAAAGTACGATAGGTAATGCACAATGTTGCTCAGGCAGGCCCAGCTGCATTAGTTGTCAGCAGCTGGTCTTAAGCCAACCCACACAGATTGATGAAAATTAGCGCTCCCAGCTGTAGGTTATTATGCCGTTCCTGTGCAGTACAGAGTTGTCCCGGAACAAAACCAAGTCGTTTTTATTAAACTAATTAAACTTACTTCAGAAACAAATTCAAGTGGCTTTGATTAAAGTTATCTAACGAACTGCGCGTTTAATTACTGGTAAAACAGGACCTGCAACTGAGTTTGTTACTTTTGATTAACTCTCCCTCCCTCTCTGTCTTCCCTGTCCATTAGTCCAGCCCCAGGCTGCCAGAACGAAGTCCTCATTGCTCAGTTCTCCACGCCGTTGAGGGCTTGGCTCTTTTGCTCCTCTGTTCGTGTCAGATCAGCACTAGGAAGCTGGCCGTCGGTGTGTTAAGAGAAATCCGCTGCCTCTTCACAGCACTGGGACATGCTGAGGTACATTACAGGAAACCGATATGTTCACCTGATAGTGTTGAACAATTCACCAATATAAGAAAACACAGTGTTAAACACAAATGACACTGATGTTTAAGGTTGGAAAGAGAGCCATCTGACTCCAGCTGTGATTACAAATGGTGCTACAGTCAGCCTCACGTAGTTTTAAATTGTTATGAAAATGTTGATTTCCTCCCCTCCAGGATGATGACAAACCAATGATAGAAATCATGGACCAGCTGAGCCCAGCTGTAATGGACAGCATTGTTCATGTGGCCGTTTCTGACACTGTGAGTGTCCTTGTGTTGAGGGTGTATCAATAACATCATAGCACCACATATTTGAATAACAATGTGCTTTTCCTGATGTGTAAAATCCTTAACCTCCCTTCTCATCCCACAGTCCACCTTGCCACTCAACCACAATGTGGACCTTCAATGGCTGGTAGAGTGGACGGCCCGACTGGTTAGCAGCTGTTACGATGTGAAGAGCCCCAGTCATGTGTGGATCTTTTCCCAGTGTTTGAAGGACCCATGGGTGCTGTGTCTGCACATTTTCTTGCGGCAGGAGCACCTTCCCAAACACTGCCCCACTGCCCTTGGATACGCGTGGCCCTACGCTTTCACACGGCTTCAGCTGCTCCTGCCACTCGTTGACCCTAAGTACAAAAACACATATAAATTATGTTATGATCATTTCTACGTCTTAAACTGTTACTTGAATAAAAATTTTTTTAAATCTGACCACAGAATGATCAGGTATCTCATATAACAAATGATCCACGTCTGCGAAACATTTAAATATCTGACTACAGGCCTATTCTCTTTTCCCATTCTGTCTTTCTGCATCAGTCCAGTGAATGCTAAGAAGACCAGCACAGCAGGCTCTACTGACAGCTACATCTCTCTGTGGCGTAATTACCTGATCCTGTGTCTAGGTGTGGCTAAGCCCAGCATCATGTCACCTGGTCACCTCAGAGCGTCCACACCTGAGATCACTGCCACTACGCCCGATGGCAGCGTCACCTATGACCACAAGGTGTGTGCTATTATTGTAAAATTATACCAGCGAAAAATTAATGAATATTATTATTTCACACTTTCAACTTCAGAGTTGAAAGAGACCAACGACAAACTTTTATTTTCATTTCTTGTTGTTGGTATTTATACAACAAGTGTGAAATGTGTTCTTTTATTGGTGATGCTTGAACCAGGTTAGAATTTTTTCTTCTAAAATGACCTAAAAGACAATTATTTTATCAATATATTTGATTAAAATTCTTGTTTAATTGAATTATTTATTAATCGTTTAAACTCTGAGGACGCACATTTGCATATTGTTGCTGTGACCCAGCACAGTACATGAATTCTAAGCGAAAAGGAAAAGCATAAGCATTAATCCTTTAAAATTTTTAAAGGTCAAGAAAAATATAGTGAAAAGGCCTTTTCTCGTTACTGATGACAGTTTCATAGACGGTGATGTTTGGATCAATTGTAGGTTGCTGTTGACAATTTTTGAATTTGTCTTTATCTCTCAGGTGATAGGAACTCCTTCAGTTGCTTGGCTTCTAAAACAGCTGGTCCCGCTGATGAGATGTGAGAGTTTGGAGATCACAGAGTCTCTGGTTCTGGGGTTTGGATGCACAAATGCTCTGGTTTTCAGGTACAGAAATATATACTGACAAAACACACTTTCACAGCTCCAGTCATGCACCTGAGAGTTGGGTCAACCGCTAAAATTTTCCTCCTCCCCCGGACTAAGCTCAGCACCATGGGTGATCGGGCCTTCTGTTCTGCTGCCCCTCGTCTGTGGAATGCCCTCCCTGACCATCTGAGGGCTCCACAGACGACTGACACATTTAAAAAAGGACTTAAAACTTTCCTTTTTAGCAGAATCTATAACTTTAATTAACATTGCTGCTTTTTGGTCAGGTTGTTATATAGTTATTATTTTATTTTTTATTGATGCTTTTATCTGCTTTTACTTTGTAGCACTTTGAGATTTGATCCAATTGTAAAGTGCATTATAAATTAAATGTATTATTATTATTATTATTTTTGCTGTTGTTAAATGAATCGCGTCTGTTGTTCTCTGATGGAGAATCAACATACAGCTGGGAGGGATTGCACTCGATAGATTTCCATGACGAAACATAATGGGTAATTTGATGTGCTATATTGAGCCCTTATCTCTTGCATAACAAAGACACTCTTGAGTTCCTTTCCTATCAGTTAGTCATTCACATCTGTGTTCACATTCACTTCATACCAGAGATGCATCCAAAACATCCAGAGAAGGGAAAAAAACAG
Source organism: Lophius americanus (assembly GCA_037951165.1). Classification (NCBI taxonomy): domain Eukaryota; kingdom Metazoa; phylum Chordata; class Actinopteri; order Lophiiformes; family Lophiidae; genus Lophius; species Lophius americanus. The sequence continues at coordinate 606,559 of JBBDHG010000061.1, forward strand.
CATCAGTGACATAGAAGACAATTCTTTAAGAGGCAGAGAGGCATCACATTTTTTTAAAGGACACCAGGTTCCATTATGAAAGAGAGGTTTTTAATTTAAAATAGAGCACCTGTAATGTTTTCCAAATGGGCACTCATTGTTATTAAAGAGATTTAGGTCTTCCCGGACAAATTTGTATATCATTCCTTTGTTTGAGGATTAGTGGTTTTAGGGCATCTGACATTTCGAAATTCTATCTGTCTCTTGTAGATCAATAGATCAATGCCGCCTCTGATTCTGTATGTTTATAGGGAGCTAGTCGAAGAACTCCATCCACTGATGAAGGAAGCACTGGAGCGTAGGCCCGAGGTAACACACGCTCCCCCTCAGATGGAGATTGATTACAGAAAGATTCTTGACAGAACTCAATTAATTCTCTTGACCCCACAAAAAAATACAAAATATATAATCCTGATCAAATGTAATATTAATCAACCTGTGGAAATATACTGATTCTATATGAAGTTAGTGTTCATAACTTTTACAGATGTTTTCCATAAGTCAAATCATTTGATAATTATTGAATGTATATATTATTAAATGTAATTTAATGATTATGAAAATTTTATATTCTGTTCTGCTAATGTAAAGTTATGTTTTCTTTTACAAACTTACTAATACTGTATATATATATATAAAACTGTATGTAGGGTAAAATCTTTTAGTTCCACTGATGTTGTTTGAAGACTTGAAGGAAGATGTGCCCTGGTACGACAGTAAAATGAAACCCGAGTGTGCTTTCAGAACAAGAAGCGCAGAGAGAGGAGGGATCTTCTCAGGCTGCAGCTGCTGAGGATCTTTGAACTTCTAGCTAACGCAGCAGTTATCAGTGACAGGTAATACACGTTTGACCCCTGAATTCATGTTTTTCCTTATTTTCTGAAGCTTGTGCATTCTTGCTTCCTTTGCTTCTCTCAGACGCTTCCTCAGTAACCTCTGGTCTGATCATGATGGCGTTCCCTATCTCACATCACATGTGTTCTCCGATGATCATGTGACCATTGAATTCCATGTCCTTCTCCTCCCCTCTAGCACAAATGGAGCACTGGAGCGAGATTCTCTCGCTCTGGGGGCCTTGTTCCTGGAGTATGTTGACCTAACCCGGATGCTTCTGGAGGCTGAGAATGAGAAGGAGTTGGATGTGCTGAAAGACATCAGGGCCCATTTCAGTGGAATGGTGGCAAATCTCATCCAGTGTGTTCCCGGTACATACTTTTATTATTTTTATGAAATAGTATATGATCTTTCATTGGTCTAAGAATGTAGTGTAGTAGCCATGACTTTAGGAGTGCAAAAGTTTCATACCATTTGTGTCTTCCATTTTGACACTGCAACTCTCCCTCTCTTTCTCTCTCTCTCACATCTGCACAGTCCACCACAGGCGCTTCCTCTTCCCTCAACAGTCCCTCAGACACCATCTTTTCATCCTCTTCAGCCAATGGGCTGGACCGTTTAGTGTCATGTTCACTCCTCTTGATCGCTACAGTGACCGCAACCACCAGATAACTCGATACCAGTACTGTGCCCTAAAGGTTAGCAATAACAATACTCCCACGTCCTACCATGTTTGTTCCTTTCACCCTGTTCTTTAGAAGCCTCGGCATTACCCGAACTAAAACCTCTCTCCCCTAGGCCATGTCGGCTGTCCTGTGTTGCGGCCCTGTGTTTGACAACGTGGGTCTCTCGACTGACGGCTATCTCTACAAATGGCTTGACAACATCCTGGCATGCCATGACATTCGGGTACTGCATTTAATTTGTGGCTCTGGACATTTTGAACGTGTTATTTTATTTATAAAAATATACGTAGCAATGACAAGTTTCAGCACTTACTGTGCCGGAAATGTATCATTCAAATTTAGGTTTCCTTCTTTTTATTGCTTCTTTTGGGACATCTTTGGATTAGTCCCTCTACATAATCATATTTTTGGTCTAGGTACACCGTTTGGGATGTGAGGTGGTCATCCTGCTCTTAGAACTGAATCCGGACCAAATCAATCTCTTCAACTGGGCGGTGGACCGCTGCTTCATTGGATCTTACCAGCTGGCATCTGGATGCTTCAAGGCCATCGCTACAGTCTGCGGTAACAGGTATGCAATCATTGGAACAGTGACGTCTTACGGTATTCATAAGTTGTATTCTTTGGTTTAACTTTAATTCTCACGCCGCCAACTTATGTCTCTTAAACATTTATGAAGCTAGTTCTCATTGCAACCAGCAACTAATGAACATTTCCCCCTTACTTTTCCAGGAATTACCCATGTGACCTTGTGACTTTGCTCAATCTGGTTTTGTTCAAGGCCTCAGACACGAGCAGGGAAATATATGAGATCTCCATGCAGCTTATGCAGGTACCTAAAGCACAAGAGCAAAAAATAGTTCCAATAAAATATATTTAGAATTGCATGCTTGGCAAGGAATTTTAACTGTAAAAGATAAATCATATCTCTACAGGTGCTGGAGTCTAAGCTGTGCGCCTACTCTAAGCGGATGGTGGAACAGAAGCCTAGTAATATTTTGTATGGAACACACGGCCCCCTGCCTCCACTGTACAGCGTCAACCTGTCTCAACTCTCCATTCAGCTGGCCAGCATGTACCCTGAGCTCACACTACCTCTGTTCTCAGGTATATTTTTCTCGGGGAAGACACTGAAGTAATTAATTACAAAAGTTAACAAAACAGCTTCCTGAATCCAAATAAATGTATTTTTTGGAGAACATAACATCCTTGTTAAATAAAAACCCCACTCAGTGTTACGTCTCCATACACCTTTCAATGGCAAACACTGCATCTGATAGCTGTTTCCATAATTAGGGGGGGAAAGGACCTTTATTTTGACCAAATGAACCAACAAGCATCTCATTTTCCTATTAAATTTTCCCAAAAACAATCTTTTTGAAACCTCACTTTCAGAATTGCCAAAAGGCTCCCTGCACTTCTTGAGAGATTTGTTCAATCTCATCATTGTTGAACATATTTTAATGATTTTCACCTTCCTCAAGGCTTTTGTAAGACTCATAACATTATTGTTTTGTTTTGCCTGTTCAGAGGTGAGTCAACGTTTCCCAACCACCCACCCCAATGGCAGACAGATAATGCTATCCTACCTGCTACCCTGGCTTAGTAACATTGAGCTATTGGACACAGGGCTCCTACCTCCTGCCTCAAGCCCCTGCACACCAGAGGAAGAACCTGACAGTCAGGGTGTGCCCCCTTGTCTGAGAGGCAATGGGTGGGGTTCCCTGCAGGCGACCTCTCTTGTGCTCAACAACCTCATGTTCATGACTGCTAAGGTAGGGAGTTTTTTTTGTGATATTTCTCCGCTGGGGTCAATGAAGTCCATTTCCTTCAAATGGAATATTTGTTGTTTCTAGTATGGGGATGAGGTTCCTGGCCCGGAGATTGAGAATGCTTGGAATGCTTTAGTGTCCAACGAGAGGTGGGGAAACAACTTACGGATCACCCTGCAGTTCCTCATCAGCCTGTGTGGAGTCAGCAGCGATACCACACTGCTTCCTTACGTGAGCCTTGTCTTAAACACCAACAACAACAAATTACATTTAATTGGATTTGCCTCAATCAAAGTTCACATTTTCAACAGGAGGCAACGTACGGAGTTACGAGTAAAATAATGTAGAATATAGTTAAATGACAAAGTTTGTGTGTTACTTTTTGAGTCTACTTGTTCAGCAAATATGAACTACTAGACTAGTTAATCCACAATCTACTACAACTAGTTAATCTTGTATCGGTTTCAGATCAAGAAGGTGGTGATCTACCTGTGTCGCAACAACACCATCCAGACTATGGAGGAGCTGCTGTTTGAGCTGCAGCAGACTGACCCCGTCAACCCTGTGGTTTTACACTGTGACAACCCTCCCTTCTACCGCTTTGCTGCCAGCAATAAAGCCTCCACCTCACAGACAGGTGAGAGGAGAAGTTTCTGACCGATTCTATCGTGTTTATGGTAAACATTACTGTAGTTCTGAGGACTTTCTCTGAAAATGTCTCATGTGTAGGGACCACCTCCAGCAGCAACACTGTAGTAGCTGGTACGGATAACTTGCCAGACACGGATGAGAACAAGCTCGTCAGAGAGAGTGAAGAGCGGTCAGTATTCAGGCATGTTATACATGCTTTTATTGACAAGGCATTTTGAGGCTGTGTTTCAGTCTTTAATTAATGAGGCTTGTTAAAATAGATAAAATATGTCAAATATATCCACATCACACTACTTAGGCAGCAAGATTAAAATCATTTTTTATTTGTTATCACTTCTTTCAGCCGGGCAAGGGCACACAACAGACTGGAGTCACGCTATAGCAACAGCTCTGGAGGCTCCTACGAGGATGAAAAGAGTAAGTTGTCCTGAGAATAAAACTGAGAACCTGCTGCCTGGTAGAAGGAGTACTCACACACAACGTCCATGAGGACTCACAGCTGTTCGCTATTTGAATAGAGCTCTAAGGCATGGATTCCCCCTGTCAATCTTTTTTATCTTCGCCACTAGATGTTAAGCATTTATTCTATTAGTCAGTGTTTGACAAGCTACCAGGAAAAGGTAGTGAGCCAAGAAACCATCAATTCCACATTAACTAAAGCTTCAGCTCACAGAAACTTCCCCTCCAGAAACTTAGCAAGCTAAACTCTAGCGGCTATGACTGCATAGTGGGTGATGCAAAGTGTTTGAGTTTAGAAAGATGAGCATCTGTGAAAAGTCTCCTGATTTGTGTGATGCTACCTATTCCAAATATTTTTTGAGATCAAAAGTGATGTAAAACAAAGGGGATTATGTATAATTAGACGTTAAAACTTTTAAAGAAAGCAAATGAGTGTAGTAACTGGAATTTGAGATTCTTCATTTCATGAATGTCATAAACTTGATTAATTTAATAGAGTTAAAATAAAGACTTCCATTAATATTCAGATTTGCAGTCTGTGCTTCCCTTTAGATCACCCTTGTGCTGAAATTAAAAATGGGTGAAATATTTTCTCTTCCTTGATTTTATTTGCTCTATGTAAATTTTCCTTCAGAAAAAGAATACAATATTTGCAGTTATACATTACAGCGTATTCCTTTGTTCTTGAAATACCTAGATGGTGACATCACTCATGGTTTGAATTCCACTCATGTAAATAATTAGCTGCTGGTCATTAGTGTAGAAAAACAATTTTGAACCTAACAGTCTGTGTATTTTGAAAATTTAACGGTTAAGTGTATGGAATAGCTAATATTATTGATGGCATATCGATGTGTTTTTGAAGCTGACCCACTGCCACCATATGCTGGTTGGCTACTGGGCGTTCTGGAGACCAACCATCCTCAACCGTTGCCCATGCCTGTTAACGGTGGCTGCTGGGCTCCTCTGGTTGACTACCTTCCAGAGACCATCACACCTAGAGGACCACTGCACAGGTAAGCTCAAATAAACACAGACACACACTGTACAATCTTTAAAAGAGCTACAACAGTCACACACAGAAAAGTGACTCAGAGGAGAGGGATGTTGCTTTCAGTTAAGCGTTTCAGTAAAGTGAGTAAAGAAAGGAATTATTTTCTCCCACTCACAGATGGTCAGATAACTAAACTGCAGCATAGAATGAAACCTGGCTGGACATTTGTCACGCCATTTGTCACCTTATTGAACACTTAGTTCAAGTGGAGCGTTTTCAATCTTATTCATAGAGTTAATTCAATAATGATTGTGTTTTCTTATTTCTGCTACTGCAGATCATAGTATATGAGGGAAATGTGATTTTTTTTTCTTTTTTTTCTTTACTTTGACCATATTTGTAACGGAATGCTATATAGTATATAAAATTTTGCTTATTGAACTCTGGCCATCGTTCTCAGGTCTGCTACGTAAACAATGAATATTAGAAGGGGTTGTAACCATGTACCTCCTCTTTCTCGCTTTACACCGGAAAAATCAGTACCGAAGGTTAGATTTATGATGCCTAAATTTATGGTGTATTACAGGAGAGCAGACTTTTATTGAATAAATGGGGATTTACTCACCCGTAATTCAAGCTTCTGTATTTGCAGCTAGTCATTTTATTAACATTCAGTATTAGGTGGGTGTTCCCCAATACCAGCAGTAGCATAAACAACACCAGTTTTTTGGATGAAACTTAAATGACAGATAAACCACAGGTATAATCATAAATGAACAGCAACTATTTTGATATTAGTAATTTTTAAAAAAAAAAGTGCACAAAAATAAGTGATTCAGAATGACCAACTGTGATCAATTTTCTCTTTTTTATCTTTCACAAAAATTTATTTCAGTCAAATGTTGAAAAAACGGAAAAAAAGCAATCTGATGACGTAAATTTTTTTTCATAAAAATGCATTTGTAAGTAAAAAGAACATAATTAATGATAATATTATGATTATCTTAAAAAGAATTAGTAAAACAACTGACTTTATTGCAGCCCCAATTTCACTGAAAGACAGACATATGTATCCTATTCCTACAGAACTATCCGATCTCAATGTTTGCCATAATTATTCCAGAACATGTGGGTAAACTGACTTCACATGGGCTTGAAACAAATATGAAATAGATGGTCAATTAGCTCATGACCTCACCTAAGATCTCATGAAAGAGTGAAGTATTTGATATTTTGTGTAACCATAAAAGCTTTATGTTTATTCTGCCTCAGGTGTAACATTGCAGTGATCTTTATGACTGAAATGGTGGTGGACCACAGCGTGAGAGAAGACTGGGCTTTACACCTGCCCCTCCTTCTACATGCCCTCTTCTTAGGTAGGTGTGCCACACATTTACACATATCTCAACTTTTGTCTAATGCGCCTTCAGCTCACAGCTACAGCCAAGTGTAGTAGTCAAAAATAAACTGGACGAGCTGGTTGTCCAATAGCTATAAATACGGGGAAGTCCTCCACACTGTCACACTCTTATCTCCCAAGTCAGAGCATCAGGTCGTCTAAGGACCAAAAAGATAAGATACAAAAATCATTTTTCAGTGGGTGTCAACAGAAAACCAACACATCAGCAGAAAGATAACCTTTAGGTGTGTGGGTGTTTTTTGGGACTTCCATTAAGTACTTGACATTGTGAAGTTTTATCTCCATCTCACACGGACATTGAGCACAGACAACCTTTTATGTCACCCCAGACACAAAGACATTCCCCAAGGACTGCATTTCTCACACAAAAATGTGTTATCTCCTACATGGACCCACATCTACATTGTCAGCTGTGCAGAAATGCATCATTATGCACGCTATATGTTCAACATACTTACCCTCAAGTGTATGTTCTCCATTGTCATCCAATCTATTGCTCTTTAGTCATGAAGTTGTACGGAAAGAAATGTTTTCTCTATAGTGATGATGTGTATAGTACACAAACAGGAGATACTCGTTCCCTGGTAGGGTGTTGCCCATTCGTATAAGAACAACAGCCTTCATACAAACAGACCATTAAGAAACCATAGACCAACATTTCTGAGTTCAGCAAAACTATTTATCTAGTATTTGACTTCTGTTGATACATTTCATCCTTAAAATGTACAAACTGGTTTTCAGAGCAATATATATATATATATATATATATATATATATATATATATATATATATATATGCTGTTAAATGTCAGCATCTGTACAAGCTAATTAAAAAAAATTATAGAGAGAAAAAGATAAGCATGGAACTGAATTAATTAGTCCTTTTTCCTCTTAAAGAGTTTATGTACATACTTAAACGCATTTCATGGTCTTCTTTGGGTATTGAACATTAATCCAGTTGTCTTACTGGATGTTTATGTTACTGGGTTGTTACAGGTCTTGACCACTATAGACCAGAGGTCTATGAACACAGCAAACGTCTCCTTCTCCACCTCCTCATTGCTCTCTCCTGCAACAACAACTTCCAGGTCAGAGTCAGATCATATAATTTGCTGTCCATTTACTCTTTCAGCCCAATTAACTTCATTATCCAACAGTACTACTTTGGAAAAAACTTTCCTCTGAAGAACCTTCCTTTTTATATTTACAGGTGATCGCTTCAGTGCTGATGCTGACCAGAGAGATCAGTGACAACAAGACTCTCACCATTAAGTCCAGCTACCACACAGAGTACCATCAAACACGTGAGTAGAAAACAGTTTCCCCAGTGGAGTATCAATAAAGGCCTTTAGGAAAACATTATTGTCTGCTGTGTAGCCATATGATAAAAGCTGTAGGACAATATTTTAGTTTAGTTTAGTTTAATTTAGTTTATTTAACATGGACATATAGTAACATTGGCTCTGCAACATTTACCCATGCACAAACCCCAGATGCCTTTAGTGTTTATAGCAAAATGCAAATTGTCAACAACTGCCCCCAGGAGGCTTTTAGAAGTAATCGTTATAAAATTAAAGAAGAAAAGGAAAAAGTGAAGTAAGAATATAATAACATTAAAATCACAGTACAATTATCAGTGCAATACAAATACAAAATTAAATATATCAGAGGACTACAGATATGTACTTATATGTTTTATAGCACATCTACTTCTCTATTCTATATCATCTTGTTCCTCTAGATACACCTGATTTCTTGCGAGAGTGGCAGGTGTCGCCAGTGGTGGACTCTGGACTCAGTTCCACCTCCAATTCTTCCTCTGCCAGTCTGGGGGGCGGCAGCACTGCAGGCAGTGTTGGAAATTTGCCTCTTGTGACACCGGATGACCTGGAGGACCTTGAAGATACACCCAATGAAAACGATGAAAAGACAAACAAACTCATTGAGTTTCTCTCCACCAGGTACGCACAACTCTACAGCAGCGGAGCCAGTGCCACATTTTGGCATAGATATGGTCAAACCGGTATGTTTGTGAAGTGCGTGCAGGTGTGTGTGTGTGTGTGTGTGTGAAATATTCTAGTGCTTGTATAACGTGTATGTGGTGCCATTGGTGGTGGGTATACAGTGCCTGGAGTACTGTGTTGTTGTTGCTCAGAGCATTTGGGCCGCTGTGGGTGCACGAAGACATCACACCAAAGAACCCCAACTCCAAGAGCACTGAGCAGCTCTCCAACTTCCTACGCCACGTCATCTCTGTTTTCAAGGAGTCCAAGTCAGGTGAGAAATTTTAATATACCAATGAATGAGAAAAACATCACAACTCACTTTCTACCACATGTTTCACATTTAGCATCTCTTATTATTCATTTTCATGTTAAAATGGAGTTCTTGAAGCTGTCGTCTTTGCTCTGCCTTGTGGAATCCCAACAGACTTGTTATAAAATCCCACATATTGCTACAGAATAAATAAAATCTAGACCATATAATGCTTATCTTCTCACCAATTATGTGATTTATTAAAAGTAATAATCCCTATCTCCAAACAAATCTACAAGGGGTATATTTATGTGTTTGCACAGATTTCCACCTGGAGCACCAGCTGAGCGATGTGGCTTTACAGACAGCTCTGTGCAGCTCCTCACGTCATTATGCCGGGCGCTCCTTCCAAATCTTCAGAGCCCTTAAACAGCCAATCAACAACCACGCTGTTGCTGACCTGGTGTCGCGCCTCGTGGAGGTGGTGGGAGAACATGGGGACGAGGTGCAGGTGAGAGCGGACTAGTGATTGGAAACAGGAAACCAGAGAGCCATGATGAGACCCTATTAATACTGCAAATCTGAATGCATTTTGGCACCTATTGGTGGGACTGTATAATTCAACAATATGTTTGTTTAAGGGCTATGTGATGGAGGTGCTGCTGACGCTGGAATCAGTAGTGGTGAATCTAGCAGAGTGTCTAAAAAACAGCGACCTCATGGCAGCTTTAACCAGGTAAGCCCTGTGTATTAGTGAAAATGTTGAAATCAGTCCGCCGTTGTTTTTCATATTCGACTGTGTTACATTTTACTACGTTTGGTTCACAGCACATCTTCACCGGACTTTTTGACTAGCGATAAACTGATGAACCGAAAAAGCACAGGTCAGTTGAATTTCCCAGGCCCAGGATTCGCCGGACTGTCTTCGCAACGTCACCAGCGCTCCTACTCGGTCCCCAAGAAGTTTGGCGAATGTGGCCATCACTCGAGTGACCCTCCTCGTAGTGCAACCCTGGACCGCATACAGGCAAGAAATGAGGACTCCTGTTCAGTTGGACACCCTAATACAACAACCTTACACCTAATGACCACAGTTATCCTCGCTAATTCAGAATTCATTTTCAATTAACAGGCCTGCAACAATCATGGCCTCGCCCGAACAGGAAGGACCCCCGGGTCCTGTACATCGTCCACCAATCGTATTGATCCCAGTGTTCTATCAGATCCCGCCCATGTTTCCCATCCATCATCAATACTGGCCACAGTCTTCTGGGTGGCAGTGTCACTCATGGAGTCTGACTTTGAATTTGAATATCAAATGTCTCTTCGCCTCGTTCACAAGCTGCTATCAAAGGTAGATGAACTGAAACTTACTGAACTTAAAGGCGAAGTTACTTAATTTCAGAAAAAAATGTATTGACTTCTCACCAATGAGACCCACTTACTTTTTCTTCAGAGTTTAAAACTTCCTGTCCAACAAATACAAAATGGTGCCCTACTATCAGCTGTATGCCTTTTCTCTTAAATCAAAAACAACTCTTAATCCCCAGGTGCCTTTAGACAGAGCAGAGAACCGCGAACGCCTTGAGAAGCTGCAGGCTCAGCTGGGTTGGAGTGGATTCTCCGGGATTCAGCAGCTTCTATTGAAGGGTTTTACCTCCCAAGCCACTTTTGACCTCACCCTACAGCTCTTCTGCCAGCTCACGCCGGTCTCCCGTATCCCTGTTGTCGATAGCTCACAGTCTATAGGTACATTTTCCCATCCAGTGTTATTTTATTAGCTCAGTGACCGAGAAACTCTTCACAACCTGATCTCTGTTGTGCAGGTTTCCCCCTGAATGTGCTCTGTCTACTTCCTCACCTGGTGCAGCACTTTGGCCACCCAACTCAGTTTTGTAAGGAGAGTGCCGAGAGAATTGCTCAGGTACTGTACAGTTCTTCACTCGAGTTCAGTCTTGTTGACTTTAGTTTCATTTAGGTGATGCTTTCTTAAAAGCAAGACTGCCTGAGACTGTGTTTTGCCTATTTCTTTTTTCTTACTCTCTTTTTCCCTGTCTCAGGTGTGTTTGGTGGAGAAGCACACAAAGATGTCGCATTTGGCCCATGTAATGACTCTCTATAAAACACGGTCCTACACACGCGACCCCTTCTCCTGGGTCAGTGTGGTTTGCCGCTACCTCCATGAAGCTTTCTCGGACATTACGCTCAACATGGTCACCTATATGGCTGAAGTAAGTGCTAAAAAATGTACATTCTCATATGTAGTTTCACATGGATACCTTTAATACAATGTAGCTTTATGGATTCATTTGTTTGTAACTTACTGAAAACCGTCAGTGTTTTTAAACAAGTATGATTAATAAGTGGTCTACACCAATCAACCACAACATTAATACAAGATACTGTTTACACTGTTGTGTCTAATCAGTGTATAATTCAAGTCGGGTGCAAAATGGTTTCATGTTGATGTTCTGTTCAATTACCTCTTCGTTGGTTCAGGATAATCCAATCACTTAAGTCCCATGTCATATTACCCATGCAGCCTCTTAACAAGATCAGCATTTTAGTTTAATTCTATGTTATAATAATAAACTTTATTCATACTGCACTATGCAAAACAGATTGCCTTAAACTATTATAACAGGAATAAACATAAAAAGACTGACCCCAATTAACAAGGATAAAATAAACAGTTGAATCAAGTAAGAAATGTGGAGAATAACATGTACTAGGATTAATAAACATGTTTTATTTTTTAAATTTTTTGAGAAGTGATTTAAAAGATGGTATTGATTGACATCAGGTCCCCATGCGGGGAGTTTTAGTCCTGAGAGTCTTTAACTAGAAATGCCTGATCCCCTTTTGTCTTGAGCTGGGACAGGGAGATAGCTAGAAAAGTCTTAGAATCTGCAGCTGTGCCCGTCAGCATTATAGCTAGGAGGCCGACAATGAAGAGCTTTAAAAGTAATCAATAAAATCTTAAAGTCAGTTCCAAATTGTGTGGCTCAGCCCTGAATGCAGCGAGTTGCTGAAGTCCAAGCATGAGGATATAAAGGCGTGGTTGACCATATTTTTTAGATGATCTGTTACTTATCCTGTCTCCCTCTCTCAGCTGCTGGATAAGGGCCTTCCCGGCATGCAGCAGTCTCTCCTTCAGATCATCTACTGTCTGCTCAGCCACATGGACCTGACTACTGTACATGTCAAACAGTTCAACGCTGATGTCACGAAGACCATTGAGAAGTTTGTCCAGGTAGGTGTCCTTTACTAATTTGTGTCGGCTGAAGCTAATCCCTCTGCTGTCTCTTGTGTTGTAGTGTGATGTGAAGTTTAAAAAGTTTACTCTCTTATACTGAACAATTCTGTTTATGATGTTTTCAGACCATACACTGGAAGGATGCCTTAAACATCCTGAAACTGGTGGTGTCACGCTCTGCCAGTTTAGTTCATCCAGTCTACGGCCACTCTCAGGGTGATCTGTCCAACCTCGAGGTCAGCAGGGTGTGGGATGGATCGGCCAAGGCTTTGCCTGGAAAAACACTCGACTTCACGTTTGACATATCTGAGGTAAGAAAACAACTCTTATTAAATGGTGATTATAGCAAAACATATTGGGATATGGACGCATGATTGTGAGGGTCTTTATGCCTGTGTTCCATTCACAGACTCCAGTTATTGGACGCCGGTTCGACGAACTCCAGGGTTCCGGTGGTAGAGAGGGGAAAGCCAGAGCCATGGCTGTAACCCGCAGCACATCCTCCACCTCCTCTGGATCCAACTCCAACACAATCCTGGTGCCTGTCAGTTGGAGGCGACCGCAATCCTCTCAGGTACACAATTATATCCTACTGTCGTTACCATGCACACATCTTAAATCTGCCAATCCCTATATTTATTTACATAGATCTAACCGTAAGTCTTTGACCAGGTTTCTCAATACTGTCGATTGCTGGAACACGAGGGACAAACAGGGTTATTAGGACTAAGAGAAAATTCAATTATCCAATGACAGACCCAAACTTCTTTGTCTTGATATTGATATATAAATAGCTAAACTTTTATCTTGTATGTGAATGTTAAATACAGCGCTCAGCTGTTCCATTGGTTATTCAAACATTTGAAGCAGTTTAACATGAGCATTCAAAAAGAGGAGTGGACTTATAAGTTTTATGTCAACTCCTTAATTCTTTCTTGATGATAATTATTGCTATCTTTCACCTGTTTGCAGAAAAGAACCAGGGAGAAGCTGGTGAACGTTTTGTCTCTGTGTGGACAAGAAGTTGGACTCACAAAGAATCCATCTGTAAGCAACTTCCAATATTTCTTCACAATACTCTACCTCTCCTCCCTGCTTCTGTATGATCTATTGTTTCAGGAAATCTGTGTCCTCTGTAGTTCTTTTTCAAAGCCAGTCTCTTGAAAGTATGATAACAAAGACATTCATTTATATTTAACCTTTAAAAACAACTATTTAGAAACTGATTTCACAGACAAGGCAAAGGTAGTAATTTCAGAAGGCAACATAAAGAGAAAGCTCAAATCCATAAAGTCAAGCAATTGTAAGACAGAGTTAAAAATATTTAAAAACAAGATGTGCAGTGGCTGGAATAAAACAATAAGATAGACATGTGAGACAGTCAAAATAACAATCGATGAATTCAAAAAGAGAGTGAAGATGAAGGAGAAGCAACTGGTTTTGAAACTGGGAGGTGCTCGGGAGGTGCTTGAAGCAAATGTAAGAGGGATGTGATGTTTTCTGTTAAAATCAGTAAGAAGCTCAGCTTCTGCCTTTTGAACCGCAGTATTTTCAGATTTTTACCGGAGAGAAAGGAGTTGCATTTAGTCTTGATGAGAGAAGATCAAAGAGTGGATGTCTTGAAAGTGGGGCTTGAGAGATAAGTGTTTGATTTTGGAAAAATGGTTAATTACTGAAGGAAGCAGGGCTGGGCACCATGTTTATGCGGGGAATTGAAGGAAAGATTTTAAAAACCAAAACACTCAGGTTTCTGGTGTAAGGCTTAGCATTGGAGGATAATGGACAGAGATAATTCTTAGTGATCATTTCTATGGTGTTAGGGGGGCTGGTATTATTATGGATTTGGATCTGTTTTCAACAGTTTATGTAACTAAGACAGTACAAAACAACAAGTATTTCCACCTATTTATGGAAAACAATAAGGTTGATGTTTTCACAGTACGTGATTTTCCTCGTGTCTGTGATAAATGTTGACTCTTGTTTCTTCTCGTCAGGTGATCTTTTCATCATGTGGCGACTTGGACATGATGGAGGTGCGGGAGAGCGGCGTGTCGTCAGAAGAGGGTGGAACCAGAGAAGACACACTAGACGACACCGCCAGTGAGCAGCAGTTCAGGGTTTTCCGAGACTTTGACTTCCTCGACGTGGAGCTGGAGGACGGAGAGGTGAGATTCACGTGTCCCTGTATGCCACATGATATAAATTGAGAACAGTAAAGCATCGTCATCTTTCTGTCCCTTTTACTTTTAATACACACACACACGAATTTCCTTCTTTAGCATCACCATGTTTGAAATATGTTTCTCTGTCCCGCCTCCTTGTCTCCCTCTCTGTCTAACTCTTTGTCTCTCTCTCTTCCCCTCGCTGCATAGGAGCTCCAGGTAAGGTCTCTCACACTGAGCACTTACATTAGCTTCCATAGGCGCTGTGGTGTTGCTGGCTCCTTTGATTCCCTCTGAAAAAGAAATGAAAGGATGTTTGTGCTTCATTTTGCTCTCACAGCTTGGTTGCAGATCTATATTTCCCACAATGTTGACAATCTTGTGTCCTATGTGACAATAGTGCCATGTCTTTATGGGATAAAGATTAGCATATTGATTGCAAACAACCTTTCAAGCATATTTTCCTGCCATGAGTAACAGTTTTGCATTTTTTGCTTATCAGATGTTCTTAGATGGCAACTGTTCATTATCTTTGAGGTTAACATTGAAATCACTGCGTCCATTGCCGCCACCATTGTCCTCTCAACACTGCTGTGTGTTTCATCTAGGGTGAGATCGTCGATAACTTTAATTGGGGTGTGCGGCGGCGATCTCTGGACAGCACCGAGCTGGGCGACCTGTTGGAAGAGAGCCAGCACTCAGGCAGCACCCCAAGTCTGGGTCATGAGGACCCCCACGATTCAGACGAGTCCTCGGAGGAGGAGGAGTCCTCAACTAGTCAGAGCCTCTCTCACTCTCAGCTTGTGCGTAACTGTTGGATAAGTAGAGCATTAACATCCACCGGGGCCTGGATAATCATTTTACACTAATGAATAAATTTAACAGAATCAATCAATCCAAATTACAAATATTCCTGGTCTGCCTCTCTCTATTTCAGACCAACCCATCTCCGTCAGAAGAAACGAATCACACTGATTCTCTGTCTACTTCTTACGACACTTCTGCTGACCTACAATCCCTCAATACACCCCCCCAGGGTCAAGGAGCACTTCATGATGATCTCAGTGGCTTACATGTGAGCAAACGTAGATACGCTGATAAGCCACAACATTAGAACCAATAGCTTGTTTTAATAGGTGTATGTATTTCTGTATTCATTTGTCATCTGCAGAAAAATCTAATTTCTTTTTATTCTCAGGTAAGGGTTTGCGGCGACGAGGAGGACACACAGGTCCAGGATGATGAGCTGTCCCTAAGCGCTAACGAACTCCCTCATGGCTCAGACTGCGGGGAGAGTTTTACTCTCGAGTTGCCGGGGCAACCTCATGACCCGCTGGGCAATCTGGACCGCAGCCTAAACGTAGACTATTACCAACCTCCACTGGACTTTTTAGACCCCAACTGCCTGCCCAGGTGAGTGAAAAGCACAGAAATCAACATGGAGCAGTATTTGAATGGAATGTTAAATCCCACAGCATTCAGCACAGTCTGGAGGATACATAACATCCGCCCATCTGGTTGTTTGTGTAATCATTTCCTCCTTTAGCTCCCAAGCTGTTCATACAAGAGTTAATATAAACATTGCTCATGTTCTGAGGAGGTGCCTCCTGATATTTTGGCATTTAAATTATGAATATTTGTTGTTCATTTTATGTTTTTAGAAAATTCATCTTGGTAAGGTTTATTTCCAGAGCATAACTTTTACTATATGTCATATGTCATCCTGTGATGGCTCATGTACTCAGCTGATTGATTGACGGACGTCTGAGTAAGCCACGATTAAACTGCAGTCTAATCAATCATTCAAATCTGTCATGACCACATTGTCTGTGGCTGCACTGCAGCATTTTGGAACATCCGGTCATTAATGTCAGTTCTTTAAGGCTGCGGGTGTTTTTGCATGCTCATATGTGAGAACACTAATTAAAAATGAATGGCACGTAAAAGACTGCATACCCCCACCAAGGCTAGCTCTTAGTGTGGATACATAAAGATCAGCCACTGTGAATTCATGATGAGGCATGAAAGAGATCTGGGTTTTTATCCAGATCTAAATCTTGGTAATCTAAATATGTCCAATTTTTTACATCTTAGTTTTATGGAGCATTTCTTGAGAATTTAGCGAAGCCAAGGAGATTATTGATGAATCTTCTTCTCTATAGAGATGTGTTGGGCGATGCCCCGGTCCTCCACACAATTTTGTGGGAATATATTTTTCAA
This sequence comes from Lophius americanus, assembly GCA_037951165.1. Classification (NCBI taxonomy): domain Eukaryota; kingdom Metazoa; phylum Chordata; class Actinopteri; order Lophiiformes; family Lophiidae; genus Lophius; species Lophius americanus. Next base: position 623,308 of record JBBDHG010000061.1, read on the forward strand.
AAGTAGGGAAACAGATGGAAAATTACATACTTTTAAAGACAATCTAAAATTGCTGCAGCTGCCTAGATCTGTAACGAAATTCTAATAACAAAAACAAAGAAACGCACACTGTTGAAACATAACATTTTTGGTGGGGGTTATCCTTATATCATAGAAATAGACTTTAAATCATGTGTTTAATCCCAAGATGAGCATTGATTTTTTTTCTCTTGTCCCCCATTTCTTTCCCAAATCCAGTTTACGAGATAATGTAGAGGACTTGGAAGACCTTGGTTTTCCTCCTCCACCCTCGCCATTCTTCTCTGCCATCTTGGCAGCCTTCCAACCCACAGTGTGTGACGACGCGGAGGACACTTGGCGGTGTCACATCAACCAGCTTGTGACCGACTCAGATGGGTCCTGTGCTGTCCACACTTTTCAAGTCTTCTCATCTCTCTTTAAGGTAAATCATTGTAAGATATATGGGAACAGTCTCAATCCTACTCAACATATGCTATGCTTATAGTGAGTACATTCTGCAGATGTAAATTTGCTCACTTTGAGAAGATTTCTATATGCTGAAGGATTTTCATGGGTGCGTTTAGAAAAGCTTTGTAAAAACTTTTTGTCTTTCCCAGAACATCCAGGGTAAATTCTGCATCTTGACTACTGATGTTGCCAGTTACCTTGGAGAGGGCTTAAGGGGTATTGGAACAAAGTTTCTCAGGTCATCACAGATGCTAACCACATGCTCAGATTGTCCCACAATCTACATTGATGCTGACACTGTGAGTATTGATGGCATTGTTTACTTGCAGCTTTTATTTAGACCAGCGAGGTAAGTTTAGTCAGTCGAATGCACTGATAGCATTTCCTCTCTCTTGCTTGTATTTCCAGGTCATGTCCTATGGTCTACTTGAAAAGATGAAGTTCAGCGCGTTGGAGCTGCAGGAGTATCTAGATACTTACAACACCAAAGAGGAGGCCGCTGTATCGGTAACTCACCCTTTCATAAAGTCATTCTCTCACTATGTCAGTAAATCTGTGTGACTCCTCTCCAGACTAACAAACTAACGAATACCCACCATCCCTCCTCTCTGCTGCCCTCTTCCCCCACCATTGTTACCTTGTATTTTTCCCTCAGTGGTTAAGAAATTGTAAGGACACATTTCCCAGGTGCCCCGGTGACAGTGTGGTCACCTGCCAGCCTGGAGACTCAGAGGAGAAGGTACATAATAAAATAAATTATTTTCGCATGTTGATATCTAGACTTTAAAGGCAAACACGTTCAACATAACTTCTTAACCTGTGCTTTACTATTTCTGATCTATCTGCCAAGCTGTAATTTGTCAAACTGACATTTTTGCTCTCTTTGCATGTTTGCTGCGTGTTTTGTAGTTTAATGTCCTGACTCACTTAGCCGCCAAAGACAAAACAAGATTAAAAGATGCTGGGTTTTATACACTGTAGACAAATCTTGGTAGCTTAACTGTGACTAGTTGTGGTTTTAACTATCCACTGCATGTGTTTGATTGATACTTGTTCTTCCTTCTCACTTCACTCTGATGCCCTAACATGCTCTCTCGCTGTCTAGCAAATGGAGTCTCTTGCAGTAAGTTCTCTTACAAGTTTCTTCTGTTCCCTGCCTCAGATTCCTCTTAATTAACTAGCTTAGACTAATTTGCACATGACACTCTGTGTCAGCTTTGATTGTGTGTCTGTGTGGCGTTTACCTTTGAGAATGTGTGACGGTGTTTATGTGTTCTCTGCTACTGATGAATTCATGCTGTTTGTTCTTCTAGCAACTGGAGCTTTGTCAGAGGCTCTACAAGCTGCATTTCCAGCTCCTCTTACTCTTCCAGTCCTACTGTTCGCTCATTGGTCAAGTTCATGCCATCAGCTCTGTGCCTGAGGTAAGCTAGGGCAGAGTTAAAAAGTCATGATTTACAATATTAACACGAGAAGCTTTGTGACTGACTCTATTGTCTAAATAATGTCGTCATTGATTCAATGTCAATGTCGTGGATGCTTTTCTCTGCGAGTTCCTTTTACACATAGGATGATCATTTGTTTTAACAACACCCTAGAGATTTAATTTTTAAAGTATTGTGACCCAGATGAACTTACATCATTCTTTTTTGGTGCTTACATCATATAATACCAACATGTTTCTGTTATAATAAATTACACATACAGTATACCTTTGATATATTTCAGAATTTTGATTTATTTTGGTCATATTTACATTTCTCCCATTCTCATATGCACACATGCATATTTCCATATGTACAACAAACCAGCATTCCTATACAAATACATACATACACAAACATTCTTTTTTGACTGAAAAGATGTAAATAGACTGAAGCTATAACTTATTATACCTGCCTTTTTAACATATCAAATTTTGTTTTACTATAATATATCAATCTAACAAAAACAAAGACTGTCCAGAATTAGTCAAAAAATTGCTAAAGATATATGATATTTGAGATAATATCTGCTTTAACTTCAACAAAATAACTTTAATAACCAATTAGCAATAAAAATACAAAGATCCCCCTTTTTCAGAAAATCAGCACTGCAGTGCAGACACTTTTTTATCAAAACAAGCATTAACCTTTGCAGCAATCTGTGCTACCGTAACTCTTGGTTACGTGGGTTCAGACACGGACTAGCCATAGTTGCCCACAAATGACAAATGCACTTTGACAGTATTTACTGGTAATACCTTATGGGACATATTCACTAGGGCTGCAAACATTTATTTGTGCTGCTCCTTGGTCCAGATGTGCATCACAATTTATTTTTGAGATATTTTTGTAATTAACAAACAATCAGCAATGAAAACACTATCTGCTTGGTTAAGGTATGGTGATTGTTCAAGTGAAACATAGGTTAGCAAAAAAAAAAGTGACATGAGGACAGAGGATACCAAACCCAGATTTAAATATATTTCCACTGACTTGCCAACAAGTGCTGGGCCCATAATTCAGCGCAATGAATTACAGTTCCAGTCAGACCAACGTCCTTTTGACCTGTTTCAGTTAAAAAATTTATTTCTTAAATGTTTTAAGACTTTCCTCTCTTCTAACTTCTAAAGGAAATCTTGAATGATTTGAAGGTTCCGTCGGTGATTACTGAAATGCACACTCATCCACCATCTTCACCTTCCTGTGTCATAGTTGCTGAACATGTCTCGAGAGCTCTCCGATCTGAAGACCAGCCTGCAGACAGCAGAGGCGGCTGTCGCCAGTGAACTTGAACACAAACACTTGGCTCACACCCACACACATGCTACCCTGGTGGCAGCCATGGTTGTGCCCAGTTTCTCCACCTCTGAGGCAGCTGTGCAGGCCATACTGGAGTGCCTTAAGAACCATGAGTTCACCAAAGCTGTGCGCTACATCCAGGAGTTCAGGTAAATAACAAGCCCTTCTACAAAAAAACCGCAAGACTAAATAAAGGTGGTCAGATCAAGATCCAATAGTTTGTTGTGATACTAAATGGACTTAAATAATTTTCTCCTCGTTTCATATTTCGTTTTGTTCAGATTTTTTGTGCAGCGGGAGAGTGAGTTTGTAAATGTACTCTTGAAATGTGGACTATTGCAGTTTAATCTAGACAACATATTCTGGATGTAGTTCGTGTTCATTTTTTTAAGATAAACAATTGCTTTATGCAGCAGCAGCACTAAGTATGCACCTGTCATATTGACCTCTCAATCTCATTTTCAGGAAGCAGTGGCCCAACAGTGTTTTCGGTGGAAGCTCAGAGAGTGAGGTCCAGACACTCCTCAATGTCTACTTCCGCCACCAGACCCTGGGCCAGACCGGTACCATTGCCCTGGTTGGCTCAAGGCAGGATCTCAGCCTGATCTGCTCCAAGCTGCTGGAGCTCAACGGGGAGATCCGCGACATGATCCGCCGCGCCCAGGGTTACCGGGTCGTCACAACCTACCTCCCCGATTCCAGCACCTCCGGGACCAGCCTCTGACAGGAGCTGAGGAGCCCCCCGCCCCATCCTTCCCTACCTTAACATCTCCCTTCACTACAGTTGAGCCCCCCGAAACCATCTCTACATCTCTCACTGCCACCTCTGCCTGCACTCACAGACGGGGCCCAATACCCACACAGCTGGCCGCTGCCACCTCCTGTGGGTTTGCTGCCCCGGCTGCGCAGCTCCAGACGGATCCCCCCCTACTGCCTTTACCAACACCAAAACCAGAGCCACATGTAGAGCAGGACTCCAGACTGGCTCTCCTCTCTCCATCCTCATTCAATCTAGACTCCGATACCTCTTTGCCTGGTTTTCCCAAAGCCCAGGACCTGTTCTTATCATCTAGTTGGTCAATCCCACCAGATTTTACACTGCCACGCACGCAAGAGCCGAGGAGGAGGAGTAATTTTGATGAGAGCCTTTATCCCACCTTCAGAGGACATTTATCACACAGTTCGCCACTGTTGCGTTCTCACAGCAGAAAATACCTGATACCATCTCTTACATCTAGTATTCTCCCCACTGTAGCCTCAGAACACACTTTGCTCACAGGCTCCAACACAAATGCAACACCCACCCCCCCTTGGGGCTCACATCTCCCCCATTTCCCCTGTTCTCCCTACAAATATCCTTTTCCGCACTTACACCATCACCGTGACAAAGTCTTAACCCAAGGTCCTGCCCCGTCTTCGTCTCTTCCCCCTCCCCCGCCTCCCCTTCCCTGTCCCACTGGCCCAAAAGAGGCTGCAGCATGGGGTTGTTGTTGCGCCCTTGGTGGAGCTGCTATGCCCTTATCTCGCTACCTGGGGAAGGTGGGGAATGCTGCCCTACCCCTATTGAAAGTAGGGGGGCTCCTGAATGCTGAACCGTCAGATGTCCAGACCTGACACGTGAACTTAGAATGCCGGAGAATCTAAAGAACCTTCTTTGAATCCAAATGTCTGACCCCAACTAATCCTGAGCACATTAAATCCAAACAGGAAAAGACAACATCCCAGATGTATCTATGGAGTTGACACTTTAGGAATCATGTCCCAGACAATAGTTGGATGTATCACTGAAAGCACTTGCTACTGCAGATTGCTGCCTGCTGATAAAGATGACCCGATGTGATTCAGTACGAGCGCTAGATTAGCTTTATCGCTACATGTTGTAAAATTTATGTGCTCCAAGTTAAGTCCTGCTCGATGGTCCTCGATCAGTTCTCAGCAGTTATGTACCCGAGGAACTGTGAAGGCTCTTAGCTTGGAACCTGTTTCCCAGAGGAACTCAAGGCCTGGTTGAACTTGATTGACTGTTGCTGCCTCCTTCAGGAAGAACGTGGTTTGCTGGTAGTCCTAGCAGAGACAGCGTAGAAACTACCCGTGACCCTACATAACATCACTGGTAGAGCTTTCACTATTGCACTAAGTGGGGTTTTATTTTTTATTTTTTAAATGTTACAGCCAGGAGGTCATCTAACTGTTACTGTGAGAGCAAAGTCACCATCACTGAGAAGGAAAAGCCAAAAGCTGGATTAAGTTCCGTCTTCTCTCTACTCTTTTGAGACCTCGTTTAGAGGAAATTGTGCAATGCATGACCCAGAGGAATGCTTTCTACTCTACTAGTTGTCCCGCTTTCTGCTCCCACAAATGTTTGGCCTCTCCAGACTGACTGAAAGACTGATCAAAGACATGCAGAATATTCAAGCTTAATTCCTCATCATGTTGCCCTCGCTGTGTTTATACTCTTGACGGTGAAGCAGCTTCTCTCTCTCATCTCCTACTGTTGTAAACACTGGTGGACAAATCATGCCATTATCTGTGCACTCTTCTGTGGCGTCATTAGTGAGTGTACACACACTTTATATTTACACTGTACCCTGTGTTCACATGCCATGAGGACGGTGCATGTATACACTCAAATATTTTGTCTTTGTCTGTGTACTGTTTCTAGTTATAGACACACAGCCATCGTAGCATATATTTGTGTGTGGTACATACTGTAGTTACCTTACTAGTAAGGGATATGCTGACATTCAGCTTTCATTGTTGATGTTCCAAACAAGCCCAATGCTACTACTGAAGTCAAACACTTCCTGTCTACAGCCCTCTTTTGTGAACCTCCCTCGATTCCCCTCTATAACTTATTTACTGTACAAATCGCTTTCCTATTTATATGGTATCAGCTATAAAACAACATTTGACATTGGGTTTTATATTGATGTTTTTTCTCTTGAATCAAGCTGCCATGCATGTATCTTCTGTGTACTGTATGGAGTGTTGGAACTATTTATTGACTAAATCATATTTCATCTGAAAGATGTTTGAGGTACAAATGGGAGCTCTGAGCTCATGCGGGTATGTTTTATTTCCTGTGTGTGCAAGAATGTGTGTGTGTGTGTGTGTGTGTGTGTGCGCGTGTCAAACAAGAAATTGCACATTTTTAAAGCATTAGATTTTAGATAAAGATTGTAGTTGTCTTTTCCACCTTGTAAATACTTTTACAGCCTTTGTGAAGTTGTTTTGAGTTGATGCTCTGTAGAAGTTGTCAAAGTAAAAAAATGTAAAACTGTTGCCTGTCCATTTTAATGCCACTCCCTCTCATCACATCAACACAATGTTTGTGAATTTTAATGCTAACGATTGTGTACAGTTAAAAAGATAGATATGCGTATTCCTTGTTGTACCCCTTCAATTGAAAGTTTTCCATTTATTGTAGGCACCCATCTTATATCCCTGAAAAGTCAGGGATATTATGAGATGGTCATTGCCTCATCTACCACAGATCCTTCGTGTTTAACTATAACATGGATTATGTTCCATCGATTATTTTATACCTATATAGACCTTATTGCAAGGAAGAACTGAATTCATTTTGGGAAAGGTCTGTTGTTTTGCCCCATCAATAGGCGGAGCTTTAGCTGCAAAATTGTCAGGCTGTAATTTACCAACTGTTTTAATTTGGTGCATATGAATCAACTCAAGGAGATCTAATAATAATAATAATACATTTAATTTATAATGCACTCTACATTTGGATCAAATCTCAAAGTGCTAGCAGATCTCTCTTGTTTTACTCACTGGGGGAGTGTTTTTATAGAACACTGTCTTCAGGTCAGATTTAGTCCAACATTTGAGAGGAGGAAGCGACATGCGATTTTTCTTGTACATCATGTTTTACGGTCTAGGTTTTTCTTTAAAAGAAACCTACACCAGAAAGCAGTCAAACTTCACATTTAATTTGAGGGGTTCAGTCAGGGGGACTGCTTTAACAACGCAGGGAATTGGGGATTTCTCTGCGATTATACCCTTGCTGTCGAGGACCAGAGCATAGGCCCAGTTTATATAGGAACTGTAGTACTGAACATAATTTCACACCTGGTACCTAACACAGTGACGTCATCAGCGTTTGCCTGTTTTGGCCTACAGTATCAAGGCTGGCCACATGGGGCTCCTTCACACTAAAAAACTCTTCATCATAAAGATTCTACATTTTCTTAAATGTTTAATATTTAGATTTATAGAGGTTTACATTTTGCTGATTAAAAAATTAAGACTATAACTACTTGGACTTGGATGAATGAACAAAAACTGATCAGCTAGAAATGTAGAAACCTGCCATATTACAGAGATCTGGATTTAAATGAGTTTAATATCATCTAGAAGAATTCCATCAACCTTTAGATGCATTTTGTTTATTTCATATTTTAAATTTTTTATTGTTTCATGTTGAAGCACCAGAACTAACAGACACCAAGACATGTTGTGGAGTTGCTTCTAAGACACAAACCATGAGGAATTACTCATTCCAGACCAGGTGGATATCTAGAGGCAGCTCAGACTATGTATTTGAAGCTATAAGTGGTGTCACAGGAAAGCCTCATGCCTTTACAGCGACAGCACAGGTCCTGGCGATGAGGCCTCTTCATGTTGATATGCCTCTGCTTCTTCTCACAGCTGCAGGAGGTCTGAGAGCAGCCCTGGGGGAATAAAAGGAAGGACACTGATGTGAAGAGAAAAAGCAAAGAATAGGAGGATGGTTCTGAAAGCTGTTTTGGATTCGCAGTTTTAAGAAACTGAAAACTGTTATATTTATCTGTATATTAACGCCAATGTGCAGTGATGTTATCGAAACTCCAAACTCAGAATGAAAATTCAAACCTTCCAGCCCAGATAGAAAAAAATGTTTTATTGTTCAGTTATTAGCGGGCCAACCTTTCTCTGGGAAAGAAAAGTGATTGTACCTTGCAGAGGATAGACTCAACTCTGTAGGGGTTAAACCCCACCTGACACTTCCGGCAAAGCTGCTTGTAGTATACCTGACAATCATGAAAAATATACACCATGAATTCTTACTTTGAATGCAGCTTCTGCCCGACATATACAGAATAAGTGCATGCTAAATCCCAGACTGCGGTACTTATCAGTCCACCTACCTTACTGGTTCCAGAGATGCACCACACGTAAGCACTCTCCCACCGGATGTTGCACTGTTTGCAGTGGAAAAAGCCATACCTCTGCTCCAGGAACTAAAATTTAATAATGGAGGGAAAAAAATTGTGAAAAAAATGCAGTTGGGGAAACTGGATTTATCTATATGCTACATTGAGTTAAAGCTTTCAGCAATCTTGTAAGTATTTCATTTTAGGCACTATTTGTGATTTAAAATGTGACTGATTCTGGTTACTGTATGACCAAGGGTCAGCATGTTCATGCTAAAGAGTAAGGGGCCAAGGATGGAGCCCTGAGGGCTGGAAACCAGTCAAGGGGCCGCGGACCAAGTCAGTTTCATAAGAATCTTCTTTTGGGCATGATTAGGGGTGTGAGGACATGCGTAAATAGAATTACGTTACTTAATATAACCAGAAAAAGTCTTATAAGGGCAAAATAGTTTTGTAAAATTATGCTTTCCCAAAGGTTGAGCTGGTCTACTTAAAACGGACTGCTTTCTATGAAATGATGGAATTAAAATTTCATTATGAAATCATTTTATAAGCCTGAAGATTTTTACTATGTAGAAACCTGCTGGACCCAATTATTTATCATTTCATCATAAATTCAGAGTTTCTAAGATATTAGATGAATTAATGTCCCAAAAATAAAACATGCTAAGAAATCATTTTTCTACAGTTTGTTTTTTTGTTTCTTTGAAGTGGGCGTTAAAGTCGGTTTTAATAAAAAATTGTCAACCCCGATACTCCAGAGAGTGTGAGCGGTCATTGGGTTTTACTGACAGAAACCCACCTGAAAGTTGGACCCGTTTGTTGGGCAGTGGATAGCGGTCTTGAAGTCCTTCCCCTCACAACTCTGACGCTCCTCATCCTCCCCGCCAGACTCTGCTTCCTCCTCACTCCCACCTTCCACGCCGCGTTTCTTCAGGTGAATCTTGCGGTCGAACACCGGAGAGTAGATGGAGACGGGTCTGAAGAAGCGCATCTTGCTGACAGGAGGCGCTTCTCCATCCGGTTTCATCAGATCCGGGCTCAGACACTGTGAGCGCACATGCTGCTCTCCCTCCGGGCAGAAGAGCGTCTTAGGTCCGAGCGAGCATTGGATGATCTTATCCACCTTGGCGTTGACCTGAACGCCGCACTCTTTGGTGCTGGCCTTCTTGAGGGGAGGAGAGGGTATAGTAGTGGGGTTGACCTGGGAGATGATGGCCTTGCAGAGCTCCAGGTAGTTGAGGCCCTGTGGCGTGATGAACCGACCCTCCCTCTTGGCCCAGCCGCTGTCCTGAGCCGGGAGAGCGCAGAGCAGGTTCCCGCAGGGACTGTTGGGTGGAAACGTGGACAGGAACCCCTCCATCCTGGAGCCGTGAAACCAGTCCACGTGCGTCCCGTCCGGGTTTAAACAATCGACTCCTGGCATCACTAATTGGTTGATTGGTCACAGGAGCTGCGGCCCAATGTGTTAAAAACATGACGCCCAAAATGACAAAACCAGTCAAATCACCATCATGGACACTTAAATTTCATAGGCATGGTTCGAAATGATACACACACTCTACACTCTTAACCCTAAAGCTATAATTAATTAATTGAAATCAGTAGTTCAAGTACTTTTTGCTTCAACTTTTTGCAAGCAAATGGAGTTTGTAGATGGATGAATGTCACCTTAATGAGAATTTTTTTTGTGTGACCTAATTTAAAAGACCAATTTTCACATTAAAAAAATTTAATCTAAAAATGTTTATGCTGTGAGTAAAGCGGTATTTCAATTTTATAGTGGAAAGAAGAGAACACGGTGTATAAAAAAGCAAAACAACATATTATCTGAGGTGCTACATGTCCTTGTCGGACACATTCTCTTTCAGCACTTCAGCGTCTGTTAAGGCTGGTCATCGTGAGGGCTGTATAACCGCCAATTCCAGCTTTGGGCAGAACTATATGAGTCATGTGATTATCTCACTTTCTAACCTCTTCCCTGATACCATATAATGGTTGCCAAGACTGAAATCAGGTGTAGATTTTACCATGTGACTTAGATGGAATTGTGTTTTTTGGGAATATTGTGGTGTATCTTTCACACAAATCTTTCACCATTAAGCTCATACATCTAGCTAAATAACACCTGACGAGGGTTTGGTGGGATGTAACACATGTGGCACCTCACATGTTTAGAAAGTGTGACGACCTTCTTCTTGGTAACAACTAAGAACAGTTTCAGGATTTTAACAGTTTTACAGGATGCCTGTAAAAAAATCTGTAATGAAGAAAGACTGACACTGACATTCAGGCCAATGTTTTTAGAAAAGCATCAGATGAGGAGGTCAAGTCAGTCCAATCAACTGCAAAGCCACATAGGATCTGTCATGCAACACAAAACAGATACTGCTAATCCCTGCAGACACATTTGATCAAGGATAACTTTATTAATCCCTCAGGGGTAAATTGTTGAGCAGCCAGCAATACATGAGGCGAACAGGCAAAGACGTCTATTTGGTGCAGCTGGAAGGGATATCCATCTTCATATCCTCTTACAAAACATCCACGTATCTTCTCTCATTTATTTATCTCATATATCATCTCCTTCCTGGCAGATCACTCATAAATTACCTCCTCTCAAAAGTATCGGATGAGTCAAACTTGCCTCCATCATTTTATCCCCAACCAATGTATCCAACAAAAGCTATATTCTCTAGTGAGCTCATTGATGATCCTGTCGACATACCTCTGCATACTCAGTTCCTCCGGCGCTGATTTGAGTCTCTTGAAAAGCCATAGCACCAAGTTCTGGGAAAGAACAGTGGATGTGATACTAAGTGGCGAGGTAGGGATCTGTGAAAAGTAGTATGAGCCCATTCCCAGAAAAAAATACCTTGGATGAGATATTTGCCATGAGAGTAGATGCAGAAGGGAAGGCCAGAGCGAGCTATATACAATGTAAATAGACCTTGTTAAAGCATACTACAGAGTGCAGAGAGAGGAGTTGTGGTTTTATATGAGGTGTGCAGTGGTAGATAAGTACATCCGAGTGGTGCAGAACATGTATGAAGGCAGTGTAACAGAAAGTGGAGGTTGGGCAGCAGCATGGATTGGTTTTTTAGTCATCTCTTGTCTGCAATAGTGATGGATAAGTTGATTGCAATTTTTAGAAAAACAAATATTCAGATCTCTGGCTCAGACATAAAATGAGTAATATATTAAGGTAAAAAATGCGACAAGTGCAGTCCGTAGTGTAAATATATATATATATAATATTATAATATTGGTTAAATATGTTGAGGACTCTGAATAAGTTATGAAATAGCAAACAAAATACTTTGGGCGACTTTGCAGCAGAATTAGAGACTTCTGAGACTGGGACACTGCTTTTTATTTTTGAGCCCACCAGAGCTCCTTTATATTATTTTCAAAATGAAAATAGACCTATGTAAGATTTCTGTGAAATCATTTTTTTTTTTAAAGAGAAACACCCTACAGTTTAAGTCCAATAAGAATGGGTTGTACAGAAATTTGAATTCGTGACCATTTGGGTAAAAACACAAGGCGGTCAACCTTGAGCAGACTCTCCTATAGGTGGCGCTACACACCCATGGGCACCGAGTCCAGTCCGTACATATTGGCGCCATTTTGGAGCAAGGAGGGGGAAGAGAGCTGCAGAGGAGGACTCGATTGATCACAATTCATCGTTACAGGTAAGAAAATGCACATAGAAGCAATTGTTTTTAAGTGAAATATAGCAATATCTGTCGGTACTAGTGTGGATACTGAGGTATAATCCCTAATGAATCCTCGGAGGAGCGGGGTTTCCGGGGCGAAGAGGCAGAGCACAGTCCGCCTCGCTCGCCTCTGTTTTCGGCTGCCGTGTCGGACTCTCAGCGCTGACTGTGCTGCTCCTGCGGCGGTAATTTTAGCTGGTGGAATAGAACCACGTTTGGAGGCTCTGTGTCCCAGCAGCTGGTTTAATGGAACTGTACTGGGTTTTACGACTGAGGCCAGTTTATAGATACGTCCAGAGCAGCAGTTAGCCGGTTGTTTTGTTCGGTGTTGCGTTACTCTCCGTCCTCCCTCTGTCACTGAGATTGCTGTGCTAACGTTAGCTCGGCTAGCCTAGCGAGTGGAGCTCTTAGCCAGTCGTGCTAACCAGCTAGCTAGCGGCAGCTAACTATAAGAAGCATCAGGAGGTCGCCTCAGCAGGCTGCTCTAGCAAAACCGTAAGCTCCCCTATCCACGATCTAAAGTGAACGAAGTAGAAACAGGTTTTTAGTGATCGCTTATAATAACATTTTTTTAATGGCCGTTTCAACGACCCCCATTATTATGAGTTATGTGTGCAATGCGTAGTGCTCCTTTTCGTGACACTTATCCGTAGTGTAAATAGAACATAGTTTTTCCGCTACAAAATGTATAGAATATTGGGTAAATATGTTTAGGACGCTGAATATTGTTATGACATATCAAACAAAATACTTTGGGCGACTTTGTAGCAGATTTAGCGACTTCTGAGACTGGGACACTGCATTCTATTTCGTAGATGTAACTAATTTTGGACAGCCACCTCCAGAGTGGTGCAGAGCATTTGTGCAAACAGCTGCCAGTCTGTTAGTACTCTACAGAGTCGTGTCGTCGTCATTGTAGATTGGTCAGTGAGTCACATGAAGGCATGGGGCGAGCGTTCTGGTTATGACAGTGTTTTTAGTTTGGAATTTGTTTTCAAGTTTCACTGACTCAGCACTGCTCAAACCACTAACCCTAAAAAAAAAGGCATGTTGGAATTTAATGTATTGTCTTATTGCACTACTAAAAACCTTTTTTTTGTCAGCTCACAGTTTTAATAAAGTCAGAATAAATTTTAGGGCTACATAGGGCCAATGATTACATCAGTCAGTTATATAAATGTATCAGGGATTGGTTAATTTGGAAAGTTATATTGATGAAGGTACTTGTCCATACTACGTTGTATTAATAATGTAGGTTTAATGTGTCGTGTTTGCATAACTTTATGACTTAAATTGTCATCAGTATTCTCATTTGAGTGAATTTATATTGATTAAATTTGATATTTGGGATCCCAGCCTCTCATAGAAACTAAGCCATACAACTTATTAAATAAATACTCCTATTATTTTGCTACCTGCATTGGAAGATATCCACATTCAGACATTGAACAGAATTCAAAATAAGGAGATTTTGCACCCTTCGGTAATTTGTTTTTAGTTCAGCCTTAACTTTTTTATGCCCCATTGATGTAGGCATATTGGGTTGCCCATCTTCAAGTATTTGTAGATAATACGATTGATTAAGGGGTCTTTACACTTCCGTTAAATAATTTGTGGACAGAATTCACTGAGAATTCACACATGCTTTAAGATGTGCATCTTATAACTGGTGTCTTCATTTTGCTTATTGTTACATCACTTTTTATGCTGATTTGAATTTTTTTTGTCATTCTGCTGTTATTCTGCGATAAAGGAGGTTATGGCTTCGCCACATTATCGCAAATAAGGTTTAGTCCAGTTGTGTATTTTGCGCGCACATTTTCTTTATTTCTAATTGTGGCTATAGCCCATCATCCTTATTGCTAATCTTTAACGGAAGCCTAAACCGTTTCATCAAAGTTTTGCTCTACACTACAACAGTTGTAGTCTTTTTTTTCTTTGCCTGTGATGATTTTCTCGTGTTGAATGGAAGCAGATGATGAACTGAACAGCAGGTGACCTTGGACATTCCAAAGTGTTGTCTGTTTTGTAGACATCACACCTCAATGACTTCCCAAATAAGGTGGCTTCTTCTGAGGTTAACTTAGGTGTTTTCCTCTTATAACCTATGAACAGATTTCATTCCTTCCTTCTTTGCTTCATTGTTTTTTCTGGCTGGCTTTCCCTGGTTCTGAATTTCTGAAAATGCTTTGCTCAGAAAATGTCTTTCATTTCATCTCGATAAAATGTAGCCATTTGACAGGGTGTCCCAGTTAATTTCCTTACTCTGTTTGTCAGATTGCCAAATTGAAGGTCGTTGAGTTCAGCACTTCGAACCAACTGCTGCCCAGTTCTCCATTTGCTTGCTGACAGTCACTCCTTTCCCATTGATGGCACACAGAACCCAAACACATGATTTCTGGGGAATAGATATTATTGCTGGCTGTTGTGTTAAACAGGGTTCCTGCGAGGTCTTAAATCAAATAACCTGAATTTAAGGCCATCGAAAGTCTTAAATTCTAATGAAATGGTATGTTGGCAGGTCCTAAAAAAATCATGAATGTTAATTTCATTAAAACAAAGCATTGCATTATCTTGATTTTAAATTTGTAATTTTATGAGCTTGCCATAACATTTTGTTACGGCTATTTGTTAGGTATGATTTGCCAGGAAATGTATCTCTCAACTCGAGTCACTTTTATGTGCATGTAGTAGCATGTGTAGTCAAACTCTGCAGCAAGATAATACGCAGAAATTGCAGAGGTAAAAGAAACTCCAGAGTTTGTGACCATTTCAAATATCTACCTGACAAACCTAAATGACCAACATATCATACAGCCTCTGCTCAACCAGAAGCCAGACTTGGGGGGGGGGGGGACAATCTCGTCACATCGCCTGCCCGTGTAATTAAGGCCTTCCATTAATGTGCCAGATACCTCGACACACCTACAAACACGCATGGACACACAGACAAGGACACGCGTTGGCACTGCGAGCTGGTACGCCATACCGGACCTCTTATGTTGGCAGTGAAATTCAATGTTCAAAGCAAAGGAGATGTTTAGCCCTCAGGCCACACACACCCTCCAGTCATATCATTATTAAAAAAAAAAACAAGCTAGCTATATTCCTAATGAAATATAGAATAGTTTTAGATTGTATAAAATTAAATAGGTACTGATTACAACTTGGGAGATAATACAGCATCAGGTAAAGAGTATAATATTCCAGTACAGAGGTAGAAGTGTAAAATAGCATTGTCAGATTGTATAGCATCTTACTGTAAAAGTACTGATTACTGTGTGGGTTATAATGATACAGTATCAGGTGAAGTCTGTGACACCATAGTATACTTTAAAGTACATCAATATGACATGCAGTTGTGTCAGACATGGATGTATTTTTAAGTGCTAGTTCTCATTCTTGTGCACAGGAAAAGAGAATCAACAATAACGAGAAGCTGCTGCGTTATCTGGAGAAGACAGAACAGAGATTATTGCAGCACAGCTGAAGAAAACAGACCCGAATTAAGAGCCAAGATTTTTATTAGAAAACTTAATTAAACACATTAACATATAATTGCACACTTTTATTTTATTGTGACATTTGTAATTCTTGTATGATTCTTTATAGAATGTTTCTTGAAATTCAACAATTATTGTGATGAACATGTCTGCTACAATATGCTTAATTTTGTACCTCTGAGGTACACAAAGTCCTCAAGCTTTTAGACACCACAAAAGCTACAGGCCCTGACAAACTGCAGCCCTTCTTTTAAAACTAGCAGCAGATTTTATCGCCCAGCTCCTAACGCAAATTTTTAATCTTTGTCTGTTCACAAATTTCATCCCTCTTGTATGGAAGTCATTCTATGTCCTTCCCCTTATAAAAAGGGGGGGGGGTGTTTTAAATAACTATAGGCCTATCTCCAAATTGTGTGTCCTGGCCAAAATCCTTGAATCTTTTGTTAATGATCAGCTAAAATAATTTTTCAACTGTAGAAAGGTTTCATCTGAATTTCAATCGGGTTTTAGAAAATGACATAGCACAACAACAGCAGCTCTTAAAGTTTTTTTAATGATTTTATTGACAACAAACAACACTGTGCAGCCCTTTTTATAGACCTTTCCAAGGCGTTTGATACTGTGGACCACACACTGCTAATGGGCAGCCTAGCTAGAGCAGGTCTGTCTCCTGAAGCGGTTTGCTGGTTTGAAAACTACTTAAGAGACAGAACGCAGTGTATGCAGGCATACGGTTTTACTTCTGGGTCGCTTTAAGTAACAAAAGTGCCCTGGGGGTCAGTCCGGCGGCCACTTCTTTTTATTCTTTATATCAATAATATTGACCAAAATGTGTCTAATGCTATGTTTCATTTTTATGCTGATGGCATTGTGTTGTACAGCACAGCCCCCACCCCAGACCGGGCACTCGCCCAATTACAACTGGCTTTTAATAGAGTTCAACAGATTTTTTATGATTTAAAACTTTTGTTAAACAAAACTAAAGTAATGTTGTTCTCAAACGCTAAGGCTAAGACATAGAACCTGCCCCCAATTGTCACCTCACAGGTTTCACAGATTGAGTCTGTATCAGGTTACAGGTATCTTGGTATTTTGATAGATGAATCCCTCGTTTACTCCTCATATTCATCAGCTGGTAAAGAGGCTGAAACTGGGTTTCTATTTCAGGATTAGGTCCTGCCTTTCTTCTGAATCCAAAAAGAGACTGGTTGCTGCTACTTTTTTGTCGGTCTTGGACTATGGGGATGTATTGTACATGCATGCCTCGTCTCAGAGCTTATATGCTCTGGATACTATGTAGCAAGTTGCTCTGAGGTTCATCACCAACTTTAAATCTCTCACCCATCACTTTTGTTGTAAGAGCGTATTGGATGGTCTTCTTTGTCTGCTCGTACACTGAAACACTTGCCTATTCTTGTTTACAAGGCTTGTCTCAGTCTTCTTCCCTCCTATCTTCTGATCACCAGTCAGAGGACCTCTGGAAACTATCGTCTTCGCTCTCAGGATGTTTTGTCTCTGTCTGTCCCAAGGGTTAGAACTGAACTGGGAAAAAAGGCATTTAGGTTTGCTGCTTCCTTTGCCTGGAACAAATTACAAAAAGACTTGAATGTTGGATAACTTGGAGGCAGACATGTCTGTTTGTAGATGTTCTGTCTGACCAATGGGGTTTTTTATTATTGTGATCAAATTCTGCCAGAAAAAGCCTAATTGATTATTTCATTTTTTCTACGTATGGCCGCTGATTGTCTGTCTGTAAATTGAACTGTGCTGCTGCCTGTCTTGGCCAGGACACTCTTGGAAAAGAGATTTTTAAGATCAATGAGGTTCTCCTTGTTAAATAAAGGTTGAATATAAAATTAACAGAAAAGTAACTTATAGAATCATAATACAATACTTAAATATAGATGTGTTGGAGTACCGAAACAGAAAATGTTGTATTAAGAAAATGTGCAGTGGTGCTGCAAAAGAATATACATTTTTTTAAAAAGTACAATTGACTGACAAGAACTGTGACACTGGTTCAAAATAGTTTGTCAAACTTTCGCGTAAAGTTATGGGATGGTTGTCCACCTCAAGGTTTAACTGTCAGTCTTTATAGCACTTTGTTTTGGGGTTAGAATGCACATTAGCTATTCTCAGTGGACTTAACTCTTTTCAGTTCAGTACAGTGTATGTCATCCTGTTCCTTTTCTGGAGAAAATAAAGATAGACATAGGGTATCTGCAGTACTTTTACTGCATATACCGCAATAAAAAGTACCAAAATTAGGACAGCAGAAGATGTGGACAGGAGTTTGGGTGACGGGCTAGAAAACTGGTAACAAGTTCAAGGTATTCCGTTTTCTAGGGGTTTATTGTCATTGGTCAAGGTTTGTGTTATTATTTACTGTACTGTAGTCTTTTTTTATTGTAAGTAAAATATTCCCTTGGGGTTGGTACCCAGCCAGACAAAGCCCACAGGTTGAGAAATACTGCTGTCTGATTGGGCTCTCTGTGTGGTAGGCCGACAGAGAGATTCGGCAGCAGCTGTTGGATGGAAAAGAAGGTCAGAATGGAGCAATTTGGCTGCCCGCCAGTGTCCAGTGTGGGGGATTGTCCCTGTATGTGTGTTTTTTTTATAAAAGCTCTAGTACAGCTGCAGAAAATTGTTTGGTTGTAATTCAGAAGTTAGTATGGCCGTCTGGTGTCTAAATCAAACCTCTGTCAGACGTTAAGACCTACTGACCCGGACTGCATTGAAGTAATTGACTCCCTGTCATTGATTAAAGCACCATAAATTTGAAAATGATGCCAGATGTTGTAGAAGACAAGTTATGTCAATTAATTCAAAACTTAAAGCAATAGTATGCAGGAGGAACACTAAACCGACTTACAGTGGTGCTCCTATTCTAGTTTGCACCGAAATGCTGATTTAGCCAAGTATAAAAATTGTGACGAATATACCATCAAGATGGCCTTAACTGCTTTGATTTCTTTAAGGACCGGCGTTCTGTTGTGATGCGGTTCAGAGGCATTGTGTTTTCGTTTCACAAAGATTATGTATAGGATCACTCAGTAACAAGGAGATTATTGTGGTCATCTGATCTTTCACCACAGCACAAGTAGTATAAAAGGCAAAGACTGTCTGAGGCAAAAGATGATTTTTTTTTTAAGAGTTTTCGATACAGAGACTGCGATCAGGAACATTTGCGGATTGATTGAGCAGGAAAAATCATAATTTCCTCAGAATGCTCCTATTCTTAGGTAACTGGTGCAGCTCTCTAAGTGAGGTGTATTTTAATTGGTCATCATGCGGAAGATTTCAGTTAGTCTATTGTTGTATTTGAACCAATGCTTCTAAATTCACACTTGGGGAACTGTCTCTGTCTAAAAATGTATTTATTTACACCAGTCTACAATAATATTTTCCATAGCTTAATTTTTTGGAAAAATAACTGCAACTCCTAAGCTTAAATTAATTTGGAAAAAGGAAAACGTATTCTTTTTATTGCACCTTCACTAGCCTCAAGAAGAGAAACAAACCAAGCAAACCTAATAGATTTCCAATCCATGAAATTAACTGGAATTACGTTTTCATAAATTACTATTATTACTTAATATGTTGATTTTTATGTTCCCGGTGTTCTCTTTCATAATATGATGGCAAATTTAATTGATCAACTCTCTAATAGAAAATTCATAATAGCGATAGGGCTGTTTAGGGCTGGGCAATTACTCTTAGGAATATTGTAATCTCGATTCAGGCGTAAATTTAACTCAATTTCTGAAGTACAATGTTTCCGTGGCATTCTAAGCTGCCATGAAGCCAGTACGTTGTATTCCAGCTTGTTAGTCAGGACTGGCCTTTTTAAGAGGGTGACCTTATGGGTTTTGTGTTCATGTAACGTTAGGGATTATGGGTGTTGTGGTTTGTTGTTACATGCATAGCCACATCCGCATGCTGAAGAACCTCCGTCCTGTTAAAAGTGTATTTTTGTTGTGACTTTGAACCATTCAGTTGTAAAGCTGTATATTTATATGTACTGTTAAAATGTTGAGTACCAACTCTCTGATTCGCGGCTTCAAAGTTGGTCTGGAGGCTCGCTTAACTTAACTATCGCTATGTTAGCGTGCAGGGGCTGAGAGGTTGGAGCGCTAACATTGCGTTGCACAGGCACAAATAGGAGTGGCAGCTTCTTATACGTGACATTAGCAGTTTAAGTGTGATATATTTTAACTTTCTACCACTTCCTACCCTTCCTAACCCTAACCCTCATCTCTCGCTCTAGTAAGTGCATGGAGTTAACCCTTTAGAGCCAACATATATCTGGCTCGGTTACACAAGGACAGTGCATGGCGCTTTTTACTTTCTCATGTCATAACAAAGTGCATTATGAAGTGAAATGAACGGCGAAATTGTTGAGAGAATTGTGATCTCAATTCTAAGCGTAAAAACATTCTCATTATAGCTGTGTTACACACCTAATGAACAAAATTGAAACCTTATTAAATGGAGAAATATTAGTGTTTCCTCCACTGTTCAATTGTGGCAATAACAACCATAAATGAGGATGTTAAAAAAATGTAAAAATGAAATTAAAAATAATTTCTATAATTTTCTAGAAATCCTGATTGGAGCACCCATTCTTGGTTCAGATTACAAGCCTTGCGCTTATCTTCTCGTCCAGTCTTGACAATCCATCCTAGCACAAATGCAGAGATGGACTGTGTTAGCTATGTTTATTCAGGTTTTCAGTGTTATGATGCTCTGACATTGCTATGCTCTGCAATACATCTCTCTGATTTCCTAGTTTAGTCTGCAATGACCGTTGACCATCACATACTATTCAGAGGTTAGGCTATTCATCATTCTGTAATGGCAGCCAATTTTTCAACACTCACTAAAAAGGTTTGCAGCTCATTTGCCTTATAGCCATACGGTTTCTGCAGTGCAGTGAGACGTTTTCTTGATGACATTGTAAAGTCAGGCTCAGAAAATTTAATCAAAGTTAAAAACCTACATATTCAACACAGCTGATGTGAAGAATGTCTTTGGCTATTATTTAAAAAAATGTGAAATGTTGCTGATTTTCTCGTTCTGTACTTTCAAAAAACATTTTTTTTAATGGCGCAAACCATTAAGGAATTAAATGACTGAGAAGCTCATATACAAATGTTTGACATGCTGGTGAATATTATCTGTGATTGGATGGTCGTACTGCGGAAGTCCTGGGGGTCACTGTAATGAATGGTATATGGGCGCAACGCTCTATCTCTCTGCTTTGTGATATTTTTACATTTTTCTATATATCTCAAACGGTCTAGGAGTTACGGTAATGAGAAGTACAGTACGCATGTATGTTAACCAGTGATAATAGCACATGTTTGACATTTACAATTGATAGTCATTCATACCATAAGCTTTATATATATATATATATATAAATATATATATAATTAATGATTATGCAAAAATCATGGCCTGTAGCTGGTAATAAGCTAAAGGTTTATCTAAAGTTAAAGGTGATATCAGGATGCTAAGTGATCTGATTATTTCAGAGTTGTCTTTGCTTTAAACTCATAAGGTCTCGGTTGTGAAAAGTGAGTAAGGGCAATGTGCAATTTTTTTTAGTCCAAGCAGTAGAAGCTGATGACTGGTTGCATGTTTTGTATTGGGTCAAAACCATCCTGTACATTGTGGGTCTTGTCTGTGTGACCAATGCTAACCTTTTTATACCTATTTTTTTTTTATCATTAGCCGGCTCACCAGACATGTTGCGCACATGTCGGACGTAATTCTTTCTTTAATTTTGTTAGTATAGCTAAGATTTAGAAGGAAAATTAAGGCATGGTTAGATAAGTGAGTTTAGGAGAGAGCAATGTAAAGTACAGCATGACTTATTTGGCCATTAGCAGTGCGCTTATATGAAAGTCAAGGCACATTTTGTATTATGAATGCCAAAAACATGAATCAGTTGTAATTCTTGACAGCCTAGTGGCTCCAGTAATGAAATGTGCAACACATTGGCAACATTAGCCCGCAGATGCAGCCTCCCAGGATGCAGCAATTTCATCATTCATTCTGCTTGTTGAAAGCTATTGCTGTGCAATGAATATTCTGCTGAATATTTCAGATTGCTTTTCAGACCTCATTCGAAGCTTTGAAGTATTAAAAATATTTGCCTTGGCCTTGGCTACAGCGATCATGATCATAAAATTTTACATGATTGTTATTCTTCTCGTGCTTATTTTATCCTACTATTATAATGGAAGTCCAAATCATAGTGTGTAATAAAGCCCGTAATAATGAAGAGCCTTCATGCATTGGTACCTTCTCCATTATATTAAAAGGTCAAGTGTATAAAATTTGGCCGGGGGGGAGGTGGTCGAGCCGGGTTGCATCCTCCGGGCTGCCGAAGGAATCAGCTTCCTTCCTTGTGCGGTGCTGGGAAGAAGCACAGTGGTTCCCAGCGGCTGCTGGTAAGAAGGCTGACGACCCAGCTGAGTTGAATCCTCCGGCAGTCTGGTTGTTGCTGAGCTGGATCCTCCAACAGCTCGGTGGATTCAGCTCAGCCGTCAGCCTCCTTACCTGTCCAGCTGTTGGGCATGGCAGGACACTTGGAGTGTATGAACATGAACAAGATGTTCATGTTCATGATGTTCATGTTCATTCTATGAACAAGATGTTCATAGAATAGTATCAGTTCATCTGGAGATTTACATTTAAGGGAGGATTAATATTCTCCACTTGTAGCAGATTAAGACTAACAAGATTACATCAAACGCTGGTAACCGGCGTACAAACCATGATGGAAAATTAAATCTCATTTATCAAACGATTTTTATTCCGATGAATGGAGATGATCTAATGATGATGCAAAATAATTGTGATTAGACACAAACAATTACCTTCAGACAATTACATAATGTTACATACCAAGCCTTTAGGTCCAAATATATATGATGTTTTTTTTCAATCCCTCGAGATAAAAATGATGAGCACTATTCAGTGTTCTGTGCGTATGTCTGGAAACTTGTCTTTTCAGGTGACCTTCAAGGTTGAGTATCTCGCTAATCTGTTTACTTTCCCCAAACTTTACACATAAACGACCACCGGGTGGGTTTACATGGACAGCCTAATTCCGATTAGTTTCCCAAAAAGACGTCTTATCGGAAAGAAGATGCTGAATGTTAACACCCCTTTCCGAATTAGATTTCATTCCTTTGCAAGGACGTAGTCAAAATCCTTTCGGAAAGCCTTTGCGATAACCAGTCGCTGCATGTAAGCGCTGTATTGTAAAGCTTTCTGTTGGAGTTGTATCTGCGCATGCAAGCGGGGTGACGTAATGCGCCGCTGAGTTTTTTTTCAGCGACGCATTTTAAATACGGCGACTTCAAAAAAGAACCGGTCTGCATCGGTGAGTGATTTATTCATTTCAATTTTGAAATATTTTAACATTTTTGGACGGTTAGATTGGCGCAAAGTAACCTCTGCGCACGCCCTCTCGGCCCGAGCTCACCGAAGCATTATCGCCACTTTATGAACGGGACTGTGGAGCATCTGCGCATGTGTGAAAGTTTTTCCAATTAGGTGAGTCGATGCATATAAACACCGGGTCGGAAAAGATCACAAGTCATGTAAACAGGTGACCGAGATTGCAATTCGGAAAGGAGAGAAGTGTCCCATGTAAACCCGCCTAGTGATGAGTGCTTTTGTTTATTCTACAATATTTATGTTTTTCATGGAAAAGCAATTTTAAAGTGACAATTAAGTTTGTTCATCTTTTCAATAGCCTATATCCAAAATTATATCCCCTACTCTGGGCCCGGAAATACTGTTTTTGTTTTTCCATTGATGTGCAGACATTCTTTAGTGTTTTGGTTTTTAGTCTCCTCTGTATTGTCTGCTTTACATTCTTTCTTGCTCTCTTCACATTTATTGCAAACGCTCTCCGTCCTCAGGCTGCGTAGAGCTAAAGAGGATGGCTCACTCTAAAGCTCGAGTCACAGATGGGAAGGTGACCTACCCCCCGGGGGTCAAGGAGATCTCTGACAAAATATCGAAAGAGGAAATGGTCCGCAGGCTCAAGGTCAGTATCAGTCTCCTCTTCTACTACAGTTTAATTTGTGGTTGCATTGAATGAAGGGAGAATTTCAAGCATGTTACATTTCTGACAACATAGTGTTGTGATGATTTCTTTTAAAGTAGATGTTTACGGTATCAATAGTTTATCATGAAATCTATTTAAATTTAAAGATGTAAATGATGGGATTTTTCAAGGTTGTTCAAAACTAATTGCTGGAGTTAATTGTTAATGATGATAATGCTTATTGTGTCAGCAGTCTTGTACTGATGACGCATTTAATACAAGCACTAACTTCTGGTATCTTTTCTCCTCCTATTTATTCCCTACCTCTACTAGATGGTTGTGAAGACCTTCATGGACATGGACCAGGACTCTGAGGAAGAGAAGGAGCTGTACCTGAACCTGGCCCTACACCTGGCCTCAGACTTCTTCCTCAAACACCCAGACAAGGACGTGCGTCTGCTGGTGGCCTGCTGTCTAGCAGACATATTCAGAATCTACGCCCCCGAGGCGCCCTACACTTCCCCAGATAAACTCAAAGTACGCTGGTGAAGATTTTTCCTCAGATCATGAAACAAATACATAGTATTCCACCAGAATTGCACATTTTTTCAGCATAACATAGCCCTGTTAAACCTCCCGATCGTCACTTAACATAAAGTGACAAAAAAGATTTCTATTTTCCATTTACCAACAATTTCTTGGGAATGTGGCCTGACATTTGTGCAACATTTGGCTGGAGACATCACACTATCACGCCTAATCTCAGAACGATAGCTGTTAGGTGGGCGTGTAAGCATTTGCAAGTCCCGATCACTCTTAAAAATGTTATCTACATAATTTCTTGTTTTGGTTTGCGGTTTCAGTGTTTGTGTTCCAAGGGAAGGTTTCACATGCTGGTCATTCTAAACAATTAGCCTACAATTATCTATAATTGTTGCCCTGTATTCAAAACAAATTTTTGGTGAAAAAAGAAATCCCACCTGAAAATTTCAAATGACTACCTTTGTGTTTTTTCTCCACTGTAGGACATTTTCATGTTCATCACGAGACAACTCAAAGGACTGGAAGACACTAAAAGTGCTCAGTTCAACAGATACTTCTACCTGCTGGAGGTACGTGACTGTGGGGTTTCTATGTCAGTGGGAAGGTTGGTGTCTTAATTTATCAAATCTATGTTCGGTTCTGATTGTGGATACTTAAAAATACCTCATGAATCTATGTCAGGTCGTCCTTCTATGCTCTAGTGTCGTGCTAAGTGTCTGCAGGTAGTTAAATAAATAAAACCGTAAGCTCTCTAATCATCTACTGTTTGCTGAGAAGAGGAAATCTTTTGGCGAGGCAGCCTAACAAAGCTCTCAACCTGTTGTGAAAGTCGATAAAAGTTTGAAATCTTAATTGATTACGTATATCTAAACCATTGAAATAATATTTTTAGCTCATGGGTAACCTCTGTGTTAAATTAACTTGAAGGCAAGTGTTGATGTGGCGATGTGGAGGAAGAAGCTGTGGCAGAATGACATTTTCCCTCTTCAGTAGTCCTACAGAAGCTTAAAGGAAATGTGTTTATCTCTATCTGCAGAGGTCTGGTAGTTTTGAGTTTCACCTCCCTCAGGCTAGCTCAGACTCTGGGTCTATCTAGATGATAACATTTTTTATGCCATCAAACAGTAACCCTTAATCCCCCTGAATTTTTAAGGAGCCGATTTGGTTCATCAATGTTTAGGTTTTGGCTTTTGTGTTTGAATTTGCCTTTCAGTCATTTGTTGTGTTTGGCAACAATAAGATGAGTAGAATCCAATAGTGTCGTGAAGGGGTTTAATTGAATGTGAAAGAGGAACCTGAACCAATCTCAGACGAAACCAAAAAGCTTGTTTTAGAAATGAGTTATACAAACACTGAAGTTTAAGCTTGAACTGTAGCTTGACTAGTCCTAAAAAAATAAGCTCTGAGTTTGAGTTCTACAACAGTGCTTTGAATTTATATTAACTGGAGTCAGAAATATGAATGCATGCCACTACTGTGACGGTGATTATAAATTTGCCTGTGCGGTTATTTAAGGTATTGTGTAGACAACACAATAGTTGAGAGTTAGAGAAAATGCATGGTTTTCAATGGATAAGTTATTTTCCAATCACCAACAAAGAGGTAAAAGAAGCAGAAGATCATAAAAAAAGATGATCAATGACTGTGTTTAATGGTCAATCATTTTACTTTTACATCAACAGAGGAACGTCTAGTTTATTTTTCTACCAACTCCTCTTAACTTTTAGTTTAAAGTATATTAACCTGTTTTAAAAGTCAGATTTATCCCCACTGGATTGCTGCTTGATTCAACTGAGATGTCTGAGAGTGAAGCAGATTTCCCCTTGCAGTGGGATGTGTGTAATTGTCCTCAAACTACCCCAGTGCGGTTGTATGTTGTTTTATCTCCGCTATAAGAAAATAATGCATACAGCTACAGCGAAAATGCTGATCGTAATATTAAAAGTTGCAAAATAAGAGATAAGATGATACTAGAACATTTTATTGAGCACAGTCCACTCATTGTTTACCTGAATTCAATTTCCATAATGGGTGATTAAGTTTTAAAATAAATTTCTCTATAGATAGTATGTATTCAGTTGTAACCTGGCGATGACCCGAACAAAATGCAGGTGTTATGTGCTAAAACTGAGAATATGAATACACTTCAACCCGTTATAACGATTTTGGTGATTAGCATTTGAAAAGATTCCATTGTTCAAACTCGCTGGATATTTCCTCTAAAGAATTCTCATTCGTCTATTTTTCAATTAAATTTATTTTTGAACAGTATTTAAAGTGTTACTCAAGTGTCTTAAAATTTATGTTAACTTTAAAAATCCCTCCTAAATGCATTTTGCCAACTCTGCTTTCAGCTGCACCATCATTGTTGTCCCTATGAGATAATTCACATAGCCTCTGATGCTAATAGAATGCTAATAATGCAAGGGATGTTCAGTGTAACTAAACAACAGATGAAAAGATTATTTACATGTTTAATTGATGAGTGTCATATGTATCCAAAGCTCTTACGCATTAGTTTTATTTGACCGCTTGTTTTTTCTAGCTAATTGAAAGTGATTACAGTCCATTTTTCATGTAATCGTTAGTCTGCTTTAGCTTTATGGAACTTTATAGGAACATTTTCAGTTCATGGTGTAAGTCCAATAAATGTCTCCCTTCACTATCACTACTCGACACCAAACAGCAAAGTGTAACAGTTGGCTACTCGCTGGTGGACGTAGTGGAGCGTTTAGCAGCCGGAGACGTACTCCGCTGGAGGTGATGGAGACTAAAAAAGGACGTATGAAAAAGAAATAGCGTGGGAAATAAATTATACTCGCCTGGTGCCCAGAAACTCAGCTGAAAATGAATGTTAATGTTTCTCTGTGGGTGTTTTTGCCCAGAAATAATGTCAGTGTTTCATCTCAAGCAAGATGCATGATACAAATTTCCATCTTTAATTTCTCAACTTTGAAATGACCACAGTAAGACAGGCAGTGAATGTTTCCATTGTATCATTAAACATTTTATAAAAGAGAGTTCATCTTTTGAACATGCTCATCATCCAAAGTAGCAGAAGCTGTAACTGATACTTTATTACAAAGTAATAGTGAGGGATGGCAATTATCCCTTGTAAAATTGTGACCTTGAGTTATACCTTTTTGCAAAATATAACAATTCTGCAGCATTTTCATTCAGAATATCAGCTGCACCAAAGGTTAGGCCCAATTGTCTCGCTCAACAAATGAGAACAGGTTGTTAAATCACCAGTGGATTTATTTATTTAATTAGATTTTCATTCTGAGGTTCAATATTGAGGTAAGACTTAAGTTTTTTTTTATTCTGAGAAGATGACGGAAGTCCAAAACATGAGCAGTTTAAGCAATGTTTTGCCAAATAAGTCATCAAAGTAACCGCATCACTCGAGATCTACTGGTCTAAAAAAAAAAAATCAAATGTTTACATAGAAATAGTGACTCCCAAGATTTCTCGGATTCCCAAATCCCCGTTAATCAAATATATAATTTTAATATTGGTGGAATTTTGGAAATATTTTGAAAATTATTATGAAAGTCAATACACAACCATTCTCTCACCATATTCTTCCTTTCACCGTCCTAGTTTTTATCTGCATTGTCACTAATATCCTGTCTCCCCCCATTTTTTCAGAACATAGCATGGGTGAAGTCCTACAATATTTGCTTTGAGCTTGAAGACAGCAATGAGATCTTCACTCAGCTTTACAGAACACTCTTCCAAGTCATCAAGTAGGTCAAAACTCATCAGTGCAATATTTGTGTCTACATATCCATCGTGGTCTCACATGTTGGTATGTGTGTCCAGCTTTTCCCCCCAACTCTGAATTATTAATAAGTAGCGGTCCACCCGCCAAGAAAACAAAGTACTCCATATCCTGGCGCTGTCACCGTGATTTTAAAACCCTTTCTGTTAATTTTCTAGTTCCTTGATTTGGCTTCGCATTGAATCTGCTGGTTTTGGCTCATTCATGTTAAAACATTGTCAAAACCTCTTTCCAGTCCTACCATCTCACCAGCGGGTTCCTGTTCAGACAGACATCAATTCTGCACCGTTTCTAAATTTGCTGCAGACTGAGAGGCCGAACAACAATGACCCCGAGTGAGATGCTATATAAACGCAACATTCCCACTTGTGTCTGGTTAAAAGCGGCGAATTGATTACCCTCCCTCCACTCCTTCTTCCTAACCCTGCTATCCGCTTCCCTCTGTTGCACACAACCTTGAGGTTTGAATTTTGCAGTACAGATTTTGGCTCTCTGCCATTGGTACAATGTGTTGTGTTTTTGTGTGCCTGTGTGTCTGTCAAGGTTGTGATGCCAGCACAATACTTTTTAATTATAAAGGGAGAATACATAGAGCTCATCTTTCCATCTATAATACATTTATTGAGTTAGAAAGTGGAGAGAAATGCTATCAGCGGCGGTGTGTGTGTGTCTAAGAGAGAGACACTCCGCAAATGGGAGGTAATGAGACTAGAAATGTCTGTCAATGGTGAGGAGAGTAAGCACTGAGATATAAATATTGTTAATTAAGTTTACCCCCCATGTCAAATGTAGTACAAGCAAGTACAACCAGCCCATTTTTAATCAGTGCATTACACATAATATTTGTGAGGCACGACGGTTCTCAAAACAAGAGGTCAAGAAAGTGGAAAAACTGCAAAGTAATTTGTACCAACGAATAAAGCTTGTGTTGCAGTAAAATAAATAAAATTACCTATTCTCGTGATGACTAGGTAGTGAACAAAAATAGTGCTTAAAAATATAAGGCATATCAAATTTTACTCAATTAATGCTGAGTTGCTGTTTCAGTAAGAACAATTGTTGAATTTCAGATTTTAAACTGTGCAGTGATGCCATCGTTAACCTATGACCCTTTTTTGTCTCATTTCATTAGCAATGGCCACAACCAGAAGGTGCACATGCATATGGTGGATTTGATGAGCTCCATCATCTGTGAGGGCGACACAGTATCGCAAGAACTGTTGGACACCGTGTTGGTCAACCTGGTCCCTGCGCACAAGGTCTGTGCTCCACCACAAAAAGCAACACATAGTCATGTCAACACAAAACACAGTCTCAGCGAATCTTGAACCTGATATGAGTGACTTGATGTAGTCAGTAGACTGAAGCCAATATTGTTTTCCATACCCTGCAATTCAATGAGCCCCCTGCAGGTTAGAGGAAGTAAGGCAGCATAAGAGTGTGCAAATATCTGTTGATACCTGTGCCTGCTCCAAGCATTCTGATGGGAAGGACTACATGCCTACCTTTACCATCACACATACTGTTTCTTTAAACTCTGTGTTGTATTTCCTTTTGTCAGCTGTTCATCGGTTCTTTTTCTGTGTGTGTAGAATTTGAACAAGCAAGCGTACGACCTAGCCAAAGCTCTGCTGAAGAGGACTGCTCAGGCGATCGAACCCTACATCACCAATGTAAGATTTGTTTCTTTAGTTAACATTTTATAATATTACAAAGGATGTAAAATTTACACCAGATAGAGTTGATGAATGCACTTTCAGGGTTGTCCCTTCAAATTTTAATTGAGGAAGTTGTAATAGTTGGTTTTGATATTGTCCCACAAATGGAAAATAGGTTTGCAGTCCTGTGATTGAGCAAAATACTTGATCCCAAAGGTCATACGCCATGTCTCCTGGTAGCCAATGTAATCTGCCCCTGTGTCTCTTCATGCACTTATATGTAGTTCTTCAATAATGCTGCTGCAAAAGAGCTGTATATCAAAAAGTCACCGTTTGAGTTGCAGGACAACTCTGGACATCTTTGGTTCATCCGCAGCTGTGTTTCTCACTCTCCATCTTCTCCTTTAGTTCTTCAACCAGGTGCTTATGCTGGGAAAGACCTCCGTCAGTGATCTGTCGGAACACGTGTTTGACCTCATCTTGGAGCTTTACAACATAGACAGCCACCTGCTGCTCTCAGTGCTGCCGCAACTCGAGTTTAAACTCAAGGTACCAAAAACGTTTTCAGTTCGACACTGGAACACTTTGGGGAATTTCATTCTTGTAATAATCATAGCTGAGTCTGTCTAAAGTTGGCCCTTATCGACTTGCATATCACATTTTGTATTAATTGTTTTGTAGAAGACACTTTATTTCCTTCTGTTAAACAGTTACATAGAAAAGATCATATCTGATTATTGATAACAAAGATGGAACCAGCAGCACTGATTAGATATTTATTGGTATTATGATAGTGCATTATAAATTAACTGTATTCTTATCATTATTATTATTATTATTATTACTTCCCAGGCCTGAAATAAAGACCCACATTTTCAGACTGTGACCAACAGAATTGCACATTTTCACCATCTCTGCAGGTTTTTTGGTTGGTATTGAAAAGATAAAGCAGTTGGCCAGTCAGCATAATAATGCCTCTGCAGTGTCTCATAAAGGCATGCTGCTGATGTATAACGCTCATTAACTGTTCAGAGGGGGTGTACATCACGACTGTCGTCTCAAAATAATGACTGTGATAAAATCTCTCCCCCTCTCGTTCTCTCGATTCCTCACTCTTAATCTCACCTTATCCTCGGCTTTATTTCTCTTTTTTTCTGCTCCCTCTCTCTTCCAATGTCTTTGACTCTCATTGTCTCTGCTCTCTCCTGGTCTCCGTGGATCATTTTAAAACATAATTGATGTGTAGTTCACATAAATGACATAGTGTGGCTATCCATGCGACGCTGCTGATTTCTGTGCTGATCATTTCTCTTTCTCGGCAGAGTAATGATAATGACGAGAGGCTGCAGGTGGTGAAGCTGCTGGCTAAGATGTTTGGAGCCAAGGACTCTGAGTTGGCTGCGCAGAACAAACCACTCTGGCAGTGTTACCTGGGCAGGTAGGTTTTAGGTTGTTATTTGATACTATCATAGACTACTAGATACTTTCATTGTTTTTTTCCCTTTATTGTCCATTTAGTGTGTATATTTAGCTTAAGATGTGTTTACTGTCTCTTTAGCAATTTACTTGTTGAGATTCAATGTTTTTAATACATCCTCAACGAAATGTATATGCA
This sequence comes from Lophius americanus, assembly GCA_037951165.1. Lineage (NCBI taxonomy): Eukaryota > Metazoa > Chordata > Actinopteri > Lophiiformes > Lophiidae > Lophius > Lophius americanus. The sequence goes on from JBBDHG010000061.1 coordinate 654,599, forward strand.
TGCAGTGGTTTATTGGTGTTTTCATAATTATCAGTAGCACTACAAAGTGCTGCAAAACTGAAACAATTTGGATGTATAGATACTGCGGGAATTAAAGCAGGCAAAACTTGTTAACTCAATAATCATCTTATTTATAGTTGGCTCATGCTTTTTTTGTTTTTAATAACGTCTGTGTAGATGTGTACTTGTGTATTTCTGACACCTTGCAGACATTAATACGAATTTCTTTTCCCAACAGGTTTAATGACATCCATGTTCCTATCAGACTGGAGTGTGTTAAGTTCGCCAGTCACTGTCTCATGAATCATCCAGACCTGGCCAAAGATCTCACCGGTAAATCAGCGGAAATCCTCCTGAAAGTTTATCAGCGATGTGTTCAGTGTTAGTTATTTTTTCCATGTTCCTTTCAACCCATTCATTGTTCGTGGTTCCCCCCCCAGAATTCTTAAGGGTCAGATCGCATGACCCAGAGGAGGCAATCCGCCATGATGTCATCGTCTCTATAGTAACTGCTGCCAAGAAAGATTTGTCACTGGTCAATGATGCCTTGCTCAATTTTGTGAAGGAGAGGACTTTGGACAAGAGAGTAAGTCAGAATATTGTATTTATACTTTCATTTAAGCTTCATTTTCGGTTTGACGCTGATATGATATAAGACCATAATGCAGAACATGTACTTTTTAATCCGTTCTATCCAAATCTTAATGAATACTGCAGTGTGAAATGTAAAAATTAATCTGTCTTTTGCCATTAAAGAAGCATTACGATTTGTTGTGTCTATTAGTGGGGAAGAGTATGTGGTTCTTGCACTTGTTTTTGTTGCCAAGTTGCTTATCAAGTTGCTTAAGGGGGATGGGTTTGCTAGTTCGAGCATATGGCAATGCTTGCATTGTGGAGACTTAATTAGATAGTGTTGCTTCAGGTGATGAATGTAGTTTGTGGAATTTCATGTCTTTTTTTTTTTTTTTTTTGCTTATGTTTTCAGGTTTGATAATATTACACATTACCTACATGGAGTAACCAAATCATTATAACCACTGAAAGGTGAAAGGAATTACAATGATTATCTTGTTTCAATGGCAACTGTGGGTTTGATATATTAGGCTGTAAGTGAACTTTTCGCCCATGGAGTTAATGTGTTGGAAGCAGGGAAAACATTGTAGAACTTGAAAGGTGTTAGAACCCACCGCGCATTGCAGCTTGCTGTGCATGAGGCTGCACAGCAGTAGAGTAGTCAAAGTGCCCATGTAGAACTAGACGATGGAGCAATGGAAGAAGGGGGCCTGGTTTGATGAATCATTATTATGTGGACGACCGTGCGAGTGGGTTTGCCTGCAGAAGAGATACCACCATGATGCATTATGGGAAAAAGGCAGTATGACTCTGGCAATGTTCTGCTGTGGAAACTTGTGCACTTCCCTTCATGTGGATGTTACATTGACATGTGCCTCGTATATAAACGTTGTTTCAGACAAAGCTCAACGACTTCATGAAAAGCGTCTCTTTCAGCGGGATAGTATACACCGCAAAAATGGTTCAGAAATACTCTGAGGAGCAAAATGAGTCTATGGTGTTGACTTGGCCTCCAGATTTCCCAATTCTAAGTCAACTTGAGCATCCGCGGGATTTGCTGGACAAACACGTCTGATCAGTCAGGTACCATGTTAAAGGTTCTGCGGCTCATGTTGTGGTGCCAGATACCACAGCACAACATCAGACATCTTGTGAAGTCCTTGCATCCATGGCTCAGAGCCGTTTTTGTGGCAAAAGGGGACATATACTCAATTAGACAGCTGGTTATAATGTTTTTGATTTTACCTTCCAGTTTGTTGCCAAATGGAGCTTTCTCTTACTGTTTATGGCTGCTGTTCGTTTTCTGCTGTTCATATTCTGAGTGAGGTCTCGTCATTCTTTTCTAACCATCTTGCATTTGATGCCAAAGCAGGCACTGGGTATTTGTGTAATTCTGCAAGCCCTGCTTTGTTTATTTTGAAAGAAGTTTCTACAATTTGACCTTATAGAACATGTCAAACAAATAATACAAATTTTTGCCCAATCCCAGTTAGACGACCACTGTAGCATCACATCATGTTGAGATTTCTTTAAATGTCATGATTGACATTATCTTCATTCATCTCTGTGCTTCCTCCTCAGTGGCGTGTACGCAAAGAGGCCATGATGGGCCTGGCATCGGTTTACAGGAAATACTCGCTGCAGGGAGAGGGAGGGAGAGAGGCATCTAAACAGATTTCCTGGATCAAAGACAAGCTGCTCCACATCTACTACCAGAACAGCATCGACGACAGGTTTGTCATCCTGGTAGTTCTAAGAAAAATGTTAGAAAAGTGTAACATCTTTGATCTTTATATCCTCAACTTGACCCAACATGCATGCATCTCTGTGTTTAGGACTTCTTGTTTATGTGGACACCAGCAATTCATTTAGTTTTACGCATTATCTTGTTATATTGTGGGCCAGGCAAATATAATTATCAATAATTACATCAACATCGAGTTGGGTTTCTGCTAACTTTGGCAGTGTGCCCAGCACTACACTATTCCCCCATTCCCAAGCACAAGTCAGCGCCTTAAAATCCAAATAGTGCAGGTTCCTCCCTAACGCAGTGGGACAATCTTACAGGGAAAAATAAAAAACATTATAGAAAAGATTCAAGATTGACACTAGCCTCAGGACACCATAATGTTATTTATTTTTTTATTTGACCCGACATAGAGAGCACTGCAGTGTCACTTTGAACTGGGAACTACATCTGCACATGCAAGTGGAAAGTCACTCCACAAAATGACACAAACTGAAGTAGAAAGCTGCCGTATTGAGGCAAAGTGGGGCCCTCAGGGCATAGAAATAGCAAAACGCAGAAGAATCCATGAGCCATCAGAGTCTGATCTAACTGCAGTGTCTGAGGGTAGAGTTGTCTTCCAAATCACTCGACTGCTGCAGTGGAACTGCTCGGCTGCCAACAGGAGAAGTATTAATTGTCACTGGCAGGTCGTGTCTAAGTGAATATCTGCAAAAAATCTTAAATATTTTTTTAGAAAAGCACACGTTGATTTCATAAATGGCCCTACAATGTCTTATTTTAATTATAAGTCAAGATGTATCTTTTCAGTAATTCCGATGCTGATATGGATGTGACAAATTTAGCATTGATCTTTAATATTAACTTAATATAACTCCGTCTAAAATTACTTTAATATCTAAGCTGTTGTAGATAACCGTGTTATGTAATGGTTGGTTTATGAGCTTGAATCCCTAAAGGGCAAAAAAAGGCTTACTTCCTTTTTTCTCAATAAAAACTATGTGCACAGGTTGCTTGTGGAGCGGGTCTTTGCCCAGTACATGGTTCCTCACAACCTGGAAACCTCTGAGAGGATGAAGTGCCTTTACTACATGTACGCTACCCTGGACACAAATGCTCTCAAGTAAGTTTCTCCGACATTATCTGTCTTTCTTAGTCATTTAAAAAAAAGTGAACGTCTGGAAAATATTTCCTTCCATAAGACCAAGTCTGAACTGTTCGGGGGGATGTTTTCAGAAGGAAGGCGTTTATTTTCTTCCTCTGTGCCTTTCAGAGCTTTGAATGAGATGTGGAAGTGCCAGAACCTACTGAGACATCATGTCAAAGACTTGCTGGACCTGATCAAAAAACCTAAGGTAATGCACTGAGACACACTTAAAATGGCTGATGGTTTTCATGGTATGTTTCTAAATATTTTGTGTGTTTGTCTTAGTCTGAAGCGTCGAGTAAGGCTGTCTTCGCAAAAGTCATGGTGATCACAAGTAAGGAATATCTTACATTATCTGGGTTGAGAAATTAAATTTCTGTCAGAGAACTCTTCTCATTAGCTGAGTTTAAGTATAGCTAAATGAACAAAGTATCCAATGCCTTGGCTGAAACAGGCTGACCTAACCACCCTTGTATGACATTTATGCCTCTGAGACATCAGGTTTTTATTCTGTGTCTCTGTAGAGAACCTACCAGACCCGGGAAAGGCTCAGGACTTTGTGAAGAAGCTGGCTCAGGTCCTAGATGATGATGAGCGAATCAGAGATCAGTTGGAAACTTTGGTCAGCCCCTCCTGCTCTTGCAAGCAGGCTGAAGTCTGTGTGGTGAGTCTTGACTCTTTTTTGGAAAACCGGCTAAGTGCTCTCCAAACCCCACTTGAGACGCTGCTGTCCCTCCTCCAGCTTTATTCTTAGTTTAATCATTGTAACTGACACTGGAATTTATAGCAACCTCAGATGTATTGGCCTCTAGTGGAACATCTTACGATGGATAAACGCACACTAGCTCTCTGATCTTTCATTGAGAAGAGGGTAAAATGTCATGTCTTAATCATATATTTCAGCGGGACATCACTAAAAAGCTCAGCAGCCCCAAACAACCCAGCAACCCGTTCTTAGAGATGGTGAAGTTCCTGCTGGAGAGAATCGCTCCTGTACACATCGATACAGAGTCTATCAGGTAGTGTGTGTGTGTGTGTGTGTGATGCGTGTGCCTTTTGCAACCACAGTGATGGTATGTCTTGTGCAGCATTCAATCTTTTCTCCTCTCTTTCATCTCTCAGTGCTTTGATAAAACAGGTGAACAAATCTATAGATGGAACCGCTGATGACGAGGAGGAGGGAGTCCCAACCGAAGAGGCCATCAGAGCCGGACTAGAACTTCTGAAGGTAAAAACCAAACGATATCTGATGGTGAATATTAGATCGCTGTTGTTTCATTAAGTCAAAAATACAGTTGGTGTGGGAAAAGAATAGAACTAATAGCAGTGAACTTTTTTTCTTTTTTTTTTGCTGCTGGGATTCCTGGGTTGCATCTGTAACTCTGCTACTCAATAAATATGTTTTTGTCTGGTTTTGAGTGTAATGATTGGATCTCGAACTGCAGCACAGCAGTCACTAAAGTCTGAATAACAAATAAGTAACAAACTCTTGTATCTCCATTAAGTTGTGTTCATCTTAAACCGTTCATCTTTCTTGTTTTTGTTGATTGTTGAAAATTTGTCCTTCATTTTTCATCCCTCACAGGTGCTGTCCTTCACACACCCAGTCTCGTTCCACTCCGCAGAGACGTTTGAGTCCCTTTTGGGTTGTCTGAAGATGGATGATGAAAAAGTTGCCGAGGCCGCGCTGCAGATCTTCAAGAACACAGGCAGCAAGATGGAAGAGAGTTTTCCTCACATCAAATCGTACGTTTCACGGCCCAGTTAATGCTTTAATTCGTCCTCAGGCTTGCAGCAGAAAGTGCAGTCACACTGTAATTATTCATATTTTGAGCTGAAGCGATTGCTTTGAGCAGCCTGCACTCTACTTGACTTATGAGAACTATTCCTCTGGTTTTTAAATGTGCTCTCCTTTCTGCTCCCCCAAGTGTTTTGCTGCCAGTACTACAGGCCAAAGCCAAGAGGGGCCCCCCTCGTCAGGCCAAGTACGCCATCCACTGCATCAACGCTATGTTCACCAACAGAGACACACACTTCGCCCAAATCTTTGAGGTCAGTCATTCCCATGACCTGAGTTTTATACCGTCTTGCACCAAAATTAATATTTAGAAAAGCTAAACACCCTGAAGTAAACATAATTTTCACTTCAGTTGCATCAAACCAAAAGAGTTGAACGTTGGACAGAAGGAGATTTTGTTTGTTATTCGTCCTTGTTTGTTAGTTAGCAGAGTACATCAAAAAATTAACAATAGGTTTTAAACACATTTTATGGAGAAGTAGCAGGAGGCAATGGGATTTTTTGGTTTATTCCAAGTTGAGGTGCAGATACAAGGAAATGTTTGTAGGAATCTACTCTCGGAGTTCGCTTCTAGTTCTTGATGTCAATTAAATGTTGTGTTTGTGTTCCCTTAGCCTCTGCACAAAAGCCTCGACCCTGCTAACCTGGAACAACTCATCACGCCCTTGACCACCCTGGGTCACTTGGCTCAGCTGGCCCCAGAACAGTTTGCTGCACCTCTTAAATCTCTAGTGGCCAACTTCATCGTCAAAGATTTGCTCATGAATGACAGGGTACACAACATAACCTATGTACATGGAATTATCTGTCTCAGATGGAGGGATGAGCTTCCTTTATAATTCAGCAAATTTAAATTTTAAGACCTGAAATCTACTCTAATAGTCATTATTTATTTGAGTAATGCTTAATATTTTCCCTCATAAACGATTTTGGGAAAACCTTGAATCTGTACTGCCTTGAGATTTGATTAACTGCTCATTACAATTCTAGGATCAGTATTTCCTTGTCACAATGTTGTCAACCATAACATTATAATCCCTGGCAGGTGGGAAAATGACTAATAATTATCTTGTTACAGTGGTACCTGGCATATATTCGGCAGAAAGTGAATATCTTGTCTAGAAGTTGAAGCAGCTACTGTAGCATTAATTGCTGCAAAGGTTAATGGTAGTCCTGATAGACAGGTGTCATAGTAGACATTGAAAGGTGCATCGAAGAGCTGTTTAGGCCACAAAATAATAATCTACCCAATATTAGGCAGGTGGTTTTAATGTTCTGGCAAATTATTGTATGTTGTTCATTTCTTCTGAGGTGTATGTCTTAAAGTATTTATTTGGTTTTCTATAGATCCCAGGCAAGAAGACAACCAAACTTTGGGTACCTGATGATGAAGTGTCCCCGGAGACTATGGCCAAGGTTGGTAGCGAACCTGTGTGTGTTCTAAAGAACCGTTCACCTCTGCAGTCTTGTGTTTTTTTTATCTGAAGCTTGACATTTTTCTTGATAATTATCCTGTCAAAATATTGCATTATTTATTTTCTGTAACATGTAATAGAGGAGAGTTGTACTTTTGTTGGCCTGTGAATTAGTTTTGACCTTCCACCTGCATCCGTTCAGATCCAGGGCATAAAGCTGATGGTGAGGTGGCTACTGGGAGTAAAGAACAACCAGAGCAAATCTGGCAACTCCACTCTGAGGATGCTGACAGCTATTCTACACAGTGATGGAGACCTTACTGAGCAGGGCAGGATGGGGTAAGAGGAGAAAAATGTTCTTCCGAAGTCTTGTGTGTCAGATTCTTGAACAGATCGGAGAAAGCTTTGTCCTCAGATTATAATCCTGTAATGTCAGTGAAGGATTTTACATGAAAGTGGACTTTATTCTAAATAAATTTTGCAGATAAACTAATAAAATCTCTGTTAATTCTTGATCTCTTCTATGTCGTCCCCCAGTAAACCAGACATGTCGAGGCTGCGGCTTGCAGCGGCGTGCGCCCTGTTGAAACTGGCACAGGAGCCCTGCTATCACGAAATCATCACGCTGGAGCAATACCAGCTGTGTTCTCTTGTCATCAATGTAAGAAACTCTAAAAGAGTCTTCTTATCAAGAACATCGTTTGCTCATTGTAGCTCTCAGCATCCGGTCTTTTTTCCATTAATGTTTCTGATTTTATATTGTTTTGGAATGTCGCTTCACCATCGGGTGTAATGCTTTCTGTGATCTTCTCTAAAAAATTCCATCTTCCCTCCGTCACCTCCCTATCATCGTTAACTGTTACCTGTACGTCTCTCCCCTCGCTCTCTAGGACGAGTGCTACCAGGTGCGTCAGTGTTTTTCCCAGAAGCTCCACAGAGGCCTGTGTCGCCTTCGTCTGCCTCTGGAATATATGGCGGTGTTCGCTTTGTGTGCCAAGGACCCTGTTAAGGAGAGGAGGGCTCATGCTCGCCAGTGTCTGGTGAAAAATGTCAACATACGCAGAGAGTACCTCAAACAGCACGCCGCCATCAGTGGTAAGCAAGTCCATACCATTAAATCATAAACAAAAACATAAGAAATGTAACTATCGAGGGAAAATTAAGTAAGATGCTTCAGTGCATGTTATCTTAATTGTTAGTGCTGTTGTGATGAGGTAATGATGCAATAATATTTACATTGTGTGTGTCAACAGACAAGCTGTTCTCTTTGTTGCCGGAGTATGTGGTTCCCTACACTATCCACCTGCTGGCACATGACCCCGACTACGTCAAAGTTCAGGACATTGAGCAGCTTAAAGACATTAAAGAGTGAGTAGCATCCATTAGTTACTGTAACAATCCTGAATAGAAGCCCTGAATAATACATTTTTCCCCCATAGAGAATTGTCAGTGCTTTCATTATTTCATTATTGCCATCTGTAGAACCCATAGAATTTTATGGTCCAAGTCCCAAAAGTGCATGCTTCTCAATTCATGTTGTATTCTGCTGTCAAACTTCCTGTCCTTTATCAGGGCCCTGTGGTTTGTCCTCGAGATCATCATGGCCAAGAACGAGAACAACAGCCACGCCTTCATCAGGAAGATGGTGGAGAATATCAAACAAACAAAAGATGCCCAGGCCCCCAGCGATTCCAAAACAAACGAGGTAGGTGTTAAGTTAGCAAAATCATAAATCCTGAATATATGAGGCGTGAATTGTAAATACTAGTTAACCAACGTAAATACCATCAGTAGTTCCATCCTGTTCATCAGCCTTTGTCTTCCTGTACAGAAACTCTACACAGTGTGCGATGTAGCCATGCACATCATCATGTCAAAGAGCACCACCTACAGTCTGGAGTCCCCTAAAGACCCCGTGCTGCCCTCATGCTTCTTCACCAAACCCGACAAGGTTGGTGTCTCCAAACCAGAACGTGTTCCAGAGAGTTTTGGATATTTAATTTATAGCAAATCATATTTTTAATGTTTATTATAGAAGCATTTACATAGAAAGTTTAAAAATGCTCCTTCAGTTGGATTTCTGAATCGGTGATTCAAGTTGAAGGTGATCTCTGTGTTAATGCTTTCCAATGACGTTTTTTCACCGTGTGTTGTTGCTGCTAGCCACCTAGCTTTCACATAAACTCAGACTTGTTTCAAAATAAATTATCCTCATGGCATAGCTGTATGTCTATTGTCTGAACTCCAATAACAACATAGCATTCCTTTTTGTTTCAGAATTTCAGCAATTCAAAAAATTATCTCCCACCAGAAATGAAGTCATTCTTCACACCAGGAAAGGTAAGCTTCAACTAGGAATTGGTGATATTATTCATTTCACCAAATGTCTGTATTTTGCTGGAAGGAACACAGTTCAGACTGAAATTCTTATCTTTTGCTTCTCAAGCCCAAGTCAGCTAATGTATTGGGTGCCGTAAACAAGCCATTGGCGTCAGCGGGGAAGCAGCTCCAGAGTAAAGCTTCCCGTATGGAGACTGCCAGCAATGAAGACTCCTCCTCTAACCCAGGCTCTCCACAGCGCAGTAAGACCAGGTAATACACACACCCGCAAACACATGTTCATCCCTGATGTCAACATGGCTTTATCCTGCTGAAGCTGAAATCCATCTCTGACCTGTAAAAACTCAACAAAAGTCAACTTCTTCACAGATTGGAGATTGCATACATGCTATAAAGTAATAACCACTAACGAAAGAAGTCATAAAAAAGATTTTTTAGTTACAATGACACATGTTGTTGGCTGGTATATATTAGGCATCGAGGGATCATTTTGTCCTTGAACATGTGTTGGAAGAAGGAACAATGGACAAATATAAGGATCGAGAGTTTAATGGTATTAGCCTGATGACTGTATCAGAACATCTCCAAAGATTTTCGACTTGTTGGGTGTTCTCAGTGCCCAAAAGAGAGAGAGGGGGGAGGAGAAATACGGACGGGGGGAAAAGCAGCAAAGATATCCGCTATAATCCACTTTCTTCAACCTTTCCATGGTCGGGCCGCGGGGGCAGCAGGGATCCCAGGTTGATAGTAACATTAATAGTACTATAATATTCAGGGATAGCTTATGGGGAAATACTTAAGAACAATAATAATGATAGAGACAGATTGTTCTGATATTGTGCCACACACTATGCCCTTAGACTAGAGCGTACCACAACAGATGGTTTTAGTATCTAGTTACATCTTAATATTTATTCTAAACTTTGGACTATCCATAATTTGTGTTTCAGACTTGACAGCACTGAAGTGGATCACAGTGAAAACGAGGACATCATCATAAAGAGAGCGGACAGCACTGACAAGGTATTAAAACTGTTCATGAGTTGATTTATCATCTGGGATGTGAGACGGGTTTTTATTAAAAGGCAATAAAGCTTCAATTTTGTCTATTCTTAATCATTCAATTGTTGCTGTTTGGTCTTATGATTGAACTTTATTTTGTTCCTGTTACTGTCATGTAGTTTTGATAGGCACAAATATGAAACAAAGAGGAAAAACAGGAAAACTTGTTTTATTTTTTGATTGGCAAATCTGCATCACCTGAAATGACGCAGTTGTTAGAAATAGATGTTTTAGTGAGTCAAACTCTTCTGTATCTGCTTTGATTCCAAGGTGCAAATATGTGCAGAATGAATGTTAGGATTAATAATATCCAGGATTACTGCACCGGCGGCACATATAAGGAAATTCTTTGGAAATGGTGATGTTGCATAAACTTTTAGATTCATTTATTTGCTCATATTCAAAAGTTTGTTCTGACTTGTTTCTCTTTTTTATGATGCACGGTTTTTAAACTCTTAAATCTCCATACTGGGCAAAACTGGAAACCAGACATTTTAAAGTTCTCTGAATCGGTCGCGAAGAGCTAAAAAACAAAACAAATATGTCAACCGTTGGTGTGTTTCTTTTATAGGATACTGAAAAGCCCCGCGGCCGCAAACGTGGAGTGACCCCAAGTGACGATCAGGAAAGCAAGCCAAAGCGTGGACGGAAGAAGGCGGTGGTCAATGTGAGTGCAGTGGCAGAATCCGAAGACCCGTGGGACGAGGACAATAAACCAGAGGACGAACAGAACAGCCCGCCAAAAAAAGGACGCCGGGGCAGGCCTCCAAAGTCCGCCACTCAGAATCAGGATACGCCTTCCAAAGGAAAGAGGGGGCGTAAGAAAGCTGTACCTCCACCAGAAGAGGAAGAGGATGAAGAAGAAGGGAAGGTGGAAGAAGATGCAGAAGAGGCGGAGGAAGAGGATGACGGGAGCAGTGAAAATTTGGAGTTGAAAACCAAGGGAGGGAGGCAAGCCAGGGCTGCGCGGCGATCGCAAGGGTACGACACGGAAACCCTCCATGCCTGCATTCAATTCAGAGAGAGGTTCTGTCAGCCTCCCTGATGACATCTGCTGTCGGCACTCAAGCTGTCTGTTTGCATTTTGTCTTTGTCTAACAGCCCAGAGTCAGCAGAGTCCACGCCACAGAAGAGGAGAGGACGTCCCCCCAAATCAGCACAGCCAGCTGCCAAGAGACCAGCGTAAGACGCACACCAGCTTCCTGATCCTTTAAGCATTTACACAAAATCCAGCTCGCATCATCTTCATTTCTCCTCCTCATCCCGAGTGAGGCTTAAGAATACTGCTTGTGCTTTAGTGAAATTACGGGATGGCACTAGACCAGTTTAATTCTCCTCAAGAAAAAAATCATGGGAAAGAATGTGATGACGGTCTTCCTCAAAGCTCTGCAAAATCACTGTCAAGTGTCAAATGTGCAAATAATTAATCTGTGAAATTAAAGTTCAACATGAATGAACTGTTTCACACACAGACAGAGATGTAACAATCAGCCGATGAGTACATTTATTTATAGAAACAAGTGTAATTTACTACTAAAGTGTCTTCCTCCCTTCTTGTATCCTATTTGTGGCAGTTTTAAAGGCTACCTTTTGCAAAATTAGATAAATGAACACCTTAAGTTCCTTAAGAGGAATCCAGCTGAAGGCCCTAAAAGCTGGCCCAGTTAATCATGGCACAGTGGAAAACCATGTGCAAACAATGATCCAATATGACATTTCTGTTTCTGTAATCTGTTTCATATAGATGGATGAAAATAATTGTAATCATCATGGAGGATTATATAATAATGGCCACAGAAACGACATATTCTAGCTTGAATGAAATTATATGAACAGCACAAAACATGCTGTCATATAATCTTAATAATGAGACTGCTGCTGCGTTTATTATTTTATGTAGTTCAGTATTGACTAGCTTCAAATTATTTCGATAGAACGTTGAGAAACGCACACGGCTGCAGCAGCATTGATGTAGCAGTTGTGTCCTCATACGTCGTTGCCCTCTGACACCATCAGGACAACCTCATGAGGCTGCTTGTTTCACCTATAATCAGCTTTTTGTAGATGATCTTGATGGTAAACCACGGATCACCAATTCAGTGCTTGGGGTCTGCCTGTTTTGTAAATCAAAACAGTCAATTTGCTTTCTGTCCTTTTTTTCACCATTTGGCTGATAACTTTATTTCATCTTGAATATGGCGCTACAGTGAATATCCAAACGGTTCCTTCCCCCCACTTATTTTTTTGCATTATTTATGCTGAACATATTTGCCTTTTTTACCAGTGTAACATTAATGTGATGGTTTTAGTTCTTCAACAGGTGACAGTGGTGATGTTTCTACATTTAACAGTCAAGCTTTATTTATATAGCACTTTTCTTACATAAAAAAACATAACACAAAGTGCTTTGCACCATAGAAACCATTTCCCTTTAGCCCTCCAACACCACCATCCACAAACAAGACAAAAATCCACCATATAGTGACGCAAAGCGGGAACTCCACCGCCGTCCACACAGAAGGCAAATACAATTACAGAATGGAACAATAAAAAAAAAACTGACCTGAGCAAACATTATCATAAATCTTCCATAATGCACTTAGGAAAACCATAAAAAGACCACTATAAAAACATCACAATTAACAAATAAATTGATTTAGCTAAAAGCCTGACTAAAAAAGATAAGCCTTGATTTGCTTTTAAAAGCAAACACTTCCTGCCGTTCTTTCTGCTTCTATACATCTGAACATCTATTGCATAATGCATCATTCAAATCCATTGTGTGTCTGCTCTGCGGCCTCCAGGCGCGGTGGACGATCAAAGGCAGCTGCTGCGAAAGACGACTCCGAGGAGGAAGATGAAGAGGAGGAGGAGGAGCAGGAGGACGAGCCAACACCGAAGGTATTGAGAGTGTCCAATAAATGCAATGAGAGTCCTGGCTATTAGACTGACTTTAGAATTATAGGGGATTTTTGATGTTTGTGAAATTTCAAATGTTTACTACTTTTTTTTCCTCATCCAGGGTCGCAAGAAGACTGCAGGGCGAAGAAGATGATCTGGAGGACGAGTAAGAACGGCGCATCTGCTCAAACTTTGTGGAGGAATTACGTAGGAAAGAACATATGGACATTGAACTTTTTAAACTTTTCATACACCGATGCTCCCACTGTTACAGAAATTCACCGACTCCATCAGTACCTCCATATCGTCGGCTGTGGGTTGTTGCATTGTGATGATGTTCGCCACATTCAGTAGACATAATTTTAACAGAAAAGGAAAAAAGACGGCTCTTTGTAAATAGTCTGTTCCATGTTCCGTTGTTGTGTTTGATGCTGACTGGGGGGATGCTGTAAAGCCTTTACTCACCCATCCAAATTATTATTATTATTATTATTATTATTAAAGTGCTCTCATAATGAAATATCGTTTATCAATCATTCCCTCTAAGTGTTTTTAAAACTGAAAGAGATTAACATCAACCTTTTTTGTGACGCCATTTTTGTCATTACACTTTTAAAGAAAACATGTTTTGTTTACAGTTCTGTATATTAACTTTTTTACCATGTTTTGAAAAAAAATACTGTTCAGATTTAGAGTTGCTTTTGGATAAGATGGTTGTGTGCATTTCATGTTTAGGTTTGTTCTCGCTGGTAGATGTAAGTCATGAGCAGCTGTGTTTGTAGTGTTTGCCACTGAACTTGGCCTCACATCCACCCAGTCAGATCCCCTGTTGTATCAATATAATTCTCTATAAAACCTGACCGGCTCCACTTCTCTTTATTTCACCCTCAAGGCTCGGATGAAGGACAAAATCTGCTGTAATGCCTCCAGGCGTGATGGAATTCATGCAGAGGAACAGAAAGTCTTTGATTTATGTGATGCTGTATGGGAACAATTAACTTTTTTTTCCCTTCAGATTAACTAAATTCAAGCATTTACAAAAACCTTGATGTCATAACCAATCATGTGTTGTTGGTGTGGAAGCATTTTTCTTGTACTTGTTAATCATAGGTGCTGTGTGATTGTTACAAGACAGGAGCAGAGATCTTGACGTTTTGGAAGTAATGAATGTTCAATGTGACACAAAAGATTTTTTGGGGCATGAAAAATGTACATTATCTTGCCTATCATTTTTTATTTTTTTGCTTATCTTAATATCACCAGTATTAAAATGTAAAAGACAAAAAACCTCTTAACACAGGAGCACTATAGATTTTTATTTCACGACTTTGACGGCGATCAAAAATCACATCATTCCTCTCATATCCAGATTGAGGAAAGGTCCCATGCTTTAATTTCTTTCAGTCGACTTCTGCAGTTTACTCTTAAATCAGCATTGCATTCAAAGACTGCAGGTGATTAGGAACACTACTGTCAGGCATGTACACAAGGAAGAGGAACAACAAAGTTCACACCAATCCCTGCTGCCCTTAAGTTTTTTATCTGCGATGAAATAAGTCCATAGTAGTCTGATGGTTGTAAAAGATTATCTTCCCTTGCTGATACCTTTAATTGTCAACATGTGACCAAAAGGAGACTGTGCCTTTTCTCTCTGAGCCCTTCAGCTGCAGAACATCCTGCCTCAGCATCTCAAGCATACAAACACAATGTCTTCTTTTATTAAACTAAACTGAACTCATTTTTCTACAACTTCTCATAACTGATTGTAATGTTTTAAGTATGTTTTTATCTTATCTGTAACTCCTACTCCTAAAGTAACTCCTACAGAAGCACTGGAAGACTATCTTCACTCAGAAGTGGCCGGAGTCACCACTGACGTAATGGCTGGCTCACCGCTAATTGATGGGGGCGGAACTTCCGGTAACGTTTCTACAGATGTCTCTGTTGACAGCGGTTATCACTTATATGTCGCATCACCAGAGCCATGAATAAGATATAGGAAGAGGTTTGTATACATATATAAACCTTGGTTGGCAGTGCCAAAAGTCTCTATGTTTAACTATATTTCAAGGCCCTACGGACTTACTTACATTTCTTTATGAAAGAACCCTATTTTGGTGTGGTGACAGCATAAATGTAGACATGGTGGATGTGACAGTCGGTTTGAGTGACGGCAACCTTTACTTGTCACTAACATTAATTTTGCTACATTTAGTATTGCATTCAGAGTTTCCTGCATGTTTTCCCTCTCCCCGGATCATTTTCATGTTGTTTTCAAAACAATTCAAAAGAAAGATTTTCTTTAAGTATTATATGTAATATTAACTTAAAGACTCAAAGACGTCTGTTAGGCCTGTTCAATACCTTGTTACTGCGATTACGTGTCATTAAAATGCTTTAAGACATTTCCTTGAGTTTAAAGAATCATCTGATGAGAAAAGCCACGTTTAAGTGACGCTTAGCCTTCACCTGATTACTGTATTTAGGTTATTTTTCCCGCCCTCAATAATCACGTGTCTACATATGTTGAGAGGTGTTACTGTAGGTGTCCATGCCTCCATATGAGCAGGTCCCACCTTGTTCAATGTGTCCCAGAGATCACAATCATGCCACAATCATGATTGTGATGTCACAATCATGGTATAAATGTTTCTCACAAACATTTATACCACAATTATTTATTTGTTGCTCTCCTTTTTTTTTTTTTTTTTTAAGATGTCTGATGTGAAAAAGCTGTTTTCAATCATAAATGTCTGAAATGCACCACCATACATACATAAGTATGACCCATTCAAAAATCTCATAAACCTGTGGACAGACTTTAATGAAATATAATTCATGAATTTTGAAACCACACCTTAAAAAAAAAAAATCTGTAAAATTTAGGGTTTTGTCCCGTTTTTTTTTGTCATTTAAAAAAACAGATATAATGTCAAATGTCTGTTTACTGTTACATAGTTTATAACATTAAATAACAGTAAATTGCTATCATATATCTACAGTAAAGTTCAAAACAGTATCACTTTAATAGAGTAGGTGCATTATCACAGAAGAAAGAGTAAATAATTGTTAATTCCGTGAAAATACAAACTTTTGGACGATTAAAGGAACAATTTCATCATGCCACAAGCAAGATATAACTGTAAAAGTATTATTCTGTACAAATAGCAGATTTTTCTGGTATGAAAACCTATTTAACTATTTAGCAGCTTCCCATAATTTCGACAAACCGAAAAGGCCAAAAAAATACGTTTTATATTGATGAAATAATGTTTGATTGAAGTTAAGAGTCTTACATTTGTATAATTTTAATGTTATTTTATCTTATTAAGTATGTATCTATAAAAAAGTTTTTATTAGATCCGTTTTTATGGTTATTTACCTTCATGTTTTGCACATGGTCACCATATTTTTTCTTTAAAATTCTGGCAACTGCAGCTGCTGGTATTTTACTGTAGGTTATAGAGATATTGTTTTACAGTGTAAGAGGTTTGTATTTCGTAGCTGGTTCCTTCAATTTGCTTGATCGGGATGTGATCGCTTTAAAAGGTTTACAAGAGACTGTCTTCTTTCTCAAACAAAGTTTAAATAACACAGAACACTGCGTCTCCCCATCCAAATAGGACTGTTAGAATCTAAAACCCTCTCTATTTGCTCTCGGTTCAGGTGTTTGCAGTGTGTAAAGCCTAGAGTTTAACCATGGAGCCGTGCTCTCAGGCTGCTGAGCATCACCAGATGCTGCTTCCTGTGTTTCACATGAAGACCAACCAGTGCTCATTGATTATTCATGTACCCTCAAGATGGGAACTTTCCATAGCAGCCGAGCCTGGTGGAAATTAACGCCTGCGCCACCTTGTGCTCCTGGTTGTGATTCCTGGCAGGCCATAATCACATGTTGCCAGGCTGCCAGGTGAGTGTGGACGAGTCACCCACCTTTAAGGACAAGCACAATGAATGACACCATTCTTCACTTGTCCCACCTGCTGAGCTGTGTGGGTCATTGAGAGGCAGACCCCATGCTGTTAATTGATTTCATTGAACTGAGTGTAAAAAGGTGCACATTTGACTTCACTTGAATTATTTAAGAATTACAGATTTTCAATATGTCTTAACACTGAGAATCTTGACTTTTTTTTTACAAGAGCATTAAGATCTTGAGGGGCACACGGTCAAGTTCATATCTCCTCAAAGGTTTAACAGTCCCCTTTAACGAAATCAAATCTAAATTCCAATATGACATGTGCGCCACCAAAACGACTGGGTCCTCAGGGTTCTATTTGAAAATTGAAAACAAAAATCCGCTATGTTCTCTGGACCCGTTTCAAGATTACATGGTTTCTTCCCTGGCCCATTCCACAACTCATCTCATCATCGCAATCTTAGGCATAATTGACTAAATCTACTCCTAAATGTTGAGGGAACTTCCCTGTCACATGCCCAAGCCTCCAACCAGGTTTCATGAAAATCCATCCAGCGGTTTTTGTCAACAGTAGTTGGTAAAATAGGCCAAGGTAAATATCTATTTTTAGATTAAAAATGTTGATTGGTTAAACTTTGATAGCAGGTCACTGAGCGTGAACCTCTTTAAACTTTCTATTTTTTTCCGTTTGAAAAGGACCTCCGTCACTTCAGACCCTCAGACTGAGAGTTATGCTCACATTTGTTTGTTTTTAATATATTTGGATAACATTAATCACATTAAATAATACAATTGTCCTCCTCTGGATTTAGAGTATTTTCATTAACATTAATGAAATCCATCAATTGATAGAGCAATATTTTTGATTAATCATCTGTAGTGTAAAATGTCGATATAGCTGTCACAAACTTAAATCTTCAGAAATCTCCAGTTTAGAATGACATAAAACAAAGAAAAGCAGAAAATACACAATTTAGTCAAACTGGGATGTGGAGAATGTTTTGAGTTTTTTTTTAATTATAATTCATGGATGAATTTCAATACAGTTCAGTATATTGATACATTGTCAACGTGGTGTTTTTCATATGCAGACAGTTAAATCTTTATTTATTGTTTGTTGTCTTTAATCATGATTAACCACAATCAGAACACAATCCTATTTTTCCTTAAATGAAATTATAAAAGAGACATAAAAGAGACCAAATTGAACAGACCATGCAACATATTTCTGAAATTATTTTGAAGGGCTGCCAATTATCTATAAAATTGCATATGTTACATCTGAATTTTATAGTAATATCATTTCGTAGATCAAATATGGATTATCTTGAGGGGTTTTTCACTATAGATCAAGATTGTAACTATGCTGATTAGATTTTACAAAATGAGGTTTGTCTGAAATGTGTGCCAAGAAAAGGTTAAATCCAACACATGATATGCACTAGAAATGTTAAATGGATCTAAACATCTCTGTTAGTAACAAAACAATTATGTAAATGAGCAAAATTAGCACATTGTGAGTTAAAAAGAAATCAATAATAAAGCTGTACAATGAGCTTTCATGCGGTATAAGCAGTATATGACACTAAATTACTAATTAAATTACTAGTCTTTATATCAAAACTCAATTTTTGGAACCTGTAGACAACGAACAGACTTAATATCTTGTAACACTCACACTAGCACACACACACACACACACACACACTCACACGCACACTCACACAAACACACTAGCCTAGATATTCCTGCAGCTGTTAGACGGAGCAGGAGGGCAGATAGAGAGCAGAGTTTCTAAGCAACCGAGCTGAAAGCAAGAAGATCAGGCAGTAGACTCTGGTGCACTGGTGCTGTTTGCATATCTTCTCCTCGCCTCACTCACCCCTCCTCACCCTCCTCTTCCCAATACCCCATCCCCCGCACGCACTGTTGACTTGATCCAGTGAAGAATGTAGATTAGAGGCATTTACGTGGAGTGATGAGATTATGTGGCAGCAGAGGATGGATCAGGGGATGGATCAGGGGATGGATGGGCGCTGATGCTGCTGGAACTGAGGTCATAATAAGGCTTTAGCACCTGTGTCTCACTCCTATTTTTAACCAATAAGAATATTAGAATCACGTGGGACATGAAATACGCTCAAATGCACCACACTTCTGAAATTAGAAATGAGATCTGATCTGAAGTGTTATGTCAGGCTATTATTTTTTTCAGCTTGACTGTTGTTTTTTTTCACACTTAGGAACATGTGTTATCAGAACTGGTTTATTGTCATAAAGATATGACATTTACAAAAACAAACTGGTAGTAAGCACTTTATGGATTAAATGTTAAGGATAAAACTGAATTAGGAACTTTTCATATAGCATTTAAAAAGTTTGGGACACACCATGGTCTCCCAAACTCATATGACAACACTTTGAATGAACTTTAAACATGATATCATGATAAATAAGGATCCACATGATTAAGTTGATTTATTCCCGTATGAAACAATTATGTTTGTCTTACTTGAAATACTTGATTGGATCAATGCAATTAAATTAGCATTGACTCAAATGTGTTACTTGGATTAGTTTCAACTTAATTTATATAGGATAGATTGAAATAGATATCAAACTAATCTAATAATACGGTTGGGCCAACTAATTTCACCATACTAAATATACCAAACTGAACGGAGTTCATCTAACCCACATTAAATTAATTTGTCCCAAGAGAGTTACTTTGTGTGTGTAAATGTGTGGAAATACTTACTATTATTTAATTAAATAAATCCAAAGAGTACCAGTTGAGTAATCAAACAATAGAAATAATTAAATTAAAGCTTCAATACAGCTTGCATCAAGGTTTGACGTAAAAGAAGGACACAGGAAAAGAGAATCTTATTAATTCTTCTCAACTCAACTCCATCTGGTAAAAGTTCAGTGTAATTTCATTCTTGTCTCCCATGATGTAATTGTTTACAAACATGACATTTCACATTCAGGTAAATCTAACAGCCAGCCTAAGTCTTTTTCTTCAGCCTCTCCTGAATCTGCTTAGTTAGAGATGGATGCTGATGTCACGCTGTTCCTGGAGACCTCGGTGCGTCAGGTGCTCAGGCTAATGATTGACGGCAGTGGAGAGGGTCACAGCTGGCCGCCTGCTCTCCTCGGCCCGCTCTCTACTCACCCAAAGGCTCCAAGCATGGTTCAATGAAGACCAGAGTAACCAGCAGGTACCATGATCCTCTTTCTCGCCCCTCTGACGTTTCTCGCCGTCACCTGTGTCTCCTCTGAACCCACGGCCGGTCTGAGAACGTGGGGTCGCTTCAGGAAGCTGCCGTACCCCGGGGACAAGGCTTTCCTCTACGACACCTTCCCCGATGGCTTCATGTGGGCGGTGGGCACCGCGGCGTACCAGGTGGAGGGCGCCTTCGAGAAGGACGGGAAGGGCCTCTCCATCTGGGACACTTTTACGCGCGGCGGGAACCGGATGGCCACCGGAGACGTCGGCAGCGACAGTTACCACAACATCCACGCCGACACCAGGGCCATCAGGCAGCTCGGAGTCACCCACTACAGGTTCTCCCTGTCCTGGTCCAGGATTTTCCCCAACGGCACCCGCGGGAGTTACAATGAGATCGGCACCAACTACTACCGGAGTCTGATCCAGAGGCTGAAGGAGATCCGCGTGGAGCCGGTGGTCACGCTCTACCATTGGGACCTGCCCGACCACCTCCAGCAGAACCTCGGCGGCTGGAGCAACCCGGAACTCGTTGGGATCTTCAAGGATTACGCTGATTTCTGCTTCCAGACCTTCGGAGACGATGTGAAGTTCTGGATCACCATCGATAACCCGTTCGTGGTGTCGCGCCACGGATATGGAACCGGAGTGGTCGCTCCCGGGATCAAGAACATCCCTGACCTCCCGTTCCGGGTCGGACACAATCTGCTCAAGGTCCAGGCGTGACTTTATTTAATACATGTGATTTAGTACAATTAAATTAAAAACAGACAGAAAGTTCTGCAAGATGGAGGCTTTTTAGTCTGCTTTGTACTCAGAAAACAATGTTTGATGGCTTTTAGACATCTCTGAATTGACATTAACATATTTTAAAGTGGAATAGGCTTGTTTTAAATGACCCTAAAACAACAATCTTAATTATCTTATCTTAAGATATGTTTAAAAGATGAAATCTAAACATGCTCACACAGAATGCCTTCTATTCACCTTATTTTCCTTCTTCTTCTTCTGCTTCTATTATTATTATTATTATCAATATTATTATTACTATTATTATTGCTGTTGTTGTTGTTTATTATATCCATTGATGTAGTATATTAATATAATAATAGTATAATACATTTTGGTTATTATCACTAATCCATATTATTATTATTGTTGTTATTACTATGATAGTAAATAGTACAATGGTAAAAAGTAAAAAGTAAAATATTTCATCCATAATTTGATTTATTTTTGAGTGGCACAGCAGTCATGCATTTGTGCAGTCATTCTGAAAAAAAAGCAGTAAAAACTTTAACAACTACGTAGATCTACTTTACTGACTTTATTAATTTTATTTCATCGTCTTAACTCATTTCCTTTATTAGTCAATATTATCTACAGGGGTCTCCTTATATTTGAATTTATTGATATTATTATTATTTTTTGTCCCATGCTTTTTGAACTGCATTAAGTTTGATGACATTCACTGATGGCATTTCTTCATGTTGTCCCTCTGTTCCTCTGCCTTCTCTCAGTATTTCATCTTATTCTATGTCCATCTGCCCATCATCATCATCATCATCATCATCATCATCATTATGATATCTCTCCCTCTCTCTCCCTCTCTGTCTCTCTCTCTCTCCTGCTCTCTCTCTCTCTCTCTCACTAGGCTCATGCAGCTGCTTGGCATCTTTACGACCGTCACTATCGACCCCGTCAGCAGGGCAAGCTGTCTATGGCGCTGGCGTCTCATTGGATCAAGCCCAGTCGCACCCGCCTGGAAAGCCTGCGAGAGTGCCAGTGCTCCCTGGACCACGTCCTGGGCTGGTTCGCACGGCCTCTGTTTATAGACGGTGATTACCCCCCCTGCATGAAGGCGAGGCTGGGCTCACGACTGCCCTCCTTCACCAGGGAGGAGAGGGAGCAGGTGAGGGGGACAGCAGACTTCTTTGCCCTCTCTCATGGAGCAGCTCTGAGCTTCCAGCTCATTAACGATAGTCTGAAGTTTGGGCAGCAGGAGGATCTGGACCTGAGGATGCTGCTCTACTGGGTCAACGCTGAGTACAACAAGCCCCCCATCTTTGTGGTCCAGAGTGGTTGGTAGGTTCAGACCTTGTGTTGATTGTGATATGTTCTGTGTTCTGGTACATCTTGTTTTGACTGCTGCTCAACACAGGTACGTCCTGGGCAATACCAAGACAGAAGACCCAAAACATATGTACTACCTCAAGAGGTTCATAGCAGAGGCGCTGAAATGTGAGTAATGATGTCATACATTCCCCACAAGCAGCATTCAAATCCAGATCTTTGAACTTCGACCTCGAATGAATGTTTTTACTCTTTAAGTAGGAGTATGAACAATTTTATGTGAGACAAAAATCTTAAGTGAGGAAAAACGGGTGTTTAAATATGAGCTGTGTCCTTGTTTGTTTTTGCCAAACAGCAATCGTTATAGACGGGGTGAATGTGATCGGATACACAGCCTGGTCCCTGATAGATGGCTTTGAGTGGCACAGGGAATACGGGATACGAAGGGGACTTTACTATGTCGACTTCAACACTCCTGACATGAAGAGGGAGCCAAAGACTTCTGCCACCTTTTACAGGTACGCCTTAAGATGGGTGTGGGTTTTAATCACACATGCATGACAATCTATGTGTGCAGAAACTGTAGCAATAGACGGAATAGTTTTCTGGTTATTATACATTAATTCACAATGTGGTGTCCATACCTCCTTAAGAATCATTATTTGGTACAGATACCTTCAGGATTACCTGTCCTGATTTTTAATGAAGCAGTTCGCAAAGAAAGAATCTGCTTCCTTCAGTTGTCAAAAATGTTTTCAGAAATTCAGATATTTCTTCCCTGTAGTTTGGACTGTATTAGTATTCTACTTATTATTTAATATTAATATTAAAATAATATTAATATTATTAATATTATTGTAGAATATAAAACAAATTGGTACCACTTTACTGTAAGACTCCCCTCATTAAGTATTTGTAAATGTTATACGTGGTTAACTAGTTTAGTTGTAAACACTTTACAAATCATTAATTAGCTGCTTTGAGGTCTGAAATATAAAGGGCATCAGAGACCTGATAGTTGCCAAATAATGAGCACACTAATCAGTACTGCTACTTCGATATTGTCAAATGGTGAGCCACATTGATTAATTTGAGAGCTATGTTATAAACTGTTTATAAAGGGTTTACAACTTCATTTATAACTTTATTGTTAACTATTTATAAAACCATTTATAAATGTAGTCTTATTGTCAAGTGGTACCAAAAAACTATTAAAATGCAGTTAAGCTCTGAGCATTAGACTCTGCAATACACATTTTAATATTTGTTGGCACCTCACATTGATTGATTGATTGATTGATTGATTGAAATGTTCATTTCCAATATATAAAAAACAAAAATAGCACATTCATATTCATTACACTTTAATAACACCATAATGGTTTCAGTTAAGTATTTTAAAGGCCTCATTTTAGGAATGAAACTCTCACAGAAAATGGCCCATATAATGCTGCCTCACATCTACAAAGATAGTTTTTCACTCTCAGCTCCTCCTGACGTGATGATTATTTATTTAACTAAAGAAACGTGATCCAGAGGAACGGATTTCCAGAGCTTCCAGAGAACAGACCAGCACAAGGAATATTCTCATGTGACTTTGCCTGGGGTGTATCTGCCAACTCCATACAGGTAGGCGTGTGTTTGTGTGTGTGTGTGTGTGTGTGTGTGTGTGTGTGTGTGTGTGTGCGTGTGTGTATCAGGTGGGAGGAAGGAATGGGCGTACTGTATCTGGGTTTCTAGGTTTGTTAAAGAATAGGGCAAAGGGCAGTGATCAAATAATGAACGAAACACAACTAAATACTTTCTCAGAAATAGAGAACGTTGAGGAAACATTAACGATGTAATAGCTCCTGGTTTAAAGATTTGGCTTAAAACCTCCCTAATAGTGTGTGAGCTGAAGTGTGAAGTTTTGTACACTCTGTAATCATTAGCTGCCCTGCAGCTACTTTTTTTTCCGATTTAGTTGGATAAAAAATGAAAAACAAAATATTAGCAGTAATTCCTCCCCTCCTATTTAAACTCCCATCACAGCCAGTCATATTGTTTTGAACTTCTTGTTGTTTCCATGGTGAAAGTCCAGCTCAGGATCTTCTCTTAATCATAAACCATGAAGCCTCACATTATCTGTCAGCTCAGCTGGACACAACGGGACCAACTGTTTATTGATTTGCCCCATTTGGCCTTTATTTGCTATAGTGAGTATAAAGTAAACACGGTTTGCTGGAGCAACTGGGTGCGTGTTTACACTGGCGTGTTTATCTTTATGTTATAGGTGGAGACCACGCCTAGTCAGTTTGCAGACCCCAGTGTTTACCTGTGGAACATCTCCAGCAACGGAGAGCTGATGAGGCTGGAGGGCTTCAATGCACCTCCTCTACGTCGAACCGCACACTGTGCAGATTACGCCACCATTCGACAACAGGTCGGTCCACCTAAGGCTTTACACACACACACACACAAACACACACATACGCAAGCACACACACTCAGACACACACACACACGCACACACACACACACACACACACACACACGCGCACACACACACACACACACACACACACAAACACACACACACACACACAAACACACACACTCAGACACACACACACACGCACACACACACACAAAAAAGCACACAGACAGGGAAGTTAGTGAGGGTTTCTGCTCTGTTCTTATAACCAAGTACAAATAAATCAATATTAAAAAAAAACAATAGAGGATCGATTTTCTTGCATTTCTTGATAATTATACCTCAGTTTCAACAAACATTTATATTCCTTGTGCACATGTTTATATCCCCGAAATGTTTCATTTCCAGATGTTTTCAGGCTATAATTCTCAACCATTGGTCTGATTTTTTCCAAGTTGTTGCAAATGCATCAACTTATGGTCTACCAAACCAATTTTGTTTACATATTATATTTTACTCTTACAGTTCATATTCTATTCACTAGGGGGGGCTTACCAAAAAACACTGTTTTTCGGACATAACTTTAAATTGAGGAGTTTATTCAGGGAAACTGCTTGTATAAGCCTCGGATTTAGGGATTTCATGGTAGATAGCCTATTTGGGTCGACAGCGTAGACCCAGTTCTAAAAGATGAAGGTCTGAAGAGTAAAACATTGAGTAATAGATAGTGATCAGGGTTTTTTCTTCTTAACTTGTTAGTAATCATACTATTATTTGATATGTTTTTAATAGTATATAGTATTACTATTTTTTGATGTAGTATTTATCGTACTTCCTTCTTTAGGTGGATGAAATCCGTCAAGTGGGAGTAAATCACTTCCACTTCTCCCTCAACTGGTCAGCCCTTGTGCCCACAGGCGATGTAGCTTATCCCAACACCACCCTGCTGGGGTACTACCGCTGCTTCACCCGCCAGTTACTGCAGGCCAACGTCACGCCTGTGGTCACTCTGTGGCATCACACACGCCAGCGCAGCAGCCTGCCGGCGCCGCTGGATACAGCCAACAAGTGGCTGAACAGGTCAGATACGGACAGCTCCTATAGCTCCAGCAAGTTTTACAACAGTCAGTACCTCATGGAAAAGACTCCCCTATTTCACTTGGCTTTTTTTCATTTGGATTAAAATGCTGACTTATTTCCATGAATGCGGACTGAGCTCAAAATCCGTGACAAACACTAACTAGCTATAACTAGCAGTTCCTTTTAATTAAAGCCTCAAGGTATTCAAGGATCCGACCCTTTGCAAAATTGTCATGGTTCCTTGGCTCAAATCTCAGCCTCCCACCAAGTTATATGAAAATCTGTAAAGCAGCTTCAGAGTAACTGAAAATATGTGTAATAGACAGAAATGGGGAAAATCTCATCTCACTTCCCCAAAGTTAAAGAGAGAGTCAACAAAATCCTGGATCTAACATTTTATCTGGACCCACCCTTAGCCCTCCACTCAATTTTTATAGAAATGTATCATTTGATAGAGAAAATCTAAAACCTGACCTCCTTCTAATCTAAAACATGAGCTCCTTGGTGGTGGTGAGAAACATTTATTGACGCATCAAGAATGTTTATATAAAATTTCACTATCATTTACAGTCTGTAAATGTAAAACGTAAAGATGCAATTATATTCCCAGTTCTTGTGGTAATGAACATGAAGCCAACCTGTCTGTTCTACTGCCATGATTGAATCTATTCTCCTCCAATAAAGAGACAAAACAACCCCAACAGAAGGACAACCTGAATCTCATCTCCCAATTTATGGATAACATTTAATGTAAAAAAATATAGAATTTATCAAAATAATTTTCCTTGCATTTGGGTTTTTTTTAAGTTGTGCATGATGGATAGTTGTAGTGTTTTTTGATTTCTTTTTAGTAATTAATAGGGATGACTGAAATCCATCAAGAGTCAAATTATTAATGCAGTCTTGACGTTTTCCTCAGAGAGACTCCGGAGGCGTTTGCAGACTACGCCCGGCTCTGTTACAGAGAACTTGGGGCACACGTGAAGATGTGGATCACACTGAATGAGCCCAATGATGAGATGGTGAGCTACCAGGAAGGTCATCAGATGCTGCGGGCACACGCCCTCGCCTGGCACGCCTATGACCGCGACTTCAGACACATTCAGGGAGGTCAGGTCAGTGAAACTGCTCCCAGAGAAATTTTGTGAATCCTCATCATTTTTAATTGGAATACATGAACTTTGTGTAAGAGGTTTTTTATCGTGAAATATTTTAGGATTTATGAAGTAAATGACTTTAGTGAATTAGAGAACTCCACAGATGATCACCTGTCTTTGTTTTGTGTCCCAGGTGTCCCTCGCTCTGCACATGGACTGGGTGGAACCGGCATTCTCATTTAGCCGTGAAGATGTAGAACCGGCCAAAAGGGTTCTAGACTTCCGCGTCGGATGGTTCGCAGAGCCTATCTTCGGCAACGGGGACTATCCTCTGGGAATGAGGAGCTGGTTGCGTCAGCTCAACTCACTGGAGTAAAAATCCCTTCATTCATACGGCGGTAGAGTCAGAGAAGAATAAACATTCCAATGTACCGTCACAACTAGATGAGCACTCGAGTGGCGGAATAAAATAGAGTAAAAAAAAGGCAAATATCAAGTCAGTTTAATTTATACACTACCAAATCACAACAAAAGTTACGTCAAGCCACTTAAAAAAGAGGAGCAGGACTAGTTTCTTTACTTTCCAAGATCCAACAATTCACATTTTAACAAACACTTTTAGTGGGAGGTGGTGAGAAAGAAATTGCCGAATGAAGGTACGTATGTAGACCCTCTGGGTTGAGAGAGATAGGCTAATGTCTTATGTCGCAACAACATGTCAGAAATGTGTGTGCCGCTGACCCAAATTTCAGCGCTTTAAGTGAGCATACACGACCGACGCTACATCTTCAATCATCTTTATCTACGTGCTAATGAATGTTTAATAATCTAAGACTTTATGTCCAACCCAGAAGTGAATGAAAATAAAAATAAATAAGTTCTGAGCACTGAAATGAATTCAAATGCTTATTCACAGTCAATAAATGATGAGTATGCACAACTAATATCGGATGGGACAAAGTTTGTACTCCACTAAATACTGACATTCCTTCAATTCCTACTTAATATAACATCTTTTCTGTGTGTTTCCAGCCTTCCAGTGTTCAACGAGGAGGACAGACAGCTGGTCAAAGGGACGTATGACTTCTTTGCCATCAGCCACTTCAGCACCAAGCTGGTGACCCATGCTAAGGAAGACTCGTAAGATTGCCTTTATTTTGGTAGCAACGCAAGCAAACAGGAAATGATTTGGGATTAGAAACGGGTGTAACATGTCCCTTATCGTGGGTTTGAACCAACCACACAAGTCATTAGTGTCTCTGTGTTAAAGTAGCTCATATCTTTTAATGCTCATCTCCGTGTCTGCAGGTACACCTACACAGCAATGCTAGAAGTCCAACACATGATCGATACCACATGGATCATGTCCCCCAGGCCCGTTGTGCCCTGGGGCCTGAGGAAAGCCCTCAACTGGGTGAGACTCCTCTGAGCGCCTGTTTGTTGGTGTTGCAGATTTAAAACTACTCTCCAGTTTCCTACAGCGTCCTGAAGATTTAAAAAGTTGCGTGGTGACCGGACTCATTTGTTTTGCTAAAACAGTAGCAGGCAAACTGACATGGACAAAGTTAAAGAGAAGTTCAGGAGACAAGTGGCTAACATGTGATTTAAATCAAGCTACGAGATTGCAAGTGCTATTCTCATAAGTATTTATCTCCCGTTCTCCTTTTGACGGGAAAATGATTTTCCCGTCAAAAGTCCAGTAGGTGTCTTATAACTGTTTTCTTCGATAAGTGCAATTATCATTTATAAATATATGTTTTATGTTTGATCAGGTTGAATTTGTTTCATGTGAAGTTTTGTTTGCCAATCTGGCGCAATTTAGCATCAAAGATACACAAAAAATTAAGAAACCAGGAATTTTAACTCAACAGCAACAAATTTACCGAAATTCAAATGTACAATATAGGAGAAGAAAGGATTTCTCGATTTTCTTACCGGGGTATTGAGTTTTTATTTGGAAAACACACAAACATAAACACAATAATGTTTCAAAGAGCAGTATTCTTTAAAACTTATTCTGGAAATGTTCTCTGAAGAATCACTGCAAAGCCACGACTAAGGCATTTATTATTTAGCCAGATGACATTGCATTTATAATGCAGTGGTTACAACTCTTCAGCCAGTCAGGGAAGATAAATAGAAAACAGGGCAGTGGGAACTCGACTTGAACTCCGATTTGAATCAGACATGATCCCTGTGTGGATTTTGCTTTTTAACCGTGAGTGAAAGACTTTGCCTGAGATAAAGTAGAGGTGCTGCTCTCTCCTGCTCTGCTCCGTCAGGTGAAGGAGCACTACAGTGATGTAGCCGTTTATGTGATGGCTAACGGGGTCCAGGAAGACCCAGCCCGCTTCAAGGACAGCCTCAGAGTGTACTACTTGTATAACTACA
This sequence comes from Lophius americanus, assembly GCA_037951165.1. Taxonomy (NCBI): domain Eukaryota; kingdom Metazoa; phylum Chordata; class Actinopteri; order Lophiiformes; family Lophiidae; genus Lophius; species Lophius americanus. The sequence goes on from JBBDHG010000061.1 coordinate 683,784, forward strand.
TCAATGAGGTGCTCAAAGGTGAGATTTTTATTCTTTAGATTTTATAGAGTTAACGCACACTAGAGCAGAATATTCTTATTGTTCCATATTTGTTAGAGAGCGATCAGAACTTGAAGGAGGAGTTAAGTTTTTCTCCCTCGCTGGCCCCTGTAGAGTTTAATTATTAGCACATATATTTAGGACACTGACCCTTGAATAGTCAGCTGACTCACAAACACACACAACGTATTAACAGAAATACACACTAGCCGATGAATTGCTGAGTCATGATTAGCTGATATCCAGTAAAGTAAAGTAACAAGTACATTTTTTGCAGTGTCACACCTCAGTCTTAGGACCTGTTATTCAATGTTCCAGTGAGATTTGTCACCGCTGAGTGGAACCCATCCACAGGTTTTCTTTAAATGTTTTAGTGTGGGGAGGCATTAGCACCCACTTATGGAAGCTTTCTCGGGACAGAGAAGCAAATGTATTCAAACCCCATTTATATTAGGTTTAAAGAAATGGAAATGGAGAACTAAGAAATGAATTTATGGACAAGGAAGGCTAAAAGAACTACATTCTGCCACAGGATATTTTTCTTACTACATGTTCAGATATACCAACATATATATATATTATATATTATATATATATATATATATATATATATATATATATATAATATATATATATATGCATGCATTTTTTACGTGTGCATTTTGGCCGCGTTTTGAAATGTTAAATAAAATGCGAAATTCTAAAAAAAAAAGCATTTTAGGTTTTGTTGGCAAAATTTAATTTTTTTTTTAATATTCAAATCGGCCATGAACAATTTAAATCGCACAGTGCAATAGCTGCTTAGTTATTTATTTACTTTCAACATAAAATGCTTCTTTTAATGATTACTGCAGTCTTAAAATCATTCTTCCTCCTGAATAATGTCTCTCATCTGGGGGCATGTTTAGACCAGATGTTGTTAAAATACCGTTCCAACCCTCATAGGTTTACTTTTGCAGTTAAATCCCAAAGTTTTCTTTTAGAGGCTTAAATTTCCATGCGGGCTCCATGTACGGACTCCAGGACGAGTACTACTGCAGACCCGAAAGCACAAAAGAAGTTGGTTCCAGTAGGCTCAGAACCATCTGGATGGGCCACTGAAGTTCTTGAGCTGTTGTTCTGTGGAACGCTGAAAGGAAACGGTATTTTTCTGGGACTGTGGATCAGTGGTATACCCGGAGGAGGAAGAGTGAAAGACCTTCTTTGATCCCCGAAATCCTGCAACCTGTAGAGGGTATGGTGGATTTAATAAAGTGTCTCTAAAGAAAACACCTCGCTATCTGTGAGGAAGCTGAAGCTTGGGCGGCATTTGTCATTCCAATTGGACCGAGGTTTGGTTTGAGAAGAAGTCCTGGAACAACCTTGATTGGCCATCACAGCCACCTGACTTGAATCCCGTTGGAAATCTCTGGTGGGATTTGAAGAAGGGACATTCTGAATGTAAACTCCTGAATTTTTCAGAACTGGAGATCTTTGCCCGTGAGAAATGGACTCAGGACTGCTGCCAGAACCTGATGTTTTCTCATCATGTTTTCTGATGATGATAGCAGTTGGTTTTTACTGACGTCATTTTGAGACGGATTTTGTCTTCTTTTTTTTTCTTACGGAAATCCATTGTAATGTCTGTTGCATTGAGGTCCTTAAATCAGCCTTCTTTAGTTTGGTTATTGCAATCAGCTGATAAATAGTATATTTTTCCAATAAACCTTAATTTATTAAATGAGGAATGAAGGAATGAAGAAACTTAGATGATGATGAGTTCTTGTTATCATCATAGCTGCCTCCACAAACGGATGCTATATTTATTTCTATACAGGAATTATACATGAACACTTTAACCCTTATATTTAACATTTATAAGCTGTAATAACCATTGAATTGCTAATAATAGATATGTTAATACCACTCCAACATATTAAAGAGGGTTTAAACAGTAGGTATTTTATTTTTTACCGTCACACACCTAGCTCATCGCATCACCTTCACAAGGACATTCATGAAATTCAAATGAATCTCCTCAAATGTTCTGCGTTCCTTGCTCCTCAGCGTACACTCTGGACGGCGTAAACCTGAAAGGTTACTTTGCTTATGCCCTGAGTGACCAGAGGGACCCGGGCTTTGGCTTGTACGGCCAGGTCCATGAGGAGGTCATCATCAAAGCCTCTCTCTCCAACTACCGCAACATCATTCAGCACAACGGCTTCCCCATCCAGGGAGCTGCGCCCCAGCAGTGTCCCGCCACGCCTCAGCCCTGCTTAGGTTGCCATATGCTGGTCAAGAGGCCAGTTGTGGGCTTCCTGACGCTGGTGGGTTCATCGGTGCTGATCACCCTGGGCCTCATCATCTACTACACAGCCAAGAGACACATGGAGTGTTACTGAAAACTGTGACTGTGGGCTTCACTTTTACCTTTTTTTACATCAACTCAAGTGGATAAAAATAAGCTTAATGTTCAGAAAAGGTTCAATCTCTTATTTCACCCAACAGCCCAGAGGTACAGTACCTTTTTTTGACCTTTGTATTAGCTTAACTAAATAGGGAATAAACAATTTCAAAGGTTTATGCTATGTTTTAAATTAGTTAGCAACTGCTGCTAGGACCCCTTTATATTTGGTAAATTATACTAACTAGCTATAACAATAGAACCACTGACAGATGAAGTCAGAATAAAAGTGATTATTTTGTTACAATGGAAACAGTCATTATGACAAAATTGAAGTTGATGCGCTGGAAGCAGGAAAAATGGGCAAGTCTCGATTTTGAAAAAGACAAAACTGCGTTAGCTAGATGACTGAGTTAGAAGATGGCAAGTCATGTTGGGTGTTTCCCATCTGCAATGGTTACCTATCAAAGTAGTCTAAGGAAGAACTGGTGCAGCAAAGGTCCCCCTGTGTTGGCCATACCCACAGGAACTACTGTGACACACATGAAAACGCTGAGTTTAAAGTTTATGCTGGTTCTTATCGTAAAAATAGTCAGATGCTGGCTGGAGGTTTTCATGCGATAGCTGGTCACTGATAACAAAGCTTGACAGTTGACATTAAGATTGTTCAGTGCAACGGTCTCAGAATGTCTGACAGCTTCCAAACTACTTTTTAAATGATTGACAACGTTCATTAGTCTAATTAGACTTTGAAACTGTTTTGAGCTGAAATTTATCACAAAAACTTTGAAGATTACGAAGGGAGAGATTTCTGAAAACCATGTCAAAAGATTATCACATCATTTAAAACTCCAGAGCAAATGTTCACTCATCAGTTCCAGATAAAGGTGTGCATCAGTCAAAGACTCAAAGACTGATACACACCTGTACATCACTGTACAGAAGAGGGAAGCCCACCTATTAGGGTTTCTGATTTGTGAGACCTCTTTCACTCCATCATGCTGCCCAGGTTTTCTCCCCACTGCAGATGCAAAGTTGTACATAGATACACTTTCATGTTTTTACCTGCATTTGCATGTTGATAGAATACTTAAAGTTCAAATTTGTAATTTATAATGTAAATTTTGTGATCGCAATGAATATTGTCTGTCTTTTGCTTAAATGAGAAACACTAACACGTCTTGTCGGCTGTTTTGGGGACTATAGTTTTTACACCCATATTTTTGTACGCGCAGCTTCTTGCACACATCAATGCCTGGAAGTGAAATTGGGTGGATGTCTCTTCAAATTGTAACGAGGCCCTGCTCATCAAATACGACCCGTTTCCCACCCACATGTTGTCAGAAACATATTCATGTGTGTTAAGTGTACCAAAGGAAAGGGAAACCGCTGCAATATTTCTGTCTGTATTGGGAAACTGGAGAATAAAGAACTATAATCCCTTTGTTGATTTTTTTTCGTCCTTAAATGTTGTTATTCTGGTAGTTTGGGATCTTCTTTCTTAAGGACAATACAATCTTTTATCTGTAGTTACGTACCCTCAATTTCAGAAATATTTGCATATTTCTACAGATGACAGCCCAGTTTTTAGCCAAGACCTGCTATCCAGTAGTGAGACCCCGAGAGTTACAACAAGTATTCGGTGTCACACTTTAGCACAATACTTACAATGTTTTGAAGAAAGCACTTTATTGTGATGTTCTGAAGCAGATTTTATAGGAAACTTTTGATGTCCTTTGAATGGAAATAGTCTTGTTGTTGAACTCACGTCAACTGAAGTATCAATATTTAAGTCCAGAGTCAAAACATCATGCCATCCAGACCATCTTCCATGAACTTCTTGTAGATAGCCATAAATTTTGCGATGAAGGCCTCCAGGTGGTAGATGGCTTTGTTGCCCAGCTGCAGTCTGTGTTCGTAGTAGGCTGCCTGGTGGGCTACCTCTGTCTTCAGTTGGCCATCGCAGTTACTCAATAGTTCTGTTACAAGACCCTGTTGGAGGAGTGGACGAGGAAAATGAATCTTCATTGCCTTAAATATTACTTCAAACCATTTCAAGGACTTCATGGGAGGTTACAAGTTGAATCGGTACCTTCATAATAATGTCAGGGGGGATGCAGTGAGTCAGCAGCTCATACAGTCTGGCTCGAACCTCCAACAACCTAGAACAGAGACCAATAAGAATGAATTCTAACAACATCAAGTTACTCACAGAACCAACTAAAAATCTTCTCTTTGCCTCTTATACCTCTGAGGGCTCTGCTGGCTTATAACGGCATTAGCCGTTTCTCTGAGGTAGACCTCCCAGTCCGTTGTTGGAATCTCTTGATCCACCGTGAACGGATACCTGGAAAAGATTAACAAGAGCATTTACTTCATGTTCATATTCCAAGCGTACCCACAGATAACACACGGGAGGAATGATAGAACATTGTGTAACAACTTACTGTTGCACTCTGCAGGCCTCACACATCAAAAGGGCTTTACGTAGATTACGGCCTGATTTCTCAGCGATCTGTTTGGCAAGCTCTGGAGGGAGGAGTAAACCCTCTTTTTTACAGACTGATGTCAAAACATTACAGACCTGGCAAACAGGAAAACATAAAAATGATGATCGGTCTCTTACGTGGTAAAAAACTACTATCAGGTGACCAATTAAAATTTGAACCATATCATGCGTATCTTGCCTCTTCTGTGCTTGGCAGAGGAACTCTGATCGCCAGACAACGACTCCGGATTGGCCCAATAACTTTGGACGTGGACGTAGAGCACAAGATGAGGCGGCAGGTTCCCATGTACTTCTCCATTGTTCGACGCAAAGCATGCTGGGCGTCCTTTGTGAGTCTGTCCACCTCTGTTAGCAACACAACTGAGAACAAAATTGTAACTAAGTGTAATTCATCCCAAGAATCACAGTCTTATATTAAGGCAACACTAACAGATATGCGTCATAGATATTATTGTGATTAGTGATTTAACTTAGGTTCATAGAGTGATAACACAAATACAACTGAAAGCTTTAATAATAGCCGGCCGAAGAGACAAGGTGGATTTTAAATTGCAACCTTTTTGCTGTGCAGTGCTAACCTCTACGTCACCATGCTCCAGCATTCTATTTAAATTTAAACGCACCTTTGAACTCTCTCTGGGTGCTCGACTGGATCTGCTGAGATTGAGCCACAGTTTTGATAAGCTCTTGGATCACCACACGGTCCTGGTTTCCAGCATCACTGCGTAAGACAGAGCACGTCTACTTTAAATCTGAAAATTAAATTGTTTTTCATCTATTGTGGGAAAATTATGCAAAATGTAATTATATTCTGCAAAGTAACTGACAAATCTAATGGTCCAATGAATGCATGAGGGTAAATTTTTTTTTTTTACAATTTTCTTTCATTTGAGGTGAAATACTGAGGTATCTCCAAACTGTGAGTGCAGCACTTTAGTATTCATTATCAAGATACCTTGCATTGACTTCCAAGTGGTAGTTACTGGCTATTGTGTTGATCTCAATTTTCTTCTTTGAGGGAGCCTGTAGAGCAAAACAGGAAATGAACTCTAGATTTCATTTTGAACAGGTGAAAACAGACTGTGGAGACGTCTGACTGGTGTATGGCAGTAATGCTTATTTGCCCTCTCACCACAACGGTCTGGTGCTCGATGCGAAGTTTCTCCACCCCAGCTCCGTACAGCTCCCTCAGCAGACACATGATGCGGGTTTTCTTCCCCGCACCTGATGGACCGTACACCAACAAGTGTGGGAAGTCTCCACATTGGACCTAATACAAACACTTGGAGTTACTTCCCAAAATTAACACCAGAGATCGTTGCACAGTGGATTGCAAACATGTAGCCAAATGTAATCCCATTTATTAAAGCTTCAAGTGATGATTTCAATATTTGAAAAGCATGTTCTCAGATATTTTGGTCTAGTTCGTGCGTCATTCCATTTCAAATAAGGGACATCTAACAGATGTTGTTGGCATTAACGTTATAAGTACTTCAAAACCAGTTCGATCTGATAGGTGCAGAATTCATAATAATCTAAATTAACTCTGGTTGGTAGATGGAATTAATTAAACTTTCAACCGTGAACAGGATACTTGGCTACAGATAATGAAAGAATAAATGATTGTTTACATAATTCGTCTGTCTGGTTTAACCCGCAAATACAAGCTATGTTGTTAATGCTAACGTTACTTGAATATAACGCATAGGGTTGTTAAACCTACCAGGTTTTTCAGCTGAGTCGCTTGGTCTTTATGATAGTCGAGTTTACCGAGAGAAGTCGGTCTATATTTGTCAACCCACAAACTCATCGTTTCATGAATTTGATAACTCTTACAGTCCGTGTTGTTGTAATATGACAGCTTTCAGCTAGCAACTCTCCCGCGTAATCACTTCCAAACAACCCAGCGCGCGAACTTCCGCCTCTTCTACGGAAGTCATAGAGGAAAATAATCACGAAACGCGGGAAGCGACTCAAAAATGTAATTTGAATACCCGGGAAATGAGGTATGCAATTTTAAACAGACATATTTCTCCTTAAAGGGAATGTATTGGGGATACGAAAGAAACAAAATGACCCACTTTTCGGGAATATTTAAAAGTCTGATCCTTATCAGATGTCTGTGATGTTATATCGAGCCTATTAGCTAGTTTTTTTTCTTCTTTTCTACGCACGATCACAAATTTCCCTTATTTATTTGCAATTCCAGAATTGTTAGATATATTAAAAGTTTAAATTTATTGACAAAAAACTAGCTGACAATTTGCACTGCATGGATTAAAAATCAAGTATACAGGCCTACTTTCATACATTTAAGCAGTTCGTAATGCTCTTGTCACCATTGTTGCATTTGTTAAGTGGCACTAAACCAGTCTTCATGTGTACTTGAATTATGAGTGTGTGTGAAGATAAAGAGCGAAGACTACAAAAGATAGAAGGCTCAAAGTAAATTAAGACAATTGTAACAAAAATGAAGAATACAGTCATTATCTCCCCTTCCTTCTCTCATTTTTGTGCATATTGCATATCAAACACGGCTATCTCCTCCTTTCTATTATGTTTCTCTGCTCTACTTTTTCTATATTGACCCAGTTAACCATGCCGGCCTGTGACAGGTATTTGTTATACCTGAGGAGCTTGTCTCGGCAGGTTGGTGTCATTGGTATTGAAATAAGTGAGATAAATTAATATACATACATCACAACAGTAATTGCGAGACGGTGTAATGCTGCTATGAAGGATGGGTGAAGTTTACCTGTTTTTGTCTCAGGGAAGATGATCTTCATAAGATCTTCACACAGATCATCTTCATAAGTTGATCATCTTGTGAAGATCTGTGTTTTATTTGATTTTTTAACCTGATAATTTTATTTGTGCTGTAAAGAGAGCCTTTTTTGTTGTATATACAGAGGGTGAAAGGTATTTTAAAGTGCCAGCGAGCACAAAAACAATGAAACTTTAAATGCCACCTGGGTTTTTTCTGTTTCCTTCAATATAGTTGACGTAAAAATATCTGTTGACAGTTTTACAACACAAATCCTGCCTGGAAAAACTCTAGAATAGAATAACTTTCACATTAATCACCGTACATCCTCCACCCTGAATAGATTTCTTCATCCTTAGACTTAGTAGGACAAACAAGCCTCAACAGGCGGAAACCACCCTCAAGGTTATCGTACAAATAGAAGGTCTTCACCACTGCCTAAAGACATTCCCTCAAAAACACAAAATTTGTTGTTTGATGTCAAACTTGAGGAATTCCACAGATCTTCGACAGGTTTTAAAGGACTTAAGGTCATTTCTTTATGACTTTGCTGTAGTTACAAAAAGTATACACGGAGAGAAATCCAGATAGGATGAGAGTGCGTGTAAAGCATTACCTCGTGTTGTGGAGGAATGTGCCTCTGAGGTGAAAAATGCTTTGCCTGGAGTCGTATCCTTCAGGAATGAGTGAAAATCTGGAATGGGGAGGTGGAAAGGTGATCTGTACACCCCGAAGCGTTTAATAATTTTTCATCATTTGCTAAGACTAATGTGCTATAAGTTCAGTAAATTATTGTGTTTGATGATTTGTACAATGGGAATTTGTATTTAATTCATCTTTATTCTGTCTTATGCACATGTGTGTAATAGTCCTTACATCACTCAAAACATTCACATGCACCCACACATAACTTTCACCAACACCTGCGCGGAGTTCTCTCTGAAGTAATGTAGGGGGATGAAGCATTCCTTGACCTCTTTTCCTCCTCCCCTCACCTCAAAGTGTTTCATATCTCCTCTGATGTAAACTCTGTCTGTACATTGTGTGTGTGTGTCATGCGGGTTTGGAGGTGCTGCTGCCTTGGATGGACTCATGTGTTACCTGATGGTCCTCAGACAGATGTGTTGGATGTGCTCTCGGTAAGTTGAATTATGAATTCTGATGACAGTTGAAATGCTTCTTTATGACAGTTATTAAGTATCTATTACAGTTCATTACATTTGTTTTACATTGTTGGCAGAGACCCTTCACACAATATTAATGCATCTATATTATTACACAATTGTGTAATATGAGATATGACTGTACTTCCTTTTTGTGTAAAAATCTGTAATCCATCTCAAGGTGGCTGAAAAACAAAGAAAATATGCCAAGCAGGGAAAGAGTGTTGACTACAGCCAAAAATAACTTACAGGAAAAAACAACGAGTTTTGAGCAAAAATACATTTATCAAAAATCGACTGAGCTGCAGTCTTGCTGTGTGGGATTTTGTGAAGGTAAACTTTGTTGACTCTGGAATGGGTTTACCTCAATGGATGGTTCTTGTCCAAAATAATCCTATTTAACTCATATCCAGTACTAATAACAGTATTCACAATATCAAACATAATTATTCACAGGTGTATATGTTAATGGAGGAAAATGTCTGACTGGCTGTTGTAGAAAGAATAAATAAATCTGTCTAAGAAACATTTCTTCTGTAAATCTATTTAAAGCAAAAATATCCGAAGAATATACACACATATATATATATATATATATATATATATATATATATATATATATATATATATACATGTATATATATATATACATATATATACATGTATATATTGTGTAGCATAGTATTTTACTTTCTGTGTCTCCCTTTCTCTCTATCTCTGCAGATACTGGTTTGCTAGTGATGCATGAAGGTCCAGCTCCTTCCATGGCTAAGTGGCTTTTTTACCCTCAGGCTGTTGAGTCTCCATAGCTGACCTGCAAGTTCAAGTACCCCTTCTGCCTTAAAGTTCCTACTGAAACCTAAGAACCATGTCTGAACCTGTTCCTCTGCCACACTTTGCTCCCACTCCTGTGGCCAGTAATGCTCAAAGATGGAATGATCTGAAGATGGACATCAGTTCCTGTTGTAATACGACTGAGCTCTACTTGAAGCAGAATGGACGCGGTGACTCCAGCCAGATTTCTGACATGGCTCCTGGGGCAGGTCAGGACTTGGAGTTGTCAGACATTGTTTGTCAAGCTTCCCAGGATATGAAACATTGGGGAGAAGTACCACCTCAGCCGGAAGAAGGCAGTAAAATAACGGCCTCTGTGTCCAATGAGACTCTCTCTGCCTGTTCACCACCTCTGGAGAGCAGCAGTTACGACCATCTGCCCACATCCCTGAATGCATCAGAGGACTGCTCCTTGGATCTCCTAAGAATAGTAAGGAACAAGCCAAGTGCTATCGTGTTCTGTGATTACGATTACAGCTCTGACAATCAGGTGGTCTTAGCCAACGAGAGCTCTGACGGTGGGGCGTTCTCTTCATCCACCGCTGAAGATGGAGAGGATGATGAGGAAAAGGAGGAGGATGATTTTCCTGAGTCGTTACAATATAAGGAATTCCTGGTCATTCGTCACTGTAGAAACCTCAGCAGCAACAGGAAGGGCTTAAGTAAGAGACAGGATGCCCAGCCTAATGCCACCGCAGCTGTGTGGCAAAAGCCCACCAGCGAGGGCAAACCTGAATTCACAGGTAGACAGGAGGAAGAGGATGTGTGGCAGAACAATGAAAAACAGGTACGGAAAACAAGATATGAGGAGTGTGAGGACAAACACAGTGAAGTCATGTTCAGCCCATGAGTGATTTAGCACAGCACACATTTGTCCTGCCACAAAAGGAAAGTGTTACTCATGACGTAACAATAGCTGCGTTGTATTCATGTGTAGAAGCAGGACAATTAAAAGAGATGTTCGCTAACCGTTCGTAAATAAGATGTCTATGGTTTTGATCCCTTTTCAGATTTTAAATATCTATCGAGTTTCACTTTGACTAGCTAAATGGTAGAATGTTGCTTGCAAAATGACTCAGCAGCTTTTACAGTAATGTGATAATGCCATCAATAACTAGAATGGCTCTCAGGCTTTATCCAAAATCAAACTCATTGCCCCGATACCAGAATTGAGAAGAACTGGAAGTATCACATTAACTAATTGGCATCAACTATTTAAATCTGGTTGATCCAGATTTATATTTAGATCCACACCAATTTGCAAACACTCCAACCCCCAAAATGTCCCTGATTTACATGCACTATTCCTCGTGCAATTAATGAACAAGTCTCACATTGATAATAAAAGAGAATTAAAAGTCACAGATCTGCACTCAAATTGGAATTCTTTTTTCTATCTTCATGTTTTATCCTCTCAACCAAGTTTCACAGAAATCTGTGGATTCTGCTGGGACCCACAGACACCTGCTTGGTTGGGTTTTGATAAAATACTACGTTTCCTTTGATATCTTAAATACATTTTACTGGTAAAATGATAATACCTCCATAGTTTTGCTGTAATATGATTATACATGCAGGGCTGCTTTAGCCACTGTTGCCTCGCAAAATGTAGACAACATTCTTTTATTTTATTGCGTTCTCATTTTATTACAGACCCACCCATGGATAAAATTGGGCATTAATGTACAAAAAAAATCATATTCCCTCCATCCAGCCTCCCTCGCTCTACAACCCCACCCAAGTGGGGTCTGACCTATAACTACCACAGGGCATGTACCCGTTCTAGGTAGATAAGAAACATAAAAATCATATAGATTATTAAAAAAATATATGATAATTAAATAAATAAACTTATTACCAAGTAGTGTCTTGAGCTGAATATGAGTAAAAGCAAACTTCAACGACTGCATAACAACGCCGGTCAGACTTACCCTTGGATTCAGTATTTGTGAAAGAGTTCTATGTTCTGGATTCTGCCTTTTGAAATAAAGAAAAAACCTCCCCAGATCGTCTAAAATTCTCCCATGTTTCCCCTTCAGGTTATACATAATCTTCTCATTGGTATGCATAATGCTAATTCAGGCAGTTGTTCGTCTTTCCATTGCATGGCTATAAACTTTTTGGCTGTTATAAGATCAATTCTGATAAATTTGAGTTTACTTTTTATTCACCTTTCTCTTAGATGTGTCACCCAATATGCTTAAAAAAAGGCCTTTTTCTAATGTTGAACTGCATGTCCACCACTAGAGAGCAGCAATGTTAACTTCTTTACAACTGTTCAGCATAAGCTAATTTCTTTTCACCACCACATCCTTATTTATTTTTGTTTTATATAAGTCCAAAATCCACCCCCACCCCCCAGGGGGCCATGAATAGGGTAAGCTGTCCTAAGGAATGCAAGACAGTAGTTGGTACATTCTACTGCATGTAGTGATCAGTGGCGCAATGATGCAGCTTTGGATGTATTTAGTAGCAATGCAAGTGATTTAAGTGTTCACAATTTATTTTACTTTCATTACCAGGTATAGGAGTTTCCAAAATAGAAGAGAAAACTTTTTTTTAATATGTAGGATTTAAATATGAAAGAGTATTTGGGCAGGTATACCCTGAATCATAAATCCCTCTCATATTCCCTGGCATTTCCACCTCCCAGCATGCACTGCACCAGCGGGCACCTATTACTGTGAGCATACCCCTGACCGTGTTCTCACACCTGTCAGAGCAGCCCTCAGTTTCTGGCAGCTTCCCATTCTAGTCCTCTGGTACGCCAAACGCCGTTCTCCCTCTTGGACTGAAATGAATGGATCTGCTCTCTCTGAGCTCCTTTGTGGTGTCTTCAAAGCTTTTAAAGTCACTTATTGACATCAAACTTAGACCAGTGTTCATTTGAATAATTGTTCAGTCAAAGTGGCCCTAAAATGGTTCCACCTTCTTGGAATTTCTTGGTCCAGGCTGTTTTGTCACATTCGACAATGTGGGTACCAACTCTATCAAATTGACTAATTCAAGGACCCTTGAGGCAAAACAAGTAGAAACTTCTCAAATACTTGACAATTGACTGTGAAAACCTTCTGTATCTCTGGAATTTACAAAATATCAGCATCATTATTCTCAATCAGCGATTTTCTTCAGGCTATATCTCAGGTACCTTTTAAGATAAATCAAAATAGACACCTAACTGAATGATGTGTTAGCTTAACTGCAATATTATTTGTTATCTCAACGTATTAAAATGTCCATAAGCCTTAACACAGGCCATAATATTATGTGGATCTAGATTAAACATTGTTCTGAGGTAGATTCTATCCTATTCTATCCCCCCTATCCTATCCTATCCTATCCTATCCTATCCTAACCTATCCTATCCTAACCTATCCTATCCTATCCTATCCTATCCTATCCTATCCTAACCTATCCTATACTATACTATACTATACTATCCTATCCTATCCTATCCTATCCTATCCTATCCTATACTATACTATACTATACTATACTATACTATACTATCCTATCCTATCCTATACTATCCTATCCTATCCTATCCTATCCTATCCTATCCTATCCTATCCTATCCTATCCTATACTATCCTATCCTATCCTATACTATCCTATCCTATCCTATCCTATCCTATCCTATCCTATCCTATCCTAACCTATCCTATCCTATCCTATACTATACTATACTATACTATACTATCCTATCCTAACCTATCCCAACCTATCCTATCCTATCCTATACTATCCTATCCTATCCTATCCTATCCTAACCTATCCTATCCTATCCTATCCTATCCTATCCTATCCTATCCTATCCTAACCTATCCTAACCTATCCCATCCTATCCTAACCTATCCCATCCTATCCTATCCTATCCTATCCTAGGTGATTTAACCTTGGAAACACAGTTGAGATGAATAATGAAATGACTCTCCAGCAGAGATATAGTGATGCGTTAAGAGCACTATCCTAACTAGATATTCTGGACAGAAGCCTGTTAAGATTTTATGAATTCTGAAACTGAAATGTGTGTCTCTGATGTGTTTGCAGTGGTGTGCACTCCATGGCACTTTGCTCATGTTCATGTTTGCAGTCATTCATGCCAGCATTAGGCTTCCACTCCTTGCATGCACCCCTCTCTCCGGCTCTGTCCCCCATCTTAAGGGTAATAATAGCGCCCTGCTGCACATAGACTGCCCACTGTGTAACTGTGTGTAAGAATCTGGAGACGTGGGGGCTGCAACACACAGGAAATGACTTTACTGCCGAAGTCATTGCTACACATATTTTTTTATAATGGTCAACATTATGGGTTTGGGAATGGGAATGCACAGAGGGGTGTGTGTGTGTGTGTGTGTGTGTGTGTGTGTGTGCGTGACTTGGTGGGTAGACGTGGGCAGGATTGTGTGTATGCATGCTTGTGAGTGTGGAGGTTGTTTTTGGACTTCAGGGTCCTCAAAGGGGCCCTATGTGCTGCTATCAGCCTCTGGGACTCTGGGGATTGGCAGCAGAGTCCAACAACAAAGCAGTTTGTTCATTTCCTGGAAAGCCACTGAACAAGTGTCTCAGTCACAGTCCATAACCCATGGGTGGGGAGGAAAAGATAGGGAACGCCAGAGTATAGGTATGTGATCACACAGTTGTGTGGAATGAGAGATATTACAATTTATTAATATTTTTGAGGGGCACATTGGTGTTTTTATATTTGTAAAGGTCAAAATATACAGCATTAATGAACATGCACACATGTGCAACAAACAGAAATGCTCTGATTACATCCCACAAGAAGACTCAGTTCAGGACCCCATTACACCATACAATCTTTATTTAGCAGATTTATGTTTGATGCTGTGTAAATATTAATAGTAAAATAAATCCAATATTTAACGTCTTAAGGCAGCTCAATACTCTCTCATTGGCTTCAGAAATTCTATTCTATAAAGGCTCCTCTTGTCTGTGCTCTGAAGATGTCGTCTCCTCCACAGCTCAGGGTACACTGTTGGTTAAAAAGGAACAATGTTCCTCTGGAAAGAAGCTTGAAGGCAGTTAAGGGTGGAGTGGGTTGATGAGGGAGAGAAGTTTTTTGCCAGGTTTAGCAGGTGAGGTGCAAGGATAACCTCAGTGTTTATCTATTACCTGTATTTTGACTGATCAGGCATCTGTGTGTGACTCCATGACGATGCTGATGAAGAAGTTGGATGATCTCAGTGAGGAGATCCAGGACGCTCAAAGTGGTAATTCTTGTCCCTCGGATGAAGCCAATACTGACGAGGAGCAGCAAAGCACAGCAGTAAGTCAACATTTAAAACCACTCCAGTCTGATTTATTTATATTTCGGTTCTTAACAGTCGTAACCCATAGTTTTTTAAGAGAGGGAAAGTCTTTGAGCATTCCATCATAATAAGCTTCATTTTAATTTAATTTACCAAGATGGATATAGGAAGACAATTCCTAAAAAAATGATTTATCCGAAATGAGGATTCATAACATATGCATTTTTAATGTAATAATAATTATGAAAGTCAAGACAAACATTAACTTCTTACCACGAGACAACAAATAACTTTATGCCTTTCAATAATTGTCCTCTTTCTACAGCTAAGGAATAAAGACTGTGACAGATTTGTGGGTTTGGGTAATTTGTATGGTGTTAAGTTTGGAACTTGCATCTATAAACATCTTTATACTCCAAATTCAGTTCATAGCTAGACTAAAACTAACATAAAACCTCATATTGTCACATAATTCAAGCACGCATGAAGTCAGAAATGTGCTGCAGGGATTCCATAACAAAGCTTAAGCAAACTGAAAGACTGTCTGAGAGGACACAAATGTAGGAATCCTAATGACAGTGACATTTAAATGCCCTGATGCCACTAGGTATTGCTCAAGGTATTTCTAAATTCGTCATTGATGGATTATACAGTGGAGTTATCACAAGCAACTAAGTCATGTAGTGAAGCATCACTCACATCACCGCCTCGGCTACAAACCTGGATGAAAAGTCTGTTATGGCTTTTCTGGACAACATGGTGATGGAAAAAGTCAATATTCAAACACAAGCAAAGATCTGAAGAAAATCTAATACAAGTAGGCCAATACAAGGGTTATACATGCTGGAATGAGTGACAGTAGGGTACAGTGTCGTGCAGAGGCCTTCAGCGGGGCAGGTGTTCCAAGCTAAAAAGGAGCATATGAAGCCAAATCTTTAACAAACCATTGATCAGCATCATTTTCTGCATAGCTTGCTGAACAATGTCAAATCATATCCAGCAGAATACAACATGTGTTCTTACAATGCAACGCATAATACTCTATCATTGTTACCCAGCTGCTGAAACGACTCTCTATTGTGTGTGTGATTATTGCTGGCTGTAATAGCACATCACAGAGTTACATTAATCGTATTTTAAAATTTTATAGGATTTGTTTTTTTCTCGTAGAATGCTTCATAAAAAGAAAAATATGTTATTGACTCTAAATTTTTTTCATTGTGCTTGATTAGAAATGACAGCCTCACTTCTTGATGTTTTTCTGTGTCTCAAAATCTCCCTTTTTGACTCCAGCTTCTGACTACATCTCCTCCTCTGACCCATCAGAACCAAAATGAGCTATTTCAGCCTGATTCTATTATCTTATAATCAACCTTTTATTGTTATTATCATACAATCGATAATAATGCTACTGTAAGTATCGAACATTAAACTGCTTATACATTATAATATAGTGTTTATGTTGTATGAAAAAGAAAAACCTTTATAATGTAATACAGCGAAACAAATCATGTCATTCTATGTCAGCTGCTCAAACTGAATAGGAAAATGTCATCCATGCGCACACACGTGCACGCACTCACACACACACACACACACACACACACACACACACACACACACACACACACACACACACACTCATGTGCTTTTTTTTTTTTTTTTTTCACGCTTCGGAATACAAAGTGTTTTTTTCTCAAGTATGGGGTTGTCTTGTAATTCAGATACTAAAATGTAAGAGCCACCAATTAAAACAGAGTGATGCTCTGCTAGTGAGTTAATCTGTCCTGCAGAGAAGCGAAGACAACCAGCAAACTTTTCTCCACACTCTAGCCTGGTTATCTCAGTCCCCTCCCAGTGAGAAGGCTCTGGGTTCAAATCCACCTCTGACCACATCTGGGGGCTTTCTGTGTGGAGTTTGCATGTTCTTCCCGTAGAATGTGCAATGCAGGTAAATTGGAGATTCTAATTTGCACCGAGGTGTGAGTCTAAGAGTGATGGCCTGGTGAATTGTGCAGCGTATACCCAGCCTCTCTTTCAGTGTTAGCTGGGATTGGCTCCTGACCCAACTTTGACACTGTCCAGGATCGGCGGTGACAGAAAATAGAACGATGCATAAATGAAGCCCAATCTGGTGATGTGTCATATAACTCTCATGAATGTGCATAGCACCACAATCACACGAAAACAAATGACAAACTGTGTTTGTTAGAAGTAATAAATGAGTTACTTCCATAAATACATTTTACAGTTTGTACAGAAAGCATTCGCATCACTACTTTACATCAATCATACCTTTTATATCCACTTGAAGTCATCTCACGGTGAGCCGTACAGACGCTGAGCAGACAGCCTCCTCAGGGGAACGGTTTGCGAGGACTGCAGTCTCTCCACACATTTAATATGAGGTAGATTCATTAAGAATAATAGTCTGGATGATCTCCAAGCCTGTTGTTTTTCTGCCGTTAAAGTTTTCCAAAAAATCAGGCGCTTTGTGACTCATCTGGTATCCATCTGGAAACAGCATTAATCCTCCAGAAACCACGGAAAGAGCTGAGCTCATATCTGCGTACTCTTGTTTTACATCATTACTCCAACACTGTGCGTAAATAGCTCCTGTGCGCTGCGCTCCTTTGCTCATGACATTCCAGCCGCCTCATTACGCTTACCAAGTGTAAATGTGGAAACCTCAAATAGCTCTTAAACCAACATCACACAATTGAAGGAACTCTAATAAAAAAGATTGTATTCAATCAATCCAAACGTAATCAGACTATCTGGCACATCAAGAGAACAGCAGTAAGACAGACACCATTCAGCTGTTAAACCTTTCCATAACAAGTTTTCTTGGATAGACATCCTACTGATTTGCAGTGAAAATGTTTTACCCTCCGAGGTGAAACAATATAACACAATGTGATGATCAAGAGAAAAAGGTCGGCGGAAGTATTCGGTGCAGCTGCCTGTTCTATTATGGGAGAGTGGCATAGAGACCATTTATCCCAAAAATATTTAATAATCAAATATTTATAGCGTTATAAACATTAGAAGACTCCCAACCAGAGGGCTAATGTGTGACTATCTGTTTCTGGCAATAAAAGACTTACAGTGTCGCATGTGAGGTTGAATCATTTATTATTCGAATAAGACACATTCTATTCAGTATTTCAATATCAGAATTTCCTCTTAAGAGCAACGCAGACTCTTCATGCATATATTTAGAATAAACGTTGTCCTGTCAAGTCATGGGCTGAAAATAGAAAAAAGAACGGAGGAAATTTCCCACCAGACGTCGTTGGTCGTTTTATTTAAAATCAAGCGTAAAGAAAACAATTTCTCCATTTGGGACATTTCTTTTTTGAGCTGTGCATGTGTTATAAGGGATAAAATGTCGGTTGGTCTGTCTGTTGACTAGCTGAAATGACATGAATGAAATATTTCAACTATTTTGCAACATATCAGCGTTATCTAGTGCGATTTCCCAGCAGCCTCATCTAAACTTTATGCTAATCCTTGTTGCATTAACCGCTGCTTTTCTGCAACCGCCGACCAGAAAGAGAGATTACAAATATCAGTCTTTATTATCTTTCACACGCAATGGATACATTGTTTTGTATCCAAGTATTCAAGCATTCAAAGTTTTTTTTCTAGCTCTCCAACATTACAGTCGTATCGCTACTGAAGGTTTGAGAGAGATCAATTAGATCCACACCAGACATCTGTTTCTATTCGACTCTCCCGGACACATCCCCTTAAATCACAATCATTATATCCCTCCTGCAACTCATTCACCCAAACCCCACTCCCACTCATCCCAACTGTCCGACCCAGGCAAATATTTGCAGCTTTCAGGTGTTGGAGCTCCAAACACAAGATGAAAGGCCCCCCCTTTAGTTTTTTTGACACATCCCTTAGGAGCGGTGGGCGACACCTGTAAAGCGCCCAGGGAGCGATTGACCCTCCGACATGTAGACTGAAGGTGTAGTCCAGCGATCGAACCGCTAACCTTCTGCTAACCTTCTGATTACGCCGCTGTAGGTCCTGAGTTACAGCCGCGCCACATTAGCTAACACGCAAAATTTGGATGCACAATAATAACATTGTCATCGTTGTCACGTTAGCCTGCTGCTCAAAGCAACACATGTGACACACACTCTTAATCTGAGGCAGTTGTTATGAGATCATTTCCCTTTTAACTGTAGAAATCTTCTTCACTGAATTCTTGTTTTTTTTTGGCTCAGAATGGAACCGAAAAAAATCTAAAATGAGACAAACCACTTATGCCAAAATTAGACTTTGACTGGGAATCACTTTGAGCTCTTTTAAGGACACGTTGTCATTAATATTGATATAAAACTGAGAAAAATCAGCGCAGTGTCATGCTATTTCTATGATGGAATGCTCTGCAGGGTAAGAAAGGGAATTTTTTCTACACAGACACTCATTGTGTATCGTGATGGAAAAATGAGTCTCTCCTATGTGTGTGTGTGTGTGTGTGTGTGCGTGTGTGTGAATTTGGGGATTGGATTTGCGGTTGAAAAAACACAGTTTACTGAAATGTATGAAACCCTTCCATCACTCACATTGGCAAACATTCATGTTATCAGTGCGGCGAGCGGGAAACACAATCACGGGTCTTCCCGCTGAAGCTCGGACAGTAACTGATTCATGAGGTCAAGCTGCAACGGACTTTCCAGCTTTGTCACTGAGTGGAGAGGAGATGGGCTGGATAAGGGGGGGACTTTTTCTGAAAGAGAGAAGGGCAGCTTCATCATCAGCAGTGTCTTATAACTTTAAAAAGTCACTAACCAACAGCAGGTCCACTAAAAACTCATCAGAACCCACAGATAAAAAGAGCTGCTGGAGAGAAGGGTGACATGAAGACATGGACTCGGGTAAGAGACTGGAGGCAGGACATGGAGACTGATTAAATAAAATGGTGCTGCTGAATCTTTGAACATTATGAAAATAAATATTTAAAAAAAAGAAGGTAAAATAGAACTAACGAACGGTCTTATATATATATAAGACCGTATATATATTATATTTATTACTTTGGACATTAATGTAAGAAATGCAAGATTAAACTCATGTTCAATTCGGTTCTCAGAAAGAAAAAAGACAACTGCAACTGATTAAAAGTAATATGATTTAAATAATAATTTGTAGTTTTTAGAAACAGTTCCATTTGAAATGACATAATTTTACTAGAATATAACAACTGAATGAATGTTTTTGTATTGATTGAAATGCAATATGTGGTAAATTTGGGTTCCTGCAGGGTCTTAAAAAGTCAAATATTTTATCGTATGAAATTTAGGCCTTAATAAGTCTAAAATATGTTCAGGTATTACGTACATAGTGTTTAATATGATTTGGCTGGTTTTCAATATATTACTATTTATTTAACGCTACTTAGACAGCTCACACAAATACACAAGAATCAGAAATACTTTATTCATCATGAATGAATTATTGTTATTATTTTATTATTATAGAACTTTTAAGAACTTTTTTTGTGAAATAGGTCTTAAATTCGATTTATTATGGTTTTTATAAAATGTATTTATGTAACATGTCAGAAATTCTGTATTTGTCTCCCCATAACTTGAGTGCAAACATGAACTTTAAAGCTCACAGCATTAACCTCACCACTTTGTAACTAGCCTTTGATTGAAGGATCTTTCTAAGCAGTTAAGGTTAACCACTTGTCAGAGATATGGAGATGTTAAAATATCAATCTCAGTTGTGGCGTAATCCACATGTTTGTGTGACCTCCTCTTCTCTGTCCTTGCAGGGCGCTTCGGCTCTGGGCAGGGTGGTGAGCCGAATGCAGTGTCGGGATCAGAGAACCTCCAGAACTCCAGATAAACGTGAGCAACTTACCAGTTGCCCCTTGCGACCTTTGACCCGCAGCAAACCGCTGACCCGCTCATCCCTCTCGTCCTCCAAACATCTCCATGCTCGACAGGCCAGGGTGAGCAACATTCTGAAGGTGTTTGTGGGTCAGTCTGGTATTTTCAGGCTTAGCAACAACTTGTTTATTTTAGAGGCACTTTGTGGTTTTTTCCAACTTTAGTTCTTCATTTCTATTTATAACACGTATAACATCGGGTTAGCACTCGCAGGCAGATATAATGTTTCCATGTGGACCCTATTCTTCAATCTCTTGCCTCACTCACTCTTTACAAACTGTATCAACGCTGGTTTGGAGATAAACTTCATCCAACAGTAATTGCTGACAATTAAAGAGAAACGTTTGACTGATAGAAGTTGACAATATGACAAATCTGAGCAAATGAGGAAGAAATACCTATTTTTTGCGATATATTTGCAGACTATGAATTATTAGTATAGTTATTTTTCTGGGACAGGGCGCCGTGATCAACTGTGTCTTAACAACTTGATTCACTTTTACATTGTTGCAGCTGCTCTATATTTGCACACTGACCTCTCATTTCCTTTCCCTTTCCATTTCCCCCCTCTTTACAGCAATGTAAAAATTTCTCTCACTTTCTATTTTGCCTTTTTGTTTAAAACCTTTATTTACTCCCTCCCCATCTTCCATCATCTCCTTCCCCTCTCTCTCTCTCTCTCTCTCTCTCTCTCTCTCTCTCCCTCTCTCTCTCTCTCTCTGGCCTCTGTCCAGTCTGAATGCCCCTGCTTTTGTGTAAGTAAGGAGAAAGTAAAATGATGAGACAGCTTGGCTTCATCCAGCATCGTGCAAGGTCATCACCACATCGGGCACAACTGACAGGTCGATAGAGAGTAATGAAGAGCAAGAATATGAGGCATTGGGTTTAAATGGCCAACCATTTTTGCAGAAACAAAAATAGACTGAATGTTCTTATCATTTTAACTGATTCCCTACTCGGCAGGGGAATGAGTTTGTTGTTAGCAAGCAGAACCAGCGGCTGTCAGATATTGTTATATCTTTCAACCCATGTTGTCTCAAGAGTTCAGCTCTGAAGTTCAGATCTTGGAACTCATGTTTTGGCATAACATGTGATTCATGTGTGGAATGCTGGTAAAAATTAATAAGTAGACACTGACAAGAAATAATAATAATAATAATACATTTAATTTATAACGCACCTTACATTTGGATCAAAACTCAAAGTGCTTAACTTTGAGATTTTAAATACACTGTTTAGTCGTTACGCAAACGTCTACACAAATGGTGTGTTTACTTAATCAGAATTTTACAGCATACAGTTTACCTTTGTTACAGATTGCATCCATGTTTTTTGCTAGTTTGCAGGTAAAAAGAGAATAGGATATCGGTATATTGTACTAATATATATAGACTGATATAAGTGTGGCTACTAAAATAGCTGCATTCCAGGTTTACTCTCATTGTTGTGCTTCTACAACAGTTGACATGCCTGTGCAGATGACTGTGGTGCATGCCTTCGGTCAGAGCGCAGTTTGATCTTGAAGTGCCAGAAATATTAGTTGTGAATGAGTGCGGGAGTGTGCGTGTGTGTGTGCGTGCTGGTATGTGCTTATATGTGTGTGCTGTTAGATAGAGGGCGCAGCAGGGACCGTGGGATCAGGCTGATGTTAAAGAGTGGGTTTATTTTCCCCCAACCGTGACTGATAAAGTACAGCTGTCCAAACTGAGCCAACTGACCCTCACACAAACACATACACACACACACCCACACACACAGACACCAACACATCACACACACACACTTTTTCTCTCTCCTTGGCTCTAAATTTTAAATATATTTAGTGTATTTTTAGAATAATAGTAGTAAGTGGGTCATTCTTTCTGGCAAAGGAAAGAAAAGCACTATGTGTTCAAAGTGTGGACTCATCAACTCAAATCTGTTAAGAAAAGCATTTCAAAAAAATATCCACTCTCTCCACTGCTGCGGACACTGAACCATGAAGCAGGTTGAATGCTGTTTCATTACAAACACACGACACGTCCAGTAAACATGCCACCATCACCCACACGTGAGACTATGATCCACCTCCAATCAGAGAAATCGAATCCAGGTGACCTCAAAAATAAAACATGTCATAATCTTTCCGTACAGATTTATGACAATTAATACAATTGATTAATAACAATGAAAATACACACTTGATTAATTGGGAAACCAATGAGCTTTTAAAAAAAATCATACTATCATCAACAAAAATATAACTTCTCCTGATTGGTATACATGCGCATACGATATCCAGTAGGGATCACTGTCGACTCTTTCATTCTTTGTTTTTATTCAGACATCATATATAAATAATACAATAACCGCAAAGAATGTTTACAGAGAAATCAAACCAAAAGTTTGTATGTGACTGAAAGGTCAAGGCAAAGGCAAGATGCTTAAAGCCCCGCCTACCTACGTGTTTTTGTGAGCAACGCTACAAATAAATAAAGATCATGCTTGGAAAGCAACTCTGGAAGAAGATATGTTTATTTTAACTGCGGTTTCGGACCTAATAAACACAGCTGGTATCCACCAGATGATGTTTCCCCACTCGGTATGAGTGGCTCATTCTAGCGGGAAAGTTAACGCCATTGCCCGAATGTTTCGATCCTCATTGACAGCTGACCAATTCAGAGACACCTGAAAAACCCAATGACAGACAAGTTCTATTCTCACATCATTTATCCAGATAATGGGTACTGGCTGGTATCATATCAAGACACATCTCAACATACAATAAAGAAAAGAGAGACACATAAATGAAATCATACATGATGCTACATCTCACACTTAATAAAGGGTACCTTATTATCTAATGGTTCCGTAAGATAACATAAATGCATGGCAAAATATATTCCAATTGTAATTGTAATGTCACATTTTGAAGTTCTACTTCTATCCGACATCACATTTTTCTAATACTCAGTATTGTTTCAGTGCGCACCTGTCTGTGTACTAAATCCAAATAGCGTATGGTGACGATACTGCATGATGCTTTGGAAGCACACAGGAAATGACAAACCATAACAGTGAGGTGAAAATGTAGCTACGGATATATTGTTCTCAACTACACTTAGTTTAACTATTAGTTGCTTTTCAGACTCACCAACTGTTACAAGATATAATCAACTAATGCGTTCTACTATTTAAGATTACTCAGCACTTCTTCAGAATCATTGTTGGCGGTCACACATGTAAAAGAAAACTCTAATGAATGCTTATGTGTAAAATTAAAATTAAAATTGTAGTACTCCTGCATTTAGTAACAACCTCAATTAAAAAGGTGATGATGACGTGTCAAATAAGGGTGTCTGGGGGGAGGAAAGTCCATGAGAAGCATGATGAATTTTTACATTGTAAAATTACAAAGACATGTCTTTTTTTCTATGGTGGCAGCATTAATGAGACAGTGTGATGGGATCATTTTCTGGTATGGAAATTAATCAGAGGCATTAAGTTAACTGAGTTAATCATCAGAGGATTCTTTGTAGGGGTGTAATGTTCTCCTCATGATCAGGGTCTGAGCTTAACATACTAAGTCACGGGTTGTTGCTGGGTTGGATTCTGTTGCTGCTGTGCTATATTTTATTTTAGTCCATAACTTTATCTTTTACTGTTATTTTTTCAGGACAAATTGTTTGGTCAAGCTCAAGGAGAAGTTTCCAACAGTGAAAAAATATTAGGCGTATAAAATTATTTCATGATGAAATTTTGTATTTCATGGAAAATAGTCCTATTTAATAAGATCGCTAATTAGATTGGACTTTTAAAACTAGTTGACCCTTATTAGTTGTTTTTTTTGGTTGTCGCAAGTTATATAATTCTTTTTATTATGTCCGCACATGCTTTAATATGCCATGAAAAAAAAGATCCTGCTCATTGAATAGGACTTTTTCAATGGCCATGATCAATGGCTCCTCCTCATTGGACCTTTAATTGGTGTCCCCCAGGGCTCCATCTTTGTCCCGTTACTCTTTATGACATACTGTACACATTTTTCAATTCAGGACTTCAATGTGTGGGTAAGGTGAAAATGGCCTTACCCACACATTGAAGCCCTGAAGTATGCATCTCATTATCTCTGATGATGTCATCTAAAGTGAGAATATAAAAAGAATAAAGTGGACAGAGACAAACTGCGAAATCGCCATCAGGCAAATCATACGTTCAGGACACACAGCGCCTCAATAAAGATTGTCCTCCTGGTGATGTATGACTGGAACCACACTGAAAGAGTCCCTGAGGGCCCAACTCAAATCCCAAGGCCAAAAAAGTCCACGGTGTCGAACACAGCGCCTATTTCCTAAAGAAATAGGCCATTTTTAGCACATGGATTTTCCCTGAGATCTTCCAACATTATGACGAGAGCATTTTCATCTGAACGTAGTTAGACGTAAAGCCTGATTAAAACATTTCCAAAAATGTTGGTCTCCTTTAAAAAATTGAATTTGAAGTAACTTTCTCAGAATAAAAAAGATGTACTACCTGTTTATAATAATATAGTATAGGTTTGGCCTTTTCAGTAGAACCTTTACAGCTGCTGGTATAAAGGCATCAGGAAGAATTCCCGTTTCTAGGGATGTTTGAACAGTTTAGGAGGGTGTTCTGGGGACGGAGACATCCCAGCAGTCAGTGGATTCACTGTCTGATATGTAGCATCACATGACTTAAACACTTGGAAAAGTATTTCTTTCGGTTGCACTACATTTGGAGCTACTGGCTGCTGCTGCGTACGTTAAGAGTGCATTAGGGGAAAGGGAGTCATTGTCTTTGACTGATATTGAGTTTACATTCTACACAGCTTAAAACAGTTTGGGTCAATCCTCTTTAACAATTGTGTTTTTTTTTTTATCTCTCGCGATTCCGCACTTATCGTGTATTTCTTCTTCTTTCCCATGGCAGGCTGCAGCAAGGAAGGCCAGTGGATCAGCAGGTAGGATAAGAGTGAGAGTGTGCGTGTTCTTGTGTGTGTGATCACTAACCATTCACTTTGATTGTTTTCATTCCTGGTTTTGGATGAAACCGGACTTCTGGGAATGACTCCCACAGGATTCCCAGCTAGTATGTCAAACCTCAACCACCCAGGAGCCAAGATATACTGTTTCTACTCACACACACACATACACATGCACGCACACACGGACACAGACACATACAAACACACACAAAGTATACACACTATACATCCTAGCTTCACCAAGTTTCACACATATATCAACCATAATAGCAGTTGTCCACTCTGACATTTTCAATTTTATAATATTTATGTTTGTACATTTCTGTATAAAAGAACAAGCATAAATCAATACCATTCAAATTACATCAAACGTTTCTATCAAATGAAACGTGCAGAGGAAACTTTTTTTGTATTTGAAATTTATTTTGTTCATTTCGGGATAAAAACTCAACGGGCTATTATGAGTGCGGATTGTTTGTTTGGAGTTTAATGATAGAACTAAGTTGTTTTATTTCACACAATCCCAATATGCAGGAGTGGGGACTTTTGCTACTTTGAATTGTTTAACAACTTATAAGTTTGGTATTTCCATGGTAACAGATTTGACCCATTGTTATGAAAAGGATACATTTTATTTTTGAAACAAGGCTTGACAAATTCATGTTGACCAAGAATTATAAGAAGTCTAATTGCTTAATATAAAATTAGGATTTTTGTTTTTTTTGCATGAAAATCATGTTTGGCCTCTAAAGAGGGTAAAATTAATTTCTAGAATATATTAGTCCATAGCTTGGAAGCTATTTATTATTCTATTGCTATTTTTTTAACACATGTATGTCCTTTTTATCTTAAATGTATTTATTTATCATTTACTTGTCAATTATTTATAACTGACTGCTGAACTGCAAGAAGTTGTAATAATGCAAATACAGTCAAATAAAAGTTGGGAGAATTGGTCTCACCTCTTCAGCAGTACAAAAACAGAAACATTTTTCCCTCTGGTTCTGGATTCAGTTTCGCTCCATTTTCCTCTTGGCTGTAAATTCTCAGTGACGTTGATACAGGAGCTTGACGATATGATTAATGGTTCCAACTCTGACCCGTGTCCGTATCTCTTATCCTCAGTGTGTCCTTTATTACTGATATGCACAGACGTCATGGCGACTACCGTTTTAACAACCCAGAGAGAAGTCCCCCATTTGGGCTGTTTATTTTTGTGTGTTTTCTGTGTGTGTGTTTGTGTGTGTGTTTGTGTGTGTTTGTTAGAAAACCATCCACGCACGTGTTTATGTGTCGTAACGGCTGAGGTGTCTGTTATGTGGCACCACCGTTAGGGTCACATTACTGTCAATTATAGTCCATACAGGAGAGGTGCATTGTGGGTAACGAGGCCCTCGAGGCTACAGAGAGATCAGAGGTGATGCCATCAGTAGCGTATGACAAGAGGGAATATGTGTGTGTGTTTGTGTGTGTGAGAGTAGCAACAACATTTCATACAAACGAGTCGCTGCTGAGTGTAGATTCCTGTTATTGTTTTGGGGATGTGTGCTTCTGGTTTGTTTTCTCACTTCAGAGTGTGTTTATTTTCTCCTCTCATGTGAGGAAACACTTTGACTCGGAGAGAAATCCTGTCAAATCAATCAGTGTGTCGGCCTGTGTGGGCTGTGTTTCAGCCGCAAAGGACAGGGTATATGATATGCTTGTATCTCTGCTCACATAGCTGAAATTCACTCTTCACTCTGCCAGATAAACAGGGAATTCCTTCACAGGGTTTTAATCAAAACTACCAGTGTTCTCTGGTGGAGGGTCACCTTATCAATTAGCCTCAGCGTGTTCTCTTTAAAGTGTGACCTCTCTCTTCAGCTTCAGTATGTGTCTGAGATGGAAGGCAGAAAATAAAGGCATATGTTTTAAATCAAGAGGCAAACTTTTTAATTACTGCGAAGATGAAAAATGATATTTTCTGCTATTTCTGAACAATTTATATGCAGGAGAAAAGGAGTATTTCTGTTCAGATGATTTAGTACTCTACTTTATCTCAAATTCAATTCAATTTCATAGCTCTTTAAATCTGAGGTCGCTCCTTGATGCTGACTGTTTACTCAGCTGGGCTAAGAAGAGGCAAAAACTGCTCTTTAATCTTTAATGACTTCTAACCTTGGATTTTCCAATTATGAAAATTGAGTCTACATGATAGATATGACGGTTTGTCCAAAAATCTATGAATATCTATCTATTATCAGCTTTTATGTTCAATACAATTAATTACAGTCCTCATTTAAGACCCGGGCTCCAGTTGAGCCGCAGGTTCCTGCTTAATTTATTATCATCTACCCAGTAATATATAAATGAGCGATTGATACATTTAAGACAATCTTATCAGTAAGAGATTTATTTATCAAACAAATATGTTTTTTCTGAAAAAAGAATCCTTAAAAATGTCTGACATCCAGTTGATGATCCAGATTACCACCTAAATCTGATAGATTGTTCCTCTACCAAGAACAATTCTTTCAAATCGCTTCATATATTTTGAGTTAGCCTGCTAAAAGACAGACCAGACAGGCAGAGAAACAAACCTACGCCGGCAGAAACACGACCTACATGACTGAAGTTATATATATCATAGGATATTATTTATCGCCTTACAAAAACACGGTCACAAAATACTTTGTAATAAAAACATGGTGAGAGAAAACTAAATCCAGAGCTGAAGATGTACACAGGAGTAGAAAAGCTGAGAAGCTACAGGTGACCCGGACCTGAACCAAACACACACTGTGACATATTCTCTGCACTTTCTCTGCAGTCCAGGATTATACATATAAAAAAAACCAACACATAATCCAGCAAAAATGTTCACGTTATTGGAAAGCGCTCGGGGAGGCTGTTGGTAATCTCGACCTACAGCCTGTGAATCCTTTCAGTGAGTGTCTGTAATGTGTTTTTAATATTTCAGTCTGCGGGGTTTCAGCTGATTTATTGCTCCTGCAGACTCCTGACACACATTTTTCCATGAGGCATTGTCATGCTGATATTTGACCCAAATGTTCTTCTCTCGCTTAAGTCATTAGTACATGTGTCATTTGTATTTTCTTTATCACCTTAAGGGATAATAATCACATTGTTGTTGGTGTGTGTGAAAACCCTCACGCTGTGTGTTCTGCAAGAGATTCATCAAATAGAAAAGCCATTGACTCAGCAATTAACTTGCAATAAACTTTTCCAACTTAATGATGGCAGCATGTTCTTGTGTGTGTGTGTGTGTGTGTGTGTGTGTGTGTGTTTCTGTGTTGTTGCTTGTTAGTAGGTGTGTAGTTTAGACCCACCAGAGTGCATATATTAAGGTTTTGTGTCTCTAGGAGGTCCCTTATTAACTCTGTGCTGAGTAGCTGAGAAAGGGAGCCTGGAAGTGTGTCTGTTTGTGTGTGTGTTTCAGTGTGTGTGTTGAATATGGCTGCAGTATGGAAGTAGATTTGGCTAAAGTCCCGGTCCCTCCTTCTGTTTCCTCCTTCACCTCTCTCCTTTCATTATCCTCTGTCTCTCTGCTCTTCACTGTCTTTTCTGACCAATCAGACTGTAACTCGACCCCCACTGCCATTTTTTTTCTGTTTTATTTTATTGCTGTCCTCTTGATGCTTGTAAATCCTCTGTCCTTGCTTCTAGTATCTTTTTACTTCCTGAGCATAGAGCCGACAAGCAACACAACTTGCAAAAGCATTAACACACAGGGAAAAAAATACACACATATTTGCTGCACATTTGTACTGTTATACTTCCTGAACCCACTTTCTAACTAACTTGACACTAAAATCCCAAATCCTCATCTCACCAAACCTACAAAACTTAGAGGAGTAACTGGATCATCAATGATGTAGTACCTGCAAGTCAATATGGACTGTTTGGGGTTATTCGTGATCCACTTTGCTCATATAACGCAGGGGCGTTGGGTCCATTTTGGGGATATACTGTTGGTGTCAGGGACGACAGTGTTGGCGTAGTTGTAGACATCATCAAAAATGGGCCTTCAGAGGTTGTTTAAGGGAATATTTTTGATTCATTGCAACTTTTCTTATGCGTGTGTTACAATAATGCGTGTGGTAATTCTGAAGAAACACGAGCAATCAGACATTTATCAAGTTTTACATAATTCTACAGGGGAGAAAAACCATAAAAAGTAGGTTGTTCTAAAGAAAAATGATCTTTTCACCTTTTAGGCAACAAGCTGGTGAACTCAACACTGACATGCTGTTTTATCATCTAAAAATATGTTAAGGTGAAAGTATTAGGAGAGATTAATCTCTTTAACTTTTTAGAATTTCAGTAAATGTAGATTAATTATATATATTGTCATTTATTTTGAGCTTCCATTTGATCATGCACCAATATTCAAGTTTCCAGCAAAGCCTGAGGGAATCACCTGGAGGCAGATGTTCACCGTCTAGCTGTTGAATTTGTTTATATTGCACCTCAGTTTTATTATTTCACTACACAGTAATTACACCCTGAAAATGTTTATGGTCATGTCTGCTGTGTACATTTAGGTTGCATATATAAACATGTTGGTGATGGTCTGACTGTAACCGAAATTACCATTAACTGTATCACCACTAATGTGCACATGAGACTCTACTTGTGTATTTCTGTGTTTACGAGTATTTGGCAGCACATGTGTTACTACATATGTGAGTTTCACACGTACACACTTGTGTGTTTGTGTGTGGTCCTGCAACCCAATACAAGCAGAGCGATTGAAAAGGATTGAGGAAGGAAGTTGGTCCTTGAGGATTTTGCTGCTAAAATGCTTATTTTAACAGCTAAAAACCTCACTATATGTGTATCATTCCTAAGTGGCCTTAAACTGAGACACTCAGCAACACGGCCTCCTATCAGCACGTGATCTGCACTCCCATGACCTATGGAGTTTCCTCCATATCCATTAGCTATTGTTTCCCCTCCCGGGCCTGCCATAGGGCCAGCAGCTTTCATACCACAGTCTGCACCCCCTAGCATGAGCCTTTCAAACCCGACGTCTGTCTCCAGATGCATAGTCTACCCTTCCCCACTCAGTCCATACTATACCTTGGGTCGTGTCTGCTGCCCGTTTCCCAGTCTCTGTTCACCCTCATCTGTATAATATCTCCTCCTTGGTCTTTAGGCTTAGACCTTTGCTTTGTGTCCTCTGGCCTCAGGCAGGACACAGTGATATCCATCTCCTGCTTCAGGTGATCCAGTGTCCAGAGGAGGAGCTGGACGACGTCAGCAGACTTATTTCCCCATGCTGGACAAGGAAAGCACTAACAGCTGTTTTTATTGAAGCGTGTGGGGGGATTGAGATAATGAATTAGCTCCTGACCCACTTTCCACCTGACCTCCTGAACTCACCAGAGCAGCATTCATCAATAGCTGGTAATGAATTATTGACAGAGACAAGCTGGTATTGTTGATTCAAGCTCACCTGAGCAGGTTGGTATAATGGTAATAATAATAGTAATACATTTAATTTTTAAAGCACTTTACATTTGGATTAAATCTGAAATTGCTACAAGGTAAAAGCAGATAAAGGCGTCAATAAAACATATAATAATGATTGTACAAAAGTGATGGCTCACGATAAGCTTACAGATCTTATGAATTATTTCCTGCTCTATTTGAGTTACGCCCGCTGATCAAACTCAAATATTAGGTGGAGATTCTGAGTAGTTTCTACTCAGAAAATCTCTTTCTTTGAATGGAAAATGAAAAGTCTTCGTCATCTTCATTAGGGCCCGAGCACTAGCAGTGCCAGAGTCCTATTGTTTTTTGTAAGGATTCATTTTTCCGTAGAGAATGGCCATTTTGGGGGGTTTCTCACACTCGAAAACTTGTGAATGTCTTTGCGGACAGCGGGTATGTCTGTCATTAAATTTTGTTCACTGTTCTCCGGTCCGGCGCAACCTTCTTCTTTTTTCCCCTCCTAATTTCTTCTCTTGCTGACTGCTCATTGCATTTTGCTGTTGCTTTGGGGACCTGGCAATTTCTCTTATGTAGCAGAGGCAAGGCTCAAACTAACAATATCACTAATAATTAATATCACTTAACTACTAAAACACCAATGTCATGTTATTTTGTTTTCATGGCACTGACATAGAAGTAAAAAAATGTTCTTTGTGCAATCACAATTATTCTGTTTAAGATTTGCCTCAACTTTGGCTTCTTCTGATAAACTTTTAGATTATTGGATTTTCTAGATTATACAGAGGCAACTTTATGAAAGGAAAAATACATTCTGCCATTCATGTTAAGTTTCTGAATGTAAAGAAAACGATCGTGAGTGATTACTAAAGCAGATGTTGCCATTTGAATCCTGTAGTTTGTAAGGAAGTGAACAACATATGGAATTACTATGTGCTTCATAGTAGGATGATTAGGTGTGTGTTTCCGCTCTCCAGCATCATTATAAACACACACTGTGAGCTAAGAATTTAGGTCAGGGTCACATCGTGCCATCTGTACAATGATTTAATTTAATGTTAAGGTTTCCACTTTAAAAGCTCAGTGGAGGTAACAAGAGGCTGATAGTCTCTTTTGCAGGACGAGTAAAGCTCGTAGATTCTGCTGCTGCATGCTGAAGTTGATATCCGGTTTGGCTACCTCATGTGTTTGGTGTTCGATTGCAGCGCACCCCAAAATTGCAAGTAAGCAGATGTTGAGGAGAGGTACAGTGTAAGTATGAGCAGGTAGTTCATGTGTGTGTGTTTTTCCCAAACATTAAGTCGAATGAGCTGAGCAGCTCGGCCTGAATGACTGAGTGTTGCTGAAAATAGACGTCGGACGCTGGGGAGAGAGTGGCCGCCATGAAAAAATGAACAAGGAGGAGGGGGAGGAAGAGGAAGAGGGTTGCTGAGCAGACATTCAAATTTACAGAGAGTGGAAGTGATAAGCAGGTTGCATGATAGGTTTTTTGAACAGTCTCTGATCACGTCATTTGTTGAGTTATTGATTAGCCTGAACTCTCTAACCAAGACTCGCATACGGAGGTATTGGCTTTTATATTAATATTATAATGGTACAACTAAATGAAATATTAATCAATTCGATATCAATTAATTCTGTTATAATTTGTCATTTAGAAATATTTTACAGAATCATGTCCTGCCCTATCAGAGAAAGTCTGATGAGGGCTGTGAACTGTGTGATCCTCTTAGATTTGTACATATATATTTCTGCTTATTTGACAACGTGTCCCAGCATCACATGATAAGAATAGGAACAAGTCTGGACAGGAAGAAGATAGAGAAGCTTGACCTCCTCATCCTGCTTCATTTCATGTCCCCGCCATCATTCTAGATAGAAGACAGTTACCCTCTACGAATCAGCTCCAGCCATTTCTACAAGATCTGATTGTTATGCATTGGAGACGCTGCTGCTCTGCTAAGCATTTGTTCTGAATATGAGATTCTGGTGTCCAGAACATTCACATTGTGGTGTTTAGCCTTGGAATGGTCTAAATGGTGTGTTTTTGATTGGCTCCTGCTGTGAGACCATGGTCCTTGGGTGTTCTGTGTCCCAGTCCAGGGTGGAAGTTGACCTCAAAACCAGTTTACAAATCCACATATCCCAGGCTCTAGTATCAACAATGGGGAGTACAAAACTGACTTTCTTTTTAAAAATAATATCCGACCCATGGCTAGTTTCCCCCAATTCCTCACACAGGTATCAATGAGTTTGAGAATTAATGAGCATTATTTGGGACAGTGTCTGTTTACATGAATGCTGCAACTTGTTGATCTTCTCTGTACAAGCAACATTCATTTCATGTCTGTCTGTCCCGCCTGTTCGATACATCATGTACAGATTGTTCAGTCCATCGAGGTAAATTGTGTGACTTGACTTGAGTTATGGCTCACATTGATTAATCATTTATTTAACAAGAATATTGAACAATGCAAAAGACCCTAAAAGACACTAAATACCACCATAAAACTTGAAATGACTTGGAAAAAAAGGATCTGAAAACAAACAAATAAAAAACTCTAACAGCTTTTCCCGAACAGTGAAGATTTCCTGTGCCACTGGGTGGAATCTCCAAAAAATTGAATCACCTGTTTGCATCACGGTTTCCTTTCTCTGCCAAAAGTTTCAAACAATGTTGCCCATAATGGCCACCTTCTGGATTCTTTCAATGTTCAAGAGATGAAAGAATAATGGCTCCCCGCCTTAATTCGGACCTGCTCCAAAATGGAATCTTTCCCTCCGTGGGACAGTGTTCACTCTTCCAGTGAGTTTTATGGTTATCCCTCAAGTATTAGCGGCTCGGGGGTGCAGTGGTTAGCACTGCACCTCACAGCAAGAAGGTCTTGGGTTCAAACCCCGGTCGGTCCCAGGTCCTCTCTGTGTTGAGTTGGCATGTTCGTTCCTCCCACCATCAAAAGCATGTGTGCTAGGAATCATGTTGGCCCACAGTGGCAGCGCGCTCAGTCACAGCGGCTCAGGACTAACCTTCCTTCTGGCCATCGTAATTTTGTTGTACACTGTATGATGACAAGAAAAAAGATCTTATCTAGTATCGACAAAAACATTCAAAAAAGTTTAATTCTGTTCAAAAAGTAGAAGATTCCCTGCCATGTCCACTTCAAACCACACGACATTCAATCCAGACTTATGCCACACGACCAGCCATCCCACAAAGTTTCATGAATTCCTCTCAAGTATCTTTTGTGTAATCCTGCTTAAATAACACAACATACTTCTGGAACTTCAATGGCGTTTGTCTCATATGCAAAATCTGGTTTCTCTCATAGCCTTTACTAAAAGACAGACGGAATCAGAAGGAATCAGAATTGATGAATTTGTGTTTGTGTACTTCCCTGATTTCAGTTTTCGCCACCCAGGCGGTTTTCCTACTGTCTCTCAACAGAGGCCGAGAATTAGGAGAAACCACGGGAGATTTTGATCTGCACTTAAAATACAGTGTGACTATGCAACATTCTGCTGCTAATTAGCTGCCAGATCTCTGTGTGAGGAGCGTTAACATATGTTTGAGTTGGAGTAATGTATGTATTGTTTTTATAGTGTCCTGCTCACTGAGAGGTTGGAAAAAGTGGCAGAATCCGAACGGCAAGAGTGAAACGTTTTTTTGAAATATTTAACCAGTAGGCTCAGGTAGACACCAACAACAGTTTAAGAAAAATTAGGTTTCTCGATCTCTACGTTTCAGGTAGAGATCAAGCTTTTAATTCTCCTAAGATTCCCTCAGTTGAAGTTATGGAACTGTTCTCACAGGCTGATAGAATATTGAGGAAGTAGAATAGTTCTGATCCATAAATATGGTCCCATGTCATATATTCACTCACCCATTTGCTTTTCATAATGACTTTGCATAAATACTAGGAGCAAGTGTTCTAAGTAAATGCAGAAAATGCCAGTGGGTCTTAATCTTCTACTTCTCATGTGGGACCTTTCTGATTATAATCCAGTTGTGCCTGCCGGTGGCTGTGATAATGTGCTTAAATCCCTTCATTCTGCAGCCCACCAAATGTATCAAGGAACATGGGTCACATGTAATGAGTAGATGTAAAAGTGCACGTGCATCCAGTGATACTTTATTTTATGCATGCTTTGCGTGTGTGTGAGTTTAATTTTATCTATAGACATTTCCTGCTCATGTCTGAATGTAAAACATAGTGTTTATGTGTCTTAGAGTGTCAGGCGAGCTTGTCATCATGCTGTCAGAGACTGGCTTTATGTTACGCTGTGGTTGTCCTCGGTTCGGGTTTGCACCATAATGTGGGTGTGCACATGTATGCCTCATATCCTCTAACATTTGCATTGCAAAAACGTCGACCTGGATTTACTTGGACATGGTATATTTTTATTTCTGTGACAGATTTTCTAGTTTGTAAATTGTTTAGAGAATCCTCAGGGAAGCTTGTATTTCATTGAAAAACATGGCTGCAAATGCTGCCTATAAATCATCCAAAGCAAAATCTGAGCCTCATAGTATCCATATTTCAATGAATATAATAAAAAGAGACCAAAAACGCCTTCTATAATTGACAACATACCATGTAAACACCTCCATAGCTAGAACATTGCGATCAGCACACAGCGTTGTTTTGGACCCACAATATACGTGGGAATAATTGTTTTTGCTTTGTATCACTTGGTTTTAAAATTTCCAGTGTGAACGTTAAATGAAGAGTGCTAGCTTTGTATTTGTGGATAATATGTGAGAGATTTCAGTTTTGGTTCAGACCAACAGAACCGAACTACAAAATGAACCTACCTTAATTATATCCCCAAATGAGTCGGGGATATTATTTAATGTCAACTTAATTGAGTTATGTAATGATAACTCAAAAACCATATCATTCATAATTTAACATTTTTTAAAACATAGACATTAGTGCGAGAAAGAACTGAATTGATTTAGGTAAAGGTTGGTTTTATATTTCCGACACTAGGGGGAGTTTAATCTCCATAAACTTTTAGGCCATAATTTCTCTTTTAACCATCTTTAGGTTTTGAACCGTTGATTAAAGTACAATACTCGTCCCACTCAGATTATATCGTGGGTCATATTTATCAAACCACTCCTCAGCTTTTGACTCTTTCTCCATCATCTCTGCTGTTTATTAAATCACTAGGTGTAAGAAGTGGCGATGATGTTGGCACTGCACGCCATGGAAAAGAGGCCCATGAAGTCAGCAACAATGAGAATCTTCCTCTTTAACATTCGGGTTGTATGATTGATAGGCAATCGATCCACCTGCATGAAATCACATTTATGGTCGACGACTAAATTGCTCGTTCCCAAGTGATTATTCATAGCCTCGTTTTCTGACAGTCAAGCGGAAAAGTAGTAGTCAGGATACAGATACGTGCAGGATTCTGCTGAGCTCTCAGGATGTCTAGCATGTTTGAACAGGCTGAAAGGTTGAATCAGGTATCTACTGGAGAATCCATGCTGACCTGGAACACAACACCACAAACAGGACATCCGATGGTGTCAGGCGGGCAGCAGCTGAGGTGCCATCCTGGCTGGTCTCATCACTCTGTCTGGCATTCCTGGGATAACGTGGTAGTCAGTCAGCGCTCAGAATGGAATTCTTAAAACTCTCAACCTGTCAGAAGGTGGTCATGGAGGACAGGAGAGAAAGCTCCGATTGTAGACATTTTTGCACTTTCACTATTTTGTCAGTAATTCCAGTGTGGCTATATTTTATAACCACAAACATTTACCATCTCTCGCTTCTTGGATATGAGAATTTGCCTTTGTTCTTAATTTCTTGCCCTTGTAAACTTCATATATTTAATTTTTGCAGTGGATGACCTCCAGTTAGTGCCGATTCTGACTTTGGCGGCGGTAATTTGTCCTTATTTCTTTGAAAGATGAAACATGAGCTAACGGGAAATAAATGAAAATGGACCCAGCCACTTATGATGCGCTGCGTGTCTGTTGCTGCAGTTTGTGAGGTCACATTGATGAGGGAATGAGCAGATATGCTGGAAGGACTGCTTTCCCAGGCAATGCAACTTTGTGTGCAAGGGTGTGTGGCATGACTGTGTGTTATTAGTGTCTGTCATGGGGACTGAAAGAGATCCTTGTTTGGGTGAGCGGGTGGGTTTGGGTCATGAAGCACATGTAGATCTGGTGTGTGTCGAGAGAGAGAGCGAGAGATAGAGAGAGAGAGAGAGAGAGAGAGGGGGACTCTTAACACCTACAGCTGCCTCTCTCACATCTGGCTCTCCTTGTCAGGAGGTTCATGCTGCAGAAGTTATGTTAAGACATTGCTGTACCTTCACCCAACCAGCGAGGGTAGATGAGTGGCGTAGTGGCCTGAGGAGACCACCTATACTGGATGAATTCAATCACTTTATCCTCAGTAAACCCAGATCCTCTAAATAGGACCCGATCCGCCTCTGCCGATGCGGGAAGGTGACGCAGCGCGTCAGGAGTTTTTTTCCTACCTGCTGAAGCGGGGACGACCGTCGCTGCAGGCGGTCGCGGCACCAACCGGCGCTGGAACTGCCGGGGAATAACGGGACTGCGGAATAACGGGTTGCTGACGGAGCGCTGCTAGAATACAGTTCGGGAATATGCGCCCGGCTGCGCCGCAATGACAACCCAGCGACGTTCTGCTAAGCTTCAGCTGCGGCGGTCGATCAGCGAGCAGCTGCGGGACTCCACGTCCAAAGCCTGGGACCTACTGTGGAGGAATGTCCGGGACAAACGTCTGGCAGGTCAGAGAACCCTCAGTGGAAGTGGAAGCTGATTTTAATCTTTACACCCTATTTACACACACTTTATAACCCCTATTGTGAACGGTCGTGTCTGACTACACGGGAGTTGTAAACTGTTCCGATTGGCTAATAGTTGGATTTCTGACCGCATATATATATATTTTGTGTTTCTTGCTCATCATGTTCATTTAATGGGCCACTATTTATAACTTTGACGAATAATATGAGTGGAATATTATACGGAAAAGTTCATTAATATGCCGCAGATAGTGTGACGCGCAGCGCGCACCCTGATATTTTGGGAAGGTCATTGTCAAATATAGTGCTCAAAACAGCAGAAGCATGTAGTGTGGACAGGGGTCCAGCTGGGGGTGGGGGGGTCGGATGGCAGTCTGCAGCATTTGTTTTTCCAGTGTGGGAAATGGTTGAGTTTGCTTGTGGCCTCTTAAAGAAAGTGGATTATTATGTTTTGGGTTTAATCTGTTTGGAGTAATCC
The DNA here is from genome assembly GCA_037951165.1 of Lophius americanus. NCBI lineage: Eukaryota > Metazoa > Chordata > Actinopteri > Lophiiformes > Lophiidae > Lophius > Lophius americanus. The sequence goes on from JBBDHG010000061.1 coordinate 722,369, forward strand.
AGAGTCTGTGCGTCTCAGTGCACCAGGTTTTCTGAAGGGTCGCTCAGTTTGCTCTATATTCACCCCGGCTTTGATGCGCAGAGTTGCATTTCTCTTTCTTAGTCTGTGTCCCAACTGTGCGTCAAATATGGTGGAGAGAAGTGAGAGAAGGAGAATGCAGCTATTTCTCTTTAATGTAATGAAGGAGATGTGTGTTCTTGAAAATAAATTATTCACACTCCACCATATGAGATCAGTCAATGTCATTTGTGTATTCAAGTGTGCATATGTGATAGATTGCATATGCAACCACCAAATGTTGCTCTGGCTGAATTGCATGGTGTGTTATTAGTAGATTTGATGAATTTAGCTTCAGTGATGCCTGTGTGCATCTTTAATAACACGGGGATATCCATTAATTGGAGCATCAGAGAACACCTGCTGTCCCAGTAGGCTTAATCCCCTTTCCCAAAATTTCTCGACCCTTTGTCGACCCCCCCCCCCCCCCCCCCCCAAAGAATACACATCCCCTTTTCTGCAACCCCTCTCCCTCACCCCGCTGCTTCACCATCAGCTCCCCCACATCTGTTAGTCTGGTACTCAGGAATGCATTTTGTGCTCTATTATTTTGGTAAACACTCCATTTGAGTTATGATAATGTTTTAAATTTGAACCTGTGTGGTGTATTTTGTGAAGGATGGAAGCCATTAGAAAAACAGAAACACTATAAATAAGCATAAATATGGTTGTTAATCTTACATTAACCAAAATAAATTCACTGATCTACATTCAAGATGCTAGTTTTCAAAATGCAATTCATAACAACAAAAGCAGAATTGTTCTTACGAATAGAATATATTTAAAAATGGGAGAGATTTGTCGTCCTAAAATGATGTTCTTTTTCTGAGTTGCTCTTTAGCTAAGGATTATGTAGAAATGAAAATCACAAGAGAACTCCAAGGCACTGTCCTTTGCAGCAAATGAAATGGCATTCATGTAAGCTTTGTGCCTTCGTCATTGCCCCAGTGTTGATGTTATGTCAGTGACGGATATGTATGATGCTGCTGGCACATCTACTTATCTGAGCCTGCTAGTCTGCTAGCCTTAGCCAGGAGTTGGAAGATTCTGCAGGTCAAGCAATTAATGTAGTCTAGTAAGCACAGAAAAAATACCTAAATATAATTAAAGGGCATACATCACTAAACAGAAATCTTACACTCACTTAATTCAACACTATTTATCTTACAGATTTACAATCCTGACATATTTTAGACTCGATTATTGGGTTTTTAATCCATTGTTAAAGATTCTTTCATTCAAGTGAGTCATTAATGAAATAAAAGTCCGCATACGTTTTGGCTTGACTTTCCCCAATCCCTTCTTGTCACGTCTCAGATGTGAAAATATTCTTCCTTTCTCCTTTTGCTGCTGATGCCCGACTCGCTGATTTACCTCCATTCAGAGTCGCTGTAAATCATATCTGTACTGTATCACCTATGTCCAACTGCCCTCCAGATGTGTGGAGGCTGTGTCTGGTCCCAATCTGGTGTCCAACTGTTTTAACAGAGAGGTTACTGGGTCCGGTTCTACTCGGCTTTGTTCCCTGCAGTGACACCCTTATTGTTGTTGTTTTTATGTACATATGTTCACTTTATAGTTTAGCAACAAACCGGTCAGCTAAAAGGCCAGTAGCCTCACCATTAAACTGAGCTAAAGATGGAACCACTATAGTGAGACGTAGTAAGCTGTGCTCCGCTCATATAATAGCCCCTATATTTATGGAATTACTGCACGGCCATATTCTAAAGGTTTTTCCACAACTACTAATAGTTTATATGGAACAAACCGACATTTAGCACAGCACAAAAATACAATAGTCAGATACCGTCCGAATATCACTGAAAATATGTAAAATAATTCAAGTTTGACTGAATAAAGTTAGCATGTATAGTGTGTTTATGTGTACTGTATGTGTGTGTTTGTGTGTGTGTGTATGTGTGTGTGTGTGTGTGAAAACTGAGAGTACATAACAACACCTGGATTTAGCAGTAATTCCATTGATTTTTAGGTTAGTGGGGGTCAGAACTCCCTTAGCGTGCGGGTTTTGTGGGTTTTAGCCACTTTGGTGTGAGGGCTGGTTTATTCTTCGAGTATGTTAGAAAATGTAGATGCAGATAAATTAGTCGAAACCTCTACCTTAGATCATCTCAACTAGTCAAAGTTCTCACTGCAATCAGCTTTTCACTTAACCTACATCCCTGCTTTTATGTTTTAGCGGTGGCGGCCTTGAATGCATTTGAAGACAAATTTTAAGACCGTATACAAATATGTTAAGTATGTTGTTTTTTAAGCCTGCAGCAATATTTCAAAGGTCCATTTTTTCATGGAATCTTTAGGCAATGCAAGGCAACTTTATTTACATAGCATATTTTAACAAAAGGGCAATTCAAGGTGCTTTAAACAAAACAATCAATAACATTGTGACGGGCAAAAGAACATTGCAAAGTTAAAGACAGTTATAAAATATTGAAAAATCTTGAAAAGATAATGAGCAAAAAAATAATTCAAAAAAATACAAATAAAAGCTAGAATAAAAGAAAATCGACTGTCTCACGCTTTCAACCACGGACATAATTTAATGTTTCTTAAACAATACTGTATAGGAAAGACAGAAATAAGATAGGAAGACCTTTGTTCTTCCTATACAGCACCATACTATGCAAGATGTCACCACAGTTTTAGTGGCTACTGATTGATGTTGCCAAGTTTGCCCCTAGTCACATATGAGATATTATCTCTTTAAATCACACTTGTGAATGCGTTGCTTTGGCTTTGAGATTACAGGTTAAAGATAAAAGGTGACCTGGCTTTGGCAAGCAGTGCCCCGAAGCTTGGACATGCCCTCGCTGCAGACTGCTTACATCGGTGTCGTTGTTTAGATCTGAGAACCGTCCAAATGGCTTTTTTCTAAAGAGACCTTCAGCTTTTTCTTAATTTATACATTTTGTCTTTCGATAAGTTCACTTTATCTAATTTTTACTTTTGTCTGTTATTGTGATTTGTTTCAATAAACATTCAGCTCTTTGGGCTTTGCCTGTTTATTTTCTATCCAGTCCTTGTTGAGGTTTTCTGAGAAAGACTTACACGTGTCTATCATGTGCAGGAATTGGATTTAGGTGCTCTGCTTAGTGGTTTTTGACATATTTTCTGTTGTTAACCGAAAACCTGTAATTAAAAGCAATTAATGCTTCTCATTTTTACAGTGACAAATCCTAAAGCTATGTGAGTTACTTTCTCCTACATTACCTCAAGAGGGCCGTGTAATTAAATACAATCAGCCTGCCAGAACTCCCTTGGCTATATTTATTATAAGAATGTTAATATACATCTCTAGGATTTCGTTCTGCTCACTCTCACCTCTCTGACAGCATATGACCAGGTTAAATATCTCAACTGTACAGTAATGATCCACCACTGTGAGATCAGGTGCTTGTGTGTGTGTCTGCTGACCTGATTTTGACCTTGCTATGAGCTTCTTTTCACATGTGCCTGATCCCCAGACCACCACCTGCCTGCTGCCTCCATTCAATGGATTCAAATGACCTTCTGTATCCTCCACTCATGGCAAATCACTTCTCTGACAAACTAGGTCAAAGTATGAACTTCGCTCCTCCCTCGCTGCATTCCATGCATTTATCCTTCAACTCAGTCGCTGTATGGCCACATTCAAGCACACACTTCAGACTGTAATATCTTATTACAACTGCTGAAAGCTGTATTTTTTGCTCGAAGTACAGCATTAAAGAAGCCTTACTCGTGGAATGTGGCTGCTGGATCTAATTATGGCGGAAAGTACATTTACTCAAGTACTATACAATTGAAAAAATACAAATAATTTGGAGCTGCTACTTCAAAATCATGCTGTGCTTCTTCTATATTAAATTTCAAAGGGACATATCTATAAATTACACTATACTGTACTATACTATACTTATACTACACTATACTATACTTACACTGTACTTCAATGCAATATACTTTCATATGTACTACAACAGTAAGTCTCCTGCTTACATGCTACACCGGGGACATTTTTCCATAGAAGAATTACTTTAAATTTTCATTCTGTTTCACTATTTGGTTTCAGAAATTAAAATTTCTAAATTGATTTTAACTTCCTGGTACATGGCGCGGGCCTCATCTATAGATTGGTACCTTGTCGTGTAGAGAAGGCGTGTGTCTACCTGTGATTATGACAGTGTTGCTGTCAGAAGCATTCGTTTTCACTTTCTGGTATTGGCACCCATTGTGGTAAGGTTGAGGACGAGGGTCCCCTCTAGAAACGATCTAAACGACCTACAAGACCTCAAAACAAGGACCAGTGAAGGCAGAAAAAGGTCGCATCAGAATCAACAGCTCTAAATGCTTGTTTCTCTTTGGAACCAGTTGGCTGATTTATGAAGGACCATGTGCTTCTTAGAGTACCATATCAAGCGAAGTGAAACTATGAACTGAATATAGCGCATACCTCCATCAAGGCGCATCAGCTGTTTTTTATTCAACCAATCAAACTCACTGCTCAACCTTAATTCAGTTACACTGCATTTGTAATGGTCCACCGTTTGGATCTAGATTTTCCATATTTCCACCTTTTAAATATGTCTGATTCTTTTCATCCAGATCCATGCAGTATTTCCTGAGAAATGAAAAAAAAAGAAAGTCGGCACAGACAATCTAAAGAAAGTGAGGAAAATAATCCCGCAATTGTCTTTTTATTTATTTGTGTTCATTTAATGGAAACATCCAGCAGTTTCTGTCTTGCTGACACACCGATAATATAACAGGAACAAGACCTTTTTGGCAAAAGTAACAAATACAGCCAAAGTACCTGTTCATTTTGGGATAGCACATTCTCTGACCATCTGGAATCACCTGTCTATAGATGCCAAAGAACATTTAGAGCAAGGACTGGATGCATGAGTTACCTGAGAGTTCATAATTAGGTCATCAGGAGAGTGATCCTCACACTCAAGGTTTAGCCTCTATCACTGTGAAGGCTTCCCTGTTAAATATTCACACAAAAATAATTCCTCTCGGTTTTCTCTTATCAAGCACAAGTATCGTGACAACGATCCAAGAGGAAGATACAGGGCTGCTCTATGATAAGGCTTTATAATCAGTCAAAAGTCTTTTCTTGCTTCCTGCAAAGTTAAACAGCATGTTTCCAATAAATAATGCAGTAATAGATTTCTAGTACTATTCCATTCTTTGCCATTCTTAAATTTCATGTGGCATGAAGTCAGTGGTTTGGATTTAGAGAGCTTTTTGAATGGCATTGCAGCCCTACTCCAATTTTCTAACAATAGGTATGCTCGTACATACATTCCTCAGCTCTGTCTCACACACCACGTCCTCTCAATTGTTCTCCACTTTCTCCTTCCACTTGGACCACGAATGGAACAGTCTTATTTTTCTGGGCCTATCCCTACTCCCATCTCATCTCCTATCACAGATATACCCTCCTTTCTCAAGCAAACACACACACACACACACACACACAAGCACACACACACACACACACACACACAAGCACACATTTGCCTGAAGCATTTACCAAATTGTGTTTTTTGGCACAGCTTTAGGAAGCCATACTCCCTGAAGTCTCATGCCATTGGCTGCTGGTCATGTGACCAAAATAAAGACCTTGTGGAAACAAGGTTTTGTGATTCACATTTCAGCTGAGGGTCGGCATGTGTGTGTGTGTGTGTGTGTGTGTTTGTATGTAGTAGTAGCGTGTGCGTGTGTGTTTTGAGAAGAAGGTCTGTCCTCTGATTCAGGTGCTGCTGCGATGAAGCCTTTGTATGTTTGTTTGACTGTTGCGAGTTGAAGGGAGGAGGCAGATGGGTGGGGAGGTGATGTGGCTTCCAGTGAGGGCATGTAAGAGGCAGGAATTCAGAAGGAGTGCTCACACAGCAACTCATTAGGGCGAGAGTGAGGAAGACTTGTAGGTTAGTGAGCATTCAATTGCCTTGCCATAGAGACAGAGCATAGCAGTATGAGTGTTATGGATGATATTGGTGGTTTGGTTACTTCAGCAAACAGAGGAACTACTTCAGGGACCGAAGAGACAGTGAACAACAGGCTGGACTGTGTGCACTTTGTAAATGTGGTAGAAAGTGCCGATGATGAGGAAGTTGCTGATGAGAGAGTTTTCGCAACACAGTCCCGCGTTTTGAGTAGGAGAACAGGAAACGATGACCATGTGGGTGATACGAGTCCAAGGGTCAAGGAAGACAGTACCAGCTGCGAGAGTGACAGTGACAGCACCAGTGAGTCCACCTGTCTGGAGGCCATGACACCTGTCGGGACGAACCACTACCTAAGGCTGGGTGACACCCCTCGGCGACGCTCTGCGCTGCGTCTGTCACGCATCATCGCCCGTCAGCAACTGTTACGGAGGCTGTCACAAGGTAGTGAGAGATTGTGTTTATGTGGCAATCGTTTATTGTCTGAATTCAGAGTATTTGCAGCAGTTTGATGCTCTGTAAAGGCAAATGAAAGACTATGAGATAGTTTCATACAATTAACAGATTAACTGTTTTAAAGAAAGACATGAGAAAGTAGTTGTTTCTACCTTTATAGTTCTGGAATCCTATTTTGAGTGACATTCCTTTGAGTTATTTTTATAGTCAGGAAAATGGTGTGTTTGTTTTTTATATAGTTAGAGAAGAGAGGTCAGATCAGGAAAGCTTTGACGAAGAAATTTAGTGGGATTGTGAATGCAGCATTGTGATTATTCATTATCAAGGAATGTTTAAACATATGACCTTTTCCAGGGATTTTTATTATCAAAAATAGAAGGAACCTATCCATCTTGTGTTTCATCATGCTTAATGAGTGTTCTTCATTGGCATGGGCTGACGTGATGCCATACCTCCCTCTTTTCCCTGGAAATAGTCAGTCATGTGTATGGGGACACGTCTCCTGAAAATATCTCTTTTATACATCTGAAAGAAGTCATAACAAACCCTGAAGTTCTTTAATGTTACTTTTTCTGTCTCTGTCCTCCCTACCCCTAACTCGTCAGCTTTGTATTCCATGTTACTTCCTCAACTTCCTGCCGTATGGCTGCTGCTTCCCGAATAAACAAAACATCCCAGAGTTCAATAAGACGTTTTGGGATGCTACAGTGGTGCCTCTGATCTGTGCTGAGTCCAGTGTGGAATATGCGTTACCCTCCTCCGTGTCCCGATGGTTTTCTTCAACAGATTTGCATGATTCTTTGTTCTGTTTTAATTTTCCATGGCACATAGTACTGGTCTGAAGGAGAGGATACTTGTCAGGTCTTGTGTTTGGTATTCTTTTCCCCTTGCAGATAAATGTGTTACTGCAAGCCAAATCGTGTATGAAGCATTTAAGAATCTGATATCCGTGAAGTACAGATATGACAGATGTGGCGGGTTAGGAATGTAGACGGAGAAGCAAGTTTATGCCTGCTGGGTAATGGCATGTATTATTTAACTTTCCCCCTTTGCCTCTTGCTCCTGTTCTAACCACAGGACTCTCTCTCTCTCTCTCTCTTCCTCTGTCTCTTATGTGTGTCTAACAAAAGCTCCCCAGCCAGCTTCCACTCAAAGTTTCAGACAGACCGCAATAAAAATTAACTCAGTGACCTCACCAAACCAATATCTCCCCAAATCCAGTGTTTCTTATACAGGAGTCATATATCACAGCGTGTGCCTCCACCTCTCCTGCCTTTCAGATTTATCTATATATATATATATATATATATATATATATATATACATATATATATATCATAAATGCGTATGACTTATAGTATATACAGATAGGTGACAATATAAGCAATCATATTGAATTACTCTATGATGACCATCTCACATAGCCATCCAAGAGTTACCGGAGATCTAAAAAAGAGATAAAAGGAGAGTAACTAACTGTTCTTAGGTGGTTTGTTTCATCATTCCTTCAGAGCACAAATGCACTTTCATCATATTGGAGCTGGTGTTGGGATAGTTGGGGCATCCGGCGATCCTTGTTGTAACTTGCCGTCTATTGGAGTAGCGTCGATAACCTTTGTGCAATGGCACCTGCCCGCAGGTAGGATATATATTAGGCATCAAGTGAACAATTTGTCCATGAATTTGATGTGCTGGAAGCTGAAAGGGTTTTACAGTGGGTAGCCATGACTCATTGATGTGCAAAGGCTTGTTAACTGAGTCCACGGAAATGCTTCTCTAGTAAACAACGCTGAAAAAGCTCATTTCGGTTCTGAAAGCAGAGCGTTTATATCCCATGTAGCTGAAATAAAATATTACGTTAAGAAGAGTAAGTCAGATTAATATGATATTAAAATATTTACTCTTTTCATGTCAGAGCAAACTGAGATAGGACTATGTATCTGCTCATATCAACAGAGGGTTATGCGTTTATTATAAAACTAAAATGATTTTATTGTAAAAAAAATAAAAATATTTACAATGATCATCTGTCCATAAATATATTATACTTCCAAATTTCTCAGCCAAGATGTCACGACATCCTAGAGCCTAGCTCAGTCCGGATGCAGCAAAAAAAAAAGTGCTTATGTTGCTGATATCATAGAATTAATTACATATCCCATAAAAATATATATGTCATTACCCACCTCATCAAAATTGTGTCTCATGGCACTTTCTCTATGCCACAATGTCTGACTCAGTCTAAGACTGCCGTGCTGCCATGTGGTCCAGCCTGATCACCCATCGGTAGCCCAGGGAGAGGCCAGCAGCAGGACAAGGCAAAGACAAAGGCAGCTACTTGACGTGTGATTACATCCTCCCCATCATTATCTTCCCTTTGTGCCTCGTGTTGTCACATTAAAACCCTTTAATGTCCTGCTCAGCTGTTAAGTCGAACTCATTTTGAGCCACTACTTTTTGTTGAAAAATGTGTGCCACTTGACTGAACCTGTTTATAATTCAACCAAGTGGCAGCAAGTACATGATAAGAGTAAGGGACCAAAGACAGAGCTCTGGGGGAAACCATAGTCCAAAGGTGCCATCGAGGAAGAAGCATTAACCATGGCTATTGAGAAAATCCTGCTTGATAGGTCTAATTTTTTTTGGCTTATTAAATCTGTGAGGACTTACTACAGAGAATTATGTAACTTGATACAACCAAAAAAGTCTAATAAGGGTCCAACAGTTCCCTAAGCCAGTGTGTCTGTCTGTGAATGATAAGGAAGACAACTCCATGCTTTTTCCCTAAGCCAACGTTTTACCAAAAGATTGAGCTAAGATATAAGATATGTCTGATTTTTTTAATGGATTAAAAAACATGCTTTACTGATCTATTGGTCATTCTATGAGACGTCAGCTAAAGCGTCTGAAGAAGACTTTTCACTGCTGGCACAGGAGCAACAGGCAGAGATCATAGAATACCCCACGATAAAAGTAGTTGAAGTAGAACCGTTGCAATTTTGCTACCATTCTATAGACCAGCTCCTCTGATGCTAGTGCCTGTCAGTTCCACCTCAATGTTTTCCACTGTAGGGCAGTTATGTACATCCTCCCAGGGTCAGGTTTCTTATTGATAGTAAGTCGCATTTACCTAACTTTCTCTCAAAATTTCCAGTCACTCTACCACCATTATTTCCAATGTACGTGTGCAGATGAAGCTTCCCAAGCCTACCTGGATCAGGATCAACTATGGGGAGTGAGTGAAGGCTCCGTGTTACGTGCGTCATTCCAGGGTCAAATTTCCTGCTGATGGCAAGTCACTCATTGTATGCGTCTGTACATATATTGGCTGTCATAAGGGTGCAGAGTAGGTTTTTTAAGTAGTAGTAGTAGATTTTTCTGTCGTGTCCAGATATTTTGCATGCTCTGAAAGGATGCTGTCTTTGAAAAAGTGAAGCGAAACACTGTAGTTCGATTATTCTTCCGGGTAATGATCATTGCAAGTCATAGTGTTGATTTAGCTGGTGGACTTTCTTAAATGCAGGTGTTGTTGTAAACTAGCTTTTCATTTACCTAGTGAATATAACACCTTAGCCAATCCCCCCCTTCAGAGAGAAATCTGGCTGCAGTCACTACTGCGTCTGACTGAAGTTCAACATCAAGGTTTCAAATGAATGTCATTATGTGTGCGATTAATCTAGGAATAGCCCACTGTTTGCTCAAGTTCATCATATCAACTTGGTTGTATTGTGTATTTTCAGAGTGCCAGGTGTCAAGGAAAAATCAACATAAACACTTCGACCCAAATGCATTACATATAACCAACCCAGTTTTTCAGTTTTTTTTTCTGAAAAGGTGATAAGAAATGATTTCTACTCAAAATAATATGCATAAAAAGTTATTTGTCACTCTTTTCCTGCAATACAATTGCATAAGGGAATCTAGGGTTTAGTCACTGGGTGGAAAAATATATTACTATTTGTTGATGTTTGAAGAACAGCCGAATGAATATTAAAACAAAACGCAAAAAATGGTAGAAAAACATTTGATTTGATTTTTTTAAATTGACTGTATCAATATTACTATAATTTCATTGATATGCAACAATTGGTATAATTTTCTGTCTGTGTAAATTTAGCTATAGCGAATTCATTTAAATCAGATTCAAGCAGAGACCATTCCAATCAAAGATTTTCAAACTTACTTGGCAATCTGATGCAGATGGGGCTTTTTATCTGCTCTGTCCAAAATCATGCCTTCTGGTGACTTTGAAAGCTATGTCATTGAACAGAAATAGATAATCACTGGACCTGTCTGTTAGGTTAAAAGTTAACTATTGCCAAAATAAAAAGTTCCCCTTTTAAATGCTCAGACACTAAATCAAAAAATGGCTGCAACATATATCCCCACATACAAAGCACAACTTGAAATCATTGAACAGAAAATTCAGGTCCATTTCTGTGACACATCGCTTCAGCTCTCTCTGCTGGAGGAAAAGTGGCACAACACAACTTAATAACCTTCGCTCTCCTTGTCTCATCCTGTTCATTCCACACACAAACCACAACCTCGCTGCAGCGTTTAATCATGATGGGCTGCTGACGTACAGCTGTCTTCCCATATCTGTCATAAACTATACGTGGGTTCTATCTTCAGAGAGCGATCGTGCCTCAACATCCAACATTAACGCACGAGTGTTGGTTCTGTTACACAGTACATTCCTGAAGGGCTCTGCATCATCATGGATGAACCATACAGCCTGTGACAGCCATATTCCTCTTTGACGTCCCTCCCTCCCTTCCTTCCTATCTCACTCCCATCACTCCTCCTCTGCGTTCATAGCTACATTTTTTCTTGGTGACCTCTGATCACGGAGGACTAAGTGCTTTAGCGTATGTGGGAATATGGCAGCTTTCCAGGCTTCCTGTGAGTCTCTGTACTTTTGTCAGGCCTATACAGCCTTTTAAACTCCTCTTTGTCCTTTATCACTGTCATTCATCCTAGTTGTTGAATTCATTTTTCCTCATTGAGTTTAAGTAAACCGTCTTTTAATTTAAGTATATAAAATGAACCAAATACTCTCTAGTCTCCCATTAACATGTTCAGTCCAGGAACTTCCTGTTGCCATTCTTAGCTCACATCTACGCCTGGGAAATTCAGAGCAGGAAATTATGTCATGCAAGGCACTTCAAGGTCCTCAGACCGACACAAGGCAGACACAACGCTGTGAAAAGCCTGTCAGAAAGTCACGGTCAGACTGGTGGATAAGGGGAAAGAGGAAATTAAAGGTGGAGGAAAGAAAGGCAAAGCATAGGGAGAATATGCTGGATGCACATTAGGTGGCTTGTATGTAACATAGCTGGCACCCTTGTTATGTAAAGAATTACCTTACAGCCCCTTTGTCCGACAGATGAACGCCTGTATTCACACACCCACACACACTCACACACACTCACACACACATACTATTTGTCCACCTTTCCTGCTGTTGTTCTCGTGGCTTGCTGCCCGTTGTCATACATTCTCCACAGCAGGAACGCCACAACAAGGAAAAGACTGAGGGGGAAAGCACAGTAGGCAGCTTGGATTAACTCCGACTCATTCGGTGCAATTGTGTGTTTGTGGCCCAATAAAAACATGTTTGTGCACCAATTAATCCTTTGATTAAATTCTGCACAGATGAATGGCTGTCCTTTGTTCTGGCACGGACAGAAGCTTTGCCACTTGGCACTTTTGCAGGCAAACACAAAGACACATCGCCAATAACACATGAACCAACTATGTAATTTGCATTTTGTAATATGTGGGGATTACAACAGCTTCATATTTACTCATTACTACCTAATGCGACACAATAAACATCAGTGGAAATACATAAATTCATGAAATTAGGATTTAGCATCATTTTGTCAGTTGATCGGCAATAGAATGCACATACGTGATTTTTTCCTCTGTAGGAAAGGATTTACTATTTCCTTTGTGTAGGCAGGACAGTGCATCAAACTTTGGCTTAAGTTAGACGGGAGAAGGTTGGGTGTTCGTTGTAGGAATTCTGCATGATCAGATGATTTAAGAATTCCCATTCGGCGAGTTCAAAAAACACTGTAGATGTGACTGAAATATATGTGGGATGAAATCCTCATCCTGACATTCAGTCACACCAGGTTTTGTAAATGGACTGCCTAATGGGTCACTTATGGCTGCGGCGCTGGTGAAAATATATATATATAATATATATTCTATATAGTGATTCTCTTCTCTAACCAACCATTTTTTAAAAAAAAATTATTACTGACATTTGGGAATTGTTGACTCTTCTACAAACCTGTGCCGTTATGAGCCTTTATGGCACCACAAAGCTCAATGTTGCATTCACTCAAAGTAATCCACAGCGTTCATGTTGGCTGAAATGACAGAACATGACCACTTCTTATAACAGACAAAAATGGAAGTCTGTGTGACAGAAGGATAATCAGGACAAACCAGGCATCGCATACAGGATAGGATCCGGTCATTGTTGGTCTTTTTTCTTCACTGGGAATTTGTTGACGCCAAGAAACATATAAATGACCATCCTGGTCCAACATTCTACCTCATAATGTCTCCCGCGCTTCGTCCCTTGTTTGTTTTGTGGTTTCTGTAATGAGAGTCCGTATTTCAAATGCTAGATTTAGTAAATAAGTGGCTGGTGTGGTATTTCTTCCCGCCTGTGGTTTTCCCACAGGATCTGGCTTTCCTTGTTGCCCTCCCCACCCCAGCTGTCTGCCTGTCTCATCCTCCTTGCATTCTTTGACTCACTTGGGGCAACATCTGGACTGCGCTAAATGTCTGTCCGGAGTGAAATATATGCGTGTGTGCACATATTGTACTGCACATGTGCGCATGTACTGTACAAGGTCCGAAGTGGTGTACGGTAAGCCAGAGGAGAAAGAGGCCGAGGTCAGAGTCTCCTCGTTGGACCGCTGGAACATTCAGCTGACATGTAGAGTCAGTGTCCACCAGTCATCAGTCTGTGACCTCTGGTGCCAGCTGATACAGATGCCAGCTGAAATTTGCCATCTCTTCATGGATGAGACATTGCAACAGCCGCTCTCGTTATAACAAAGAAGATGTGGATCTGGCGCTGGAGCAAAAGAGAAGAAAGGATGATGAGTTTTCAGTGAAATGGGATAGAAGAACGAAGGAAATTGAAGGGAGTATGTTTGTTTTGAGAAAGCTCATGTTGGATGAGGACAAGGTAAAGATGAAGAACGAGCACAGAGGCAAATGTAATGAAAGTGTGAAAAAGTAGCCAGAACGATAGAGCAGAGGTGAGAAGCAAAAGTGAAGAAAAGAAATGAGTCAAGGGCAACGAGAGGCAGAGAGAGACTTGTAAAAATAAAGAGACGTTGTATGTGGATCTAATCAAAGCAGAAAAGTGAGAGAAGAGAAGCTAAGGAGAAAATTAGAGGGAAGAGAAAACCTGCATGGGGCAGTCTGCAAGAAGGAGGCAGAGCTGTAAACATAAGGTCTGGAAGGCGGTGAGGAAGAAAGTACAGTCACTTAATGGGAAGCTGGGTAGCGGCGAGTGGATGTGCCTTGGGATGGAGCGGAACCATCAATCTGAGCTAAGGTGACGTAAATAGAAGCATGTCATCATCCTCACAATGAGGGCTTCAAGTAAGTTTTTAGCTCTTTGTTTTCCACAGATTTCCTCCCTCTCTCTGTCTGGTCAAATGTTTCTTACTCTCTGCACTATTTTCAGAGTTTTGAAAATGTTATGTGTGCATGATCTGTCCTCGTGTTGCTCCATATGTGATTTAGAGAGATGAGTTATGCCGAGAATGTTAGGAGAGGGATGCAATTGCTGGATTGTGGTGAAATTAACTTTTCCTCTGACCATATCATCTCTGCAAGTAAAGATGGAGACTTTTTATTGCCCCACTGAACTTTGTCCACTGTGTTTGTGTGGTGCCTCCAGTTGTGGTATACAGGCATCAGCTACAGAATGATGCAGAAATAATTCTGCTGTTGGTGGTTTTTCAATCAAATGATTAAATTGCATTATATTTAACAGGTTTGTTCAAGAGTTGATATTATTTGTACTTTACTTTTATTTGTCTTTTAATGACCATGTATGACTATGAAATCCATTTTATATTATTTATAATTTTTGCACTATATGTTAATATTTTTAAAAGATCATTTTCCACAACGCATAAGCTTCCTACACACCTTACTCCATTTTTTTTTTTTTTTACTGTGTATCTGATTATTTAAGAGTGTGTTGGTGTAAATGCATTTCTCTATGACCTCTGAAAATGTCATTTGTATTACTCTCTCAGCATAAAACTATGCAGTGTATTGTTATAAAGAAAAAGTAAGCTACACACAAATACACACATTTTAGAGCTGCCTCTTAAGTACTGTGAGCGATACATAGGCTAGCGGAAAAAAGTTGTAAAACAAATGCCCGTAAAATGTGTTGTGGGGCTGGCGGCAGCACCTAATGGGGTGTGGTGCCGTGTGTAGGACCAGTAAAATGTATACTCAAACACGGCCCATCAAATTGTCTCTTCAGTAGACACCCTCTTCCACAGAAATTAGCTCCTATTTCCAGCAATAGTTTTGTTTAATTATGTTAAATATAATAATACGGTCAGTATATTGACTTGGATTCTCATTATATTTCTACTTTTTCTGTTTCTGTTTGACAGAGATTGAGGCTAAGGAGGCTTGCGATTGGCTTAGAGCAGCTGGATTTCCACAGTACGCCCAGCTCTATGAAGGTAGGTAACAAACATGTACATCCACACAGAGTGGGGAACATTTACTCAGCTGCCTGGTTTCTCTAGACTTCAGATCTCTCCTGTTGTTTGTTAATCTCCTGGCTTTCTCTCTCCCTCTCCTTGACTCATATTTTTTCCATCATCTCTGCTTCTCTCTTTTCTTGCCATCCCTCCTTCCCTCTGTCCTCTGGGCTGTTGCATTCTATTTCCAGGCTTCAGTTCCTGTCCAGAGCGATGGGTCATGAGAAAGGCCTTGTTATCACTACTGGGACTCTCACAGCTTCTCTCTCCCTCTTTTTTCATCCACCTTCTACGCAGCTTTCAGCTCACCCACCACTGTTCTTCCAGCCTCCCACCTACATTCATTCACTCTATCATACCTCTCACCCTCTTCCACCTCTCTGCAAAGCCAACAGGTGTTCATTCATGTGATGACCATCAGTCTCATACAGTAGAGGCAGAAACAGGAAATGGCCTCAGTTATCACAGAAGTGGCTCTTGAAATCCAACAGTCTTGCTTTAGCAGCACACACAAAGACACACACACACACACACACACACACACACACTCTGCACGTGTGAGCTCCAGTAATGTCAGGTTTTCTGGGACATTGTGGCTGCTGTCGGTTTTGCATGAGGCCTCCAGTCTACCACCACACACGCAGAATCACCGAAATAAAAGGCTTGAGTCATTTTGGCGTTGGCGTTATGTAGAATTCAAGTTATTCTGGGGTTTGAAAATGTGTATTTGTGTTCCGCTAACTTGAGCTGCTGATGTTTTGTGTTTAGTGAAGCGACAGGGTTAACCAGCACAGAGAACTGCTGTTGCCTGTCAGTCATTAACTAAAAAAACATGATGTCCCTGAATCCATTTTACAGATTCCCAGTTTCCAATTGACATTTCCTCAGTGAAAAGGGACCACGACTTTCTGGACCAGGATCTGGTGGAGCCTCTGTGTCGGTAAGGACGCTCTGCACTCATATATGCCGGCCTCATTCTCCCTCTGGTAGAATTCCTTTTTTCTCTGCTCCAGCCCCTGCCCCCCCATCTACTTTTGTAGTTAAACCTGTCCCCCGGTCTTGTGCTAACTGCTAATCATCAGATGTCTGACCCTCACCCATAAAGAAGTCCCCATCCTTGTCTCCCAGTCAGACACCTCAGCTTTGATCTGGCCACCTTCCCTCCCCTCCGCCACGCTCTGATCTCCCATTCAAAAAGCAAAGAACCTCGGGGGGTAAAAGAGGGGGGCTGAGGGTAAAAGTGGAGGAGCTAGGGGATGCCGGTATATTCCACCAGATGGCTTTGAGTCTGTCTTTTAAGTCCCTTTGCTCCCCTCTATCATCTTTCTGTTTCACATCTCTTCCTTTTCTTCTCACTGAAGTTGTCTCTGCTTGCATCAGCCTACTTGCTCCCCTTGTATTTTTTCTCTCCTCTTCTTTCCAGTTCTCCAATGTCTATGGTAAAAAAGGGAGTGGTATAGCAGTAGTGAGTCCTGTCATCTATATTGGGAGATAATACACGTCAGACCCCTGAGGCTTGTTTCAGTAGCTGTAAAACATACTCCTCCTAGTTTTCCTTTTAGACTTTTAATTTTCAACAATAGCCCATTGAAGCACATCATTTTGACTCACTTTGAATGTCTGCACATTCAACCAAAGTAGATTGTGAGGATCATAAGAGAAGGATAGTTGATAGGGCTTCTCAGCTTTGATCAGCAGAAGGAGAAACTAAACAGTGAATGAAGATGTCACTATACTCTTAGAGGCTGAAATCAAATTAAAGCGATTATGAGCTCCAAAACACTTTGAAATGCACCAACATCCACACTGCTCTCCTAAAAATCCAGTTTTCACATGCCTGGGTAACAAGAGACCAAGAGCTGAGGGGAACTCATAGGTGCAGACTGTGATTGAAAAATCTGCAGCCTGAGTTTTTGGTAAGGAAATCTCCTCAGAGCATACACAGGGTATTGAAGTGGAATGAGGGGGCGGTGATAGGTAACAGATAGAGGGAGGATAGAGTGGAGATTGAGTGGGGATCCACTCTCTGAGGGTGAAGTTCACTCCCGGGGTGGTGATGTCAGAAGAGAGGAGGATACGGAGAGAAAGGGAGGTCGGCAGAAAGAAATAGAATATTGAAGACGTATGCACTAGAGTCTCTGATCAAAAAGGAGTCTGTGGAAATAGGTGCGGGAGTACAGAAAAATCCAAACACACAGCAATGGACAGAACTACCATGTCATACTACTACTACCATGTCGTACATACTGACATCAAACTTCTCGCTGACTGTGTGTTCATATGTGTGTTGCAGGCGTCTAAACACTCTGAATAAATGTGCCTCAATGAAACTGGATGTCAGCCAGCCCAAGAAGAAAGTAAGACTGTAGATTTGAACGGATTTAAATTGACAATATTTGGATCCCAGCCAGGTCTTTTAAAATTTCTACATTTTTACTCTCTGATGTTGGGTGTGCTCAACCATCTGATCACCTCATGGAAACAACATTTGACCATATGTTTACATAAATTGATTAGTAGTAATTCCTGTATTTATTGGAAGAAAATGAAACATGTTGCATACCAATCTAGTAGAATCTAGTTTCTTCATTCTTTATCCTTCCATAGGGTGACGACTCTGATGAAGATGATCCTTTGGCTATCAGTAAAAGATGGACATTTGAGTGGAGCAGCAGACGTTGGTCTCGTCTCCAGGGCTTCCTTTTGGAAAGCACTAATGAAAGCAGCCCAACAGGACAGGGGGAGGGTCTGCACAGCACCGTGAGCAGTGAGAGTGTGCTGACGGACCTCAGCGAGCAGGAGATCACTGAACTATCCTCACTCCACAGTGATGACACCACCTCGCCCATTAATGACTCTATATCAATGGTCTCTCTCTCCGCTTCCTGCCAACCACCCGGCGAATTTCCTCACTACAACTCTCTGCCAATCAAGAGCAGCAACCATGGGCAGGCAGGGCGAAGTAAAGCCAAAGAGTTTTTGCGCCGCATGGAAGTGATGCGCACTTGGGGGCCATCGACTAGACGGAAAGTTTCTAATCGAAGGCAACCATTGGTCATCAGTGGGCCAGTGTTACAAGGGGAGGAGCCTCACGCGCTTCAGGTGCTGCAGTGTACTCCTATCAGCCAATTAGAACAAATCCCCAAACTCGATCAACAAACTGATGGTGACACTTCCTCTGTCTCCCCAACCAAAGACTGTGCAGATCAATCTGTGGTGAGTGTGAGCCCCAGCAGTGAGACATTTACGCTCAATGCAAACGAGCCCGTGTGCACAAAACCTCGCACTGCCAGCAAGAGAAGCAGCATATATTTGGAAGATATGGAGCTACCATCTCAGGGTAAAAGAACCGAAGGACACAGCCAGTTTGGTAGAAACCAGTTTCGCTCATATGAAAACCTCCTCGTTCACATCCCTAAAGACCATAAACCAGGCACCTTTCCAAAAGCATTATCCATAGAGAGTCTGGTGCCTTCCCCTGATGACAGGAACAATAGCCTCCAGACTCGAGGCAAAACTTCGCCACCCAACAATGGCCATGGTGAGCCCTGGTCTGGTAAATCTCTTTCCAAGACCTCCTGTCCTGCAGCTTCTCAGGGCAGCAGGGTGAGTGTTTATGATAATGTGCCGGGCTCCCACCTTTATGCCAGCACAGGAGACATCCTGGACTTAGAGAAAGAGGACAACCTGTTTCCTCACCTAGACGACATCATCCAGCACGTCAGTGGTTTGCAGCAGATAGTGGACCGCTGGAGCCGCAATGTGCTGCCAGAGGGTGAGACAGGGGAGGGGGATGAGGAGGGGGAGGGCAGGACCACTCCCAGTGAAGGCGAGAGAGACTGCGTCTCCTTGAATGACTCTGATTCTACAGGGACCAGTCGGGAGAGGCGGGACTCCGGGGTCGGTGCCTCACTAACAAGACCACGGTGAGCAGATGTTTGGGTATTTAGCTGATGATCTTGATCTCAGTTTTATTGTTTATTTTAACATTGAAACTCAATCTTGAATTTTGCAGCTGTAAGGATAAGGTAAGTCCAGGTTGAATACAAACCAACAGCCAACCAAATTGGCGAAGCAGTTTTATTTGGAATTGAAAAGTGAAAGTAAACTCTCAGTACACAGAATGAATGTTTTGGGTCAAAGGTGAACCAGGAAGTTGGTATATCATCTATGTGTGATGTCAGACATGGGCAATTTACTGTTATCATTTGTTTTTGCTTCAGATCAAGTTTAGCTTACAATCAATGTCATCATGGTCCATCAATCTTTCTGTTTTTGTTTCACATTTCCAGATCCCAGGAGTCATTAGGTTAAGATTTAAAAGTTGGCTAAAATTATGATAAGACCAAGACCTATGCTTTAAAAATATAATTCAAAAAGATCTGATGAAGCTCTGACTAATTCTATGTCTTTCTACTGATATTTTTTCTCCATCCCAGTCTACGATGGCCCAGTTTCAGAAACTCTGATCATCTCAACCAGCAAACATCCTCACTGCAGATAAGCAGCCAATCAGCAGGCCAGCTCAGTCTGCTGCAGAAGTTCTCCCTGCTCCGCCTCACCGCTATCATGGAGAAATACTCTCTGTCTAATAAACATGGCTGGACTTGGTGGGTATATATCCTGCAAAACACAGCACCTACATAAATATTAACATTATCATTTCATTATCTTTATTTGTGCCGTTATTTGCTAATATTTTATCTATTAATTCATATCTCAGGAGACTTCGAAGATACAATATCAGAAAAAAATGTCTGTAACAAGCTCCATGTCGAGTGTTAAAACAATTGCTTCGGACAATGCATTTCTATCTCCAAGAAATTCAAGGCAGGCTGCACCAGCATTGATTGGGTGTTTGGTAAATGATCATTTACGACTTGCTGTTGTACTGCGACATTGAATTATGTCCAGACATGGCATCATGATTAATGGTGACACCCATATGCATGCCAGTTGCGCTGCACAGTTGAAATATTCCTATTCTTCATGAAGCTATGAAGGCTTGGATTGAGTGAACCTACTGCTGGAAGCAGAGATGAAGGTATGAATAGTTTTGCAAGGAGCAGGTCTTTGTGAGCAAAGGGGCAGCGAATCACCCGACAGCAATCTCTTTTTCGTTCTCGTTCTCGTTATCCTCCGCTTATCCGGGTCCGGGTCGCAGGGGCAGCAGTTTCAGCAGGGAAGCCCAGACTTTCCTCTCCCCTGCCACATCCACCAACTCCTCTGGGAGGATTCCGAGGGGCTCCCAAGCCAGCCGAGAGATGTAATCTCTCCAGCGGGTCCTTGGTCTACCCCGGGATCTCCTCCCAGATGGACATGCCCGAAACACCTCCCCAGGGAGGCGTCCGGGGGGCATCCTGACTAGATGCCCGAACCACCTCAACCCACTCCTCTCAATGCGGAGGAGCAGCGGCTCTACCTTGAGCCTCTCCCCAATCTCTGAGCTCCTCACCCTATTTCTAAGGCTTTGCCCAGCCACCCTTTGGAGAAAACTCATTTCAGCCGCTTGTATCCACAAACTCATTTTTTTGGTCACGACCCACAGCTCATGACCATAGGTGAAGGTCGTAACGTAGATGGACCGGTAAAGCGAGAGTTTCGCCTTTCGGCTCAGCACTCTCTTCACCACAATGGATCATTATAGCGTCCGCATCACTGCAGAAGCCGCCCCGATTTGACCCTTATAAGACTTTTTGGTTGTATCAAGTTAAATAATTTTCTCGACTAAGTCCTCAATATGCTTTAATATGCCAAACAAATCCTACTGATTGAGTAAGGATTTTTGGTTGTAAGGATGGTTAATGCCTCCACCTCAGTAGCCCATTTGACCGATGGTGTCCTCCAGGGCCTCATCCTCGGACCCTTGCGCTTCAGCATATACAGTACATGCTGCCACTGGGTCATATTATAAACAGGTTTAGTGAAGGGGCACACAATGTTTACGTAAAAAAAAGTGACTCAAAATATGCTCAACCAAACAGTTCAGCATGACATTAGCAGGTTAAGGAGTAGAACTTCTAGAACACTGATCCTCATTCTACTCATATTGGCTTTTTCTGATAAGGTGACAGGCAGCAGGGTTGGTCAAAACCTGGCTTTAGATTCGCAGCCATCACAAGTTTCCATATGCCACTACTGGCAAACACAAGCACATCTTTGTGTTGCTAACGATCAGTCCTGTTCATTTTTATTGTGCCCAGGAGGGATGTTCTGTTGACCCGTGTTTACATGAAGAGAAGGATAATGAGAGCATAGGCCACGATTTCTCCCACACACCTCCCTAATTGTTTCTTTCTATCACTCCCAGGTCTGTGCCAAAGTTTATGAAGCGCATGAAGGTGCCAGACTACAAAGAGAAGAGTGTGTTTGGTGTTCCCCTCATCATCCATGTCCAGCGCTGTGGTTTTCCACTCCCTCTGTGTTTACAGCAGGCCCTCAGTCACCTCAGAACACACTGTCTGGACCAAGTAAGATTTACAAGACTCCATTAGATTATTCATTTTCTATCGCTATGTTGACAGAGACTATAGCTAAGTCTTTTTTACATTTAAATGTGCTACAGAAAACATCAAGTCATCATCAATCATAGTGCCTTGTTTCCTTCCCATCCTTTATTTTAACGTCATATGATTCCTCATTTATTTGCATCTCAGGTGGGACTTTTCCGCAAGTCTGGTGTGAAGTCTCGTATTCAGGCACTGAGGCAGCAGTGTGAGCTGTCCCCTGACTCTGTGAGCTACGAGGACCAGACAGCTTACGACGTGGCGGACATGGTCAAACAGTTCTTCAGAGACTTGCCAGAACCTCTACTCACCGGCAAGTTGGGGGAAACCTTTCTGCATATTTATCAGTGTAAGTTGCCTCGGAGCCAGGAATGCTGAAAGGTCGTCTTCCTCAGATGATGATGACTGGAAATGTTCAAAAAGATAATCTGAATTTGGATTGGTCTGATGATAAGTCAATTAGGCTCATAAGGTGTAAAGCAAATACTCAGCTGCGTGAATGACTACTGATGTGTTATGATTATCAATAACGGGCACTTTTTTTCTGAGCCATTTTAAAAAGTTTTTTCAATTCAGATATAAGGATCCTAAATATGATACCTAGAGAGATTATGATGGTGGAAAGGACTGAAATAAGATATGGCTAATTTAGCTTTTTTAATTTTATGGAACTATTAGCTGTATAATGTCAGTGATAATTATCAGAGGTATCCCTGACAACTGTGTGTGGCATAAATGATGTTACCTTATAATTAGGTAATTTAGCTTTTATTCTTTGGTTACATGGCAGAGAGCATCTTCTTTTAAAAAAAAATATTAGTTTCATTTTCTATTTTGAACACACGGTATAGTCATGTATGAGACAAGAGCAAGAGCAAGGGCGGCAAATCATGAGCTGTCAATCATCACTTTATTTCTCAACAGAAGTGGTTCATTTCAAAGTAATATAAAAAGGTTAAGCTTAGATTCTCAGCTCTACTTATTTATCTTGTCTGCGTGGCTTTCTTGGCTTATAGGAAACCCATTTCAATCAGGAGAGAGAAAGAATAAATTCAAAATAATTATAACAGATGTTATGATAATGAAGTCTTTCAGACACTGGTGGTGGCGGCTGATTACTTTGTGGAGGCTGATGTGCTGATAAAATGGTGAAGATGATGAAACTGCTGAAACTGACATAGATGAGGAGGGGGAGCGTAAGAGCAGCATAAATGTATTAGATGAAGAAAGAGAATCGTATTTAAAGAGGCAGCCGCTTTATAATAGGCTAATAATGTAGGTGTGGCGCTACTGGATAGATATTACCAGCTGATGTGAAAAGCTGATATCTCAGTTGACACCACAGATGACAGCAAATAATTTACGAGTGAGCATGTGTGAGGAGGCAGAATGGTATGAGAAAAAAACTACGCACCTAATCACACTGAAGAATAATCCTCCGCTATAGCTACATTAGCCGCTCTGAAATTACGTTAGTCCGATTCTAGCAGCTGATACTCGCACACATAAACACCAGTTACTGGTTCTTTGATCCATCATCGCCTCTCGTTTCCTCATTTCCCTTTTCTTTAGATGTTCCAAAGGAGCAGAGGTTACAGGCCGTCAGGGCAGCCATTCTGTTGATGCCAGACGAAAACAGGGAAGTTCTGCAAACGTTGCTCTACTTCCTGCGTGATGTCACCTCCTTGGTGGAGGAGAATCAGATGACGCAAATGAACCTGGCAGTTTGCCTGGGTCCTTCACTTTTCCACCTCAGCATGCTAAAAAATGAGACGCTGTCGCCAAGGTGCGTATACTGCATGAGCTCACGAACGCTCTGATACTGAAGTGCTAATTAGATGAAAAGCCAAGACGGGGCTAAGCTAATGTTTTTAAAGGAGAACAATCATTAAGTGTATGAAATCAGTAACATCTTGAAATCATCTTGAAAAACGTAAACCCCATGAAATGATTTTTTTACATTCTGTTCAGATTCAGTCAAACAGACATTTTCACATCCCCTCAAAAATGCAACACAGAGTAATTTGCGTCTTGTGTCATTTTCAGGCACATCTAAACTTCACATATTATTAAAAAATGGCTGTTTATCCGCATCAGCACAAAAAGAGTTTTTCTAACAGAAAATTTGTGCCCTTGGAGACAAATTTTAATTTTATTATTTTTTTAATGCTTTCATGTAATAAAAGGGAATTAACTTATAAGCAGCTCAGCAGAATATGAATATTTTTTGGGGGGTAGGTCGAGCAGGATGTCCACTAAAGGTAGTAATTGCTGTATTGAGCCCGGGCTCCATATGAAAGCGTCCTTGAGCAACATGAACTGAAAAACAAATTGCCCTTGAGGAAGAGTCCAGTGGTGTGTGAGTGTTTCTGTGAACATCTCAGCAGGCAGAACAAAGGGCACAGGCTTGGATGGACATGTCTTTTTTCGAAGGAGCAAGTAAACTCTATTGTCGGTGGAGCGAATGATTTAATATGTTGTAAAGAGCATTTAGGAGCAGAAAAATCCAATAAAGGTGCAAAGGTTTTTTTTGTTAAATGGTTTCCCCAGCCGTACGTTTTTCTACAATGTCTTATATTTGCTTTGCCTTTGGTTATTATTACATTTGTGACCGCAGTAGTTCTCTTTCAGTCAGCGCGGGTAAAGTCTTTGCACAGGAACTCCTATCAACAGAAATTGATTTTAGCTTGAATAAATTCTTCCGTCACACTCTGTCAATGCCAACATCATTTACTTCTTGTAAATTCTCTTAATCTCCATCTCCCAAGGTCAATCCAGAGGAAGTATACAACGGGCCGCCCCGACCAGAAGGACCTGAATGAGAACATGGCTGCTACCCAGGGCTTGGCACACATGATAACTGAGTGCCAGTATCTCTTTCAGGTCAGAATGTCTGATTTTGATTTACAGCATTGTTTGATTGCTTGTGGGAGATTTGGTTGACCACTAATTTTATTGTTGCTTTCACTGCAGCAGAAAACAATAAATGTCTGTCAGATGATGTACACTTTGCAGTGCTGGCTATGAAATAAAGCACGACATTTTTCTTAATATGCAATAGTAAACCGATACAAAATCTGACCAGGTGAAGCAGAATGGTGTTGCTTAGTTATCCAAGGCCACAGTATAATTATGGGTAACAAAATCATTTCTAAAAGCTTATAGTATATTTACTTTAATACCATCAGTGTGTACAGTATACTGCATGTTGCTGATGTCAGTGAAAACCTCTTCAGAGATGAAAAACAGCCTTGATTGCCATTCAGTTTTCATAAGAGCAAGAATGAAAGAGCTTTCTGTTGGAGCTGAAGATTTTATGGAATGATGGCACTTGATTTGTATTTTTTTCTTCATAAATAGTTGACAAATTGGTATTATCAATATTTTTCTTGTCTAATTGACACCAGTTGTGGTTCCAGTAACACATGCACACCAATTCAGGTCGCCACATGTTTTATGCATGAAGGTCTATTTACCACCGTAAATATGGACGTATTTGGCCCGAGCTGATCTGCTGCAATGTGACGGGACGCACATCCTTTGTCTCTTCCACAGATCCCAGAGGAGATGGTGACTCAGTCTCGCAACTCCTACATGGAGGCTGAGCTGATGGCTCCTCCGCTGGACGAGCTGTGCAAGGCTCACGAGGAGGAAGTGGATGAGGAGGTGGAAGAGGAGGATGAGGAAGGATCCTATCATGCTCATCTAGAGAGACTGATCCAGAACCTGCTGGAAGAGACCAAAGATAAGAGCAAGGGCTGGGTGTCTCGATCAGCTGCAGACTATACAGAACTGGCATTTAAAAAGGTATGTGGTGACTGAATTCCTGGAATATGGAAGTCTAAACAGCATCTCAGAATCCATATAATCATAGAAGAACTTAATTATAGCACTGCTTGCCTGTTTATTTTTAGAGAATAATTGAGACTTGAAGCTGTTCTTTCATGAAATGTTTCTGTGAAAGGTGGGTGATGGTAACCCGCTGAGGCGATGGCGAGTCAGTGTTGAGGTGTTGGCAACTCCCAGCGAGGTGCTGCAGCGCCTGCTGAGAGAGCGCCCCCTGTGGCAGACCGAGCTACTGCAGGAGAAGGTTCTGGAGACGCTGGATAAACGGACAGATGTTTACCAGTACTCCTGCAGCAACATGCCTCCTCAACCCAGCTGTGACTATGTGGTACTAAGGTCAGCATTCACCCGTTTCAATATCTTCATCTAATGTTGAAGAATTATTCGTAGTATCACGCCTTTTCAGTCACCGTAAAAAGAAAACAAAAATGTAATTTGCGACCATTGTACTTCAAAATGCTAAATAAATTAAGACCATTGTCAATTATTGATATAAATATTTTTTTTTAATTAGCAACAACTTTAAAAATTGTATGTTAAAACCATTATTTCAACACCAAAAATATAATACTTTTCACTTATGTTTCTGATCCTTTAATCTTGGATTGCAGTAAATTGCAGTTTTGTTGTTGACAGTTTGTCATTGACATTTAATAACAACACACTGTCTATTTGTTCTTTTCTGATTTTTAACAACTAAGAAAGGAGAAGAAATTGATAGATGGATGGACGGACGGATGGATGGATAGACAGACATACAGCTCATGATGAGCATGCAGATGTGTATAGTCATCTGACATACATGTATATATGTAATATATAAAGTTTATACAATGTATATTCATAATGAAGTACAATATATTTAAAAAAATGTAATGATAATAATAATAGAGTCAAATAATAACATAGATAGTTATATAAGCACCAATAAATCCTTATATATATATATATATATATATATATATATATATATATATATATATATATATATATATATAAACATACATATATATACTTACAATATATAAAAGAACATAATATCAACATATTTACCATAAACATACAATATAATTGACAAGAGTAAGAATATATTTATATAGTCTATGGATTATCAATCATCAATATATATTATAATATAATATAATTTATCATACAATGAGTAGATACAGTATAGTTAGTTAAGCAGACTATCTATATGCATGGTATAATATCAGATTAGATTTGTAGAAAGATGTATACAATAATTTATCCTTGAAAGAAATCTAAAATTTCCACATTACATTACTTGACTAAACTCACTGCTTTTCTCTGTTTTTGGTCTCTCTGTGTCCGCAGGTCATGGCGTACAGACCTGTGTAAAGGCTGCTGTGTGCTTGTGTGTGTGTCTGTGGAACACGATGACAGCCAGCGCATGGGTGCCGTGAGGCGGGTGGTGCTGGAGTCCCAGTACTTCCTGGAGCCCTGTGGGACTGGGAGGACGAGGCTCACGCATATCTCCAGAGTGGACCTCAGGTTTGGGCAAATTGCGGGTGCTCTATTAGTCCAGGCTTAAGTTGACTTCTAAATTATTAATGGGCATTATTTTCTATTCCCGTTACAGGGGAAGGTCTCCAGAATGGTACAACAAAGCTTATGGTCATCTGTGCGTTGCCGAAGCCCAGATGATCCGCTCCTCTTTTCATCCACTAGATCTGACGAGTTCTTATGCTAAGATCTGAACCCCAGGAATCGGACTTTTTCTTGTGCAGAGCAGGTGACCCAGTTGGAGAATCACCCAGGATGTGGAGAATTAGGGTCTTTTCAGGCTACTGAGCCACTCTGAGCTTTAGTGTACCATACCGTACTAAATTAGTCATTCACACACATAAAGGGAAGAGTGTTTTCCTATTTTGCGTAGGCATCATTAAATAACATATCACTACTTATTTATTTCATAAATTATCATTTTAACAGGCGCATTTCCTAAAAAAATAAATAAAACAAATAACTTGAATCAGCCATTGATTTTTTCATGAAATTGGCTTTTAAATATGTGCATTTTTTTTTAAGGAGGATGTCATGTAGACAGACAGTATTTTAAATATTTATTACAGTGGGTCATATGTATAATACATCTTATTCAAAAATGGACTTGGTCAGAAAGCCAGCAACTCCAGCTGATGTTTAATCAGTACCTTAAATAATATTATTACAGCTTCCAGCTGAAGCTAACACATGAAAAGAAAATTTTCCACATATATATGTACTATACTATATATATATGTATATATACGATATACATATATATATACTTACATAAACGTTGCTCATAGTTTATCTAGAATGCATTTATTTGAATTGATTTATTTTAGGAAATTATCTCCGTTTTCTGTCGTATGACACAAAATTAGTCAAACAAATTCCCTCTTAGTTGCATTATTGAAAAGACCTGAAAAGTGCTACGTTTTTCTCTGATTTGGTTTTAGAACAATAAAGAAAATAACGCAAACAACACTGGCAATATCTGGTATGGACATATTATAATAGTCATATAATTGCCAAGGTTATCCACATATGTAACCCTTCTACAATGTTGTTAATTCTTCATTTGAGCACATTTAGAAATTGCACTTAACTATGTTAGAACCCTCTATAGGTAAAAAAAATACCAAGAACCCCGTGCTCCTTGTCAATAGGAATCAGCAGGACCAGCAGAATATGGCTGTATGTCAGAATTTCATAGTGAACAGTGCGCTGAGCTCAGGAAACAAGTACATGAGGGATCACAAAAAAGCAAAACACTCATCTGGTCCATAAATGTGCTATTATTGTTGCATTGTGTTAGACACCACTGTTGATTTACTTCTCTGTGAATGTTTTCAGTGTTAATTTTATCTAAGTATTGTTTTAAAGTTATTATTGTCATATTGATGCATATGGTATCACCTTTGCCTTCTTTTTTTGCAGTCATGATATACAATGTCTAAGACATGTGACCATTTCACTGCTTCTGGGAAGCATGTTACAATGTGTGTATGTGTGTGTGTGTGTGTGTGTGTGTCTGTGTGCGCCCCTGTATCTGCATTTTAGATATATGTGTACAACCTGTATTGTAAAAATGATAGCTATTTAGGGTCTTCCTATTGAATTGATATGCTGAAATGGGAACTTTGTGAAAACCCTCCTACTAAAGCGATAGCAGACAGAAGCTTGCTCTGCCATGGCCTTTTTGTGTTTTGGCTGTAGGTAGCGTTGCTATGGTGTTGCTATCATACATTAACTCTACCGTGCCACCAAAGTCCTGCGTGGATGCTGTTTGTTGAGGAGCAGAGTGGCGCGTGTGTGTGTGTAAATATGTGTGCGTATGAATGAGACAGAAAGACAGACAGGAAGTGTGAGTGAGTGACTCTGACGTAAGCCCCTCAACTATGTGGGGAGAGGCTCCAAACCTAGCTGAGTAGCGGAGACCCTGCTTGCTTGGTTATTTTTGTGACAGAAAACAGAACCATTGTTTATTAAAAAAAAGAGTATTAAAACAATTTAAGAATTCAACAGGCACATGTCTTTTGTGTGATTGTTCTTGAGTGGGTGATATTAAATGGTTTTCATTTAATAATACAAGACAATAAAAGACTTATAAATACATTCATCTATTTATTTTATTATCATGTTATAACAGAATAAATATTCCTACTTTTAGTATACTTATTACTATATTATAATGTTATTACTGTATTATTATTCATATTATATAGAATGTATAAGGTAATGTATAATAAATATGACAGGAATTCATTATTTTCGTCGTTTTATACACAGTACAACATTATGAAATCGGTTCTCTGTTTATGACCAATCCCTGAAGAGCAGGTGACATCCCCTTTGAAGTGACCAGGTAATCGGGGTCTTCAGGGACCTCCTGAGCGATAGCTGCCCCATAGTTTTTCTCTAATAATAATATGAATATATGGTAATATATCAATAATATTAATAAATAGTAATATAAAGAAATACAATAGTACTAAAAATAACAAAAATAATGCAATAAAATGCTGTTATAGAAGTTGATATTAATATGATAGAATTAATGGTACAGTTCTATTTCTTTAAGTTCTGTTACCCTCACGTTATGTGCCCTAGAATCCATTGAGTGGAGCTCTCGCCCTGCTGGAGTCTGAAGGTCAAGAATGAATCTGGAAGCTATTTCATGGATAATTTTTTAGATAACTGAATGAATGAAGAGCCATCAAGTGTTTTTCCCTAAGAACAATTTCTCTGTGCCCGTTCCGAGGCTTCAGGAAAACAGACCTCCACAGCTCGGATCAATAGCCAATCACATTTACCTACTTAGCCGTGTTAGATGGGAGGTCTCTGGCAGAGGACGATGGAGGTATTAGAAAACAGGCTCTGCTCTGCCCGGCCTCCCTGTAGGCCACGGTTTCAGTTTTTTAACGGTTTAATAACAACACATAAATGAGTGAAACATTGCTCCATTAACTTCTACCTCATTTAATATGTCAGAGATTTTATCCGGAAAGTAGGGCACACTGTTACACCTCCTGAATGTCAATGATCCTCGGCACTGAGGGAGTATTTTAGCTTCACAGCGCCATGGGAGCTGACAAATGAGGAACATCTTGTTCCATATTACATATTATGACAAAATAGGATTTCTTACAAGGTGGATTGATTTTCCTCATCGTAGATGATTTTTAAGGGGTTTCATCTAATGTTGAAATTAAGACCATATGGACTGTGTAAAAGGGAGTCAATTGGTTTCAAAGTGCTCCCTCTCAACATCCATAGAAACGATACAGATGGAATAACAGTTTCCCTTTCGAACAGATGATGACCCCGCAAAAGGATTAGAGGATGACCTCCTGTGAAAAAACGAACAATGCATATCAGGCTGTCCAACATACCAACATCCCTGGCACAGTTTTTATTGTTGACCGTTGACCATCAGGATTGTCCATGTGGAGAATTTAAGAAAAACATCTCTGCTTAATTTCGCAAAAATGTTTTTGAATTTTTGAAGTAGGATTAACTTTCAGTGATTATTGTAATGAAATCAACAATTTAAACAAAGAGAATAACAAAAACAACATTACTGGATTATGGAACATTTTGCATAATTAGTAATTAATGTGTCCCCTATCAGTATTTGTTGGAGCTGTAATCCTCCTCCTAATGCACTGGCACAACCTCTGAATTACATCATCCTGTGGGACAGTCGCGTGGATGTTCATGCTGTCACACTCACTCACTTATACATCCCTGCAGATACTCGGTGGGGTTTAGGTTGGGGCACGGTCAATGTCAATGAGGAGAATAACTGGAATATCACAGCTGGGTTAATAACTTAAAGGTTGGTAAAAGCAGCTGATTGCAGATATATTTACCACTATTGAAATATAGAGGTCATTATATTATAATATTGTAATGATCAAAATATGTTGATCCTGCCTGTCATTATGTAAATGTTAATTTGCTACATAGATGCATAAAATTCTGGAAACCTGGAAACATCAACTGCCCCACTTAAAGCATACCAAAGCCACAATCCAGGTCATGCTGCCCCAGCCGCAGCATCCTTGCAGATAAAAATTCCTCCCAAATCCTCATACCTTCTTACTGGGCTGGTTAGTTTCATAAGGGAGTGGTCATTAACAATGTAGAAAAATAATTTGTTCCCAAGTAAGACGCAGCAAATAAAATCTAATTTGAAAAATACTCATTTTAATTGTATCACGAGTTGAAGTATTTTTTTTTAAATAACCTACATCTCTCTTTAAAGTGTGTAATATTTTCCTTAACACAATGCAATAATAAAATAATGTCAGATTTGTGGGCCAATAATGAACACATATTTGGTAATTGTTTATTATTTAAGATTTTGGAAAGTAACAGTGTGAAAAAAAAAGTTTTTAAAGAGAATTGAAGAATGTCTAAAGCTGGATTTCACTTTTTTTTATGCTTTTAAGGTCCAAGCATCCTCTTTAAAAGGAAAATTGTTGTTGAACTTAAAGAAATTACTTCAACTAGAAACTTGTTTTTGTAGTCTAACTACAATTAATTTAATTGAGAGTAACTAGCTGAAGGGATTTTTTGAGTTCATAAAATAATTCAAGTTTGTACAGCGTGGGATTAGCTGAATAAAGGTGCTGTGGCTATTTCTCCTGAAACTGTGTTTCCAGATTACTCACAACCACCCGTCAAGTGTGTAAACCTTTGTACAAGCACCTGATCTACATATAGATGGAAAAACAATTTTAAAGAAGCAAATAGGACTTCTTAAAACGGGCCAAAACATGATAGAGGCGTGTTTAAATCCCCTTGAATCTCAGGCTACTGGATCGTACACCCTTACCCGTTGATGAATCACTGGAGATACGGCAAAACTAATAACGTTTTTGCATTTATCTTCTCTTTCAGTTTCTCTATGTATTCTCTCCTCCATGCCAGTGAATCAAATAACGTAGGAGTGCTGGCTAATCTTAAACCAGCATGATTTATGTAACAGGCCGAAATAAAGCATCAGAAAGGACCTCTTATCTTCAATCATTAAAGAGACCAACATGATTCACTGAGAAAAACTCCTGTCTACTCGTCCAGAAAAACACAGCTCATGTATGATGGACTTTGGATGTTGTTTAATGTTGTTGCTCTTTATCCAAGACCACATTCACGCTAAGGAATCTGAACAAGGAAAATTGAAGTCTGGGGAAAGCAGATGTGTCTCCACTGGGTCTGGTTCTACAACTGTCTTCTTCCACATAATCAAGATAAGGTCATTAATGAATAAATTATCCAATGAATGAATTATTGATGAGGCCATGTTAGCGGGGACTATCCTTTGGTGTGTGTGCCTTGATTTTGGTGAATTACAAGCAGAACTATGCCTTTAAAGAGGAGATCTATCATTTCACTGCCGGTAACTAACAGGTAGAGCTTGAGCCACTGGTTATGGTGAGAAAATATAACTTAAAAACTGCAACAGAGGCTGCACCAGTTAAAAAAAAAACTCAGAGTTTTTGGGGTAAGATTGTTTTAAATCTAGGCAGTAGTGTTTTCTAAAATATCCATATACAATTGAGTTTCCAGGTCTCTGTACCAGGTTTAATACTATCACAACAAAACAATAACTCAACGTAAAGAGAAAGTGTCAATGTTGGAGTTAAATATTGTAATGTTGGTATCTACATCCAACTGAAATGTTTTTCAAGCTTTGCAGGTCTAGAAATATTCCAATTTTAAGAGGAAGTTGAAGGTTAGAGGAAGAAAAACTCTAGTTTATCATAATTCAGGGTTAATACATCATAATCTGAAGTCGTGGCGGTAGTCTAGACAGTGATAAATGCTATAGCCGCCCACCTTGAATCTGCTCGGGGTTTCTGCCTGATAAAAGGCAACTTTTTCTCGACACCATTGCCAAGTATTTGCTCGTGTGAGAATTGTTGGGTTCCTGTAGAATAGAGAACTGTTTCAACAAATAAAATGACAAGACTTGACTGGAAAAATCTTTGATTTGTTCTGTGATTTATTCAAAGCTGAATGTTTTACAAACCCCTTGCAGTGCAAATTCTTCTAACAGCTGAAAGGGATGCATAGCAAAGTTGAACAAACTGAAAATAAACAAATAATTTGATACCGCACCTGAAAGAGCTCCTTTTTCCAGCAGAAGAGGTGAACATTTCGATTCTGTGTGACTTTGTAATGGCACCACTCCTTTTGGGTTACGCCAGTGAAAATGAGTGCACAATATTTTTATAATATGAAATCCAATTATTATTCATATTCAATCTGTTCATAACATTTCTATGAAAAAGTTCTAGTGGGTATTAAAACAAAATAACCTACTTCAGGATTCATGGCCCAGGTACTTCACCAGCAGACACTCAAGCTTCTCTGTAGGACCGCTCACCAATAGTTGAACCCAATTTGTGCCTCTCATATATATTTTCCTATTATTTTTCAGTATAAGAGCAAAGTTTCCAGGCTTTCTTAAAAAATAATTATCTAACCCAGAACGTGATTTTTACACTTTTTATTGCTGTTCCAGACTCCTCAAAGTACATCTGACCCTCCTGGTGAAAAAACACTCTGTCAGCTTTTTAGATAGAAACGGTTGCCTGCTGCAATCTTGAATGTCAATGTGAGAGCAGAGAGGGTGAACCGCCACAGTAAAGTTGCAGATCTATCAGTTGAAAAAATTAGTTGCAACTTGCTATAAACCCTTTAATGTCCTGCACAGCTGGTTGGTCGAGCACACTGCTCTTCAGTCACTATTTATCATTGAAAGACGTGTGCCACTTAACCAATCTGTTTCTCATGTAACCCATTGGCAGCCCGTACATACAAAAGACTAAGGGACCAAGTATTGAGCTCTGGGGGACACCACAGATCCAAGGTGACACCAATATCATTAGCTGGCATTAACCATGGCTATTGAGAAGCTCCTATTTGATAAGTAGGATTTGTTTTGGCATAAAAGTCTAACAAGGTAGAAAATAGTTTTCCAAAAACAAGCTTCACCAAAAGGTCGAATTAATCTAACTAAAAAGCACAATTTTCCATGTAATAATTTTATTATGGAATCATTTTTTTCTTTTACTGATTAATAACATGCTTGACCAAACTATTTCTCATTAATGTCCCAAATAAATAAATAAAAAATGCAAAGAGAGGGATGAAGAGATACATTTTAGAAGAAAAAGGGTCATCTTTTTATTCATTGTTATATGAGGTATAAAGCAATTAAAGCCACTTTACGTTTGTGTACACTGTTGATGCTTGTTTTATTTAATAATAATAATAATAATAATAATAATAATAATAATAATAAATTGGACTTAAATAGCACCTTTCTATGAACCCAAGGGCGCTTAGCAAAGAGGGTACTCAAAATCATACTAATAAATAAAGATAAAAAAGGAGGGCTGTGTAGAGGGGACATTGAGATCGTAGGCCTTTAAGAACAGTTGGTACTTGAGGAGTTTTTTGAAAATGTCCAGGGTTGCAGATGTGTGATTGAAATGAAAGGGCGAAGTCCACGATGACGCCTGGGTTGCGGACCTAGGAGGATGGGCAGATGGAGCAACCAGCCACGTCTAGGAGGGGATCTCCAACCTCCTGGAGCCGTGCCTTAGGGGCCACAACCATGAGCTCCGATTTGCTGCTGTTTAGTTTAACAGAGATTTATCATTTATTCACAGAGACGGATCACAACAGAAACATGATTGGATGCGACTTTCACCACATGTGGTAATTACTGCGCTTTCGACTGTCTGCACATTCTTACTGTCCGGATAGGGAGATTAATCACGACTGAAAACACCTGCGTAGGTGCACTGTGCGTTTGCAGAGGCTTTACCCAGCTGCCTTTTATGTGCTAATTTGCATAGCTTCAAACTGAGAGCATATTTTTCACACTGTTCAACAATGTCAGTTGTTAAGTTCATGTCAGATGCCTACCAGAGAGACGCCATGCTACACGAACCTATCTGCTCAACTGGTGAGATCCAAAACATAATGACCAGGAAAAACTGGCTGCGGCCAGAGAAAGTCCTTCTGATGGTTAATGAGTAAAACACATAGGTCAGCAGAACATATGTCAGCACAACGCAAACTCCTTGTGGTTGTAATGTTCGGGTTTTTAATCTAATTTTATGGCCTCTACAGTTTCATACAACTCTTTTTATGGATTAAACTGAATGAGTTTATAGGCCTGTGCTTTTATTTTGAAGCTGTACATTTTTTGAATAGTCAGTAGAAATTTGTCTGTGTTGTAAATCTGGCCATTCTCTATAATTCAACATTAAGGAGTTGATATTGCTGAAAATTTTGTTACGTTGAAAAGAATATTCGAAAGTTCCGTGGGTTTGAATCATACTTGGCTATATGATAACTGACTCGTCCGCCGCCTAGCTCCACTTTATTTGTTTTATACACAAAAGAATTTCGGAGCCAATATACAGGGCATCACATCATCAAGTTTTCTGATGACTGTTAGTGTGTCATTATTGAGTGACGATGAACCTGACCATTATTACAAACTTTCTTTGGGGCAAGGCTTGGTACCATGTGCAGACACAGGTCAGCGGAGTCAGAGCAGGTGCAGAAAAATATTAAATTCATGAGGAAAAACTGGGGAGCAAAAACAAATAACGAAAACACTAGGAAACAACTTTGAGAAAACACTGGGAAAAGGATGGGACGTGTGATGACACGGGGGAACATCAAACAACAAACTGGCAACAAAGGAAAAGTGAGGACAGACTATATACACGGATTTAGCGAGACAATGAGACACAGCTGGAGGGGAAACACAGGTGAACATACAGAACAATCACACAAGAGGAGAACAGAATCACAGGACAGACGCAGAGAGGGAAAAGGAACACGGACCAAATTGAGGAAACTTAACTAATTAAATAATACTACATTAACACAATGTCATGACAACAATAGATGCTAGTGCAAGACCACCTTCCTGGACATCAATGTGTGTAAAACCAAGGACATTATTGTGGATTTTAGGAAGAACTCATCACTGAACCCTGTTTCAATGATGATCAGGCTGTTGGTTTTGTCCAACAATATAACTACATTGGTACTTCATTAGACAACAATTTGAACTTTGAGCTCCAGGTAGATTTTGTCATCAGAAAAGCCCATCATTGCATGGACTTCTACCAGAAGTTTTCTTATTTTAACCTCGACTTTACTGTGATGAAAATGTTTTATTCTTAAAAAAAACCAGAGCTGACATTCTCTTTTATCTGATGGTATGGCCTCATTAATATCAAAAATAAAAATGGACTACAAAGCGTAGTGAAAGTGTGCAGTAATATCGCGGACATGAGAGTGAACGATCTCCCCCCATCTGCACAAAACCAGGGCCGTGAAAAAAGCCCATTCAAACGTGGCAGGTCCGAATCATTCCCTGAGCAAGGAGTTCCGACTGCTTCCGTTTGAGCGCAGGTATGTTCTGTTCAAGATGTAGGAAAAACACACTCATACATTGATTTGTCCCTAATGCAATTGGCCTTTTAAACAACTCTATGTGAGTTTTAATTTTGTTATAGTTCTTTGTCTGATGTTTTAATTGTGCTTACTGTTCATTCAGTGTTGATGCTTGATGGATTTTTGTCTTTTATATTGGCAACTCAAGTGCAGATTCTTCTCAAGAGCAGATGTCTTTGAGGATTGGTCGGTGTTCTTTGGCTTTATGGACTTTAGAGTCACATAGTATATTCAGGCATTGGCATCAAACTGGGGTAGTTGTTTCATCTCAGCTGGCTTATTCACAGTCACCACACTTCAGGAGCCCCGTGTTTCAACCCAGTCCAAGAGCTAAGTCCTTGATCCCAATAGTGACAGCTTCCAATCAATCATGAGCTTTAACAAATATAATATTATCTATAAGAAAACTCATACTTGTCCTGTAGATCATTCATCGCCAAATTTATATGTAACTAAGACAGAAGAGCTCCGTTTGAACCTTCATCGCAGCTCACTTCCGAGCTCATCCAGACGGGTTTTGAAAGAGGCTAATAAGAGCAAAGGTCCTCTAATCTAACCTGCTGAGGAGTGTTTAATCTTTTAAACACGGCGAGGACAAAAACGCAGCTATGAGATTTAAGCAGGATTACATTTGTATGTGCTCTATCCTTCCAACTGATACATAGGCACTCATTTTTCTGTGAGGTGCCCTCTGAGGATCGTCCTCTACTTTTCCATCAGCGCTCACTACATGTATTCATAAGGGAACATGACCGGTTTCTTGAAAGTACTTGGTCAGAAGATTACAGATACTTTAAATAAAGGAGTGAAGTAGTAAAAAGGGCACGTAGTGGGGAGATATTTTAACACTTTGGTTTTAATTCACTTCTCGTCCTCGTTAGTTCTTTAGATTTCTACTTCATTAATTGATTAGCTCTGCCGTATATTAATATACAGACAGTTAGGGTTCGGGTTCTTCGGCACCAAAGGCTTAATATTTTTATTCAAAAAAAACATGTCAAAGGCTGAATCACACCATATCACTCAATTCTTAAATAGGCCTGAAGGATTGTTTTTGTTATTATACAGAAAAGGAAATAGTATAAAAAAAGGGACTGAAGGCCATGACTAGATTTAAGGTAAATTATATATGGTCTGTACTTATATAATGTGTTTCTAGTCTGCTTCATCACTCAAAGCGTTCTACAATTGGAACCAGTATTCACCCTTTCACGTAAACATTCATACAGTGATGACAGAGGCTGCCATGCAAAGTGCCAACTGCTCATCAGGACCAGTAACCATTCAAGCCAACATGCACATACCAATGGAAAAGCCATTGGGAGCAACTTGGAGTTGAATATCTTGCTCAAGGACACGTCAACATATAAACTGCAGCGGCCGGGGATCGAACCACCAACTCTCAGATAAGTGGACAACCTCTCTACCAACAGGGCCACAACAGTTACATTTATATTGAAAAATAAATTTATTACAAATATTATGTGATGATATAGTAGTCAGTGTACGATGTGGTCTTTAAAAACATTTGAAAAAAATGAAATGACTCAGAATCTGAAAAGTTAATGGAACAGAGAAGAAAAGCATTTTAGTTAACCTATAAATGTAAGTTTCTCCTCAGGAAATGTTGGTGAAAAACATTTGACATGTTCACATTAGTGATATGAAATGGATTTCATGCAGAAAACCTACAACCTGCCGAGTTTCCATCTCCCATCACTCTCCCTTACACACACATGCACACATACACTCACACATACACCAAGTAAGGCATTACTCTTACACTTCGGATGACTCACATCTGTCAGCGAAAACAGGAAGTTGCTAACTGTGTTTCTATCATGGTCTGAGGTCAGCCTCAATAACTCTGCCTTTTGAATGCCCTTAATAGGAAAGAGAATAATAGGTAACAGAATAAATGAACATAAATCATATTCTTCAATTTTATCACTTAAATAGAAAATTTGTGTCCAAGGACACCGATTCCAACATCACTGGTAAAACAGAGTTCCTTCTGACCTGGATGGACTGTAACCTCGGTCCAATGTGAATGTGAGAACACTGACAAGAAGATCATATTAGTTCAATAGTCCAACAAATGTAAAAAAAAGAAAAGAAAAGAAAAAGAGCCTATTAACCCTCTGATGTCTGAGATCAGGCTTACATGATCCATAACCCTAAGCTGGCATGATTTTGGGTGTCGAGTAAATTTGGTACATTCTGTTAAAGTGAATAAATAATTGTCAGATTATGGAAGAAAAAAGTAATTGCATGTTGAAATGGTATAGAAAGCCTTAGGGTTAGGTTTCATGCCACATTGACCTCAGACCCCAAAGTGTTAAAGACGGTGATAATGGCACACACCTCTACGGGTCCCACAAGCATGTGTGAAATGTAGATTGACTTTTCATGCACAGACAGACGTACAGACGAACAAGAGTAACCCTGCCTGCTTCATAAAAAAATTATAAAATGTAACAACAGCTTGTAAATGTGTGTCAAAACAAAACTAAGCACACTCAAAGCTTCTCTCGCACTCTGCCATCATTAAGCCACACAAGCATTGCCGACACAACCTTTGCAGATCCCTACAGAGGAACCCTGGAAAAGGGACAAAATGACTGCCCGACCAGGTTCTGGTTCAGACCCCTCTTTCTGCTACAGAAGTCTTTTGTGCAATCAAGACAAAGCTGCAGGAGCAAGCCTTTGTCTGGAAACAAAGAGGAGTGTGTTCGTGTGAGAGAGCCTGCTATTGTTTGTCTTTGTGTGTGCATGTGTGAACCCAAGTGTGTGCACATCTGAGAGTGAGATAGTATGTGTTAGTTTGAGAGATTACTACTCTGACTGTGAGACAAGTGTGTAACAGAAACAGGCGTTGCCTGTTGAGAGTACATTTGATATTGTGTGATAGTGCGTTTGCCTCCTCCATGTCTTTTTTTCTGAAGAATGGGTTGAAGAAAAAGAAGAAGATGGCTTCTGCTCATCTGTAAAACTCTTTAATGATCTCACAAGCGCGCAAGCACATCCGCGAACACAGTCATAAAATTTCACTTTTTTTTTTATCACCCCTCACCTTGTCCTCTTTGTAAACAGTCAGCGTCTCAAGAAAGCGACAACAGTCTTGGCCACCATCACTGCCTAAATGAAAATACAGTCAGACAGACAGGCACTCACTTGAGCAGACATGCACAGACAAAGTAATGAAACAGCTTCAGTGGCCACCTTGCTAATGGCAATCCTAGCTAGCAGATGTGTCCTGTTGGAAAAACACATGGAGTCAGTGTAAAACTGACTTATGTATGCATAAAGACAGTGAACCAGTAGCTGCAATCAATGCTGCAACCAAAGGATACTGCACTCAAAAAATTCAATATTGACTTAAAATGAATTCATTTTCTTCTCAGGATCAACAAATTTGCGAAAATAGAAAATTATTTCATGAACCTTATTGAAAACATATCTTAAACTCAACAAACGTGTGTTTTTAAATGATCTGATTTTCATTCATTTTCTTTGTTCGCATATCCTCATCAGGGTTGCAGTTGGTCCGGAGCCAATTCCAGCCGACATTGGGCGAGAGGCAAGATACACCCTGGATGAGCCATGTGCACCTATTGGCATATTTGAGTCAAAAATTCATCTATATTGCATGTTTTTGGACTGTGGAAGGAAGCCGGAGTACTCAAAGAGAACCCACACAAACACTGGGAGAACATGCAAACTCTGCACAGGGAGGCCCCGCAGGCAGAAGTGGATTTGAACCCAGAACCTTCTTGATGTCAGGCAACTGTGCCATACACCCAACCAACACTACTACACAACCATTCAGCCCAAACTAAACCAATGATTTAAAAATGATGGATCTCCAGAGCCAGAATATTAGAGATCATTGATGTGTGATGGATCTTAAGTGGATGTTATTGAGTTGTTATCTTATTATTATGCAGTTAGATGAAACAAATCTTGTAATTGACCCTTTTCCCTCAATGCTGAATAACCCCTTTAAAAATCAAGAATCCCGATGAGGATTTGCATCACAAACATAATGGAATGCTCTGAGTGCCATAGCCTACCTCTAAAACCAGGCAAACAAATGTTGGCTAAAACACAACCACCTCAGTGGACACAATAAAGAGGAGAGGTGTTAATTTAAGAGTCTACGTTAAAAAAAAAAAAAGAGAGGTAAGGACATTAGAGGTGCCAAGCGACAAATATAATTCAAGACGATGGTTGTCAGAAGAGAAATCCATTGATGGGTATTGAGGCAATGCGTGTACCTGACTTAAGCAAGGAACAGCAATAAATGGGACAGAGGGTGGTTCGTGAATATACAAACAGTCTCTGTCTGGAAGCCAGACTTCCTAAACTGCATAAACTCCTTCTGAGATACCCCCACATTGCTCCCACAACATGCTCGATAGTATTTATTGCCATAGTATTCTGCTCTTCTTTGGTATTGCACGTTTTCATATCCAAGGGCATTAAATATTAAAAACAAATACAAAGAAACAAAACAAAAACACTCAGTTTATTAGGTGCTGCTGTGCGCTGTACGAACTCACGCATGAATGGCTCCATGTTATTCTGCTTCAGCACCCTGCCAGAAAAAACCCAAAGTGCGCATGCGTGGCTAGAGCGTGCTGCCGCAGACAGGGGGCGTCAACATGGCGTTCCGCTCTCGACGACCGCACTGACTGCAACCTGCCAATAAGGGAGAGACACTGAGGGGGGGGGAGAGAGAAAGCGTAGGCTACCATTCCCTTTGACATCCATCCTTTTTTTTTTACTACCCAAATGAATTCGAACACATTTTCAAGAGGATAGGGTGAATTCAGAGGATTTTTCAAACACTACTCTCCTTGTTTTTCCTGCGCAGTGGATGGTTTGAGCGGCAGCACACGAGCTTGTAGAGCAGGTGTGAGAGACAGCGGCGACCGCTCCTCTCCTCCTCCTCCCCGTTTCAAAGGGGAAATGTCTAGCGAGAAGCCGGTTTCAGCACCACCGGGTTCTGCTTCTTCGCTCGTGGACACAGACCGAGACTTCCACCCGCCGCCGGGCTCCTCCGTCCAGCAGCAGCAGGTCGCCGCGAGCGCTGGCTCCGGCGCCTCCGGGGAAAGGATGGTGTCTGCAGCCGGCTCTATGGTCCTCCCGGCCGGGGTGATTAACCCCGCCGTCCCGATCAGGAATATCCAGATGAAATTTGCGGTGTTGGTGGGCCTGATCCAGGTTGGAGAGGTTAGCAACAGGGACATCGTGGAGACGGTGTTGAACCTGGTGAGTAAAAGCTGTGATAAAAAGCATAGTGGGGCAATCATAAAACACAGTAGATGTCAAAGAGCCTCTATGTTTTATTTACGATGCTTCACTCCCATGGCTGTGTGGCATTCAGAGGATGATGTCATTTGTTTGTTCGGAGGACGAACGTGGGCTATTCATTCTCTTTAAATAACCCGGACCATGCTTGAGCCTGTATGATGGAGAATAAATAAGTAGAAGCTGTATTATTGTAAAGCCGAGAGGGGCTGAATGAAGAATGTGACCCCACCAAGGCACGGAGAGTTTAGTTAGGCGCAAACCGTTGTTGACGAAATGACCCGTTGACAATAAGTAAAAGACATGTTTAGTCGAACTGTGGGGGCAGATTGAGGGACGTCTTCTACTGACCCCAATGTGTACCCTGATGCTGTGATGCTGCATGCAGGTTGTAGCTCTAAAACGGGGGGCAGTCACAATGTTGCGCACAACGCCAACATCCAAAGGGAATTTGTTCCTAAAAAACAAACACATTCAGGTATGCATATCAGTCGAGCACGGAGACAAATCGGTCCAGTACAGACAAAGGCCGACTAGCGTTAAGCTATCCATCGACATATGTTGATGTGCATGAGAATGGCTTAAATTGTACATAGGCCCATTGTTGGAGCTTGGGCCCTGCATCCTGCGCGCATTTGAGTGATGTATAGGTAGCCGTTAAACGGTAAGTGGTTTCTCTTGCTGTGCACCCAACATTCAGTCATTATTTCATTTATGGAGTAGATATATGTGCTAAATGGCATCCTTCCTCCTTCCATCTTCACTCCTCCATCGGAGGTTGTGTCGGCAATGCTTGGCCTACCCTACACATCACAGGATTTAATCCAGATGATGCTTCTGACATCTTTCCTGCTAAAAATGGATGAGCAAAGTGTACATCAGACATAGATCTAGAGACTAATGCGTAATGAGAACATAGAACATGTGTGTTGGATGCTTCCAGGGTTTTTTCCCTCCTCCTGGCATCAGGCATCACGTGGTGCAGCATGTTATCATATCTACATTGAGAAGAGGGCTTTGATAATTAATAATTTGCTTTTGTGGAAAAATTGAATAATTGAGACATACTTTATAACCTGATTTCAGAGCAGTGCATTCTGGATCTCAACTATTCCTGGATTTCATGTAGCCACTGGCCTATTTACTCACTGGATGCTTGTAGCAGGACAGCCTACTGCTGGGCTAAACCATTTTCCTCTCAGACTGGTGAGTTGTTCAGATTCAGGCCACCTCTCATCTACCAATCAATTATTGGTACAAACGGAAGAGCAGGGAGACACTGCTGGTTCACTCCAACCTTGTCTCCTTCTATAACACTACCCCTCCTTTCCTTGATAACTATACATCCTGCTGTTATGCTGCCTCCTCCTGCGCTCTGTAGGGGTTGAGAGGAGTGATGCTGCCTGCATAGACTGGCCTGGCAGGGCAACGCCATGCATTTAAAAGCAGGCAGAGAGGAGGAGGAGAGGGGGTTGAGGGAGAGTGGGGGAGGAGAAGAGAGAGTGGAGGAGGATAAGGTGGTAGGGTGCTGCAGTGGCTATGTGCTCAGAAATCACCATCTGATGCAGCGAAAGGGGACAGGACTCTGGGTTTGTCCACATCAGATCAGTGAAACCCTATCAGAACAGTCAAGTGAAATGTGCTCTCTATATAAATATCAGCATTAAATCTATTCTTTTAATTTGGA
This sequence comes from Lophius americanus, assembly GCA_037951165.1. Lineage (NCBI taxonomy): Eukaryota > Metazoa > Chordata > Actinopteri > Lophiiformes > Lophiidae > Lophius > Lophius americanus. The sequence goes on from JBBDHG010000061.1 coordinate 765,954, forward strand.
GATGTTGATCTGATGCATTAACATGCAGGGGTCTGGCACTCTAACAAATTACAGCAGTATTTGTTAACCATACAAAGATTTACTTACTAAATCCTGAATTGAACAATCAGTTCTCGTTGCAAGGCTGCCAATAGCTAAGCCTGTTAGGGAATTCTTTTGCCCAGCTCCTTAATTAAAATAGTTGAAACAAAGAGGTGTGCGGAGGTAGAAACCTCAGTGGTCAGTCCACTGTGACCCAAAAGCTGATCCATTATTCCAGTCGATTTTGGAGACCAAAGCAGGCACATTCTCCCTCCACTGTGGCTGTATTGATCAGATACCACACTGCTGCTAGGTGAACGGATGGTTAGTCTGTTTGGTTCAGATATGTCCTCTGTTCTATACGGTATGGTGCTAGTGTTCAGAGATTGATGATGGACTGTAGTTTCTCCGCAAAAAGAGAGAAGACAATAAAAATCAACTTGGCCAAACTCTTGGTGCAGAGATGCTAATACACTGAGGAAAAGTGTAATAACAGTTTTTATGGGGCTGGGTAATAATAGTGCTTTTGAAAATGAACTTGCAGATAGTACATGTCAAGTACCGTGGGTCTGTGGGCTGCTGTTGGCAAGGTGCTAAGCTATTATCATCAACAAGACATCACAGTTGTCAAGGCAACACTACTCTTTGACTGCCTGCCTCCAGACGCTCGACCACCTGGTTTTGCTCTCCACTTCCGGACTTGTGCCACAGTCCTCTGTACCAGTATATTTCTCTAATGCTTTTTCTCTCTGTGATATTTTTACTGCATTGAAAAAAGCTGGAGTAAACATTAACAACGAGTTAAACAGAATTGGAAGTCTGAGACTGACAACATTCATGTACATCTACATTTTATCAGATCATCACTAAACTAGTAAGGTTTATGTACATTGTTTAACAAATCATACAAAGAAAATCGATATCAGGAGTCTGAGGTGGTGAGCGGCAAGATCAACTTGACTAGAGCAGTAGAGCACCGGCCCAAACACTTTATATTGATTAATCTTCCATACTTTTAAATAATATATTTACATATAACACAGTGTATGTGAATTTTACTTGCATGTCATAAAAATTCTTGCAAGTAACCAAAATCCTTGAAATAGTGGCACCACTGAACTTGTTTTGCTGCAATAACAGGGCTTTATTGAGGGATGATGGGACTCTCAAAGTGGGTTTCTTACGTCTTGTCTGTACTGTGATTTACTTTTCATTGCATTAATGCCAGGAAAACCCACGTCACCAATACATGTTGTTGGACACGGGAGTTCTTGGATCATTTTCAGTGATTTCGTGATGTGAGTGAGTGATATTCATCCTTGACATTGATTCAGAATACCCGAAAAATTGTTAAGTCTAAGGTACTCTTCAGCTCAACCTCATTTGCTAGTACGAGTAGTTCATCTTCCTCCTCCACTGACACAAATAATTTGCCTGGGACATTAACTGTTCAATCATGTCACAGATCCATTCACTTGGTCATCTACGGTAGTGTAGTAGCTCTCAAATTCTGTTGACAGCAAATCAAGGTGACTGGGCGTTTGTAGTGATAAGGCCTATCCAGCATTAGTCTCTCCCAAAATCCAAGCTAATATTTGGAACATGTAAAATATGTCCCTGCTCAGACTGCTTTGACTCCAGGCATAGAAGCAGTTTTGATGACTTCATTGTCTCGTTTGACAGCTTGTCTCCTCATATCACACTCAGGGGACTTGGAACATGTGAGTCATCAGTCCCAATAAAGCCACATTTTAGTTATGAGTTGTCATATTTCCAATTGATGGAAGTTTTCTTCTTCTTTGCAGCACTGGCCTCTGCTCTCTCTGAATTATCACCGTCATGTTTAGGTCTCCTATCATCTCCTCCAACGAAACTCTTAACTGACCTTCAGGTAGCACATGCTTTGCGGTCTAGTGGCTGGGGCCTTCTGCACTAACAGGATTAGGCGTGAAGGCCGTAGCAATGGATTAATGTCATTTTCATACTCATCAAACCGTGTCTTGAGTCCTCCATGGAAGCAGCTGCATTTGCTATGTTTCCCCTCTCATTTTTTCTTTTTATATTGCAACGGAGAATATGGATATTGGCCCAGAATGGATGGTAAACGGGGCAGGAGAGCAGAGAAACGCTAATTTCTTCACATGTTCCTCTTTTATCTTTTTCATTCAATTTTAAGATTTTTAATTTATTACTATAAAACAGGGCATCGAAATGTAACAGCTCACATAGGTGAGGGGTTCACAGCCCATATACAGATATTGAACTGTCCTTTGTGTGCGGTCATGGGCCTAGAAAGGTTAGACAACGCTGTTCTATGTAACACTCAACAGGACGGCATCCTTTAAGATGTGGTGATTGACCCATTCACTCAATTATGGCAACATCCCTTTAGAGGAATTTTATTTGTTTCAGTTGCTGCACTGGTGGTTCTGAGGTTAGAAAACCTCAAACAATTCTAGTTAACCTTGTACGACTTTCCAGCCCAGGATCATTATCCTTCACCACAAAGTGGGTGAGGGATACAGGAAGAGTTTTCATCCGTCAATATGTATATATGTAAAAGCCTACGCCACACAGCAAACACAACCAAAATTTCCCCTTGATTCATAATGTGCAGTGAATGTTTACCGTTACCAAATGAACAAATTCTCAAAAAAAATTCTGTTGTAAAATAATCCTTACTTGAGTTATGGCCCTTGACTCGAACAGGGTTTTGTTGCATAGTGAACAAACAGATAGAGGTAGAAAGATGAAATTTTACCAAGAGGCTTATTATGTACTGTTTTTTTAACAGTTCACCGATGAAGACTATAGTAATGAAGTATATTAGGATGGGGTCTGTCCATCATTGTTTGTGTTAGAGCCAACATTTTGTGGCGCTGGGTTTATTAATGACTGTGTATTCTGGTTTGCTGACATGTTGTGGTATTGGTTTTTGAATGTGCTTGAGTGAGTGATGAGGGTTGACATGCTGTCTATCTTAACTATGCTGCCATCTTTGAACTATTGCGAGATATATTTCAAATATATCTAATGGCAGCACTGTCAGTTTTATCTGAGTGCAGTAACAGTGCTTATTTATAGATAGCTCTATTCAGTTTTAATGCTTTTTTTGGAATCAAAACAGCATGTTTGTCTGGCATAGAAAAAAATAAGTTATACTCATTCAGGCATTCCCTTGATCTTCATTCTTGTTTTTTGCTTTTTATTCTCTTTCACCTTCTTTTTGGTCAGATGCAATGTCTTGGCAGTCTTGGTTCGACGATGTGCCTTTTAAACCTCTAAGTTTTGCCGTTCACAATCCAAAATCATGAAGGCCAGCAGAGCAAGTATCAGCACAACAGATTGAGCTTGATATACCTTAAGAGACTTTCATGATATACATATACAACACTCAGATGTACATTTGTTGCCATTGAGGAACTAATACAGTCACTATTTGTAACCATTTCCACACAGACTGCAATAACTGTCCGTGAAGTAAGTCAACTGAAGATGTGAAATAGGAAGGAAACTTGCCTAACACTTTCTGTCTGGAGTGATACTGGTATGATGTTTTTAACCACTATGATTTCTAAATCAATAGATCACATAAAGTAAAATTGCATGCAACATTCTGAGATGGTTGGAGCAGTGGTGCAAAATTCTGTTCTGTTCTGTTCTGAGACTGTTCTGTCAGGGCAGAGGTTAACTATTTCCCTGCATCACTGTAATCTGTTAAGGCCATGTTTGGACATGAAGGGGAAACACAGATGCATCATCATGTACCCGCACCGTCATACAGATGACCTTCACAACAAACGTTTCTTATTAGTGTAGACATCGATCTTTGGTGGAGATTTTAATAAACAAGATAGGCATTTATTTGAAATAAGAATTTTTCAAAAACTGAAGAATTTCAGTAAAAGGACGTAGTTATAAATTTTCTGTCACTTGATACCTTCTGTATAAGACATACCTGGTGTATAGTCAAATTATTTGTTGTGGGTTTGTGTTTGTGCCATTGATTAATAAGGCCATCGTTAGGATGACAGGCTAGGACACACTATATCTATGATGATTTTAATTGTCCCCTCATCAAGTTTTTTGATTTTTGATTAACATGTTATTACTGTGCATTTGTGCCTTCTCTCTTTGTGTTGGACCTCTATCCAGTCTTCTGGGTTTTGAGATGAACTAATCCAAATTGACCAAAAGCTTTTATTTGATTCTAATGATATTCAATACTCAATAAAATAATTAGTGACCAGGCAGCACTCTTTATTGTCATTTTATCTAAATTTCTGAGTTTTTTAAGTTGCCTTTTAATCTAAAGTGAATCAACTGATTTCATGTGAAGTCCGAGGCAGTGTGTTATAATATGGAGGCCTGTTTGTGATCATTTGAGATAACCACCATTATTTTGCATGGTCATTATAATTGCTTCCATTCATTAATATAAACACAGCCAGATGAAACAGAAGTGTCATATTCCTCTCACTATTTCCATGTTTGTTTCTACCATTTCATGTTTAACTGGTGCTAATTAATGAAGTTTTCTGCTTGTGTTTTCTGCTATGAGTGCAGAAATTGATTAGCCTTTAGTCCCACTGATGGTTTATCGATCTACGTCTTCATTTCTTGATTGACATCTATTGATATAAACATGATGAATCATTTAATGGTAAATGCAAACACCACCGCACTGCTGTGGGCATATTTTGTTTTTAAACCAAGTGGAAAATGAGACCCTAATACCCATGAGAAAGGGATTTGTTGAAATTGCAGAAAATAAATAGTGGTGAACTCTGTTAATTCCCCAAATATAAAATCCATCTATGTATCCGCAAACCCATCCAATACCTTAAAATGGGTCAGCCACGTTCAGCACCATCCAGGTAATTTAACTTTCACACATTATCCTATATATATAAATAAGACAATGAAAATAAATCTTCTTTATATGGTGTATTTCATTCTTATAAATATAATGGGACAATAAAATGTACAACTGAAGACAATTTAAGTGTTAAGCAAAATGTCTCTGCTTCTGTCCCTTAATAAAGTAATGTTTTATATACAAATGCAACATATGACCTTTACAGTAGTTGTCCACATGGATAGCCTGTACTTGTGTAATTTCCACTCAACTGGGAAACCATTGTATGAAGCAGCCTAGACAAAGGCAAGAATATAGTCCTGAATGCAATTAAACTCTATTTTCATTACTGATATAATCTGCCTACTATATAAAATATTGATTTACCCATCACAATTTGCTAAAATCTAATTTGATCTCTTTATATTTCTTGTTTTGTCTTATCAAAACGTCCGGATTCTGAAGTTATTTAGTCAGCTCTAACAATGTCAGAAGAAAATTTAGACTGAGCACCTAACCCTTAGGAGATTATGGCATTTTAACCAAAAATGAAAACAGTTTTTATATCATAATCAGTTCTGGTAATATTAGTTGGACATTACCGGAATTCTAAATGAGTAAAGCTGAACTGCTGCGGCATGAGGATGATGGAACATAAGCCCCAGGCTAATGCTGTAATGCTGCAAGCAAGGACAATGAAAGTTTCTCGAGAAAACCCTGAAATGAACATAAAATGTCTCATAGGGAGGATGCACATTTCTGTTTTTTTTTACTTGCTGGCCTCAATGAGATGAGGAGGTTTATTTTTTTTGGAAAAGATTTACTGCTTGAATGCTGCAGAGAAGCTTAGTCAGTGTGTTCCTTCTGGCTTCTGCCAGTGAGCAAGGCTAACGATGACAGCCAGGCCTGTGCTGACCCGAGTAGCAGCAACACACAAAAGAAAGTCAGAATGGGGTGACCTGCCATTTTAACTGAATGAACACACACACTCCATGCCTGCTCTGTTTTCGTCATACACAAACACAAATAATGTACAAACCTGGTCATATATGCCATAGAAGTCAAGAGGTAGAGGACGGAGAGTGTGTGGCTTCCACTGAAAGGCCATGAATCACACTGCTGGGTTGTCTTGATCCCTGCATGAGCTGGAGAGGCAGATAAAAGCATGAGAGGAAGGTGTAAAAGATGATGTGTGGATGATGTATCTGTGCCGTAGACAGAGTGACTGAAGGAGAAAGATGGTAAACCAAAGATAGAAACAACGAGGAGTCTCAGATGAGAAAACTCAAAAGAGTGTGATTGTCTTTCAGTTGTTTTTTTCTTCCAGAGTATAAGAGGGGTTGGCTCTATGGGGTTCTGTGGGGATCTGATGAGTTCCAACCCCCTGTGGCGACTCATCATGCAGTCTCTGTCCCTGCTCTCCCCTCTGTCCTGCTCCTTCTGATGGGGCAGTCAAATGCAATAAGAGTATCACGGCCAAAGTATACCAGAGAGTCTGCACACTACTTGTGTAACGCCAGAAGATTTTTAGAAATGTCTTGACATTTTGAGCTCTAGCTGGCTATTTTTCAACGTCATGCACTTCATTATCACATTGCGTGATTAGCCTCTACTGGGTAGCTGTTTGGTTAGTTTACTCTGAAACTCTCGAGTCGTAGCCTCCAGGCATTCTGGACAAATCTAAAACCATTTCCATTTCCACAAATATCAAAAGAAAACCAAGAAAAGCAACCCATTAAAAATCTAAATGTCAAGCTTTCCATTGAACAACACATGTTAATGCTCCCAAATCCTCTTTACCAGAGAGCCTCTCCTACAATGATTGCCTAAAAAGTAATGTTTTCAATGTACAATGTCGATTCATCCTGTTTTCTTCCAAAGTTATATGATTAAAGTAATTTTATTTTACTGGCTTTGATTTTATAAGGTGAACTGTCTAAGCTATACTGTTCAATTTTCCCTGCCTGAGAGCTCCACAATTCTTCTCCACTCCTCTACAAGCCTCCTCATCCATGGCTATAGTTGCCATTTGTTGGATTTTGCCAGAGGATAAGCCATGTCAGATTTGGTGTGAGGACACCTTCTGGGAGTGGGATAACACATAAAAAGCCTCATCCTAGATTAACTAAACCTTTTGTTACTTCTGTGTTGCTTTCTCTATCTCTCTATTCTCTTTTTACTCAAAGCACATCATTGTCCTTCACCTGCCAGTATAATCTTGTCCCTTGCTCCCTGGTTTGGTGAAGTAACTGGTGGATGAATGTCGATCCTTATTGTAATTATGTAATAGAGCTGTCTTCTGTCTGTTCCTGTATCCTGATCATTCGCTGCACCGACTCATCTTTGTTACATTTTGAGCAGAGGATGTTCACAAGGAGAGTCTTTGCTGTTAACCATATGTCTGCCATCTCTACTGACCTAATGCAGTGGGATGGATGAGGAATGGAAGGAGATGACAGAAGGGACTACAACAAAAGGAGAAGCTGTAGGGGGAGCATGGATAATGGATTATTTTGCCTTTTAATCATTTTATTCAGTAGTGCTTTTGAATTGCTATATAGATATGTGTCATGTTGGTTGATTTTGGACCCAAAATGCAGAATAAAACAGAGTCTGTAACTGTTCATAAGGTGAATATTTTACTGTTCAAACTTGCTACTGACAGTGTATTTTGTGTTGGGTGTGAGGACCAAGGACTTGAATCAAGGACTTGCCTAGTGAACCCAATTTTGTTCCAAACGTCCATAACCCCCCCAGTGGACTGCAGGAAAGTTGTTGTTATTGGGAAATGTGTGATGAATTCTCATAAACAGGTGCGACTTGAGATGGATTGAGGATGTAGGCAGTCTCATATGAACCACTGAAGTGGGGGAGAGTTTTCTGGTCTCCGCCTTTAAAGTTATTATTTTTAGAAGGAAGCCAAACTATCTGACCTGGTTGGAATGTTGACACAGGGGTTTTGTGACCGTTTGTTGGGCATTTTGTTCTTTCTCTAATATGGAGGAGGACCAAATAAGTATCCGTCCATACTTTTCTCTACCTATTTTCGTGGATGGAAACAGCTGGTTTATGTCAAATCATCCTGCTTCAGATGTAGACACACCTGTGGCAGAACTAATGAGGTAGCGGTACAAACAATCAATCCATGCCGTAGGTAAAACATTGCAAATATATTTCCAGATCCTGTTTGGCTCCATGTGTCGCTTGAGTGGGGAAAATCTGTGGCTCACTTAAGGATGACAGTGAAATTAGGATGTGTGGGTTCAGTGGAGAGCATGAGCCTCGACCGTTAGGGATAAAAAAATAACCTTGAGGTCCCTAACCTGTATATGAGATGAGTGTGCAAAGCTTTTTTCGCAGCAGCAAAAAATAAAAACAAGACATGAAAAGATGTGAAAGGCCTCAGAGGGATGTATATTTGTTGACTTTGCCAAACTTGACTACTTTTGATGCAGGGCTGCAGAGCTCCTCCTGTGAGGAATTCAATGGCTGGTACCTATATCTACAGGAGAAGTAAAGCCCAGTACTGATCTTTTAAGTGCAGTAGGGTAGCTGGTACCAAGGACAACATTGTTTAGATGTTGCTAACTATATCCCATTAATTTTCCTTATAGTGTTCATTTATCTCTCTTCTTTTCTGGAGTTGTCTTTGTAATTGTGTAATTTTAAAAAACACTTTAAAATTATTTGACAATGAAACTTTACATATTCAGCCTTATGATAATTGGAAAATGTGAGTAAATTATAGCTTTGATAGTGAAGAGTCAAAGTAATTATCTGTGTTGATATACACTGATCAGCCGTTACATTATAAGTACTGACAGGTAAAATCAGAATTATATTATTATCCTATTATAATTGAACCTGTCATAGGAATGCATGTATTAGGCAGCAAGTGAACATTTTGTCCTCGAAGTCGATGTGTTGGAAGCAGGAAAATGGTCAAGGGTAAGATTCTGAGCGACTTTGACAGGGGCCATATTGTGCTGTCCAGACGATGGGAGCAGACAGCCTGGAAGCGTGTTATCTGAGCTATTTTCTTTTTCGTCCCCTGAGCTCCGTGTGTCTACACTGTTGTGTCTGGCTGGTATATGCTATTGTGTCTGGTTCTTTTGTGTGTTTTTTGGTGGGGTATCATTTTTATAACATCGTCATACAGTGCATTTTGATCTCAAACTATGTTGAAACATGGTTTTGTTACTGTGGGTACACATGTACGTATGTGTGTGTATGTTGGTTTTTCACTCTGGCACACCTACAATGTTCTGCTATTCACATTATAACAAGCTGCATATGTTTGAATTACATGGTTTTTGTGCTCTGGTGAGCTGTGTGCCCCATTTCAGAGTGATCCTTCAAACCCTTTGCTTCAGTCTCCTTCACCTTCATCTGCACATTTTCTATGACAGTATGCACAGGCACACAAAAATACACACACTGCTCCCTTCTTTCTTGTTGCCCACATCATTGCCTGGCAGGGGTGATTTAATATTCATGCTGGCCTACTTCGCTTGCCTCCCCTGGCGCGCGCGCACACACACACACACACACACACACACACACGCACACACACGAGAAATACATCTGCTTTAACATGAAGTATAGCTAACTGTGTAGCTATTCATCATGCTGCATGCTGCAGTGGCCAATGGTTGATTTCAGCAAACTTTGTAGTGTGTGTGTTTGTGAGAGGGTAACTTCAATATTCAAGAATGACCCCAAATATCATGTTATAACATGTAGCATCAACTCACTTTGCTCATGCACCCCCTGCATTATGAAAAACAGTGCTAGTAGTTGTAGCAAGTCGTTTAACACCACATTAGACTTGTTAGTATATCTTCACTTGCCATCCAACCAGAACATTTCCACTTATTACACACACTGCTCCCTTCTTTCTCTTATTACATTATTACATTTCTCTTATTACATCCGCACCAAGTGAACTGTGTACGAGGCCTGCATGATTTTCAAACGAAATACACTTTTACTAGTCCATGTGGATGAGAACTGTGATCCCTCAAGGATTTCATATAATAAATCCAGTTGAGTAATAGCAGAGACGGGAGATGAAGGGTAGGGTTAAACAAGGATTTTGAAGTTTACAGATAGGGATTTTTCATATGACAACACTGCTTGATATACATTTTTACACTCCAAAGAGAACTCTTCAAACTGACCAGACAGTGGCACGATATGTTCTTTTTGTTTTGTTTTGTTTCTGTGGATGTGTTGTAGGTGTGGTGTAGGCCAACACTGCAGCTGCACTGGTTATAGCACATTCAATAGAGCTAGGTCATTATTCACGGTTCTATGGTAGCAAGGAAAATAAGGACAGTGTATCTACTGAGACTTCATTGAACAATGACTATATGATACAAAGTGACTGTCGAGTTCTAGCACACTAATGCTGAGCAGCAGATGTATATCCATCTATCCATCTGTTTTCTGTAACTGCTTATCCTGATCAGGGTTGCAGGGGGCCTGGACCCAATCCCAACTGTCAGTGGGCGAGAGGAGGGATACACCCTGGACAAGCTGCCAGTTCTTCATAGGCCCTCACTGAGACAGACAATCATTCACACTCACATTCACACCTACAGAGAATTTAGAGTTACCAATTCACCTAGATTGCATGGGAGAACAAACTCCAAACAAAGGTTTTGAACCTCAAACCTCCTTGCTGCGGGACAACCGTGCTACCCACCGCCCCATCATGCTGCTTTAAGCAGGGAGAGTGTTTCTTAAATTCACCGGTGTTGTACACGGATGTGGATATTTCCGTGGCACAAAGTATAGCTCTTAGAGACGTTATTCGTTTTTCAGGTAATTGGTGTTAAAGTAGTACTGTCAGTGTAAGCCTATTGTTTAAATCACCGACAGCTGAAGTTGAAGTAGTAACTTAAACTACGAGCTGAAGTTACAAGAGATAACATCAGCTCATAGTTTTCTGTTTGGGTGAGTACTAGGAAGGAGAAATGAATAACAAAATGCCAATCTTCATAAATATTGTAGGTGATTTTGTACAAAGCGGCACAAAGCATATATTGATTTGACATATCCTAACAGGATTGATGCCCTGCAGCTTCATGCCAGGTTCTTTCTCACCCTTTCCGTGAGCTCTTCATTGTAATCGTTTTTCTGGCGGATAGACTTGATGCAAAAGGTTTCATAGCCAACACTTGGCAGTGGTGACCCTCTACCATTGGCCACTCTCTCACAGTGCTCCACTTCCTCGCCCGGTCCCGCAACATTCAGGTTCTGGTTCCAGGAAAACTATTAGGTTAGAATAAAGCATTTGAATGCAGATAAATTAACTGTTGTAATCAAACTATGGATCCAAGGACCATGGACCTATGCTATGCTATAGATCCAAGGGGTCCCGCTTAGAGCCTCTGTATCCTACCACAGGGGTCAAACATGGAAATGTTAGATCATTTTTAGTCACACAATCTTTGTTAAATGAATATACTATTGCTGTTATTGATCATGCACGCATGCTGAGGAGGTTATGTCTTTACCTATATCTGTCTGATGGTTGTTTTGTTTTTGAGCAAGATAACATAAAAAAACAACCAAAGATCATGCACCATGCAATTTTTAGTGCACACATGAATAGAATGGCATGAAAGCTTTTTAAATCTATATATATTTCTTTGACATTAACAACACAGCAGGGCATGGGCCAGGGAAGGTAGGCAATGTGTCATATTGATCAACCTAGGAACTCATCCGAGTGCCGAAGTCTGATGACTTCATACCTGTGACTTTTGAAGTTATTGTATTGCTGACCTCAGGAACTGGAAATGTGAGCACTTGAGGTAAAATATGATGATATTTGAAAATTATTTTATGCTGGATGACCTTCTGATAGGAATTTGGTTTCTGAAAGTGAATTTACCAACATCTTCTAAGCCAAAGCAGACCAGTGTGTCATTTATAGCAATCCCGTGGACTGGAAAATGGGGGTAGGGAGACTATCATGACTCATGTATTCTGGTATTTACTGATAAGCCATAACATTATAACCAACCGCTTACTATCATGTAGTACGCCTAGCTCTGCCATGCACACCTGGCAAATACAAATCTATTTGTTGCTCAATACATGCATTTCCTTGTTTTGTGTTACCAATATGAACACACATTAACAATGTCACTGCTCAGCATACAAAGTTTTTCAGAGGGAACATATAATATGTTGAATATCATGATATAATTATATATTGTACCAAGCATTGTGATAATATTGTATTCTGGGGTCACTGGAGATTCCCACCCTAGTACCAACATTTTACAATACTGAGCATAGGTCAAAATGTTTAAAAATGCTATAAATCATGGTATGACTCAAGGTTTTGTGAAAGTATCATGGAGTCCCTGGTAATTCCCGCCGTATCCATTAGGGTCCAAAAAAAACACAGTTTAAATGATACCATTCAAATTAACTGATGATGCAGGTCAAAAATGGGCAAACACACAAGGCACACTTTACTAAAAACAGAACGAGACAACAGAAAATATGATTTATTTCATTAAAAAAAAAAAAAAAAACGGAAAACAAGCAAAAATATTTTTATATTTTGCTGTCAGAACTTTGGTTTTCTGACAGCTGCTTTGTTCCTGTTGTGTCTGCTGTATTTAAAAAAACATTTGCTTCAAACAGTTTGTCTTCAACACTTTCCAGTGTTTAGGACAAAGCTGAACTAAATATGATGCTCTGACAGGCCTGTAGTACCTTGAAAAAGAGGCAGAGGTTTGTGCTGATTCGATGCACCGAACATTCCATTAAACCTTTTTCAGAGGCAAATTCTGTGTTTCCCTCGGTTTTCTCTGCTCAGCATTGCTTTATCAGGTTGTCTAACTTGACTTATGAGTTTGTACCTTGTATTTGTGTGTGTTTACTGTGTGTGGTCTTTAGACACAACAACATTCATGTTCCACTAACCCTTCCAAACATAATTTGTGTGTGTGTGTGTGTGTGTGCAGACGTGAGTGTATGTCATTGGTGACCCTGTCTCATGATGATGGATTACTGAGACTCATTGGAACTGCCTACTGCCTCTCTGATCCACCATCAGCTGAGGCTCAATGGAACACTGCTCTCCATTGTTTCAGCGGTTAGTGAACGCGTGCGCAATGTTGTGTGTGCGTGTGAGAGCTTTCACAAGTGCATACACACTTCTGCTTCAGCATGTACCCTCAACCAATCCAAACAAACAGATTTGTGAGCCTGGCCTCAGTGAGTCAGGTCTGCAGGGCTTAACAGATGACCTTTGAACCCGGCATCAGTAAGTGTACACCATTCCCATCTCACAGTCACACACACTCACAGTCACGCACGCGCGCACACACACACGCACGCACGCACACACACACACACACACACACACACACACACACACACACACACACACACACACCACAGGCCTTATCACCGGCTGGACAACAGTTTGATCAATTAGCTATCATTTCATATGCGAGAAAACTAATATACTACCAAGATGCTCTGATTAAACATTCCTTGTTGTTGTCATCATAGCATCTACATTTTCCATGAAAACGAGGACAAGAATCAAAAAGACAACAGCCTAGAACTTCCTCCAACACCTCACTGTTCAACTTATCTTTTCTCTCTCTATGTCTGGTGGAATTTAAGAGCATGTCTCATTTGTTTCATGATATCCTTTCAATGGTGCCCTCTCAATCACCACCTCCCCTTGATGTTATTTTTCCCTCTGCCTCTCCTCGCTTTTCACATCCTTCTCTGTCTCTGCCTCAGATGTTTTCTCTACCTTCTACTACAGTTCTCATTGTATTCTTGTGAGAGAAGTTGCCTGTGATTATTTTCCCTTAGACCACGAGTCCGGAGTCTCTTGTCTTTACACAAATCTCAGGAAAGTCGCTGGCCTGGTAAGGACATGGAATTTCCACCACAAGTGTTTAGTTAGTGCCATAGCTTTCATTCCATGCTGATGATTGGTCAGTTCTTGACTTGTAATTTCAAAATCAATAGCAAGACTAGCAACTTCTTTTGGCTCTTTCCCTTTTTTTAGGGGTCGCCACAGCGGATCGCCTTGCTCCACATATTGATTAGGCATTTCTTTTTTTTTCTTCGGATGCCATTCCCGACACAACCCTCCCATTTATCCGGGTTTGGGACCGGCACTAGATGTGGCTGGGTAGGCTGGTAGCACTAAAGGCCCATACTCACAAGAATTTTTGCCACGCCTTCTTTCGATTCAAACCCCAATCTCCTGCACCAAAGTCAGTGGTGTAACACACGGAGCTATCCAGCTGGATAATTTCAAAATCAATATATAACTTAATAATTAAGTAATTACTTTCACCATTTGAATCAACAATAATAAGGGATGGTCTTCTAGATCATTTCAATTTATTGACATTATCTTCAAGATGATTCTGTAGTATTTTAGATGTAATTGTTTAGTTTTTGAAAGGATTAGTTTGAATATTCAGTAGTTGAGGTTTGACTTTCTGCAAGTTTGACTTTCTGCTGTTGCCCATTTGTGTATACATTCTACTTAGTCCTGTGTATTCCTGGCCGTTGTTTTATTTAATTATTAATATTTTGGGTTGGGGGCAGTCCAACTAACAGTGGATGAATCATGATGAACTGAAAAAGCTCAACTCAAAGACTAGCTTAAATTGGCATTGTGTTTTGTAAAGAAGGCTGAAATTTATTCATGAGAAAGTGCATAGGATTATTACTATTTTAGCTGGGAGGCATGTTTCTCCAGTACTGTTAGTCTCAACATACTTTTTCTGCAAATTCAGTTGCAGAAAAAATGAAAATGGTAATTAATTTTTTTGGAAGGTAACATACATATCATGTAAATGTATGTTCCTTAAGCCCCTCAGGGATAAAAAAGAAAAGAAAAAAAGAATCTCTTTTAATACTAGAACTTCCAAATTCAGCTCATCACTAAAAAATACTAAATTATCCATTGGCTCAATCCTGTATATCCTTCAAAGCAAATATAAATCTGTTCAGTCAGTTTAGCTATCAGCTGACAGATGGAGACCCATGGGAGTATAAGTATGTTCCAAGTCTCAAGATCACCAGTTCAGTATTCTGTTAATATACTATTTGAACACTCATGTTATGTATCATTCAAATTCTCTACATATGAATGAGTCTGTTGGTGATGTCCTACAAATTTCTCTATGTCTTATATGTTCTTTATCAAATGTAACATGGTATTGTCTAGACTAGGGGTACGGGGTGGGGGTTTATGAGAATTAAGAATCTCTGGCCAACACCATGACTCTGAATGATTAATACCATCACCATTCTGTGTATAAATACGGGGCATTGTCCAAGTTTCTGAATCGTAGATTAATTATTTAATTCATGAAATTAAAAATCTGTGCAAACACTGTGTTTTTTTAATGTGTTAAAGTCTGTGACAACTTATTTAGAATCATACAGACAACCATGTGACGGATATATTTGTACGGATATAATTCAAATCACACCATGATCCATAAGCAGATCTGTGTTCAAAAAATTCTCATGACATAATATTATTACTATTATTATTATTATTATAATAATATATAAATAAACATAATTATTTCAGTTTACATGATAACTATTTGTAATGTTTGAAGAATTATTTTTGATAAGAACCGGGTGAAAAGAGGTAGAATCTTTTTTTTTTACCAAGTAAAGAGTGAAAGCACAAAGCAAAATGTGACATCTGTTTTTTTTTTTAATGTAGTGTAATAGTTGCTACAACATAACCTACGAAACTGTGTGCCAATGATTATGAAACTCAGAACTAATGCCAAATAACAAATGCTATTCTTCACTGCATTTCATCACTTCCCTTATTCTTGTTGTTGTATCACTTGTAGACCAGTGGTTATGATTGTCTGTTTATGAGCTATGAAATACTCATATGCTCTCATTGAGTTTTGCATTTGATGCATTAAATTAACATTCTGTTAAATTTGTTTCCCATTGCTATTGAGGCTATCACCGTTACATACTCCTCAAATCATTACAGTTTACCACTCAGTCCAACTTGTGAATCATGAATTACTACTGCAACTTTTGTCATATGAAGTGAATATAAAAGTTACTTGTATATATTGATTTACAGCTTAAGAACATTGGATCCAGGGAGGGCGCATAATATACATCTTTGGTGGGGACCATAGAGCTTTTGTCATGTTCCTATTATGTGACATAGAAAATCTGAGGAACATAGAAATGACCCCAAGTTTAACACTAGACTTTTAACACCCTGTTCTACGTGGTCATTTTTGTTTGTCTGATACTCTGGGTATACTGATAGTCTTGCTATATAAATCTATAAATATATTTTATAATACCAAAGGGAGAAAAGCTTCTGAAAATTGTTTTATTTTAATTTTTTTGCCCAATTGCATGTGACAGGGCTTATTGCTAGATCTGTTACTAAGCCTCTTTGGCCAATCAGGGGGCAGGCATTATAAACTGCATTTGGATGAAGTCAGAGTTGTGATCATTTGGCTAAGATTTTCAATCCCTGTAGTGTGTATGAGCATGCATGTTCTTCTGACCTAGATTTGTTTCCCGGAGAATATTAGCCGGGAACAGTGTGGTTTTGTTGTTGCCGCGGCTCCTATAAACGGTTCAGCTCTCTTGGGTTTGGCTACATGTTAGACTCATACTTTTCTGTAAGATACTTTCAGTATTTAAGGTTATTTATATGATGAATAAAGCACTCAGTTGCAGTTTCAGCTGTTTGTAAATTCATCTTGCAGCCTTGGTGAAGGATTTTCATTCTAGCCTTTCAGTGAATCTGTCAGCATATAGAGCAGGAGCTGTCCGTTGTGCTGAAAGGACTTTCCTTTTCATTTTTCTTTTTTCTCTTATCTGTCATTTCTCTCTCCTTTCCTCCATGCCCTTAATGTGACACCTCCCTTTCCTCTCTTAACATCTTCCTTTTTGCCTGTTCTATTTTTCCTCTCTGCTCTTCTTCAAGCTCTTTGCCTCAAACACCTGACTTAATTTAAGTTCTCTCTATAAACTGCTCACTATTTATGTGTAATGCAACAGCACTTCATCATTATCAGTTTATGTTTCAAGATTCTGTGGATCCCTCCCAGGGTTCTCTGTAGACTGCATTGAGTACAAGGGCGCGATATGGAGCTTTTGAAACTTTGAGAAGTTTTATGAGGCTACGTGAGGGAAGAATACTACTTGTATTCTTTCTCGATCAAGCCTTTGATAACCCTGATTTGCTTTCTGTACCATCTTTATCAGCTTTGGGAAGAAGAAAAAAATCTTGGCTGGCTGTCCTCTGGGATCCAAGAATCTTGTTCTAAGACATCTGATCCTATAAACCTTATAAAATCCTATGAGAACATGTAGAATGTTGGGTGATGAACAACAAAAGGACGTTTGACATCCATGCAATAAAAGCTTTTGAACACCGTCTGACGATTTTTTATTATTTTTTTGAGTAATTATACTGTTTTTAATAAACAGAGATAGTGTTTTCTTGCATGGTTTCGATATTTTTATCATTAAAAAGGACTTCCTGTTCTGTAAAACCATTTTTTTGGGCATTTAAGGCTAATTAAGCATTTTGTTAAAACGGTATATGCATAAAGACAGACGGTCAGCTCCTTTGTTGCACCAGCTCCTTCTTATGCTATCCCTCCATCTCTACTGCCTATCTTTGTGGATTAACGTATTTCATGTGAAGCATCAACTGCTGTGAGCGTGAATGAGCTTGTTTGTGATTCCTACCAGATGTGTATGACCATGTAAAGAGGGCATATACGCTTACACTTGTCGGTCCATCTGTTTACGATCGAGGGTAGTCTATGCACATCGTCTCAATCACAAATGGGCAGAATATAGTTTAATTTTGCATATGCTTTGTGGGTTCCCTGAAGGTTTGCAAATGTTGGTGTCCATCCCCTATGGTTATGTATGCGTACTGTATGTTTAAAGCTTGCAGTTGACAGGCTTTGTGTCAGATATTGGTCACAAGGAAAGGCCAACTGAAGCGGTCCGCAGTGAAATGGAAACTTTATAGAGGCTTGCTTGTAGACTGATCTCAGCAGGTATTACTTTCTCATTTCACCCTCTCTTACTTATCCTTTGTGCAGCTCTCCCCCTTATGGTTTCTGGCATTGTCGATAGAAGCTGACAAGCCAAAACATGGGAATGCTCAAAAGCCATGCTTTTCTTTGATGTACGTTCAGGGACACATTCACGGTTATTTTCTTGAAAAATGCTTCCAGGGTACAGCTCTTGGTACAGGGAAGACAGATGTCTGTATTTTAATCTTAAAGAACAGTAAGGTATACATTTATTTGATACATTTGAAGAAGCTGTTGCTTCTTTGCAATTTGTCCCATTTCCCGAACTGTGCTCTCAACAGCACATGATTGGAACCAATCCTTTTTTGCCCCTTGGTTCATAGTGTTTATGCTTAAATGAATAAACCATATACCAAATTAAGCCATGAAATGGTAAAAGCCCAGAAAGCCTTATGAGTCATACATGCAATTATATTTTTAGCACTTTTATTCATAACAAAATGTTTGATTTAGAATTTCTCACTGCTGCAAGACTGAGATATTTAATAATTTTTAGCTTAAGGGTAGCTTTGCACAACGGTTGTTTTGATATTTTCAAGCCAAAATTTGGTTTATTCTGATTAAGGGCATCAAACAACAGAATCATATGTGGACAATATTGCAAATCCTCATCCAAGAGTACAGCAGATAAGCTGTCTAAGCCTAACCTTTAGCCCAGCTTAATGTACCCCATTTGTTCTGTTTTGGCTCTGTGATTGAATGTCTTATACATGGTAGAGAAATGAAAGGATTTGATCATGAATAGGGATGTGTTGTTACTGCACAGATTTCATGTTTGCAGTTGATGTCTTGGCCTTTAATAAACAAGAATGTTGTAAGTCAGCTGAACAGGGTTGTATACATAGCTTATTGAAATTTCTCAGATACATTTGACATCCGAACAAAGATAGTGTCATGGACCAAACAACAACAACGAGACATCGAAGCTATGAACAGAAAGCTGTTAAATACTGTTTGACCTTTCATTTAACACAACTATGCTATTTTTGGACTAATCACACAGTTTAAAATTGTTTCACATATTATTTGCTGACGTAAATTCGATATTTCTTGTTGAAAAAAAACCTGGCTTCATGGTTAGAAAGCCCAATGTAAGAATCTGTAGTGCTTTGTT
The DNA here is from genome assembly GCA_037951165.1 of Lophius americanus. Classification (NCBI taxonomy): domain Eukaryota; kingdom Metazoa; phylum Chordata; class Actinopteri; order Lophiiformes; family Lophiidae; genus Lophius; species Lophius americanus. The sequence continues at coordinate 785,071 of JBBDHG010000061.1, forward strand.
AACCAATGTAGAAGACTCCTAGTGATAAATATGATATGCTGTGTGGAGCTGTTCCCTGGCTGAGCTCAGCTAAGCTCTAAGATCAGCATCATAGCACGCTCAGAATGATCACATTCACATATTGATGTTTAGCAGGTTTGTTTTTTTACCACGTTCATCACCATATTATTTGAACATCTCAGCACGCTAATATTTGAAAAAATAACACTATACAAAAAGTAGGGCTGTGGTTGATGAGAGTGTTACAGTTTGGTCAACAATTCAAATGTATGAAAAATTTAATTTTTGACCCGATGATGGTGCGAGATCCAAAAATCAGAGGATATTTGAAGTCATTAGGAATTATCCCCGGTGCACATGAGTGGTGGCAAATTTCAGGCCAATTCATTAAGTAGTCAATTGAATTTTTTAACATGGACCAACATTACTATCACTAGAACTTAACAGTAATGCATGTCAGCGCGCTCCATGGTGGTTTACTTGAACACCATGTTTAAGTAAACCATGGTGGTTTACTTAAATAATAGGCACCATGGTGCCTATTATTCATTCACCATGAATTTTCCACGATATCTAATTTCCATAATTCAAAGCATTTGAACATTGTAAAGAAATTGAAATTGAAATTGAAATTTAGTCTAATTAATTGAACAGTGATGAACAATGTAACAGCTTTTACTATGGCTCTTCCCATGACTCTATTCAACTGGATATAGAGTCTCTCTCCTCTAAGCATTTCAATGTGGATGAAAAGCATTTGTGGTCCTCATCAATAGTATCATGAAGTTCTGATAAAACAAATCAATGGCTCTCACTTCAACCACACTCACACACACGCTCGCACTCATACACACACAAACACACACCTACACACACACACACACACGCACGCACGCACGCATGCATGCACAAACACACACACACACACACGCACACACACAAACACACACACACAGACACACACACACACACACACACACACAGATAGACACAAATACACAAAGACACACACACACAGACACACAGATAGACACAAATACACAAAGACACACACAATTCAGATGAGCTTCTTCTCACACTTTTTGCCTGAATGCTCATAGACCCGAAAACCTTGCGGAAATTAGCTACCACAACAATATGAGAGGAAAAGAGGATACTTTTTCTTATTCTTTTTTGAATGTAGAATAAACATTGTGTTTTGTGCCTCTGCTTGGAGCTCAGTGACTATGATCAATGACATGTTGGACTGGCTGTAGCTTCCAGGCAAAGAGGATGGCGGGGGTACCCGCTGGACTGGATTCCCATGTGGCCTTGTACCAGTATCTGCACAGATGGCAGCTGGGAAAAGTCCCAGCCCCCTACTTAATGAATCTTTGTTTAAAGCAAAAACGTTACAATCACAAATTCAACGTACACACATACGTGCTAGTCAGCAAAGTTAATCATACCAACTGTGAATGTATGGACTAAATTGATCTGATTTTACAGTGTGAGAGGAAAGAATAAGTCAAATAGACTGCTGAAATCACATAACAACCATTTAAGGAAGTAGGCAGGGAAAAACAAGGTTTTCATACACTGCAGAAGTACACCAATGATTATGTAAAACTACACTGGGCATATAATGGCGGCTTGAGCCAGCACAAACAAAGCAGTATGTGTGTGTATGTGTGTGTTTGTACTTTTATATAGTGAGGCCCTAGTGAGACTACAGGGTTTGTGAATGGATTATAGCGGTGAGGGCCGTCATAAAAAAAGAAATATAAATGTAATGTGTGTGAGTGACCAAATAGTGTGGAATCTATCATTAAAAATTCTCTGGTCATTTTTTAAATCAATGGCATTTCATGTTTATTATCTGAAACATCACTATTATCCCAGAAGTTCTTCATTCAACAATACACACTTGTGTGCGTACGTCATTTAGTTTTAAAAAAAGAAAAATAAATATCCATTGTGAAGTCCCAGAGCTCATGATGATGTCTTGTTTAGTCTGACCAAACACCAAAAACAATCAAATAATAATAATAATAATAATAATCATTGAAATCAAAGAACCGCAAAAATAAACATTGTCCAAATAATGGTTAGGGTTAGGTTTAGGTTACAAACACTGAAGCTTGAGAGAAAATATTTGAAACGTTTAGTCGTTTATTCTGTCTAAAGATAATGAGATTAGATTATACCCTGTGATGAAATAAAATGGAAAAATCTTCAATTCTAAGTAACTGCATTCAACAAATATTTGGCAGCATGCGTTACAAACGACCTGAACCATTAGTTAATAGTTAAATTCTTTGGATCAGTGAATCATTTAATTATCAACTTCTTTCTTAGTCTCGCTCACTTTGAGAGTTATCATCAATATGATCATTTAAAGCTCTCCATATTCTTGGCATCCTTGTTATTCAAGTTCAAGTGAACCAACCTCCATCCAAAACCTTGGAAAAAATTGAAACTGAAACTGAACCAGTCGTAAAAATTGTTTGTCGCTCTTATCAGTGCTGTTTCCAAAGAATGCCATTCAGAAAACAGAATGTCGTTCTTATTAAATAATTCCTATTCTTAATTCTTATTAGATGTTTAGTGGCCAGTTTGGCCCCAGTATAATCCATATCTTTGTAGAGATTTGCTATGGTCATCAATGACACACTTAACACTCCACTGCCTGTTGTAAGGCTTCTGGCAATAAAATCACTCTGCTGCCCTGATAAGAAATCACATTAGCATTCAGTCGCCCTCATTTTCTTTTTTTGCTTCATCTCTGCTGATCGCGCTCTCTCTCTCTCTAAGGTACATACACTTTTCTCATGGCCGTTCTCTCCTCTGTCCTATCTGCTTTTTCCTCCTCCCTTTCCCGTTGACTCTCTTGTTTGTTTTTTCCCCTCTTTCGTCTCTCTTTCTTGTTCCCATTTCCCCCCCGTGCCTTCCTTTAATTTCACTCTCCTATGCTCCATGGAGCCCTCTTGGCGAAGCGTTAAGTGTGTAATCTGTGATCTCATGTCTAGATGGGCCTCTCGTCTCCTCGCTCGCTCAGCGCACAAAGGGACTGAATGGCCGTGGCTCACTTAGGGGACACAAATGAGTAATGACACACACAGGCACACACAGACCAAACAAACACATACAGATCTGTGTACCTCTCTTTCACACTCCCATGGGCTTTGAAGTTGCATATTGATGATGCCAGCTCCAAAGACTCAATTCAGTGTGCAAAAGCAGAGGAGGCGGCCATTGACCAGCCACTCATCTGTCTGACCTATCATCTCTGACAACGGTAATGATCAACAGGTGCCTCCTTTGCTGTCTTTGGCCTTAACGAGTCATTCAATATTCAACAGTCAGTTGTGGTAATCAGCCAAGGTAATGGCTCGTTTGATGTGTCATCACATTACTACATAAGAGGCTGTCATGAGAGATCGCTTTCAGTGGTTAAATAATCCTAATTATTAACCACTTTTTAGAATAGCCATGAATAAGTGGTGCTTAAGGGAAGAAAAACAGTTATGATAAAATCAGCAGTTTAATGGAGTATAAGGTTTATTTTGTCTTATTTGTGTTATAGTATGCATAAAGTTGTATTTCAGTCTGAGAACTAAACCTTGTTAATATTTTAACCCCCCCAACACTTCTCAAAAGGCATTTTTTTCGCCACCACTGCTGCCAATGTTTGCTATTGTGGGAATTGTTGGGTCCCTTTAGAATAAACAGTATGGTCTGGACCTGCTCTTTCAGGAAAGTGCCTTAAAATAACATGTGTTTTTGTTTTTGGCCCATATATATGTCATTTTATAACTACCTGAAACAGCACTAGTCTGGAGAATTATTATTCATTTTCTCACAGTTATGAATTTAAACATTGTGGGTGTTACTTGATTCCATTCCTGACTTTGATGTGTGTTTGATCTTATGAGGTATATCATCACATGTTTTGTCCAAATATTATTGGCATTATCCTTGTGGGTAAAATAAAACCTTGTCATTGTCATTAATGATTGCTTAATGGTTAGTACTCTCTATCAGACTTGAATGATTTACTGGGAAACAGAACAAATGGAAAACAGAGCAGAGCCGTTGTTAATATTCTTAAAACATGATGTTTTACTTTCCTTTTGGAGATTCAAAATATTTATTCAATTGGACAACTTACATTATTATACAAGATAAGCCGTTTTTATTAAGAATAAGAAGTGGCTTTATTTTGTTGTAGTAAGACTTGAGAGGCTGGGGATTTTAACCTTCCCTCTGAATTGCTGTTCTTTTTCTCATAACAAAAACTGCACCAAATGTTGAGATAGTACCATCGCGTGTTGATGTAGACAAAAAACTGAGCTTAAAGAGAATGATTATGTGACTTACATTCATCAGGGGGGACACAACAATGTCTGTTGGAAATGAGCAATTGATGCCATATATTGGCATATATAAGTGGAAATGTATTTTGCAGTTTGAACCACATTTAAGGTGTAAAATTGTAAATTGTTTGTATGAATTAATGCTCAATTTTAACAACCATTTGCGTAATTTTTGATGGGATTACTTATTAACAACTTTACTGTTTAGGGTCAAAAGACCCTTACATTTAGAATAGTTCTATAATCCCAACATATATTTTGTAACAACATAGGCACAACTAGACATAAAAGGTGCCGCTGTTAAATACAAATGGCCCAATAAACTGCTACATTTAGTCAACATGCACAATACCAGAATTCTACATAATAATGTTTTTATTATTTACATCTGTGCTCCCGATTGTGACATATGAAAATAACCTCTGTGAAATACGTCTATTGGCCTTGGAGCAAGAATGTCTGTTTCTGAGCAGCTTGGATAGAGAAAAATGCTGAGGCGGTCAGAGGAACTGTTTGTTTTACCAACCTTTTAAAGAGCTGGTTCTGGCTGGTTGAGGTGCCTGCTCACAGAAGATTTTTGTTGTGTGCAGACAGTTTTGGCACCGACCCCAACCCTCCTCTAACACCACCTCTTCCACACAGCCAAAGTGATGCCAAGCTACGTGCCAGTTTCCTCCAGGGCCTGAATAGGCAGCACTGTAAAGCTGATAAGAGCAGGTTAGATTTGATTGGAAGGCGGAGGGAATGAACACCATAATATTCATAACAAGCGTCATCTGGAGATGACATATCCCCTGACTGTTCAACAAATGCATTAGGGATGCTAATCATCGAGGGTCCCACAACAAGATATTATGATATGTAAGTTATTAATCAAAGCACGCGATATTATCGGAATAGTAGGAAGTATTGCGATAAAAATATTGAGATGCTGCGATTAAATAACTTTTAAACTCAAAATTACGGCCCCAGAGGAAACCTTTATCTCACTTTCGATTTATTTTCACAATGGCATAAATGAACCTGCTCCTGACAAACTGAATAAAGACATTTGTGGATTACCGTACTATAACAAGTATTCTCTTTAGCCACTGGGGAATATGAAAACAAGGTGACGGACTTCTCAGTGACTTTGTGAGCTCTTACTCTCACACACTGCGTGTCCACCGCCTATGAGAGAACCCTTTCCGCTGTATTCAAGGTTTCTCTGTAAAGACAAGGGCAATTCTTCTAGCACCATCCAGTGGACTGGAAAAGCTATCAATTCTTTTTATCCTTCCAGTACCCAAAAGTACAATTTACATTCTTAAATATCGATACCTGGCACCTGTGTAACGATACAATATTGCCAAGCCAAGAATTTCAATTATAATGCTTTATCAATTTTATTGATTGTATCCCGAGGCGTGTGGCCCACTGTGAGTCCCTGTTTATGTGTGTGGTGTGTGTGTGTGTGTGTACCATGGTATGTATTGGTGGTGTAAAGGCCTGTTGTTGGTGCCCACTGATGTGTACTCTCATTCCTCTCATTCCTTTCTAGGTCTTCCCCAGTAGTAAGGAGATGGGAGCAACTGACATTGAGGACATGCAGGGTGGAAATAAGGGGGTTATGGTTGTTTATGCAAAAGAAACATGTTTCCTCTCTAAATTTGATGCTAAACTATTATCATGGTGCGCTATGATGATGGTGCTCGAGTGCACTTAAGTGTTCTCGAGCTGCTCGTGATCAACCTTGTTGCTATCCAGGCAGCATGTTTATTCATACGAGCAAATTACCCTACACAAATCCTCAAGCATCTATAATCTTTATGGGAACGCAATGAAATGCAGAACATATTTGATGTGAATATATTCTCCCACACCCATTCCTTTTCAGTCTTTCTCTGTGTGATTGTCCTCCTATCCCCTTGTCACCTAATGTCCTTGGTCAAGTTGTCTCTTGGCAGGGACAGCTAGGATTTAGCTGCCTCTCCAGATGTTGCTTCTGGTGGAGGGCAGATAATAAATATTTGGCCGCTTTCTTGTTTTTCTCCAGCTGAGTTTCCTGCACTCACCCCCATTTTCGTCTGTGTTGTTGGTCACAAGACTATATTTGTTGCTCTCATTTGCATCATCTCCCTCATCATGCAGCCGTTGTCTGAACAATGGGTGAGGAGTGTGAGCAGATAGACTGCGCTTGGGCTGTAAATGTGTAGGTATGCCCTGGGGGAGTGTGTGCTTTCGTGCTCAAGTCGCCTTTGTGCAAGTAAACTTCTACAAAGGCTTCACTGCTGCCTCTCCTGAAGCTTCTGTAGTGTAGTATATAGAGCATCTTTAAACTAGCAGGTTAAATAGATGCTGTAGGACGCAGTGGTCCCAAGCGAGGTCTATAATTGGGAACCTCAGAGGAGAGGGGAATATTCAATGTGGGATGAATTAATTCCCTCCTTTTATACCATGCCTTGTTTAGGGCCTCTTTCTAATCTGGGCTGGTGTGTTGTCGGAGTAAACTCGATCAATTCGCTTCACTTACAAAGAGATAGGAGAAATGGATATAATGAAATAAGACAATCAGAGAGCGTATACCTCCGCCATGCACATATAGAGATGGCAACACAATGACACCACGTGTCCCTTACTCTGCCTCTGAATGGTCTGGAATGACACTGGCGTTTCTCATGTAGCACCTCACTGGAAGAAGTTCGAAAAAGTGAGAAATCCTCTTCTGAATAAGCCTCAAGATAAAATCTAATTAAAATATGGTCAAATTTTTTTTTAGTTCTTCTGTTCCTATTTCAAACAAAAATAAATCTCCAGGAGTAGTTTTTCAAAGTGGCATGCGTAAAAATGTTGAAAATACACTTAATTTTACACGATTAATTCAAAATGGCTACGTTCCTGTTGGGTTTTAGTTTTAACTCGACCCAAAGAGACAATTTTGTAGCTTGTTAGAAGGTCAATAGGGAAACGTGCAATTCTTTAACTATTAGGGTTAGTAAGATAGATTGAACTCAATGTGACATTAGTGAAACTAAAGTCCAAAAATGTGAAGTTCCTGGGCCAACATGTATGCATGCTGGTGCAGTGATGCGAAAATGCTGACAACTGCTGCAGCAAATGTTTCTTTTCATTTGACGGCAAGACAATTCACTTGCAATAGATTAACATACTTAAAACTATTTAAGAGTCTTAGAGGGATTTGTATTAGACAGAGAAAACTGGAGAAACTTCAGTTCAAATAAAAGTCAAATAATACCTTATTAAAATTACGTTGTTCTTCCTGGTTCTTCAGAGGGAAGTATCTTAAATGCAAACAAGGTCATGTAATAATAATTTAGCATCCTTTGAAAACATTTGTCTTCCCCATAATGCCCCTGGTGGTTGAGAATTTTTTTTGTCCAGAATGTGACATAACGGTAAACTTCATTATTCTAATTTGCAACAGGGTTACTGGCTAAACTTGACCAATGACAGGTCAAGCTAAAACTCAACGACATTATCCTGGTACACATTTGTACGTCATAAGCACTACTGTAGCTGACATCAGTAAAAACAACCGCCCACCAACCCACCCTCACAACATACATACCATACACAAACACATACACATTCATACACACACATATGCACACATACACACACACACAAATTGCAGTTATGACGGTAATGAGCTCAACCCTGCAGTTGGTGTCACATGACCGTTGTATTGCAGTAATCCGGTTATTGTCACATTGTGTGCCACTCTCGCCTTTAGTCTTTCTGAAGTTTGTCTCTCTTGTGCAAACACCACAGTCACAGCCATGTTGATGTTGCTGTCTTTTCATTTCTGTCCTCAATTTTTCATGCACTGACCTTCTCATAACTTATTGCATGTTTCTGTTCCATTAACTCAGTGGTGCGCTCTCAGTTTGCTGGTTTCCATGACTACCATTTCCTGTATAGTGTAGCAGGCTGGTGATGAACTGCGTAGGTTAAGCCTGTGTTCATGTGGTGCATGAGTGAATGTGCCAGCGTGTATGCGAGGCTCAGCTTTATGGAGCCTGTGCTATCACAAGTAATCATAGCGCAGCGGCCATTAAGCAACCAAACATATGCACTTGATTTTAAAAGTATGGTGTCCTCTGAATAATGTTGTCTGGGAGGTCAGGGGCTGAATGTGTATTAATCAGTGTCTGTGTGCATCTGTGTGTCCTTGCAGAGTTATGCGTGCAGCCAAGACAGTAGAGGGGGCCATTTTTATGCCTACTGTATTCTGAGAGTGATTGAAGCTCAGTGAGGAGAGTTCTGCGCTCCTCACATCAGAGAGAGAGAGAGAACAGAAGATTGTGTATCTGTGTGTGTGTGTGTGTGTGTGTGTGTGTGTGTATCCCTGTGTGCATGTGTGCTGAGAATAAGCAAGGTTTAGTTATTGCACTTTGTGTGGCCCCAGGCAGAAAGAATGCTTTTCTAACCACAATCAGCATCCACTAGAAGCCTCTCATACAGACAAAAGGTTAAATGCTTCATTTAATCACTCCCTCTTTTTGTTCTCTCTCCTCCCCTCCTTCTCCTCCTTTTCCCGATCCTCGTTCTTCCACCATCCACCTCCTCTTACAATGGTCCCCTGCCTTTTCCTGGATGCCAAACATGCTCCATCTCTCCTCCCCTCTTCTACCCCCTCTTTTTTTCCCTCCTCCAGCTGGTCGGTGGTGAGTTTGACCTCGAGATGAACTTCATCATCCAGGAGGCAGAGAGCATCGGCTGCATGGTGGAGTTGCTTTCCCATTGCGAAGTGACATGCCAAGCCGAGATCTGGAGCATGTTCACCGCCATCCTCCGCAAGAGCGTACGCAACCTGCAGACCAGCACCGAGGTTGGCCTCATCCAGCAGGTGCTGCTCAAGATGAGCACTGTGGATGACATGATTGCAGGTGACTGTCCACTAAGAACAATGATAGAAAAAAAGAGTATGTTAAATCAGTATAATGGTAGCTTTCCATTCTCAGTATTCTATGCATTGGCACACGGTGACCTTTTTTAAAAACCATCACTCAAAGGGGGCAAACCTCCTCCTCCAAGACACCAAGACAGAGACAATGTTTATATCGACCCCCAGATAAACAGAAGAAAATGGTTGAATGGTTGAATGGTTGAATTACCAACAATGGTTTTCCTCAAAGTGTAGCCCAGTAACTTTTGCAGATGGATCACATTTTATTCCTAACTAAATAGATTTTAACTACAATTAGTTACTATAGCATTATTATAGTATTTGTTATATCACTGTAGAAATATTTCTATGAGACCTCAAAATGTAAACCTGTGGAAGTAAGTGTGTAATATTTGTCTAATCATTGTAGGTATTAACCATGAAGTTAGAGGCAGAATTCCAACATGCAAAACCCATTAAAAATATTTACCATCCACGTTGGATGGTGATCCACGTTGCCAGCAACATCTCATGCACTGGTCCTATAGGCCATACCATACCTTTTCAAAAAATGTCATCAAACTCCAGAATTTTTGGGTAACCCCTCTAACAGTCAACCGCAACAATCATGACCCCTTTGGAGAAGGTCATTTTTACATTTCAATTATTCATGGCTATGTTAATGATTTAAAATACTGATTTAGGTCACAGTTTTACTGCGCCACAAATATTGGAATAACAGGCACAAATCTCACATCATTTTTTTTTGTTGTATATATATATGGTGTTCGATGTTTTCTTTAGCTATTCCACTTATCTGTAATATATTCTTTTTGAGAAAAATAGGGGATATATTACAGATAATTGGAAAAATCTCATTTATTCTCTACCTACTCTAATTTCTCACAGGCACCTTTTAAAATTAGATTTGCGCTCAGAAAATTGCACAACTTCCCCAAATCCCAAAAGTCCCTCTTAATGCAAATAAGCTTGATCCAAAATCAAACTCATCCCCGTTTAACCATAATAAAAAAGAGCAGATTAGCCCCTATGAAAGCATGATTTGATTTGAATCTTCACCAAATTCAAAGTGAAGGGCAACGTTTTTTTCTTAAGATCTATGAATTATTCCCAGAGAAGCTAAAGGAAATTAAACATAAATGTAAAAATGCATTTTTTCACATTAAAGTAAATGTGGGAGAAAAAAAACAACTTTAATGTGGATCCATACTGAAATTGAAATTCAATTCTGGCCTATGACCGATCCTCACGCCACATTCCACACCATGGTTATCTCACTCTACAGCTCTTGCATAATCCTGGCGACAAAACAACCTAAAGAACCGACAGTGGAGAGAACATGACGTCTGTGGATGGGGTATTCAGCAGTGGGTTTCATGGGCAGGCGAAAAATAATTGTTATATCATATAAAGAAAATAATCAGTCACACAGCAAGTGGTAGTATGAGGGCTGAGTGATATGTCCTTATATTAGTCACAAGACGTTCCCTATACCCGTTTTCAATAATCTTTTTAAAGAAATGACAAAATAGTAAACTCTTATTTTTGAAATTCTCTCACTCCAAATAGCTGTTTAAAGTTTATGAAAATGTATTGCTCTCTGTGTATTCAGCTGGTACATTTCTGGTTGAGTTGGTGAAATAAGTGTTAGTTCATTATATTTTATCTTGACTTGTTGTTCAACTACTCCACACTGCTGAAGTAGATCCCCATATTATAACTAACTCCTAAGAGTCAGATGCAATTTTACTTTTGCTCTCAGCAACAGTCTCATGTTGCTGAGTTTATTTGTTTCATTTCAAGTGGTTCAAGTCGAGGACCCCGGCGATTTAGAGACAGGGAAGGAAAGGAACAGTGATTTCATGACAAACCCAAACCTGAAGTGAATCAAGTCCATAAAACATTCATGCAAGGGAAACAGAAAATCCATAAAGTCAAACACAAGGAACACATCCCAAAACAAAATGGCAAATATGAAATCCAGGAAACAGACAAAAGGCAAAAAATTAATAAAATTTGCACGGGACACAGAGGATTTGGAGATACTTGAACGAGAGATGACAGAATCTAAAGAATATTGGCAGCACTATAGAGCAGTCAAAGAGCTCATACCTCCTCCAAGCAAATGAATGAATCCTGATTGGCTTCGCGATGGGTCATGGCATCTCCGTCGTATTATTTGTGACGGGCGTTGCCATAGCAGCTCTTGGGAAAGAAATAATAATAAAGGAAACTAGATGTATGTATAACTTTCTTGATAAACCTCAAAATTGAAACAAACAGTACTCATCCAGGGTGTCCTGTCACATATCAGCGGCTACAGATAATGGAAGGGTGGATGTATGAAGAAAGGAGAGGACAATTTTTGGATATACTTTTTCGAGAGATTTGCCCGGTGGAGAATCAGTATCAGTTTATCATTATACTATACTCATGAACTGCAATAAAATATTAAATATTCATATTATTTTACACTTTTAATTATTAATTAAAAATGTCTTAAATAACATCACTTTTGATCATTACCATTAATTATGAATTTATGTATTATATGTTCCAATGTAGACACTTTGCTCAGAAACTTGCTATGTGGATGAATCTTCATTGCACAGTTAATAATTGATAGATTATAGGATCTGAGGTAGAAACGACTACATTCCCCCAAAAATATGCAGCCTTTCCAAATCTCACTCCTATTATGTTATTTCAGACAAAACTATCAATAGAAATTTTTTTGAAAAGACAAAAATGTGTGCGCTGTGATTTATATGGGGGGCTTGAGTACAAATGAAAACATACACAACTCTTGCTTTTTATGATCATGTTGACCTTGACTTTCCCTTAATGATGCCTTGAAGTTAATATCCTCTCCTTCCATCCCCCAACCGTCCTCACTGTCCTACCTACCGCCACAGGATAAAGTGCTTTATGACTTTGATGACATATGGCTGCTCGCCACAGCAGAGCACACGCTGCTTTAACCAATTTAGTACCAAATTTCACACAGTCCCTTTCTCACGCATCTAAAATCGACAGGATTTGAAATGATCTACATGGATTGATTGTACCGAAACCACAGCTTGGAGGGTTTGAGTGTCGGTCATAGTGTATTGTCTTTTCCTCTCATTCCAAGTGAGCGAGCCTCCCTTGTTACTTGCTAATCGGGCAGGCCTAATGGGAAAGAGGAGCGTCTGTAAGCGGATTGCCTCACTCTGTTAGGACTGTTATATTGTCATGCCATATTCTCAGTGATCTCTGGTGATTGTGTTTAGCCAAGGTCAATGAGTCAGGAAGGTCGTTCTGACCAAACACTGCTTACGTTTGAATTATGTGCTAATATATTCAGAGGTATATGTTTTTCTAGCTTTGCTCATTTAGTATTTTTTAGAAATTCCATTTCCCCTTTTGCAGACGTAGGGGATTTATGTTATTGCTGTTAGAATCGGAGTAAATTTAAAAAGTAGTTTTTCTTGCTGAGAGTTAAAACCCTTTAATGTCCTGCACAACTGTTTGGATGAAGATACTTTGAGTCACTATTTCTGATTTAAAAATGTGCGTCACTTGACTGAACCTATTTATGATAGGAACCAGTGGCAGGATGTATTAACTAAAGAGTAAGGGGCCAAGGAGGGTGCCCTAAATGAGTAAAACCATGTCAAAGGGGCTGCTGAGTAAGAAGCATTAACCATGCTTACTGAAAAAGTGTCATTTAATAAATGGAATTTTTTTCCCCAGACTATTAAAGCATGTGAGGACTTAGTAAACAGTATTATGTAACTTAATATAACTGAAAAGAAAGTCTAATATGGGTCATCTAGTTTTCTGAAAACATTCTTTACCAAAAGGTTGAGCTATTCTAATTAAAACTGACTTTTTTCCCATCAGCGTCATCATTAAATAATCTACCAATCAGATTTTTTTACCGCTTAAAAATAATCTTTAGCAAACATTTTGTAATTTTGTGGTAAATTTAGAGTGTCTAAGATATCAAATTATTAAATTTCCCAAAGAAATAAAATATGCAAAGAAAATATTGTCCACATTTTATTTTTCTCGGTGAGGATATAAAAACATTTTATGGAGAAGTTTTATACTACCCATATTGTCTATATATCAAGGTAGAAATTAAAACCAGCACACAAACCAGCAAACAATTAGCTTAGCCAAGCATGAAGACTTTGGAAGGAGGGGTAAACAGTTAGTGGCTTGGCCAAGATAAATATTTATTCTGTTTTATTTATACATTTACCAGTTTTTTTTGTAAAGTGATGGGTATCAGAGCCATCTGTTTCCACATGCTCAAAGTCCCACAGCTAATCTGAGGAAACCAAGTGCAGCTTCATATTTGGTGTATTAACTTGAGAATATGTGGAGTTCATATGTCAAAAGAAATGATAAAGATAAATGAGCATACATTAACAAGTGCCATGTAGAGAACAAGCTAGCATGGCACCGGTTTCAATATCCGCAACATTTGTTTAGCTTTTCGCTGCACTTACCACCAATTGTGTCATTGTGTTCACCCCCATATTACCGGACGTGTTTCCATCTATGCAAATGTTGCAACAATTACACTATGATTCGTAAATTTGTTTGTTTAACCAATGCTGTGCATGAAAACTCTTCTTGAGTTTTCGAGGTTGTGAAAACATCGGAGTAGCCCTGAGAACCTGAATGCAACACTTTCTTTCTAAATACCTCATCATTTCTATCAGAGATGTGTCAATGAATCATTCAAACTCAGTTTTCTCCTGTCTGTTTTTATCTCAGATCTCCTGGTGGACATGCTGGGAGTCATGGCCAGTTATAGCATCACAGTAAAAGAGCTGAAGCTGCTCTTCAGTATGCTGAGGGGAGACAACGGGATCTGGGTGAGTTAAGAGAACGAAGGAGGTGATTAGTTTGAGGTGGTGTGTGACTGGATGTTTCTCAAGTTCTCGCTTAAGGGATTTTTTTTTCATATAAAAATTCACACTGTGATCAGTGGGAAACATATTTTTAATAAATTATTCTTCACATTAATTTACATTAAAAATGCTGATATCACGTTTGTTTAATGATGGATTCTGTGGCTTTTTTGATTTTTCAGTTTCAGTGTAGAATTAAAAGTAACACTTTACCGTAGGTTAACTCTTAATTCCTAAATTAATATATAATTTCTTTTCTTGTTTTACAAAAAACAAGTACACTTTCACATGAACCCAACCTTTCTGCCAGAAATTTGAAATTTATATTGTCTTTGATGTTTGACTATGTTATTAAGTACTAAATTAATTTTGCACATTTTTAACCACAGCATGAGTTTCTGTCTATTGTCTATTGGAAGTTCAATTTGATTTTCAAGCTCATGTTTAACATTTTCTTCTGTTGTAATCAACATTATATATAACAAAGGGCTGAATTTGGGAACAACAGAGTTATAATTCAGCGGAATCCACTCTGGCCACACCATTCCATGTATTCACACCATCTATAACCACCCTCTTTGATTACTGAACACCAACCTTCTAATATGGAGTAAAGGCCTTGCTCAAAGACTCATTTGATTCTTATTCCCATCTATCAGACTCCGTCTCATCTGTAACTTTCTCTATCCTTGCACAGTCTGCCAGACACGTCGCCTCTTGTCTGCTTCCAAATTTTGTGGGTTTTTTCGTGACTGTGGGCAGTTGACTGTAAAATATTTTGTTCCTTATACCATCTGCCTTGCTTATACGTCACTGCTTCAGGGTTTCAGACGATAGGACACATTCTTACAATGTTAATTAGTGAACAGAAGTAAAACCTAGTTATATTAGTTATAGTTTATCCTTTTAATTAGTCAATTAAATTGTTTTCTGTTTCAAAGAAACCCTAAGAGAAATGCACCAATCAGTTGCTGATGTCATGCTTTTCCAGGACTATGACATGTTTACTTAAAATACTTGTCAATGCTATTGATTCACTAGTTGAGATTCATGAGTGCTCAGTTGAAACGGCGTGTCGTCCTCAGCTTAACGGCTACATGTAGTTCACTGATCGGTCACTGGGTTCAGATGACGCAGAGCGAGTGTTTTAAAACCAAACTGATGGATTTGGAGGATATACCTCCTGCTTGCAGGGTTAAGGACATTTTATTTTTCTGGGTGGGATGTCCAGGTTTGCAACTAATTTAATGTCAAAACAATAAAAACTGTTAACTTTTAAACAATTATCAGATAAATAGAACGTTTTTCATAAATATGTATCTTTATATTTGTGAAAAAGAGAATTCTGAGAGAAAAAAAAAATTCTGGCAAATAATAATTATTTTTTTATTTACAAAGTAGAGACTACTTTACTGCATTGAAAATGTGATCTTATTTTAAGAACACAAATTGAGCCTGTGTGTAAAATTTAGGGGTATATAAATGAAATATAGCATCCATGCCTATGTTTTTTACTAGTTTATAATATATTTATAATAAGATATATTAGATATTTAGATATAGAGAGAGAGCAGAGGCACAAAGAAGCAGCCATTATTTGATGCCATGTTTGTACAGTAGAATTAACACACAAAACTAACTTAAAGTCATCTAATAGTGAAAATAAAACTAGTATTACAATTTTTACCACAAATTAGAGCCAATGAAAAAAATATTATTAGACACTGGACCGAGACCAAATGGCAGACTCAGTCATGTGACTCCAGATAGGAATTGCAAGACAATAATAATATCAGAGCAACGTTTCACTGTAAACAGGAATCAATAATGCAGCAAACAGGAAACAGCTCTGTGATGCTCCCAGTCTGCAGAGAAGAGATATGACATCACATAGGAACAACATGACACTTAGGCATCAGTTGTTATCATCTTGTGCTCTGAATTTTACTGTTAAAAATAATGATAATAATTACAATGATAATAATAATAATGTAACCTTTATTAATCACAATTTAGTCATACACAAAACAACAACAAAGTAACTGTCCCTAGGGAGCAGTGGGGATCCTCTGAAGCCTCCGGGGATAATTATGAATCCTTTACTTCCATAAACAACCCTGACACAAGTCTGTCGGTGAAATTCTGTCTACTTGGTATCTTGTAAATCAGCTCTGATACATTTATGAAGTTAGAAAGCATCATTATCAGCTTCACTATAAATATTAATATATAATATCTAACAGGCTATGATTGAATACCTTAGACTTTGCAGAGTTGTGGCTGGAACCTGTCTCACTTTCCTGCCCTGTTGTGTATTCATATCTCTGTTTGCATCAGAGTCGCTGTCATAAGTCTCTAGTGAGTTTTCAAATTCTTCGCCCTGCTGCTGGACTTAATCGCTGTTTAACAAATTTATCAAATGAACAAAACTCTATCCACGTTTCTTCCTTCTCATGGAAACCACATGTCTTCTATTCTTTCGATAGAAAAGTTTGTGATACACTGTAGCCCCTGTCGACACTGAGGGACTTTATTTACCAAAACTTTTACACAAAGACAGATTGCATTAGCAGAATCTCATCCTCCTCTTGGGAGTGTTCACAATCAAGGCTGGGCATTTAAGCAAACAACGCTACGCTAACTTTGCTCCTGCAGTCTCTCGTTGAAAGTGGAGACTGCAGAGATTACAAAGGAGCTTCAGTCAACCCACACATCAAACAAATCATGATTCATTTTTACTGATCAATATACACTCACATCTGTAATGTTAAAAACTATCTGATTTGTATGTGTTTATTTTGACACCCCTACGATATACCATTTGTAAATATATTTATCTAAAGGCGACCTTAATACGTGACGGGCCAATCAGTGCGCAGAAAATCATTCTGACATTTGGAGGCAACCTTCTATTGTTGGATCGGGGGGTGGGGATGAGCTCAGATGGTGTATTGGTGACATCAGTTTTGGACTGACAGAAGCTTTTTAATCAAAATGCATTGATTTTTAAATGATTATTTGTATTTATGAATCGAACAGTTTGTTACTGAAACTTTGTTTAGTTGGTAGTCTATTCAGTTTAGGTACAGAATTATCTCCATGCCTTGACAGCTGCTGGCGGTTACTAGCTCACGTCAATACACCCTTGTCCTCGTCAATCTCCCTTCTACTCAGGCTCCAGGACAACCGCTATCAACAAGCCCTATTCACTGATCAGTGTTCCACAGCAAGGCCACCATCCATCCCCTCAGCCCTATCTCCATATTTCCTCTGCCCAATAACTATCCCCACCCATTCCACCTCGCCCCTATTTCACTGGGGGTTTTTTTCAACTTCACCTCCCCCAGCAGCTCTCTCCAAAGAAAGATCGATTTAAGGGTTGCTATGGTATTGATGTAGTGTTAATCTAGAGAGGGCAGAGGTGATTGAAGAGTTATTGATCCTGTGTGGGTGAGATGTGATGTCACACCATGTTTTTTTTTTTCAAGAGTCTCACCACTGTGACTCTTATTGTCAGCATCGGTCACATGATAATAATCCCTTTCTCCCCTCTCCTCTCCTCTCCTCTCCTCTCCTCTCCTCTCCTCTCCTTTCCTCCTCCTTCTACTGTACTCTCATCCAGCCAAGACATGCTATCAAGCTCTTGTCGGTGCTGAACCAGATGCCTCAGAGACACGGTCCTGATACCTTCTTCAACTTTCCAGGACGCAGTGCAGCGGTGAGACGAAACCATGGAAAAATACAAAAAAACACTGAAAATTTGTTAATTGTACATTCAAATTACTAAGTTTTTTATTACTGATATTCTTTGTTGTATTTAAATTTTGGTTTGCCCTTTGAGGCATTAGTGCACAGTATGACTGAGTAACATGTTGAAACATCCTTCCCCAGGCCATAGCATTACCGCCAATCGCTAAATGGCCTTACCAGAACGGATTCACTATCAATACTTGGTTCAGACAGGATCCACTCAACAACATAAATGTGGATAAAGATAAACCGTACCTCTATTGGTAAGTAGAATGCTTTTCATTTGGCCTATACGTAAAATTTACTTGATTGTTAGCAGATAGTGGGACTGAATATCATCGTTTTTTTTTGGCAAGCGCAGCCACAGAAGAGTGTAATAGCAGATCAGTCAAAACATCCGTGGCAAACATACGATTTTGTGACTATTTTCCTCGTTCACTTACAGAACGACCTTGAAGAAATTCTTGCTTTTCTACTTAAGGTGGTTCATAAAAAAGCACAACTTCAGGAAATGTTACAATTTATGTATCAGGGTTGTTTCCTCTGTGACTTTCTGTTTAAAAAAGGAAGAACTGAACTGAACATGAGCGGGGCAGGTGAAGGAGGCTGTGCTGTACTTGATGAGAACGTATGAGAGCAGACTGTAAAACCATCATGTTTTTGCTCCGCATCTTCATCTTCCACATTAGCTGTCAACCGATTGGTGGGAAAGTGATGGAATACTAAAGTACAGATGATGGTTTTACCGTCTGATTAACTCAAGATGTTGAGACAAGCTTTTTTTTTATCAGTTTATCAGGAGTATTAATACGCACAATAGATTTTGGTTTCATTTGACATATCTCTTAAATGATGTCATTGTATCAGAAAAATTCTTCAAATTCTTGGTTCCAAACCAAAAGATTTTCACTTTACAATTATATGAAACAATGAAAAAGCAACACCTCTTCAAATTTTGGTCAGTGAAGTTTTGACATTGTTGTTTTATTAATTACTAAATCCCTGCTTCGGCAAACCAGGTGATAAACATTTAAATCTTGACAACATGTTCCTGATGTTTTAATCTACATCAGGAAAATCCTCCCACTTGGATTATGCTACTCGTTGCGCTCCACTGAAGCTCGCTGGGGTGTTGTATTCTTCATTTGTTAGTGTTGAAAGTGTGAGCCGTTAAGCACCATGAATTTTCATTTACTTTGACCTTTTACTTAATTGACCTCCTCTACTCTGCTCCTTGGCTTCTTCCCCCTAACTACTCACTCGGAGCACAAAAGTTTTGTGAAAGCGTGAGGGAGTGAGTTGTGTACAGGAAGAACTAAACACATCCATTTTCTATGGATAAATTCATAGAAATGAACCCCACCTCATGAAACGTGTCAGGGTGTATAACTGTTTCCTGTGTAATCATTTGCCAGGTTGTCATGGCAAGTGAGGATTGAGTAAGGGAGGGTGCCCTCCTCTTTTTCTCTGGCCGAGCTCTTATCATCCTCCCTCGAATGTAGCTGGTACTCCAGCTACCTGTGTTTCACAACAGGCTTCCAAGCTTTCAGGAAGGCAGTGATAAGGCACTGAACGCACTCCTCACACATACCAGGGATCCATTTGAGAAGGATTTATACCCGCTTTCTGGCTCTGCTGTTATGTGATCCATCTCAGCCTTTTTTAACCTCTGTTGTGAAGAGGCTTGGACGTGTGAGGTGGGATGGGTTCTACATAGATGTTTTCACCTGAATATGAGAAACAGTATGGAGAAATTGAAAGGACGGGGATTATAGCTTTTCCACAAACCTGTGTAATCAGCGACACCTGGGGTTGCAAAAATGAAAAAATATTTCTATTTCTAATTATTTTGTCTCATGCTTCTTTCTTCCTGCTTTGTTGTGGCTTAAATTGTGTGAGCGAGAATATGTGAGCGTTAAAGGTGCCAGCTTGTGTTTTGAGGCTTTTAAGGCAAATGTACCTGTGACTTCCTTCCTTTGATGTATTTTATCTTTTCCAGAAAATATACATTTTTATTTACAAAAAAAAAGGTTAAAATATAATTATTTGGTTTGCTTTCACGTCTGAATGTATAATGCGTCCGCACTGGTGGTAAATGTGTTGGAGGATTTTTACTTTCAAGTTGTTTGTCCCAGTGTTTTGAAGAATGTATATTTTTCACAAAAGGTTGGAAGTACCAATTTTATTTTGGTGGTTAAAGACTAAAAAGCTTTAGAACCCCTACACTAACCATGGCAATAACCCCACACAGATGACTGCAAGAATAAAATTATGAATTGATGACATTTTATATCTGAAACGTCAGATGATAACTCAAGTGAGACATCATAACATTCTGCAAAAATGCAGCAACAATACTGGAATTGGTGAACATATTCTGCTCATGGGTGGACACCAAATTACTGAAATCTTTGTGTGGGACACATCCTCATTTTAAAATACATAGCTTCTTCTTCTGTCACCTTCATTGACCAAGCATGAAAAAAGTAATTAAGGCATTTGACATATTTGACTTTGATTTTGTTTCTCTCGATGAACCTGCACAGTAGCAGACACAGCAGCAGTAGTTCACCTCAAACTCATTGGTTTTATCAATTCCACCGATCAGCCATAACATTATGAAAAAAAGTAATGTTATAAAATAACCATAAAATAAGCCTGCCTTATTTGTGTAGTTCCTGGGTTTAGCCATCAAAACTTCTCCGCGTGCACAGTGTTTTCTGAAACCTTTCTATTAAAACCAGCATTAATGGTACCAGCAATTTCTGCTACAGTAGCTGTTCTGTAAGATTGGACAACATAAATGTGGATTAGCCGTCACTCCCCCCAATTTTCAGTGAGCCTGAAACCAAAAACACCCAACAAGACCAGCAGTTTTGGAGAAGCTCTCACGCAGTTGTGTAGTTTGGTCTATGTCAACGTCCCACAGATCTTAACAGTTGTACGTTTTTTCCTGGTTCCCAAACATCAACTATAAGGGAGAAAATGTACGAGATAATCAGTATAATTATCTCATTACCACTGCACAAGTTGATGTGCAGTGGTAATGAGATAATTGTACTGATTATCTCGCTACCACTGCAACGACATAATCAGTAAAATTCTTCAATCAAGGTTTAGAGGTTGTAATGTTATGGCTGATCATACATCCATACAATACTGGGCTTCGTCAAACCATGTGACATAGCTCTTCTGGACAGTCTTTCATTGTAATTAATTAACTAGAAATCATACGTGTCAATATACACATAAGTTTGTGTTATCCAATAAAAGGCTTTTACCTATAATCCTTAAAAAACATGGATGTCAACAACAGGAAACTTTGATATGAAGAAGTAACGTCATTAAATTCCATTTAAAAAAATGAAAATCACTTTTTAAGAAAAATACTTCTTTTCAAACTCAATGTCAATGTTTCTCACAGCTTTCGCACCAGCAAAGGAATAGGTTACTCTGCGCACTTTGTGGGAAACTGTCTCATCGTGACGTCGTTGAAGTCCAAAGGAAAAGGCTTTCAGCACTGTGTGAAATATGATTTCCAGCCTCGCAAGGTAAAAAACCAAACTGACCTAAGCAAATATTAGTGTACTTTCTTGTCTGTGCATCTCTGTAATACCGCTTGTTAGATGTGACTATAGATGGTGTTTGTTAATTTAGACCTGAACACGGCTCCTCAGCCACATTCTGCCACAGTCCTTCACATAAACACCATTCACACACACCCCCAAACACACCCACACACATACACACACACACACACACACACACAAACACACACCACGTTCTCTTGATGAGATGGCCTTCTACAATTTTTGCTGATCTGCCAGAATGTGAAATGCTTAACAAAGTTCCCAGTGGTTCCATTTGATCAATTTACAAGTCAACATGTCTCCTAGCATTTTTTCCAGAGTCTGCATGTGTTTGTGTGCGCATGCATGTGTGGTATTGTCCACCAATATGCAGACTCTAGCAAAATTCTAGCTACTCCTCCTTCCTCCTGCTTAATAGGCTTCCTTCCCAGAAGCCTGTTTGCGAAGCTTTGAGGAAGAGTTCTGTTAAATGAATTAGTTTAACATATTGTTATCCTCCATGTTAGCTTAGCATCTAAATAGAGCTAACACTATCAGGGGAACCGTTTTCAGTGTTACATGAATTTTGACCAAGAAACCCAAAAACAAAAATGCAAACAACCCAGTTTGCTCACCACTGGCTTAGATAAGTCCGTCTCTCTCCTAGTTCTTAAGTCACTGTAACTCATTTTGGAATAAATGATGCAATGCATAGATGTAGTCAAGACAGGGTAATACTTTTAAAACACAGAAGAAATTTGATGTTCGACACATAAACCATAAATAAATACACAATAAACAAAAGATTTAATCCATTGATATTTGGCAGTATTTACTTTAATCAGAAAGTCCTTGATGAACAGTTAACACAATGGAGACGCCGCTTATATCAGAGCATCGAGTGAAACAAAGAAAATATCTGGTGAACGGTCACGTGCAAATATGTTCTGTCATCCCTTTCTGAGCCTGTTTTTCTTTTTCAGTGGTACATGATCAGCATCGTCCACATCTACAACCGTTGGAGGAACTCGGAGATCCGTTGCTATGTTAATGGTCAGCTGGTCTCCTATGGCGATATGGCCTGGCACGTCAACACCAATGATGTAAGACAACCCATCTTTATTTGGTCTTATGTGATTAAGATGTGTTTTTTTCATGACAGTGTTAATTTCACAAACCTGGAGATGGACAGTCAGTTTGGAATTGAGGTTATTTTTTCTCACAGTGCGCTCACTCACATCAGCGCTTTGTCAGCAAAGTTTGACAAATCAAATATGGAAGATAACAGTAACAACTACCAGCGGACACGAGGACAGAAACTAGGAAAATGCTTAAATCAAATCCTGTTTTTGGCTTCTTGCCATCAGCGTATTCACCACACCACTGTTACTGCAGCAAATAAAAAACAAAGTTTGTGGGAACACTAAAGATGTGCACCTCACAGGCGGTTTAATAATTATCTTTAAAAAGAAATCAGGCACATTTGAACTTTGATTTTCAGGTAATTTGCCTCTCATTCATCTCTGATAGGGTGCTTGTTGTATTCACATTTGGACAAACTGAGTTTTTCCAGTAGCTGAGGCATATTTGTCCTTGGACACAAAGTGTCTTATTATTAATTATGAAAATAAAAAAGTGTCAGTTATTCTATTATGGTTTGGTTATCAATATTAGTCTCATTATTCAACTGGTTCTAGGAAAGAAGAATTTAACTATATTTTATTCCAATCATATTTTTTTCTATCAGAACTTTTGCTGCCAGTCTCAGAAACTCAGTATTTTTTATTGGCTCCACTTAAACTTCCCTCCTATTGAGATTTTGGCAAACATTTGATGTTTGCCCTCTGCATTCATTAGCAGGTCTAGAGTCGCCCTTGGGCCCTGTTCCAGCACAGCTCGCCCAAACTCCCAACTTCAAACTTTTCCATTTAGCACGGGACCAGTAGTCTGACCCTTCGGCGGCACTATATCCTTCATTACAATTCCTTCCTGGGTGTCACGATGACATAGAAGCAATTACCAGGGCATGGCAATATTATCTGTAAGAAATACCTTGGCCTCGGTGTAAAATGTAACACGGAAAGACAAGTAAGTTTGTTTTGTCCCGAAGGATGAAGAAACGAATCAGAAGCAGAAAAGTAAAGATTTCATTCGTCTTAAGGGTGTGAGATGGATGGATGGGATAAAAGGAGTGGTAGCAGGTGATAGAAATGTTTGAAGACAGCAATGTGAAACTTTTCTTACCAAAGATCTTAATCTTGCCTGAAAATTGAGAAATGTGGCTGATTTTTTTTCCTGCGCAGGTTCAGCAGGAATTAGAAATCAGCTGGAATTAGCTTGGTTGTGTTGAACATTAGATAGACTACATAACACAGAAGAGAGTTTTGCTATCCTTGATTGCAGTAAATCAGGTCCACGAGTTACCAATCCCCCCTTGAAAGAAGTAGTTCATATTTTCTTTGTGTTTTTCCTTTTTCCAGAGCTACGACAAGTGTTTCTTGGGTTCATCAGAGACGGCGGATGCCAACCGAGTTTTTTGTGGTCAGTTAGGAGCCATCTATGTTTTCAGTGAAGCTCTCAACCCAGCTCAGATCTTCGCCATTCACCAACTTGGACCAGGATACAAGGTGAGCAACCAACTATATCCTACCTTATCACCCAGATAAGGTGAAACAGGAGTCTTGTTATTTCTTATAACCTACTGTTGTGTATATTATATATTATATATATATATATCTGTAAAATTTACTTTGGATCAATTTCATATGCTGGTTGGCAGGCAGAATATCTTGGCAACCCTGAGGATCATTTAAAGCTAGCTTTGCTTGTTCGAAGTTGTCAGCAAGAATTAGATGAGTACATTCATCTTTTGCTGTCATTTGCAAAAAAACAACCTCCTATTTCTGCCATTTTGTCCTAATGGATGGTAGATTGAAGTTTTTGTTGGTAATGTATGCCATTGTTTTGCATCCCATAGTTTCTCTCTGGATTAATGCAGCAGCATACAATACACACAATACAATCACAAATGGTTCCACAGCTCGGAGGTAAACCGGTGCCAACTGACCAAAGTGGAAAAGACTCTGCTGTGGCGATCCTAAATCAGAAGCAGCTAAAAGGAGGGAAAAAATAAACAACATGACTGCGGCACAGTGTAATATAACTTTCTGCCTTAATAATAATAATAATAATAATGATAAATTGAATTTATGGTGCACTTTACAAAGTGCTAGTTGTTACCTAATACTTTCTTTGAAAAGTACATTTTGGACTGATGCAAAACTAAACTCCAGAGAAACAACTTAAATAACAACTGTGTTCCTGTGAGGGGAAAAATGATACAACCCCAAATAATCAACTGACGCTTCATAATATAGGATGCTGATAGCATCAAAAAATCACCAATCTATTCCTCTTGGTCTGGCTACCAGCAACAACTGATGTGTCTCTATGACTCGCCAGCTGTCTGCCTCTTACTTCGGCAGAGTCGCATGCCTCAGGCTAATGAAGGGTTGTTTATGAGGGTGATCCGAAGAAGATTTCCCAACTATGAGGCTGCATGGATTTATGAGGCTTCTGATGTTTGCAAATAGCTGCTGGTCATTCACCAGCTCAAACGGGGCTTTTGTTACCATGACTTGAACTTGACGTGTAAGGAGAGATAGATCGTATGGCTTTCTCCATCATCGAGGTGCTATATTCATTCCTGCCTTTTTTTTCTTTTGCAATCATCCTCTATCCCGCAAACTCTTTTTTTTCTTCTTCCTCATATCAGATAATAAACTGCCCATTTTAGACTCAAGTTCTCACTCCTGTGAGGTTTGCCGTTTCTCAGACTTGAATACTGATTCGGCTGTCTGTCACAGCACAAAGGTTCCTGGGGCCGATCAGTCAGATGATTGCTTTTCTGCATGGCACAGAATGGGCCTCTCAGATGCCCAGAAGAGACCATTAAATGGCTCGGTTGTTTCAGAGCCTCAGGACCTGGTGCTGGTATTGCAGTGATGAGTCTGCAGGTTTTTCAGTAGGCTGAAGTAGACCGCCAGTAGAACTCGGAGCTTGTTTCACAAAGCTTCTCTCTCAATGTGAATATAGACCGGTCCTTGTTC
Source organism: Lophius americanus (assembly GCA_037951165.1). NCBI lineage: Eukaryota > Metazoa > Chordata > Actinopteri > Lophiiformes > Lophiidae > Lophius > Lophius americanus. The sequence goes on from JBBDHG010000061.1 coordinate 810,670, forward strand.
TGGTGACTTCACACAGATGCTGATGTGTAAAGATGAAAAGCTGTTCCAAGAGTACTGCCTAATCAGTGTTGAAGAGAACTGAAGCTATGCGTGTGTGTGTGTGCGCGGCTGTCTGTCTTCTTCTCAACCACTGTCAGTGTTACTGTTCAGTAATGAGCAGCAAAGAGTAGACAGAGACTCGCTCTGCTAAACAAGACGTCAGCGCAGTGAGAGTGCTCAAGGTTTTCTCACTCAATGCGCCTCATGATGGCCGACACGATGTGTGTACTGAATGTGTGTGCGTGTGCAGTTCAGCTCTGCCATGCTCTCCTAATGATGGGGAGCAGATAGAATATAACATCTTGTCTTTCTGTGTGGGTCATAGAAGGCTTTTCCTCTCTCTGTGTTCTGAGTGTGTACTGTCACACAGATGTTGTTGTCTTTGTTACTGGTGGCACTATTTATCAAGAGTCCAGCTGTTTCCATCCCCGAGCCCTGCCAACAATCTGGCCACAACGTATTTAATGGACTCTCTATCTGGACACCTGCATTGTGTGTGTGTGTGTGTCTGTGTGTGTGTGTGTCTGCGGGTATTGTGGATTAACACATGTCGTTTGTCGTTTGGCATTTAAATATCAAACCTTTAAGCATTTATAATTTCTGAAGAGGTGACTCAGAAATTGTCAAAGTACATGCTGTTTGTCAATAACTGGCCTAATTTTTAATATTGTTTACTTATTCTATGGTTAGTATTGGATTTTACTTTTGCGTTTGTGTTCCTGCATTAATATTTGGTGTCAATGCTGAAATAGATTTTGATTAATTCTTGTTTTCATTTATGTGATAAGTAACTTGTTTTTTAGAAACAACATTTTAGTCATCTTGTGGAAAATTCCACAAGCTTCCTCCAAGACTATTTGGAGATGCAGGGCTGCCAATGTTGGGCTGAATCTCTATATATCTACTCTAGGAATGTGTGCATGCGTGCATGCGTGCATGCGTGCATGTTTGTGTGTGTGTGTACATGTTTATGTGTGTGTTTTTGCTGTTATCACTGCAGTCCAGTGTCATATCTGAAGCTGCCAGGTGAGAGTTGTCGCTTTAAGTATCCCTGTGAGTATTTGTGTAACCAGGTGAGGTACAAGTATAAATCTATGTAGAGCGCTGTGAATATGTGCACTCTCCTTCACTCTTCCATGTTTCTCCCTCTGCCTGTCAAATCCCACTGTACATTTACAGAGTCAGCAAAGCTCTTTCACACACACTTCTTCTTTCAGCACTATAATATAAATACAAGCTCACATTTACACAGCAGCATCTATATTTGCAACTCACACACACTTGCACACTCACAGACTCACACACTTTGTAAATGCAACACAATAAATGGGCTTGCACAGCAAAAAATTGCGTCGTAAAAAGTGCATTACTTTCACATGCATAGGGTCAACTAACCTTCAAAGGACAACGTCACATGTCTTCTTTATTATAGCGCACAGTAATGAGAATCTTTTTAACACAGCTGTTAAATATATAAGCTCTTCAACAGTGCGTCATCAGCTCTTTTATTTCACTCAAGTAATATACTCACAAAACACAGATATAGGCACGCTGTCCTTACTTACCACTAATTGTTATTGGAAATAATGCTTTGCTGGCAAGAATGTGTATATGAGTGTTGTGTATAAATGTACTTCCTCTTTGGATCACAGGTTTGTACAAGAAAGCTTTGTGTGTTGCGAGTTAATCTGATCATTGGGAAGTGGAAAATCAAGTCAGATTTAAATTCAGCCCCTGGACAAGATAAGAACGTTACACTTTGGAGGGGCCGTGTTCTTCGGAGGCCTCCATTGTGCAGGGTGAAACTCAGTGCTGCATGTTTCAAACTGCTCAGGGCACATTTTCTGCATCAGACCTCAAATGAAATGTTAAGAACAAGAAGGGCCTGCAGTTCTGTGAGCAGCCCAGGGCTTTCCTGTGCAGTCAGGCAGAGCAAGGCACCTGGGGACCCAGCTAATCGAAGGGGAGAGCACAGTTTGCCTGAAGCTGTTGCTAAGGATGGGAGAGCGGCCCCCTGGTCTGTCCTCTGCATGGCTTCATGTGTACATTAACACTTGGACCCAAAGACCTTCACTGACATTTTCAGACAAATATAAAGATAGACGCAGACACAGCACTACAATATCTGCATGTCGTTTTTATTTATGATTGTGTTGGGTTAAAGTTGATTTTATAAGCCTGAGAAAGGAATTGCAAGAAGTGAGTGTGTGTTTCCTCAATAGTGCATGTTTTGCTTGTAGACAACAAAGATAGAAGACTTGGAGCTCTGAGTTTGCTCCTAAAAAAACCTCCATCACACACACAAATACACACATACACACACACACGCACAAACGCGCAATGTCCATTCCCACTCTCCTTCTCTTATTGTGGGGTAATTGAATTAGTGGATGGGTTAGCGCTGTGTTCATCAGGCTAATGCTGTGTTGTTTACCCGCAGCTCATGCTGTAATTGTTCAGGCTGTGTTTTTGGTGTTGAGCCTGAGCGTGATACACACACACACATCGTCTCGGGACCAGCCATTTGTCCATCTGATTATAAGCTCTTCTCATGCAACACTTGACATCCTCTTTTTCTATCTCCACCACTGCAGAGCACTTTCAAGTTTAAGTCAGAAAGTGACATCCACCTCGCTGAGCATCACAAGCAGGTGCTGTACGACGGTAAGCTGGCCAGCTCCATCTCCTTCACCTACAACGCCAAGGCGACGGATGCCCAACTCTGCCTAGAGTCTTCACCCCGGGAAAACCCCTCAATCTTCGTCCACTCACCACATGCCCTCATGCTCCAGGTCAGTCCGGTTGGTTCTTCATCACTACTCCTATCCTTTGAAACACTGTCTCACAGAGTCATCTCTGAGTGTTTGAAGGGAAATGAAATGGCAGTTAGGCAACATTCACACTACTAGTCTTAACGCTCAATTCTGATTTTTTTCTTGGATAGGATTTTTCCCATTACTCTGAAAATGTGTCCTTTATCAGAGTCCACTATGGACAACCCACGGCGCTAAACTGAGCCGCATGTGCAAAAGAACAGAAACAAAGATTTCACATGCAGTCAATACAGAAGCAAAATGGAAGCCAGTAAATTAGGTTAGAACGCTTTGGTTTATAGTGAAAGTGTTACTAGTGATGTTTCTAGTGTTGTTTAGGAGTGAAAATCGACTCTCGCCGGCGCAGCCTCATGATGAATGTCGACGGAAGATGACGTTGAAGTCGCATTAATGCCGATCTGATGGTTCAGACTGGGGTCTCATTGAAAGAATGCAATGAATCCGGCCCGTGTCGGATTTAGGACCACATATGGAAGTGGCCAAAATCGGAACTGGAAAAAAAAACCTGATTCCATTCAGTTTGTGCTGTTCACACTGCCATGAAAAATTCACTTATGAGCAAAAAATCAGATCTGGGCCCCATTTTTCCCACAGTTTGAACTAAGTCTCATTATCAGGTTAGTTTGTAACTGGTTACATTTGTGAAAAATCTGTAATATTCACCCTGTCTGGAGTACTGTAGATGTTTATTCAAAAAGACCCTCACAGGTTTTTATTTTTGGTGAGACTCTCAGCTCTTGTTTTCAACTTCCTTTCGTTGACATTTCCTGTTGGTACTTGTATTTAAGAAAATTTCTTTCCAGTTGTCCGCCATTTAAGTTTGCTAAGGCTCTGCCATGCTTATGGTTCATCAAAGCTAAATTGTTTTATAATCATACTATTTTTTATTAGTAAAGATCACGTAGTCATCTTTTTTTAATATCAAATTATTCATTATTTCCCTCTGAATTGCAAGTTAATAGTTTATATTATCATAAAGCATTCAAAAAATATTTAAATTTAGGAGAATTATAAACACTAAAGTATTACAAATGTTGTCTTTATAACAATAAAGAACAATACTTACATACATTTTGTCTTTTTGGCTCAGTTGTACTTTTTTGAGCTCAAATTTCCATGTAAATGTAAAGTAACGCTGTCGTTGAGGCCAGGCGTGGATTTAATTCACCATTCAGCCACAACATTAACATCAGTTACCGGTTCTAATAATTCTAATGCAGCTGTTTTCTGTTGACTTGAGATTAGAGACACAAATATAAACATAGAGCAAACATTATAATATTATAAATGATTAAAGATATAATATATATCGTCAGACACAATATTATCACTGATAACTGGTGTAATGTTGTGGCTGAACGGTGTTAGTCTCCACAAAGAGATCATTTCTAATGACAGTGAGCATGTGTTTGTGTGTGCGTGTGTGTGTCTCTGCCAGCTCTAACTGTTTGTATCTGTCTTACAGGATGTGAAGGCAATCGTTACCCACTCCATCCACAGTGCCATTCACTCTATAGGAGGCATCCAGGTCCTCTTCCCTCTCTTTGCTCAGCTGGACTACAAACAGCTCAATGACTGCAGCGTGGACACCACAGTCTGGTGAGGCGTCGAACAAAAATAAACCCAGTCACTTAGGGTAATTCAGTGATAGACAGAGTTTATTTGGTTGTTAGAACAGTATGAAGGCTTCAAAATCTAAAAAAAACACACATTAAGTTTAATGTGCAACTTGACGTCAGCTTATCAAAAGAATGGACCAAAAATAAAGGAAGTAATGGTAAAATATGTGAAACGAAAGAAGAGATTATGAGTAGCTTCAAATGAAGAATCTTACATATACGTATATGCGTGAGAATTATCTTTTCCAATTATGCAGCATAGAAGGAACAGAAAAACGGCGTTTAAGTGTGAAAGAAGGTGGATTATGTGGTTCTCCTCGGAGCCATTCGTGTCTCTGTTGTTCTCACTGCAAGATCATCCTGTTAACACCTCCACCATCATATGAGCCTTCATACTACTCCTCATCAGGCTGCATTTCCACATCACGAAATCTGCTGTCAGAATGTTCATCAAAAATAATCAGGGACATTATGTGAGCAAACAAAAATACATCTGCTCATTAAAATGAATGATGGTGGATATGTATACAGGGAGAGGTGAAGCGAACATGGAACATATTTTCTTGTGTGTTTACTTGCACACTGCGTCACACAGCATCGCTGCTACATGTGTGTTTAATGTCTCTGTTGCAGTGCCACTCTGCTGGCCTTCCTGGTAGAGCTGTTGAAGAGCTCAGTGGCCATGCAGGAACAAATGCTGGGAGGGAAGGGCTTCCTTGTGATTGGATATCTGCTTGAGAAGGTTAGTAAAAGCGCTCAATAATAGGTTTTCGTCCATGTACATGTTGTTGGGTGATTAACCTCCATTTTCTTTTACCATGACCTCCACCAAAGCTCTTGAGGCCTCTTTGGCCTTCCGTTTGTAATGAATGTGTAATTGCATACATGACCTTATGTTCCAATAGCTTAAGACTAATGTTTATCCTTTGTGTATAAGCTACAGCTTGGTAAAACTATCATCTTATAAAACAACACATTTTAATGTTCAGTTTTTATTTGCATGAGTTTGGCAAAAGTAAAATAAAGGTGTATCTTATATGACGATACAATTCAGCAACAGCACCAAAGAAATCAAAGTGTTGATATTAAGCCTAAGATTACGCAATGGAAAAAAATTATTTTATTTTTATCTTGACTAAATTGAACTCATTGTACTTGTCTGTGCATGACGAGCCCAACAGTAACCAGGGCAACTAAGAACCTACTGTGCTGTATGGATGCTGCCTTCTTTTGTAACACTTTAAACAAACTTTTAAACTGTCTTTTTGGCTCAGTTGTAGTTTTCTGAGCTCAAATTTCCTTGAAAATGTAAAGTAATGCTGTCGTTGAGGCCAGGCGTGGATTTAATTCACCATTCAGCCACAACATTAACACCAGTTACCGGTTCTAATAATTCTAATGCAGCTGTTTTCTGTTGAATTGAGATGAGAGACACAAATATAAACATAGATCATACATTATAATATTACAGTTACATAAATGATGAAAGATATAATATACATCATCAGCCACAATGTTATAACTGACTGCTTGACGGTTTGAACACACTAAAACAGGCTTTAGTGGGACCATTTAGTGTGGTTAAATCACATCTCCTACTTCCTTTTTCTGTTCAGTCATCCCGAGTCCACATCACAAGGGCGGTGCTTGAACAGTTCTTGTCCTTCGCCAAGTATCTGGATGGTTTACCTCATGGGGCGCCACTCCTCAAACAGCTATGTGACCATGTCCTCTTCAACGCTGCCATCTGGATACACACCCCTGCCAAGGTCTGTTTATTTGTGTGCATCTACTGAATATATGTATGTGTGCGTGTGTGTGTTTATATTACCTTGCAACAAGAAAAACCCCAAAACAAAACATAGAATGATGAATGATGGTCTAATAATAGAACTCTTTGAGGTGACAGGTACAAAAGACAGGAAAGAGGTAGAATCTCGAAGGAATTTATTTTTTCCTATAATGTCCAGGAGGGGATTGTTTTTTTTAAATTTAAAGGAGAATTGAGAAAAGCAAGTAGCCTAAAATGAAGATGAAGGAGCGACTGACACCTCAGTGACCATTGCCCTTTTCAGTAATATAACAAAGGAGATTGCAGGACATAGAGGGAGAAGCTGGTACATCATGCAGGGAAAAGGACAGAACACCAAAGCAAAGAAAACAAAGAAAAAAAGTGACATTTGAAAAGACCGCAGAACAGGGGAGAGAAGTGTTGGACTTCTTCGGCCTCTCAGTCTGATCTAGATGTGAATGTTCTTGGCATTCCCGCAGGGCCAGTCATCCCTCGATTCCATTATTTTCAGAACTTCCTTAATCTCTTGTCTTCTCCCCTCTGACCCTGAGATGCGATTGGCTCCTGGTTATAGCCACACTGTTGTCCTCCGGTAGAATGTGAGTTAATGTGCATTTAATGGCGAACTGTGTTTGTACCTCTGAGTACCAATTCAAAAAATTATGATGAATTCCCTGTAAGCATTCATTAATGAGCTCAAGACAGGCATAATAAACAAACAGCGCAACAAGACAAACAAGGAACCAACTTTGAATCCTTCAATCTTACTTCCGTTCTAAAATTTGTCCCTCTCACTGAGCTTTATTATTTTCTCAGGGTATATTACCACCTTCATTATTAGAGGAATAGCCTTGGTCATACTCTGGACTTAATGTAACACTTGAAGAAATCAGATCTGAATCTCGTCTCTCATACAATGACTTTTCTTTTTTACCTAGTCCTTGTGGTAAACACAGTCTTTGCAGTGAGGGATTACAAACTCCTGATGCTGCAGTGTGACCCAGGGTGTCGTGTCAGATTCAAGAAATCTCGGAAACTCGTTTCTAAATCGCAGCTGATAAACACATCAGCTAAGTGTGGGAAATTTAATGTAATTGAAGCCACTTAAATCGACTCAAGTGCAACCCAGCATTCTAGATGAGCTGCAAAGCTGTACGTCCAAGCCGCTGCACTAATTTCATGGGCTTAACAGCCTCGTTAAGGCTGGTCCTCAGCGCCGTGGTCACTCTAATGAGCTCAGAGATATGTGAGCAAGGTCTGCATGGGAGCGATGCAAAAAATCGATTACATGAATATTTAGAATGAAAAAAATAGGGGAATAGCAGGGGGGCAGGAAATGAGAAAGGAGGGGAATAAGGAGTAAATGAATGCCTTTCTTAATTTCCATTACTTACGCTTTCCTTTCCATTACGCTCCTCAGATGTTTGAAAGCTTCAGGAAAAAAAAAAATATATCAAAAATTACAGGAGCAGAAAACATCAATGCTTCGTTGGGGGAAGTTTCCTTTCATTCCCCCGTGGCTGCATTTTCACAATAAAAATGCTTTCTGTTTCACAAAGATGATTCGTTTCTCCCCAGCAGGTGTCTGACAGTTTGTATTTGTCTGTTGATCTTCCTGGGTGTGTATGTGTCTATCTCCTGTTTGAATGGATAAATGTGCGAACAGGTCCAGCTGTCCCTCTACACGTATCTGTCATCAGAGTTTATCGGCACAGCCACCATCTACACCACCATCCGCCGTGTCGGCACCGTCCTACAGCTCATGCACACCCTTAAGTACTACTACTGGGCAATCAACCCACTGGAGTGCAGTGGAATCAACCCCAAAGGTCTTGGTACGTTCATGCGTGAGAATAGTTTTCACACAAAGGCATTCTCATTGTAAGAAATACACCACTACAGATTTAAAGATGCTACTTCTGGCTTTGTATTACAGATTTTGCCATAAAGTGTATCTAGTGACACATATCAGGATCTCCAACCTGATATTTTAACATCTTCTCATTCATTATCAAAAAGTTACTATTTAACAAACTCATTTTAATAAGACATTTGTGTATTTAAATGCAAATTAATATGTATTTATATTATCAATTACTCCGTCTATTTTTCCATGAATCCATTCGCAGCTCAATTCATCCTTCCTTCCTTCCTTTATGATTGCATAAGTTTACGGTTGGCTGGAAACTCAAAAGAGTTTATTCACTACTTTGATTTAAAAAAAAAAAATAATAATCCCTAAAAAAGAACAAAAGTTCCTTTAACATCAAAAAATGCATAAATTGGTCATTTGCTTTTTGTACAAAAAAAAGAAAAATCTAACTATTGATGAGAGAATGCAATGAAGGTCAGCTTAGATTTTGACATAGAAATATGTTGGCGGAGGTAAACTGTGTCATGTCGTGTCATTCTCATTCGTCCACCGGCAGATATTCACAGATTTTATCCATGATAATGCTGTTTGATGGCCAAACAAAGGTCAATTGTGCAGATGAATTCATTGCCTGGGGCTGCAATCACAGCTATCAGCATTAAATGGATGGGGCTGATCACATGGCATAAATTACAGTGCGATGCATTGGTCAAATAAAAATGATAATGTTTATTTTATTGCCCAACAGTGTTTGCAGTTTCAAAAATAAATGAAGCACAAACGGCTGAACATAATTAAATTACTTGAATCAAGATGGAGTTATTAATATAGATGGACTATTACCAACATTTATTTAAGCTTCTACTTTGATATGTAATTTTAACTCCCATAAGTCATGGGGAATGTCCTCCGGAAGACTTAATCCACGGTACATACCACAGAAAGAACTGAAAAAAACCCTCGCAATTAGTAGATATTCTGGAGAATAACCACTGTTTCTGTTAAACATACAAACAGAATATACCCAAAAGACAAACTATATTTAGACTACTATCAATCATGAGGTGAGCATAACTATCCTATTTAAAATGCATTTACAGTTAGTGTTTATTGTTGTGTTGTTTAAAATATTAATTTGAATCTTCCTTGTCTCGATGTCTGGAAATAGTCGATACAAATCTCCTCAAAAACAGAATTCGGAAATAAATGAAATGTCGGAAGTGCTTTCTTGGGACTAATAAAGTTTGCATCACATAACAGGTTAATTGGTTCAGTCTGCTTGTGTTTACATTTTAAGCTTCATGGAGTGTTTTGTCATGTCAGTTTGCTCAAACTTTCTCTTAGCAACAGAATTTAGCTAAATGGAGTCTCTATTCCAGTAATTTACAGATAACTATCATCTTGACCATGAATTGTGGCTCATATTGTGCCACTATATGAGCCGGTATCTTTGCACCAAATCTGGTTTATCTTTTTAAGTGCAGATTAATCCTCAGTTTTAAAAAAAGAGTCCATTTCATGTTTTTCATGAAAAAGAGGAAGAAGCGGTTTGTATCTACGTGAGAAATATGTGAAGTTTTAATACTGTTCCCGCACAGTGGCTGGAAATTAGTCGTGGCAGAGTAGATAACTTGTAGATAAATAGATGGGGTGTTTTTTCTCGCTTGGCCCTAACACTTTTATCACTGTTGAACTGTGACACTTCCTAGAACTTATTTTGACTTGGTATTTATTCTACATAGTCATCTTTTAGATGCAGCAAATATTAACTGCTGTTTATTGTAGACAGATAAGCAGTTATCATGGAATGAGAGATTTGTGAGATTAGCATAGTATTTCCAAAACAGTCTTATCAGAAAAAGCTGAAAAAAGCCTCCTGAAGACATAAATTCAATAATCACAGAGATTTGAATAAGTAAACTAATGTTTGATGGATTTGAAGGGTTGTCTAGATTGGCAGGATAAGATACATACATGTATTTACCGAGTGTCCACTGTTGAAGGGGAAGACTGAGCAGCTGTATAACATAATTGTTTTTCTGTGTATTTGAATGTGATTAAGACCATTGCACAAAAGGGGCGTAAATGTTTTTTTTTTCCTGTAACATAATTGTTTCTTCAGAGGAATAAGAGTGCTGTGACAGAAATCAAATTTGCTTACATTTTAATCTGAAGAGTGCACATCCCTTTTTGCTTCCTATTAAAAGCAACATATTTGGAAAGATTTAGCCATATTTGAAAAAGAATTTCAGTTAAGGAGCACTTGATATTCCAAACACTGCGCAGCATCAAATCAGATTTGGTGCATTCGCTGCCTCCGTAATTCAATAGAGAGGAGTGTTAACAAAGCGACTGTTTCCAGAGCCTCCGAGAAGTCAGAGCGGGCATTTCACTTTAATCAACCACTTCTTTTACCAGAGACCCTCCACTGAATATGAGAATGCATCCTGGGTCGCCATGGCAACAGACTGGTTTGATTGGCAGATCTAAGGGGGGCATTTGGAATTTGTAATCAGTGACTGTCTGGCTTCATTTCGGTTTGGCAATATTGCTGAAGACAATAAAAGAAGCGCTGAAAACATTTGCGATTAGCCTCAAGTACTGCCTGCTGTTGAAAGTTAACAGAAGTACTATTTGTGGTCTAGAAATCTGCGTTTGTGAACAGTATGCTTGACTATACAGAAAGAATGTGATATCCAGTGATGGAATCAATTTGCATAGTAATCAGCAGATATTTGGACCATAACAATAGGCTTTGTGGTCAGAAATGAATTAAACCATATTTAATCTTTTGATCTCTGTTTGAAGTAATGAATGAACAAATGAAGAGGACTTTCGCATTCATATATTTTTACCCTGCAGGGACTTAAAATTCCCTCCAAGTTTTCCTTGTATTTCACAAATAACTCTCTTTGATGTAGATTAAATTAGCAATAAAAAGGGACACTTTGCATTGTTTCACAAAAATCCCTCAAGCCTTTTGAAATAGTCGGACACACTGCCATTGAACCCAGCATCCTTATTATGAAAAAATGCAGACAGAGCTTTTGTTTTTCTTTACTTTTTTGCAGTTTCTAAAAGACATATTCTGCAAACATTGCTCATATTACTTTTTGTGTTATTTATTTAAAAAGAAAATTTATTTCATACCCTGTTATTTATTAACGTGACATAACATTAACGTCAAAAATAAACAAGTAAAACAGAAATCCACTACATATTTAGATTAAATCAGTTATCTAGTGGTTTAAAGCCTCTCAAACTGAGGACAGACATAAACACACACAAATAATGTGCACACACGCTCACAAAAGTGACTTTGTGATTTTCACAAATAGCTGGATACAACGGTTGAATCCGCATAGAAGGAGTATACGAGCAAGTAAATTAATTTGATTACAGAGAAGCAGCAGTTTCAGTTGGAAATATAATCTTTATTCAAATGCCCTAAAGCCCATCAAAGGGGATTTGCACCTGATGCCTCTGCGCTTTTACTCGACACAGAGCTGCTGGGTAACCTTGATGGATGGTGATTGTCACCACTCCACCAACATGCAGCAGCTTGTCGCGCGCTGATGATGGATCACAAGGGATCGCTTCGGTGTCATGTTTGGGCTTTGAGAAGAACAGGCAAACCGACTGACACTTACACGCTAAAATAATCCGAGGTCAGCAGAGCAAGCCAGAGATACATCAAGGGAAGTGTTGCATCTTCTTCCGCTCACGGTTTTAAGGAAGCTTATTTCCACTGGTTTGCTAGTCAGATGTCCGATTAAATGTTCTGAATGATGAATTTGAGTGAGAACTAATTAAAACTGTTTCCTGGTGTAGTACTCTCACTTTCTTTGTAAGCTTAAAATAAGGCCATTTCATACAACCGACGCAGCAAAGTTTAGAGTGGAAAATGCACACCAGCCAAACATCCTAAATTTTGACTGTTGTCGAATTAAATTAGAAGATAAGAAGGTAAGAAGAAACAGATTTCTCTTGAGAAAGCAGAGTGCTGATGAAAACAGGTTTATGTACCGGTTATTTACTGACTGCTTGTTTTCTAAGGACAAGATACCGGGTGATTCACAAAGTAGTGGGAGGAAAAGCTAATTTTACTGACTGCAGTGGCCACAGGAAGCATTAAAGAAAATTCTATTCATCATTTACACCATTATGCTACGTATTTTATCAGTCCATTATTTGGCGGCCATTATGTGCTGATTCATCACAGCACTAAGCTTCAAGAGGATCTTGAGTACCAATTACTCTTCAAAAATAAATAAATCACGATTGTAAAATTGAACTCCTGCATCCTAGAAGTCCGCTTTCTCTTCACCATGTGCCGTTATGCCATCTTTCAGATCGAAAAGACAGTTTTCTGCTCAAGCTATATGCCGCCATATTTCTTAATGTAAACAAACAAACTAAACTAAATCTGTAAGATCTCTTTTCATCTCCTACCGCACACTTTTAAGGATTTAGAGGTTTGTGGGAGATATGAATAAGGGCGAAGGGATGTAAATAGAGGCCATGACATCATAACCCACAGGAGAAACGGACTGACGTCGGAAGTATCTGTGTTTTTACTTTGATAATTCTTTGTCGCATAGCAAACAAACAAACAAACCAGATCCAGAGTTTTAGAACAAACATTGTTTGATTGGATCATTCAAGCTATCAATCACGTTTTTATAAATTGGTATGTTGTTGCTTTAATCAGTTAGATTACCACTACTATAAAATGTGCAGATGCCAAATGCATCTGGAGCTGATGACAGCGATTCAAAGCTCAATCACAGAGACTGTGTGTTTGTGTTTTCTTCGTTTCCTCTCCAAAGTCAATAAAACCCTGTATCAGTAAACAGTCTTACTCCGACTGTGGTTAAGACTCTTTTTAGCGGATTATTATCATGCATTAAATAGATTTTTAACATAAGATGATTATTTTGTTTGTTCATCTTTGTGTAGAGGGACCACGACCATCCCAAAAGGAGATAATATCCCTCAGAGCCTTCATGCTTCTCTTCCTCAAACAACTCATACTCAAGGTACAGTGAGAGAAATGGATCGCTGTTATCTTTATCATTATCTTCAAGTTGCAAAAAATCCCTTCAGTTCTTTGTTCCCGCTGTTATTCTTTTGAGTTCATGGAAAGGCTGGATGTGTCTGTGTGGAGAATTGTATTATAGATCAGCAGCTTTAATGAAGTGCTGTAGTTGTTTTTTTTGTTTGTGTGCGCTTTTATTGATTTCCTGCATTTACGTGTGTGTGTGTGTGTGTGTGTGTGTGTGTGTTAGTTTGTTGTGGATTCACAGTTAAGATTCATGAACCTAAAACAGGATTAATGAAGCCATCTGAGGTTGAAGCGACGTAAAAACAACTGAATATGTCTGCTTCTTTTTTTTGTACAGGACCGGGGTGTGAAGGAAGATGAGCTACAGAGTATTCTCAATTACTTATTGACCATGCATGAGGTAAGTGTCAGACTTCAGCATCTTTGTCTCAATAGACAGAGACAGGAAGGGCAGAACAAAAAACCGAGGATGAAAGGAGTCAAGAGGAGTTGACAGATAAATGTGTGGGCTGGAATTATTTAAATGACTGCGTTAGCTTTACTTCTGTGACAGCATGAAAAATGGAACAACAATGAACAATTATATCAATTGTATATTCTTTCTGTAACAATTCTATATATCCTTGCCTTAAAATAGCACCTGCTCCTCCGCATTACACCTCCCCCTCTCCCTCCGCCTCCCCCATCCCCGCCCCTAATCCACCTCCTCAACTCTCTTTGTCTCCCTAACCTTTGATTCCTGCGTCTCTTTCGGCCTCCTTTTCCTGCTTTGTTCACTTGTCCAACTTTCCTCCTGTTTCTCTGTAGGATGAGAACATCCACGATGTTCTCCAGCTGTTGGTGGCTCTTATGTCTGAACACCCAGCGTCTATGATCCCAGCATTTGACCAGAGAAATGGAATAAGGTGAATGCTGTCCACAAATACAAAGATTGTATTCACTACTGAAATGAAAAACATTATGTTGTCAATTCTGATTCTGTTCCTTGTCCAGCTGATATGGCTGAAAAAAAACATGTGTTATTTAATACTAATGAAAATATCTATTTAAAAACAAATTAAGATTTAGAGTTTAACTTTTATTTCACACATGTTTCTACATTGAACAACCAAAGACTAAAGTGGAGCTTTACATAACTATTGCTGCTCATTTAAATATGACAGTTAGGCTTTAAAATGAGTTTGAATAACTGCTTTAATATTTTTCTGTTCTGTCTGACACTCTCATGATTATGTACACATAATCCTGTGAATGAATGAATCAATTTTACAAACAAGTATGACTTTGATTTTCCTTCACATTTGACAACTCTTCAATCATTATAGACGTATTATTGATCCCAAATTCCGTTCATATTGTTCTTAAAAAGATCTTTGAAAAAGTCTGAAGGTTTTTATTCCAAACATTTCAATTACTATCCAGTATATGTTTACACTTTTTCTGAAAGAACTTTTATGGTTGGTATTTTTCTATTTCCATGGTAACAAGTGGAATTTTGCCTTATTGTGGGCGTGGGATTTGTCCCGGACGAGGGTTTCCAGGTTTCCGTAAATAACTTATTTCTGTCCTTCTACAGTTAATAAAAAAATAAAAATGAATACTTTTGTCTAGCAGACATAACAAGCATATTTTACAGTATGGTTCATATTGTGCATATATGTTCAGCCAAAAAACTGATATGGCAAATACTGTGTAAGGGTAGGGTCAAACAGTAAACTGTTTTCTTCAATAAGCTCACTCCTTTGCAGGAAGTGCTACAGTTTAGGGATTTTTTCTTACTTTGAGGTTTACTGAGTAACAGATAGCAGGTGTTTCCTGCTCACAGAAGAACCTCTCAGCCTTCATGAAAAGTTATAGAATCCCTCCAATGAAATGTAATAAATAGGCTGTGTGTTTGACTGTTACAGGGTAATCTGTAAGCTTCTTGCCTCAAAGAGCGAGAGTATCCGGGTCCAAGCCCTCAAGGTCCTGGGCTACTTCCTCAAGCACCTGGGTCACAAGTCAGTTCCTATTCTCCAGTCTTCGTAGCTCTTCTACATTTCCTTTTTGTGTTGTAATGTGCGCAATTTATTCATGAATCATTGAGAAAAAGAAACACTTAAAACTCTTCTCATCTGTTTGGTGAGACTAAGATGCCTCATAAGCAGGTCTGAGTGTGAGAAAAAGCTGCAGTAGAAAAAGAAAAACTACAGCAGTGTGGCTTCCAGTGAGCCTTCAGAATGTTTGTTTGTGTGTTGGCGAAGATAATGTCCTCATCATGGAGTCCAGACGGAATAATCATTCTGACAGTGTGCACTGACAGGGAGGTGGAACCTTGATGAGCAGCAATGAATGCGGGGGGATTTATTCATCCCATGTGGCACACTTACCTCTTGCTGAATGACATGGGAGCAGGCTGCAAAACTGCACCTGAGCCCCGTACCTTCATTGCCCCCCCCCTCCTACTTAACATCTGCTTGCACCAAATTTCCGGTGGAGCTGTCTCTTTAAATCTATGCGCCATTTTACTTCTGGATATGTGAGATTGATCTGGATAATAATTTCCACAATATAGACAAACACTTTTAAGTCTTAAAGATACATTTCAACATATTTTTTTGAATAGTTCCAAAGTCAGTTCAATGTAATCTCAGTCATAACCTCCATTTTATATTTTCTCTTTGAGTTTTTCAATTAATGATTTAAATATATAATGAATAATAATATTACTATTTCCATATAAAAGAATGGGTTTGGCTCCTACATGAATAATCCATGTCAATGGTCACTCATGACCCACTTGAGGTGTGCTGCGTGTGATGCAGCTGACAGCCATCCAGAGATAAATGATCCCCCTTGTTAATTTAACTTTCTGCAAAATGTCATCAAATTTGTCAAAGGATTTTCATAAAACGTTCCGTAGGCGTGGATCTCGGACAACGGAATACTAGTTTTGTCAGGAATAACTTAGTTTTGATCTGGATCTGGGCCGCATGCAAACTCATCTTACTTTCCTCAGCATTAAAATCCAAGTGAAAGACAAAGGAGTGACCGGTTCTTGATGTTCCAACCATCTGCATAATTGGGTTAAGATGGTATTCTGGATCTAGGAGCTAAAATTCATATTTGAGGGGGGAAGTGCACTGTATAGTGGGTCATAATGTGGTAACATAGAGGAGTAGAGACATGGCACTTATTCTAACAATATGTGACTGAGATAATAGAGATTCATTAATTCATAAGCTAAACTTGAGATAATAAACACCTGACTCCAATAAATCTCAGTAAAGCAGTGATACATTTTGTTTTGGCAGCCTTGAAACTATTATCTATTAGCTCAGTTTTAAGTGGCATTGGCATTGCCCAGGTACTCTCTACTTTTATAATTGTTTTGATTTATTTGCGACATTGCTGGACTTCAAACTTTGACAAGTAGATTGCAGCCTCCCTGTAATGACAGCAAAAGGTCAGGACTGTAGAAAAACACATATAATATACACCGCTGTCTCTTCCATCTCTCTCTTCTGTTCTTGGTCTGTCATGGATGTAAAAAGAGCTGCAGGTCTGTGTGTTTCTCTGATGAAGAGGGTTTCTTTGTGCACAAACAGAGCAAAGAGCCCAAGCTTGACTTTAGCTGCATTCACACAAAATCTGGCTTTCCACCAGGGTTTCATAGAGCTTTATTATTTTCGATTAATTCATTCTGAAATACACATCTCTTACTCAAGCAACCCCGATTTCTGAGCCTCTAAGGTAAAAAAGGATTTTAAAAACACACAGTTTTTTTTGCCCACTGGCAAGGTTAATAGCCCAGCTTACTCATCTGCAGACGTATGAGCGTTGCTCCAGTAACTCAGACAGTGTTATATGATAATAGCTTTTGTTCATTCCATTTGTTGGTATTCAATTTTCATCCTCTCCGCGCCTATCATGTCTGACAAGGCCTTACTGTGCTGCCTGCCCATATTAAACCATCATGAGATCATTGAAAACAACGTCAATATCATCTGTCTTAAACTGGGCCTATGGGTGTGTTTTCCTCCAGGAGGAAGGTGGAGATCATGCACACACACAGTCTGTTCACACTGCTGGGAGAGAGGCTGATGATGCATACCAACACTGTCTCTATCACCACCTACAACACTCTGTATGAGGTAAGTGATTATTTTGCAGTGGCTCATTTAAAGGTTTCTTATTTAAAGCAACAAGAACACCCCTGTAGTCATTTAGACATTTAATTGTAAATGTTCTTTCAATGCAGATTCTGACAGAGCAGGTTTGTACTCAGGTGGTTCACAAGCCCCATCCTGAACCAGACTCCACTGTCAAGATCCAGAATCCCAGTAAGCACTTGAATCCTTCTGCTTCCATTCATCTGGCTCTGTGTTCTGTTCTGTCTACCAATAATGCATTGTTGCTTTAAAGGAAGTAAATAAGGAATTAGAAGTCCCCTCTCTTCTTCATGTGTCTTGCTCTTTGCTATATAGTTGCTTCCTCATTTCCTGATTTTTGCCACCCATACAGTGATTCTAAAGGTAGTCGCCACCCTGCTGAAGAACTCTTCTCCCAGCACTGAGCTGATGGAAGTCAGGAGACTATTCCTTTCCGATATGATAAAGCTATTCAGTAACAGTCGCGAGAACCGACGGTAAGAGCGCGCCCTACAAAGTCATCTTCTTCTTATAACCATTGGTATATTTTGATATGAAGCTAGTGAAGCAGCTCCACTCACATACATTGCCTGTGTTGTGTATCAGCTGCCTCCTGCAGTGCTCCGTCTGGCAGGACTGGATGTTCTCCCTCGGATACATCAACCCCAAGAACCCAGAGGAGCAGAAAATAACCGAGATGGTTTATAACATTTTTAGGATACTTCTCTACCATGCCATCAAATATGAATGGGGAGGTTGGAGGGTCTGGGTTGATACCCTGTCCATCGCGCACTCCAAGGTGAGAGTGGGATATGTGGAATACGATCTTAATCACACCAAATGTTCATAAGTATGGTTTAGTAGGTAGTTTGTGACATTTTTGGATTCAACACTTTTTTTTTTGTATAATATTTCTCTTTAACTTTTAAGACTCAAAGAAGGTTTCTGTCTATACTCACCATTTTGCATTTAAAGTCAATAATCATACAGGAGAAATCCATCTAATCAAGAGACACATACCATCTTTCTTATTAAAACCATGGAAAATAGATAAGAATGCCGTGCAACCACATTTTATTATACATTTTCAGGCCAGATTCTCCCACTGTGACAATCATTATCACTGATCACTGTGGAGTCGTGTACAGCTTAAAGCTGAATGTGCAAAACAGCCTTTTCGTGAAGGTTGTTGAAGGGAAAAATTGGATACTGGTAAACACAGAGCCGAAGTAGACAGGAAAGGTTGGCGTAATAACAAGGTCAATCACTACTCAGCTCAACTGATGAGCTGAGATTAATTAATCAATACAGTGTAGAACAAACTGGTAAACTGTGTGTGTGGGTGGACTTTTCCTCCCTTATTTATTTCATGACCATATAATTGCATTTATTTATGCTCGAGGGTCTGATGAGATTTAAGTTGAAAAAATATCGACCCAAGTAAATGTTGATTCATCTAATGTGGCTAAAGACGGGAAAAATAAATTAATTCAAAATGTATTGCAGCAAACATAAACACACAGACTTAAAGTGAAGCTTTCTTAGAGACTGAAAAAACTGTTGTGAACGGTGACTCATCTATTTTCTCACAGCACACTGGGAGGAGGAGACTTTAGTCCTCTTAGCTCCTGTTCCAGTTTTATACACCTGGGTTTAGGTCCATGTGATCTAGCCCCTTAAGGACTTAATGTAGGTCTTCCTGTTCGTATCAACAGCCTCGTAGCTGTGAGGTTAACTATCAGAGCTCGTGTTCTGATCACACGACCTTTTATATCCCAACTCTCTCTCCTAGGTGACCTATGAAGCCCACAAAGAGTATTTGGCTAAGATGTATGAAGAGTACCAAAGGCAAGAGGAGGAAAACATGAAGAAGGGCAAGAAAGGCTGTGTGTCCACCATCTCGGGTCTTTCTGCCACCCCGGCCCCTGTCGTCAATGGCAATCTGGAGATTGATGACAATTCCCAGACACAGACTCCTGAGAGCGAGGCTGAGTATAGCGAGGGGGCTGGGGGAGACTCACGCAACCTAATTGCTGAAGGCACCGTGAAACGACCCAACGGAGATGCTCTGACACCTACGGAGCAGAGCACTGGTCCAGGGGTGAGAGTGGAGGTCCATGACCTGTTGGTAGACATTAAAGCCGAGAAGGTGGAGGCCACAGAAGTGAAGTTGGATGACTTGGACTTGTCCCCTGAATGTCTTAGTGGAGGTGTGGGTGGAGGAGGTGGGACAAGTATAGAAAATGGACCTCTGGTTGAGGTGGATTCTCTCCTGGATAGTGCTTACTGTGCTGTAGTTCAAAACCTAAATGGGAGTCTTGCGACGAAAGACGATGCGCCAGGCTCAGGGGTGGGGATGGTGTCAAGCCTGGGGCTCTCAGGAGTCACCCTTGAAGATGATGGGAACATGGGTCCACTCATCACACTGGCTGATGAGAAGGACAGTGTCCCAAGCAACAATGGGTTTCTCTTTAGCAAGGTAAGATATTAAATAAAGATATTGTCAAAGATTCCTGAAGAAATGTCCCCATGTGGACCCAGAATTTAAGACCACAGATGAAGCATTGTTCTTCTTTCTACTTCCCCTGGAAATGTTTTTTCTAATTTTATTTGCTTTTTCGCTTACTCATTTTAACTCTCCAAGGTTGATGAGAAACTGCTTCCAGCTTTGGCATCCACTGACCCCCTTGTACTGCCGAGTCCAGACCAGCCAACGCCGTCCGGCCCAGTCCCAGTTCACTCAACCTCCAGTGCCAGTGATGACCTCAGCCTGCTTGCCCACATGACGAGCTGCAGCTCTGATCTAACGCAGGCCCAGAGCCACAATTCTGGCGAACTCCGAGAAGAGGGGCCCTTCAAGATCCAGAGCCCACTTGCTGAAATCAGCTCCATTGCGGGGGCTGAGAGTCAAACCCAAATTCAGGGTGCCACAAAACCACATTTCTCAGAGGGAGAGGCTACATCCGGGGCAGAGGGAGAGACTGCGGGGCTTAAGACTGGAGGAGATACGGCGAGCACCACCTCCGACACAGAGAGGTCAGATGACGGGAAGGACAAAGACATAAAGAAGATCCAGACTACCACGACCACTCAGGTGTGTTAATTACTGGCTCACCCTTATTGGATTTCATAATTGCTATAGTCCTTTGTGGTATGTACTGTAATTTACTTACCGTGTATTTATTTCAAAAGGTAAAATAATATTTGTTTTAGATACAAGTTGTTGTTTTTTTTTATAGCTAGCCACTGATAATTAAAATACATTAAATATGGAGGAGAACAAATGTCTATACTGTGTTATCTTTCCGATATAATATTTTTAGATCATAATTTTAGGTATTTTTCCGTATTGACTTGTGGCAAGCTACATGGGAAGTTGCACGGTTTTCATTCGCCATTGTTTGTTACTTGCAAGCTTGAACTTCCTGAAACAAAATAGCGTCAGTGAGTGAACTTCCTATCCCCACCGCTGACCTGATGCACGCGAGTAAGGAGGTTATAACAGCCTGGGGAAGGATGCCTCAGTGGCCATAATGAGAAACTCAGTTTCACTTTCCACACCTAGTTTAATCTTACTTGAAGAATGAGGCCACCGTCGCCTCGGCATGATTAGCATGGGTAATTTGTCTGCTCAGAGCATTCGAGTGGCTGCCCAAACAATTCCCCAATTCCCTTGTAGCTCAGTGATGATCTTTGATGTGAAATTGAATTTTATAGTATGTGGGTATGTGTTTGCCAAGTTTTATGAGACTGCTAATAGACGTATTGAAGGGCTTCTGCTGAGTCTTCCAATCTTTGCCACCACCATGCTGCAGGCCCTTCATGGTCGTACTGCTGCCCAGCTGGAGCGGGACCTTCGTGTTGATCTGGGTTTCAGGGGTATGCCAATGACGGAGGAGCAGCGCCGACAGTTCAGCCCAGGTCCACGCACGACCATGTTCCGCATTCCAGAATTCAAGTGGTCTCCGATGCACCAGCGGCTGCTCACTGACCTGCTGTTCGCCCTGGAGACTGACGTGCATGTGTGGAGGAGGTGAGTTAGGGTGCTTTATGCGGGAGTCCTTTGCAAACGAGATCCAAAATGATATCAGCTCACAATGATTGTATACTACTTCTTATAAGGGTGCTCACATTGGACCTGTTGATATGTGCCTGTGATAGAAAGACATTATAAGCCATGAATTAATAATAAAAGCTGTTGTTTTAAATACAAGGATAAGCTGAAGATGCTCAAATTGACCTTCCAAACACTAATCTTTCTATCGTTTAACCAACTCTTATTGTCTGTTGCAGCCACTCCACCAAGTCAGTGATGGATTTTGTGAACAGCAACGAGAACATCATCTTTGTCCACAACACAATCCACCTCATTTCTCAGATGGTGGACAACATCATCATTGCCTGTGGAGGCATCCTGCCTCTCCTGTCTGCTGCCACCTCCCCTTCTGTAAGTGGTTCATCTTTGCCCCTCTGTGGTAAGAGGAAAAGCTGCAGATCAACCTCTGCTTTACTGGTTTTGCAATGCAGGTGTTGACGTCAAAAGACAGAATGAGAAGAATCTCCTAAGGCTTATTCCTCCTCATGCTCATCGAAGCATTGATTATTCATGATTTAATAGAGTAGAGAATTCATTGTTTCTATAACATTTTGTGCCTTTTTAACATATAAAATAAAAAATAATATGAATTAAAAAAACATTTTCTGGATTCCTCTCATCAGTAGCTGTCAATTTAATGCCTCTTGCATCAATTTCCAAACCTTCATTTAAACTGTATTTGGATCTTTTCAATTAACAATCTATTTGATTTGGTAGTTTGGTGGTCTATTTACTTTTTAATTATCTTTCTTTTTTCTTTTTTTCCTCTCTGTGTTGCTTGTATTTTGTGTATTTCCTTGTCTTTCTGTCTCTGTTTTTGTCTGTTTTTGAATGTGCAGAGTTCTAAAAGTAGTGCCAACACTGTAAGTTGCAGTTTCTTCCTCTCTTCCTTTTCCACTAATACTGCTTTCTGAATTATTTACTTTTGTGAGTGACCTTGTTAGTCAGACATCCATTTTGCTCCTACTTTTTTGCTCTTTTGTAGGTAGTCAGCATTTCCCTTCATAACTTAACCCTTAAACGGTTACGACTGTTGTTGTGCGTTGATCTACCTGCCTAAATGCATCATAATGGGACGGCTGTAGCTCAGTGGGCCGTCCCCTTATCGGACGATCCGTAGGTAGCCGGTTCAAATCCCACCAGGGTCTACTTGTCGTTGGGTGTTTGAACAAGACCCTGAAACCCTAGCTCCCTGGGCTCTTCAAAAGGGGCTACCCACTGCTCCTGGGTCAAATGCAGAGAAATAATTTCACTATGTTGTACTGTGTATGTCTGTATGTGATCAATAAAGGATTTCTTCCTCTTCTAATATAAAGTTAAGAGGACTAGAAACATTGAACTGTATGCAGCTGTATATATTCTAACAAGGTAACCATATGATACCAATGAGTGGGATTTGAAATAGAGTCAAGTCCAGTGGGTTTATGGGTAATTTGGAGAAATTAGACTCAACAGCTATGAGAGTGGAGATGATCGATTCTATGAAGGATAAAACATTTCTAGTTTTCCAAAAGTTCTCGGCGGTTGCATCTGCTAAGCCTGTCCCATTTGTATCGATACTAAAGAAAGCAGGAGGAGTCGTACCCCAGAGAGGGTCAAAGGGAGAGGAGTTGACCCCTGTTCCTGGGGTAGGAGGCGCAGGGGGAGAGGTGCGTAAAAGCCTGAGACTCTCAATATCTCTAGAAAAACCAGCCCACGCCCTTTTTCTCTCCGTGTGTTTTTGCTATCCCAAAATGTTTATGCTCACTTGCGCTGATGAGCCGGCACTCTGTTGACTCTCCACAGTCCTGCACATCCTACTTACTGAGGCATAGACACAGAAACCTACACACTTGATTTGATTGCAAGTCAACCACTGCTTTGCTGCCTGCAGATTCATTCTCCACTCAGAGTTTCTAAACATTTGTTATCAGATATTTGTTTTGAAGATGAGAAGACCTTGTTTAATTTTACATGATGAATATTATGGGCTTGCATTACCTGTCTTTACACTGCCACTGTTCTTGCTGGTAAGATGCTCCACTGCTGCCACAATCCCTTTATACCATTACCTGTATGTCACCAGGCTGCACTTCCTCTGTCTTGTTAAAAAAAACCTCATGTTGTTAGATTTTGTCGTACAACTGTGGTTTTTCATACACAGCATGATAGATCACTTTTCTTGTTTTCCTGTTGGTACAATAACCAACTACTGTGTTGGTCCTGTATGACCCATTTAAGAAAGAAAAATGATCTTGATTAAAAGATAATACAACAGTTTTGGAGCACCTGACTAAAAACTAGTGAGAGAGGCTAGTTAGTTAGATTTTAACTGAATTAACATGTGGTTTTTGTTACTGTCTTCTCCAGACGGAGTTGGAGAACATTGAGGCGACACAGGGCATGTCTTCAGAGACAGCAGTGACGTTCCTTTCTCGTCTTATGGCCATGGTGGATGTTCTGGTGTTTGCCAGCTCTCTGAACTTCAGCGAGATTGAGGCAGAGAAGAACATGTCATCAGGAGGGCTGATGAGGCAATGCCTCCGTCTGGGTGTGTGCTGGTTTGCTGAATTCGGTCTTAAACAGAAATTTATCGCCATTCCAACTTTCATATTTGACATTTTCTTCATGGGCTTGTTTTATTATATAGGCTGGAGATAAATATGTAATTTAATACATATTTTTCCGTTGGCGATTGTTTTCATTTATAGGTCAGTCTGTAAACAAATTGCAAAAAAGGCTGATTTCTCATCACCCTAGGTGGACCTGTTTTTTTTCATTCAAAATTAATTTATTCAAATCCAATTATATAAAGAGAGAAAAGCAGCAGTGATCACTTTGTAATTCAGACACAGAATCTACCTTCTTTTGATAATAAATAAATTGTTATTGATTAGCATTATTTCTGTTGGCCAATCAATGAGCTATTGTTTAAAGATTTGGATCATCACTTTTCTTGCCGGTGGTTGGACACTTCCCCAACAGCCAAATGTTTTATTAAGACAATGATATGATGCACAAAATCATGTGCATCTATATGTATTTTCCCGTTTATCTATTTAATTCCGTGCCCCTACTCATCCTGTTCAGGGTTACCTGGTTATAACAGGACTTCATGTATTATTATTCCTAGTTGTTATATCAATTATACCCTATTACCCATACCCTTAAAAAGACAGTTCGCTCAAAAGATCTAAGATACATAGAGTACCAATAAAAAGTTTTGACTGGTACTCTATTTTTCTCTTACCTGCAGCACTGTTTTATCATCTAGATTGTTGTGGAGATGCCGGCTGTTAAGATATCAGCCTTCTCTCAAATGTAGGAGAAATAGATGGCGTTCACATTACCATAAACATATATTTAAAAAACTCACCAGCAATGACTCTTCACAGAAATCCTGACCCAGATACTGGAGATAAGCCAAAACCATTTCTGTGTCTGGTCTCATGAAAGACCTATTTTCTCTCTCCCAAACTGAGTTATAACAGCGAGCAGAAGGAAATGTGCATCTAGTCATCAAGCAGAGGCTCACGCTCAGGACTTGCCCAGATGCCTCATGACATTAATGTGTGCAACTCAGCTGAGTTTTCATATTAACACGCTTTATTTGTAGCCTCTCGTCCCTGAGGAAATGTTATTGTCCTTCTCTGCTGTGATAATGAAGGAACATAGTTCCAGTTTTGAACTTCTCATAGGTCTGTAGATTTTCATCATTTACGGTAACGTCATGATTTCTACAATGAGACATAGCTGTTCAATTTTATTAAATTAAATTTTTGGTTCTAAACCATCGTGAGCAAATGTCTTCTAGTCGCCACCAGTTCATCTCTCCACCTGATAACATCCTATTATTCTAGAAGGATAAATAGCCCTACAGGATAGAGGAAAAGCGTGCAATTTTTAATTGTGATGGGGAACCACGATTTGCAACTCTCAATTAAAAAACAACAACAATATGACGTGTAAAAAGCCCTTTTCAGTACATAATACTTACTGGCCTCATCTCCACCTCACATTGTCCATCAGTGTGCTGCGTGGCTGTGAGGAACTGTCTGGAGTGCCGGCAGAGACAAAGAGATCGGAGCTGCAAGTCCTCCTTAACCAGCAGCAAGTCACAGGACAGCCTCCATAGTGCCTCCAGCACCAGCAAGGTACACACACACACACATTATCATAAGAGGGAACGCATGCACATTCCACACACGGTAGGTAAAATTGTGCATTGAAACACATCAAAGTATGCCATGGCAAACTTGACATTCTGTCTTCCATACTTAGCAGGATCCAGACAGACTCCTGCAGGATGTAGACATCAATCGTCTACGAGCGGTGGTTTTCAGAGATGTGGTGGGCATGAGTTTGTGTACACACTATGTATGTTCTGTACATGTGCAGAGGGAGCAGTTTTTTTTACTGAAAATACTGTGTGTGTTATTTTGTTGCAGGATGACAGTAAGCAGGCTCAGTTTCTGGCTCTGGCAGTTGTCTACTTTATCTCGGTTCTCATGGTATCCAAGTACCGAGACATTTTGGAACCACAGCGAGAGATTGGCAGGTCAACCAGTCTATCAGGGAGAAGCATCCGCCACGAGATCAACTCCCCAACCAGTACAGGTGATGGTTGTTTTTCTTCTGCAATGATATTTTCAGCATTACAGTGTAATCTCAGAGCCGGTGCCGCTGGTGAGTCATCACAGCTGCATTAGTCCCAGACAAACAACACATTTGTCAAAAAATGAGACAGAGGAAGACAAAGGAAAGGAGAGCAAAGAATGGGATTATTTCACAGATAAAGGAAAGTTAAAAGCAAGAGGAAATACCCTACAATAAACTTTTTTTAAATATACAAGTGTTTTTGGAATTTGGTTGCAATTAATTTTTATAAAAATAAATATATTTTTGTCTAACTATTTTACTGTCTAGCCTCATAAAAATCACACAACATCCTCTATTTCTTCCCCGTTCCTCCAGAGCACCCATCAACTGCATTCTCTGATCGTGACAAGCAGACCCCCACCCCTGTGGACGACTCTCCCCGGGCCGGCCTCCCTCACACAGACTCAGGCATCGGAGAGGAAGGACATGTGGCCGGATCCCTGAATGGTTCAGAGATGGGTCTGGGGCTGGGACTGGGTCTGGTTGGAAGAGAGACAGACAGAGACAGAGATTGTGGAGGAGGGGGAGGCACAGATCTGTTGTGTAGCCTGTCCGACATCAGGAGGTCGCAGGAGAGCCTTCTGGATTCTCCCCACAACCCCAGCTCGACCTCCAATTCCAGCCAAGCCCCTCCATCATCTATCTCTAGCATCAGCCAAACAAACAAAGGCATCAACGTCAAGGTGGGAGTTGGTCTCTCTCCTTCAAACCCGCCTGCTTGGATTCATCTGTTTATTCAGTCTGCAGTATTTGAAAACATACAATAATGCATTTCAACAGAGATGATAAATGTGACTTGATGTGATCAGAAAATACATTTGCATTTACTCAATACTACGCTATATCCCATGCATCTTCGTACGCTTTCAGATATCGTTTGGATATATTTGTATTTTAGCAGTGACCAGGCTCATAATTAACTAGATTTAAATGTGTATAACAAAGGCTACATTAGAAATAAAAATCACAATGTACCATTTTATGGAGGGAAACAGCTGAAAAGGATTCAAACCCCTAAACTCTTCACAGCTTCCACAGAATTCTGTTGACCAGATTGGTTGTTCTCTCTGAAATGCAGGAGATCCTGAAGAGCTTAGTGGCGGCACCGCTCGACGGCGGAGAGTTGGGACAGGAGTCTGGTCCAACACCATATCATCCAGACCCGGCATTAAAGACGCACCCCATGCTGCCCATGCAGTTCCATTCCTTCGACAGGTCAGTCCCGGTTTATTGTTTTTCCTGCAAGAGGCAGAAAAATAGCCAGCAGGACACACCAACAAAAGGATACAGTTTTTTTTAGTCATCTTTCATACGAGGGAACTTTCCTTGATTATTATTATACCACTATTTTCAAACTTCTTTACATCATTTTTTGAAGAAAAAAAAATGTGCAGGAACTGATCAAACATTTAGTTGTATTTAGTATTTAATTTGCTTTTCTTTCCAGCTGTATGTTTTAAACTTTTATTTCATAAAATGACACAAATATTTAAACTGATAAAATGCTCCTAGACTGTGGAAAAGATAATGGTTAACAGTTTGAGCACATTTAGTTACACAGTAACAAATATGTGTTTTCACTAACAATTACACCATGATAATAGGGCTGAGTTACTGTATCGCTTATTTATTTTTTCCTGATTTTCTGTTTACGTTGATTATAGACAGAATCTCATCTCAGAGTTTTCAGAGATATCGTTGTCTGATAATAAAGCTGTTTGCACGACACAGTATTAAGAATTTAAAGAGATTCTCAATTTTCCTCTCTTCTCTTAATTATTATATTATATTACCTCGAGACTCTTACTTGCTGCGCATGCATCATCATCTCCATCCTGCCCTGCGGCAGTCCTTGAAAGCAAAGTTATTGATTGAGGACTTTGTGCTTAATATATCACAGATGGCAGCTCTGTACTCATCTCTAAGTCGTTTGCCTCTGCGTATCAAGCAGGCTGATGTCTGATGCCCTTGCGGCTCGTTTCTTACAGGAGCGTCGTGGTACCCGTCAAAAAGCCGCCGCCTGGCAGCTTGTCAGTCAACACGGTCGGTACTCCTACCACTGCTGGAGCAGTCACTGCTGGCAGCACGCCAAATATCTTTGCTGCAGCGACAGTAACACCCAAGAGTATGATCAACACCACAGGTTAGAGATAAATCACAGACACTGCCCATCTTCTTCACAACGATGTCTTAGCACACAGCTTTGGATTTTTTAAACAGCATTTTTGTACTAACATTTGTCCAGGGCGCATTTAAGGACAGGCAGCAGACGGAGGGGTTTGTGTAAAAGTCCCCCAGCAGTACAAAGTGTGCTCTATGAAGCAATGCTGGATTTCTTCTCTTTGTAGAAAATTCCTTAATTTCCACTCCGCTGTCCTTTAACAACCAGAGCAAATCAGAATAGAAACAAACAGAAGGAATGGGATCAGCAGATCCTTTCATGATGAATTCAGATCAAAGATTGTTTGCTGGCATGCTTATTAATAAGAGATTCATTGAACTCTCCTCTACTGGACCATGTCCCACTCACGCAGCTTACATCTGATGTAAGACAAAAGCATCTTCCGTCTTACAGATAATTATATATTTTGATCTTTAACTCACTTATTATAACGAAAAAACAATAAAAGATAACAAGATAAGAAACAAATATACATCGGATGATCAGAGCTGTTCCTACTGAGCATAAAACTCAACATAGGATGTAGCAGAGAGGATCTGTACTGGAGGCTCAGTCAGATAGATTGTGCTGTATCATACATGCATAATTGACGAGGATGGCATTTCTTCCTCGAAATGGATTGTGTGTATTGATTGGAAAGCTATTTTCACAAACGGATGCCATTACCAGAAGACAAGGAGCAGCATGTCCAGTGAAACTCAAATACTAATACTAAATAATAATGACTCAAATACAAATCCAATCTGGCCACATCTGACCGGGACATTAATACATTTCCTGTATTATTGCACTGCACGTTACTCTCGGCCATGTTTAATACAGGTCACTATAATGCACGTCATTTTCCATCACTCTCCTTCCTGTCCATCTAGGTGCAACAGACTCTGCCTCCTCTTCCTCCTCCTCGTCTTCTTCGTTTGTCAACGGTGCGACTAGTAAGAACCTGCCTGCGGTGCAGACAGTGGCACCAATGCCAGAAGACACTATGGAGAACATGAGGTCAGGGTGGTCAACACCTCCGAGCTCCATATTGCTTCGATCATTCACTTTCCCCGTCTTGTTCTTTTTTTCTCCCTTTTAGCTTTGGTTTCTGCTCTGATTTCTCTGTTTTACTTTTGTTGTTTTTCCTTACTGTCTCTCTCTCACGTCACACTAAGGTCATCCTAAACACAAAACTCCTGATACTGATTACAGTATGGTTTGATAGGCTTTATCTGGAATCTGAGGTGCAGGTAAATGCTTTTTCAGGATTAGGTGACAATATATTTTTTTAAATTAACAATAAAGGTGCAAAATGTGGTCTGTCTAGTTAAAGTGGACCACTTAAGACTTAAGACTACTTAAGACCTATCTTAAAATGCTTATTTGACAGTCGTACTGTGTGACAAATGACTAGAAATCAAGTCCGATGAAAGGTCAGTTCCTCACTGAATCATTAGTCTATTCAACTGATCCTGACATTTCACTATAAATCTGATAAAAATTAAGATAGAAGTATGTGAAACCATTTTCTCTGCATCAAGTCAAATGCCCTCACCTCTTACTCTTTATACACACAGTTTTCCTCTTCATCCCTGACATGGCATCTCTGTTTGAATCATAAAATGTAGAGTCTTATGACGTAAACATTGCCAGAAGATTTCAGTAGTACAAAACATGTAAATGTGAATTTGCATAAATCTGTGTTTTATGTGTCTTTCCATGCTCTGTGCAGGTACCATGTAAAACATTTAAGATGGTCTGTTATTATTTAAGAAACAGTATTGCAATAAGAGAAAATGTGCATTTCTATCAAAAATTGTAGAAGTTTTAACATTTCTGTTCTGGTGTACTCTCTCTTTATACCTGATGTGTGCAGTATCGTGTGTGTCTAAAGGTCCACATGCTTGTGAGTCCGGTGTGTGCAACCGCGTGCATGTGCTCCTTAATCAGTGTGCATGTCTGTTCCGTGTGTCTTTGTATGATTGTGTGTGTGGTTTGTATTGCAGTGCCTATTGTGAGGTGGCGCAGTGTGCGCTGCGCAGCGGTCAGACGCCCCCTGAGCTCAAGTCTTTTAGCTCTCTGGCAGGCTTCCAGGCAGCTCCCCGAGATGCAGGACAGTGTTTTAGGCAAGGAGATAATTGTGCTGTCCTCCTACCCCCACTCCCCACCCCCCAACCCCCCTTCCTTCTCTACCCCACCTCCACCACACACCCTTCGCTACGCCCAGCTACCACAAAATGTTCCCACGATGTCATGGGAAGAAAGACAGACATCATTTCTTTAAGGGCAGCAGCTCATATTTTTATATTAAAACCAACCCTGGCATGGCTCACACTAACCCTAGTATCAATGTCAGACCCGAGTCAAAGTGTTTTTACAAATCCCTTTGCTTAAACTGACTCAAGTCTCAAATCTATATTTAGAAGAGTCTTTCATCCAAAACAAAGTTCAGGTTTGTAAAACACAGGTGACTCAGGTCTGTGTCAGAAATCACACGCTTCTGAGGAAGAGAAGTTGAACCTCACTTCACATCATGGCTCTTTTGTTTAGTCAGCTTTGCCCTTCTCTTGTTCCTCTTTGAAACACATAAAATATAAGTTTAAATTAAGGGCAGGATTAGGTTTTTCCTGCAGAGCCAACTTCACTCATCTCACAACACAACGATTACCTCTAATCTGTAGTACCATCAAACTTTCATGCACTAACCCAGACATCGTGCGTCCTGACCAAACCCTCACTACAAACTCTTATTCTGTCATGTTTCATCTTCTGTGTCCATTTCAAATATTTTATGTTTCATTTTATTTAACATTTCTCTGCTAGCCTTTCTCTTCTCCTCCACTGTGTGATGTGACCTGGAAATTTCTTTCCTTCCTTCTCCTCACCCGTCTCTATGGTCTCTGTGCATTTCTTGCACGTATCCCCCGCACCCGTTCTCACCTGCTGTAATCCTAGTTTTTCCCCTTTTCCCTTATCTGCTTATTTCATCGTTTTTTTCAATTATCAACCTCTGCAGCATCACCACCAAGCTGGAGCGCGCTCTTGAGAAGGTTGCCCCCCTGCTGAGGGAGATTTTTGTGGACTTTGCACCCTTCCTGTCTCGGACGCTGCTGGGTAGCCATGGGCAGGAACTGCTCATAGAAGGTACAGGTGCTGTACACGGCTCCTTTTTCTCTAACTGGCGTCTCTGTGTGGAGTCTTCCCATCACTGTCCTTCACTTCAATTTTGTGTGTGAGAAAAGGAAACGAGTGGGTGAATGTGTGACTTGACCAATAGTCTTTAAGCTGGTTTCTACTCTCATTCGTCGAGCAGGTATGAAGTCAGTATTTTGCACATTTTTTTAACAGCTAGCAAGATAATCACCATTTGTAATTCAGATTATATTCAGTTTAAGCATTAATACCACTGGTTGTATAGAGTTTACTAAATGTGATGCATTCCTACCTATGCCCAACTGCTTCCTGCTGTCCTGTTTTTGTGATCCACTGTCTCAATGTTTATCTCTCCCTCTTCTCACTTTCTGGTCTTTCCTGCTTCTATTCTCCCTCCTAATCTTTCCCCTTCTGCTTGTTTCTCTTGTCTGATCCGTTGTATGGTTTTTATATCAACTAGATTACATCCACTGTAGGCAACAGCTGAAACCACTGATATTACAGAGTCTTCTTTTAAGATATTTTGTGTCTTGGAACGACGTGTGTGTCAGAGAGAAAACTGACTGTGCTGTGTGTCTCTGTGCTGCAGGCCTGGTGTGTATGAAGTCTAGCACGTCTGTGGTGGAGCTTGTGATGCTGCTCTGTTCTCAGGTAGGTATTTCTGCACCTCCACTCTCGGTCCCTCCGTTTCACACATACACTTTCATAGCTGTCCTTAATTTGTCCCCTCTCTGATGCTTTTGTAAAAGTCAACCAAAGGGAGCGATTGGGAGGGCGTTATTGATCTGCCCTGTGAGGCTGGGTTGACGGTGTAATGAGCGCATTGCAGATGTAATACAATATCAACTTTTATGAATCATCACACCACAGTTTTCCAACACCAGCATGGTCAACATGGCACAATCAATTATTTTCCACACGCATGTGAACTATTCTCCCAATATAACTTACAAGAAAGAATTAAAATGATAAAGACATTATTGTGTTATTAATTTAAACCGATATCTGGGTCATTCCTCTAACTGGCCCACAAAGCCAGAAGTTTTTGCCGAGTAACACTAAAAAAGACAGATAGAATATGGACGGACTTACCTCTAGGGAGTGTTCTCCAGCTGGCGTAGGTGACCAGTGTGCTTTTTTATTATGTAATAAAGGTGGTCTCTCAATTATTTTGTTTTCATGTATTCTGTCTTCCTGTAAGAGACCTTGGCTTTGTAGTTGCCTCTCTACCTCTCTCTTCCTTTCCCTTTTGCTCTTTATTTTCCTTCAATAACCCGACCTCGGTCCCTGGATTGTTCTGCACTTTCTCCGGCTCCATGTTCAACTACACCATCGGACAATTCTCCTCTGCTGTTCCATTTTAACTCCAGTCATCCATTGGCAACTGCTTTCCTCTTCTAGGATTCTCCACACTGTCCTTTCCTCTCACCACTCCCTCTTCTTTACCTCTGGCTGGCTGCTCGTCAGCATGTATAGTATTACCCCTGTCTCTGGCCCTGTCTGCCATTAGAGGCCCGGGAGAGCGAACCCAAGCCTAGATATTGATCCTCTGGAAAGGGAATGTAACAAGAGATGCTCCCGCATGTCCTTAACAGCCTTAAGAGCTAATGGAGCTCTGATAGTTTGAGGCTTTCAGCAACATTCTTATCTCGCTGAAAAGTCTCCACTCTCAAATGCACAAACACTTCACTCATACTCACTATTATAACAATGCATTATCATTAGGAAGCTCTTTGAGGGGATTTGTAGTTTTGTACCTTCATACTGGTGGTGATTAATGTAAAAGCTTTAATTTTCAATGTATTTTCCTGTTAAATGAATCTTCCCAGCCAGGGTTGAATAATGGGACAATATATACTTTAAAACCATTTTCTTTGGCTAATCACAAATATAAAAAATCCATCAAGAATTAAGATAGAAACTTTGGCTATGTCACTTATTCATAACCAGGATTTGAATGTACGGACATGTATTATACCAGAATAAAAGGTCATATGTACTGTTTAAATTTTCATTTTATGTATTCTCCCCACTTAGGAGTGGCAGAACTCCATTCAGAAGAATGCTGGACTGGCCTTCATCGAGCTCATCAATGAGGGGAGGTAATCTATCACAAAGACTCGTTTTTACCCCATAAATTCCCTCTTATTCACACATTAACACCAACGCTGTTATTAGTGCTTGAGAACTAATGGGCTCGATGAAGCTCAAATAAGAGGCCTGCCAGGATAAGTGCATGGAGCCGCCTGTGTTTAGTAGCAAGTCGGATCATTAATGTGCCATTAAGTTTACAGTTAATCTGGGCTGCTATGTTTTCACTGCCTGTAACTCTTTTAACTCCAAACAGATTATTGCAGTGCTGGTACTTGACTTAATTAAAATGCAATAAAAGAAGAATGTCAGGCAATCCAACTTTTTAAATATTTTAGCGAATAGCAAAAACAGTCTTGTTGATGCAATTATCCCATTCAATCATGCACACTATCTTGCTCTCTTTCTCTTCCCCACCACCAGACTTCTGTGCCACGCCATGAAGGATCATATTGTTCGTGTTGCCAATGAAGCTGAGTTCATCCTGAACAGACAGCGGGCTGAGGATGTACACAAACACGCTGAATTTGAGGTAGCAACAAGGAACACAAGTGATAATTCCTCCGATATGTGAAGCCGTTAAAGCCGTCAGGTTTTCATAAAGTGGTGTATATTTAATTCTTTATGTTATGATATATCATCCACAACAAATAACTTGATGTTTTTTTGTACATTATCAACTCTGATTATTAATTTTAAATAGCTTTGAATGTATTTTTGTTCTCAAACATCAATCAAGTGTTTCAAAAGGAGTTCCTTTCACTTATTATTATTATTATTATTATTATTATTATTATTATTATTATTATTATTATTAGTAATGATAATAATAATAATAATAATAATGATCTTTATTTAGACAGGGAAATCCTTTGGGACCACCGTCACTCAAAGCACTGGAGGACTCATTTTCAATGGTTCCCTGATTATAAACAACAATTTAAAATCATGCAACGATTTAAAAACACTAGAATAACGGAAAAAGCAATAAAAAAACATCAGCTATAAATGGTGCCCTGGTTATAAACAATAATCTAAAACAATTTAAGAAAGGAAAAGTATTGAAACATCAGCCATCACTACCAAGGGATCAATTAATTCATAATTTCAATGAAAGATATTAAAATGATCTATATAACATACAACATTTGCAGTCTTTTACGCCAAACTCACGTAATAAATCTTTGAAGCTGCTCCAAAAGATGAGTGTATAAATGTATTATAACGAAATACAATAATAATCCTCATTTTGAGATGTTTCTGAATGTGTGACCCCTCAAAGGACAGGGGAAGAACAATAAGTTTGAACATTGTAGTTGTAAAACATGTAGCACAGCTGATACTGCACTTTAGACACAATTGATATTTGATAGTCAAATTGATTTAAATTCAACAATAAATCAGCCAATAAATATATTCATACAAACACTGAATCACTCTTTGAAATTTGTCTTAGTCAGTGCCCTCTGGTGGACAAACTCTGTAACAACACCCAGTAACATCAAGAAAATTGATAAACTTGTTAAATATCAGCCAAATATAGACCAATACCAGTGGTTGAAAATTGAAATATCTGCTTTATTATTGTACAATATGGAGTTACTATTTCTTCCTCGAGAACTCAACTTTCTACCTCAATTACACAACTTTTCAAATGCATGATTGAGTTCAATAACTTGGTTTGGTAAGTTATTCCGGATATATTACATATCAGCTGCTCGATCAGCTCAGCCAATTTAGCGGTTTAGCTCTTGTCAGCAGAAACCAGCAGCGTACAAAGGTAGCAAGAGTACATACGATCTCTAACTTCTCTAACAAAAACACAATAGTAGAAGGATTGATTCTTTACTCAAGTTAAACAGATAAAGTATAGGCGCTGCAATGCAGTCAAACTATGAAAGTAAAAATAAAGCCTTTTAAGGACATTCAAACCAGCTATTTCTCTGCAAATCAACTGAATCTCATATCATAGTAATATTAATATTAGGGATAGGAAACCACATTTGTATTTCTCTTACTGCCATTCCCAAATAGGCTTGAATGATCGATTGTTAATAAATGGACATTTGTTATTGTCCTTTAGGGGTGAAAATAGGCTTAATGTCAGTAAAGCATGAACTTATGTTTTGAAAATGTATAGAGATTTTTGTTTATTTATATTGATCCTAATTTGCTGCCACTAAAGCTCAGCAGCCGCTATTCTTCCTTGGGCCCACATGCAACAGAACATAAGGGCCCACAAGGGCATTCAGTCAGTGTCACCTACTCATGTTTTAACATGGGAGAGGATTAAAAGTAGAAAATTGATAGTTAAGTATGAACTATCAGTTCTTTGTTCCCTCCTCTGCGTGTGTCGCTGCAGACATTAAGTATGTAAAAATCATCTATATATTTGAATATCCTCCTCTTAAAACTGAACGTCGTTTTACACACTGTATATAAATACAGCATATAAGGTTCAACAAAAAAGCAAACAGTACAGCAACTGTCTGCTAATCTCATCACATCACCTCACCTCACCTCACCTCACCTCGTGCTCTTTGGTTTCTTCCTGTTTCTGTTCCATGCTTTACTTTTCACCCGCTCCGCTCCTCCAGTCTAACTGCGCCCAGTACGCTGCGGACCGGAGAGAGGAGGAAAAAATGTGCGATCACCTCATCAGTGCTGCCAAGCACAGAGATCACGTGACTGCAAACCAGCTGAAACAGAAGATCCTCAACATCCTGACCAATAAACATGGAGCGTGGGGAACGATGTCACAGAGGTGAGCGGAAGATGCAGAGGAACTGAGTGTCAAATCATACCCTCTTCCGGCTTTAAACTCATGGAACACTTCTTGGAATACACATGGTGATCATCAAGGCAGCACCATCCGCTTTGTTTCCTCTACAGCATTTGACTCTGTTATGTTGCTGCTTTGATTTTGAGCATATGAAGTAGAAGTAGAGTATCATCAGCTCCACATCGGTTCACAGCATCTGCCATACGGGTGGATACCACCAGTATGGCACTGTAGAGCAATGAAAACAACAAACACATTTATAAAGGATAATAGGGAGGATATATGTGGTAATCAAGTCTTATTTAACACGACCTGTATTGTACATCAACTCAAGCCGTGTTTTTACATTATACTCCCGGTGTATCACACTGGTACTCACACATTAAATCAGTGATTGCTCGTTATCCAGATCTGCCTTCAGGCTCCAGCTACTCTGAAGACACGCAACATCTGAAGCCTGTCATATTCTTGTCACTGTTGATTAAATAAATTATACGCTGCAGTGTGCCTGCTTTTAACATACACCTTTTCCACACAGATGAAGAACTAATTAAAGTTGAATTGAATCTGAAGAGCTGTGCGCCTTGATGATATTTTTAACATTTGTTCACATTACCATAATTCTTATTGTCAATCACACCTGCTTGACTAAACCGTACTTGTAGTTTCCTAAGGGTAGAAAAGTCGAATTAGGATTTTCTACCCTCTGCTTAGAGGCAGTTATTGGTGGATGGTGATTTGGAATTAAATATTTGTCATATCCACTATCCTTCATTCCAATGAAGAAAGCTGGAGGTAAAATAGTTTTTGAAGCAAAGTGGGCTCCTTTTTCCCCGCCCACCACTAATACGACTATTATTGCTCCTCCTTTTGTGTCAATTCTAGCCAATTACACGATTTCTGGCGTCTAGACTACTGGGAGGACGACCTGAGGAGGAGACGGAGATTTGTGCGAAATGCGTTTGGATCCACCCACGCAGACGTGTTACTCAAAGTGCTGGAGGACTATGGTCAGTACTCAAGTCGTCATGTCATACCTGGCTAGTTTTGGCTTTGTGCAATTACATAACCCCAACGTGAAACACCGAAACAGGCACAGAAGAGGAAGAGGAGGGGCTGAAGTCGAAGAAGACTTTCCGCAGCCAATCCGTGGTCACCCAGAACCCAGAGGCGGAGTTGATGCTGGAGGGCGATGATGATGCTGTCAGCCTGCTGCAGGAGAAAGAGATCGATAACCTTGCTGGTGAGTTGCACACAAACAAAGATTCACACGCATGACTCTATGAAACAGAGCAGCTGAACAGTAAAATGTTGAAAACTCTCATTTTTAGTTCGTTTCCGTCCAAGACTTTTTATCTCTAAAGGCAAGTTGGACATTTGAAAGGTTTACAGATACACTAACCATCCGACTGATTCATCTGAGTCCAGAAGATTACGTTATAATCCACTAAACCCTGGTGCAAATCAGATTTAATTTACTTACTCTCTATCTGATGAAGCTGATGTTCCAACGTAGGGAAAGAAAATCAATCAATCAATCAAATCAATCAATATGAATGACCATTAATTCATTATATTCATATATAGAGTTCTGTGTCAGAATAATATATAGCTCTGACACATAGTTCAACAGCTCTTTGTCCAGAGCTGTTGTGTTTCTCTGGACTAATCCTTGAACACCAAATGTTGTAATAGTTGATAAAAACATCTGCCCCCCCAGGCCCAGTGGTTCTGAGCACGCCAGCTCAGCTGGTAGCGCCGGTGGTGGTGGCCCGAGGCACTCTGTCCATCACTACTACTGAGATCTACTTTGAGGTGGATGAAGAGGATCCTGCATTCAAGAATAGTGACGCTAAAGTGAGCTGCATGTCTTTATTCTTGTTCAAACCTGGGAAAAAATATATATATTTTTTTTTAGAAATTGATATTTTCCAACACATTGCTCCAAATAGTTTGGGATCACATCTATATCTGTCTTTATGTTGAAACGTTTTAATCACCAGGTGCTGGCCTACTCAGAGGGTCTGCACGGCAAATGGATGTTCAGTGAGATCCGAGCCGTGTTCTCAAGACACTATCTGCTGCAGAATACCGGATTAGAGGTCTTTATGGCCAACAGGAGTAAGTCTAAAGTCAAGTTCACTCGCATCTGAGCTGCACATGCATCCACTTCCAGAAGTCACTGATTGAATATTTACCACGCCATGTTTGTCTCGTCAAGCCAAGGCTTACATAATGAGTATCACTGCAGGTTATTCCAGGGCAAAGCAGACTCACTGAAGCTTTCTGAAGGTGTGTGTAAAATATAATGCAATATATACTGTGTATCACCTGACGTGTTAATGTTATAGGATGGTAGATGGGTTCTATTGCGCCCCCTTGGATCTCTTTCTAGAAAATGATCTTGGCACAAAGTCATAGAACCGACAGGACACCCAACATGTGCAGCACTGATATCGGCATTTACTGAATAAAACGGTGGAGTCTTCAGGCTCAGTCATCTTAAATTGCAGCTGGTCTCAGATTGGGAAGAATTGAAACAATCTGTATGTAGGTAAAACATAATTCAAACCATTTCTTGTCAGTTTGCACCGTCGACCTTAGATGTTGTACCGTCAGCATCGGCTGTCATGGTGAGTGTTTGACTTCATGTTTGGTCTCTGTGTCTCTGCAGCGTCTGTGATGTTTAACTTCCCCGATCCGGCCACGGTCAAACGGGTGGTCTACAGTCTCCCTCGGGTGGGTGTAGGAACGAGTTACGGCTTGCCCCAGGCCAGGTAGGTGCAGCGGTTAGTCAGACAGTTTGAATTGGATTTTAGTGGCTGTATTAGAAAGGACATCTTCCTTAATGTGTGTGTGTGTATCTGTGTGCTTGCCAGGCGGATTTCATTAGCCACCCCTCGTCAGCTGTTCAAGTCATCCAACATGACTCAGCGCTGGCAGAGGAGAGAAATCTCCAATTTTGAGTACCTCATGTTCCTCAACACTATTGCAGGTGATGTCCTCCTTCACTCATATCCCTCGACCCTTCATGTCTGTTATTATTATGAAACATAGCCACCTAATTACCTTTGGACTGGTTTTAGTCTAACACACAATCAGCTCTTTTTGGTTTTGAGACCATTGACTAATTACTTTGTAAAAATAGAGACTATTTCTCTCTTTCTGTTGTCTACTACTTCACATTTTCATGCTTATTAACTTTGAAGATTTTAGCAGTATGACCTTTTATGGTTGCTCTGACAGTTATCGTTGTGCTGTGATTCCAAGTAACAAAGCAGAATCCCAGGATTTGCAAACTCATCCTTCTTATTGTTTTTTTTCTCCCTATGTGGTTTTATAAAGCAGAGAGTATAAAAAATGTCTGTTACAGAGAGAAGATAAAAAACCTGGACGATAAAACCTGTCAACTAAATGAACAACTCAACTCCTATTTTCGTTCTTTTTATATCTCCTTCATTTAAATAGGCTGTTTTTTTCTAGATATTCTGAAATATCTTTAAATATATTCATTCATGTAATCCAGGTTTACATGAATGTGATGAAAATGCAAAACAAGTTTTTAAATGCACATCTAGATAAATGTGAGAAATGTGTTTAAAAGCCTTTGGCAGCTTGTAAAACGCTTTTGGTTTTCTACATTTGTGATGGAATTTCTTTTATCGCTAATATAAAACCCCAGTCTGTGTACATGTGATCCCCATTCTGGCTCTTTATCTCTATTCACATTAGGAACCCTCGAGCATGAGCCTGATTTATTAGGAGTGTGGAGGTTATGACACCTGACTATAAGCAGCAAACACTGGTTCTGTTATATTGTTATACTGTATCTCTGCTATCTCCGCTCCAATCAATCTTCTGTGCCTACAGGCAGGACCTATAATGATTTGAACCAGTACCCTATCTTCCCCTGGGTCTTGACCAACTATGACTCAGAAGAGCTTGACCTTACTCTGCCTGGAAACTTCAGAGACCTCTCTAAGGTTAGGAACACTTAATGCACTTTTTGTGGGGAATCGCACTAAAAAGATGACATGAAAACAAATGTAAATTAAAATGCTGATCAAGAAGTAACACTTTTATACTCTTTAATACCAACTCGTTGCAGAAATTTTCATTCAGAGTGAAAGGAAAACACCTGACATAATTGGAATTCCTTCCTCAATGGAGGATTTAAATGGAAATTCCACTTTAATTGTCTATTTTTAAAGAAAAACCTTTAAGATCCTCATTTAATGAAAAGTTTGGGATGTTGTTCCTTTAGGTTCTTACTTCTCTCGGGTTTCTTTCAGCCAATCGGGGCTCTCAATCCCAAGCGAGCTGCATTTTACGCTGAGCGCTATGAGACGTGGGAAGACGACGGCACGCCCCCTCACCATTACACAACCCTTTACTCCACTGCGCATTCAACGCTGATGTGGATGCTCAGAATAGTAAGTACCTGCCTGAAAAAGTTCAAACATAAATCTGGCCACGCCAAAAGGATTCTTTTGAATTGGATTGTGTCTCTTTTTGTGACTGCAGGAGCCTTTCTCCACGTTTTTCCTCAACGCTAACGATAACAAATTTGACCATCCGGAGCGAGCCTTCTCTGGTATCGGCTGCTCATGGAGGAACTGCCAAAGGGACACGGCTGATGTTAAGGTATCTAAAAGCAGCTGAAGACATTGTGGGACCGAGAGGGAATCATTAAGAAATTGATGAAATCGTTTACATTTACCAGGTTTTATAGTTGTGATGATTTTGATCATGTTTCTGTCTCCTACGTAGGAGCTGATCCCAGAGTTCTACTACTTGCCTGAGATGTTTGTCAACAGTAATGAGTACGAGCTCGGGGTGCGTGACGATGGAGTCGGCGTGTGTGACGTGGAACTTCCTGCCTGGGCAAAGAAACCCGAAGACTTTGTTCGCATTAACCGGATGGTGAGCGACAGAACAGTTTGTTTTCTT
The DNA here is from genome assembly GCA_037951165.1 of Lophius americanus. Taxonomy (NCBI): domain Eukaryota; kingdom Metazoa; phylum Chordata; class Actinopteri; order Lophiiformes; family Lophiidae; genus Lophius; species Lophius americanus. The sequence continues at coordinate 851,896 of JBBDHG010000061.1, forward strand.
TATTTAAGAAAAGACTGAGCATCTCTTTGACTCTCCCTTTTTTTTCCTTCCTCCGTTTGCTCTTGTTATTTCAACCAGGCGTTGGAGAGCGAGTTTGTGTCCTGCCAGCTTCACCAGTGGATCGATCTAATATTTGGCTACAAACAGCGAGGGCCTGAAGCAGTGCGAGCTCTGAATGTGTTCAACTTCTTATCCTATGAGGGAGCAGTTAATCTAGACAATCCAGATGCTGCACAGCGGGAGGTCTGTTTCTGTGACGACCCCTCACACTTTCTTACACATAAATTACTCCTGGCAATGAATAAATCTCATCTCATGAATATGGGGCTTCGGATTCTGTATGCTGAGAGCACACAGAAGCAAAGTCGCTAAATATTTACTCATAATAATAACAATAATAACAAGAATTTTAATAAAAATAATAATAATTATTATTAAATGTTATTATTATTTTGGCAGTTACACAGTGCGTTCTATAGTTATAACAAGATTCAACGTAACAGGATGGATCCCAAACAAATGCATACTAGGATTAATTAAATTGCTTTTTAAAAAGATACATTTTAGAAGGGTTTAAAAAAAACTACTGATTCTGCGGGTCTCGGATTCCTGAGCAGGGAGTTTCATAAGGTCACCTGGGTCCCCGGACATATAGAAGTTTGAGTATTTTAGGCGGCGCTCCGGATCCTCAAAGAGCAGCAGTTCAAACGCCATCAGGAAAATCTTGGAACCAATTGTAAAACCTACAGTTAACCAGTGAGCGGGCACTAAAACGGGTCTGATAGGATCTCCTGGTGTTTTTTAAAGCCAAGCAGCTGAATTTTGTACCAGCTGAAAGTGTGAGACAGATTTATGGCTCAGTCCCGGGAACACCAACAGAAAGTCAGGCTGGAACAAACTAATACGTCATTGTTTTTTGAATGAGAAGTCACTGCCAGGGTTTGGCTGCAGGTTTGACATTTAATGACGAGGAACCAAAATGTTTCTCTAAAATAGAGAATGGTTAGGTGGTAGCAGAGGGAATCATTTTCCATTTGTTTTCATTCAGTTGGAGAAGGTTATTGCACATTCTGACCAGCCTGATCTGGCAGTTTAAAATCAAAATTTCAATCACCTCTGGTTCTGACTGTTATCGGAAGCATACACACCAGACAAACAGGTGCATGTAGGGAAAAGAGAAGACTGTAGAGGAGGAAGGGTAGGGGAGCACACAAGGTTATTATACAGTCTGTGTGTAATTTTACTCTTCCTGTCTCCTGTAAACCTTGTCTTGTCTATTTGTCTTTGACTGAAGGTGATTGAGAGCCAGATTCAGGCGTCTGGCCAGGTCCCATCACAGCTGCTGATCGAGCCACACCCGCCTCGCTCGTCCGCCATGCATCTGGTGAGAAAACCTCCACAGTCTGAGCAAATCTGGCTTTAAATCGCAGAGCAGTATTTACCTCTATACGTAACTCAGACATGTATTTATATGAAATACAAAACACACATATTCATACTTTTACTCCTTTAAGTCCAAATTAAGTTTTTTTTTTTTTTCATTTTTAATCTTTATTTGGGAATTTCAGAAATCAACATTGAAGGTCATGGACCTCGACAGAAGTATTTTTATGATACGCTCATACATAGTATTTTAAACATATATTTTTAACATTTAACACAGTTTAGCGCTTCTAACTGTTGGTAAAGGCTACTGTATAATAGAGGTGAGGGTTTTAGTACAAATTTATGTTAGAGTGTTCTGCTGCCATTGTTTTGTCCTCCCTGCTACCCTCAGAAGTTCTAGGCCTCAGTGTCTCCACATCAGAACCATCCATTTCAACCCAAACCTGAACCCCGACCAGCCAGCGCCTCCACCTCCTCTCCTTGGCCTAGAGCCACCCTCAGTGTGTGTACCTGCTCTGACCCTGTGCTCCCACTAATATACCTTTTCCCCTCCCTCCCTCTGTCCCATCTGTTTTGTCTCTACCTCTCTCTCCATTTCCCCCGCCCCTCCTCTTTCCCCCCTGGCCTTCCCTCCTCTGCCGCTCTCCCTCTTCCTTTCTCTGTCTGTCTCACCAGTGTTTCCTTCCCCAGAGCCCTCTGATGTTTAAGGATCAGATGCAGCAGGACGTCATCATGGTGCTCAAATTTCCCTCCAACTCCCCCGTCACTCACGTTGCTGCCAACACGCTCCCCCATCTCAGCATACCAGCAGCTGTCACCGTCACATGCAGCCGGCTGTTTGCTGTCAACCGCTGGCACAACACCGTTGGTGAGTGTGTTGAGGAATACAAATGTGGAGGTTTGTTTTTTTGGAGTTGGGTTTTGGTCCATACATGGAATATTATTGGAAACAAAATTCCTAAATGCTCAATTGCGGATAAATTCTACTCAATATATTGCCATTGCCATAACTACAAACCTTGTATTAAAATTCTACACCGGACTTCACGCTTAGATGTTGTACTGGTGTCTGCCGGAGACATTCTTCCAGTTTGGGGGCCACAGCCCCTAAAGCTCCTATCACCATATATATTCCATTCTAGCTGTTCCTTCAGCTCCTGGTTTGTCACGATCTTTTCATGCTCCTTCTTCCTGATGTTACCGCGGCCGGGATTGCTGGATCCATCACAACTGCCCTCTCCTGCTTCTCGTCAGCCTCCACTCTGTCTGGTTGGTAAAGCAGTAGCTGCTTGTCAGATTGGAACTTGAGGTCCCACAGGATCTTGGCTCATTTGTTCACCACCACTGTTGGTGGTGCCTTCCAATGGGACTTGGGGACTTCTAATCTATCACTCAACGGCCATGTTCCTGTTTGCCACCCCAGCTATTTAGTTATGCTCTCAGTGTTGGCCATCCCAGGCAGCATCTTACATCCGGCCAATATTTACTGGATTGTCACCGGGGGAATCTTTGCACATTCAGCACCTGTGGTATTCCCCTGCTGCTATGGATCTGGTGCTTAAGGCCTGTGTTGCTATGATCAGAGCCTTTGTGCTGTCCTTCAGTCAGCGTTTTCCAGCCAGTGTGACGATTTCACGATGTCAGCCCCATTTTCCCGATGTTTTTCTCATTTTAAACGTAATTAAAAAATATTGAGCAATCGAATTAAAGCTATAATGCAGCTATGCAAGCCATACTTCATGATTGAGTTTTTTAAACTCACTGACTAGTTAATTATTTCCAAAAAAATTCTGTAGTTATGGAGCTGTTTTGAGGTTTTTTGTTTTTTGTTCATTGTATTAAAGTAAAGGTTATGTAAGCTTATATTTTCCACACTCTGCATATTTCAGACATAAATATTTGTTTATTATAGCCTCAGATTAATCCGAATAATGCCCTCATTAGCAGAGCAAGCAAGCTTAATCAGCCATGGTACCGTGATTATAGAGGACCATATTTATTAGGGATTTCCAGATCAGGGGATTATTTTTATTATTTTTTTGACATAAATCATTCTTTTCATTAGAGAACGCTTAAGGATGATGTTTGGTATTCTTCCCGTTTTATAATGCATGTCTATATCTGACATGCTTGACCCTTGACCCTGCAGGCCTCCGTGGAGCTCCAGGATACTCCCTAGAGCAGGCTCATCATCTACCCATAGAGATGGACCCTCTCATAGGTCAGTGTATCTTCACTTCAGGTATTACCGGTCATTATATGACTTTGTATGTCGGGGAGTTTCGTTAATGTACTGCTGAGACTGCAGGGTGCAAACGTTAACGATCAGCAAAGGTTAATGTGCTTCCTATAGCTTCTCAGTCATTTTTCCATTCATACTGGCCCTAATTAACCTTCTACCATCTCTGCGCTCCAATGCAGCAAACAACTCGGGCGTGAACAAGCGTCAGATCACCGACCTGGTAGACCAGAGCATCCAAATCAACACACACTGTTTTGTGGTCACTGCCGACAATCGCTACATTCTGGTCTGTGGCTTCTGGGACAAGAGCTTCCGTGTTTACTCCACTGAAACAGGTGGGTTCAGCTTAGGACATACTGAGAGTGAAGCTCAGGATACGCTTATGTACAGGTTGTTTTTTTTTACCCAATATTGAATCAGAAATGTTTGATTCTTCAAATGTGGATCTTTAAATTCTAATATAACTTTTTAATGTTTACATTAATAATCAGATTTTTGTTTAGATTGTTGATCTTTGGGCGATTTGGAATGCCCTATTTTCAAAAAACGCCCTGATATTAATCCAGAAATTTAATTATGACCTGTGGAACTTTGGACAGAAGGCACAGGTTGACTTCCTTCATTACTCTTCCTCCTTCCTCTCCACAGGAAAGTTGACACAGATCGTCTTTGGCCACTGGGATGTCGTGACGTGTCTGGCCAGGTCAGAGTCTTATATCGGAGGAGACTGTTATATCGTGTCAGGCTCCAGGGATGCAACTCTTCTTCTGTGGTACTGGAGTGGGAGACACCACATTATCGGGGATAACCCTAACAACAGTGAGTGGTCACATGGTTTCCTGTCCTTCTGTCTCCATACAGAAACACAACAGCTCCTAAATGAGTGGGAAGTTTTAATAGTGGCTTATGGGTAATATTTTTTTCTCTTCAAGGTGATTACCCCGCCCCCAGAGCAGTCCTGACAGGACATGACCACGAGGTGGTGTGTGTGTCTGTATGTGCAGAGCTGGGATTGGTCATCAGTGGAGCTAAAGGTTAGTGTGTCTTCCTGTTTTCTGCTTGTACAGACTTATTGTACATTAAGTTTTATGAAATACTTTGCTTACTTCGTATTGAATATCAGGTATATAAAAAAAAGCAGTATGAAAGATCAATGTTTTTATACTTTTATACCCTTAAGGCTACTAATCAAAGTTAAATGTTGCTGCCTACAACAATATTATCTTTTTTTTCCATATCTTTGTATTTGGAGATTACTGAGTAGCAACGAGGAGCTAAATCATAAATAAATAAGGGAGAAATTAACTTTTTTCCCTTCCAGAAGTGGAAGTTGGACAATTACCTTACAAACCATGCTCTTGTTTAAACAATATTGTATTGCATCATTTATAATTCAAAGAAGTTTCTTTTGGATTTAATTGTTGTGTAACAATCGGAGTGCTTGAGTTGTCTTGAAGAAAAAAAAGAGCATTTTAAGATCTTAAATTGGGATTAGGCTGAGAAGAGAGGAAGTTTATTTCCCAAAAGCTGAATTTAAGAAGCACCAAAATGATTTCCTGCTGATATTAAATCGACACTGTAGAATAATAATAATTTTCCTTTCCTCTAACCTCAAAAAATCCGTGGACACATTTATTTTAATTCAATGTTGGAGATCATTTTGTTCAGGGCACATCAGGAGGACTAGATTAATAAAAGGCTCTCCTTGGCTAATTAACATCAGCATAAGACTTTTTGACTCTTGATAGGATGAACTTGCATATTGGACTGTCACTGTTTCAAAAATCCAAACAGAAAAATAAAGGCATTTCTCCCTCTTTCGCCTTAAAGTTTCGTCGTTATTCCTGCACAGTAAAATAAATAGAAAATCGTCCACCATCATCTACCATCTGTATGTTTAACAACAAGTACTGTCTTGCTCCTTAGAGGGTCCGTGCCTGGTCCATACAATCACAGGGGACTTGCTGAGGGCCCTGGAGGGTCCAGATCTGTGTCAACGGCCCCGCCTCATCTCAGTGTCCAGCGAAGGCCACTGCATCATCTACTATGAGAGAGGCCGCTTCTGCAACTTCAGCATAAACGGAAAACTGCTGGCACAAATGGAGGTCAACGACTCCACACGGGTGAGGCTGTGATGGGAGTTTTTGGCTATATTTTTAAGCAGTAATTCTGCACGTATTTATTTGTAAACAATACAAAACAACACTTCAGCCTGTTGTAACCAGTCAGTCTTTGTCTTCTCTCCAGGCAATCCTGCTGAGTAGTGATGGACAGAACTTGGTGACAGGAGGTGATAATGGAGTGGTGGAGGTGTGGCAGGCGTGTGACTTCAAACAGCTTTACATTTACCCAGGCTGTGATGCAGGAATCCGTGCCATGGACCTCTCACATGACCAGAGGTAAATCCTCTCTATTGTGACCATGAGGGCCAAAAACACAGCTGTGTTTTAGTTATGGGCTGTTGATGCTGCAGAAACCTCCTCATTAATAAATAATTAGTAATGGTGCAGCCCAAAATAAAAACAAGAGTTGTTTGATTTACAGCTATAATTTTCTATGTGCTCCGCCCTCAGAACTCTCATCACCGGCATGGCGTCTGGCAGCATCGTGGCATTCAACATAGACTTCAACCGCTGGCACTATGAACACCAGAACAGATACTGAGATGGACAGCGTGAGGTGGACAGCGTGAGGAAGACGGGAATGGAGAGACTAGAGAAGAAAGAGGGAGAGGAGGTGATGTGATCTGCTGTGTATCTGCAACGCGAGGGAAACTACAGGTACCAAGGGGAAGGAAAAATGAGGACCGGACCTTAGGCTATATTCCCTCGTGAAGCTGATTTTAGGACGGGGCAGCCATGGTGGAAATAACTTCCTCTGTGCACATGTGTCTGTATACACAAGTGTGTCACCACTCACACATAATAGCCCGAAGATACACACTAAAACCTGCTAATAAACTAGAAAGACTGCCGAATGGAGATAAAGAGCGAGCCATGTAGACCTAATAGAGGTCCATCATACCCGTGCCACTCACTGGACTGGTTGCAGTTGCCATCGCTGGTACGCTTAAAGCTTCACAGACAAAGAACCTAAGGTTTCTTTTCCTTCATGTTTTTCTTCATCGGGAATTCCGTTGTCTGGTTTTCACTTTAGGTCATTTATGTCGGGGGATTATTTTGGGTGGACTATAAATTAAGACTAACAAAACTGAGTAGAAATGGTCTGAAATGAACCAGCCCCACCCTCTGTTTAGAAACCGGTGCTATAGGCCTGATCTTCAAAAAGACTCTTGAAAATGACCTGGGGTTATGATTTCATCTGATATCATTTTATCTTGTTCTTTTGTTTTATAATGCTACGTTTTCCTTTTTTCCTGCAGCAGGGTTCAATCTGATTTGTATGTAATCCAGACTCGATGTCTACACGTGTTCTCTCACCACACAAACCGCGCTTCTCACCTTTAATTTATTAATGACTTGCTGTATGTAAATTATTGTGTAATAATTATTATAATGTTGACGAGACGGAGGGTGTTGATGACGGTGTCAAGGATGGTAATAATTTTGCCGGAGATGTTGGGGACAAAGAGATCTTGCGAGTGCAACCGAGGGTGATGACAACCACAAGACTGACATGATTTCCTTTGTATATTTGGTGATTGTTGTCAAATATGTACATAAAGTCTGGGTTCAGGCTCGGCGGGAGACTTAATCAGCTGAACAAGACTGAAAGCGCAAAGGAAACCTTCACTTACCCACATTTCTTGATTATTTAAAAAAAGAGTATCAAATCAATGTAAGAGTTTGTTTTGTATTTGCACTTTGCACCAATCACATATCATTATTTATTAGCTTGGTTCTTTCTGGTCGGCTGCCATTTTGTTTTGGTCCATTTTCCTGACGGGGATTATTTGTGCATTGATGTTTGTATTTAAAAACGTTGAGCTCATGTGTGATTATTAGGTTTTACAACCTCACAGTTGTAAGCAATATCATGATTCTGTAGCTGATAGAGGAGGGACAGACGGCGGAGGAGGGAGCGAAGGGTGAGGTGTTCGGTATGTGTGAAGCCATCTTGATCAAATGCGCACATGCACATACTCTATCGACAGGTTCAACTTACGTATCCAAAAAAGGTTAAATATTTTTGGATCTATGAAACCCTAAAAACTATTGTATTCATGTTTTATTGCAAAGATGTAAAATATGACATGTGTGAGTTGAAAAAAAAAAAAATCATGATAAGAAAAATAAAATATGCAAAGAATTTGATGATCTGACTTTTCATTGGTCATTCCTGCTTCAGACACATCAAGGACGTCTCATTGTAGCATCCACAACAGATATCTTACCCCCTGAACTTACTTCAAGAAAGTAAAAATGTTGCTTTGCGTTGATGAAACCCAGTAGTAAAGTCAATAATTTAAAAAAAAAAACAGGAATACATCCTATTTGACCAATATGACAATTTAAGAATAGATTCACGTGTCACTCAAGTTGGAAAATATAATGACTTTATTACATTTTGAATCTTCTCTCAATCATGTCCGCTGTCTACAGAACAAATATTCAGCTGGCTAGACAAGATTATCTGCACAGTCTTGCTTCAATCAGATTATAATTGTGATTCCGCCTTCAATGAAAAGTAATCTTTTGCACATTTAAAAAAAAAAATTGCATTAAAAACTCTAGACATAATAACCTGCATGGTCAACAACAGAAACATGGACTTCTTTCAGTGGCAAAAGTGTAATTTTGTTGTCTAAAGGGATGACGAGAAACATTCTGCTCCTCGGATTACAGTCATTTTTCTACATTCTTAATATAAGCTGGAGATTTAGACGAGTAACAGCGAGTGAAGACTTTATCTATGATATAAAATGCGTGTTAGTAGCAGATGTATCAGACGGGTTTTTTAATCAGTATGTATTGTGACCATGTGTTAATTATAATGAGTAAAGCCTTACGGTCAGATGACAGACTTAGTCTGTTGGTGTTTAATGTCCTCCGCAAGAAAAGGAAACCTGGAAAAATTATGTTTTTTTTTCTTCGGGGCACTTATTCATTTCTTAGCTACTCTAAATGAACCCTAAAATGACGACCTGTTTGATCAAGCATCTTTCTTTTTTTTTTAAACATTAAAAAAAAATAGTCAATTTGAATTTTATTTGTACAAATTTCGATAAAGCATGTTCCTAGACAACTATTAAACACTTGTTAGACTCTATTGGTTGTGTCAAATTACATAATCCTGTTTAGCAAGTCCTCATATGCTTTAATATGCCAAAAGAAAACTCCTACGTATGGAAGAGGACTTTCTACGGCCCTCTGAGCAATAAATAGACCTTTTCCAGATTCTTAGTCATGATTGTGGGGTATATTTCTGTTGCCATGTCGAATAAGGTGATGCATTTTAAGCAGAGGCAACCTTTACTGAAGCTCACTACTGGAATACAGACGAGGCTGACAGCTGCACAGAGCGCTGATGCTCCCGTCACTGCCAGCAGACACCAGAGCTGACAGGAAGGCGAGGGCAGTCTGTTCCGCTGGTAGACATGTCTTTCAGGAGCAGAATTTCATCTTGTTGCTGACACTATTTATGACATTTTCTGTGTGTAGCAAAGAGTCATTGGCCGACTGCCTGTCAAGACACAAGCTCTCAAGTTCTTTCTCACCTTTATATCCACAGCTAGATGTGAGAAGTGAAGAGCAATCTCGGTTCCCGAGGAATCAGGAACAATTTTGCTGTGTGTGCAGACGTATGTTACACTTGGTTATAGCACGAAGAAGAAGAAAAATGGCCTCCCTGAATAACTGAGGCATATTCATGCAATTGAGACGTGTGGTACAAAACAGCACTTGACAGGGAAGTTCTTTGTTCTACAGTTAATACGACAAGTTATTTGTTCAATATCATTTTCCCCACAGCAATTGTCTGGATTCATTTGTCTTGATTTGAGCCTCCGTCTGGGTTCAGGCCCTTCAAGACACCCATCTATGAGTACACATGCATTGCGTTGAATGCCACGTTGTCTTCGTGTGAGTGCACGTTAACCCTCTTGCAAGCCTGCATGAGGAAATGAACTTGAACATCAGTGTGTGTTCTCGTGTGCTCCCCTCCGGCTCTTTCAAGTGGACAGAGAGGAGATGGTGGATCTTTGGGAGGAGATGCTGCAGATCTCCATGTTGGTAAAGGAGCTCCCTCCCACGCTGCTGCAGTCAGGAACAGAAGACGAAGAGGAGATGATATTCTTCAGCCTGTGGAGGGAGATGATGAGTAGTGTCAGCAGGAACACCAGCAGTCCGAGGAAGAGCCACACGTAGACGTAGATGTTTCCTGGACGTCCTGGTGACGAGGCAGACGCTGATGTGTATTCAGAGGTTGGAGAGAAGGGCAGGAAGGTGTCATTGTCTGCTGTAGACACTCCTGTTTCGTTGTGGTTCATCAATGAGGCATCCATTCCTGGGATTCTGCCAGATTTCCGGCGCATGAGGGAGAAGAAAAGGAGAGCGAATATATTCTGAAAAATAAAAAATAAAACACTTCAGTATTCATATTTTAGAGGATGAAACTCTCTTCTGTTTGATCGAAGCTGCCAGAGATTTGGTGTCTCCCTTCGGGAGACCACATGTCTGATGCTTGCAGACACAAGAGTTTTCACAACACTGCTCTGCTTTGCCTTAAACTGAGAGGAAGACAAAGAAAGTATTCAGCAACTTTGATTCAGGGCCAACACAGAATGTAGAGAGCCTCGGCTGCAGGAAAGACATCCACCAAAAATAACGTGCAAAGTTTAATTTCTTTTGTTCTTCGTTGATCCCCAGATTCAGTGTTCAGGGAAGTTATAAAACATCAAATAGACTGTTTTTGAGGATTATTCATTGCATGCTTAACTTAATTAATAAGGCTAAGGTTTAAGGCTAAGGTAAAGAGAGAGTTTTTTTTATATTCACAGACAATATATCCAATTTGAATGTTATAAAAAATGTGTTTTTTTATAAAATTACTATACGATCGATAGAAAACGAAATGAGAAAATGCATATATATTTTAAAAACAAATGTAAACCAATATACACAATCAGGTGATCTGCTGTGGTTATCAAAGATTGGTGTGGCTGGGAGCCACATTGAAGGATCTCTGGTGAAGGGAATGAAATGAGGGGTGACAGCAGGGGGAGTGCTTGTCTCATTGAATACCTGTCAGTCTCGGTGCCTGGAGCTGCTGGTGTTCATAAATGAAGGCGTCCTTATCTGATGAAATTAGACTCCTCATAATCAGCTTTCTAAAGACAGCTGAGCCCCAACCCTCCTCCCTCTGCATATTAACTGCAAATAATGTTCCACTACATTACTGAATGGCACAGAAGTGACCAGAAGATGCGACTGATCACCGGCAGGAATGTCTCCCGGTTGGAGAAGGGGGTTTGTTTGGTTTTCTACATTAAGACACTTGTGTGTCTTGAGGGGGTAACGATCCACCATGACCAGAAGGAAACCAAGAGGTCAGTTCAAACTCTTCCCCAACAGTTATCCTCCACTCCCTGTCCCTCCATCTAAAGGTTAACCATAGTGGAAAACAGACAATTTCATCGTGCCTTCTTAGCGAGGTGCAGTAAATCCATGGTGGTCCCAGAAGACACCCGTTTTATCAACAGTTTCGCATAACAGTACGAAAAAAAGGTCCTGTAAACACTTTAGATATTTGCTTGTGTCAGAGAAATGTTGTATTATATTATATATGCTTAGAGTGATTAATTAGCGAAAGCGCAACAGTGTTCATTAACAGTCACTTGGAGTTGATAGAGTGTGGGAACATGTTTGGATGATGAGAACTAACTTAACCATCTTAATGTACTGCTTGATATACATGCACTAATGGAGCTAGCAAGACAGGCGGCTGGTTAGTCAGACAGGCAGGTAGACAGGTAGTAAGCTAACTTTTTTTTGTCTTTTTAGTAGTGAGCTAACTAGTTAGACAAGCAATTAGTTAAATACACCTGCAGTAAATTGGCTAGTTAGCCGGGCAGTGAGCTAGTTAGCCGGGCAGTGAGCTAGCAAGTTAGACAGGTAGTATGCTAACACATTAAACAGTTGGTAAACTTGTTAGACAGGCAGTCAGTTACATAGTTACACAGATAGTAAGCAAGTTAGATGGGTAGGAACTATAAAGTTAGACAGGCAGTAAGTTTGTCACATACATAAACATGCAGTTTATTCAAGAAAAAAATCATAGATGTTGAAAATAGCTACACGTAGCATCAGCAGTGTGGGAGTGGGTTGAAGTCGTTTCATCTTGCACTTATAACCACACACAACAGTGATGTCACAGTGTTGTGGGTTCTGGTGTAAACTACTAATTGACGGCTGCAATGTCAGAAGTTATCCACAAAAAGGTTTATTTTAGATCTTTTTTTTTTTAATCTGTGGCGCCAAGGCTTCCCGTTTAGCTAAGGCCTAGCGGCAGTCTAACTCTCTGCTCCTCTTCAGGAACCACAGATCTTGGTTTGGCCTCTTTTAGTTATATTATGTGCATCATGACAACACCGTCACATACATTGCCCTTACCTCACTGACTGTACTGAATGTTCCCTTCCATCCTGTAAATACATAGTTGAGTTGATCTAATTTGGTTTAATTCAATTTATTTGGTTTGTTTATTGTTCATCATGGTGTGTCTTCCTTTTGTTTTTGCTGTCAGCTGAGCCATGTCATATGATCTTAAAAAATAGCTTGATTTTGGTCAGTGGAGCCTGATTCTCCCTACCTTTCTTTCCCGAGCCTTAACTGCTATGTTCTTGACTCTTGGAGGTGAATCTGACTTTTTGGGCACTTTCTACCTCTTTTACTAACTATACTAGAAAGCTTTTTTCTTGTCTGTCCCTGACTATAGTAGGAACTGTACTATGATCAGATTAGGGGAAAATGAGGGGTAGCCACTTCTGTTTACTGGAAAGTGTTGGATTCTGGATTCTGCTTTCCAAACTTCCCTGTCGTTCTGTAGGACCCAAAATTCAGTTTTACCTCCAGTTCTTTTTCAAGCCATATACTGGATAAATTAATGCTGTGTATATATATAATAAAACGTTATCCACTCCATGACCTTGGCTGAAGTTTTCTCCATGGAATTTGGGCTGACATTTCGCCTCCAAAATTCTGAGGGTGACTGATTTTATGGAATGGGTCCCCAACATTCTTGCCAATCTCCCTCCTGATCACATTGTCCACCTGCATGATAGCAATGACATCCCAGGTCAGACCTCTGAAATAATCAAATGTAGCTTCACTTGTCTGGTCGAGTGTGTCACATTTTTTTTTTGTCTGTTTCCGTCTCCCAGGATGTGTGTTGGCCATTTCAACATCCTACCAAAATGCTAAGCTTTCTTCTGCTTTGCTGACCTTCACCGAAATGAGTTTGGTTGATGCCTCGCTCTAACCAACTCGTCCTACTCGTAACCCCTATCAGCTATCACATGCCCACCTCAGGTCACTTCTTTTCAACAACATCTGAGGCTAGAGTGTTCCATATAAAAACACTCTAGCCTCAATCTTTGGGCCGTTGTGTACTTCTCAGAAGATGGCAAAAGCTTTCTTGAATACAATCGCACTATTGTCCAGACAGAGATTAAATTAGCATTTCACAGTAAAACCCTTCCAGACCTACAAATCTGATCCAGACAGACAGACAAGTAAGGAGACCACACAGATAAAGGCCTAAGGCTCGATTATTACTGACTAAACTGACCAAAAACCCTACGTGTGAACTGGAAGTGTAAGGATTCTTGCAGGTCAAAGGGACAGGTATTATATAGACATCGTTGTGAAGTATATTAACAAAAATAGACCGTATTAAAGTTTGGGCAAAACAAACAGACCCTGACATTTTCTGATTTCTGAGACAAGGCTGAAAAAGACAAAGTTTCTCTATTTTTTCAAGTGTGATCAACTGGTGATGGAGTTGCTTCTATTTTGATAGGTTGATAATTTATTTCGCGTTACCTGCCTAGCCAAGTACTTTTAATTCTTGGCTGTTTGTCAAATGTTTTTTCTGGGGGATAATCTTATTGGAAAAAAAAAGAATTAAAAAAAAGAATTATAATTGTTATCTATTTTTACTATCTGAGCTAAGGTGTACAGTATAACATCTATTTGATTTGGTACCCATGTTCATATCATTTTGAACTGATTCTAGGTTATATGAACTATTATTACTTTAATATATTGTACTGTACTATGCTATTCTAAACTATACGATACAATACTATACCTCACTACTATACTATACTACACTACACTACTATACTGTACTATACTGTACTGTAATGTGCTACCCTATACTATAATGTACTATACTATAATCTACTGTACTATACTGTACTATATTATACTTTACTGTACTATACTGTTATAATATACTATACACTACTATACTGTACTATACTGTACTATACTGTAGTGTACTGTGCTATTCTAAACTATACGATACAATACTATACCTCACTACTATACTATACTACACTACACTACACTACTATACTGTACTGTAATGTGCTACACTATACTATAAGGGTAGTATAGGGCGTAGTAGGGCGGCTGTGGCTCAGTGGGTAGAGCAGCCGTCTCCCGATCAGAAGATCGGAAGGTAGCCGGTTCGAATCCCACCAGGGTCTACTTGTCGTAGGGTCCTTGAGCAAGACCCTGAATCCTTAGCTCCCCGGGCGCTCCACGAGGGGCTGCCCAATGCTCCCTCAGGGATGGGTCAAATGCAGAGAAGTAATTTCACTATGTCGTACTGTATGACTATGTGACTAATAAAGGATTCTTTCCTACTGTACTATATTATACTTTACTGTACTATACTGTTATAATATACTATAATGTACTAAACTGTTCTATAATGTACTATACAATACTGTACAGTACAATACTGTATCCTATTATACTGTACTGTACTGAACTATAATATACTATGCTGTAAAATGCTATACTTAAAATTAAGTTTAGAAAAATGTGGTCCCCAGAAATAAAAGCGTTATACTGTCTTAAAGACAGGAATGTATTATTAGATTCCACTAATATACAATCTTTTGGTGTTTTTCCTCTTGACTTTAGTGAGACCCGTAAAAACATATCAAAGTTTGAAACTCTTGCAAACAAGAATGCTGTTTACTACTATACTACAGTGTAGTTGATAATACTTTTATATTTTTTCTGATAACATATGATTCCAGTGAAGACAAACTTGCACCTCTTGAAGTATTTGGACTCAATATAGAAACAATAATATACTTAAGGTTTCAGATTCCTGATGAAAGGGATTCTGCCAGCTAAAAAAGCACATTCAATACAACACCTGCTAATCGACAATATCATCGGTTCATCGGGTGATTCATTATGATTCACAAAATGCCAAATCATTATTTCTTTCTGTCATGAAGAAACCCAGTCAAACGTTGTGAAATATAAAAAATCATCATTTATTGTAGTTCTACTTCATCCTCAATAACTAAAATCGTTCCGGGCTCTACCTCCTCATTGTCTCAAAAGAGAACAGGTATGGTATTAAACAGAAATATAATCTATCTAATCTAATCTAAGGCCCATTCGTTATCACGTATTTAAAAAGGAATTTTGGTGTACATTTAATATAAGAAGTAATCATGCATGGACACACAGACATCCAGAGCTCCCCGCTAACAAATGGTGCTCTTTGATATTGTCTGTGCAGCAAACTATAATTGACCTAAACTAATGTGCGTATTGTTCCATAGAAACATTTCCACTGCTGTAAATATCGCTTCTCTTAATGGGAAACCAACTGAATGAGTATCTGATTATAAATATCTCGGGGTTTATTTTGTCTTGAAGACAGGTTCTTATTTTAAAAAAAAACATATTAATGATCTCATTAAGGCCTCAAATTTCATTTTACTGAGATAAGGCATCTATTATTAGTCAGTGCTATAAAAAGAATATTGTCCAGTCGAGCTTTTATCCTTCATGTTCGGTGACTACGGTATAATGTGTGTTCCTTTGTCTGTCTCTGCTTTTAAACCCCTGGTCTCTCAGTCTAGTCATTCGGCTCTTTGCTCCATCATGAGGGACGACTTTAGGATGCATCAGTGTTATGAGGGTGCTGAGTGGCCTTCGTGGCCAGTGGGAACAGAACAGTGCTTCATTGTCTTTATGTTTGCAGTACTTCCTGGCAAACTACTTTGGTATCTTTCATGTCTTAAGTTGTAAATAAAGATCACACTGCACCACGTCCCAAAGCAATTTGCTCTTTGAAAATCACTTTAGCAATACTGAGATTGGAACTGGCTTTAAAATAGTATCCTTAAAATAGTATCCTTAAAGACACGCCTTTAGAGTAATTATAGCCTTTTTCTAAGTAGAGAATAAGTGTATTGTGCAGTTTATTATCTTCTCCTTGGCCTATTAAAATGTACATTTTTTTTCAACTTCCTCTATTCCGCTCTGTCATATGTTAACTCTAATATTGTTTTATGTATTATTTTTGGTAATGGGGGCATATTACAAAGGAGAGCTTCAGCTCAACAGTCACCCTCTGTTTTAACAAAGGTTTATAAATAAATATCTAAAAATATCTAAAAGAGCACATTCCTCCACCCAAGCCAACATTACATTACTAATAAACTGTATTATGTCATGTGTATTGGTAATACACATACTATGTGATGGCACTGTGGTGATGTTGACTTGCATGGCCTTGAACCTGGGAACCCCAAAAAATAATTTTCATAATGGACAAAATATGACATTTGTACACTTTTCAGAAAGAAGAAATCCATTCTGAAAACTCCCTACTATCCATTGCTTCAGTTACATATTTATAACAGCCACTGGACCCATTAAATACTGACCCTTCAATTATATATTTTAATCCTCCCAATATATTTATACGTATATTCTTAAATAACAATATGTATACTGTAAATTTCAATGTTGTCCCCATCTGTACCCAGATCTGTGACAACACTTATTGAATCCTTGGAATCTATGGCTCCAGATCCAACCCATAAGTTGGACCCGGTGGAATGCTTAGTACCCCAAACCAGCAGGAAACTAGTATGTTGCTGTCAAAACACATGTACTTGGGTCTAACATGGTAGTAGCCTGCTCACCCTAAAATTTTGGAGTCTCTTTGGCCACGTTCCCAACGAGGCAATTCCAGTTCCAGGCTAGGGCCTAACTTGGAACAAGTTTTTTGCTTTTCCGCAAAACTGGCCTTGGCCTCGGGGAAACAGCTGTTAACAGCGAAAACGAAAGCAAGCTAGTCCAGAAGCCTGGTGACTTTTGGAAGAACTTGGGTTATCGCGGCAAACCAAAAGATTTTTTCTGCCATGTTTAAGAGCGCCACCCTCCCAGAAGAATCCAAATGAACTGTAACTGAGAAACCGAGACTGTTACAAAGTTGGTTTTGAAAGCAAATACAGCGCGACATGTCTGCAGTGGAGTAAAAATGGGCCAAACGAATCAGCAACAAATAAAAGACAAACTACCTTCAGCCGAAATTAAACCTGCATTAAAAGGACGCAGCTGATGCTGTGGGTAGATTCAAACTGACTGAGTTGGTCCCTGAACTGCTTCCGCATCAAGCATGAACAGGATAATGGCGGCTGACGATTGTGTGGCAGGGGTCATGACCTGACTACACCTTGGAGGCGAGTGCTGCTCTTTAATTTGGCACATGTTGAGAGTCTCAGGTTCTTTGACTGCCCTTCCTGAACAGCTTAAGAGACGAGAAGTCTCTTACCGTCACTCCCTGTCAGGGCCATGAGGAGTTCAGGCATTTTTGAGAATGTTTACTAGGAGGCGTTTCAGCCTCCTCACTCTCCCTTTCCCTCCCGGGTCTCCGTGCTTGGAGCTCAGTCATCGATTCGTGCAGACGTGCTCCACACTTCTCACTCAGCTATCACATTAGTATGTGGGCCTGTTTCAGCTTTTCTACAACGTCAGCATTTTCCTTTAGGAAGTGTCAACAGCTTTTTGATATATTCTGCATATCCTCGGTTAACACTGCTGCACACTCCTCAAACTGAACTGCCTCAAAAAATGTTCTCCATGGTTTACACAGCTTTCTTCTCTCGCAGGGACACCTTCTACTTGTCTGGGTTCTAGTTGAGCATTCGCCCACCCCCAGTCAGGAGACAGTGAGCCCTAACTTACAAATCTCCCTTTGTTCTTTTTCAAATTCCTTGTTAGGCTGCAAGACTCTCCTGAAACAGTCTCAACATCTTCTGGAGGACTACATTCAGCCAAACTCCTCCTGAGATGTTGTCATGAAGCTTCCTGTGCTCCAGTTTCTCAATCTGATCTTTCGACCTCCCTCATTTTTTCAGCACCGTCAGTGTCACTTCTCACGCACAATTTATGGTTTCTAATGTGTTCTGTCCATAATAATATACTGTTCTCTTTGCTCTGTGTCTCATAACCCGATGTGTATTTGTATAAAGTATTTTGGATAGCTTGTGTTTTAATCCCCACACCTATGAAGTTAATGTTTTATTGGAAAATGATCAACCAGTGTCTTTAAATTTTGGTTTACATTCTATCTGTCTTTGTATCTGTGCCTTCTTTCCAAAGACCTCCTGACTTTTGGTCAATACTTCTGTACCTAAAATTCCTATATTATTTTAGCAATTTATGCAACTTTTTTTTGAATTCACAGCTTTTCCATTCGGGTTAAAAAAACGTCCTTTTATTGTTTCTAAATAAACTCTGGGACCTTACTGGGCTATTCACATTCTGCTCCGCCCTGGTATTAGCTCTTTACTTCATGAATAATAGACAAGTTCCACATGTAGCAAAATGTCATGGTATTTGGCCAGATTCTTGTATGTGTGTGTGTGTGTGTGTGTGTGTGTGTGTGTGTGTGTGTGTGTGTGTGTGTGTGTGTGTGTGTCTGTGTGTGCGTGTGTAGACTTAATTTTAAAACATGTTAAATATCTGACATTCTGAGCCCAGTGGAAAACAGACCCGATGCTTAATCACATGAATTCAAAGAAATCGCCTCTGCAGCCCCAAATTCCACAGATAACCCCCGTAGGGGTCAGAGATATGTAGGAATGATGAAAGCATGAAGAAAGAGGTGTTTCAATAAGAGAGAAGCTATCAACCATTTCCCCCCTGTGTTTTTAGTAAAGCACAAAATAATCTCTCGTGTCGGGATTCTTTCTGCATTACTTTGAAATGGTGGCAAAATAGACGGAAATGTCAGGCAAGACTCAAAATGTAAAAAAGAAGAAGACATTTGAATGAATGTACAACACAATGAAGTGATGTTTTTATGCATTTCATCACATTTGAATGACAAAATATCATGGTGCACCTGAGTGCACTCGAAGCCCCGCCAGGGGACAAGCACCGCTTGATATTCAGCACATAGAAGTAAAGATTTCAAAAAGGAAAGTGAGAATGAGTTGTTCAGTCTGTTGCCAAGTGCTAATTATGACTGACAGAGTTGTTACATGAGTCAAAACCAAAGAAACTGAAATTATGAGTAGGAGTTTTTGGTCCATGGCCAGTGTAGATAAACGGCACTTTGATGTCTGAGTGTGTGTGTGTGTGTGTGTGTGTGTGTGCGTGTGTGTGTGTGTGTGTGTGTGTGTGTGTGTGTGTGTGTGTGTGTGTGTGTGTGAGTTCATCTCTGATTAAGTGCTGCTTTCCTATGTTAATCATCTCTGGTTAATTCTAAATGCATGATAAACTGAGTCCTCCTTCGCCGTTGGAGCCCATGTTTCTATTAAGATGAACTGCGTGAGTGATAAACAAACAAATCCTACTCTTATTGCCCAGAAATGACACTTTTCTTGCCCCATTCCTTTGTGTATTTGGGTACAATCGCTTCATTCATCACTCAGTCCATCCCTCTTGTACTCTATTGCCATATAAGACGCCCACTTATGTCCCAAAGTAGATAAATGCACAATTCTTTCGTTTCTTGTTTCCTTCAAGTCTCACCTCCTAAATGCGGCTATTTCACCTTCCCGTTATGTCCTCTAGTCTAATGTTCCTTCTCTACTGCTGCCTAGGCAATTATAATAAAGTTGCATGCAACTAAAAAGAGACATTTTTTAGTTGAATAATTGCTCTCTGTATCTGTATCCAGCAGAAACCCCCCCCCCCAGATTAGATTAATGCCATTCCTGCTCTGTCAACCTCTTTACAACAATTTCGAGACATTCCATTTTATAAAACAAACAAACCAACTACCTAAAAAAATGGCAGCTTAAATGAAATTGTAATAGATACAGACCTGTTTGTTTTTCAGGCAGCAGCTCCCCACCAGAGTTCACATCATGAAGAAACCCATCCTGTTGTGTTTGGTCTTTCAGCTGAGCATTCCAGATCTGCTACCCCGTGATCTTTCCATCAGTCTGTCCTCTCTCCCTTTCCCCCCCTCTCTCTCTCTCTCTCTCTAGTTTGCTCTCTCTCTCACACACTCTCTTTTACTGTCATTGAATGTTACACACACACGCACACACACACACACAGCACTGACGCCACAGCTGAAGGAGACACTGTCGGATGTTAGTCCTCTTCGTGAATTAGCTCCCATGCAAAAAGGAAACAGCTCCAGGTTTGCAACTGAGAGACTGGAAAAAATCAAGGGTACATTTTTTTTTTTGCTCGCTTGAAAAGTGCTGAGGAGTAGAAAAAGGAGCAACTCTCTCCCCCAGTCTCTTCTAGCCCTCCCACGTTTTTCTCAGCTGCTCTGTACCTTTCAATAACAGCAACATCAGCCTACAAACTCGATTTCACTGAGCACAAACTCCTTACAGTCAGCCAGGTGTTCAATTATAAGTTCTGGCAGACAAATAACCAGATCAATACAGTGAGATGCATGTTTTAATAATAGACCTGAGTGAGTAATCAATACTTGTCACTGGACGTACATCCTCCCATTCACAATCACATCTTCAGTTCTCCCCTCATTAATGTTAATGTGACGGATGGAGCCTCTCAGCAAACTGCGTCAGAAGGAAGCATCCAGTGGTGGGAAATAACGTGAACTGCCCCACTGAGTGATGGAAGAGGAGAGACGACCGGAGGAGACAGAAGCCTTCTTGAACAACTCTCATTTTCTCAGTATGACGTGTCTTCATCTTGAAGGTTATATACCATCCTTTCTTCCTCTCCTTGATGCCCCTTCAAACCGTAGGCGATGTTTAAAGAGGCTTGGCATGTCCGCTCTGTAAAAGTGCATCAAAAGGAACATTATGCTGAAACAAATGACTTTAAAAATAAGCACTTTTCTTGAAAAATGCTATCCATGCTCTTTGTTTTGAGGAGTGGCGATTAAAGACGACTGAATCAAAAAATTAAAGACCTATCTGTTATTCAAAGCTAAACCCTTCTGTGACTGAAATGCATGATGTGCGCTTAACTAAAAACCCTTTGATGTACGACTCAACTGTTTGGTTGTAAACATTTTAAGTCTCTATTTCAGCCTGAAAATTCTGTGCCACTGGACGGAACCTGTTTATAATATGACCCAGATGCAGCATGTTAATGATAAAGTATAAGAGGCCATGGATGGAGCCCTGGGGGACACCGCAGGTCAAACGGGCCGCGGAGAAGGAAGTATTAACAATTAATGACAATAATGAAAGACCTCTCTGATAAGTAGGATTTTTTTTTGACATATTAAACCATGTCAGGACTTAATTAAACCGAACTATGGAGCCTAGATACAACCAAAAAAGTTTGATTAGGAACAAATACGGTAGATCCCTAAAAAAACATGCTTTACAAAATGGTTGAACTAATTTAACCAAAATTTTCATTGTGAAATAATTTTATAAGTTGGATTTTTTTCAAATTTTATTTTAAAAGGATTTCTCATTTTTATGGTAATTTATAGTGTCCCAAAAAAATGTGATAGGCAAAGAAATCATTTTTCCATAGTTTATTTTCTAGGTGAGGACATTGAAGGGTTAATTAACTAAGATTACACACTTATCAGCCATAATATTAAAACCCCCAGCCTTATATTGTCTAGGTATCCTCTGTTATACACCAGCATTAACTTTGATAGTCTCCTGTGACGATAGTCTTCTGTGAAGTTCTCCTGTGGGATCAGACGACATGAGCTTTCGTTCCACACGTGCATCAATGAGCCTTCACAAGTTGTTCTTAGTTAGATTGCTTTGGTAGATAATGATTACTGCAGCACCCAACAACACCTGCAGTTTTGAAGATATCGTTACCCAGACATCTAGGCATAACAATTTGGTCTTTCTCGAAGTCCAGATCCTTACGCTCCCCCATATTTCCTGCTTCCAACACATGAAACACGAAATGTTCTCTTGCTGCCTAATTTATCCCAGCCACAGACAAGTGCCAATCAAGATGATTAATGTTATTATTGCTTCACTTGTCATTGGTTGAAATGTTATGTCTGATTGGTGTTTTATGTAAAACAAAAGAAGAAGCTCCCTCACCTCCAGCTTGATGTGGCAGTACAGGTTGCTTTGGATTGTTCTGGACAGGTTTTGGAACTAATATCTGCATTGTCTGTCAGTATGACAGTGCTATCGAGGAGGAATTTGTGTGGCTGCTGAAACCACTGATTAACCTGTATTTAAACAAGACGGATTGCTCAGTGAGGCTGTAGACAGGCACAGCCGTCCTTGGAGCTGAATGCTGATATCTGTGACAGTATTCTAAAATTCTCACAATGGATAGTCATTCAAATATGAATATCTGTACAAATAAATTAAGTCCCTTCATGCAGTTTTGTTTACATAAAAACAGTTTTTGTACCTGAGGGCAAGAAGAAGGCCTACAGAATGTATTCTCTGGGGATCAAGTAAGTCACTGTTAATAAGATGACAATCCTTCCAATAATTATAAATATATCTATTTAAAAATCAGAAATTGTGCCAAACAATGTCCAAAGTCATCAAATTCTTACCCTGCCTGCTCTGCATTTCTGTACAAACTTTATGGCCGTCCACTCTGAGTCTTGGATCTGCTCGAAGTTTCTGCCCGTTAAAGGGCAGTTTTTTCTCGCCACTGTTGCCAAGTGCTGCTCAAGGAGGAATTTGTTGGGTCCTGTAGATAATTATACAAAGAGTTTGGTCTAGACCATCTCTTTCTGGAAAGCACCTTGAGACAACTATTGTTGTGAATTGGCGCTATATAAATAAAGATTGATTGATTGATTGATTGATTGATTGACTTCATTCTCAATCTTTCCTGATTGAAGTGAGATCTGAATCCAGAGGTAAGTCTTGCTCATCATTGTCTGAAGCTGGTTGGATGTCTGGTAAAATTGCCTAATGCGTGACTGTCTGTTTAATCTGTATGTAAATCTCTTAAATAGATCCTTGGATTCTGCCCAAGGATGCTAAATGAATTTAGGCGTAAACAGACAGTGAAGTTGGATTGTATTATTTATTTTCAGTCTGAACCACTACAGACTTAGACGGACCAACATGTCAATCCCTAGAGAGATGCCATACCTCTGTCAAAGCTACTGTCACTAGGACCTGAGCAACTGCAAAACCGTTTTCTCACATATGTGCCCTTTAATCAATGTCCATTTGTAGAAAGCCTAGGTCAACCTCAAATATAGTCAACTCTTCCTTTGTCCAAGAATTACCCCTGCCCAGAATTGAATTAAAATCAATGGATAATGTTTTGAGATATCTTGTAGACTGACAAACAAAGAAGGCAATAGATGTGATCAAAAGACCTAATCCAACTCTTCCTGAAACAATTCACTCATCCAATCCCTGAGCAGCAACATTTCCCTTGATACTCTGGAGAATCCACAGAGCTGTATGTTGGCATTTCATGGTTAATTTAGAGTGTCTAAGATATTTTATTAATAAATACCCCAAATAAATTAAATATGAAAAGAAATATTTTTTCTCTAGTTTTTTTATTTTCTTGGTGAGGACTTTAAAGGGTTAATAAAGTCTCTTTTGATTTTATATACATTTTGCACATGACTCTGAGTCTTCACACGCGAGCTTGTTATCACCTCGCTGGTATTCATGAAGATGATAATTGTTCGATGACACCTGTCTGTCACCATCTGCCCACTGACACAAGCATTAGCAGAGTTTGCAGAGATGAGAAGACGATGCCTCTATTTCCCGTCCAAACAGATCTCACCAAAATCAGAAAGCTTTTATTCATGTGAAAAACATGTGACTGCTATGGAAAGAGGTTTGGGATTCATTTTGACCATAAACTCTGTTTATGAACATTTTCTTAAGCCTAAACCAGCTTTAAGACAAAAAAGTTCATATATATTTTTAGTGAGATGCTCCAAGCAATTTCTCTGTTGTTGACATTGTTGGGGGAGAAACCAAGGACAGAGGAAGCAAAATTGCATTATTTAATTACACCAATAATTATTTCCCCTGACCTCCACTCTGCTAATCACATTTTAAGACCATTTCTAAACCCATCCCGGAGAATCGTTACACTCTTGTTTTTCTGAAGAGCGTATATGTTTGGCAAAGCTAATTATGCCTGTATGAGTACGTGTGCTTGTCTGCGTGCAAACACGAGTATTCCTGTGTGCATTTCTATCGCCTGTGAGTTTGTTTTTGTGCTTCACAGAGAGGACTGAAGGACGTAGATAAGAGCTTTGGCCTCAGCTGGCTTTTGTCACTAATCCCGCAAGGCGTGGACGCCAATTCTGTGTCATTCTCAGATTTCCCGGCCTGTTCTGACTCCATGCCATCCCAGTGCTGCCCTTGTGAGGACACCAGCCTCTGCACTGCATGATAATGAGGGGGAGACGGGCTGCAAAGAGGGGGCTGCCACTCTATTTGGAGGCTATTTTGGGCAAAATGTGTGTGTGTGTGCGTGCGTGTGTCTGTGTGACAAGCACTAAACTTGGGGGAATAACTTAAAACCCTTAGATAACAGAAGGGAAAGAGTCAGAGATTAGTCGCAAACATGTTAGAAGTTGATTTTATTATAGTTTTTCATCCCTCTGGCAATCTGATCCAAAAATCCCTACTGGTGTTGGGTCCAACTAAAGCAAAAATATGAGACTTGAGCAGAGGAAGGCCGCGTTGTCTTCGCTTTATGACAGTAAGCAAATCGTTGTATGCACATGTGTGCAGAAAGAGTTAAAAATATGTTTTGTTCCTACCTCTGTGATATTATCTTCAGTTTGTTTGAGTATCAGACGTCAGACACAATGACTATCTTAAGTGAGCTGCATAGATGTGAGGGCATGGAGCAGAGAAACCACACTGAAGAGTAACTGTGATACAAATCTACATCAACACAACCCCACACACACGCACACAAATACACACACACACACAAACACACACAATCACACACACACACAAACACACACAATCACTGACGCAGGACAGCAGGTTGGTACTTGTCCAGAATCACAATGAAAAGAAATGAAAAGATGACATCGCTACTGTATAGAAAACATCCCCCCCAACCTCGAGAGGCGAAAATAGGCAACAACGTTCAAGTTAAGAACACATATTTTAACAAGAAGGGTGAAAGTGGACTGAAACCTTTTAAAAAACCCTGTTCTGCTAAAACAAACATTGCTAAACTAATAGTCATGGCAATCTCACCCAAACACTCTTCAGGTTTCCCTCTAAAAGCAAAACAAGGAGAAAAAAAGAGCCTCAAACCGGGATTAATTTGAATATATGAATTATTTAGTGTTCCAGAACATTTGGGGATCCTTAAATTGAAAAAAAAAAAAAACGGCTTACCGTCTAAATATTCATTATTCAAACAGACCAGTCATGGAGAGAGGGCACGATATTTGATGCTCAGAAGCAGAGGGTAGAGAGGACATAAAGACAGACGCTTTGAGTCCGTTTATGTGCTTCTACTTTTCAGTCAAGGTCTAGGTCTCGCTCCCCATCTTTCTTCTTCTATGATTCTCTCAATGGTTAATAAATGAAATTAAATGTTTTTGTCTCCGCCTCCCTCCCACGGTCCATTAATGCAGTACAGGGGAATTGCTTACTAAATTGTAAGTAGAAATCGAGGAATTAACTCATATACATATATATATACATATATATATACATATATATATCTATATATATATAATGATTGTAATGATTAATTTCTGGGCACTTTAGTTCCGCAGTGCTTAGAACAGTTGCCTCACAGCAAGAATGTTCTGGTTCAAGTCCACCTACCACCTGACCCACAGTCAAAAAGCATGCTGAATAAGTGAATTGGTATCCAATTTATCCAACAAACACTCTAAAGTGTGCTGGAATGATGAGGTGGAAAGGTGGAATCCACATTCCACCTCATAGTACTTTTAAAATATTCAGTTAATTCCCATGAAACTCTTTAAATAAATCCTCATCATCATCACATTACAAAGACAGAATGACCAATCAAGCATCTACACATTCAGATTTATGAATCGGTGTTTTTTAAATATAGTTTTCATATTTTCTGTGTATTTGCCTGAAGTAGTCAAGGAGGTTTGTTTTTGTTAGCTCTGATTTGTTCGTCGTGTCTGTCAGCGGGATTGCTCGAATGGTTATCAATAGATTTTATTGACATTTTTGGTACATAATGTAAAAAGCGACTGGCCAAAGGATTGGGAATATGGTGGTCCAGATCGTCACCTGGATCCAGTGTTGTTGATTTTCGGAGGATTTTTGTCCAGCGTGAGATAAGAGGGGCAATCACATGATCTTTCCTTCTAAATGACAGGATGGAGATGACTATGGCAGGACAATAATTACACAATGACATCCTATTAAGATCCGCTACACATGATTTGATGTATGAGCTGAAACGCTGCTGATTCAGTTCAGATTTGACATATTTCGAAACAGATGATGTGATTCTTCTAGGATTCTAGGAGTAGGTTTTCTCAGCCAAGGAGCCATAGTATGAGATTGAAGCAATCATGGGACTACTGGTTTTAGGTGAACTGACAAAATGGGGAAACTGAGCCGTCTCACGGAGTTCTGTCCCCCCTGTGTAGAATTTCGTGATTCCTGAGTAAACAGTTTTTATTTTGCAGTTTTCTCTCCTCTGACATGTTTGACACAGTGTAGCAATTTTTTTTCTCTCTTCCTTGCCTTGAAACTCACTGCAGTGCTGCGTACCAGCTCTCTTTCAGATCAAACACCCTGCTGGTAATTGGCATCGACCTAACATGAACCGCACCATTATTTATAACTGTAGAAATATAGCTGAAGAGTTTAAGATGATTTCGGTGGAGTTCTGCATAACTTGGCCTACAGATGTCAACTATCCAGTGCGGAGTAAATAAAAGATGGTTAGAACTAGGTGCAACATCAAAAAGCCTCATTAGTCACCAAATATCACATTTTTAATTAATAAAATAATGTGATACATTTAAGTGAAATTTAACCCACATCAAAATAAAGTAATGAAATAGGGGATGCAGGAAAAAACCCTCGTCATCACAGATAAACCAGATTGGACTGCTTTCACATCTTTTTATCTGCCAAGTTTTTGTTATGAATTAATTAACACTGATCTTTTTTTTTTTGTGATGAGGGTGAAGCTCAACCCGTCAGCCCATCTGGCCCGAGTCTGTCACCAGCAGTAAATCAAGCTGATGACATGGCAGCTGTAAGTTTATCCGTCATATGGAATCTGCATCGGCTGAGTGACTGAATGGACACGAAGTTGAAGGATAAAAAGTGTTTGTGCCGTGAATGCATGTATGTGTGATTCTCAGTTCCTCCTCACGGTTCAGTTTATTTTGAAAGGAGAAGAGAAGCATTAGAGAACACCTCATCTCTCATCTAACAGGTGAGATTATGTCATTGGTTCAGCACTCCAATCCTTCTTATGTGTCCGAGAAACAGACTCTCCCCCCCGTAACATCCCGCTTTTTTATTGTTTTTGCTGCAGCTGATGTTGATATTGATTTCAGCGACACGATCCATGTAATTTAACTAAACATGGTTTCCTATATAAGAAAAGAAAAAGATGAATATTCAGTAAAAATCGCTCAATTTTCTTTGCATTAATTATCTCAAATCCAAACAACATGTGAGTCAAAATGCCCTGCAAACATTTTCTTAGATGTTATTAGAATTTTTCAGCTGTAGTTTTGGCATACATGTATTATTTAACTGGTAGTTGTTATTTATAAAATATATATATATATATATATATATACAGTCACCACTGTTACAGTTTTGTCTTTGACCTATTGTAAATTTAATTTTCAAGCATTAAGTCTGTTTCAATAGAGAATTAAACACTCAGAATCACATTATTATATTAAATAATACCATTTTTATACTAAATTCTACTATAATTGGAATATGATCATTGCAACATTAAGTGAATTCAATTTATTCTGTTGAAACATAAAGAACAACCAAGGTGTCTGTGTTTACATCTTGAAACGTGTGTCCGAAAGATACGAATATGAAGAAAAATATGAATCTGCTACGTATGAATCCCGAGGTTCTGGATTCCCTCACTTTGGTGTAAGATAATTTAACCTAATAAATCATTACAGACGAAGTCTTGGGTCTTGATCTAGAAAGAAATGTTAGATGTGTTGTTAGATGTACGATTGTCAGAAGGTCAGAAAATAATTTCTATCATCATTTCTGGCACCTAATACAAACAGCTATATAAGTTTGTTTTCCTACAAGTGAAAACATGTATAACATGTGATGTTTGACCAAGGAAAATAAGCTGACGAGGGTTTGACCAAAACATATGCTGGCAAAAAAATGTATAAAGTGTATAAAATACAAAAAAAATGAAATTCATTCAAGGTCAAATACACTTGTGGTTGAATAGGGAGGGTAAATTTAATAACCACCAGACACCAGAACTCAGTCTGCATTCATCTGAAGGTTCCAGAAGCACACTTTTGACCAAAATGTTGCAAATTGGAATCCTTAATCCCCTGTCGCTCCACTGGAGCTGCTCAGAAAAGCAGCAGCAAAGGAGCCTGTGGTTCCGGCTTCTGGGTCTCCCCAGTTTTAAAAAAATGACTCTTCATTGGCTGGTGTTTCTGCAGAAGTGTAATCGCGGTAATATCTACAACAATTATAAGAATTAAAAGCACCAGATTTGCAGGAAAAGAAACGAACAAGATTATGAATCAAGTTTGCATTTTAATTAGATAAATATTTCAGTCCTTGGCACCATCTCCCTGCCTGAAGCATTTAAGTGTGCAAAGACGGTTTTAGTTAGTTTTTATAATGAGATATAACAGGGTTATAATGCCATAGGGTTAAGCCTAACCTAAATTTACCCAGAGTATTCCCAATTAATCGATTTATTGAGGCTGTAGCTTAATTAAGCTTTCCTCTAAAATGTTTTTCTGCCATAACAACATGACTGAAGCCTGCTCAATTTACAGAAAAACATATCCGACCTTGTTACTGAAGGGGAAAGCTGCCATCTTCTGGACGATTCACAAACAACAGGCATAATAATAAAACTCTCAGGACAGAGAGAAGATGATTCTATACCAACTGTTTTCATTTTGCTTATTAATCGTGTCTGTTCTTACACTCTTATATATATATATCATGTAGTCTATTTCACATGAACTATTAAAAATTGTATTTTGATCTCCCAACCATATTCCAACATCTCTGCAAATGCTTTTACTTATGTTGTTAAATTATCACATAATTTCCAATTTTTTAATCTCACAATAATGACTTTTTATCTTCATCCTTTCACCCTTATATCTCACAATTATGACTTTATCTCATTATAATGACTTTTCATCACATAATTATGAATTTTTATCGCCTAATTTTAACTTTACATCTTAGAATTAAGACTTTTTTTTATCTCTTGTTTTGTACGTTTTTTACATAGGTGTGACGTCTCATCTAATTATTTCGAATATTTTTTTTTTTATCAAATAAATTCCATATCTCATAATTATAACCCTCATAACCCTTAAAGATTTATTTCTTTATTTTTTTAATCTCTTCATTTTTGTTATTTGACATTTCCTGGCGGAAACCGGCTTCTATTAATCACCTGGATTCGTGACGCACGACGTTCGCGGCTGTCGGTCGTAGTTCCGTACGACGCAGTTCCGACAGAAAGCAGCGAGTTTGAAAACTGACGGGCTTCCTGGAGAAACCTAACACCGAGGAAAGAAAACGAAACCAAAATCCACACCGAGGTAGTTTTTGCTGCTCGCTGAATCGCAGCGAGAGGTCGCTGTTTGTGTCTTGATGCGTGTGACGTATAAAGTCACCGCTGATCTCCGAGTCTCCGTCTGTAGCGGAGATCCAGCCAGCTGATCTCCATCCGGCCGTTATCGGCGTTGGTCCTGATGACGGTGGGTTCAGGGAGTTTAGTGAGTTTGCAGGAGGAATAGATGACATGCAAACATTGTCATCTTCTGTGATTGACTGGTTAGATGTACTCATGCAGTAGATTTGTTTTCTTGTTTCGTACTAAGATTGCTTGTCCGATATCAAAACGCGTGTTGTCATGGTAACGATGTGTCAGCGTGCGCAGGAGACTTCAGTAGCGCTATATCAGGAACACATTTTGCTGTTAAAAATCTCGTATTTGGTTCGTGTCACAACTTTTTGTCACTACAGGGACTTTGAAAGATTTTCTATAAATATAAGTAAAAACTGATTACTTTGTGTTGCCTCTCTATTTATGATTTATTTGGACTTGTAACTGTAGAGCTGGATCTATTGACTGATTGAAAATTAAACCCCAACATTTGAGCCATCGCCTCAATTTTTAGGCAATAATTTATATAATAATTTGTATACATTATATCAAAATTAAGGTGTTTCGGTTTTGAAGGGCAAATAATTATACCATCGCCTTAAGCCCTGGACAATGTATAATAGGTGTTTTCCTTCTATCGACAATTTTATCTATAGAAAGTCAATCATTTTTTTGACACGTTTTAAAACAACGTCTTCTTAATTGGTTCAATAATAATATGAATTTTTGCAGAGGCCTGCAGAGATCAAGTAATTCAGAACGTACATAATTTCTCTACCAATTAGTGTTTTTTTTCTTGTTTGCTATCAGTTTATGTATTTACCGATGCCCCAGTGTTATTTAGCAAAACCTGTCAAACTGCCATCTCTCATGTTGGTAACCACAGGCCTGTTATACAAAAACCAACTAGTACTGCACGTTTTATGAAAGGATTTAAGGGCCCATATTTTATCCCATCAGCATATGGTGTGGCAGGTTATATCAGTTGATCTGTCTGTCTGTAAACATCTTAAGACATAACTCAAGATCCATTCAGTATTTTATCATGAAACATAGCACATTTAACATATAGTGGAGTTGTTCCTGTTTTGATGTTTCTTTTGAAAGTAACTATTAAATGGAATGAACTTATAATTATGAAAGTATACTTTTAATGGGGCATGTGGCCTTGTTTTTGTGTTATTTTTCCTTGTCTGTGCAATTTATTAAACTTTCTCTCTCCTCACTACGTTTAAGATGAACCTAAGCTCAAATGCTCCTGCTAGCATTACAGCTAGCAAAGAAAATATTCCATCAAGCAAAACAGAAGCAGCGCCAGTCCAGCAGCCCAAACCGCGCACAGTGCTTGGTGTTTTGTCCGAAAATGAGCTACGAGGTCGATCTGTCAGCCAGGTGAGGGAATGAGGTGCAGTAGGGAGAATTTGTATAATCGCATTCAATTTTATTCAATTAATCTGGCTTTTTTTTCTCCACAGGGCAGCCAGAGGTCCAAACCCAGCTCCATATCCGACAGCTCCCAGGTCTCCTTCTTTGGCTGTCCCTCCACTTCCAGCTTTGATGTGTTCGTTGAAGAGGCCTGTGAAGTCGTTCTTGCTGCTTCTGGTGAAGAAGTGGCCTCAGGCAGCTCTTACCAAAATACATCTGGCAGGGAAGACGAAGATCTGAAACTCCTGCTGGACATCAGTTGGAGTGAGTTTGGTATGTATAAAATATTAACCATGGGAGACCAATTTCTTCTTTATGACCCAATGCCTTTTACGCTTG
Source organism: Lophius americanus (assembly GCA_037951165.1). Lineage (NCBI taxonomy): Eukaryota > Metazoa > Chordata > Actinopteri > Lophiiformes > Lophiidae > Lophius > Lophius americanus. The sequence goes on from JBBDHG010000061.1 coordinate 883,510, forward strand.
CAGATTCATTCCCGGACGATTTGCTACAGTTTGATGACTCCCTTATGCCAGAGGAGGTGCTGCGTGTTTCTGAGTACGCAGAGGATATTCATCAGCACCTGAGGGAGAGTGAAGTATGAAGTTATCTTAGTTTTGAATTAGTATCATGTTACTGTGGGCATAATTAAATGTGTTATAATCAGCAGGTTTTGCCCCTGATTTAACTGAAATAACAAGGTTTTGTTTCTAATCCCAGATGAGGTTAAGGCCAAAGCCAGCCTACCTGGAGCTTCAGTCGGAGATCACCAATGGCATGCGGATCATTCTGGTGGACTGGATGGTGGAAGTTGTTCAGGAGTACAAGCTCTGTTCTGAAACTCTGCACCTGGCTGTCAATTATTTGGATCGCTTTCTCTCCCGTGCATCTGTGAAACGGGCCCAACTGCAGCTGGTTGGCACAGCTGCCTTGCTGATTGCAGCGTAAGCGTGTTTGTCTTTCTAGGGATTCAGTGCGTTTCTAGTCTGAATCATAAAAGATCTGATGCCACCTGTTCTGTCACCTTGTAGAAAATATGAGGAGATCTTCCCTCCTGAGCTGGATGAGTTTGTGTACATCACAGACAGCACCTACACTAAGAAGCAGCTGATGCACACGGAGCATGTTTTCCTGAAAGTACTGGAGTTTGAGTTGACAGCTCCTACTAGAAACCAGTTCCTTCATCTTTTTCAGGCCATCCATTCTGCCTGTGTAACAACAAAGAACCTTAGCTTGGTGGGCAAAATCCCCAACTCCAGTATATTTGTTTATGCCCACTGCCATTGACCTTACAGTTTTTTATGCCAATGTTATTTTGACGTGGTGATGTGTTTTTGTCTGTTTCTAGTACATTGCAGAGTTAAGCCTGCTAGAAATTGATCCATTTCTAAAGTACACCCCATCTATAGTGGCAGCTGGAGCTTACTGCCTAGCAAACTACACTGTAAACACATCTTTCTGGGTAAGTTTGTTCAGATCTTTGCACTAAGAGCACCAAGTGTCACCCATGTTTGGGAAATTCACAATGAACTAACAGAAATTTGTCTCTTTGTCAATTTCAGCCAGATTCTTTAGAGGCATTTACTGGTTATACCATGAATGATATTGTGTCATGCCTCAATGACCTCCATAAGCTATATATCAGCGCAGACATTTACCCACAACGGACCATCAGGGAAAAGTATTCAAACTCAAAGTAAAGTCCGGTTTATTTCTATGTATATTTCAAACATATATAAATATATTGAGTACACATTACTGTCAGCTCATGTATACAAACCTAGGAGCTACACCTGTGTCACTACATGAAGCAGTTTTGCATTTCTGAATAGTTGCTTTCATTTCTCTGTTTACAGGTACTGTGGTGTGTCATTGATCCCCCCACCTGCTGTTCTGACTGTCCAATGAATCAGTGAATCAATGAACCCTTCATTCTGATGTTTTTGTTAAAACATAATTAAAGGACTTTATTAGATGACCACAAAACAAACATAGCTGTGTTGTTCATCAAGTACAAACACGTTATAACCCTCGGGATCTCTTATTGCCTCAGGATTTTGTTTATATAAGCTTTATGCTGATGCAAAAATACAGGTATTTATAGAAAAAGGTTATTTTCAATCCTACAAAATTGTATATTTGATTTCAAATCAAGAATTAGAGCAGATTTGTAATATTTTACTCTTAAAATGAAATATGTTTAAGCTTTTTTTTTAGATTGTATGTCCCTACAGGTATGATGCTACATGTAAGGACTCTGGGTGAGCAGGTGATAGTTGACTGAAAATCACGATACTTCACCGAACGCAATTGTATTTGTATCCTAGATTCCTTCAAAATAAAGTTTTCCTGACTTCGATTCGAAACACTTTGGTAGATAGAAAGTGTAGTTTATAAGTTTTATTTTGAAAGTGTTCACCGGATGTTATTATTAGGACGCTAGTTGGAGGAAGGCGGCCCAGATTGAACTATTGAGCCAAGTGAACTATTATATTGGGATTAGACATTTTTATATCGATGACAGAGGTGAAGAACTGTCGTGTGATTTGAGTAATAACACCCTGGAGTCAGTTTAATTGTTATTTATCGGATATTTTTGTTCCTACTTTCTAAAGTTTGTCAGGGTAAGTAAGATTTAAAGAATAATTTATTGCGTTGTAGTCCAACGATAAGGTATTAATGTCTGAAGAAGTTACATGTATTTCCTAGTTTTAACAATTGACACAGAGATTAAGCATATAGGTATTATTATTATTATTATATGAATGAACTTTTGTTCTTATAAATGTCTTGACAGGACCGTCTAAAAAAAATCATAGGCAGGCTTGTCATTCAAGTAAAACCTGATGTGTTGCTCGCTCATGCTCATGGCATCCGAAGATTTCCAACAACAGCCATGACGGAGTGAATCTAATTTAACCTATTATGATTAAAAAAAAAATCACACTGCTGCACACAGTAATAATCGTTCAATCGAAATCTGAAATACCCAGGCATGAACAACTGGGGATGTTCCAACACTGTGGGCGACTGGATAAGGATCCAGAATTTTATCCAGATGTGCAACGTTTAAATTTAATATTTAAAGGAGGAAGGGTATTGGCTGAGAGTACATTAAACCAAAAAGGAAGGGAAAAGACACTACCACGAATATACGAATATGTAGCTGAGATGATGCAGATTCAGAATATTTCAGATGGGTTTCATGTGTATTAAAGTAAGAAGTTATAGCCAGAAGAAAGATGTGGAAAAATACTATTTTTGGAAGAAGAATTGTTCAATCATTGTGTATTAAGTTTACTTTGAAATGATATAACACAAAGTCCTACTTTTTCAACTACTGCAGTCTCAAAATTATAATAATTGAATTTATTAGTCACATGCAGTGAAAGTCTTTCTCTGCATTTGACCCATCTCTGAGGGAGCAGAGGACAGCTCATGTCCGCATGTAGGCTTTTCACCCTCAATCCCAATCCTCCGATTGGGAGACAACCGCCCTACCCACTGAGCTACAGCTACCCCTGGAAAATTTTTCAATCCCTTTATCAAAAGGATTTTTACTACATACTTTTGCTGCTGCAAACTTGATAAGTGGCCAAAACACCTGCTTCTGGCAGCGTTCTTAAAGAATCTTAGCCCATTCCTCTAGGGCAACGGCCTCCAGCTCCGTAATATTCCTTGATTTATATGATACTACAGCCTTCTTCTAATCCCAGCAGGGATTTTAAGGGATTCAAGTCTGGCAACTGTGATGACCAACTTTGAATGTTCTCGGATTTGTTCTGAAACCAAGCCTCAGTGGACTTATAGGTTGTTTTGGAGTCGATGTGCTATTAGAATGTCCAATGACGCCCAAAACTTAAGCTTCCTCAGAGATGGAGAGACATTTTAGTTCAGCATTTATTTATACGGGATGAAATTCATCTTCCCCTCTACACAGTGAAATTCTCCAGTGCTCAAGAAAGCAAAGTGCCCCCAGACCATGAGTGAAGCAATGCCAGGCATCACTGTGATGTTCTTTTTAGCAAATGCTTAATTTTCCTCATCCAGACATTTCTCACACTGACACTCACTCCTACGGGCAATTTTAGTTTCACCAATTCACTTATATTGCATGTTTTTGGACTGTGGGAGGAAGCCGGAGTTCCCGGAGAAAACCTACGTAGACACAGGGAGAACAAAAGAACTCTGGACAGAAAGGCGGGAAGAGGTGGATTGTGTCCATTATTGATGCATTTGTTCCTTTGATGTTTTATACTGGAGAGGAACAGGAAAACCGGAGAGAAAATGAAATGACACAACACGTGTCATAAAGCGTACATTTGAAGTTCGTAAACTCAAAGTGTAGTCCACTGGTAACTCAATGAATAATAAGTATTTGTCAATGGGTATGGATTATAAAACACTAATAATTAATGAATGTCAGTAATTTTTTATTTTAAAAATATTATTATCTCAATTTTGTCTCATGGATTTAGTTCCTCTCTGTCTCTATTGTGTCCTTACTAGTTTTTCCACCCCATTTACTCCTGGTATGGCTGAGCCTGCTGAACTGCTTCTTGTAAAGGACCAGTACGAGCAGGCGTTCCATCTCCTGAGCCGTGGGCTGACTGCTGAAGACCATGGGGAAAGAGCTGAGGCGCTGGAGTGTTACAGGAAAGGTCAGCAGTGTCTTACCAATGGCATACAAGTCCCCACTGGTGGGGATCATCAGGAGGGAGCAGCCTGGGACACGGCCAGGCAGCTCCAGCATAAAATGATGGACATGCTGAGGATTGTCACCACCCATCTCTCTAACCTGGAGACCTCTCAGAAGACAACAGAAGGCCAGCGGAGCTTACTGTCAATGAAGCTATGTCCCAGTAAACGTCCACACCTGGCACCAAACCGCCATCTGTACCCCACCATACCTGATATCACCCAAAACAAAAACCCTGCCCCCAAAATAACCCCTGCCAGACCTCCATCCCCTGCTCTGCCCACAAACACTTTCATTGCACCAGAAGCTACACCCATGGCTCACACGGGAGACCAGCCTCCAGCCTACACACCAAAGCCAACAGTCGGTCACTGCAGCCTGGCTCATGGTCCCTCTGGAAGTGGTCTCGGGTCAGGAAAGAAGAATGGATCAGAAGCGGCTGGAAAGGAGCTGCTTTTCATTCCCACGGGAGTGCAGATGTTTTTTGTGGCATCAGATGGGCAAGTCAGCTCCTTGTCTTCTCAAGGATACCTTCGCATTATGACATTTGACAATCAGCAGTCGGATGCCACTGCTGGAAGACCCCCGGCCTTCCTCCATGTAAGTATACGGTATAAGTGTCTGTATACCTGTGGGCCTGAGGGTTTTTTGTCTTGACGTTTCCTCTAACATTTATCCTTTGTCCACTTTTAACTTAGACAACACATGATAAAACATCTGGAAATAAACAGTTTTTTCTACTTTACACTTATTTGTACTGACTTTGTTACCAGTACAAATGAGATTAAAGACATTTCAAATAGGCTTGCAAATAAAGATATTGATATAAAAAGATCTTTTATCCACAGTTAAGCCAATTATTATTTTTCTTTTCTCCTCAATGAACAGCAAAACACACCAGCCTTGGTGATTTCAACAAATGTTTGATAAAGTCCAAAACAGTAGCATTGAGTTTACGATGATATGAAAAGAAGAAAATCTTCAGATTTGCGAAACAAAAACCAATCAAGTGTTAGTGTTTTGGCTTGAAAAACGTTGCATTATGAAGGGATTTTGGAATATACTTGAGTGATGTGAGTATAAATTAACAAAAAAAAAGTTCTCTCTTCACTATGCCTACATTCATACATAGAACCTATGTTCTATGTGTGAATGTAGGCATAGTGAAGAGATAACTTTTATCTGCTCTCACTCCCAGTCTACTGATTTTTGTATTAAATCGATATTTATTAAATAAAATCATGTATTCTAGCACGTCTACAATGCATGTATTATGCAATGCTGTATACTGCAGTGCAAGCTGTGATTCGTTGCTGTCCTGTATTGTGGTCCTGCTTTGTTCTGAGCCATACAATAGTACCATTGACAGATGACTCTGCACTTCTGTTGTGTAGCTGCTCAGTGTCCTGCACCCTGGCAGGGGTCATTCTGTCAGGGGGCTTACCAGTGGCATGATTCTGCAGCAAGTCCTGATGGGGTGAAATCCTGTAATGCATCTTTTGAGAACACTCAAGAATCCTGGGGGCACTGTACATGATGGGAAATGCATTTTAGGGCCTGGTAAGGGAACCAGACCCACAGCACCAGTTGGTCCTGACAAATCACTGTTTCTTACGGATTGAGTCAGTTAGTAAAATAACTCGGTATATGGGATTATTTTCAATTCACATTTTATGAATGGCCACTTAGAGAAACAGAAGGACTTAAATAGTGTTGGGTTATTAACTGAAATTTAGAACCACATTTAGAGCATTATCTGTCTTGTGTTTGTTCATTTGATTAAAGTTGTTCCCAATGAATGTGTTCATAGACTGTCCATAAATAAATAACACACAATATTCAGTCACATGCCTCTAACCTCGAACATCGATCAACGTTCACTTAGACCGAATATGCATGCAAAGTATAAAATATGTATTATTGTTCATTAAATCATTATTGAGGTTAGTATGAAAATACTTCAGTATTGATCTGAAATCATTTTTTCAGGACATGACGGATGAAACTTTCTTGATTTTTTTAAAGAAAAATCAGAGGTTAAATCGGAGAATGGTGGACATGAAATACAAATAATCAGTTCTGATGATTTTAAACACTTTACTAACGACAGTACGTGGGGGAAAATCTCTGACCTAGAGATTTTGTATCAATCTCAACCTCCATATATTTTATATTTTGTTACGTTTTCAAGGTGTGTGATTGGCTGTACCCGCTGACCGCAGACACTCCAGTGCTCTTAGCCAACTCTGGAATCTATATGTTCCCTGATTCTTTGGCAGAGACGACAGGGTCTTTTGTGGGCGTCGTGTTGTCCTCGGAACTACCTGCTGCTGACAGAGAGCTGTTTAATGACCTCTTAACACAGCTCACAGAACTCAGGATCCAGGTCAGACTTTATTTTCTGTCTGAAAATTGAAAAGTTTAATATGCATTTGGCTGATGTCAGTTGGGTAATATGTGAGGCTTTGCTGCAGGTTTTACCTTCTGTTTTAGTCTAAACAAAATATCCATAGCTCAGTTAGTACATTTAAGCACGTAAACATAGAATGTGTGTCACTTTACTGACACTTCAGGAGAAAAAACAAGGCCAACAAAGCATTCCTGGCTGTCTTAGTCATAGCTTACGTTAGCATATGTATGTATGTATGTATGTATGCACACATGTATGTATGTATGTATGTATGTATGTATGTATGTATGTATGTATGTATGTATGTGTGTGTGTGTGTGTGTGTGTGTGTATGTATGTATGTATGTATGTATGTATGTATGTATGCACACATGTATGTATGTATGCACACATGTCAAGACATCTACTGTCATTATGATTGTTGTATAAAATACTTTATGGTTTCCCTATCAGAATCCAGAGGGAGCTGGATCAGAGGTTATGAACCTGAGTGACAAAATACCTCTTGGTGTCCTAAAAGAGCAAACTGGACAGACAGGGCCAACAGGGGAGAAGGAAAAACTTCCACTTCCTGGATGGAGTGAGAAAATGGCACAAGGCATCTTGACAGGTCTGCTTATGTAGATGATTCTTACTAAATAACAATAATTTATCTTTCCACATTGAGTGTGTAAACATATTGTATCTACTTTTTTTGTAGTAGATGGTCCTCTGTATCCAAAAAACACCTCTAAATTGCTTATAATACTGTTAATATATTGACAGCTCAATAATGATTTCACAAACCCAATGTGTATTTATTTCCCTGCATGCTTTTGTCTTTAGGGGCCACAAAATTAAGTGAAGGGTTTGTAAAGGGAGCAGAGGCCACTAGTTTGGCCATTCATAAAGGAGCAGCCAAGATGCGGAACAACATGACGCCTGAGGAAACTCCCACAGAAGTCAGCCCGCATGTCACCAGAAGTCTGTATGTGGCTCAGAAGGCCAGCGGGGGTGCAGTGCGAGTCAGCCAGTTCCTGGGTAATTAAACCAGTATAAGAAGGGCAAAAAATGATCAAAGACAGGATAGAATCATTCACCAAAACAATGGAAGGCCCAGAATCCTGTAACATCTGGATTGGCAGCAATGCAGAAAACAAATCATAATAACATTTTTGTATGCTGCTTATGTGCGATAAATCCACTGGCTGAAGAGAACTCTGATTAATATTGTGATGCATCTACTGTATATATTTACAGTTAATGGAATGAGTACCGTGTTAGGACACGTAGCAGAGAAGGCGGCACCCCACGTGAAGAAACACGGTGCTAAGCTGGTCCCAGAGTCTATGAAGAAGAGCAAAGACGGCCATGCTTCCAGCATGGATGGAGCCAAGCACGTGGCAGCCAGAAGTTTCCAAGGTATTTACCAGCATAGTGGAATCAAACATTCAGGTAAACTCAATTTGCAGTCCACAAATCTTTTTTCACCGTCATCCAAACCAGGTTTCTCTGCGGTTTGGTCCAGTCTGGAGACGGGAGCAAAGCTTGTTTGCAAAAGTGTTTCTGCAGAGACCGTCACGACTGTGAAGTACAAGTAAGTGTTTGATATTTCCTATTCCTCTTCTTTATTTTCATGAATAATTGTCAGTCTTGTTTTCAGCATGATCTTGTTCCCTGTTTCTCTGTCTATTTGATCACTTTAAGCAGCTGTACAATGGTTCTGGATCACAAACCTTGCTCTGCTGTTTGCTCTCTACTTGGTACTTTGGGAAAACTGATTTTCTTTTATGCCTATTTCTTTTCAGATTTAAGGGATTAGAGAATCTTATAAACATGTCCGGCAAAAAATGACTGCATGGGGAAGTAAAGGCGAAGACTTGTTTACTAAAAAACTGACCCAACTCAACCCTTTCATTATCTCTCTTTCTTTAACCAAGCCAGGAAGGAACTCTCATATTCCAAACTAAACACAATGGCTGATGCAGAATTATCTGAAGAAATAAGTCAGACAGTTTGTTATAGAAGTACCTGTTTTGGGTCAGTTTCTAACTTGGTGTGTTTCAAACTGTTCTATGGGCTTTTCTACAGCTAAATATCTGATTTGTGTTGGGTGGTGCTTCAATTGCTGTTAATAATCTCTGTATCTTCTCTATTTTCCTGGTTTCTTACTAATAAAATCTATAAAAGTTGAACTATGTCTGCCTTTTTTGATTTATTTCTTACCTTTAGTGTGTTGATGTGATCAATTTCACAGACCAAATAGATACGGCATCTCAATTTTACACATGCTCATCTATTTACACCAATTCACTCTTGCCTAACTCCACCATATCATTCATGGTGAAGGTACGGTGGAGATGCGGGAGACGCCACAGACTCTGCCATCAAGTCGGTGGTCAATGTTGGAGTGGCTGCATACAAATTTGACAATCTGGGTATCAAAGCCATCATGCTGACTGCTAGTAAGGAGACTGCCAAGGCCATGGTCAAGAGTCCAGACGGACAGCCATCAGGAGCCGAGGAGAAACAAGAACATCAAGGAGATAAAAATGGGCAGGAAGCGCAGAAAAAAGAAAAAGAAGATAAGAAAAAATAAGCCGCTTCACTTGAGGACATCAGGCAGTTAGGGAAAACTTTCACGGTCGCCCTACAAGGCAAAGTACAATATTACACTATAAGTTATCAAATTTTAAGTTTTATTTATAGGAGGTTGGTTAGATTATTGAGTCACATGACTGCAAACTTTCATATGAAAGCACTTAACACTGTTGTTGTATTTATGGGATGTCCTTATATATTTTGTGTATGTCTTATATATGGTAAAATAGTCCTAACAATACTTAGACTCGTGTGTCGACCACCTGCGTGCTGCTCCGTATGAAAGTGGCTGTAATAATGTCAAGTAAAATAGAAATGTTATAATGATGGTTTGAGGATTCTTTTTTTTTATTGGACAAATGTGCTTTCTATCGTTAAAACACACAAACACCAACTAAACGCTCTGCTTCGTTGAACACGTCACATAAATGGTCAAGGGGGATTAACAACTGACATTTATTGGCCATTAATGTCGGCTGTTAAATTAAGAGGTTGCAAAACAAAGGAGGAGCATTTTCACCTCCAATTGTGCTTGAAATTAGATTCATAATAGAACTGCTTGCAAAAATACCAAAATAACAAATTTGTGATTTGTGAATCATTTATTCATATTCCGTGCCAACCCCCCCTCACCCTACCACACATTCACAAGACAGACCCAGACTTTGGGTCAGTGGAATATTTTTCTATTATCCGCAGACTTTTGTTTTAAAATTAAAGTCAAAATTCTGGCAATAAATACAGAATTCTTAGATGAACCATTTCATGTCTTGCTCAACTGTTTGGTTGAGCACATTTTGATTCACTGTGTCTTATTGAAAAATGATGTATGCCACTTAACTGAACCAGTTTATGACATAGTAGCAGCATGTACTTTATATGTTAAACATTGGGGGTCCAGGGATGGAACCCTCTAAAAAAACATGCTTTACCAAAAGGTTGGGTTAATCTAATTAAAACTGATTTTCCATGAAAACAAAAATATAATCATAGAGTAATTGTATGAGACTGATTATTCTTCTTGTTTAGAAACGTAAGTGACCAAACGATTTGTTATTTTATGTTATATTTAAAGTGTCATTAAGTGAATGACGACCCAAAGAAATAAAATATGCAAAGACAATTTTTCAATATTCATTTTCTCATTCATTTCTAATTAAAGTCTGAGATTACAGTCAGTCAATTTTCAATTTAAATCACATTTCTGAGATTAAATTAATTCATAATTCCAAGAATTAAATTAAGAATTAAGATAACATAGTCAGAATTCTGAGATTAAAGTCAGTTCTAAAAAATGGAGTGTCTCGTGACCTTCGTCGTCTTCCGTATGTTTTTATTTCTACTCTTCTAAAACAAGAAGTTTTTAGTTTCTTTTTTTCTAAAACGGAGAGGTTTTTTTTTTTTAGTTTTCCTTGAGAAGCAGGCGGAAGCTGCGGTCTCCATGGAAACCGTGTGGCACAAACTCTCTCCTTCTTGTAGCCCGTCGGCAGCATGAGCGGAGAGAGCGATTATAGCAGGTACGATATGACTCGTCTGCAGGCGGAACTGGAGCAGGAGAGAGAGATGAAGTAAGTTTGTTGGACGGAGATGTTCTTTGTAGTGACGGATGATGTTTTTTTCCTGCTGCATGAATAGAATCTTCTGCTCCAACTCTAGAGAGATGCTGGAGGAGTCGGTGTCTGGTCTGCGCAGCACCATGTGTGAACTGCAGGAGAGACTGCGCAGCGTGGATGGAGAGGGTCAGGCAATGTTTGCGTGATCACTGGGATTTATTTGTTTAAAAAAGGCTCTGCCTGTGTGTGACTGTTGTCCCTCCGTCCTTTCTGATGTGTCAGGAAACGAGTGGAGGACGAGGTATGAGACCCAGATGGAGCTGAATGGACAGCTGGAGAGACAGATGTCACTCATTCATGAGAGACTGGAGGACCTGAGAGGAAACCCCATGGGTGAGTCCACAAACCTGTGTGCCAACACTCTTGAATCAAACTTTACAACTGATGCTTTCCTACCATGTAGTATGTTTACTCTGCTGGAGAGACACCAGGGGGCGCTACATCCAAATTTCTACCTTTTCAGTAGGGGCATTGCTCCACAGGAAGCTCTGCTGAGGGTACAAGTCCCCATAACTCAAATCACAGTTTACGGATCTCTTTTCATAATGTTTCATCACCCGAATCCGGGCTGAAATTCAAGGTGTACACTGCGTATCTTGTATTTTGGGTGCAGCTCCATTGTTTTGACCTGGTGAATTGAAAGAACATGATTAATTCCCCATTATTATAAATCTTTATTAATCTGCTGTATTCTTGTCAACCTTGATGGATACTCATCTGCAAGATTGAAAAGAGATTTACTTTGATTGCAAAAGGACACAGTAACTGCTTTTAAACTCATGTCACTGCTTGACTATCTTGAACGACATTATCACCACTCTGAATAGGCATGTTTATTGCGTTGACATTGGCCCTGTATTTACAGATAAAGAGTATTTTGCATTTCAATCGGGACTGTAAAATGTATTTATTTATTTTACTGTAGTAAAAAACAATAATTTGGGCCCTGTCCTGGGGCAGCCATGATTGTAATGCATCAGAAGAACTCAATACTAGGGCATTGATGACTGATAATACGCATCATATATATATCATGTCAATAAAGGGGACCTACACAATATTAGTGCAGGTGTTGTAATGTTATGTTTGATCAGTGTATGAGCACCAGCAGTTCTATAAAATGTTGGCAAACTGGATGGAGGTGAAAAAACCCAAACTATATTTTGTAAGCCTACCCCAGAGGGGATTTTTCATATTATCTGTACTGGACATGTACCCTGGAGTTCCCTTCACCGTGTGTTCTTGCAGATCTGTCCCCCATATCTTATCATCTTTATCTACCATAGAGCAATACATTTCTGCTCTAGTATTTAAAGTATATGATCCTTATAAAATATGATGTTTGGCAGGTAAGTATGGGATTTTAGACCTTACCTACATTCCATGATCGCGCCGTCCCTGAAGTAAATCCTGGCTTTCAGCAGTCTTAGTGTGCAAAAACCTAAACATGAACAATGAGATTACGACTTTCATCGTGACCTATTCACCCCTGCCTGTTGGGATTTTAATGTGTATATTGCATAATGATCACACTCTCTTGTTTTCACAGATCGATTGGCCGCCATACGTTCTTATGATGACATGTCATTAGTGAGTGTAAATCCTTTCATTTCCAATGAAGCTTTTTTATTCATTTACTTTTTGGGGATTTTTTTCATTCAACCAGCAGATGGAGTCAGACACAGAAGTTGAGGCGAGAGGGCAGGCAGGGCAGAGAGGATTGTGGTGCCAGCTGCTCTCCTCCAGCCAATGCAGGCTGAACAAACCAGAGTTTAATCGCAGTGCTGTAATCACAGGATTACAAACCATGGGAGAGTAATGCACAGTAATTACTAGGCTTTAACGCACATGCACAGATAAACAATGCACACCGCACACAGCCTGAGTGTGTGTGTGTGTGTCTCTGTGGGTTGATGCAGAACTAACAGATGCTCATTAGCGGATCGTGACGGAAAGAGAGTGGAGTGAAGATCTGTAGATTATCCACAGAAAAAACCTAAAGAGTGACTGTGAGATAAGTTCTTCAAAGAATTCAAATTGCTTTTAATTCAAAGCAGTGAGTAAATATTTGGACCACAGTGTTTTGAGCATCTGCAGTTCCAAAGAAGCTTTATCTCTGCTACACACCCACCTCCTGCATACTAGAGCTTTGCAGCTGAAAAGTAATAATATTTATCAAATACTTCTATTATTAACTCCCTCTGGGTTTTTTAAATATTCTCTGGAGTCGATAAACAAAATACCTGGACTATGAAAATGTTTCACAAAAATTGGATGATTGTAACAAAAGGGTATCAATACACACATCCATGTGTTTCAAATGCACATGTATATGTTAATCTCTTGGATGCTGCCGGTTTAAAACACATATTATGCCGCTGCTATTCACAAAATCTTAGGTCATACAGTTGGACGTAGTAAGAAATTATTCCCAACCCAGATATTTACCAATATATACGTACATATCATTGCTCTGATAGAAACCACTTGTAGCTTCACCACCTAATATGTATATTGATTAATATTTATTTATTGGTTGTTGAATAATGTATGAGCCTGGTCCATTAATTATCAACACTTCGGTATTATTTGATCCTCGTTGATGGAAAAGTGTAACTCAAGTGCTAATTGATTTTTAATTATACAATAACACCTTTATAGATTGTGGCTTTTTTTGTGTTATGGATGATGCTAATGAACGCAAACACTTTTCCACAGGAAACACTGAGGCATCGTCTGAAGGTCCTGACTGAGGAGAAGTCCGACCTGCAGAATCAGATGATGGACAGTCATCTCCAGATTGAACAGGAGGGAAAGGTGTGCGTCACAATATCGTTTATTGTCTAGTTTTTATCATATCTCACTGAAAGGAGGATTACATTTTCCCATTCTTTATTTTTTAACAAACACTGATTCCAAACAGAACTCAAAACCTTTTCCTGTCCTGGACGGGGCAGATATGCTCTTAGTTTAGTAACTTGGTTCTTTGTTTATTGTTCTGCTCAACAAACAGCCAGATATTACTAGGGGAAAGATTTAACATGCAGCATGTGCAGCCAGTAATCCATGTTCTAATCTGTTGCTCATTAACTCTGAAGACCTGCTGAAATACTCTCCTAATACACACAGGCTGCAAACACACACAGAACAGGCTATGTATGTATACAGCCTATGAGCAGATTATTACTGACAGTGTAACAATATGCCCCTCTGTTCCTGTCAAACATCAGGCATTTCTTAAAACCAATGACGAGAGGCGGGCGTACCTTTCAGAAATTTCTAAGGTAAGCACTCTTTTTCATCCGCTTCAACAGCGGTGCTAATAACTATAGACAAGCCGAGCCAAAAGCACTCCATTCAAACATATTGCCTACTAGTGACTGAACATTAAATATTAGCTGAGGGAAGAGTGGTGTACTCTCTATCTAAGATCTATCTAGTTATCTAGTTAAAATTTGTCATTAGTATGAGTGAAGGACATTCTGCCTAATGCTGTAACAAAACTGTAGCCTTCAGGACTGGAACTAACACAGCTGCCAGGAAACACTTAGAATCTAAGGTCTTTACATTTGTACAAGTAGCGTGTGACACCCTGTGATATATGAGTGCATGGAGCTAAACACAATGTACATATATCTGAGTGGACTTGGTGTCATTACTCATGTATTGTGTCCACTGCCAAAGATGTCATCCACCCTTGATGGCCAAAGAAGACATTACTGCAAGCAGCCACAGAGGGCGCCAGAGAGCAACCACAGGCGGTGAGTTCATCAACACAATTATACTGTATGAACAAATTAAGAAAAAAACGCATTAGTTGCACATATCAACACAATAATATGGAGGTCATAATTAGAAATCACTTATACAACATGAAACATCTGGATTAAAAACAGCAAAATAAAAAGAATGTATAGAGTAAAAAGTTGTTGTATAAATATCATGATAATTTCTGTCTAAATAGATTTCTCTTTTCGGTCAAACTTATATTTGCATTAATGTGCTGATTTTTTGTTATAAGTAATCATTAAGTCAACCAAAAGCAAAGTGATTCCTAATTAAAAGCTTTATATTATAAGGGTATTATTGCTGTAAAATCTGGTGTTATTTCTGGTCTCTGAGGCTCTTTAATAGACAATGTTGTTCATATGCTACAACATATGTGTCTGTTTGCTGAACTAAAAACAGTATATTTTGTGATTGCACAGAGGGAAGCCGGCCTGTAGGAAGGCAGAGGCTGACTCTAAGAGAGGCAAAGAGAAAGAAGAGGATGGAGGAGGAGGTCATGGGACAGGAGGAGATGCTGGTGGGGGAACAGCAGAAAGAAGACCAGAGAAGAAAACTCAAAGGGGAAGCAGGTTACCCACCCTGAAGTACTACCTGAAACACAGCCCATAATCCGAACGGCTGCTATGGCCCTATGAAAACAATGTTCTCATCTCGGTGTGATTGAATTTGAACATCTTCTCCCCGTATGCCTTATTTTCACTGCTGGTAACTGGTAGCAGGCGACTAAATTAATTCTTTTCATTTTAAATTAATAAATTCGACTCAAATTTTTTTAAATTTTAGTTAAATTACTAGTTGAAGTAATTTATTTAAGTTCATCAAGAATTTTCTTTTTAAAGTGCATAATTAGAGCCGAGAAGGAAAAAAATTCCAGCATTGGAAATCTTTGAAATCTCTATCAAAAAACTTTAATTCGTGGTTTTACCAGTAAATGCACAAACATCCTAGCCGTTAGAGGATGAATATTACTTACTGTAAAAACAGAATTGTTGCTAATTTTAAAAAATGACTTTCACTGGTGACACAATTAAATTAAGTACTTTAAACTTAAATTAAGTAGTTCAACTCAAAAATACTTATTTTAATTAAGGCATTAGTTCATCAAAAGTTTTCTTTGTACAGTGCATGATTACACCCAAAAAGCCTAAAAAAGTGAAATTCCAACTCTATGAAATCCTTCAAATCTTTCAAAATTAAGAAAAAAAAAAAATTTAAATGAAGTACTTCCAGCATGAATATTTGATTCAGTTAAAGCTTCATTTAATTGCTTGTTACCAGTGAACATTTAAAAATGTTTTTATAATGTCCACAAATTTGCCAAAAACTTCCTGTGGAAACAAATCTATGTAACAGGTTTCCTCAGTCATTTTTATAATTCTGTCTGTTTCCCAATTGACAGCCAATACAGTATTACACAGATCTTATGATTTGAAATATTTTACTAATACTGAAAACTGCTCTTGTTATCTCATTGCAAGTTTAAACGAGAGAGTATCTACCGAGGAATATTCCAGCTTTTGACTGGTGTAAAGTCATCATCTCCAAATGTGCCAGAATCCTGCTGACTCTGACATTTGAGGTGTCAATGCAATTTCTTTTCAAAGCACCTCCTACAGCTTTCTTTTCCATTACATAAGCAGCATCACGTCGACCTCCCCCTGAATGTGGCTGCACAGCGGCCAGTCACCTCCATTCCACCCACTGACCGCCTTTATGTAGGTGTTAGAAAGCTGCAACCCTGTGACATTCAGTAATGTCCCGACAAATGACCCGGAACTGCTTCATTTGTGTCTGTGAAGAAGTTTGGTGGATGGGCTCTGTTCTTATCAAAATGAAAATTACCAATACAGGCAATGGTCTTATATGGACATCATTCGTTTCTTTTTCCTTTGGCTTTTTAAATCTTTTTAAATCTCTGTCTTCCTGATTGGTGTGTAAGTCTCATTACATTATCAAAATCTTTTATGCTCCATACTGCCATAAGGTGGGTTCAAACTGGCCCTTGAAATGAAAGAAGAAAATCACAAAGTCAACAAGCATTGAAGCCGCTGAACTGTTCTGAAGGCGCAACATATTTTCTTTTGGCTGTATTTTCCTTTCACAGGTCCACTGATATTTCTGAGTGGAAATATCAGTGGCTTTTTCTTGCTCGGTGAACAATAATGCTTTGACAGGTTGTTTGTCTCAGATTAACGACTTAATTTAAAGATAGCTAGTCCGTCTTGCATTCATGAAATGTTGAGTACCGTACAGCAGTTTCTCCCTCCGTCTCTGCTAGAATGAGCCTGAGTTCATTCCAGCTCGAGCCTGAGAGTCACACAGCACACACGGAAGTGTGCAGCTGACAGGTGAGATCACTACAGTATATGTCAAATCTCTGCGACTAGTGCTTCTATTTTCTCTTTTCAGAGAATGCTACAAACAATGTGTATTATGTGCGAGTTCTTATTTATATATAAACCCATATATTGATTTAGTTAAACTAAACGTTGTCACAAGTTTTCACAGCTGTCCCTTCATTTTCAAACATGACACTAGGATTTGTGAATTGCTAACAATATTATTGTTGCAAAACAATTTGCAGCTATTACTGAAAGAATGGAAAAAGTACATTTGTAATAGAGTTTCTTTCAAAAATCCTTAAATGGGCCAATAAAAAATAAATGACAGATTTATTTATCAGAATTATTCCACAGTGGATTTGTATGTGTCGTCAGTCTATCTCTACACATTTTTCGTTTATTATCCGTCACGTCACAGAGCTGCATCACACGTGTCAAATTGTGCTTTCACTTTTGTTTTTTAGTGTCTTAAAAAACAGAAAGAACTATAGAGTTGATAATTGTCACTGTAAGATAGCCCAGGCATAAAACTTTATCTCAATATTCTCTGTTTTTTATAAGGGACTGCAGGTCATAAAACGGTCTGATCCACATAAAACGTGCTCAGTTCAGTAAAGTACACAAATAAAGTAACATATGCCAGCAAAATCAATCACAAATACAATAACTCTCAATTTCTTTATATGCCAGAACAAGGGATCTCAGGAAACAAAATTTGTTCTCAGGAACTAACATGACCTCTTCTAAAGAACAACACCCATTTTGAATTGTGGACTGATGCGATCAACCTCATTCTGACTAATTATTCATCATTATAATTATTTTTGGCGAGAATTATTGAAATGTAATGCTGATACAAACGTGAACACAAATAATTGCTTTTGATTATTTTGGAAGCCTCAACACCTTCAACTCATATCTTTGCTTTCATTTAATTTAACAATGTTATCACACTTATTGGATGACTCTTAGAAATATTAGATTTGCTCATTTATAGGTATTAAGAACGGATATGAGGCGATGATGTCGCTTCAAAGTCATTCATAGTTGTTGACAACAATTACCTCTTTTGTACTTGCAATGTTCTAGTACACATTACCTCTCAAGTGCCCTGTTTTTGTAGTAATTTAGATTAGATTTAATTTCTGTATATCATGCACACTGTTTTCTTGTCTGTCTGTATTCCCAAAATAAAGAATGGAGATTTGTTCTTTTATTTATTTCTGTCATCTCCACATGTTTAGACACATTTTTGTGCATTTTGTCAAATGATCAGGTGCATGCATGTAAGCAGACACACATGATACAATTACAAACTGTAATTAGCATTAATACCTGAATGATTCATCATATTTTTGAACTGGAAGTTCTAGGGTGTTGTTACGATTGGTGGTATTTAAAAATAAACTTAAAACCAAAGGCTAAATGCAAACAAAGTACACTTTTCCCTACTAAAGATGTACAACCTTCTAGGGGTAAAACACTTCTTTTTAACCTGTTATATAATACTGTAAATACACTGATTGAGGGACATTTATTTAAGAAACTGGGGCTGCAACTTTCATCATCACTGGCACAGTTATATTTTTGGAAGTATACAGACTCTGCTCATCAGTGAGTGGGGAGGGAGGGACCCGAGAAGACTCTGGAGGGCAGGATGTAGGTCAGCGGTCTTTATCTCTTCCATTGCTTGAAGAGGCTATTTCCTGCCATGATATACAAACAAACTTCAAATTCAAAAGCATACATATCGCTGGATATAAATCTCCACAGGGAAAAGGCCCACATTACTCAAATCTGCCTTTTTTTTTTCTTGAATGACTCATGTTTGCATTAAATGTGCCAAACGAATACCAGTGCGTAGTCCACTATTACAACCGAGACAATACAGCAGTGCTATTGCTACAACTAAAACAAATATTGGGCAAGGTAAAATATAGAGATGTTAATCTTCATGGGAATAGTTATTTCAACATATATTGATTTTAATAACAGGAGAGTTTTTACCTCCAAATTTAAAAAACACAATATTAGAAATGTGTATTCTGAATTCCACTATGAATGATAAATACAATTTCAGAGTAAAAATAATTTGTCTTGCAAAGAAACAATTTCATTGCGTGGCTCAAAAATAACTAATAAAGAGTAAACGTATGACCCAAATGTAAACAATACTTATTACTTATATTATTATTTAGATTATTGGTTAACGACCCTTTGCAAACTAACTTGAGCTAATGTTTGTACAATCTGGAGAGACTACTGAATTAAGTAAATATGAATGTTTATTATAACAGTCGATACTGTATTTGTACTGAAACCAGTAATCCGTCTGTTAGACTCTTCTGGGAGATTGCGATTGAACGTCATCTGCACCTGAGTAGCAATAAATATCACCCCTTGAAGTGTAGACACTGGCGGTGGCGGCTGATGACTCTGACAGGGTTGATGAATGTTAAAGTTGCTCAATCTGCAAAGGTTGGGTTTAGTTGGGGAGGCAGAGGGTGAATGTGATATTTGCATGGATGAACTAGAGGAACAGAGAAAAGTTTATCTTTAATTAAAAAGAGAGCAGAGAGATGATAGGCTAACAGAGAAGTTGTGTCATCGAGATATTGGATAGACGTGACCGACTAAGGAGGACAGCTGATGATATCTCATCGACGGCTCTGGCTTTGATAGCCAGAAATGAAGACATTCACTAAATGTTTGGGTGACAGTGTGATACAAGAAGTATACAAAGAGCCAAGTGTGCATAGGAAAATTCTTCCCCACTGAACTTTCATTCATTAACTTACATTTGTCATCAGGGTAATGTTAATATTTGATTGGGCATAGCGTCGGACAGAGCGAACATGTTAAACTCTGTATTACTGTCATTCTGATGTAAAGCCATAATGCTTTAGGGATATGACCAAGTGCTTTTCAGAATTTCTGGTCTCCAATAATTCAACTTGTCAGGATTTTATAATGTATTTTGTAAACACACCATCGATTAACACTATTTGTGTTATCTAGGTTGTTCAAAGACCAAAAATTAGATCATCAGTATTATTTAACAACTTTCTTTAAAAACTTTTTCTTGTTGAAAACAATCCCTCTCTCTTTAGTCCCGTCATGTGGTCAAATCTCAATCAAGAGTTTTGTTTGGCGCTTGCACATGGATTTCTGAATGAGTGCAGCCGTGAAACTTCAACATTATGTTTGAATTTCCAGTGTGGGATAAACTAAATTTGTTTGACTCACATGGTCTGGGCATCAGGTTTGCATGTTTTTGGTGCACCTTCATTTTGGAGTGGGTAGAGCCAGAATTCTCTGGAGGGATCTCATCTGGCCTGGGAACACCCCTGGATCCCCGAGGATGAGCTGGAGAGCATTGCAGGGGAGAGGGATGTTTGGAATGCCCCTTATAGCCTGTTGCCACCACTGTCAGACCCTGGATAAGTGGAAAAAACAAATGGATGGATAGATGAATAGATTGTTTTGACATTTTGGACTAGAAATAAATACATCAGTTCCATTATTATTGATCATTTACTGAAATTTAAAGACAGTTTTGACATTAGTTTGAGATTTCACTATGGTCACGTGCCTAAGCAGTAGGTCTACCTATGCCCGTAATGTGGTTGTGTTTAATATCATAAAACATGTGGAATGATTATTTAAAGTTTGAGTGATTATCCTCATGACAGAACGGATCATTTCCCATAGATGTCTTTGTACTAGTATTACATATTTACATTTCATAATTAGGCATCACTGTGATGTTCGTTTAAGAGAAAAGCACTCCTTCCACGAGGGTGGATCCACTCCCACAGCCAGCCAACGCACGTCTTCGAGGTCGGGGTGCGTTCAGGACCAGCAGCCCCTTCCAAAACGGGTGAAAAACGTGGGTTTTCATTCTAATGAAGGGTGTGTGAGCGTGTGTGCATGTTTGCGTGTTCGTGTCTGTGTGTGGGGGGGGGGGGCTGAATGAAAATCACGACATAGTGACGAGGAGGAGGAGAAAGGAGGTGGGATGACAATAGAGTGGGAGGGTTAGCAGCTGCTACCTAGTCCATTCCCTGTCCAGCCTCTGTTTGGTCTGCTCACCAGTCACGAGCGCACCAGTATCGGTCCGGTTCTGGATCTGATCAACTGGACAACGAAGGGACGCACAGTCCGGGCGGGACAGGGGGGTCACTGCGGCCAGTTCACGTTACATCTGTCCGGTGTCAGTGATTAGCTCACGTTTTCCACATTTATTGAAAATAAAGAAGCTGTCAGCCTGGAGGTCACAGAGGCTTTAATCGCTCGCGTGGGTAAGCATATCAAACATCATCTCATTATAATAATAAAAGGCCTAATAATTGTTGACGGTTTAAGTTCTGCCCTGTTGTTTACTTTACCCATGCTTGATCTCAGCAGAGGGAGGCAAAGAGACATCTTCCATAATATTTAAGTGGAGAAATCTTGGTTTATTGGTGCGCCCCTCCCTGCAGACTGCTGTCAGTCCAGCTGCGTGGGTTTGAATATTATAAAAGAGATAGAACTATGAGCTAAATCGATCTGTGACTGCTGCCCAGCCTCCGTGCGTGTGCGCGTCCAGATCAAGTCTGTCGGACAGAGTGGTCGTGAGTCGTCGTGATGCATGCTGTCCACTGCTCGGTTTAGCGGAACCTAATCTGTCATTAAGGGCTTATTCTGAGAAGCAGCCACGATCACCGGCTGACTCCTCCTGCCGTCCAAACCCGGTTCACCTCCGCGTCTGTTTACTTTTACCCGAGCGTTGGTGCAAACTTTCCCCCCTGTCTTCTCCCCTCAGACAGTACAGCCGTGCTCGTCAGCCTCGGCAGCGAGATGGAGATGGAGCATTTCGACGAGCGGGACAAAGGTCAGAGGCAGAGCCGCTCCAGCGCCAGGATGAACGGGGTGCTGAGTCCCACGCACAGCGCCCACTGCAGCCTGTACCGGACCCGGACTCTAAAGACTCTGACTTCGGAGAAGAGAGCCATGAAGGTCCGATTCTACCGAAATGGAGACCGCTATTTCAACGGGATCGTGTATGCCATCTCCACGGACCGGTTCCGGACTTTCGACGCCTTGCTGGCGGACATGACTCGATCCCTATCCGACAACGTCAACCTGCCCCAGGGTGTCCGGACAATCTACACCCTGGATGGCTCCAAGAAGATCACCTCCATCGAGCAGCTGGTAGAAGGTGCGTAGACTTACTCCAACCTTAAATTGGATGACGGCACCTTACAGGTTTATGTGCTTTGTAGGACTTTTCCTCTCATCCACCTGGAGTCATGGTCTTATGCACATCCATTTAATCAGGCGTGGAGAAAGGATTCAGATCCTTTACTCCAGTAAAAGTACTGATAACATACTGTGGAAATACCCCAGTGCAAGTAAAAGTCCTGCATTCGAACCCTCAATATTTAGGGTAAAGTATCCAAGTATTGTCACGGAATTTGCTAAAGGTATCAAAGATACAGTTATCATTCTGTAGTAAGGTGATCCCTCTCTCACATAGGATGTTTTTGCATTAATGCGCAGGCATGCAGATCTTATTGCTGTAGAGGTTTAGGTCAATCCAACTACTTTATATGCTGTGAAGTTAAATCTATACAATCTCCCTAGCCTGTTTATGGCATTTGCTGTCTTGTGAAAACAACACATCTTTAAAAAGACAACTTTTCATGAGATCATCCTCTTCTCAACTTTGTGACAATGAGTTTTGCAGGTAGTCCAAGTAATCTTAAGAAGTAGGACAATTCCTTCATCAATAAAGAAACAGTTAATCCCACCGTTTGTCACAAACAGGGAAGGTATGAAGAACTGTTATCTGAAAAGCAACTCTTGACTAGTTGTCAGACATATGTGGTGGTGTATAAAATACAATATTTCCCTCCAGGGTGTAGTCGTGTACAGCATAAAATAATTAAGTTTGGTCCAAGTACCTCAAATGTTTACCTAATTGTAGTTTTTTGAGTATATACACTAAATTGTTATCCAGCCCTGCATTTAATCTAACCCAGTTGGACACATATGCTTGTATATTTCTTCATCTATATTCCTCAAACATCCTTTCCTAACTCAATTCAAGTTCTGCTCTTTAGTCCCAAAATGTCCTGCTACACCGTTGGGTTGAACACATTTTAGGGTCATTATTTCTTATCGGAACATGTGTGCCACTTGACCAAATGTTTATTATATGGCCCATTGGAGGCATTCATGCTATTAATGAGTAAGGGGGAAAGGGTGGACCACTGGGGGACACCAACGAGCCAAGGGGCCAACAAGGAAGAGGCGTTGAACATGGCAATAGAGAGGTTGAGCTAATCTAATAAGAATTGACTATTCTCCATGAAATTCAAAATTTCGGCATGAAAAAAGTAAGGTTTTATTATTGTTTAAAAACACAGTGGACCAAAGGATATTTCATTTTATGGTGAATATAAAGTGTCAAAGATATTGAATTGAAAAATGTCCCAAAGAAATAAAATATGCAAAGAAATCATTTTTTCATAGTTTTTTTTTTTCTTGGCGAGGACATTGAAGCGTTAGAAAACGTCAATCTTATAAAAATACTATAGAATTTTGTCATTTATTTTATGGACAAGTGCTAATAAGACTTATGCTTTGGTACAGATTAAGTTTCTCCGGATCCGTTTTACTCTTCAAGTGCTAAGGGTCCACTTTGGTTGATATTGGATACAATAAGTAGTATTGGAAAACAATCCCATATATTTTTATAGTTCTTTTAAATCTATCTTATTTCTTATCCTGCTGGCTGATGTTGGAATAATAATACCGCTGCCATGTTAAGAGATGAAGGTAGCTACTGCATCTGCTTGCTTCCTTTCCAATACCTTTATTCTCTACTTCATAATTGTTTTCTCCAGCCTCTATTGTCTTTTTTGTTAATTATAAAACTCATCTCTTTCTTTTTAATAATAATATAATAATATTTTCTGCCTCCCCTTGCCCCTCCCCCTTGATCCAAACAGGTGACAGCTATGTGTGCAGCTCCAATGAAGCTTTCAAAAAGCTGGATTACACAAAAAACGTGAACCCAAACTGGTCGGTGAACGTCAAAGCCTCGGCAGCTTCCTCCCGCGGACCTCCATCGCTGGGTAGCACCAATGCCGGACCTTCTGAGAATCGGGAAATCAAGGACTTCATACGTCCGAAGCTTGTGACAGTGGTGCGGAGTGGAGTGAAACCCCGTAAAGCTGTGAGGATCCTGTTGAACAAGAAAACAGCCCATTCCTACGAGCAAGTCCTGACCGACATCACCGATGCAATCAAGCTCGACTCTGGAGTGGTGAAGAAGATCTACACACTGGAGGGGAAACTGGTGAGGAATCTAAAAAGACCATTGTTTCCCAGTTGAAGAACATGAGTGTTTTTATGGTTGAAGAGGATAAGAAACTCATTCTTTTTAGTGTTTAGTAAGGCAACAGCTTGTGCGTGGCATCTGGTCTTATTATGGATAAATGTTGGTCTATGTCCAAGTTAGTAATATCTAAAGATAAAGCATACGTTCTAAATGTCAGTCAGTCACAAGTCGTGGATTTTTGTTGCAAATGCCCTACATGAGTGGTTTCTATGAGAGAAATAAACCCGGCATGGAGATAATAGATTTTTTTCTGTTTCTATTTTTGAACACGGATTACGTGTAACAGACAGATTAAGCTATTCTGCTGTCCTGAAGGTAGATTTTAGAGATAGTTTTGGTTGAAGTAGCAAGTGAAATTTTTTGGGATTTATTTGGCACACATAAAGATCTGAGCAACTTTGACAAGGGTCAGATTGTGATGGCTAGAACGGGTTAGAGCACATCCAGAACTGCAGGTCTTGTTGGGTGTCCCGGTGCCGAAGTGGTTAAAGGGAGGAAAACTGGCAACAGGGTCAGGGACACACAAGGGTCATTGATGCCTGGGGTTGGCCAATTTCCCAGAAGAGCTACTGTTGCTCATATTGTTGCACTCCCCCTCTCTCCCATTATCCAACGCTGTCTGTCTGTCTCTCTCCTCCTCTCTCCCTCTGCTTCTCTCACTCCATCTCTCTCTCTTCACACCCAACTCGTCATGGCAGTATGTCGTCCACCCTGAGTCTTTGATCTGCTCTTGGTTTCTCGCCACTGTCGTAGTACTTGCTTACTGAGGAATTTGTTTGGGCTCTGTAGGATAATGACTAAAGAGTTAGACAATTGGCGCTATATAAATATAATTTTATTGATTGATACCTCTGATAGAAAGTTGTTAGAAAACAGAGAGCCCCGCAAAGTTACAACAGGTGGTTATAATGTTGTGGACGATTGGTTTATATGGAGCAGCCGGGCTAAATATTTCATGACCACCCTTTTCTTTTTTACTTTCCTGGGGCCCTCGTGAATGAAAAGCACTCAGTCACAGCCAGTGACAAGTAGTGTGACACGAACACAGAAAGAGGTCGAGATAAGGTAACGATGAAAGAAATCTATGAATGGAGTCTAGATTCTCACCCTCGCTCTGTAGCGGTGTGTACACTGAAATAAATCTGAGTCACGGCCCCCCTGACAGTCTTCCCACCCGTTCAGCTCCCTCTCTCAGTTATGGAAGGAGACGCTGTAGAAGAGTGCTCTTTAAAGCAGAGTTGTACGCTCATGTTTTCCACTACGACATGATGTGGAAATCTCATTCATCTTCATGTTTGTAGCTGTACAATAAGGAACACAGCATCTCTTCTAGCATGTTATATTCTGGACAACTGTTTCCTCATCCTTCATCTCTGCTTCTGTCTGGGTCGTGTCCTAGGTCCATGACATCAAACGTAACACCACAGAGCCTCGCTATCCTGGCATGAATGACACCATTATTGTGGACCAGATTCCGTTTGACGTCGAGGCTGTCATGCCCTTTTGTTTCAAACAGCTATATTCATGTCATAAATGGCACACTTGTGACTCATTCCCATGAAAATGCTCTTTGCTCTAATGCCTTTTCATATTTGATTGCCATTTTAGTCCTCTGTGTTCCTATTCATCCCTGCTCCAAAGATGAGACATCTCATGCTAATACTGGCATTATTATCCTGCATGTGAAGCCCAGCAGTCTATTTAATGATCCAATGTTGTTAAATCCAACTACCTGTCAATGGTATCCCAGGATCAGGTTTTCCCTTAGAAACCTCCTGCTGAGGATTAAACTTGCGCTTTTGCACAGTGGCCTCTTACTCCACGGTCCACATTGCATACGGTTACCTTGTAGATTACACAAAACATGCTGCTCTCACTTAGTTCACCCTTTCGAGATTGGATGTAAGACTAGTTATTCTATTTTTAGATACAGGATTGATTGGGCCTGTAGGCATGGTTACACACTCACTGCCAAATTGGCAGTTGGGCTGAGTGCAGGACCAGCTCCTTCTCATTTTTGTGTGCGTTTGTGTGTGTGTGTGTGTGTGTGACTGTGTGTTGGTTAATGTACGTGGAAGAGATTGTAATTACTTTTATTAAGAGAGGAGAGGGATCCCACAGTGGGATTGGAATTAATGATGGAAAAATATTGGATCAGAACACTGTGCACGTTCATTGAGTTGTCACATGTCACATTTGGCTGTCACAGTATGTCACAGTGTCTCTGGTATGACAAGAAATCCTTAACACCCTCCTGTTTCTGAATAGGTGACAGGTGTCAGAAAAACACTTGTAGCAAATATAAACCTCCAATGACTTGTGGTTAATCCATTTTCACTTCATGTGAGAGAGAGAGAAAGAGAGAGAGAAAGAGAGATAGCAGTGGGGGAGAGAGTGAGAGGTGTGTGTGGGGGGGGGGTTGGGAGAGAGATAGGGGGAGAGACTCTGACTTTTAACACACCTTTATTTAGTGAACATTGAACATCCACAACATGAGAGAGAAAAGGATAAGACCAGTGAACAGAGAACAATAGAACAAGGGTCAGTGTGTTCACACTGTCATGGTCACATAACTGTATCCATCAATCTAAAAGTTCAGAACCAGAGTTTGGTCCTCTTCTAGAGAGCAGAGGCTGTCCTGAAAGCCCACACTGCCCTAAAGCCAGCCATGTTGTTAGTCACATGTTTGTTCCACTCTCATTTGGCCTGCAATCAACCCTTTAAAGTAGGACAGAGGATCAGGACTCAGGTTCTTTCTGCTCTTCCCTACTGCTCAAAACCTCATCCAGAGCCTCCACCCCCCGCTTAATCAGATCAGAGAGACCGACCAGTCTCGGCCAGCACCACCACAAGATGAGACTTCGCCCTGGTTTAGCAGAAATGTGACCTCCGCACCATGAATATGAAGTAAAATGAAGAAAAGAAAAAATCAAACTTGTGTCATGATAATTGATTAACCATTACATAATCTGCATACATGAACATCGAAACTATATCGTAAGTGATAGGCAGGAGGGATGACTGGTGAAGATACTGTGTGTTAACGATTCACACATTATACATTATTGAATATCGGGACTGTGTTAAGGAAATTACCTGTGTGAGCACTGGGATAAGGTTACTTTAAGAGTTAAGTAGTGTGTGTGTGTGTGTGTGGGTGTGTGTACGTGCTCATACAGGTGCATGCATATGTCTGCGGGCTGCTGCTGTCAGCTGACCCATGGCAGTCATTGAGCATGAAGCAGAAGCAGGTTTCTGGGCTTGCCAGCCAGTATCCCTGTGTCCCAGCAGCGCCTGGGAGCCTAGAAAAAGCATCTGACCACCGGGGCTGAGGCTCTTTGCCTCCATTAACCCCTGTAATGATGCCAGAGGCATTGGGGCAGAATGTATGTACATCCTCACGGCCCCATACTTCTTCTCCTTCCATCTGTCTGCTACCATTGCTAAGGATTTCAGCCGCCTCTCAGGGTGTTTTCATATTTTTCGGTTAGAATCTCTCTTTAGAGGGTCCCTTCAGAAGTTAACTCAGTAAAAATGCTGCACATTTAGAGTGACAAGATGAAGAGCTGATTATGTAACTGGTGTGTGAAGAGTTCAACTGCTTTCAGCTACACTTAAATCTGCAAATAAGGAGTTTTCTTAAATGTGTATATACATATCCTCATTTGCATTTGTAATAGAAGCTTTTCAATTCTATTTGTTTATAATATTTAATTTAAAATGTGATACAAAACCAATGCTTTTTTCCATAACATGCTTTGAGGATTGTGTTTTTTTTTCTCCACAAAGGTACTTTATCAAGTATTAAATGTTGTCTGAACATAAGAAGCCATACCAGAAGTTTGCAGGATATATACAAAAATGTTTCTTTCAACTCTTTTTGCACTATTGCAGTATTTCCTGTGTGGATTTATTTGTGGGAGAACAAATAATAATGAGTTGTTGCTGTATATAGCTGACATATGACAGCCTGAATACGGGTCTCAGTTTACCCACAGGGAGTTTACGCTACCGTGATCACCGTGGATATTGTATGTCAGTTTGTAATACGAGCAACTAAGTGAGAAAGAATATAAGAGCTTCCACTCCCACTGTGATGTTACTTCCTACCTCTGTCTCAGGTCTCAGTAGATTTTCTTGGCTTTACCTCTGGAGCTACCAAAACCTCATATTCCACAATGGACAGTTTTTATGATTTTATATGCTTGTCTGGGCCGACATGCTGTGATGTCAAACAGTAGCACGTCGGGAGAATAGATAGACTAGCCTTAAGTGGCTTAGAACATGGACATGACTGGCCTATTAATACGTCTAAGCTGTGTTTACACAAGCAGACACACACACACACACACACACACACACAGACACACACACACACAGGGCTGGACCCCAGCTGCCAGCCTTGAGCCATGCAAGACACATGCATACTTAGGCGCACGCCTTTTTAATGGACTCATCTTCTGCTCATGCATCACCAGCCTTTAAGGCACTTGTCAACCATTGCATGAAGTGATGCAATTTAGTCATCTCTAAGGATGGTTGCCTTTAGTTTATGAGCATTTCATGAATGAGATCTTTTAATGTGCATCTCATTCAGTTCTGCAGGGTTAAGAAGTTTGATTCACACATTGAACACCCAGTTAAGATAATGCAGAAACATTATTAACACTCTGAATTAATCCAAATGTCCCAAAATGTTTCCCAACCTCCATTTATGCAGACTGCACCCTCAGGTATGGGTCAAATGCAGACAAAAGAATTTCCCTTGGGATGAATAAAGTATCAATTATTAATATTATTATTATATTATTATTATTTCTGAAGATTAGATTAAATGCACCATGTTACATTTGAAATTTTATACTTCTCCGTAAATATTGAACGGGCCACGTTTGGTCACAGGTTAGATTGAAGAGAAGATTCTGAATGAGCCACTAGTTCACTATCTGCAGTGCAGCTCTCAATTCTTGAACCGCATTGTCGGCTTGTTCTTCTCCTTTTTGGCAAGTCTGAGGAACTTTTAATAACCTTTTATCTCCCTCTTGGTTCCTGTCTACACCCCTCTTCTTCTCCCTGTCTCCCATATGTCTACCCATTGCTGTTTGTGCTGTTAGCCCTGGCTCCATCAGCATTTTTTGTTTCCTTTTATCTAACTTTTTCTCTCTTTCAACAAATTTGCTCTCATCACGTTAATCAGCCGTCAAGGCTTTCCCTGATCGCTTCTCTGTCTCGCTGTCAACGAGCCATTCTTTTATGACTATTTAGTCATCATTTAATTAGCACACTCGGAAAGCACCCCAAATCCCAGAACTGCAACATATGGCGTCACTCCCGCCTGCACCTGTCACTCCCTCTCCCCCCCTCTCACCCTCTGCCAGTATCTCTGTGTGTTTATTACATCTCTACTTTTAATTTCCTTTCTTAAGTTTGTCTCCTTTTTCCCCATCAGTCAGTTTGCATCTATACTAGATGATAGAGATAGATAGATAGATAGATAGATAGAGATAGAGATGATGCAACACCTGTGTCACTTCAAAAAATGCTTATTGTGAATGAAGGGATTTGGTTCAAAGCATTTGATGTTTTTTTCTAATCTAAATTGATGCCTGTTTGTTGATGATTTCACTAGTAATTCTGCGCAAGTTTGTCGTTATACAATTTCATCTGCTCCCGCTGATCTGCTGAGTCACGGCTACTAAGCACACCATTTTTGTTAAGTCTATTGCACTGTGTGTGTGTGTGTGTGTGTGTGTGTGTGTGTATGTGTGTGTGTTTGTGAAGCAATGCTGAACAGAACTCTCTGCATTAAACCATACTGTGGTTGTCTACATTCTATGTCGGCTGTGCTGCTGTCTTTATGCCTCTCTGTTACAGTCAGCTTGTTGTGCCTGTTTCAGGCAGACATTGATCGAGGCAGATTGGAAGTAGAGGAGCTTTGGCCATATTAATATGGACTTGGCAGACTTTTTAGAGCCTCGTCACCCCACTACATCATCAAACGCACACCATCTGATTCATACACTTCCTGACTCGATTACTCTCTAATCTCTCTCTCATCTGAGCAACTCATGCTTTTTGTTGCTTAAGGAGTTGGGCAGGCGTACCTGCATTGACAGGAGACTAATCAGGACATGGAGAGAGATGCACTGAGAAGCTGCAAACATTAGTAACAATCTTCTCATGCAGTGAAAGCAAATGCCTTTGATGTGGCACCAGTATAAAAATCTAACTTAATCCTGTAAATGACTCTTTGATAGCACACGGACCTACATCCGCCTTCTGCATCAACTTCTATAAACGCTACCTTACATGAACATAATAATCAAAAAAAGTCAAAAAGCAAGTAAATACCATATATTTCACCAATAATACTTAACATATCTTTTATTTTTGCCCCTGTCTTTAGATGTTAAACACCGTTTCCCTCAATGTTATCTGTGTCACCCCAAACATGTCAACAGCTTTTGAATGTATTCTGTTCTGTGTCTTTTTCTATTCTTACATAATATATTTGGTGTATTTTCGAAACAAAAATAAAGGGCGAGAAAAAGGGCGGCATCCGGTTGCTCTTCCTTAAACCACATTGTCAGGCAATAACCACTGTGGACCGGGAACCCAAAGAAGATCTGCAGTTCTGAAGATGCTCTGACCCAATCGTCTAGCCATCAACATTTGTTTTTTGTCCAATTGTCTAAAATCTTTTGCTTGCCCATTTTTCCAGTTCCAAAACATCAACTACGAGGTCAATATGTTTACTTATTACCTTATCTAAAATATCTCAGTGTAATAAGATTATCAATGTCATTCCCATTTCAACTGTCAGTAGTCATACTGTTATGGCTGATCGTTTAAATCATTGCCGACCTTTGTTGTGTTTTTTGAGCTGGAATAGTTACTTTCTCAAGTTGTCAGAAAATAATTCAGCTACATTGTTCAGCAACTTCACTCCAAGCCTGCCAAATTTGGACTGTTGTTGTTTTTCTTACTCTTCTCGACCGTAAATTGAATATCTGCAGGTCTTTGACTGTTGAGTGGAATAAACAAGGTAACTGAACGCTAATCAAGAGGGCAGTAAAGGATAACAATACTTAGTTGCAGCTCTAAATCGTATACTGGTCAACTAAAGGGAGAACCCAAAGACATTTCAAGCAGCTTTGTGTCATTACAATGTGGGCAGTGTATGCAGTTTTAAATACCAAAAATCTCACAATTTTCTTGCACCCAGAACCCTGTGCTCATTAGCTGTTTTAGTTTTTTACATTTTTGTATGCCAGCCTTCACAAACAGAGGACTAGAGGATAGAAGTCGGAACAACTCATGCGTTGCCATGATCGACGGATCGTCCCTCTCAACTCTCAAATGTGAGGAAAAACTTTTATCACTGCACCGCTTATTGCTCTCCTAAAATGTTTAGAGAAACAGATTAGTGCACTGTTTAGCTGTAATATGAGATTGGTTGTAATGGGCCAACCACCATGCTGGTTCAAAATGGATGAACCACAGCAACTCATTACAATACACCACTGAAAGCTAATATCGAGTGACAGCATTAATAAACAAATAATAAAGGTTGCTTAAGATCAAGAAGAGAGAAACACACTGATCAGTGCAATTCACAGACCTTATCCTATATGTCAAGAAGTTCATTACATTAACTGCTGGGTAATTATATGTACCTGCTCTAATAGTGTTGGTTATGGCAATGTAGAACGTGTTGTGTCATCACAGATCCTCACTGCAAACATCAGCGCTGCCGCAGGCAAACATGTCTCTCCAAGTTGTAATGATGAATATTAATTTTAAAAACATGTCCACTTTCAGCAAAATATCCATCCTCAGTATCCTCATCCCATCATTTCGCCAAAGAATCTTGCAATGAAGGTCAGCAAAAGCTAAAGAATCAAGGCCTTCAGGCTTTGTGTTGTGTACTTCCCCAGCCTCAAAATCAGATACACTTAAAGCCTGATTCCGGGCAAAATTTTAATGGTAAGTTGTAAGGTCAAAGTTGAGTCCAACTGCCTTTAATTTAAGAATGTACAAGTTTGTTATAGTCCAAGGTTTGCAATTTCCCATACGAAGGGTAGTCACGCTGCAGGATAATTTGCTCATCTGTTCTACTGAAGGGGTATGTTCCACCGAGAAAGTGCCTTTTGAAAGCATATTATTAAAGTGCTGAACATGGCAGTAAGCTGATTAAGAGTAACTGAGTAACAAAAGATCACGCAGAATGGCTCCCTTTAGAAGGAGAACTGCCAAACCAGGAATAAAACAATCTATTAAATTAACAGTCGCACAATTTAAGGGAATATTAGTAGACATTGACGTGTGAAATAACATGAATACCCTCCATTAGCCCAACACAGCAAAGCTCTTCTAGGTTGTTTACAAACTGAGCTATATAAGCCAATGTTTCTGTTTTTCTCATTGTAAAACACCTATTTAAGAATTTTTTTCATCTTTTTACACCTTATATAGCCCAGTTTTACCACAGGATGAACCCTCAAGCAGAGAAGTACGTCTATAACTAGATTGTCCCTCACTAGACTTCAAGATTATAATTTAACCATAGCCGAAATCTAGATTTACTGATTTTGTTTAATGGTGAAGCATTTAAATCTAGTGGATCTGAAATTGAACAAACTCAGCATCTACTTAATAGGCCAGAATTTAACACCAAGATCCATTTTCTTCAGAGAAATTACAGAGAATGAAAACACCCTCCTTATGTCGCAGTATTGCAGGGATGTCACACTGTCCCTTTATCTGGAACCACAACAATACTGAATTAATTTTTAATGACACACACATTCACACATGCATGCTCTTTTGCATGATTAAAGCCAACAGGCTGATCGGGAGAGAGATGTTATTGCAAAGAAGATGAAATAAACCAATGAAAGAATGAGCCGTTCCGATAAGAGGAGAGAAAAAAATCAGATAGACTCAAGGCCATGTTAGAGAACAAAAACAAATCATATTTTGAGTACGATAAGAGAGCTGGTGTAGTGGTGCATAATTTCTCATTTTTATTTGTTTCACTACTGCAGAAAACTCAGCTCCCTTTTGATACATGACTGACAGGAGTATACTCTGAGAGAAACGGCTCCCAAAGAAATGTAGCTATCCCTAAGCAGGGAGCAGAAGCTGTTACACAAGTTGTTATGCAACAGAGCAGCCAGCCAGTCTGCTACACTGGTTTGAGGTGAACGCAGCAAAACTAGTGCCAACTCAGTCCGCTGCACTGTTAATTGGTCTTACTTCATCGTGGCTCTCATTTTCTCTGCCTGTTTTCTTTCAACTCTTCCCTTTGCTTCCCTCTTTCCTGGTGCTGTGCACGATGTGCTGCTGGAGGCAGCAGGGGCTTGTGTGTTTGTGTGACTTCCCTCGGGATGTAGTTGGTCTTATGCTTTGCTCTAGCATCTTTCAGATCGATTTCTGCCTCTCCCCCTGTCAGCCGGCGAGGCTCATTGCCTGTCTGAGTCTGTGTCTTTTTTCTGCCTCAAAGGAGATAATCTAAATTCCTCTACAGAGTGAGGAAATTCATTTTCGCTGTTTAATTTGTGAGGGTAGGTGTGAATGAGAGTGAGGATGTTTTTTCAGTATGTATTTTATAGGCTATTGATATTTCATTTAACTGCTGTTCTTGTGTAAGATGGACTTTTATGTGTCAAATTTGGGTATTCGTGATTGCCTTTTTTAGAAATAGAGTAATACTTTTTAATCATCACAGTAATCATGTTTTAGAATTGCACATGCTTTATGCAATTTTAAACACTGATAATGTTTGTCGCAGCCCAGAACTGCTGCTGAGTAAATATTCCAGCTCAGTCAGTTGCCATCTTTCTGCTCCTTTTCAGTCTGTCCTTCAGCTCAGAGGCTCGGCATGTTTGCAACAAACACTTTTATGTTTCTGTCTCCCTTTATCTTAGTGTTAGTGCATCCATCTGTTTCTGTCAGTCAGCTTGTCGTTCAGCATCTCTCTTGGCTGTACATTCATTGGTCTTCATGTCTGTGGTTTGATGGCAGCACAGCCGTCCCATCAGACAGCTGCGTTTGGTTCAGCACCACGGACAGCTCCACCAGCTTTATCTCCCCAGGCAGAATGCAACAACAACTCGTCTCTCCAAAATGTGGCCTGTTTGTGGATAACATAATGTTGACCTAAAAAATGCCCTCTGTTTAACCACTGGTTGTCATTTGAGGCGAATGACATTAATGTTTCAGTCTCCAGTTTCTGTTCCTGTCTCGCTTTTTCTCAGTCTATATAACTGTCTGATCAATGTGACAGTCTCGGATAAAAGTGCTATTTCAGTTCACTCAATTGTTTTTGGTGTATGTATTTTAAATAGGTATTTTTCTATGAATGAATATGTCATTTCATTAGTTGTTTCATTTATAAAATATAATTAGATAGGGAAAAATGTGCAGCTAACAATCCAAAGGCAAAATATATTAAAGTGAACACAAAATAATAAAAACCTCACATTTTCTTCATTAATGGAAAATCAAAACTGCTCATTATTAAAAAATGTTATTAATGTTTGCATTCTCCATTTTAACACATATGTGAACTTTCTACACATTACATGTTCAAAATAGCCTTGTTACTTCAGATTGTTTTTGCATTTCATCATTTTATAATTGTGTAATCAAAGCTGTAATTAAAGGGATGAGAAAACATATAAAAGAATTGCTTCGCGTATCCAATGATGAGAATCACACAAAGAAAGGAAATATGCAACAACAAAAAAAGGAGGGAAAAAAATATGGCAGTGTTTTTTAGATTTTTTTTTTCTATTTAAATCTATTTTTTCTGCTCTGCATGTGCTCTCCATATTGGTCATGCATGAGTACATGCCTCACTTGGGAATGGCAATAAAATGTTATTTTACAGTTCAAAATATGGGACCAAAATGCAAAACAATAATCACAAGCGTATAGCAAATTAATAAAAACTGAGGCAGACTCACAAAACCATGCAAACTCCAAAATAAATAAACCACAAAGAAAGGAAACTGAAAACGTACTCAAGGAATGCCACAGTGAAATAGGACGGCGCTTAAATGGGCGATTCACAGGCAAGACCAACAAAACAATCCGACAAGGAGCGAAAACAAGACCCTGACTTAAATACACAGATTAACGAGGACAATAAGGGACAGGTGAGAACATTCAACAATCAGGGAGGAGACACTGGGAAGCTGGATCCAAACAAATAAACAGAGTTGTATCTAGATTATAAGAAAATAAACAGAAATAAACCCTATAAATAAAACAGGATATACAACCTAGAACTGACATTAACTTAATACAAAATAAACGTGATAAAAGAACCAAACCACGACAAATACAAGTTGAAAAAGTTCCAAATCCCTTAAATTAATAGTACATTGATGTTATATTTTCATGACATGAGTTTTAGAGCCTGTACTTTTCAGTGTACTCGGATAAAATCAGAACATTAGATTAATATTCTGATTTCACCGGAGTCTTTCTTACGATTTTAACATAAGAAACTGAACTTCTACTTGAGTAAAAGATGTGATGCCACCTCCGTCTTTGGGTGGGTGGAGGGAGCCAGAGTGACCTTTTGAATGCAGAAAGATTTAGCAGTTCTGGGTTAATGTGTGTGTTGCCAAACAAATATTTAGAATATTTTAATCTGTTCCTAAAGTTAGAACCTCATGTGCCTGATGTCCGTTTTTGATAATAATTTGAGTAAGTAAGGACCTGTCCACATCGTTTTATCAGAAGCGCTTTCTGTTATTAGAGCTGTATCTCTTTGTTCCCTTGCTGTGGTTGAAGTGTTTTGAAAATCTATACAATTGATGGGATTATTAAACGGCGCCTCCTTGTGGCAGTAGTGACTATCTGTTTCAGTTTATGCTCAACCATGGAAGCAATGTTGTTGCATCTCTTGTTTTCGCCATGTAATTACTTTCCAAGGCTGAGGGACACGTACACACAAACACACACCCACACACACACATTCACACACATACACACACTCACTCACTCACGCAGACACACAGACACACACACATGCACGCACAAACGCAACAAAAAGTAACATAGGCAAGAGGGAGACTGATAGTGTGAGAGTGAGATATTTTTGTAGATGTTTGAAGGTTCTACACTAGGTGGCGTAGTCAGAGAAGAAATAGGTTTTGTGACCAATACTCAACATTTGCTTCTATTTGTTGTGGAAGAGATTTTCAGGATGACATGAGGGTCACATTTATACGAAGTCACACCTCTTTTGTGAAGAAGTAATATGTATAGATTTAATATCGATTTTGCCGATGTTGTTATTCTGTTATGTTATTTTATCCTTTTATTAGGGCAAGGCAAGTTTATTTGTATAGCACCATTCATACACAAGTCAACTCAAAGTGCTTTACAGAGGCATAGAAATACATTAAAGGTACATTAAATCACAGAATAACAGCAAGATAAGATAAGACATTAAAATGAATGCATTACATTAAAATAGACAGTAAAATCATGGAAATAAAACATGATTTTAAGAAAGTAAAAGTACATTTAAAAGAACAATTAAGAACTAAGATGATTGCCATGAGAAAGCTGCAGCAAACAACGGTGTTAATAGGCCTGATTTAAATGAGTTGAC
Source organism: Lophius americanus (assembly GCA_037951165.1). Taxonomy (NCBI): domain Eukaryota; kingdom Metazoa; phylum Chordata; class Actinopteri; order Lophiiformes; family Lophiidae; genus Lophius; species Lophius americanus. The sequence goes on from JBBDHG010000061.1 coordinate 920,476, forward strand.
AGTTTGGGCAGACCTCAGGTTTTCAGGAAGGTCCACAGGTGAGGAGCGTAATAACTGAATGCTGCGTCACCTTGTTTGGTCCTGCTTCTGGGAACACATAGTAAATCTGTCCCTGATGACCTGAGGGGTCTGAACTCCAAAATGCTGAAGATCAAAAATAATATTATGGAAGTCATGGAGACATTGGACAACACAGGAGGCGGACTGGGATTTGTGAGGCGTGGGAGATGTGGGGCATACAATAGGAAAATCTGCCAACCTTTCCTGCTTGTGCATTCTGGATTTTGATGTGTGTTCAACCAAAATAACACGGAATAAAAAATCAGCTATGAAAACCCAGACATCCTTTTTTTAGCATGAAGTGCTTTGATCATCATGACCCAGTCTTAAAGGCCAATTTCTTACTTCTTACTACTTGAAACGTTATGAAATTGCTCTTTTCTTACCACATTATTTTAGTACCCATTTGCTTTGTTTGTTTCTCTGTGTCCTTGTTTCAGAACTTTTGCAACCACATTGGTTCAGAGCACCAGAGACATCAAAGCAGCTTGTTTTGTCAGTGGGCTCAGAGCAGCAGTCAGGAATAGATCTCTGATGCTGCTCATTTAACTCTGTCTGTTCAAAGTCTAACTCAGGGGATTCGTTAATCCTCTGAATTTTTTTATTTTACTTTTTCACCTTAACCGACCTCTACGTCAATCATTGGTCTGGATAGTTCTACTCCTGAGCATCGTCCTCTCTCAATGGGAGTATTTCAGTGCTGATCAGGCCATGAGCCACTTTTATGTTCTATAGTGCATCACACCCATAGTAGATAAAATATGAATGATGGAGCTCTATCACAGTGGGCATATCGTGCAGTCTGTAGCATGCACCAGCCATGCACCAATGCCTACAGGGCATTATCACCATGGCAACCATACTCTTCCACACCCGTTAGTGTACTGTATATGCTGCTACATATTAGGTCACCCTCAGCATAATGAAGACCATCCCTGCTTCCCCTCTCGTGTCTGTAGCGGTTTATCTATGTTTTACCTTGAAAATAATTGAATAGTGGCACCACCCAAAGTGAATTTGGGAAATTATGAAATCTAGAATTCATACATTCTTAATTTCATTAAACTTAAAAATTAAAAAGTATTTTACAATGAACTCTCATTTCTCTTCAAGAAGGAAAGACAGGACACCTGTTATGTTTAAATATGAATATGTTTATTCAACTACACACTAAACAAAACAGGATAAATATGGATGACTAATAATGAAGTTGAAAAAGGTTAATGTATGTACAGATGTGTGTGTGTGTGTGTGTGTTTGTGTGTGTGTGTTTATGCTTTTGTCTTTGTGTGAGTGTTGGCTGATGGTTCAAAAGCTGGGAGTTTGAGAAATAGGTAATGGTGATAGAGAGGGATTATTGACGGTTTTGAATTGTCTGGAACTTAATCATTGATAAAGGCCCAATAAAATTGAACGCAACTTAGATTTTATGCATCAACCCCAGATCATGAATGAGAGTGATAGAACGATCTTACTGATGCTGGTCAACAATCCCGTCCGTGGATCGGGTTCTGCGGTCGATCAGGCAGTTTCCTCTCGCTGGACGAAAGGAAACGACTCAAGGTTACGTGAAGACATCTCTTTACGGGACCCTGTCGTCACTGCCATATGGAGGCTGGTGGTTGCTGCGCACACACGTCCGACTGGACAAGAGATGGACCTGACACTTATCGTCTTTGTTGCAGGATGCAAAAATGGGAGCAGAGACTTTGCTCCAGCGTGCAAACTGATTTCCAGGGGGAGTCGTAGCTCTCGCTACGACTCAATTTCTCCTGAAGGAAATTGACCGTTGCAGCTAACAGTCTTGAAAGTAAAGGGATTGCAAATTGATTCTTAGGAGCAGGTTCAAACAGAAGTAAAAAAGGTTTCAAATTTACTCAAACCTACATATACATATGTAAATACCATGTATTCTATATGATGTGTTGATGATAAACAATAATCAAAAAATATAAACAAGTCTAGCTTAACTTCAAGGACATCTGCGTTAATAAGGCATATCCATTAGATTCGTAACGGACAGCATCATTACATGTGAAACAATCCATCTTATTGAACTGGATGTGGTAAGACATACATGTTCAAATATTTGTCGGTAGAAAAAGGAAAAACAATTTTCGAAGTGAAGTTTCTATTAATGACCGCTAGATGGCAATGTGTTACTGCCAAACCGTCCAAGAAGAAACAGCTAAAAAAAACTCAGTTTGCTTAATTGAACAGATTACGATAACATGTTTTATATCATTTTAAAGCTAATTTTGCTGATTTTCTAACTGCATAAATTGTGAAATTAAATAAGAAAAACTTAACATAGAAAAAGTCTTTTTGTTGATGAGGTTCCAATCAACACATTTCTTCTTGAGTTTTAAAACTTTACCATTCCAATGAGCTCTGGCAGGTCATAAAACAGCGGGAGCTGGGGTGAGGTGTCGGTCATCAATGTTTTATTACACCTCAGATTCTAACACCAAAGACCTCTTGTCACCACACGAGTCTCCCCTTGTCGACTGATTGTTATATGAAAACAAAATCAACTTGTTTGCCTGACCCGGGAGAGCAAATGTTGAGATAAGCCTGTCCTTCTCTTGCTGTGAGAAAACCCAGAGGTGGAGATGTCTCGCTAAATGTATCCAGATCTATCCAGATTTCTCTCTTCTGTCTGTCCACACCACCCTCATTGCATTCTGCACACGTCCTTTCCTCCATATTTAATCAACATTCCTGGTGTGCCTCTGGTGTATCTCAGGACGAGCAGCTTCAAGGAGCCTCATTCAAGCAGCTTCCTCTTGGATGACTTCTGCAGCAGCAGCAGTCCTGGCCTGAGGACGTGGTCAGACTAGATTGTCGGATTGCAAACCCATTTCGACCGGCTCTCATCCAACAAAATCATCTTTTTGTGAAAAAAAAGAGCTTCTAATATAAAGTAATGACCTGGAATTTAAAAAAAAAGAAAAAAAGCATTTAGGTTTAGTCAAATACCCAAATCATGTAATGATCAATTGGGCAACAATTTCTAAGACTGAATTAAATTAATTAAGCTTGAATTCAATTCAATGAGATGCATATGTAAGTAAATCAGAAAGTGTTCGGAGCTTTGCCTCTGGGAGATTGGGACGGAAGAGAATCTACCTTGAGTAGCAGCAAGGAATTCCTTCACCAAGTACTGGTGTTGTTGGTGGCTAATTACTCTGCTGATGATGATGAGGCTGATAAAACGTTGAAGTTTATGAATCTGTGAATAGTGGACATTGATGGAGGGGTACACATAACAGTAGCAGTAATTAAATAAGGAAACAAGATACAGAAATGATCATGTTGGCAAACAAGCTAACAAGAACAATGATTAAAATGTCCTGTTACCAAATATCATAATTACTGCCATTCAACGGGATAAAGATTTTTTTTCCCCCATTTTGTTAAATTTCAGCTTTATTCTAAAATTTCTTGGATTATATTCCCCATTTAATGGCATTCATATTTCTCATTAAAACATGAATGAAACAAGTAAAACTGATATTTGTGTAATAGTTCTAATAAACATTTTTTGTTTCAAATACATGTTTCCTTCAAAATAATGTCAAATAATTCCTGAAAATTCTATATACAAACCAATCTTATACATTTTCAACAGTTTGATCCTGGTTACTCTACAATGAAACATTTTTGAAACTTCTTTTTTTTCATATTTTTCAACTGATTCAATAAAAAAAAATTCATAATTAACAGATTAATGTTGATTCTATGAAGTCTGATTACATGCATTTTCAAAATATGATCACTTAAATTAAATCAAATAGATAAAAATGATTTAAACTTGAACCATGCAATGATTTATTTTATTGAGTGCAATATAAAACAACATGCAGTAGAATGAGGATGCATAGAAGAAAATAATGAGAAAAACACTTTGATTTGAGATAGGGGAGGCCGAGGCCACCTATCAGCTCTGACACACTGGAGAAATGTTTACAGCTCCAGCATCTATATCACAGACATCTTGTTAGGAAGTGGAGCTGTTTGTCACTGAAATAATCACCAACACACTATCAGGGGAGATCGGGGAACAAAGCAATATGCACCCAACTATGAAACAAGAATATCAATGTCTCAAACACACACACACACACACACACACACACACACACACACACACACACACACACACACACACACACACACACACACTAGTATGTTGCCCAAGACCTCTGTGGACCGCCGATATTCATGTGATCTTAGGCTAAATGTACATCAGATGCTGAGTCTTGATATGAGAAGATAAATGAAAGCAATCCATTCTCCAAGGAGTCTGTATCTCGGCTTAAACTTGCTTTTTTGCCTCCCCGTTGGCTTATTTGGAGGATGTTGGAGGGCAAAGCAGAAAGAGTCCCATTGCTACTCATTTATACACAAACACACAAATACATATACGAGGGAAAAATACTCCTCTGTTTATTTGAGTGTTATGTGGATAACATTGTTGGATCAGCTGCGACTCTCTTTGGGATATTGACATTTTTTTGGGAGTAGGCTATAAGGACATTTAAATGGATTCTTGAATTAGTTATCATGAAAATGGACTAACAATGTCTTTGTCTTAACCCCATTGCCTATCTGCTACTAGATAGGCATGCAGCATAAAGTGTAAACGCTCTTAATGGGTTTTTGGTGGGAGATTTGTCTTAGAAGTTTGAACCAGCCATTGGCTTCCTGGAAATAAAATATAACTTGTAATGCAGATAGCATGGAATTGAGATAAGACGGTTGCTTTGTGGGGTTCAATCAAAGCCGTTTGAAGGAATAACAAACCTTATTAATCATCCGTGGAATCAAACCAAATAAAAAATAATGAACACTGTCTGTATTATATTAGCACATTTGTCATATCTTATTGGTAAGATCCTCCTCTGGCTTCTGCAGAATTACTGAACAAATGAACAGGCTAATCAGGCACATCTACTCTACTAAGATCCTCTCAATAAACGCCTTTATTTTTAATCACTCAGCACTCGTGCCTGTCTCCATGTCACTGTAGGTCATTATTACTTTCTTTTCCTCGGTGAATTAGATTTAACTTTGTCAGCTCCGTTCTTGCTAACAGCGATTTCTATTCTCATCTTCGTGCTGCCTCACACTCTCCTTCTCACTAAACTTTTTTTTTTCCTCTTTTTAATCTTTGTTTAGCCTTCTATTTATACTGCCTTCGTCGGCTTCTTCACTTAGTTTGATAGTTACACATTAACATTCATAGGATGCTAGCCTTCAGGAAACAGACCCCCCGCTTGCAGCTGTGGCTGTTCGGTCCACGTGCTTGTGCGCATCAGCAAATTAGTGAGTCAGCAAGGTCTCTTTATTTTTGCTGGTAGACTGATTAACTGTAGAAATGGCACAGCGGTGCTGCTCTCAGACATGTCCGGCCTGCTCCCACGCTTGGACATGCAAATAAAAACATACACACAAACAGACACCCCTTGTGTTGTTGTGAGCATGTGCAGTGCAGAGGGGTTTGTGGATTTTTTAGTGTGTCTTCAACAATATGCAATAATTCTGTGTGTGTAACTATACATCTGTCTAGACAGTTTTACATAAAAATTCTGCAGACAAAGTTGCAAGAACTTCTCATTTCTACTGATAAATAGTTGCTGTGACAAGGCACAGCAAGAAAACAGCAGAAAATTGTTGTTGATAGCTTCCATCCGTATCAAGTTGACTTGGACTATAAAAGATTTAGGATTAGGAAACATAATCACCAAACTCATTTGTGTCTTTTCTTCCAGGTGTCGTGTCTGCAGGACTTCTTTGGCGATGAGGACATCTTTGTTGCTTGTGGACCAGAGAAGTTCCGCTATCAAGATGACTTAATGCTGAATGAAAGCGGTGAGGAAACTTATAGTTCCTCTGACATTTCCACACTGAGCTCTTACGGGCTTCCCTCTCGTCCCTCCTGACCCTGTGATTTGTGTTTTTGCATTTCTGATTTTTAACCATGATCAACTCGAGGGCGTTGTGATAACAGTTGTTATCACTTATTCTAAATAGAGAATAATTTTGAATTAATACATTGATTTCACATTTTTTGCCATAGACAACAATATGATCGTTTGAATGTTGTCTCATCAGAGAAAAAAGCTTTGCCATTGGGCTCCTACCATACACTTTCTTTACAATTGAAATTAAAATAGAATTGCAAATTTCACAGCTAAAAAATATACTTTTCAGCTTGTTTTAAACCCTCTAAGTTTTGATCATGAAATATTATTCAGGATGTTTGTATTGTGTGTATGCACAGAACTCAATTAATGCTATAAATGATAGAATTTCCTAAATTGAGCAAAGCTAACAAATCATTTTGTTTAATCAACCTTCAACCTTCTGAAAACGTCATTCCTAAATGTGTCTCATATTAGTGGAAAAGTGAACAATAACCAATTTACTGAAAATATGTGTTATATAGCAGAGGTCATCAATCATTTTCAAATAATTTATGATTTTTGAACTATTTTTCCAGCCAAGTACCCCTTGGATAAGTGCAACATATATTTGGTAGTAAAAATGATCTTAAAGAAACAAAAGAAAACATTTTGCTGTTAGTGCCTGACTCCTCAAATAACAAACTTGTTACTAGCACTTAGATGCTACACTTCTAACGATTATGTTAGAACAAATATGAACGGAGTAACTGTTGGAACCTTGAGGGCTTTTTTTATGATTTCCTTCTACATGTTTTAGATCTATTACCGCTACGCCGTAAAACGATTGATTGCCTCAACTTAACATTTTAAGTTCTCAAAACTGAAAAAAACAACAACAACCCTTGAATATAGCTTTTTAAACTTAAAATTGATCTTCAAAGTCAACTTATTACATTTCACAACATACATTCTTTCATTTATTTTCTGTAATTCCGCTTATCCTGTTTAGAGTAGTGGAGGGAGGGGGAGGAGTCTTCTCCCAGTGGACAGTGGATGAGAGGCGTGAAAGGTCGCCAGTTAATCACAGGGCCGACACATAGACACAAACATCTATCTAGTCGTATGGTTATGGTTTTCTCTTTGGAAGGTTTCTAAGGCCTGAATAAAAAGGAATCAAACAAAGTGAAAGTCGAGACACATTATTTTAATAAATTTTCATTTTATGTGTGAATTTACATCATCTATAATAAATATAATAATATATTTTTTTGATTAAATAATGTTCATTCTCTCCTTGCTGAGACTTTGTTTGTATTTGGATCTCTCATCCCTCTGTATCACACATTGCCTGGTTCCCTTGACGGCGTTCTGTAGGAAAGTCATTACAATTCATTCACCTTCTCCTCGTTTCTCCTTCCTCTTATGACACTTAAAACATCCTCCTTAACTATCATACCATCGTTCCTTCTTTTCATCGCTGCTTATCTCTCCATTTGGGTCTGCTAAGGATAAGCTCTGTCCTCAAGTCACCCCTCTCTGTTTGGCCTTCTCTCTGTGTTACTCTCCAACAACCCCTGCCATTTGGCGCTCATCTGTATTCTCCACCTCCCGTCTTTCTTCCTTTCTTCCATATAGGATGGGGTTCATTTGATTCATCCCTTTATGCATTCAATGATATCCATCCCACCTGGGTTGCCAATCCCCCCCTCCTCTCCCTTCTTTTACGTTTTCCCTCTCTATTATTTCCATTATGATTTTAAGGAGGACATTGCAGTTTGGAATTAACATATAAAAGACATTTTCATTTTTACATTTTAAAACATGATCCCAAACATTGAGAAAGTGCAAGCACATAAAAAGAAATAAGCCAAATAATAGAAAATAATACTGTAAAATCTCTCATAAAAGCTCACTTTAACAGGATGGTAAACTAGGCCTATGCTGTCATCCCCGACAGCAAGGGTTTATCTCTGAAAGTCCCCAGTCCCCAGCATTGTACAAGCAGTCCCCCTGATTGAACTCCTCAAATTGCATGTAATATCCACGGTATTTTTGTAAAAATGTTCCCCCTAGTGAGTTAAATATGAACTATTAGAGTAAAATCTGATATAAATAATAAAGAACTCCTTGAGTTTATTCATATGCACCAAATGTAGACTTAATCAGAACAAAGTTTGAGAAATTTTGGCCTGAAAACTTTTTGAGATAAAGCTCCGAAATATACAACAGATATTTCCCAAAATCACCAGAGTTTTTCCCTAAGGTCTATACGAAAATCTGAAAAAGATCCGTCAAATAGTTTTTGAGTTATCGTGCTAAGATGAAGGATCTGCGATGTGGGCAGAAGGCGATGGCGAATGACGATTCCATAATCACCCCACGTTATGTCTACTTGTATCACACAGTCCTCTGATGTTTTTATATAAAAGTTGTGCACCACGAAAACCTTTCTGTGAGACAGATGCCAAGATTTCCTATTACCTTTATTACTACTACCGCTGAAGATTAAGATTCAGAACCTCCCGGACCGCCATTATGAAGCCCACACATGCATTAAATATGTGGCCTAAATGGGTTTATAAAACGCTTTTCTATGGAGCAGAGATTGTGGATACTATCAGATAATAGGTTATCATGCGGTGTGGAAAATATTGGTTGGCCAACGGAGAGAATTACATTTTTTCTTACGGTTTAATAAACGCCATGAGCTCAGTTTGCAAAAAGCAATCTGAGTAAGAGTAATGCATCTATTGGGTAATTGCAAACAATGACATTTTATTTAATGGAAGCGGGGTAGTTAGAGGTGACTGCAATAAGTAGATAGGGTGGAATTTCTATGCGTATGACCTAAGATGCGATCTTAATAAGTTTTTTTTTTTCCTAATGTCCTGTCAGTTTCTAAAACAAGCAAAAGGTAAGGCATGGGGAGCTTAAGGGCTCAGAGCTCAATCTGTCACACGCCTCACTAGCGCCAGCAGGTATTTTGCTAGTTTAGCTCTGCTCAGATGAATTTTATGGAGCATTTAAATTATATGAGTTTGAAGGAGGGACAAGAGGAAGTGTAACTCACCTGTAGTTTAGCTTTTTTCCACGACAGCTCCTGAAAGGTGCCCTCCAAAAAAAAAACGCTAGTTGAATGATAAAATCCCTTTATTATTCTAAAGTTTGTAGGTTTTTGCCCACTAGTCTCCTTTTCTTTGCAAAAACAATTTATAGCTGCTTCCTGTTTTGTTTTGGCAATCTTTTCTCGTCTAAGGAGAAACTGTAGAACAGCGTTTATTCCAGTTTCTCTCCATTGTCACTAGTCACCGATGAAATTCTCCTTTAGCCCCTTTAATGTCCTCACCAGGAAAAATAAACTGTGGAAAAATGATGTCTTGGCAGATTTTATTTATTTTCTGCATTAATCAATCTAATACTGTAAATAGACAAACCTTTTCGTCAAGCATGTTTTCAGACAATGAATTTAAAAGAAAAAACAGACTTATTTCATAATGTAATTTTGTATTTCATTGAAAATAGACACTTTCAATTAAGTTGTCTTAACCTTTGGTAAAGCATGTGTTTAGAAAAATATTTGACACTTATTAGGCTTTTTTGTTGTTAAATTATTCTGTTTAGTAAGTCTTCACATGCTTTCATACGTACCCCGAAAAAAATGATGTCCCTCCTGGCTCCATCCTTGGCCCCTTGCTCAGAATCAGACTCAGAGACAAGAGTCAGATTTTACAGGGTTTTAATGGAAGGTGAGAGAGTGCTGGAGGAGAGAACAGGAGGGATAATGGCTCTCTGGAGCTCGGCTGGACTCTGGTCTTTGTTTTGGTCTTGGCCTTGAGCTTGATCTTTACCTTTGATCTTGGACCTGAGGATCTGCGGTCTCCGCAGATGTCGGAGCAGGAAGGGACTCAGACTGCGTTCCTGAACAAGAAGAGAATTTACATAAACACTTAAAAACATTTAAGAAAATAACTACAATCAGTAATACGGCCGATATGTAGCTACCACTAGAGATGCTGAATAATCTTCCGTACTGTGTACTGCAGGTCACTCAGGGCAGGTGTTTAGCCTGAACCGCTGTCCGGTGTGTGTGTGAGTACGAGCCGCGCCCACAGCAACACATGTCGACTGAATTGTGGAGTCTGAGGTCACGGCTGAATCGTGACATACATGCTGCTACTGGGTCATATTATAAAATATATTCAACCTAACAGTTGAACAGCGCAATAAAGGGATAAGCTTTGTCAAAGTAACCGAGGCAAGTATTGAAGCAGCAACATGTTTTAACTCACACAACAGTAACAGCATCAACCATTGGTGTAACCACCAGCCTGTCGCAGCACAAAGTCAGCACTTAATGTAATGGTTAATCCAGGCTCTGACTGAAAAGCTACAGGTCAAGACGTGGCTAGAGACAAACACAAACACACTTTTAATATCTCTTTTAACTGCTTTTTTCTTGCTAATGTCGCTCCCTCTTGTAAGTCCCTCCCTAGTTCACTCGACCGGTCCTGCCCTCACTACGTCCGGTCCGTTGGTCTGACGTAAGGGGGCCAACTTCGAGTGTTGTTCTTACAAAAAGCTCTGCATTTTAGGAATATGATTGAATTAATTTCCCTTGTCTGCCTCTCAGCATTGGTGTCTGTTTGGTTACTTGTCTGCACATGTGTGAACTCAATCAAAACAGTGCCGCGAGCCCTGTTTTCCCTGCTGCTTGCATCTGAGTCCTATTTGGAATACATTAGGCTTATTCCACTCAGAAATGTGGATTTATTTTTCTTAATTCAGAGGAGACAACTGGCATTTTTATGAGCCTCAATTTCCCATAATCCACTGTTGCGTGCTGGTCAGATGTCAAAATACCTTAAAAGGCTCCTTATTAAATCAAGAATTAAGAAAATATGGCATGTTCTCATCTCATTGGCGCTTTATTTTCCTTCAGACTTTCTCTTCAGCCACCATCCAAAAGAGGTTTTTTTACGGCACAAATGCAACCATGAGGTTGACACCCTTCATTTTAATATGCACATAGAGACACCGAGAGCAGCAGGCAAAGCAAAAGGATGGGAGGCACAAAGCAGAAATCAGAGCGACAAATGAGACAGACAGAGATGTAGTCAAAGTCAGAGATTACGACCACTTCCCCTCCTGTCTGCATTACTATAATTATCGCCTCTGCCTCAGCTACGGCACACTGTCATCATGTTAACACTCTGCATCAAACATTAATAACAAGGCCACCACAATGACTGTCACACACACACAAACACACACACAAACATGCAGATGAAGTCACCCATATGCCAGACTGTGTATAATTTTACTTCCCCCTGGTCTAAAGCAGTAATGAGCTATAATGGGGCTGCAGTATTGAACAGAGGAGGGGTAACGTTTTTGGGGATGAAGGAGTTTGAGGATGTGTCAATACACCATCACAAGGCTCATTTACCAAGACTGCGTCTTCAGACCTCCATGACTCATAGCTGTCACTCCTGTAACACCACAATAATTGCATTTGGAAAGCAGGGCCCAGTGAAGGTCAGAACTCATTTTTGTTGGGGACCTGAAGGCAAAACTAATTAGAGCCACATTAATACATTAGTGATTGGGTAAAGGTCAGAATCAATCAAAATATTAACAGTAGTAAGTTCAAATCCCATGAAGTTTAGTCTAACAGAACTGATCGTGTCTCAAAATGCTCAGTTATAGCTTCATTAATTCTGTATGCACTGTATGTATGACAGAACATAACGCCATGTCACAGTGGCTTACCTAATATTTACTCCCTCAGTGCATCGTTGTGTGTGCGTGTGTGTGGGAGAGGCTTATTTTGCTTTGACCGGTTTCCAAGCATACACTTGCGCGACGGTTCATGTTGCACACCTGACAAAAACGTTCAGAACAACAATCTTAATTAAACACGAATGAACTAACCACCAACAAACTAAGTTTCAAGAACGCCGCTCCTTCTCTTAAGTCAGATCCCACCACCAGCCTGACAAATCATGCTACTTATAGTCTTAGATGACCAAATGTTTTCAATGATTGAAGATGTAGGATCCAGAAACCTGATGCAGTTCCTGCAGCCCTATGCTACACTAGAAGGATTTAGTCTTGTGTAAAGACCCCAGATAGAGCCGAGACCAAAGCAGTCTACAGTTTTACAATCGAACGTTGGACTTCTAACTTGCTAAATACTGAGCCTTATTTTAGTTGAAGGTTCTAAGGAATAAGATGAGTTGTGTAATACTTTAGGATTCATCCCACATGGAGACTCTTCTGAACAGGTTTGCAGACTTGTGGATGGATTTTCCACGCTGCACCTGAACACTTCTGACTGTCTTGTCTTTGACTTGCAGAGGGTCGCTTTGTGAAGTCTGTAAACTATGGGAAGATGTCGGGCTCGCTGGGCCGGGGCTCCCCCAGGAACATAATCCAAACAGGACGCAGCAAGTCTCCCACATCTGGTTAGTAAGAAAAAGTTTTCTCTTTCTCTTCCTGCTAATTTAGTTAATAAAACCTGTGATGAAAAAATGTTGATAGAATACCTTCTTTTTCTACATTGCATTTCTAATATTTTGCTCATTATACGACATGTGCAGCAATATCGGTTTCTGTGCAGTGCCAGTTGAGTTTGTGTGTATATATATATATATATATATATATATATATATATATATATAAGCATAAAGTATGTTGAAGTAGCTTGAGAATGGAATTTTTAAGAAGTTTAACCATTCAAGCTGTTTTTCATCATGATCAGGTCAATCTTTTGTGAAACAAGACTAAAATTACAAAAAAATATTGTTTTTGTCTTGACAAGATTGACTAAACCGTTAATAATAAACCCACTTCTTAGAAAAATGAACACTATGTCGTCTCAAGTGTTTCACTAAGGCATGTTGTTAGGGTCCTGTAATATCTGTGTGCCCGTTCATCTGTGTGTGTGTGTGTGTGTGTGTGTGTGTGTGTGTGTGTCCGTGTGTGTCCGTGTGTGTCCGTGTGTGTGTGTGTGTGTGTGTGTGTGTCTTAGTGATGTAACTCCTAATGGACACTGCTGGGACACATTGTATTTTAATACTGGCTCATTTGAATTCTGAGTGTTTTTTAGCTCATTGGTTAATCAGCAATGCAGCGAAAGAAAGAATAAAAGGATAGAAAAAAATATATATATGTAAAATATAAAAGATAGAGATAAAGACAGAAGCAACACGGACATTATGCAGATGCTGCGGTGTCAGTGTGTCCCTGTGCGAGAGAGAGATATGTGTCTTTTTGCTTGCAAAGTATAAATTCAAATGAGAATGTCTTCACAAGGGAGTGGAGGAAAAGACAAACACGGATAATAGAGTTAAAAAAAAGAGAGAGAGAGGAGCGGGAATGGAAATGAGACGGAAAGAAGAGGGTTGGTGACTCAATCTTGCAGCCATTTTTCACGTGACAAACTAATGAAATGTAATAAAGCCGTCACTGGTATGTGCTGCATTGTTTTTGTCTGATCATGACCCCTTTATTCACATCCCCAAACAAAATACTCCTTTGAGCCAAATGCAAAGCATAAAATAAAACAGGCTGCCAAATTAGTTGTAAGTTTTCTAACAATTTGATACAGCTTGCCTCAGTGCACCGGTGTGTGTGTGTGTGTGTGTGTGTGTGTGTGTGTGTGTGTGTTTGTGTATGATAGAGAGAAAGAGAGGGCGCTAGAGAGAGAGAGCTAAGATGGATGTGGTAAGGGGGGTTCATCTTGGTTGCTGTGGAAACATAGCACAGTAGGAGCAGCTACATACAAAACAGTCTGTGACATCCATATATGGTAGAAGCTTCCTGTGGCCAGAAACAGACTCTGGTTCTTTGCTGGAACCCCAAATCCCTGAGGTTCTCCACTTTTTGGGAAATGTCCTCCATCCGGATCTGCTTCCATTACTTAACGTCATAAAAACATACTTGTCTCCTTTTGGCTATTTTATCCCACATCCAATGAAACATGATCAATTAAAGGATAAATTGCTGAAATCACTAGTCAATGAGCTAATGTTGATGAATGTAGCTTTGGTCTAATAGCAAACTCAGAACAGCATTAAAGGTGTCTTCACCTTTAATGATAACACTCCAATCTCATCTCCAGCTAAACCTGTCCTCCCTGCTTTGCATCTCCCTAATAGCTTTACACGACTTAATGGTGTCAGGATTTAAGACCATTTACTTGGAAGCATAATGCATTCAAATGAATGTTGATTTATTATGCAAAAGGTTTTCATCTGTTATTTAATTTGCTGCTACTCTTCAAAGCTTTTAATCCCAGACCTTAGCGATAAAATCAAAGGTATGAACACTAGACTTTGTGTTGATATTTAGAATCCATGGCGGCGAGGATTTTGTTATTCCTCATCAACAGCTAGGTAGAGCACAATAAGGAACGCTATTAATTCTGAAAAACTTGTTGCAAGTCTCCAGGTGATTTGGAAGCAGCATTCAAATCCCATATTTATTTTTACTTCTGCCAACACAGACATTAATAATATTGCTTCACACATCTAATAATTTGGATGGAAGGAGCTGCATAGAGATTTGAAGTGTGAATTATGTCTGAGACAGAGTTAGAAAGAGAGAGAGAGGGTAATGAGAGAGCACCACACATGTTCTGACATTCATCACATGATGTCCCTCGGTGTGTCTGGTTTCTGTTCTCGACACCACAGACGAGCACAAGTGTATGTTAGGTACAAACGAATAGACAGACATGCGCTAAAAGCTTACGAGCAGACAATCTAATAATATATGATTATCTAAGAGTTAAACAAAGCATATCATTACCAATTGCAACACAACTCACGTCAGACTCTAAATTGATCCTAGCTAACTGCTAAGCTAACAAACTAACTGTTTGAGCTGAACAAATTAATATTTTCAGGTTTGTCAGTGTGTCAGTGTTAAATATCCCGCATTGAATGTTCATCCACAAAACTCGAAGAAAATCCAAGTCACAGAGTTTCCATTTGAAAACTACGCCTTTATTCCAACATGGCTTTATGGTGGCTAAAAACTCCACACAGGACATTTAAAACAGAGAGCAAACTGAACGGATTCTCCAGCTGACCTAATCCTCTCTGATGGGTAACTGATTCCTGTTTGCTTCCCTAATGACCTGCACAGTGCTCCTTTCTATTCATTGTTACTTATAAAGCCCCAATTCACGACAAATGTTATCTCATTCAACTCTCAGAAAAGAGAAGGTCTAAACTATACTCTTATCTACACAAGGCCTAGACAAAAGATATATTTTTAGTTATGTATGAAAGCAGTTTGTAATGGATCAATGAATCAATCTCCCCTTTACCCCCCACTGTGTCACACTCAAGCGCCTTACAGTGGTAGTAGAATTTAAAAGCAGATGAGGAAATTCTCATTGGACCAATGCATCTCAACACGGTGTGCTGGTTGTTGATTGGTTAGGGAGGATTGACATCCTTCGGAGCATCATATCGTGTGTTTGGCCAGATTGAAATACATCAAATTGGTGTAGGAGATCCCACCTACAAAGGAGGATAAGGAGGTCTGTCCTCCTCTGCTCTCAGCTCCACACAGACTAGCCTTGCTACTCTGTAGTCGTCGCTGATGAAACTAAACCTGAATTTCAAGAATGGATTTTGTCCAACCAATTATTTCAACCAATTACTCTTTATTATCTTTTGATCTAGCTCTTGCCTCTCAAAAACAGAAGAGGACCATCTTCCTCTACCTCTATTGCCTCGTCTTATCACTGCATTCTTTATGATATGGTGGGTCGGACATCACCGACCACAGACACCAGCACCGTTACATTTCTACCTATAAAGCAGTATTAGGTCAACTTGGCTGGCTTTCAGTGAACCCCATGCATCATGGACATGGAACAATTTAAAGAAAGATCTTAAAATTGAATCTGCTGGTCAATCAATAAAAGTTTAGAGGCATCATAAACAATGTGGTGAATGAGACAAGTTTTTTATTTTCCTTCCTCTTGATGTAAAGGTAACATAATACAGAAGTGAGTCCTGCACAAGATTTCCTGATCGCATGTTTTATAGCAATGAATGACATTAGATTGTTGACAAACAATTGTTCCTAAGTAAAATAAATATAGTTTTGCAGCGGGATACCAACGTCCACATCTGTTATGGAATTCAGTTGATTTGTTTAAAATGTGGAGTGGATGAGTAGGACAAGTTAAAAGACAACCATGTATTCTCCAGACAGGGCTTTTAAGTAGCTTCCAGATTTCTTCATCCCTTTAAATTTGCCTAAATTGATATGAAACTTCTGTTATGTTGAATACAAAATCGAAAGTGCTGAGAGATTTAACCTAAATAAATAAATAAAAATAAAAATAAATAAAAATAATAATAATAATAATAATAATTCTAAAATCTTGTTATATCTGAAAAACGTAATATACATTTTTAATCACCTGAGTTGGAAATTGTTAAATTTGTAAAATATTGATTGTGAAATTGAGAGGTACACGTAGGAAAGTGAGGAAAACGCTGTGAAAATAAAACATTTCTATTAAAAATTTTCCACAAAATTTGAAAGAAGTGGAGCTAAATGGATAAATATGTTTTTTTGGATTTTTGGTTATCTTCTGTTTTTGAATGGATTTCAATGTATATTAACTGCAGAAAGTTGCATGAACTAGGAAATAAAAATAGAAATCATTATGGGATAAAGGAATAAAGTAATGGGTGTATTTTATTTCTCCTTCTTCCACATTTATAGACATTGTGTTTTTCAACGTTGTCCTCCTGTAACGCAAAAACTTCCAGTATTCTTTGTGGAATAGTGTGTCATGGAATGCAAGCTAAACAGACAAGTGTAGGTTAGATGGAACTGCAGAGATACCAGCTACACAGAATGCTCCTCTTGTCCTCAATTATGCTTGATCAGACTAGACAAACAAATGATCTCCTTTCATCTACGAGTATTAGAAACATGATGCATCGATTTAGAAACGCAGCAGTGACAAAGAGCAAGCCCACATAGAATGAAAGTCTTCTCATGGACAAATATACCCTGATGTGTTGTTGAAATGTTCGGTAAGTGAATGATGTCCTCTTCTTACGTCATAGAAAAAAATAGGTGTTTATGTAATGCTGCCTCTTTACATAAGAAACATACTGCCAACATTAACTACGAGGTGGTAATGATGTCTGGAAGAGGCACTTCTGATAGTTCAGGGCGTCACCTCTCTCTTTGTGTGATGAACAACTCCACATCGTGGAGAAGTGTGTGGGGCAGCTGACCCACAGATAAATCCAAGGTACCTCCGGAGGATCAGCTGCCCGCTGTGGCACTATGAGCTGTGTCTGCATGATGTCTCCAGCCTTCACCGCGTTTCTTGTTTTTAAAAAAAATACTACAGAAGCTGCAGGAAAACGTATTTCTTGTCAAGGGTGTTGTGATATTCGCGCTGAAGGAAAGATAATGCCATGCCTTCAGACAGCACTGTGTTCAGCACCAATGATCATAAAGAGGTGTGTCTCAACTATTTTTACAAGGGACTTTTCTGATTGTGTGTACCAGAAATCCTTGATAGACTTCGGCCCATCTATTTCTCCATCATTCCTTCACGTTCAGGGTTGTGTTGAGCATTAGTCTGAAAGGATGGTTAAACCAGCTGACTCACAGGGCAGACACGTTGAGACAGATAACCGGAATGCTCACTGTTTTTCTTTTTTAATATGCAGGACCCATATTGAACATTCAAATGTTCAACAGAAAAGTCCTGGTTCTGAGTTCAACCCTTCTATTTGGAGGTGACTGTGATAATGAATGATTCATACTTTACCTGTACCATATATAGGATTGAATAACCCTGTGTATGGGTACAGAACTTTCTTAATAGCCGTGATTAATGACTCCTTTTTTTGAAATTGTTTTGTTTATTTATTTTACCACACACAAACCTTCTTGACTAGGACTAGGACTCACTGTCCTTTTCTTTTGATTTCGTTTGTTGGTGTTCATGCATGCTGGGAATGTTTGTGTGCATGAATGTTGATGTTCAATATGGTGTTTGGCAGTGAAAAAGAGGAAAAGCTGAATGTCATACTAACAAAATAGCAGCACAGCTCTGCCAGAATTTGATAATTGAGGATGTCTGGAATATTGAATCTTTCAGCCCCCCCCTCCCCCATTTGTAACCACCCAGTTACCTGGAATGACTCCCTGCACCCTCCCTTTTTCTGTCTGCGTCTCTGCTGCTCTATCCCTCCCACTGAATGTTATTACAGACTGTCTGTGATTAAGAGTCTGTCAGCTCCCTGCCCGCATGACAATTTTATCTCTGCATGTGCAGCGACGGACTACACACACGGACTTTTTCAAACGCTTCCGGAACATCCTTGGACAGCACTAGGTGGACATTTTGCAGGATATCTTTGCTCGAGGAACTCGACCAGCTAACAAAATCGGCATAAATTCATATGCACTGAATAAAGTTGTATTGAAAGTCAAACGCTCTCTCTTTCTTTCTCTCTTTCTCCCTCTCTGTCTCTCCCTCTCTCATACTCCCCCCTCCCCCTCCCTCTCACTCTGCCTCACTCCCTCTCTATCACTCTCTCTCTCTTTCTCCCTCTCTCTCCCTCTCTCCCTCTCTGGTGCGCGTCAGAGGTTGCGCAGACGGAGCGCATCTCTTATAGTAGCGCTGCTCCGTCTTTCCCATTCATCACTCCTTACTATTACGCCCGGGCGAGCGCGTGCACAAGTGCAGCTCTCCTTATCGTGTTCATCCTCTGGACTATCACTGTGTTTTTCATCATGCTGGAGGAGGAAGGTAGGAGCGTAGAAACACATTTTATTCCGCTCTTTGATACGAAATGTGTCCCGTATTCCTCATTTCCCCCGACGGTGTTAGCTTTCCTCATATTCGCCGTTCCCATGGATTCAACTTGAACGTTTTTCTTCTCGGTCCTCTGGTTTCAACCCCACGGTGAACATGTTGTGATTTTATAAGATGAGAGTGAATGAGAGATATCTTAGAATGCTCTGGTTTTGCGTTGTGTAACTGGAAGGAGTGTCTGTCGGTGTGCGTAACGCTGATGCTGGATTTCATCAATGAGAATGTCCAGGAATAGCTCCAACTATAGATGCTGTCTTTCTCTCATCTTTGTAGCGCTCGTGAGAGAAATGAAGTGGGTGCTTTTTTTAGTCTTATTTGTTTTGAATAATTCACAAAGTTGTTTGATGTCAGCAGGGGGGTTATACATGTTTGACCACTTTGCCCCCCACCGCTTTGACTCCTCTGCTTCATTAACAAGGATCTGTCTCTGAATTTTGTATTTATTTATTTATTTACTTTTTTCCCTCTAAAACCTACAAGAGTGGCATCATGACCCATCTCAGTTACATTAAATACCTTTCATCACCTGAGTAGAAGTGTCCTTACCACCCAAGCTCCTTATGGGGGCTTCAGCTGCACTCAGGAGGTTTCATTTTTGTAGCTCAAACAGCAATTAAAGCATCTTTCAGCAAAAGGAATATTAGGTACATGCAGGTTAATGATGCCAATTTCAAATCTTACTTTTTCCTTGACCACACACAGGGTCCAGCTCCAGCATTAATTATACCGACTTTCTTGCTTAATGAGGCGATGCCGCCGGGCTTCTGTGCTGGGCTGCAGCTGGAAAAGTAGACCAAGCTGAGGTCACTAGTGTGCACTGAATAGAGGATATAGTGGGAAAATGAGCACAGCGTGGTATTGTATGGTGACTTTCAGCCATGCACTTGAAGCCTGGAACATGCTGTAATTATTTGGCGCATATTACGCTCAAAGGCTCAGGTATGATGGCCTTCATCTAGGTCCATTATAGGAGTAACAGGACATGTATTTTGGGTGATGTGAAAAATAGGGAATTTGTCATCTCTATTATGCCTGACTCCCCCTCTCTCCCTGCACCTTGTCTTCCATACTCTAATAGATGGATGGAAGCTGAACGCGGAAGTGTAGGATGCTTCTGTATTTCTCTTCCATTTTGGTCTCACTCTTTTAATCTTCTCGGCCCTGTTTCTTTCTCCTCTTCTCCCCCTAGTGAACGGGACGCCGGCCAGTCAGCAGTCCACTCCTCACTCGGGAAAATCTCCCAGCCCCTCCCCAACAACCCCAGGGAGCCTGACCCGACGCCAGGTAGGACAAGCAAATACATGCAAAGACAACCAGCTGTAACATTTAGAGTCGCTACATCCTTAACACATTCTCTATGTTCTCAGGAAATGGACAAAGCTGTGACTGAGCATAGGCTGACTACATCTTAGAGTCGCTAGAGTATGAAGAAAACCACAACATCCCAACATTTTCAGTGTCTCAGATGGGGAGGGGCATTGACCGTTGACCTCACACTGTGCTGCTCAGAGATTCCAAAAATAGCAGTAATGATAGTATCCTCTGATGTGACAACTCATATTCAGTGTTGATAGTTTTCATGGGCAATTCACCCACATTCCCACAAACGCTGACCCATGGCACTTTGTTCTCTCTGGTCAAATCTGTCTGCTACTGGTAACTAAACATCCAATAACGCTATCATTTAGTCAGGAATGAATTTTTCCGGAATCTAATCTCAAGAGGGGATTAACGAATGGGCAGCCTCCTTGAAATTTCTGATTCTATTCTGAAAAAAAATAAGGTTCATATCCTCCATAAGCGACCAAACAATTGAAAGTATTTGAAAAAAACAAAAAGTCATCAGTACTGACGGCTGTGGAAATAATTTAGAGGTATATTTCATCATAGAAAATCAGCCATTCATCATTTATTTTGTCATTGGTTCGGCTATTTAAAGAATTCCTGTTCAAAGGCATAAAAAATTTGGTTTCTGTAGCAGACAGGCTGGAGAGAGAATCTGAGATGTGAACAAACTATGCACACTGTAAAGCTTGTCGTTACTCTCTGGGAAACACAAAGAGGGAGCATGCAACTCAAATGGAAAAAAAAGCTTCACTGGAAAGTTCATATATAGGTTACCGTGTGTGTGTTTGTGTGTGTGTTTAAGATCAAAGTGTTAAGTTAATCCAGTTCTTCACAGTGAAGATGGTGAGATTTTAATATCAGCCTCAATCTTAATCAGACCCTGTTTTTTCACAGCAGGTCTATAATTGGTGGCAACTTAAAGCCTGCTGCTGATTTAGTTACTTTCCCCCCGTGAGCAAACTCTCACAAGAACACAAGCGTTCACCTCACCCTCTCACCGACACGGCAGTTTATGCGACCCTCTCATGCGTTCCTATTGCCTTCCCACCTGCATACATTATGTTTTTATCAAGCCAACTGTGCGAAACGGGCAGCATGCATGTACCAATTTTCTACCTGACAGTAGAGTCGATTTGTAGTCATTTAGCGAGGCATTTTTATCATTTAATAAACAAGTATGTTGGTTGGAGTTGATACATTGTTAAAAAAAAAAGGAACGAGAGGGAAATGATTTGTGCAAAATTGGAGCATTAGGATGCATGTGTGAGTGGCTCTATATGCTAAAATTAGCATAACATAAAGATTTAATTTCCTGAGCTCCAATATAGTGCTACATTTGTGGTACCAGGCAGAATTAATGGATTTTGGAGAGTCTGGCCCTTAGGCATCTGAATCCATCAGTGATGAAATTGTATTGATGTAAAATAAAGGTCAATGAGTGCAACAGTGCAGATCAGATTTGGTTTGTGGCGACCGAAAACAGAGCAGGGTGTGCTTGAGCTTCCACTATTGTCTGTGAAATGGAAGTGGGTCATCATGGATTTCAGCGTTGGCATTTTGAGACACACACACTGTCTCTGTCTTTCTTCTCTCTGAGTGAATAGATGCAGGGTTGTTAATGTAGAAATTACAGGGCGCAACCTCTTCTTTGCCTTCACATCATTTCCTTAGAGACGTAGAGAGAGAAACTGAAAAAATCAGGGGTCAGAGAGGGGAAGGAGGATGAGACTAGAAATGATAGGAAAAAAACATTCAGCCACATTGCCAGTCTTTTTGCCACGTCAAACAGTATTTTATAGCATTTCAGGATCTCATAAGTTGAGCATGTAATTCTTAGCAAGGGATAATTTTTGGTCTTTGTGCTCTATGCCGCTAAGCCAAGCTTGCAGTGGCTTGGCTGGAAGGACGGGAGGAAGCCTCCCGGTCCATTATCTCTCCTCTCTACTCTGCAGCTTGAAGTCTCTCTATCTTCCCTCTTTCTCCATCAGCCCTGTTAGCGTCTCTCTCTCTCTCTCTCTCTCGCTCTCTGTGCCATCTCTCCCTGACAGTTTCTTATTCCTCTTTCATTCTATTTTAATCCCTGTTCTAACTTACTCCCCCCCCATATGGAAGGGTATTAACTTCATATGGAGTAAATTACGTTTCCATAATTTCCATCCGAGGTGAATTCTAATCTTCTTTGAGAAGTAGGCGCCAAATTACTGACACTATATTTGCACATATTCTGCAGTTCTGAGCATATTCATACATGCATGAATATCATCATAAATCTAGGGTACAGACACATGAAGTTTTATAACAGTGAGCAAGGCGAAGAATTAGTGGCAGAATCAAGAATTGAGTGAACGGTTAAAGCTCGGCTAGAAAAGTGCTATATTCCCTTCTCAAACGATTAACTTAATGCAACCGAAACGTGACATGTTAAATTACCCTATTCTTTAAAATGAACCCTACATTTAAGCGTCCGTGTCTATGAAAGAGCACCTTCAGCTAAAACTGACCAAAACTCTCTTTTTAAAAAAAAAAATTCAGCCAGTAAAGTACTGCAAGATAAATCCATCCCCCAAGCTGCCACAGAGTCGCACTGACCTACTACGAGTCCTGCATTTATAAAGTTCACCCCGCTGGACCCTGTATTTAAACACTTAAAGGCACTTTGCTGCCTCATGTAGGTTGCTCACTCAGCTCAGACCCATCTCCCCGAGCGGAACACACAGGCAGCAATGCACTGTGGGTTGTTTCTTTCCCTTCCACAAACATGCATAGCTGCAAGCAAACATCTCAGTAAATAAAATCCCTTACACGCTCATGTACGCCTCAGACAACATTTGTGCATGAGCCACTTGGTACTATGCATGCAGACGTTTTATTTTTTTTAAAGCATTCGTTTCACGCTAGTGTGACCTATTTTTACGTGGCAACAGAAGCGTGAAAAAATGGTCACCATTCATGATGACGCCCCCCCCTCATCTTTTGCGCTTTTAATGGGACCATCAGCCGAACTAAGGGCAACCTCGCTTTTTCTAATCTTTCTATACTTGTATGCGCATGAATATTTTATAACAACCACACAGACACTCTGAATAATGTCACATAGAAATTAATCTATGGAGCCGATGAGGTCAATGTGTTTTAGCTAGTGTGTGAGAAACACAAATAGGAAGATGAATCAATCAAAAGCACGAAAGGGAGCAAGTAATTACTGACAGATTTACGGTACAGACAAAGAGAAGGTCCATGATGACGGAACAGCAGCAGCTAGCCGTTCGCGTGAGTGGGCAAGAAAAAAGCGAGTGCTAATTGACTTTCAACACAACTTTATTCAGCGAGCAGTGAACACAACACATTGCCATGAAAGTATCAATATACGTAAACACCGTGGAACATGAACATGAACAACACAAGGAGGGTTTGGTCACACCCCCCCTGTCACATAACTGTAGTCTTAAAGCTAAAAGTTCAGAATTGTCCCCTTCCCACAGAGCGGCGGACATTCCTGACAGTCTATACTGCTGTGACGGCAAGCAAGTTGTTGTTCAAACTGTGGAATGTGTGCTCCACTCTCAATTGTGCTGCAATTAACCCCCTCAAAGCAGTGCAGAGGATCGGGACTCAGGGTCTTCCTGCTCTTCAATAAAGCCAACTCGGCACCGACAAAGATTAATTAAGTAAAAACACGTGTTGACCTCTGCTCTGTGCATGTTTAGGTCCAAATCAACTGTGTCGCCTACATCCTCCTCTCACACTGGGTCATTCATGTCCGCAATCCACTGACTTGCATGCTCCATCTCTTATTGTTTATGTCCATAGTTTGTTTTGGGTGATTCATAAGTAAATTATGTGTGTGGGAGAAAGAAAGAGAGAGACTTTGACTTTCAACACAACTATAAGAACTCATATGTGTATGTATGTATTTTGAATATGTCAATCATGATCTCATTCCACCTATGTGATTGTGCTGTTACTTCATATTTTATCTGTTATTTGGCTGTAATATATTTCTTAAGTTATGTTATGTTGGCATCTTTAGTGGCTTGTACCATTTTATGTTTCTTTACCTGCCAAAAAGACTGGCTCCAGTACATGAGGAAACTGTGAAAGATGCAAGTTCAAATATTACATCGATAATCTTTCATTCAAACCTGGCTAATTTTTTATGAATCTCTAAGTCTGCGGTTTCCTAAGGATGTCTGGGTATTTTATTTGCACTGCAATTTATAAACATGGCAGACATCTAATTTTTGAGAACAAATATCTGTGCCGTGTGCCGAGGCAAATAATTTATAATAATTTGGTCCAACATCTACTTGTTGGGATTTTTTGTCATGTAAGGCTGCCATGTCTTCTTGGCTCATTTCTTTTTCTCCTCTTTGTACTTTCTTTGTTGAATGTATCCATTTCCAATTGTTGATGTCATCAATAAATCCAAAGTCATTTCATTTTCATTTTGTTTTAGTTTTTATTGTTTCATTTCTGTTTTCATCTTGTGCCCCTCTTTTGTGTTGTATCAATATCCTGTTCATCGCATACCAACACAAATATTTACAGTAGATGGAGGATAGTTATAATGATGATGGTCCTCATTTACATGTTCATAAATGGTTCTTCCTTCCATATGTAGGAGATAATAATACAAATTAGCCCCAGAGGTGCATTCATCTGTCTCACTGTGTACAATATGGATCGTTCTTTCTTGCATTTTGTGCGTAACAGGATATAGCTTACACTGTAAGACATTTTTTTATTTACATAACAGCAAAATATGTAATTTGGACGGACTGATAAGTTAACGGTAATTATTTTTGAAGTAAAATTATTTTATATGGTGTTATTTTTATCAAACATTTGTATTTTCACTGTAAAATTTGGCTTTCATCTTGTTTTTTTATCTACTTTTTGAATTTCATCATCGCCTACTGTTGCCGACTGACAGTTGTTAATTCTAATTTTTAACATAAAATTTTTACTGAGTTTGCACATCTCCCCAAAAACCAGAAGACAGAATTATATGAAGTTACACTCGTGATTTCAGGGGGCCCTAAATGTTTACATCTCAACATTTTTGTGTTCAATTTGCTTAATTTAGCAGTTTTAGGCACATTTGAACTTTCGTTCAGATTCCCAGCATTCAGAGTGTGGTCTACCCACACCGCCTCAAAAATCAGTGGACAGAACTCAATGAAATTTCACGTAATCAGTTTATTTTGTTTGCTTATTTATTTTTAATTTTAAGGGAATTTTAATTCACTTATAATAGGAGGCATAGTCCACATCTGTGTACTTTGTGATTAAGGTTTTCAATAGGTGAGAAACCCCAATATTCCCTCCTTTTTAAGTCTCTCTGAAACAATAAATCATGTCTTTCTGATTCCTCCAGCGGATTTGTAGTCCTTACAGATGGTGATTAGAAAACATCTCTGTGTCCAACTGTCAGAACAGAGACACAAAGTCCCCAAACGGTGCTCATCTCTTCACAATAGATAGTGCTTTCCTTCTGTCTAGACACCAAAATAAGAGCCAAGAAATATCCCCTCGTATACAAGTCCCTACTCTGCGCTCTGACAGAGGCAGAGTAGGGACTTGGAACAAAATAAAGTACCTTGTTTCTGTTCAGTCTTATTAGATTTCTCCAGCAAAGCACACACCAATAACTCCTGCTTTAGCTAGATATTTCATGGTATTAAAAGTGGAAAGAAATGCTGCTCCGAGAAAAGCAATCCGAGTGAAATGACTTTAGGACGTCTCTCAAAAGCAGATTGTTGTATTGTAGAGGCCAGCATCTCACTTCAGCTGGCTTTTTCTAAATATCTGGTGGCATTATAATGCAGAATTCTACAAAGTCCAGAGACTTCATTTTCCAACATGGATTAAATCACCACTTCTGCTGCCACAGAGATAATTCTCCCTGTTTTCCAGTCAATCGTGGACATCCGGTTTATTCATATTTATTCACTGATCAGTATTCGGGCGCCCGTTGAAGCCCTTGGCAGCTTTGAAGAGCAATGGCTGCAGGCAGTATGTAAAAGGTTTGTCAGTGTGTGTTTTAGTGGTGTGAGTCATAGATAGAGCAGCAGAGCAGGCATGTAGAACTAGCAATAATCTAAGTTGTATGGTGCCAGAGACACAAAGCTGGGATGTGCGAACAACAACAAGACAGCAGTACCGCAGTAGCTACTGATCAGTATCATGCAGACCGCGCTCAATACATCCTACTGTCTTTCACTTCCCCTCATCCCCGCTGTGGCTGTCACTCCATCTGTTTCGTAGTTTTTATCATAGGAAAGAGAAATGCAATGTTCAAAGAAGGTTGAACCACCTCTCAGTACGCAGACAGGAAATGGCCATATATAGGCTTTCGGCTCCACACTGGAAGTCTCATAAAAAACATGAGCTGTCTCGCTCTCCTCTCTGTGAGCAGTTTCCACAGCAACAGCATTTTGTTTGCCTGTGTGGCCAAGAGTGAGAGAGATAGGAGTTCAAAATGAGAAAGCGGGGCTGGATTTGAGATAAGGGCACAAAAAGGGTTGAATATATGAGTTGGGATGAAGAAAATAAGAGAGCAGAGGAAGCCTGTTTTGTTGATAAAGTATTATCAGGGCCATTGACTTACAGGGCCTTAAGTGGTTTTCTTGTTATGGGATGAGAGCCCTACCAAAAACAACATTACATAAAGCAAATTCAGTCTGACTCACAGCTACGGTTACTCAGGTGGCTTCCAGGTCACAGCAGCAGAGAAGAGTAAAAGAGCTGACAGCTACTTGGGCAGAGATATAACACAGCTCCGCTCTGAAAATAGTTTTCAGAACATGGTCATTATCCCTTCTCCCCTCTCGTACATGAAGGAGCTCTCCGGGCTGCTTCTCAGTCTGACTAAAGTTTCAGATGAGGCCAGGATGAGTGAACCGAAAACTAATGAAAAATACTTTTATTTTGATGAATGTGGATCAACCCTCTCTCTACACACACGTGACATACACACATGCACACATTTGACCCAGATCATCTCAAAGCATTCTCTCATAATTTGAACTGATGTGGATTTGCACAGTTGTTAAAAACCCACTACTTCAAAATCTTTAACATGTTTTTTTTTTTTTTTTTTTTTGCCGGAATAGATTTATACACTGTCCAAAGTATTATTGAGAAAGAGTTGAAGAATTTCGAATTGTGGAATTTCACTTCTTTATGGTTTTGGGTTCTAATCTACCCCTGTAAAAAGAAATCATTGATGAATTGAAAGAAATTACTTCAAAGAATAACTTACATTAAATTAAGTATTTTTGAGTCTAACTTATTGATTATAGTTGTAAACACTTAATTTAATTTTGTCACCGGTGGAAGCCCTTTTTTTTTTCTTCAAATAACCAACAATTCTCTTTTAAGAGTGTGTATTTTTTCTCTTAAAAAAGCTGCGTGAATAAAATAACGTCAGAATTTTGCAGCAATAATTAACAAATATTTATTTTACTGTTTCAAATTTTAGGTTTTTTGAAGGTAATTTTATTTTATTTTTTTACTTTTTAATGCTATTGGGCTCAAATCATGCACTAAAAAAAAAGGAAATTAATTGATTATCTTAAATAAATTACTTCAGCTGGTCACCCAAATTGAGTTTAGCTTTTACCTTATTAATTTAAGTTTCAAATACTTCATTTAATGGACTGTTACCAGTTGAAGTATTTTTTTGACTTCATCAATACAATTCTCGTTTTATAGTGAGTTAAATGTTCATATGCAAGCTTTTCAGTCATTGCAAATGCTTTCTGTGCTATTAACATAACAAAGACCATCAATTCAGCGACTTTATGTAGATTTCATCTCCTTTTAGAAGCCAGGGCCGACTCATCTGTGAATTATTCTATGCCGTGTGAATTTCACACAGAAGAGAGTATCACACACATTACAGATGCAGTACAATGGTTGCTGAAAGGAGCGTTGAAAGACAAAACGTTTGGTTGGCTGCAGAACATTCGTCAAAGGTTGTCAGCAACACACCTTTCTCTGGGTTCCACATCCCAGAGCGTGTTGCACATGGAGGACGGGTCATCCATCATCCACACACGTTACACAGACCATTTGACGGTCAAAATACACTCGTGAATAATTAACATCTGCCAGACGGCTCCACTTAAATATTTAAAAGATATTGTGATGGCATCTAATTTCATCATTGGCCAGGCTGCACCTGTGGGACTGGTTTCACTGCTGCGTCCTCAGGAATGACTGGGAAGCAGGCGATATGATTTGAGAGATGACGAGAGACTCGAGAGATGGAGAAAAGGTTTTAAATATGTTCATCTTATAAATGATTGTTCTGACCAGTGCAGCAGTGAAACAAAGAAAATCTGATCATCCAAGTACAGTCAAATAATTAAAAGCTGAGGAAAGAAGAAGAGGGTGGGGGACAGGGGCGGAGAGGGGTAGATCTCATTTACAGTCCTCGATAGATCCTTGGTCCCCATCCGTGTTGCTTCCATGACAACCAGACATAAGGTTAGGAGTTGGAGGGCGAGATGAGATTTTTGTCTTCAGATGCATACAGATGCAGCCTCTGTTTTTTATCCCTAGTTACCTCCTATTTATCATCCAGATGAAAGGCAGCATTCGCCCCACTTTATTACTGTCGCAGCATTTTTAAGCTTTAAGTTAGTGACAAGAAGTAGGAGAAAGAATGAAATCACTCTGAGTTCTGTACCCGGACAGGATGCTGTTCAGATTGCCCGTCCGAATGCGAACACCGAGGTGTACTGCTGAATAAATAACCGGTTCTGTTCACCCCAGAAGCTGAATCAAATCTTTTCTGGTTCTTCTTGTGTGGACTGTGTACAGAGAACTCAGTACAGCCCAAAACAACATACAAGCATCACAAAGACAGACTGTAGGATGTTCTGATGAGGTTCTGATGATGAGATGGGATGACAAATGTTCTTTTGTCTATTTCTGAACAAAATTGTTTAGTCTGGGTTTGTCATCCAAGGAGCTGTTTCATCATGTTTGTGAAATAATGCCAATTTAATTACTGTCAAACCGCATTTCTCCCCTCCCCACCTGCCCTCTCTCCACCTCTCTCGCTCTATGCAGGGGTCACAGGGTTCCTCCACCTCTCTTTCTTCCAACAAAGTTTCCAGCTCAGCCGACGATGGGGACGGACCTGTTGATGAAGGTGAGGAAAATTCACGTCACAAGAATGTCCCATCTGTTCAATGGTGGGCAAAGGCGATGCTTTTGCAAATAGCATGTATGTATGAATCATGTTCATGACCTTTGATGCATCACCCTCTCCCATCTTTGCTGTCTCTAACTTCTCCTTCATGTCTGTACATCCTGTTCTCATCACCTTTTTTTCTCACACCTTTCCCCCCCCCTGGTGTCTATCTTCAACTCTCTAACCCCAGAAGAGCCTCTAAATTCACTATAAGCACTAATGCAAAAATGTGCTATTCCTCACACTTAAGTTGAATCATGGACCACTTCATTTACTTAAATAGGATTGTTACATGTTACAAAACTGGTTAAATAGTTCATATGAAAAATGACTGAACATTTATTTCCCAGTTTGATCAACAGCATATTTTCAAAGGCTCATAATGGTTTAATGGTATCATGCATGGAATAGTAATGTAAATAAATAATTGTTTGAATCTGTTTTAGTAATATTAATCGTCTATTTTTAAATGTCTGCAATTATTTTTCATCAATTTGTTGACTCTCTCCCATCATTGGGAGATATATATTTCCATGTATAGGAAATTGATAAAAGTGTTATTGTTAATATAAGTATTATATTATTATTGAATAATTTATTAAAACATTATTGTTTTAACTGTCACTGTGTCTAAAATGATCCTTTACGGGCCCGAGGAAAGTATACAGAATCACTGAACTGAACAAGTACAAACTGTTTTTACAACTTCCCTTCACCTCAGCTGCTCTGAACCTTGTGCTTCCTCCCAGCAGCTGAGGTTCTCGTGGATGAGGTTCCAGCTGTGCCCTCCTACATATCAGACCGCTACAAAGTGGGCCGCACGTTAGGCGATGGTAACTTTGCGGTCGTCCGGGAATGTGTGGAGCACTCCACAGGACGGGAGTACGCACTGAAGATCATCAACAAGGGCAAATGCAGAGGCAAGGTAAACTACAAACTATGACTCTAACAGCAAAAGAGAACAGAGCTGAACAAGAATATTTCTGATTCAAATGATGACTTTAGCTTAAAACTGCTCTAGATATGTAAAACAAAACTGTACTTTTAGAAACAACTCTGAAACATTGGGCTTTCCCTCTACATTCTTTGTTGTGTTTAACATAGTTAGTGAAGCAGTTAAGTTATATAAATCCAACATTGAATACCCACAGGTAAAAAGGGAAAAGAAACAAATTCCCAAGACAAGTCCCGTAATCCCAGTTATATCATAAATTCCAATAATGTTGGACAAACATGATAATGTTTTGGTATATTTGCTCAGATAAAGGTCAACTTATCCGTAAATTTCATTTGTAATATGTTTCTACCAGTTTGTATTCATCATTGGAACCTCTTTCGAGCCAAATACATGCGAAAACCATGAGAGGGGCTTTTTTTTTTTTTTTTTTAAACACAAATCTACACAAACATAGTATCAAGAGTGGCTATAATTAACTACATCTTCCTCTATGTAAAGGTAACCTGTATGCATGTCCTATCCATGATGTGTACCAAAGAAGGTGCTTCAGTCATTTCTGAAGCACCTTCACCACCTTAAAAAAGGACTTAAAACTTTACTTTTTAGCAGAACCTATAACTTTAATTAACATTGCTGCTTTTTGGTCAGGCATTTATATAGTTATTATTTTATTTTTTGATTGATGCTTTTATCTGCTTTTAATTTGTAACACTTTGAGATTTGATCCAAATGTAAAGTGCATTATAAATTAAATGTATTGTTATTATTATTTATTATTTCGATTAAGTCAATGACCATCCTAAAACCGCCATTGTCAGGAGTCTGCTCGCCCAGGTGAACTCTAACACCTGCTTTCCGTACTGCTTAGCAACCGACCCCAACATCCATCTCTGCAGGTGGTGAGCCCAGTGGAAGGTTGGCTCAATGATGCTTGTTCTGGACTGAGCCCGACCGAGCCCCATGCAAAAAGGCCCTGGCACCAGATGTTTGCCAATGCGCTCCCCTTCAAGGTCTGGCTCCAGACGGTGCCGCTTTTTCCCCTATTCCAGGCGAGGTTTCCAAACTTCTTTGGTGCCTATTCATTGGGGTCTTTGAACCGCTCTTGGTCTGATCCCCCCCTGAGACCACTTTGCTTTGCAAGACCCTACCAAGGGCTATTACCCCGACAACATAGCTCTCAGGATCACAGAGTAACGAGAACACCCGCCACCACATTATGGTGAAAATTCCTTTGGGGGGGGGGGGGGGATGATCCTTCCATAGGCATGTCCAACTGGAAGGAAATCCAAGGGTAGGAGGGATTTTATATCTCATCTGACCTGGGAACGCCTGGGGATCCCCCCGGATGAGCTGGAGAGTGTTGCCTGGAAATCCTTTGTTACCCTTCTGCGACCCGACCCCAGATAAGTGGAAGAAAATGGATTGATGGATGGATGAATAACAGTCTTATGCTGTTAGAAAATTCTCCTCAGCTATATTTTTAGATGAATTCGTCCATCTGTGTATCCACTACCATTTGAAAAACTTGAGTCGACTTCTCACCTTGCTGCGGGTATGTCAGTACCTGTTGGGTTGGCACACTTTGGACCACCTCTACTATATTACCAGAGGTGCCTTAACCAGAAGTTATGGTTAAGATATGACAGAGGCGACAACCTGCTCTTTATTCTGCCTTTTGATTTTTCGTACTCGGATCTAAAAATCCGTTTCAATTCCAGGAGCACATGATCCAGAATGAAGTGGCCATCCTACGCAGGGTCAAACATCCAAACATCGTCCTGCTGATAGAGGAGGCGGACACTTACAGTGAGCTCTATCTGGTCATGGAGCTGGTTAAGGTGTGTGGCTGTTTTATGATGTTTGTTTGTCGTCTGCTACTTTCAGGGACCCATTGGGTCCTTTTAATCAGATAAAGCAGAGAATGATGGAAAGATGAATGATTTCTTACAACAGATGACGTATGATAATTAGTCTGTTAGAATGTCAATGTCACTCAGACTTTTCGGGGAAATTGAGATCGAAGGGTCTCCACCCTGAGCAGCAGCATAAATATCCTCCCATTGGAGTCTGAATGGTGGTGGTAGCCGATGAATCTGCTGAGGCTGATGAGTAGAGCAGGTAATTGAGACTGAACATGTGCAAAAGCTGAGGATGATAGTGGTATGAGCAGTAACTGTGGCACAAGTGTGTGAGAGGATAGTCAGTCTGACTGAACTTTTGATAGCTCTCCATTTAGCCAACCTAAGATGATGGATAGATATATTCACTATATATTGTGTCTGGATGCTCATTATATCCAATTTGTGAGTGACAGAGAGAAACAGGGAGGCAGAAACAGTTAAAACGCATCAACATTCGAATGCTGAAGCAAATGAGGAATTCCATCCAGTCACTCCTTGTGGCGTCGAGGAAATTGGTCTGTGGCTCCAAGCGCTCGTGTGCTCACATTCCTTATTCCCTCCCGCTCTCTGCGTCAAGAAATGTCCGTGCATAATTCAGGAGCTACGAATGTGATCCATCTGTTCGTGTCATGGTGTAGAGTACTACAGAATATAGATGAGAGGCAATCTGTGGAAGAAACGTGTGTACATGCGAGAGTTTCCAAGAGGAGGATCGAGTGGAGTCTGTGGATGAATGACGTGGAAAGATTCACTTCAAGAATGACTCGGGCTGAGAGAGGGAGAGACAGATGGCTGCACTGAAAGGCGAGGCAAAGAGCAAGAGAGGGGATGAGATGATACAAAATGCAGTCAAAAGTATGTTGGACACAGTTTTATTCCCTTCTGCTCGGTGCTGTTTTGCGACGGCTCATCAGCCAACCTCACAAGTTCTCTCGTAACTGAATGTGAGAAATCTCTGTGCAGTCAGGTAAGACGATGTTGAGGTAGCAAACTAATGCTCATTCTTTTAGGAATGAAGTGTTCAACACTCACATGTAAGAGCAATCAATCGTTAGTGTAGTGGTCGTATGTGTGTCTATGAAATAGAGATTCGGATCAATTTTCAGCCTCTGCTGCACTTAGTCTGCTAAGACTAAGATAGAGACCCACACAGACGATAAGAGAGAAATGGTTAGAAGTAAAAGGGGATGAGAGTTTTGGAAAATATGAGAAAGTGAGACCGGAAAAAAAGCCTAAGAGAAAAGAGGAAGTAGTCAGGAAACACATGAAAAGGAAGGGATTTCAGCCAAGGTGAGGTAAGAGGACAAAGTTTACCCCTCAAGCTGTAGAGCAAAAAAACCCCATCTCTACTAAATCAACTTTCTTGCCAAAATTCGGCAGAATTTCTCAGGAGAAAAAGACGAGTAACTTTAAAAAGATTGGGCATGAATCTGTCAGGTTGTGTGTATGTATGAAATTGCAAACCACCATTGTTCAATCTCCCGTCCATTGGCGTCTGTCCACAGGGAGGAGATCTGTTCGATGCCATCACCTCTGCCAACAGATACACGGAGAGAGACGCCAGTGGCATGCTCTACAATCTCGCCAACGCGATCAAGTACCTCCACAGCATCAACATTGTGCACAGAGACATTAAACCAGAGAACCTGCTGGTGAGTTCACACTGAGTGCATCCATACCTCATAAATGGCCACAAGCTCTCTACAGTATATGTTCCCCCTCTCTTATTCTCTCCTCTTTCTCCACGAGCAGTGAACTTGTATCACTCACTCCGAGCTCTCACAGAGGAGAGAGATGACTCATCACTGATGCCCTCACACCTCCTTCTCACTCCTTCTCCAAACACCCTCATTTGTTCGTTCCTTCTGTCGACCTCCTTATCGTCTTCCCTCCCCTTCCTTCAACAGCAATGGCTTCATCCCCTCCTTTGCCCCATTTCTTACCACCCTAAGTTGCTCATTATAAATGCTGGTTATGCTCAGACTTAAGACATTTTCCCCTCCAGTGCTGATTATGTTGACTCTTTTACAACCTGTGCAGAAATCTTCTGTGTCCTCTTCTCTGTTTCCTCTTCCATGCCCCATTTCAATTCAATAGGAAGTGCTGGGTTTGGGTGGGCTGCCCCACTTCTTGGACTCTTTGGCAGTTATCTTCACAAATCGGTCCCTTTTCCTTTAAGGTCCCAATATGAATGTTAATGCAAATAATATATTGCATGTGAAGGATCACCTGTCACAATGCAATGATCACATGTTGGTTAAACTCCCTAAGGGAATTTTACTAGAAGGGCACTGATTGCATTGTTCTTTGCCAAATCCAGTTATCAATTTTGACTTCCTATTTTGAAAGTTTTAAAAACCATAACTGAACGAAACATAAACGGATGTTGGTTTTTCTTGTAATTTGTTTCATAGAAAATAAAAATTAGATGTATATCCTGGAAAAAGGAAGGAATTTTCAAGTCATACCAGAGAGGTAGGGTCTTATCTCAAACTCGTTCTTATCTCAAACAAAACACCAAACCAAAGTCAAAATAAAGGGCTTCAGCTTGTTGTACAGATAAAGGAACCCAGACTTATGTAAAAAATGTCCTATTGAATCCGATATATTTGACTTTCCCTAAAGGAAACCAGTGCAACTGATCTATTTAACAAAAATGCACCAGACTATAAAGACTCCTTGTCCATTTTCTGTGTTTCTTACATACGCCCCAAAAAAAGTGCAACAAGTTACAGAACAAACCTTCTTTGGACTGAAAATGGTTTAACACCGAAGGTCATGAATTCCTACAAAAAAAATTTTTTCATTGTTGCTTTTGCTTTTATGCTCTTGATAGACAGCTGCAGTCTCGGGGCGATTTATGATCAACGCGTCTGTCGCTACCGTTACAGTGGCCAACAGGCGCTTAAGCGCTGCAGCTTAAAAACACATATGCAAATAGAAAAAACACGAGCATATTGAGAAAATAAATCTTCATCAATCTTCTACAACATATGCAGTGTGTTGTAGGCTATTGCAGGACGTTTTCTTAATGTGGTGTGTTGTGGGGTTTTTTTTTGTGTGTGTTGCTGCATGCGCGTGTGTTGTAAATTTAAAGAAGATGTTTTCTAAACTCGCTTGTGTTTTGTCTATCCGCATGTGTTTTCTTAAGTTGCAGCCCCTTTTGCCTTGAGGGCCAACGTACATTGCAGCTCATGCTTGTGACATTCTTATGTATCTGAAGTGATCAGGTAGTAAATGTGTTTAATAGGCAGTAGGCTATACTGAGATCTTTCTACTGGTTACCAGTCATGAAAACATAAGCAGATCAATCTAATGTACTTTACATATTTAAATCTGTGTTGTGTGGTTTATTTTTTTGGTCATAATGGAGGCACAAAAATAAAACAGCAAGGACATACATGTAGACAGTTGTAATAAAACATTACTTTTACATTATTTAGTCAAGCAGCAGACACTGACCAGACTCGCAATTACTGGAAGTCATGTGTCTGAATTCTAGTCCAGCACTCACTCACTTTTATAAGCGTACAATGAGTTTATGAATTTTATAGCGGTAGCATTACTGTAAGAGGGTAAACGTATGGTTGTTGGCCGTGAAAAGCAAAACAATGAGTAGAATGTCCCTGAAAATCCGTGTAGAGCTGAAGAGAGCTGCGGGTTAAAAAGTCGATATGTGATGGTTTTAATAATTCTCTGTCAACTATTGCTTCTATGAAAATGGACACTAGACAATAACACAAACTGTAAACCCCTGATTTCCTCAGTGGATGGGACCTTGGAACCCAGACAAGGAAACAAACAAAAATAAATACTATGAAAAATGCTGTGCCGGCAAAAACAGAAAGCAGAGTTCTTAAGCCTCACAGTTGGATCATACACGTCTCATTGCAGCTATTAAAGGTACCACCAGCTATTATGTCATCTATCTTCTATGTGCTTAGGTGTATGAGCATGCAGATGGCAGCAATAGCCTGAAACTGGGAGACTTTGGTTTGGCGACCGTAGTGGATGGACCCCTCTACACTGTCTGCGGGACCCCGACATATGTAGCACCTGAAATCATCGCAGAAACAGGGTGAGAGCATTTAAAGCAAGGCTGAGGCCGGCGCTAATGTACATGACACGTCATGATACAGTTGCACGGCGGTGACATGTATGCTTAAAGTTTAGTATCGCTTCTCTACTTGTGTGCAGGTATGGTCTGAAGGTGGACATCTGGGCAGCTGGAGTCATCACCTACATCCTGTTGTGTGGATTCCCACCCTTCCGAGGGTAAGATAACAGAACTTTTCCCTCGTGTTAACTGTATTTAAAGTTCATCTTTAAGTACTGATAGGAAAAGGAAAATCTTACCTTTGCCTCACTATGTTTCCGAGGTTTTTCCTTATTTTATATCTGACAAATGATGTCTTCACCGTTCTGTTACATGATTACATGTCAATGGCCTTATACAAATTATCGGAGTATCGGTTCTGGAAGATTCCGGGATGAGACTCGTACGTGAGTGCGCCGGGATTTTCCCTGATATCACAGACCTGTCTTTAATAAACCCGTATATTCAAGTCACACAACTGAGACTCCTCGAGTCAATTCATTCTCTTCAAATGATCAGAAGACGAAGATGAAGATTTTTCTTCATCAAGTACTAATAGTTGTGTATGGATAACTAAAAGTGTTGATAATAATAATGCAAGATTACTTCTCTGAACACTGTGGTTGTGTTTTCTCTTGTTTGCAGGAGCAGTGATGATCAAGAGTTGCTTTTTGATCAGATACTAATGGGACAACTGGAATTCCCTCTACCATACTGGGACAACGTGTCAGAGACAGCCAAGGTGATCATCTGCATATATCTGGTTGGGTCAACCGATCCGAATGCAGGAGTAAAATCACTTCATATTAAGGTAGTTTTGCTGACCAGAACTGTTTGTTTTCCTGCTGAAGGAGCTGATCCGATCCATGCTGGAGGTAGAGGTGGATCAGAGATACACTGCCCTGCAGGTTCTGGAGCATCCTTGGGTGACTGTGAGTAAATGGAGCCTTTTCATCTAACGAGTGGAAATGTTTTACCAAGGATGCTTATTTTATTTATTTTTTCATTCCTCCCTTCACACAGGATGAGGGTCTATGTGAGAACGAGCATCAGCTGTCAGTAGCAGGGAAGATAAAGAAGCACTTCAACACCAGTCCGAAGGTCAACGACACCACAGCAGGAGTGTCAGTGATTTCAGTAAGTCATTACCCATTATCCAACCGCTGTGACAGATCATTAGGTTGGTTTAAAAGAATATGATGAGTACTCACTCTTGACGTGTTTTCTGAATGAAGTTTCAGTTTACAACGAACTGGTGTTTACATTTATTGTGCTGGTTTCTCTTTGTGTTCAGCTGGATGACAGTTTTTCTATGCAGCGATCCGGGTCCTTGGATTTCTACCAGCACCCGGCCATGTACTGGATAAGGTACGCCAGGTTTCCATAGAGACATAATAAGGGTAGATGGTTGTGGAAATCGAATCTCAAATGTCTCTGGAATCACTCATCCTCTGTGCATGCAGCCCCGCTGACTGGCTGCTGCTGTGTCGCTTTGATGGCTTTATGTCGTCCCCGCTCTGTGGTCTTGATGCTTGGACCTTTGCGTTTACCTTTTATCCCTCACTCCGTGTACACATACTGAATCTTCCACTCAGTATGGGCGTCCTTACTACAAAAATCTATGTATTTTATACCAGAGCAAACACATTGATCATTCTGAAAATTTGTCTGCGTTATTTTTGCATGTCTTTGTGAATGCTGCCTTTAAAAAGGAATAACTACAATCACCCTGCTTGTCACATCCCATTTCAGTGTTGTTGGTCTAATCGGTTCCGTGCTCCGTACCTGTCTGCCTCGTACTAACACCGTTATTCAGCTCTCTCTGATTCCACAAGTTCAGCTCTCTTTAACTCACACATACTGTTTTGAAATTAGACTCCAGGTAGAATAGGATCAAAGACTCTGATAATTACAGAGAAACTAATTATTGTCAAATACACAGTAATATAATCTTTGCGAACCCAGACCCGGTAAGGATGTGGGAGAACAACCCCTTGAGAGGAAGAAATTTAGGAATAGCGAACATTGCTTATGGATTAAACTTTTTTCAAATTTAAGAATACAAATATTTCACAATTTACAAAGACAACAAACAAACAAAAGCTTCACTTGGCCATAGAAGTAATACGAAAGTTCTTAATATGGTAATATCAAAAGTGTAAGAATAAGAAAAGACTATAAACAGAATAATTTCACTTTAGAACTGTAATAAACTGAATATCAAATGATCATTATAAATATATTCCTGATTTCAATAAATTTATTGCTCGTGTTCATGGGGTATTATTTTAGTACTTTGGCCTTTTTTATTTCCTATTTATTTGTCCAATTATACATTAATTCATGACTTCTTAATGAACATCTACGAGGCTCTCCTGGTCCTCCATACCGGATCATACACACTGTAACTGGAACAAAAGCTCCACATCTAATCACGATGCTCTCCCGTGTCTTCCCCATTCAGGCCACCCCTCTTGATAAGGAGGGGCCGGTTCTCAGACGAGGACGCCACCCGGATGTGAAGCCGCTGCCTTTGCAGATGATGCCAACTATGACAACAGAAACAACATCAACAATAATAACACTATGGGCGGAGCCTCCCTGATGCCCCCCCCCCTCTCTGACCCCTGACACTTGCTCTGACCCTTCCCAGTACCCGTACTCTGGCCTTCACTCTGATTCTGATGACATCTCTATCAGCTCAGCCAGTACCACTCCCCCATCTCACCCTTCTATAGAGCAGGTGGAGGGGGAAGAGGAAGAGGAAGTGAGGAAGGAAAATCCTTATCCAGCTCCTCCCTCTATATGGAGGAGGAGGAGGAGGAAGAAGAAGAGACATCACCACAGGCTCTCCTCTCAGCCAGGAGTGAACGGGGGAAACCGTGGAGGGAAATACACAAACAAAGAAAAATATATCAGAGAGACGTTTTAGATTTCCTCATTCCATCTTT
The DNA here is from genome assembly GCA_037951165.1 of Lophius americanus. Taxonomy (NCBI): domain Eukaryota; kingdom Metazoa; phylum Chordata; class Actinopteri; order Lophiiformes; family Lophiidae; genus Lophius; species Lophius americanus. The sequence goes on from JBBDHG010000061.1 coordinate 959,777, forward strand.
CCAAATATTGGAGGAGAGATGTGTTCAAAGGCTGGATAGAGGAAATAGGTTGGCAGAAAGACAAAGAGGAGACAAGAAAAACAGATCTTAAGGAAGAGGAGAAGGGTATTATGAGGGGAAAGACTTTTGATTTATTTATTTTCTACTCAAATCTGAGCTCAAGGAGCAAAAAGGGAGACAGAACTGTTTATCCTTTAGTGATGATCTGGGCTCAACATGAACACCTCCTTATGTTGGAGAAGCTCTACAAGGCAATATGGGAATATGCCGTTAATTTTTTTATTGAACCTTAATTACTCATTCTTCATTCAGTCGCATTTTTTATACATATTTCCCCTTTTCTTTGAAGGATCTCTTTGTTGACCTCTGCTCTGAGATTAGTGAAATGGAAAGGAATGGAGAAGTAGGGAGAGTTGAGAGACTTTGGGATAGGTTATCGTAGACTTCACAAACTGTGTAATTGTGTGAAATGAGAGCTACATTATGTAGAAATAAAGTTTTCTTTTCTTATGAATGTGTTTCAAAAAACCAGTGGTCATTGAAAAAAGAAGAATTTCTGATCCAATACGGCACTTGTGCAAAGATTGTGTGTATCCAATCAACACAATGTTGTTGTTGCCTTCCTGTAATGATAATTTGCAGTATTACAGTTTACCTTTGACACAGACAGGCACAGAGAATGGTGCATTTTATTTCAAACCTGCATTATAAAAAAATATGTCTTCACTCATGACATGTGGATCCATACGCGTTTGGGTGCTTAAGTAGCTAAATTAATATTTAAACATTTTTTTTCCTCACATGATCACAGCCATTCTGCATTTATATCATATTATTCTTGATATTTCCTGATGCTAATGCACACACAGGAAGCCTTTTATTACATTCTGTCAAATTAAAAGCATATTTCATTCATGCATTCTTACAGTAAGAAAAGGTATGATTGATTCAGACCACTTAGGTGCTTCTGGAGAAATGTTTACAATTAACAGTTAATTAGGGTAACATATTCGCACACAGCCTTGCAGTCTGGATGCAGTCAAGCAGGCCTGAGAGAAAGACAATATGGATTCTGGAGAACCAGCAGTACGCTTGGAAAGCAGTCAAGTTAGAAGGGTTGAAGAGGATTAATTCCAGCTCTGTACAACCTCATTCATGGCTTCATTCACTCAGACGGAAGTATGACAGACATACAGTAGCCTATTCTTATAATAAAAAGGGTTTTGTGTTAAGTATTGTTTACGTGTTATGTAAATAACATAATTTTATTTATTTTGATAGTTCACAATACAGTTTATTTCTTTACTAGTTGTAGGTAGAGGAGAACTGTAAAAACAACAACAATCAAGTCATATTTGTGTATCAGTCAGTCAGCAAAGTAGAAAAATGAACTAGAGGAGATCATTGTGTAGACCTGGATGACTCTGCATTGAAACAAAGACCACTGTTTTTATCTATTGTCAAAGATTTGGAATGATGTCACTTCCTTTGCAAGAGCAACAAAGAAGTTTCCTGTGACTGATGGGAGCTGAGAGAGAAAAGCGGTGATTTAATTTTTTTACAGATGATTGCCCTGCAGTTGTTATACTTGTCCGTAAATTTCCTGTATTTATTCTCATGGTAACACATGGACAGTAATGTGCTACCATATAGACCAGATGGGTATGAATCTGTCGTGCTGTTGAAATCCAAACTCTCCGGCACATGTGGTTTAACAAAGTGATCTCAGAGCTGCACTACAGTATCACACTCTGTTGCAATACCAATACCTGTACCTCTGTTCAACAATGGTCCATTAATAATAATAGTAATAATTAAAATTTGTTTCAGAACAAATTGCCTCGGTCTTTCATTGTCCTCTAGCTGTAATGTGATTAATGGGTTATGTTGTAATGAATCCCTCAATTGTGGAGAGATGCGCAATCAGATAAAGTAGTTTTATGAAAAGTGGAGGAAATGGAAAGAATTTTGTGCCTCGCAGTTTTTTGCCATATATGGCTCTCGGCCAGACTTCCCTGTGCTTCCTCTGTGATATTACTAGGCATAATGCAAGACCTTGACAGTTCGGTTCTATTTTTACCTGCAGAATATGATACCAAGTGGAGGTATTGTATGTTTGAACACTTTCTGTGACACTTCCGCGAAAGTGTCTCTGCCTCCAGAAAAAGTTTTTCCTCCACCTGTCTACCCTCTCAATTCTCTCAAATAGTCTAGATTTGAAAATGTATTCTTAATGTTTTTAGAGGCAGAGCAAACATGGCCCTCTAACCACAGCTAGAATAACTGATAGGTAGACGGACAGACTGAAAAGTTTTATGCTACTTTTGAATTAAATTCCACTACAACTCATAGGGGAATATTGCAATTCGTACTACACTACATTACTAGTTAAGTTTCAGATTCCAATTTTTCAATTTTTCATATCCTTCCTGTATCTCCAATTGAAGGATTAAACGTTTCTTTATGGATGGTGAAAATTCGACGACATCCTAACTATTTCAAAAACCATCTTGGACAATCTGGAAAATGTCAACCAGTTGAAAATAGGTCAACATCATGAAGTAGGTATATTACCTCACAGAGGCAGAGGACCACACGTTACACGCGAGCATAAAATGACAGACGCACATCAAAACAATGACACCAAAAGACCGGCAGCGAAACTTAAATACTTTAAATTCCGTAAGGATGTGAAAGCAGGATTTTTACTGCTTGAGTTATTTTCATTGATAAGTGGTCAGGTCAGTACATGCAGTCCTGCATGTATTTTTCTGACCACTAGATGTCCCTCTAGGACATGGAGGTCCTTCAAACACATAGAAAAAAGCGACGAAAAAGGAAATTATTGTTGCTAAATAAAGCGAGAGCAGGGAAGGTTGGAGTATAACGGCAGTCGGCCGGTTAGAGGTCTTGCTATTTATTCACAAATGATGTTGTATTCATAGCACGGTGTCTTAACAACGCGGTTAAAAGCCTACAAGTATAGGAAAGCCACATGGTAAATACCAACCAGTAACGAGCTAAGCTAGCTCACTGCAGCGGGATGATAGTTGTCTGTCTGGCTTGTTGTCGCTACGCTGCATCTGTTCTCCACAATCATGAGCGAAGATGACATTTCAGCATCCGCCAACAAGGACAAAGACTCCACTCTCCTGCTCACTAAGGACGGACAAAGGTACTATGTGAGTAAGAGCGGAGTGGTCGACAGCAGAAATGTGACAACGCCACACGAACCCGACAACAACGTCTCCTCCTCCTATGACATGGACGACCCGGACGAGGAGAGCGATATTCTGGACACATCCGATCCCAGAGACAGCGCTGCAAGCCCGGAAGAGCTCAACGACGAAGAGACCTCGGAGGGCGACAACGCCCCCAAACAGTGTACCTACGAGGGCTGCACCGAGACCTCCACGCAGGTGGCCAAACAGAGGAAACCGTGGATGTGTAAGAAACACCGCAACAAGATGTACAAGGACAAGTACAAGAAGAAGAAGAGCGACCAGGCCATGTCCAGCGGGAAACTTGACGTAAGATTGAGTTTCATTCACGCGTTTATATTTAGATCGGGATCTGTCAAAATGTAGAGCATCTGTTCTACATTAACTATTGAATGGAGAGCCTACATTTGGAAGTTTCTGGCACATTTTTACCCTTTTTTTTAAGACCAAACTGAACCACAACACCAACATTTCCCCCATTCATTATTTTGTTTGTCCATTTTCTGGTGTGTTCAGGAGAGCTCAGAGGAGCGTCCGGTTTCTGTGAACAAGCAGCGTCTGGGTACCATGGGGGACAGGCCAGCCAGACCCTCCCTCATAGAGCAGGTCCTCAACCAGAAGAGACTGGTGAGTCTTAAGATTGTCACTTATTGTGCCAAAATGGCAAATTAAAGGAAGACAACATAGATAATTCAAGCCCATAACTGCTTGTGTTGCGATAATATTGTCATGATTGTTATATTCAACAGATGATCAAACGACCTTCACTGTAAGGAGAAAAGTTGACCCAGGCCATATTAAAGCACTGCCTACTTGCAAGAAAGCATCTAAACTCTTTAATACTCCCCGTCCTATTTAGTTTTTTTCATTTAATGTGTCATCAACTTATGTACAGTTTTTTGTGTACTGCATTCTTCATTTTATTATTATATTTCAATCTTGTGTACAGTGTAGAGCATAGTTTAACACTAAATTCAGTCACGCGCACACATCTTGTATCAAAGTGAGCACATTATGACCTTTGAGACCTTCCCACTGAAATTTTAACAATAAAAGAATGTTGGAGTTAAAAACAGTTGTTATATTGTTCTTTCTTATTATTTTGCATTTGTCTTTCAGTCACTGCTAAGAAGTCCAGAGGTGATCAGCTTCCTGCAGCAGCAGCAGCAGCTCCTGGCCACACAGGGCCGCAGCCAATCACAGCATCACTTCCAGGGCTGCTGACGGTACGATGACTATAACCATACACTGAAAGACAGACTTGTTCAGATAGGCGCACCGCCACTCGGACAACAGCACAGTACTCAAGGGACTCGGTGAGGCTGGTGTGTGGATAAAGGTTCAACTGAGCCCTGTAATTGTGCAATTTTTTTTAAAGTAGCAGAATAAACTTGAAATTAGATAATTGTTTTTAGAGTTTTTCTTTTAATTCTAATTTATTGTGGATTTTTCGTTTTCATTACTATGTCAAATCCCATTCTGTTTATTTTACTTCACAGGGTAAAACTAGCTAGATTGGCCCAGAGTAAAGCGACACCTATCCAAAATAATAAATTCATAACAACTTAACTATGATTTCATTGGTACGCCGACCTTAATGAAATATTTGAATCTGGTGGATTAGGATCGAATTGGAGCCCCATTTGGCAAACCCTCATAAAAATCATAGGTAACAACTCCCTAAATATGTCTACACTTTTAATCAGAGTTAAAAATGTAATAAAAAAAGCCTTTCAAATTTTTGTTGAAACAAAATTCAGGATCTGAATTTATGCAGCCAAAATAAAAAAGTCATCTATGACCCAAGACCGATCCTCCTACCGGTTTTCAGTAAAATCAGTTCATTGGTTTTGGTCCAATCGACTAGTAGCAGTGGATCAAAACCTCTTTGGTGGATGCCATGAATGATTAAAAGATTATACTATCCTTTTTTTGTCACACTGTGGATCAGAGTGATCCAGCGAAGGGGAGCAGGAGCATAGGGGAGAACTTGGGGGTGGAGGGGGTTCTTTATAACTAGCGAGAGGAGTTGGCGCTGGAGCGTGAGCGGTGACCACTTATTGACCACTTATTAAGTGTCCAATAAGTGGTGCTCAGATGCTGAAGCCCCACTTTCCAGATAATTATTTGGACTCAATTTGATTCTCCTGTTTTTACTGACATTTTCTTCTGTGTGTGAGGATTGTTTATGTGATGCTTTTCAGACTGATTTTTTTTAGCAGACCAGTGATGTGTTGACTCTTGAACGTGTGTAGTTTCTTGTGACAATTACTCGTGATGCATGTCTGGTGTCTTTCTGTACTATCTACGCTTCAGTTGTTGTTTGAACATAATATTTTCCATCCCTGTCTGAACTGGTTGCAAAAACAGTAAATTTCTAATTGTACAGAAAGTTAACTTAAGTTCCGTGGAATGAATGTTGATCATACTAGCCGTAAGGTTTGTTGAAAAGTGGCAGAAGTAGTTGACAGTGTTCTGGGGATTTCAAGTTGAAGTGATATTTGTTGTGATTGAAAGTAAACATTTCACGGCTAACATTCGAGACATTTCTCAAGACTGTGTGTGTTTGTATTGAAAAGTGATAACTTTCCTTAATATGAGGAGAAAAGAATTAAAAGAAAAGACATCTTTAATGGGAAAAATACACTAAATTAAACATTAGCCGTCACATTGAAATACATTACATTCTACCATCTCAACATTTACAACACATTACATGTTTGAGTACCTATAAATAAAATCCGTTCTGTCCCGATTACATCCGAGAGAATAGATGCTTTATCGAGGAACATTAAATTCAATCTTTGATGTGGCATGACGAGTATCAACGCACCACAGGGCAGGTAGCCTAGATATAGAACATACAGAATCAACGACTACCTGTGTGGAAAACGGGAGAACGCACTGAGAGGTGTGCGCGTATGTTACGACACTGAAGAAATGGGGTTGTGCGGGGAGCCCATCTGTGTGAGGACCTTGTCCAACCACTGCAACGGCCCATGCAGATGAACCTCAATCCAGCAGGGGGTGCTGGTGACATCTTGACGGTGGTACTCGGCACCCCATCCCTGAGGAGAGGACACAAATCTCTGCTGATTAGTTATGAAATATTAAAATTAATGGGTGCAAATTAAAAAAAATAATAGTATGATGTGGTTGATATCAAACCCTTCTTATTGACTAATTTTTATTTTCTTATTTTCAAACTTTAAGTTGCATGCATATTACTGTTTGACATCAAAGAGCCTGGTACCTTAACAAAGCTCATGCGTATGGTGCACATCTTGGTGAGCTCGTAGACGACCTCAAAGCCGTGGTTAACTGACTGGGCGAGGAGCTGGGCAAAAAGCTGGTTGTTGAAGATCTTGAGGCTGCAGCCGCTGGGAATCTTGCACACAGTGGTGGAGTGGAAGCCGTGCTGGAAGTTGCAGTTACGGCTCTGGACAAAGATGCTGCTGTCGCTCAGACACTCTGCGTACACTTCACCCCCAACGTAGTACAGGTGTAAACCTGAGAAGAAGAAAAAAAATAGTCTATAAAAATAATAGAAGACTCTATGAGTAACAATAACTCGTCCTTTTTCTGGGGGCATCACTAATTCAAAGTCCTAACATGTCAATAGAGCATAAACAACTTTGGATATCAAAGAAAATGTGACAAAGATATACATATTCAATTCCTTCACCACAAGCTGTTTTTCTCCCATTCGGCCAGAGGAAAGCCACAGGGGCATTTTTCCCTTGTAAAAGAAGACAGTCTGACTCGTCTCCCCAGTTTCTGTCAGATGGAGACCAACCAACCATAATCCTTTCAGTCACCAGTATCATTTAAAACCACACAAATATTACAGTATACAGTTTACTCCAACCCAGAGGGTTGTTTATTTGTCCAGCAACAGCAGGATTTCAAAACTCTATTAATGAGGGAAAAATACTTAAAAGATACAGCCGGAGACAAATTGAGTGTCGAGCCTGAAGTGGCTTTAGGCAGCCTTAGAAAAGCGAAATTAGCAAAAAGTTTCCCCTTAATATTTTCGTTCAATCCTGAATTGGATAAATGAACGATGAATTCCTTGCATGTTTATTCGAGCCTACCTTTGCCTATGTGCCTGCGTGTGTGCTCGATGGTGGAGTTGCGGTTGACATTGGATAACAGGCCAAGGCAGAAACGGTTCTTGTTGTTTGATGGGTCTGTGAAGCCATCCACCAACACGCTGCGGGATGACGCGTGGAAGGTCTCCCCAACCCGGTTGTTGAGCTCATAGTAGGCTATTGAACACCAGTACTCCGGTTCCTCGTAACAAACGGGCCGTAAATCTAAACACAGGGGCATCAAAGATTAGATAATCTTCCAATCTTTAATTTCTTATGCTTTAATAGTCATACACACACATATACATACATACATATACATATATATATATATATATATATATATACACAAATAAAGGAATAGATGGTTCAGTATAAAGTGGATACTTTTTTACTTATCTCCATTTGTGCAAACTTACCTCTGTGCGGAGCTGAAAATGTGAGTTTGAGTGTTTCAGTGGAGTTGCCAGGCTTCACGTCCTCTGGCGGGCTGCTCTCCATCATGCTGTATGGAGGTGGGGGCGTCTCAGCTTGAAAGCATGTCACAGAACACAGGAGGAGAAATAATGTGAACCATTGGCTATAATAATGTTTACTCAGGTCTTTAAAAAAGGTTTTGCTATCCCTACCTGTGATGTGATACGGACTGCCAGGCTCCGCAGAGCTGTTGGGGGAGTTGGGATAACTCTGTGAGGTGGGAGACTGGGTCAGAGAGGAGGAAGAGGTGGAGAAAGAGGAACAAGGTAGCGGAGGGAAGGAGTCTGGGTAGGTGGCATTCTGGGGCATGAGAGGCTCGCTGTGCAGAGATGCATTCCGGAACTTCGCCAACAAGCTGTGTTGAGGATTGAACTCGCTGTGGCGCGGGACAAGAACTGGCGGCAGCACTTAGGAGAGAGATGAAGTAGGTAGAAAGCCAGACAATGTTAGAAAAATAAACATTTACTTAGATGGCAGTTTTTGGCTTCACTGTTATGACATTAAAATTCAAATATGAACTTCTTTTTTTACAGTAAATTTAGAAGATGCGCTGTGATTATTTTGTACCGGGAGTCTCCACACGCCTGTAGTGGTACGGGTTGACACAGATGTCCTTCTGCTTGGAGCCGAAGGGGAACTCGCAGCACTCCAGAGCTTTGAGTTCATGGTGGGACTGCAAGTCGGGCCAGCGCCACACCCTGCAGTAGATGACGTGGGGCAGACCCTTCCTGTGGGACACCTGCAGCCTCCCGTCCAGAGAGCGAGGAATTGTCACACACTTGCCTGAAGGATTCATATAAAGAGTGAGGACTTTACTTAAGCTGCATAAAGTCTCAAATGTGACATATTTGTTAATGTGGTGACAAGGTGTCACTTACTATGTGATTTAGTACGAAAAATATTCCTAATACAATAGTAACCTCTTGGGTGCATTTAAAATGGAATTCTACATCACATCATATTTTAGGATTTTTGCAAACACATTTGACATGTTTCTGGGTATTTTACAAGAACACACTGACAAATGTCTTCAGTTGTAATCTAACCTTTGAACTCTTAAGTAACAAACTTTCTCTTTAAAGACTAGACCAGTGGTTCCCGACCGTTGAATGTTCTGACCCCACGATAAACCAGTACTTGTCCAACTTGCCACAAGAAGTGTTGTACTGGTTGGGAGTATTTTTTTCTCTCTCGAATTGTTCATTTTGACAAAAAAGGCAAAAGTAACAAGTTGTTTTTATGAGAAACAAACAAAATATTAGATAGCAACTACAGTAAAATCAGAAAAATTACATTCTGAATTCTTCTTAAGGATTAGGGATACACCAATACCAGTATGAGAATTGTTGTAAATATTAGGCCTGTGCACTTATTATCTTAGAATTCCTCTTTTACGACCACACAGACACCACCTTAGAGCAAAAGAACATTCCATCTGTTAGTAGAGCAGGTAGGTGCAGGAAGTGCAATGTCAGCAGTGTGTATATATTTGAATGTTAGAGATGACACAAAATAGAGCGGACAGTTGTAAACTGTTGAGAGGAGATGTGACACACAGCTCCTTTAATTCATTAAACGCATGAAGATTCATCTCGGTGCTAAATTCAAGGAGTTTTTCTGACAGCTATAACCAGCTTTGAAGAAAACATCAGTGAAGCCACAGAAATGTCCATAGAGAACCCACTAACTGTAAAAAATAACAGCTTGATAATCAGTTGCCATTGATTTGGAGAGACTCTGGGATTTTGTTGTCTTTTGATGAACTCTAGCCCAAACATGAGAATCCCTGCGGGTAACTACATCACAGACACTGAGCTGAAAGACTCCACAAAAATGCACATCAGCTGCCTGGTAAGATAGGATAAATTAAAACTTTGTTCCTCCCAAAGACAATCCTTGGGCCAGAGATTAGAGATCAGCTCTAAAACATCTTACTAAAATAGAACTTAGTACTTAAACTAGCATTTTTATTATTAATTACACCGGTGGGTATACACTCAAAAAAATGAATTACTAAATAGTAAAAGTTTAAGTACTCGCATCTAGTTTATTTAAATGATCATATTTCAAAAATGTATTGATTAAAATCGCATAGAGACAATGTAAATCTTTTAATAATGAAAACAATTAAATTAAGTTTCAGTATGTCTTGCTGTAGAACAATTGGTTAAAATTTATAAGATTGGTTTACATCCACTTTGAGGAAGTGACATTGTTTTGAAGGGGCAATCTATTTGAAACACATAAGGGTAAAGGTTAAAAATGTAACAAATATAATTTTTACATGTTTTATTCATGCTTTAATGATAAATATGCATCACATTATCTTTATTTGATTGTTAATGCTAGGAATGATTTACTCCAAATCAATGGAAATTTAACGTGATTAAAATACATAATTGTAAGTAATAGGCTTAAATATTTTTTTGAGTGTAGTTGCATTATCTAATCTAATTATTTATATAGTGTGATAAATGCCAAATGAACACAGGCGCTGAATACCAGGCGGTGCATTCACTCTGACCCATCATACATTCAATGAAGGTGTGACGGGCGATGAAGAAAGATACTGTCTTCTGATCATTTTAGGAGAAAAGTGTTGATGGTGTGGATGATGGAAAGTTTGATTTGTAAAGTTAACAATTTAATGCGTCTCAGTTGCCCCTACTTCTATACATTTGAGAGCATTACAAACAGATCTGTTATACCAAAGAAGTTTTGAGACGCAGCTGCATAGTTTTACAATCAAAATATTCCTCCAAGGTCCAGTTATCTGCACCCTTCAGAGGGTACAGCGAGTACATCATTTTTTAGACAAAATATGAAGCCGTCCGTCAGAACAAGAGGGTGAAATGGGATGTTTGAAATTCCCCATCAATGAGGGTCAGTGTTGTTCCACCTCTGAGACAGCGGCGGAGGTAGTACCTAAACAAAATGGAACATCAGAACAGCGCGGCACTGCCTTTGTGCTTGTTCAGTGTAAATAAACAAGAGACGCATTCACATCCAAGGACCCCATGTGACGTGTGGTCCCTAAATAGTTTCTGATCTCCGGACTTGAAACCACTGCACAGACTGAATGTTTGTCACTGTGATACTCACTGGGCTGTCCGGGGCAGCTGAGGGCTTTCTCCAGATCCTCCATCGCTCCTTTCTTCTTCTTTAGTTTCTTCACAAGAGAGTCCACAGCCTTCTCTGCCCACTTCTCCTCCTCATCGCCTTGCTTCCAGCCGAGCAGGCGCTTCACTGCCGGGCTGGTGAAGGAGAACAGTGACGTAATGGAGGCAGAGGAGTTCATTATGAGATGGGTAAATGGATGGTGAGATGAGCTGATAGGTGCTGTAAAAGGGATTTAAGGTTCCCTTGAGGACAGGGCGAATAATGAGAAGCCGGGGCAGGGGTAAGGATAAAAGAGGTAGAGCAGTGAGTCTGTGTAAACAGAGGCTGTATTTTGATTTCCACTGTTGCTTCCGAGCAGCACCGTTTGAGAATTTGAACTCCCTCCCCTTTTTGTGTTGGCACAGAAAAGATCCGGCAGCTCTGGAATCAAAGCCTCCTGCAGAGAAGGTTATTCCTCACGCAGCCAAGAGTCCAGGTCAAGTTTCAATCATCTGGCGAGAGAAGTGACGGACAGTATCAATGAATTTATTCAGCTGAAACAGATTCATACTCGGCAAAAAGTTATGTTAGTTAGATAAATTGCTTGTGATAAAGCATCGATGTAAATTCAGCCACAGACCATTTCGAACATTCTTTTGATTTGGAATGAGTTGAAGGACCACACATCAAACATCTACTCATTTTTAACCGTGGGGAAACTGTCTGAGATAATCCATGATCTTGAGGCCATTTGAGCCGGACATTGATACAGAGTCTGATTTCCAAAAGATGAACAACGTGTTTAATATTCTCTATGGGGAAAGTTGAATTATAACAAAACTGTTTTCAGAAAGAACAGGAGAAGATGCACAGGCCCATTTCAAGATCTTCCAACAATGAGGAATGTCCTTTCTGGCCTCAGTTTCTATGATCAGGCCACTAACGCCCAGGAGCCATACTGTCTGGCCAGAACACATCAGAGGACAGGAGGGGGAGAGGGAGGGAGACAGACAAAGAGCAAGGGAGCGAGTTCTCCCTGTTTTTTGTTTTGTCTCTCAGCTTATTTTAAGATCTATACAAGGGAATTAAACTAAGACGTGACTATATCAAGGTCACTTTAAATTCTGTCCACAATCAAATCCATTTTCATGACTTTACCAGCATCTTTCTGATAAAGCTTTTCACAAACATCCATACAGTGGAGTGAGAATGTTCAGCAGCTCATTATCCACTTGTTTTATATCTGGTTGTCCTTAGGATTAATTCCTGACAAGACACATCTGCAACAGGGCTTTTGAATTCAAAATGCCAAACAGAACCACGTGATTCATATTTTAGATGCTCGTAACTTGTAAATACGGTGGCCCTAAACAATAAACACAGGTAAGCAGGAGCGGTGGGAATGGACATTCCCAGAATATGCCATATGCCCAAACTGATTCCCAGCAGACAGACAGCTGGGGTCTACAATGACAGCGAAGGCGCGCGAGCTCCATGCGGCATCAGTCTGCAGCGGCTGCTTTATGGAGCCTGGCGTCACTCAGTCTGCAGGCTCAGATAGGCTAATTACCTAATGCTTTATCACCGGGACACCCATTCCCAAAAAAGTAAACAATTCCACTTCCTTTTACTACTACTAACAGCCACGCTACCGCCTTACAATCCAGGTTCTAACCTGCAGACGCGCACCTTGACAGCAGCTGTAAATAGTGATCAAATACTTTGCATTCATTACAATTATTGACATAGCTTGACAACTTAGCACGTCATTGTTAAGTTCAACCACCATATCAAAGGCAACACTAAATATTCGTACAATCTTAAAATAAAATAAAAAAAAGACCACGACAGTAAACATTATAGTAATTATGTGGTAAACGAGATGGCAATGTTTGATTAAGTTACACATGCCATTTTCATTTCTTTTAAAAAAAAGAATCACAATTCTAATTACTAGTAGTATTTGATGACAACTGAATTATTGAACTGTGCAAATAATATAAACAGTGAGAAACGTACAAACTGTAAACTATTCATTCTTATAATAATGTAAAATATGCTCTTAATTTTTCTCACCTCTGTTGTGACAACAAGTGCATCGCAGGCAGCTTTTGATCTTTCAGCGTCTGTAAAGTGAAGGCCAACACACTATGGCAGTGAAGGTGTGTGTTTACGTGTGTGGAGTATGTCTGTGTTGACATTGTAAGGTTGAGTCAATCTCAGCACAAACTACATCCGGGAGCACGTTTCAAAACAAAAGCCTTTTGACTATGACGCAGGTGTCAGTGTGCCACAGTCAAGTGGGAAAAAGTAAACTTGGAGTGCAACAGCATCTGGACAACAACAAATAATGGAGGTCTGTAGACTCTTTATTTAATCAATCGCGTATGTGCCATAGGATTTTGCGTATTTGTAAATATAAGAAGATGGTGGTAAAAGTAAATCAATAATAACTTTGCTTGATATGTGTGTGTGTGTGTGTGTATATATATATATATATATGTACACATATACATACATATATATATATACACACATATATATACACATATATATATATATATATATATATATATACACACACACATATATATATATATATATATATACACACACACATATATATATATATATACATACATATGTGTGCAGTTGTACTGTATGTATGTTCAGTGTAACATTGTGATAAATAAAGGAAATTGTTTTATTGTATTTATACAATAATATATATATATATATATATATATATATATATATATATATATATATATATATATATATATATATTATTATTATTATAATAATTCGTATTGTTATATTCTTGTTTCATCTGAAATTATAAATCTTACGTCTCATAATCTTAGTTTTACCAATAATCTACTACAAACAGCATAATCAAGGCAAACTTTTACCCACATCATTTATTGTGAAGGTAGGGTTATACCAGTTTCCGGTGTCTTCCAGGCAGTCTGCGGTTCCATTGATGCAGGTTTGAAGAGCCCTGAGTCTCCACTCCTCCAGCAGCAGCCCCAGCCCAGCGCCACACAGCCTCGGCGGCGTCAGCCTGGCTGGAACCGCAGCGCCTGTATGTGAGATCCCTCCGCCTCCCCCGCCTGGAACTTTCCCAGGACTTCACATTCAGACTTCGCCCTTGCGCGCGAATTGGCGCGCGCGTCCCACCTGAGCCAGTCTCTGGTGTCACACCTGCTCACATACAGCTCTGAAGAATAACTGACGTGATGCTGTCGTCTAATGGCTCGTCAATCATAAAGATGTCTGGTTCCTGTGTGATATTCTTCCACCCCGTTATTGTTTTATTTCAGGTTACTTGGCTGCGCCTGTAAACTGTTTGGTGCTAATAAAGGTTCCAGTGCAGCGATTGTGGAAATAATTTGAAACAAGTTAAGTAATTGTGATTCTAGCAGGTCACATCTGCTCGCATATGTTTATAATTGTAATTTAATGAAGATAAAATAATTGTCTGCCGTTTATTGGCGTGTGCACATCAGTCCCAGGTGAAGTCTAGTTCTACCTGTTCTTTAACAACATATTCAGCTATAATTGCGCGCATCGCACCTGTAGCCTTAACACGTGACGGTAAGAAAAGTCACCTGGAGAATGGGTTAATTAGTTGTTGTTTTTTTTAAATTTTCTATTACGAATTCAGCCTCTAGTTTCTCTCCTCATAATAAGAAACTGTTTGATGATCCATCTTTTGGTCTTTCTCATTGCGGATGGACACGATGCTTTATTTAGGAGTGCATTGACTGGTCCGGTTAATGACGCAAGCCCAGCTGGCGACAGAGAGTCTACAAGTTTGACATTTTCAGTTTACAGCAACTGCTGTGGAAAGTAACAATACACCCAACACGAAAAGAGACCACTCGGGGGATTCCTGTTAAAACCCTCACGACCCCCACTAACAACCTGGTAGATGGTTAACATGCACCACAGCTAGAGTGACACAAATAGGTGCTGGTTTATCATGGTAAGGAGGGACCCCCAGGGAGACTGGGATAAGGTATCAAGGTAAAGCCTGCAACAACAGCCAAATAAAGAGTTAACGACTTAAACCTCCATCTGTACAGATTCAGTCAAGAGGGCATATGCTGCAGCAGATAAAATTAGGTTCCTCAAAAAAAAGAATCTTTACCCGGACACCTTTTCACTGAAGAGATGACTCTTGGGGCAGGAAACTCGAAAACAGAACAGCCACTGTCAGATTCATTTGGTGTCTGTGTCTGGTCTGGTCTGGTCTTGTTGTAGGGCAGATCGACAGACCGGGAAAAACAGGATGTGCTCCCGGGTGTCCAGGAGGCCCCTGAGATGTTCCATCAGCACGAGCCCTAGACCTCAGATGTACATTACAAAACTGTTCTGTGAAGAAGTTGAACTAGTCCGACTTCTAAAACCAACATGACATCTACACGAGGTCACGAGGTGACGCCTCTGGCGACTACGGAGGGTTTCCCAAACTTTTCTAGATTCCACAGCCTCCTACCTCCAAGGAAAATTTCCACAACTGATCTCAATTTCATTTGAGGATTTTAACAAATAGAATATAAAAATGGGCGACATGTTTTGGATTTATAGCTCCATCTGAGGGGGACAATTTGCACAGTTCCCTCAGATGTATGACCTCTTTCTGTTTATGTACCATCATCTTTAAACAACCAGCACTTACTTCGAATCAAAGCAAGAGATTTGGAAACATGTCTGTAGTTGCATGCATACGTGTTCATATAGAGCTGCAGCTCGGCCTGGAGATCTTCCATCTGTGCATGCATGACTATATTTGTACTAGCTTTTTTCTCTTAGGTTCTGTTGTATTTCTGCATACTTGTTTTTGAAGACCCCTTTGAAAAGGAGATGGTTCATCTCCTTCTAAGAAACGTTAACCAAAATAAACAGCATACCTTCAGATCCTGTCGTTTTTTAGTAATCAAAGAAGAGGCACGAGTCGTCACATGTTGTGTTACAATAGTGCATCTGTTCCATTTTGAATCAAGATATCAGAAAATGCCTCAAGAATGATGAAGCGGTGACACAAGAAGTTAACTCACACAGGATCAGACTCCATCAATGCAAGCTTCAGCCGCTTTCACCACAGTGCAAAAGTCTAAAGGGTTACCTGATGTCATCTGAAGATATTATTTCCTCCCACACAACAAATTTCCCAGTATAAGTCATATCCTGCATTCCCCTTTGGGGATCCGTGAGTGGTGTATACTGTAAAGCTGAAAGCTCAAATTATTGAATTGGAATGAATAATGGAAAACTAAAAAAAAAAGAATATACATTTACTTTAAATGTTTAGTGCTAGTAATATTTGCTCTCCTTTGTGTTTATTAAACTCAAAATTTTCAGTTAATTTAAACTTTGGCGCTTGTATTTCAACCTAACTACTTAACAGTTTTTGAATTCAGGTAACTTTTTACGGTGTATGTTGTTTTGGATATATGATATGCATTCCAAGCATAACTCGAAAATATGATCTGCATAGAAAATGTAATTTCTAAAAAGTACAGCTTGTTACTGTGGGTAATAAAAGTATAAAGTTTATGCTAGAAAAAAAACTAAATTACGGATAAACATGGTCATTTCTATGTCAGCAGGGAAGGTAGGTAGAATAACAAAATCACAATGGAAATGTTGTCAGACAGCAAAAAACACTCAATGTATTTATAAATGCAGCTCTCATTCTTTGATATAACATTTATCTCTATTTTATAATCACTTATTACTAATCACTGGTTTTTGTGATTTCTCCAAATACGATGTTGTGTTTTGATGTCTTCATCTGACTAATCCCAAAATGATCATTCCCTCGTTTAAATAATCCAACCTTATAAAGAGACACCGTTTGGCATGATAATGAAATCTGTATGAAAGTCACAGCCAGGGAAACATGAACAGGATAATATCGTTGGTGTGTTGGAGGAGGTTCTGGAGAGATGGACTGGCTAGAAATGAGCTTCAAACTAAAATTGTAAAATTGAAAACCTGAGGGTTTTGGATGAATGAGCGAGACAGCATGAACATCCGGGCGGGTCCAACAGAGAGTTTGTGTGGACCACCATCACAGAGGATGACATCCCAAAGTTGTGCAAGTTCACGAGGAGCGGGTTCAGGAAAGGCTGATGGTCTGAGATGCTACTTTTTTACCGAATTTTTCAAAGCTGAGAAATTTTTAGTTTGAAAAAAATTAATTAGGAAAAATATTCAGGTTATAAATTGGATTCAACACAGACTATCAAAATAAATGTGCAGATAAAAGACAGCGCTGGGTTTGTATCAATGGAGCCACACGGATCAGCCTTTCAAGCTGCTGCTTCTAGTCCTAACTCAATAGACGCTCCCTACATACCACCTGTAGGAGTGTCAAGTTTTCACCTGCAGGGATTTCTGGCTGTTCCCACATCAAAGGTGGGCTATCAAGTAAAGCCAACGCTGTTTTTTAAAGAGCCTTCCACGAAGTTTGAGATATTATTGTACTGGTCAAATTTCAAATGTGACAGTTTATGCATTTCACCTTAGTGTTAGTTTTCTGAAATAAGGCTGCTAAGGATCATTTCTTTTTATAATTATCATATCTAATGTTATTCATTGTCCAAAAAAACAAAATCCTCAAGGCTCAAAGATTAAAGAAATTGTTAAATTATAAATCTTTCACATTTTTTTTTAATTTTGGTTCAAGGCATCCATTCACACAGCTTATTGACATTTCCTTTCAAAAACACACTCACTCACTTTTGGAAAATATGTCCACAAACACTCAATCTTTCCGTCAGGGACATGACAAACTCGTTCAAAGATCCTCCACATTTCAGTGAAGCTCTTCTTCTCTTACAATAGATTGGCCATAAAACAGTCAATGTGTAACTTGTTACACGTTTCAGTCGTACGGATGTTCTGGGAGCCGAGGCAGCAGCAGAACCTAACAGTGGCCACCACAAGCCAAAATCCCGGTATTAAAAAAGGAGGCAGGACCATGAAAAACTCTAAACTGTGTCGTCACTTTACATCCGATGCACGTGGAGAGAAAGGATGTCATAAGATTGCACTTTGTTGTTGAATACAGTTAACGATGGACAGTTAATCCCACCTCATACAGATTTTTGCAGCCCTATCATAGGATGTCTCCATGACACAAGGGCTAGTCGGACTGGTTAGTCAGTCTTGATTGGCGACTGCAGCTTCCAGGCTCCCGTGATGTAACGCAGGCGAATGAAAATCAGGTCAAGCCCCATCTGCAGCCAGCTCCAGAATGGGACCAGCTTGGACCCTGGCAGAGAAAACCCAAATGCATGAGATACTTGAGTGAAACTTTCAGAGTAACGATAATGAAAACATGCCAGATATCATCATAGCAAGGCTAAACCCTGAACTGGCGTGTTCCACTTTTGCTCTCCTGTCTCACATACATATGAAAGTGAAGCAGCGACAGGAAATTAGCATTCACACAGTCCATTTGTTAAAGTCAAAGAACAATCTCTTAAATTTAATTAAATTTGATTAATTAAAGAGATTAAAACAGAAGCGGATTGGAATACAATAAAACTTCTACAATTAGCGCTGGTTTGATCACGGAATTTTATCGGACGATTAATTGTCAGGAGAGTAATTGCGTTTAGTGATGTGTATAGTTATGCTTTTGTATAGTATAAAGCTAATTACAGTGTAATAACACAAAAACACCTTATCCTGAAGAAGAGATATATATCTGCACTGTCGCTTCTACCACAGTAACCAGTGGAGGCTAGCCTGTCACAGGTCAATGAACTGGGTGGTTCCCTGGATCCGCAGACAGTTTGATAGTTTTAACCGCTACTATTTTTCTGCATATTTGGCAAAATTGCCTCCTCCAAGATTTGAAATGTGCGAACATCATTGTGAATAAATGATCCATGATGTTCCCCTCAATAGATCCCTATTGATAAGTCCAGATCCTCCAAAGCTTAACTGCTGGAAGCGCTAAAAGAAAGCTTAATTCTCTACTCATGGCAGAATAAGAGCAACCAGATGATATTTATGTTTCATCCAGCTGTAGCTGTACGGAAAAATGGAGGAAAATCAAATGATTATTCAAAATAGCTCAATTAAATAATTGTGATCAGATAGTTATTTAATACCTACAATATTATACTACTAACAAAACAATACAAGGGAACCCTCATACGTGGAAGAGATGAAAGATATATAGAATGAGACAATCACAGACGTACAAACACACACAGCAATATATTTAGAACTAGAGATAAGCGGGACAAAGGGAGGACACAGGCTCACACATTCCGTGTAAAATCCACCTTCTATTTCAGTCCAGTTTACAGCCACCTCTGCTATGGGGATTTTAAAACACTGGGCTATGTACAGGAGCTCCACGTCAAAGGCCCTGTGAGGAGAGAGATGAAACATTAATGTTAACTGTGGTAAAAAACAACAGCACGCAAAGCAATGTGGCGAACATCTGTGCTGATGTAAATACGCCCTCAGCATTGAGGATTTAAACAAATGTGCTTCAAACGTCTGTTCAGACTTGTAGCTTTAGTTTCTGACTTGAAAAAATACAGGTAACGTTGCACAAATGTTTAGGCAAGAGAAGTTGATTCATTATTTAACATATTTCATTTCAAAACAGAAGTTTGGCTTCATTTCTATAAAGAAAAAAAAAAGACAGGTTTGCAAAAATAATTCTTTCTAAGAAGGGGTTAAAAAATTCCATCTTTTGTATCCAACTACTGAGAATAACCATGGAAAACTGCAAATATGCATTTAAAATCCACAAAATAGGCAACGCTACAGATCCCTGTTAGAAATTGATGCTATTTTTGCAAATTGGCCGTGCAGAGTGCAGTAATATATCAGAGAGTGAACTCATGCTGTAACATCAGACTTTGCTAAAGCACTACTGTAAAATAAGCCAGACTTAAATGAAACATATTCATTTACAGAAAGCGGCACGAAAAGTTTTGGCTTTACTTTAAAAACACAAAGGCACATTCAGTACTCGAGTGCTTACAGCGGAGTTTTAGGCCTTACCATCGTTCTACATGGAGAGAGGAGAAGGTCTTGAGCGCAGCCTCACGTGTAAAGAGCTTGAAGCCACACTGTGTGTCCTTGATCCCCCTCACGCAGAAGAACCATACCAGGAAGTGAAACCCATACATGAGGAATGTACGAAACAAAGATCGCTGTGACAGAGAGGGGACACCGGTTATTTAATGGTTAGACGGATGGAGTGTATTTATAATACGGCCTTCAATTACCTGAGCAACTGATTTTTCCTCTAGGTGAGCTCTGGAACCACAGGAAATGGCCATGTTCTCCTAAATGTATGGAGAGGTATTTTTAGGACTGCTCACACACTAATTGTCTTTCCTTAACAGATGTATGTGAGACAGGAGAGCAAAAATGGGACACACCGGTTTAGGGTTGAGGTCCTGAAGTCCAGCCTCCACTTTCTCAATGTCAGCAAACTTTGTGGCTCCGTCGGCATCCGCCATTAGAATGACTTTCCCTCTGGAACTCATAGTTCCCTTGAAACACGTGTGAAATCATAAGTTAACTCCCATGCTGCTACTCTTTAGCTCAGTTCAGACATTGTGGTTTGACATCTAAAGTCTCACCATCCGCACAGCTCCACCTTTCCCCCGGTTCTTCACCAGCGTCAGGACCCGCAATTTATCGGCACCGTACTTCCTGGAGTAACGCATAGCAACCTGTAAGCACATCACAACAGAGTTCGTGAACTCTCACAAGTTAAGCTAATTAGAGTGAAGCTAACGAGTATAGAAATCTGAGTGAGATATACCCAAAAAGATTTAAAAATATCACCTCTGTGGTTTTGTCTTTACTGCCATCATCAACTACAATGACCTCATAGGTGAACGAGTGCTGCCTTTTCTGCAGTAAGGAGAGAACAAAATGTGAGATTGTTCTACTATACGCAATTTTTTTTAGATGAATGCTGCTCCCTATTGGCCCCCTTGAGGATGACTGATCCTGCCTTTAGAGAAAGATATGGCTCTTTTAATTGTTTCTTAAATCACATTCTGACAGAGTTGATTCACGTTAACAAAGTCCATGTGAGGCAGGATAATTACCTGTCTGTTTTCCAAGTACGCCATAGCTTCATCCAACATCACAGGCACTGCAATCACACACATTTGATTATGGAGTTTAAACTGAACTAACCTCGAAAGTAGTTAAAAAAAGCATTCTAGGCAATGTTTCATAAACAGTTACATATTTTTTAAAATAAATAATGCAGTCATTAACCTGTGCTGGGGATTTCGAAGGTGCAAACAAACATGACCTGAAAACCCCAGACCTCTGATTTAACCTACGCATATACATCCTGTAAATTTGCAGCGTGATTAGTAACATCCACCCACTATTTTCCTGTTTTGATATCAATATTAAAAGTCCTCTATGTCTCTATTTAAGCAAAGTGAACAATATCGGCACATCAACTGTTAAAAATCCCTCATTGAACAAGTGTAACATCCTCCCTCGTCAACTCACTTCGGAGCTCCTCGTTGTAGGCTGGGACAACCACAGACAGCACCCTGGAATGGGGGTCATGCAAGCTAGGGAAAAGCTCTTTCTCCCCTGTGTCAGTAAGGAAGTATTTTTCCTTCTCGTGGCGAGTCAGACTCATCATTCCCGCAGTGAGATGTGCTATTAAAAGAACCTGAAAAGAGAGAGAAAGCAACAATGCAATGGAAGGCTTATTATTGCTATCAGGTATTATTTCTTAATTTATGATTTATTCACACCTATGATAAATACATATGGATGTCAGGTCTTGCAAGTAGGTCTGCGGTATAGCTAAGGAATAGCAGTCAGGCGTTATCATAATTTTTGGGCAGTCCAAAATAAACGTGACCAATTCAAAGTCCATTCAGCCTATATCTAGCTTTAATTTTAACTAAAGTTATTAATAAATAGAAGGAAGACAAGGATGATATGCAAGTTAAATGTTGGACTTGAGTACAATTGTGAAACCTAATTCCTTTTTTTTAAAAATATGTTTTTGTTTAAGAGAATATCGTTTTTTAAAAAAAGCACTACTGGGATATGACGGCTTTAATATAAAAAAACATTTTTAATTTCTCCAAAAATCCATGGAAAGATAGGACTCTTTGAAATATGAGGCAGAAAAGAAAATGGTACGGGCAAAAGTTTGCAATTGATGTTCCTTGAATGAGCAACTGAAAATGAAATACTTCCGATTGTAAGGAAAATAGGGAGTGAAACATCAAATTGCGATTGAAAATTGTTATGCAAAAAACTAGATACGTTAAGAGAAAACAATAAACTGAGAGGGAACATGTTGTGATGCAAGAAAAATAGATCTAGCTATCAATAAATATAAAAAATAAAGCCATAGAGTTAAAGAGACACACGTGGGATATTTATTTGCCCTTTATATTCTTTAAAATAAACATATTTTTTGGAATAAGGGGCATGATAAAGGTACTTAATGGGTTGTTTTGATATAAAAAAACATATACATTATGTGCAATTTTCCGTCATTAATCAGAGTTTTAATTACAATACTATACAGTTTTAATATTAATTAAATCTTTATAGTATCAAATGTACTGCAATATTCGCTAGCAAAAATAAATTCTAGGTTGATTCCAGCACCATTAAAATCGTCACTTCATTCAGATAACAACAAAAATATTAGTGATTATCAACATATACTAAAAGATAGGGAGTATTGTCAAATCATTATTCCTAAGTATGATGCACTGTTCAATGACTCGCTGCATGAAGAAGACAAGCAGAAATGAATCATAACTGTCCACTGATAATGTCAACAAGAGGGTTAGGAGTTGGGACATTTGGACAGTTTTATTTTCATACTGATGTTACAGATTCTGGACACTTGCTAAAGCAAAATGCAACACTTTTTTGTCAATACAAAATTAATGAAATATGTTAATACTTACCACAATAAAACCTAGCACTGCCAACGCGACCAAGGCTTGAACTATCTCACAAAGACAAACCATCTCCAGAAGTTAGACAGCAGCCACTGACAGACCAGCAGTGAGAGAAGCTAGCTCACAGCTAGCTTATTCTCCTCTAACTGTGCTTTCTGTCTCAACGTCAGTACCCGGATTCCCTAGGATATATAAAAACATACAATCTACATTGGCTGTTACAACGATGGAAAGACTAAAAGACAACTCTTTCCACTAACTTCCAATCAAAACTGAACACAACACTAAAGCGGAAGTGAGAGTTTCTTCTCGACACATCATCAGTTTGAGGCAAGAGATCACCGAGTAGCTCTGTGGGAGCCTGCACCGCCGACACTGCGCTCTAGCGGCCAGAATGAAGAACTGCAACGACTCTATGATTAATTACAGTAATAAATATGGAATTTCAAACATGGTGAGTCATTTTTATCAGGGACTATAAACAAAAGCATATGTTTCATCTAAGAAAGAACCTTATGAAAAAAATATATCTGTTCTCACAATTAAGATAAGATAATCCTTTATTATTACCACAGTGGGGAAATGTCAGTACAGCAGAAGAGAGCAAGATGTCATACTGAGTGTAAAATATTAGGAACACAATTGAAATTAAAAAAAAAAAATGTATCAACAGGACACTATTACACACTATTTGCAGTTGTCATACAAAACAGGTATATACATACATTTTATTCATGGCTGCCTTTAAGGACACTCAAGGTCACCTTACAGATACAACAATAAAACAATGATAAGCATGACATAAGTAAAACATATGCAATAAAAAGCTAAAAATAATTAAAAGGTCAGTTCAAACATTAATTAGTTATCCGATTCAAGGTCAGTTGTCATACACATTTTTTTTAACAGATGAGAACATGACACAGACTAGATTAATGCCCAATTTGTCAATGGTAAATTGTATATATATTCTATCTTTGTAGGCACGAAACATTTTTGAACATTTTGAGAATCAACACATAAAATCAACAAAATAATGCATATTGAAATAAACCAAGAAGTAATGTAATGATTGCACAATTATTGTTTTTTGCCATCTAAATGAGGAGGAAAAAACCGCAGTGGGTGAGGGCGTTTGTTTTTTTCCTTCTATCGGCTCCCGTAGTCAAACCCACGTGGTCTATCAAAACAACATGGCGGCGGGTTTCAAGTAAGACTGATGAAGCTGTAGCTAAAACACAGATAATAATAATACATTTTTAGTTGTCAGCTATAATTTGTTCTATTAATTGCACCGGATTAAATCTCATAATGGTTTACTCATAGGAAAGCAAATAAATCGCTTCAAGATTATAACGTTAACGATAAGATATGTACACCAATGTATACATTATATTTAGCTAATATAAATGAAGAAGCACATTTATGTGTTTATTTGTCTGTAAACCAAAAATACTTCTCTCTTCTTCCTCTTTTGTAAACACTTACAGGACTGCTGAACCTCTGGAGTACCACAGGAGCTTTCTGGTCAGTGAACGCAACACGTGTCTCAACTCCCACATTAAGTCTGCAGCAATAGAAGCTTGTCCTGCTGAGTGACTGGGAATGTTGTCCTTTTTATCATTTTTCAGAAAGATAACTGTCGACCTGATGGAAGGGAGCTGTCAGAATTCAGAACCACAACACTGAACATAGGTGAGACACATAACTGATTCTTATATACCGAATGTAACTGTCTTGTCTCTGGGTTTCATAGGGTAATTTTCCTTGTTCAGGGTCCATATCCACCGCTGATGGTTCAGCCTTGGTGAAGGTTGGAAACACTACAGTCATCTGTGGGATCAAAGCGGTAAGGGATACATAACACTTGTTAAAAACTCTATTTAAGCAAATCTGGGCCAGTAAACAAATGTCTGCTGATCTTGTTTGCTCATCATAGGAGCTGGCAAACCCTACAGCGGAGGCTCCTGGGAAAGGTTACATCGGTACGCACAGTACAAAGGTTTAAGGCAAATTGTAGCGTGGATTCCCCACCATATTTGTAATTTTATGTGATTAAATGCATGTAAAATTCTCAAATAAGATAATAAGTCTTCAAATAAGATTATTTCTATTTACAATTATGTGGATGAATGTGCTGTTTGGTCAAAAAAGTGTGTGTGTGAAAATGTCCAAATTTACATTCCTTGTAACTTTCAGCCTGGGTGCTTCAACTTGAGTAGATATCAAACAGTAGTATATTTTCTTATAACTAAGTGCATGCCAGTTAAGTAAAAGTACCACTAATTCCACCTGACATTCTGTCATTTATTGAGTGAATATAATTTGATAGATAACGTAGGAACCACTCACTTGTCTAGAGCTCATTTTTTGCAATATATCTGACATCAGACACAGCTTGTGTCTAATGGATATGTCCTTTGAATGTAGAATGACATTATAAGTGCTGGTGTTGTATTAATATTAACATGATCCTTATTTATGGTTGCACACCAAGACTCACAAGAAAGCCTTACGATACACATGGTAAAATCAAATATTCAGTACCGGCAGTCTAGGAAAATAAACAACATATCTAAATGGTAGGATCAAATAAAGTAGTTAAGAATAAAATAACAGGTTTACAGGGAAATGGTCGTTATGAGTAGACTAGTTTCAAGAGGTGTGTTTTTTAGGTGGGATTTAAAGGAATGAAGAGAGTGGATGTGAGGGACTTCCAGAGGCGAGGGACAGCATGGCTGAATTCTCCGATCCTTGTGGTGGTCAGTTGGGCAGGAGGTGCAGTTAAAGCGATAGAGAAGTTCATAAATTACGTAGCGAGTGAAAGTTGTAAATGACGTTGCTGTGTATTATCAAAAATGACTGGAGTACTTTACATCCTTGAATAGTGCCCAACGTGGACCTGCCCCCGCTGTGTTCCTCTCGGTTTCGGCCAGGCCCGCCCGGAGAACAGGCACAGGCCGCAAGCCAGTTCATCGCCGACATAATTGAAAGGTGAGAATTTCTTTTTTGCTCCACATGTCTGGAACAAATTCCATAGAATTACAGGTCTGCTGCAACTCGTAGCCCTATTAAATCAAGACATTCTCTTTTATCAAATAATTGAATTAGTCTGTCCTTACACTACATTATTACCTTTATAATTTTTTCTTTTATTGTCTGTGTCATAATTTACTTCATTTATATTTATATGCTTTATATATTGTTTCATGTCATTTTGCTATAACATCTTAATAATTTTAATATTTTCTTATCCCGCAGGGTCTTAAAACATTTAAAAGTTGATTATCTGGTTTAGGGCCTAAAAATTCTAAATGGATATTTTATAGAATGTCTAAAACATATTTGGGAAGGTTTTAAATACGCGTCTAGATCTAGCCCTACATGGACTATGCTCTCCTAAATGCTTCCATTGTACCTATAAAGTATTTCTGGAGCGAACACACGGTATTTGTTTGCACACAATTCTATTAATAATTAGATGTACTTTTCAAGTAACTGGGGCTCCCATATATTCCTTCATATCCAACATATGTTTCAGGCAGTTTGGACATGTGATGTGTCTTAAATGTAACCTATAAAGGTGATAATCAGGTCTAGATTCAGTTTAACTGAAACTAGCAGAAACTCTGCTAGTATAAAATACGTTGACTTGTCCTCTTGATGAAATGTGTTATACAATATTACATTCCTTGCTTTAATTCCTGCCATTGCATTTACGCATTTGTGTGTTGGTCTCACAGCTCTGAAGTGATACAAGTGGAGGACTTGTGTATTGACAGAGGGAAGGTAAATCCAGATTTATACACAATCACTGGTCCTGTTGGATTGTTTGCTGTTCATACTGATCCTGATGGTGCTGATTCTGCCTGTAGCTCTGCTGGGTGCTATACTGCGACCTGATGTGTCTCGACTACGATGGAAACTTGCTGGATGCTTGTGTCATTGCCCTGCTGGCTGCCCTGAAGAGTAGTATGTATTGTAAAAGCAATAGTTAGAATTCACTATTTTTAAAATTAAAAAAGCATAATTTGTTAGTGCTTTATTGTTCCATGCTGCACACTCTTTCACAAGATCTTTGGCCTTAGCCACTAAGAGATGTTTTTTTAAGTCATTCTGCTGTAGTATATTTACTTCACCCTTCCCTTTTCCCACAGCACAACTTCCAGAGGTCACCATCAACACAGAGACATGTGCACCAGAGGTGAATTTAGAGAAGAGACGTGGACTGCATATTCACAAACATCCAGTCGGTGCCTCTTTTGTTGTATTTGATGAGTAAGTTACCGATGTTCATTGTGTGCAGCCAGGATAAAAACACAATTCTGAATTTGAAGTAAAACCGTCAATGTCTGTGCAGCTCCATTCTGATCGTAGACCCAACCGCAGAGGAGGAGGGTCTGTCAACCGCTCGGCTCACTGTGGTGACGGATGAGGAAGCTCGCCTCTGTGCGGTACACAAACCAGGTCAGTGGTCCCACTATATGTGTGAAGCCAATTTCTTATTGATGACACAAAGGCGAACTTACTAGGAGCTCCACATTGTGAAAATGAATGGGCTGGACAAGCATATATATCTTCCAAGTCTGAGTTGAAGAGCACAACGGTTGTTTTAATTTCTCTCATTGACCCAGTCTATCGCACTGTGATACTATCATAGTTTGTGTTCAGGAGTAAACTTAAGCTTTTACAGCCTTTAGTGGGCACTATTTAATTTTCTGATTAAGTAATGTTTTTTTTATTTTTTTTATTTAAGTTTACATGTATTCCCCAATTTAGATGGCATTAAACACATTGGCTGGACTCCTACTGTTGTTTTTTATCATCACAGCTTAATATTACAGATTAATTTGAAGGAAATCCCCCCTAAACTGACACCATACAACTTTCCTTTTGTTTTCCACTTGTGTCTTTAAACATTGTTATTTTCGATAACATTTTGCTTTGAGAGTGTTACAGCAGTTTATGATTTCACTGTGGAATGTACCCTATTATTGACCTCAAAAGAAATGTTAAAATCAGTGTTTTCTTCATGCATGTTGTCTTAACATGGCTTGTATTAAATGTGGTAATGCCCCCCTGTAGTGCTCCAAAGTCAATTCCTATAATCAGATGAATAGGGATGTGGTGTTACAATCCAAAGTCACCAAAACTAATCACAGAAGCTGTAAGAAAAGATAAACAAACAAACATTGATGCTTATAATCTCTCCTTCTGGTTAAGGTGGGACGTCACTGTCCGGAGAGAAGCTGCAGCAGTGTATCAGCAGAGCCACAACGCGACAGAGGGAGATCCAGAAACTTGTTGACCACGTCGTACACAGTGTGAAGAAAGCACAATGAAGAGCCCCAGACAAAGCTTTTTTTTTTTTTTTTATATCTAAAAGCTGTATTTTCCATTGTCAATATATATTCTTTTTTTTTTAATAACAATAAAACTGCTGACAAAGACTGCTTAAAAAAATTATATCTCAGTGTCCAGAAATGTCTCACAAGACTAAGCTCATGGCTCCTGAACTCATAACAAGGAAATGCCAAAATGTGCTGTACAAAAGCAGGTACACCGTCTTGCATGTTGATCTCGAGTCCTTCAGTTGAGCCCTGTGCCACGATGGCTACCAGAAGAAACACTTGGGACAGACAGAGGTAGAAAGCTGCCCCCAGGCACTACTCCAAGAACAGATTTAATTTTCACTTCTTATGGTTCTGTGATTTGGTGTTGGTCATATCAGCTCCAAGGGCATTTGACACCGAGGTCAACCAAGCAGAGGCAGGCTCATTTGGAATCCTATTAGAATGTGCATTCACGATCTTCTTGGTTCACGGGGGCAACCCCAGAGTCAGAGGTCTTCCTGAAGGAAGGGGCGGTGTGTGATTGTGAAAGTCTACTTCCTTATGTGTCTTTCTGGTTACATCTCATAAAATCAGATTCTTTAAGTGAATGGCTCACTGTTTTAAAAAACCCCTCCTCTATGGCAGACAAAGTTTTGATTCTCCAAAACCTGACAACCATAACATACAAATTTGTCATCTAGAAAAAGACACAGACAGGACAAATTGTTTTTTTCCGCAGTCTCCAAAGTGAGGCAGACAAAGCACAGTATGGATCATTCATGTTTTTGTGTAGCTGGGGAAGAGTTCCTTGGGTGATCTTCATCCGTCATGTCTTAGGGAGGGGCTGTGGCATGCTCCTCTTCCTCTTACTTCTTGGTTGGCTGGCGGTATGTGGCGGAGGTGTTCCCCCCTGTGGAGCTGCTGCCCCCATAGCCATTTGCTGCTGCTGCTGCATTTGGTGCTGCAAGAATCGCAACTGTCCAGTACAGGAGAAAGATGAAAAACCAAACATCAGGAGAGCGCGAGTGATAAAACAAGCAACACAACGCATGTCTTTGTCAACGGAGGTATGATTAAGCCCCTGCCGCGAAGTTTTAAACTTGAACAAGCATTAAAGCTTTCTCACTGAAACTGGAATCAAAGTTATGTTGCATCATAAAACACCTACAGGTGGCATGGGTTAGTGAAGCTGGACTGGAGACTGGTATGACACACGGGAGTGGAAACACAGAAAAGTGGTTAATGGGTTGCAGAGGGAAGGGGGAAGGAGATCTCGGGCAGGTTGGAGTTTCTGACGCAGGATACAGTCAAGCAGCACCAGTTGTGTTCTGGAGAAAATATTGGCTGTGTTCCTGACAACAGACATGCCGCTTAGCAACCGTGCTTTCTGCCTTTCTGCCTTGTGTAAGTCAAAGGTGTAAAAAGACGAACGGCTTAAGATTCATGCTTTCAGTGTAACAGCCTGACAGCTAATCTGTCATGACAAGATCAGCAACACTTCAACAGTATGTAGGCCATGACAAGATTTATGGTCCTGCTGCTAAATGCTTTGTGAGAACATGCCTCCCAGTTCAACACAATGTTAGTTGCTGCCATTGGAAGTGCCACAAGCTCTGGTGAGTGCGGGCTGCTGGAAGTACTGGTACTGCTGTGGTATTTGTCATACAACATATTAACCAAACATATAACACAATATGGTGTTGATGGTGTAGCTCTATAACAGAAGGAAAAGCGAACTCCACAAGGCTTTTGATTTTAATCAGACCAGTTGGTTATAGTTTAACCACAACTATTCATTAACAGTTAAAAAAAATAAAATATATATATATATATTTGTAGTTATTTCAAAGATATAAATTGATCGAAAGTTTGAGAAAAAAATATGTGACCTGAAGCTCTGCTTTAGTGTACCAGAATATAAAGCTGCCTGTGGTGAGTCTACATGTGTATATAGATGTTAAAGTTGCTGAATTACTTGGATCTGTGGCTGGTGCTGCTGCTGAAACCTTGGAGAAGGCAGCGGGGGCCCAGGCCCGTCCAGCCCACAGCCCAACTGGGACAGCACTAAGGGGGTAGGAGGGAGAGAGGGAGCCCCAGAGAATGTGATGGCAAGAGGGAGAGAAGCAGAAGACGGAATGGAGTAAAGTTGGAAGAGACAAAAGACACACACAGGTAAAAGTGAGGTGTTGTCAAGTGAGGTGTTTAGAAGGGAAGAATGGGAGAATTTTGGGTTTTAGTGGTGCATAACCATGGAAAGAGAAAGACAAGGAAGAGAAGTGAGGACAAAAAGGGGGAATATAGTTGTGCCAAGAGCATGGGCAAAATGTGCATGGACATATTTAGTGGATTATGTATGAATATGAATGGAGTGGAAATGTGTGAGTGAGCAGGACAGGTTGGGAATGACGGCAGCAAGATAGTGCATAAGGGGGAGAAATAAGGACAGGGGCACAAAAACAGGGGAAAAAATAAAAAAAGAGAGAATGTAGCAGAGAAGAAGGGGACGGTGAGTCTCTACTGTCAGTTGTTAATGGTCCAATGAGAGAAACAATGGCTAGCTAATATAAAAGAAATATTTGGTTACAGACCATGAGTCCTGATGTACAGACATTAATACAATGAATACATTAGTTAACTTAGTGCTAGTTAGTGGCATGGCGCCAGTTGGTTTTGCACAGGTTATGGGACTGAACGAAGGAAATGTTTTAGAGACGTGTGTGGCCGTTGCGCGCATGTGTGTGTATGTGGGCGTGTGGTTCACACCTGCTGCCTGTGGAGACATGAAGCCTCCAACTCCCAGGTTGATGACGGCTGTCTGCTGGTTTGCCAAACTTTGATCAGACCCCTGGTCACCCTTAAAGAATCACAGGTAACAAAAAACTCTGAGGTCAGGACAAACCTTTGCCAGCCACACCTATTCATAGCCAGGAATGAATCTTTCAACCACAGAGACAATGTGGACTGTACACTTTCATAAACACTTCTCAAATAAAAGTTAATGTCTTTGACCGAGCAGAGTTATTTCTCCTTTAGAGATACTTCAAAAAAATACCAATTTATAGCAAGTGAGTAAAAGCTTACCATCAATCCTGCTCCAATTTGAACAAGCACATAAAAGTTTCCCCTTTTTTCGTGTGTTTAAAGGTTCTTATTTATTCAGGAGACCAAGCACTTGCTTATCCACTCTTTAAGTGCACTGCTTTCTTTTGGGACCGAATAATGATACTGTTGAAACATTGTTCAAAAGAAAATAGAACCATAGTTGCAGGAAGAAAATCAGAGGTAAAAATAAAGAAGGACCATCAAAGCCTTTGTAACAGTACCGATTCTGACTATTAAAGGTTGATTCCAAAACAACTGGACTTCTTTTTATAGTTGAAGATGTTCTTCATTTCATCCAAGAGTCTCACTCAGTACCGATTTAGACATTTCTCGTCAGAGGGTTCAGTCATTGGGTCATTCTGAGTTGTTTTGGCGGTGGTTGCGGTATTTTCTTGAAAATGTCAATATCCCCTCAACACAGCTAGTTTCGGGGCTTTTCTTTCAATATTGCTTCTCGCAGACTAGTTCACAGTAATTCTTGCATGATGAGGAATGTCTTGACAGCTGTCATGAAGTCATTCCACAGATGTTCCATCGCGACTCAAGTCTGGGCTTGGAGTGGGTCAGAAATGGGAGAAATCTCTGTCGAGCGTCATTTTTGCCGGATCATACATGCTTGGCCCTACCCTTTAGAGGAGCTCCACACTTTTGGACCAAACCGTCATATAATCCTACTTTATGAAGATGGTGTGACTTGCATACAGTCGGCCATAACTTAAATATCAGCTGCGGGTATTTATAGTCTTAGAATATGAATATTTTTTATTTGTCTTTCCCCGTCTTCTTGAATATCTGTGTATGTGTGATTCTTACCGTCTCCCCCTGCTGTTGAGGGCTGGAGGTGGCTGACCGACTCTGCTGTGGGGAGAACTGAGACAGCTGCTGCTGCTGTAGAGAGTTAAAGATGAGAGGACCAGTGGGGATCTGGAGATGAGAATCACAAACCACGACCAAACACACAACAAAGAAACATTAGGCAGGGAAGTGACAGAAAGAGAGACGAGGATCGGGTGTGGAGATGGACAGGGGACAGGAAAATGGAAAGGAATGACGCACAAAGGGACAAGAGCAAAGGAAAATAGGAGAATTAATAATGTAATACATCAATACCCTTACACAGTCAGAATGTGGACGAACTTCATAATGGTTGGCCGGCTGGTGCGTAACTAAATGCCACATGCAGTGAAGTTCAGGAATAAGGAGTGAGAGGAAACCGAGTTGTGACTTGATTGACACAGAGATAATCGCTATTCCAGGTGTGGTTACAGGACAAGTTGCCATGTCAAACAAATACCAAGGGAATGCGATAACAGACTGACTTGTCTGACAAAGTTATACCTGCAGGAGGTTCAGTGGTCTCAACCCAGCACTGCTGTTTAAGCCAAACGGACTACCTGTAACAAAAATCAGAGTTAAATTTAGCAGACATGATCTACAGGAATGCATTAGATCAGATGGACTTGAATAGACATTATGAAAACTGCACTCTTACTATCTTTTGTAAATCTCTCATCTTTCTGATTGCTATTACAACTTTATTTCCTTTTTTTTAATGTCTTTTTCCAGCTGGTCCATGACGGTGGAGATCTATGTGAATAGCTTCTTCCAAAGTCTTCTTTCAATTCTTCCCTTTATGTAATATATTTGTGGAAGCGATTTATCCTTGGAGAGTTTGGGCTGGGTCTGACAGATTTTGCTAATAAAGGCCGGTATTCTTCAGATAAACTGTATATCATACAGAGCTTGAAACATTAGGTCACTCTTGACTCTCAGAGCAGCCAATGTGTGTTCAACCCTCTAAAAAATGTAACTGAGCAGTACATCAAATCCTCAATTCTTACGTAAGCAGATGTGGTACTGAAGCTCTTACCAGTCTGTGCTGCTGACTGCATGGTGGGCATCAGCCCTCCAGGTGGCAGAATTCCACTTAGGTTAAGGCCTGGACCCAGCATTGGATTGGAGCCGCTCATTAACGTCTGAGGACTGCTAAACAAACAGTAAAGGATGGCGATGAAAAGAGACGGAGACCAGCAAGTGAAGGTGTGGCATCAGAAACGGTTAATTCTCTTACCACACAGAGCTGACCACATTGATGAAATTGAGTCCTGCTGGGTTGGCCATACCCTGCGACGAGGTGGTACCGGTGGTGATGGATGTACCCATGGTGGGTAGAGGAATGGTCATTACAGGGAGGGGCTGGCTTAACGCCAGTTGCTGCTGAGCGAAGGGCGTGAGGAGGGTGGGCTGCGACTGGGTCGGTACCATGGGAGTGTCTGAAGGGGCAGGGGTCACCGAGAGTGGGGCTGAGAGGGAGTCTGCAGGGTGCGGAGTAGAGCAAGGCGTGTTGGTGGGAGTGGGTGTGGATGGCTTGGGAGTCCCTGACCCTGAAATGGAAAAGTGGGTCAAAACATACAAATCAAAAGGTGATAGTCAGAAGGTTTTGTGAGGACAAGCTTAACATACCAAAATAATACAAACAGCTTTAAGAGGTGATTTCTTTGCTATTTGACTAAACGGACAGCGTTAAATCAAGAGGATGAAGCTCTTTTCATGTGAAAACTTCAGCACCTTTTCTGACTATCTGTATAGCAGCTGTTTTAGTCATACAAGTCTACAGGGAAAGTAAACCTGTTTTGATTTAATATTCCATGTGTTTCGCAACTTTCAGGCCCATCCCTGTAGTGTTATTTATTTTGCGCTCATCCCCTTTTCTTACGAACTGGAACATATTCCATAATTTTCATTAAGACACTGAAAACATATTGGCTCTAGAGGAACTGACGTAAAATGTTCCGGTGCAACTCATTTTCTTTTTCAAACCCATGACTGATGATAACCCAAACAGTTAGTCAGAGCCAGTTGTACTCACTCTGTGTGGAGCCCATAGGGGAGAGAGAAGCAGGCGACAACAGGCCCACCTGACCCAGCTCCATAGAGTGCTTCCTGTTCAGAGGTTGGCTTTTGGCAGGAGGTGTTGTAGGACACTTGAGTAGACCACTGGTAGTTTGTGAACTATATGGATTACCTGGAATAAAAAGAGGTCCAAAATAATTAGTGTCCTTTTTCTTTATCATTAACCAGGAGAGCTGAATAGATGTGGTTCAACCCTGGATAGTGGACACAGGCTGTATAACAGGAGTGGATGTAGGCTGAGTGTCTGAAAAGTAATGCCCCTATCAATGTGCTTTAATCCTGCTTTCTTCCCAAAGACCAACAGAGGGCGACTACAGTGGGGTATTTCAGGAAGCAGGTAAAGTAGAAACTCTGAGCTGGTTAAGCCTGAGATGAAGGAAACTCTGGGTTTTCCTTTCAAGAAAGCGGGATAAGTTAAGGTCAGTGTCAGTTACAGCAGAAACTTATTCTGTGAACCTGTAGATATATTAACTCTAGCAGCAATTCCCACCCACTGCAGTTTTTCTCTCCTTCTCTGATGGAGCCGCATTTCTCTTATTCTTTCTAAATATCTGCCTGTGAACTAATTAAAACTTCTTTTTTTAAATGGCATGAAGATTTGGGACCGTAGCATCTCATTGGTTTGCTTGGTGAAGCAAAGTATCTGCGCTCTATTAATGATAGCTTCTGACCGTCCTCGTGCACGATTTTAACTCAGAGTTAATCAACTCGAATTGATTGTACGAACTCAGATCAGCGGTTCTGAAACCAGAAATCCAGAGTATCTCAGCTAAGGCTTTGTCAAGGCTGAGCCCAGTC
This sequence comes from Lophius americanus, assembly GCA_037951165.1. NCBI lineage: Eukaryota > Metazoa > Chordata > Actinopteri > Lophiiformes > Lophiidae > Lophius > Lophius americanus. Next base: position 994,768 of record JBBDHG010000061.1, read on the forward strand.
ACTAACTCAGAGTTTGTGAAGCCTGCTTCTTGTTCTTCTTCTTCTTCATGGGGCCAATTACTGGTTTTAAAGCTTCATCAACACAGTGGGAGGCACACCGATATAAATGATAATATTAATAATGACAAAAGTATTATATACCATGGTTACTATGTCACTGCAAGTTGCTATGGCAGCGTGCCATTGATTTCTGAGCCCAATCCTTCTTCTCATATTATGATCATTTCTGGTTCCAAATAGCAAAAAAGAAAAGCAACTCCGATGCAAAATCAAGACTTCAAAACCTTTGTTCAATATCTACTGGATGACATCAGAATTGCTACATTCACTTCAACTAACATTATCGAAGCTAGAAACACAGTGTTTAACATGCCAATATCATTCTCTACAATTTCCAGAGTTCGTTTCAACATCAGCTTCATTAAATATAATGTGTTACTTGATCTTTTCATTTTTTTTCTGGGCTCAGAATTGGTTGCCAAAGAAGGCAACAGAGAGATTTGTTCTCCACAAATTGCACTAGTTACCCTATTTCTCCTCTGTCTGTGATCATTTTCTACAAAACTGCTCTGAGGAATCATGTATGGCAACAACATGGTCACACTTGATATTTGTAAGGGGTACCTGAGGAGCTGCTGCCTAATCCTGAAGGCAGTTTGATGGGAGGGGGCCGGTGCTTGACCCCTTTTCCCAAAACAGACGTCTGGACAATTGGAGAAATACCTTCACCCTGCAGGTGACATGCAAAAGCAGTTTCTTTACCATGACATTTAAAAATTAGTGATACAAAGCTTATTTTCTACTCAATACTGACTGTAAACAACGACACAGTTGATCTTTAACTCAAAGTTGGTAGGCTTAAAATACTTGAATAGTATAAATATCAAAACGATTATAATTTTAATAATCCCATTAAATATATACAAAAAAACTTTTCATTGTCTTTTAGAATATTCTTGACCCTTTTCTGCATCTGCAAGGTGAGGAAGCACCTACCTCTTCTTTGCTGGGGGAAGGAGGCCCATGTGCCACAGTACCAGAGTTGTGGGACATCTTGACCTGACACTTCACGTCTCTCTCATACACTCCTTTGTATTGCGTAAGAAACCTGTCAAACAGACACAAAACAGAATTTGCACCAGACTCTCCAAGAGCGTGAAAACTAATACCAATTCACCGGTCCGACTTCTTAATAAAAACAAATAATGCAACTCACCGGTCTGCATCTATCTTTGAACCTATTAGGAAGCTGTAAATGAGACAAAAGAGTGAATTCAGAGTGGTATTTCAAATTCAGCTTGTGATATAGAACTTGTACATGAATGGTTCTTACGGGGGGTGTATGAGCTTCAAGTCTGTGCTGTCTTCCTCAGTGTTTTGTTCTTTAGCACAGTAGATCTTCCCGTACACTAGCGGGTCTCCCATTGACTGGAAGATAGAGACTTTGGTCCTCTGGGCTTGGCCCCCCACCTCACACTCAAATGTGTAATCGTCTACAACTTCCTGTTTAGACAAAGTAGACAACGACAGCCAAATGAAATACGTTTTTTTGAGAAGCAACATTAAAATCAGTGGTGTTTTTGCCAGAGTGCTAAACAAGCTTATGAGTTAACACATATCAGCGCCCCTAACTGACAGACTTAATATGCAAATACAATGTGTGTTCATAACTTTGTATGTGCTAAATATATGAAAATGCATTACTTTTTATATTCATAGAATAAATGTATATACTGGCAAATCATTTTTACCTCATTTGATTGAATGTTTTTTATAAGCACTTTCAGACAATGCATACATACTCTTGCAGAGGCCATTGTCTACTCTTGTATGAAAAAAAAAATCTTTATGTACATCTGAACATCTGTAAGTATATCCACTACAGGTTTAGATTAGTTATCTTAGATTGTGTCTGTCATCCAAATCTGGATATTTGCATAATTATTCAAGTTGTATTTTTCTTCAATGGGTTTGTTTTTCCTTCCTGCATTCTGATCTGACACAAACATCTAATTAGCTCCTCTATGGCTCTACGCCCAACCCTCAACAATATTTCACTGAAATCTGTCAACTTTTAGAGATATCTTGTCCACAAACAAACAACCAGACAAGTTTGGTCATAGTGTCTCACGCCAATTCCTTTAGTGGACATAAAAATTAACATCAGATCCTGACTGATACTGTAAACATACCAGGAGGATTAAATCTTCAATGAAGTTAAGCTGCTGCGCCTCAAGTACATCATCTCCCATGTGTCTGCATAATCTTGTTATCATTGTGACGTGCCAGGGTCGTCTGTGTGTGTGTCAGCCTTTTAGAAATAGGCTTGTGTCCCCGAGCCTATAACATTGCAGCGGGTGTGAGGTCGGAGAATAGGATAAAAAAAGGCAGTAATAAGGTTACATCACTCTCTCCGTCCCTCTACTCTGCTCAGTCTGTGCCACTAATGTAAAAGGAGCTTCAGATTTGGGTGGTTTTTAAGATCATGCACTGAACCAAAAATGTGGTATATTCCTGCAAAATGTTCGGGAGATGTCCCAATATTTATTTTTGTTTTAGAATAAAAAAAACCTCTTTCCTCTCTGATTCAGTGTTTCGCTGTTATTAACGCCACATCCTGATTGAAAACATACCCTTCACGGCACAGGTAATTATTACTTGTGTATATGCTATACATGTGTTCAATACGAAGTGTCTTACAAACTCATTGAAAGATTAATTACCTTGATTACTGAAACACACACACAAGAGAAAATTTACTTCTTATTCTGTGAAATACAACAGTACTATACTTAAAACAGAGGAATTGGATTTTTTCTCCCTCGAGATTTTCTTTGAGAAGTTAAAAAGTATTTTTTTTTCATGAATAGAGTTTTATTTCCTTAAGTGAAGACACTGTCTGACTATACCGCTTTTGATTCCCATGATTAGAGAAATAATTAATTTTCAAGCAAATCAACCACGATGGGAAAAGTATTGTCGACATATACGCCATGAATATATTTAACATAATCAAATATTCAAAAAAATGTTTGAGGGCCTTGGGAGAAAAGGCAGAGGAGGAAGACAAAAGAAAGGTGTTGGTGAAATGCAGCTCCAAAGGGACAGTTGAACTGTTGTTTAATGTGTAGTCAGAAATGTTTAATGTTTGGTTTAGCGTCTGGCCTTTTCTCTTGACCTCGTCTGTGTATAGCATCAACTGTTTTATAGCCCAGAGACCAGAATATATTACCTTTCGTCTCACTGACTTTCACCGGGGATGAAGTATGTTGGAAATATTTGACAGAGTGCCCAGCACCATTTACGGACAGAGAAACCCTGATGTGGTCTATCTGCAGTCCAGGGTGTTTTTTTCTTCTTCCCAGAATAGCAAATCCATGTGTAAGATTCAGAAATGTTCCACATTTGCTGCAGTTTCGTGGTTAATCAAAAATCAATCTGTTTATGGCTGTTCCTCTATTTGGAAGATATATTTTCCGAGTTCCAAAACCTAGACGCCATGTGGTAATTTTGTCCAGGTCTGAATGGAGTCTAGTCATGTGACTTGAGCCCCCGTACCTCTACTGTATCCTCGGTGAGTTTTAATCGTCCTGTCACACTTACCTCAGCGGGCCATATTACAGTAGTTGGCTGAGAGTCCTCCAACTGCAGAGATCTCTCAACTACGGCATACTTTTCCACCTAGAGCGATACAAACATATCCATTAGGTGTGTAATACCCGACTTTATAAATTCCACAAGTATGAATGGAGTGGATCTCAAGTGGTGTTGGCTAAAGTGTGTAAATAATATGTTATAGAGAATCAATGAGATACTTACATCAATTTCCTTTGGTACAGTAAGTTGGCAATTGCTTTGCTTCCACATGTCTACACACTGGATGTGATGACAGCAGAAAGGCAGAGACGAGGGAAGCAAAAAAAAAAAAAGTTTCAGTGAAGAGGCAACTTTAAAGATCATCAATAATCGTAAAAAAAACATTTTAAATCGCCATGTTATTTTTTAATGATCAATTGCCAAAATCTGGTTACAGGGTTACAGTGCAGAGGCACACAAACAAACAGAGCAGTTGGCCATGTGAACCGTGTATGCTCGTGGGATGACAGACAGTAATGGATGGAGGAGCAAAGGAGCTTAAAAACCACTCCAGCATCATTTCAGTTACAACTACGTGAGCATTTTGGTTTCCAAGTACAAAATATTGATGATGGGTTGTGAAGAAATCTGCGCCAAAATGTGCCATGAGACAATCAAAATACACGCACACATTAAGCGACATCACAAGGGTGGGTTAGAACCAGGAACTAAGATATAACAACTTTTCACTGTAACATTTAAGCAGATTCAGAGGGTACTAAAGCTGCTCCCGTCATCTGGTGCTGTTAAATAGAGGAGTAATGGCTGAGTAGAAGCTAGAGAGACCCAATAATAATACCACAGTCATCATAGATAATGCCTATTAAGTGACAGAAGCATGAAAGATAGCGAGATAATAAGGTCTCATCTTTTGGAAAGTTCTCCGAATGATGAGATTTGTGTTGCAATGCACCTTTAATTGATCTTTGTCAAATTTTGCAAATGTTGATTACTTACATTTCCGATCTTTGAGATCTTCAGGTCTATGACAGGAGCGGGCTTCCTCTCTTTCCTCCTCTGCAGATAGTCATAGAGTCGTAGCTGTGGGGGTATGGGTAGATGGGACAGCTCTTGTTGCCTGTTCAGTGCAGCCCGAGAGTGCCGTTTGAAACACCTATGGTATAAATAAACAAGAAGTATGCAAGTGGTTTCGCACCTTTCACCAACTTTTTCTCTTCACAGTCACAGAGTTTTAATTTCCACGTCTTCTATTTAATATAGAAAACCTTTCATGAGTGAAGATTGTTTCCAGTACCTTTTCATGGAACGAGTATTCATTTTCTGTTTATTGTAGAGCAGACGGTTAGCTGTGCAGGTGACAGAAATGGAGGGGTCCAGACACAGTGGTTCAGCTGTGGCCAAAATCAACTGACTCTCCAGCTGCAATTTGTCCTCCTGGGGCAGAGAAACACACATGCCATGAAAATGTATGTTGTGCTCAGTGAGGCCAGAAGAGCTCAAGACTCAAAGGAAAGATCAACCTCTAATATGGTAATTGTTAACATGGTATATTGTAAATGCTTAAATTGCAATCTCTGTTTCTGTAGAGTGTATCAATAGATCGGTCAAATGCTCTGAGTTAGATTTTAAGAGAAAATAGATAAATTAAAGGGGCAAAGAAACAGTTAGATGAGAGTAGATGAAAGATGATAAACAGAATAGATGAGGCAGGAGCTGTTCTAGTGCAGGAAACTGAGATAGTAACTATAACACTTTACCTGTGTCCACTTGTGGTGATCACTGGTCATGGCATGAACATCACAGATCAGAGTCTGCAAGGAATAACAACAACCATTTTGGGTCAAAGGTCATGATAGCTCAAATAGGATTGTAATATTTGTATTTGCCAATTTGCGAGACTTTTTCCACATATTCGATTGGTTTACCTGCATGGTTGGCCGCAGCAGGGTGTGTCGGCTCTGATAAGTGGGCATCTTGGTATTACAAGACTGCCTGTAGTCTCTCACCTCTACTATTACGCAGCCACAGTGGAAGATATTCACCTGTGACGCATTGCACATGTAAACCAACAAATTATGCAAAGATTAATTAGCAAGCAGTGCTGTTAGGTCTATAGTATTAAGATAGACGAATCCTGAACTCTCTAAATCAGCCGTAGCATCAAAACAATATGCCTCATATTGTGTCGACCACCATTTTGCCAAAAAGCATCTCCGTGTGCTCTGACATCTTTCTACCAAGGCGGGGAAGAGCATTTTCAGCAATTTGTGCAACAGTACCCTTTCTGTGGGATTGAAAATCATCTATAAAACAACATATATATCTATATATATATATGTATATATATATATACATATATATATATATATATATATATATATATATATATATTGTTGTGTATATTGTTTTTCTTATTTCTTATTGGTACTCTCTCTTCCACTCTAAGAGTTTCTTTAACGAGAATCTGTAGCGAACGAATTTCCTCTGGGATCAATAAAGTATTTCTGATTCTTAAAATCAGCTCTTTTGGAAATGGTATAACCCAGTGGTCTAGCTTTCTAATGTTACCCTTCACGTCAACATCTAGCAGAAAATGTTCACCTAATATGTTCCACACATAAACAGCTGCCAATATAAGAAGATTTTAATATGACTTAACCTGTCAGAGGTTGTAATGTTATACCATATGAATGCACTTGGAACATAAATATGTAATATTTCTGTAACATGTATATCTATATCTTCCAACTAAATAATTTAAAAGTTATATATACAGTTGATACACCAGAAAAATATTCAAAATTTACTTTACGCTCATAAATACATGAGTATATTTATATATATACCTGTGATTTCTCCAACAGATCCACCAGAATAGGAGGCAACTCTTCGGCATCGAGATACTCCAGTAGTTCTCCTTCTTCGTACGGCAGACGGATGGTTTCAGAATCTAGAAAGTAAGACGAGCATAAATGCTCTAGATGAGATGACTGTGATGCTCACACCGAAAAACAACTGTGTGTTATTTGCTTAATTGTCTTCCTACCAGATCCATTTTTGCCCCTGAGCATTAAAGAGTAGCCTTCATTCCCAGGGTACAAGTTGACCACTAGACATGATACAGACTCCTGAGACACCAGCTTTTCTAGTAGATTCACATTTCTCCTCAAATTCTTCAGAAAGACAACAAACAAAAACAAATTCTCAATTTCAGCAATACAAAACTACTATGGCATTTCAGTATGAGAAAGGTATTGTTTTCCAAACAGCAAAGAAGGAGTTTCACGGCTTATATGGTTTGCTTCTAAAATTATATAAACAAAATATATTTGCCAATGTACATATTTGGCTGACTTTCTTAATATAGTAGCAAACTATTAAATAGAAGATGTGTTGTATCACCCTAGTGAATGTGGACAAATGCTTTCAGACCATTTTAATTTCTAGTTGCAATGAATACACAACAAGCAAAACAGGCCCTTGGATAGATGATCAGTTCAGAACCACTCAATATCAACACATTCTGTAAAAACATCTTGAGAGAAACTTGCTTCTCTTGATTTAACACTTTCATGCAATGAACAGATGGAAACCATTATTAATGCAGTTTCATATCCCAGGAATCTCATCGTTCCCAGTATTAGCCAAATGTTTGGAATGATAGACATTTAACACGATACGATAATTACCTAGTCATAACTGGGTGTCAAGATGCATAACACAAACCTTCAACTCTGGCTCTTTCTCACACTCTTCCATGTACAGCTCATAGAGCTTCTGATATAAACTTTTCCTGCCGCTGGATGACACTCGTCTTTTGGCTGGTCGCTGTCGAGCACTTTCAACAATGTACTGAAGAACAGATGAAACACAGCATTAGTGAATGATTGGATAGATTGTACCTGACTTACATGTAGGCATGTAATGGATGCACATGAACATGTGAGAGTTGTTTATACACACTGACCAACCATAATATTAAAACCATCTGTTTAACATTGTTTAGGGCCATTTTTTTGCAACCAGAATAGTTCTGTGATGATGATGAACGTGGGCAGGCCATTACTTCCCGCACCCATAAAACGCGCGTAATTGATCCTTAGGCACCCATAACCCAAGTCTGGGACACTGGTTGTCCTTCCTGATACCGCTTTGGTATGTACTAACTACTGCAGACTCTGCTTTTTATCAGATTCTCTCACCCAGTCATCTAGCAATCACAATTTGACCCTTGTCAAAGTCATTCAATCCTTACTATTCCCCACTTTTCCTGCTTCAAAGGATTCAGGTTTGAGGACTAAATGCAGTCTAGCTGCCTAATATGTCACGACCACTAATAGTTGCATTGTAACAAGATAATTAACGTTATTTTGAATTTACCAATCAATGTTAATAATATTAGGGTTAATCAGTGTATTACTGTTTCTACAAAGACAAATGATTGAAATAACATCTTATACCTCGGCTCGATCCAATGCATATTCCAAAACTTGTTGCTTTGGGGAATAAGAGTAAAATAAAACAGATCAACCACAACTGAAACCAAAGCACCCAAAGTCAGTGAATAGAACAAACTGAACAAGTCCTGAAGAAGATGTCTGGTTGGTTACTTGATCTTATTTAAGACCCCCCTCTCTATGTCCGCCGGGTGTGCAGAAAAACAACTGTTAAAGGTACTTACCATTGTGGTCCAGCTGCAAGGCCAGGAGACGATGCTGTCCTTTCTGCCCCACACTGTCACCTTCCTAGAGTGACCATTCAAACCCTACACACCAACACAGACGACGTGTTGAACGCAGCAGACGAATGCAGATAATAAATAAATTAAAACAAAGACTCGGTGTGTCATGTTATTGAAATTGTTCCAAACTGATGGCTGACACTCAATCTGGACTACACAAGCAGAGAGGGAGATTGGCGAGCGGCAGTTGCATCTAAGTTGCTTCAAAAATGACATAATTAAAAAAATACGGTTAAATAAACGAAGTCATATCGTAGCTCGGGGCTGACCAAACACACATCTTAGGGTAGAGATTCGCGGTCACCGTGAGCCCAGTCAGGATAGTGGTTCAACAGCAACAAGCTCGTTGATACCTGATCGATGAGGCTAACATGGCTAACATTAGCATGCTAGCCCGTTCCTGCTGGGCAAGCTGAAGTTACAAGCTACCCAGAAGATTTAACTTCACCAGAAACGCAAACCCACCAAGCGACATTAATCTCAACCAATCGGATGGACTTGCCTTCTATATTTCATCGTGGCCCACTGTAGCTTCAACCAGAGAAAGCGAAATGAAATTGAAATAGCACTGTCTTCATTGAAAAAAAGTCGGGGCAGCCGCCATTTTCTTCCAGTGTGACAACAACAGCTAAACTTCCGGTTTGGACAGCGGTGGGCGGAGCCTCGCTGAGCGTACAACCTTACAACTGATGCTTGGTACTCTGAAAAATGGCTCAAGTAATAATAATAATAATACATTTAATTTATAATGTCTCCTTATCCACATGTTGGCTTTTCTCGGGGGAAGTTACACATTTTTATTTGTAGGGAAATGCATTTAAACTGAATTAATTCTTCTTAAGAAAACAGCAAGATGTACTTTTTAAGGCATAAAAAGTGAGAGTATTTTATGTTCTCCTTGCTTAATAAGAAACAAACAACAAGGTAAGTACATCACATCAAACAGCATTACATTGATTATTTCTCGATTAATGATAATTTGCAGAAAACTGCAGTATGAAGATTAAAATGTATCGTGTGTCAATTGAGTTTTCGGAGGTTGGACATGGACACTATATTATTTGTGTGTTTCTCTGCTAAAAATCTAAACAAGTTGTCAATGGATTTCAATACAAATTTAATTAATCATGTATTTGGGCAAAGGAAGGGTTTTTTAAATTTTGTGGCAGGTGCTTTTACAGTAGCAGATTCTGGATCACTTTTTCCTTCCTATTCAGTATTCTGGGATTCAGTCTTTTTGTTTACATTTTCACCATATCTTGAAACATAACATTAGTCCTATCAAAAATCTAAATTCCTAGGCAAAGAAAACTCACAACTTTCCATTAAAGAATATATTTGGAAAAAGAAAAAAATGTTTGGGGTCACAGTACGGTAGGGGAGATATCTATATAGGGGAGACGGGCTACCTTTAGCTAAGGTTAAGCAAATTCACAGTTATTCAAATTAAATTCTTTTATCTGCAAAAGATAAGACATTATAGCTTGATAAAAAATAGATTTTGTTGTCTGATAGTATTTTTGTCAATAACTCAACTAGTAATTAGAAGTAAAATGCACAATTTAGAAATGCTACGTGTATGTTTTCAGGAGTCAAGGAACTAGGGAGTTATTAATTATTTAACACAATCTATGTAAAACAGCAACATCATTGTTATATCACATAGTGTGTGTTACACCAAGAGTGCAATAATACAGATACATGACAGTATGATAAAAGTTGGTTATGGATAATGATATTGGCATAGATATATGCTCTCTAAGTTTTTTTTCTCATTTGTTTTGAAATTGTTACAAGTTGTTTGGGAATGTGCACTGGTACAAAAGAGTAGTTCACACCAAACAAAAAATAAAAAATATCTAAGCTTTAACAGGTGAACGTTTTTACAGTATAGCCCCTGATCATTGACTTTGCAGGCATTGTAAGAAAGGTACAAAAAAATTAATTCCTTTTTCATAATCAAGTTAATAGATTGAAATAATCATAATATTGATTTGAATGCATCCGGTTTGGAAATCAGTTTCACGTTCCAACTATTTCAGTATCTATTTATAATGTAACACAGGTTTAACAACATCTTCTGTGATGCTTGTTTTGCTCTACGTATTTGGCCATACATAGACCGTAAAGGAAATGAATCAACATTATAGCCCATCAGAATAGGAATTCAGATTAATATGGACTGTTTGAGAATATTAATGAGTCACATTTAATTTGAAGAGTTAAATCACGAGGATTGAAGACTTTTTCGGGGATATGTCCTTGCTGACAGGGATGACAGCGTAGGTCTAGTTTTATAAGTGTAGTCATCCTTCTTGTACAGTTATGGTGATATGTGTATATGGTGTATATGGTGATACATACTCTCCATCTCCTTAAACACATTATTTAAATATAGTTTATTGGTCATAACACACAATAAATAAAGTTAAATATGAATGTGATCATTCATTTTTCTCTGAAAAATGCTTTAGATAATATCTATACTGTGAATTTTTTGGCCATCACAATATTCTAGTGAAAATCTGATATCACAGCAGGCCTTAATCCTTAATCCACTGGTGTGTTAGAAAACCAAACGGGTGATTTGCATACACAGCTCACAGCATCAGAATGTTCACATATTGCATATGTACACAGCAGAGTACAGAATGATTCAGATTTGTTTCCGTTATTCTGGTATTTCATATAGTCAATTTGTTTCCAACATGGTTATTACATTTTTCTTGGAAATATGATTTTTCTGTGTACTTGAGCTTTGATTTATAACTTCATTAATTTCAAAGTAAAGAAAAAAAATCCTACACATAGAGGTCACAAGCCAGTGTAGTTCTAGTGATAAGCCCGGATAGATGGGGAGGGTTCTGTCAGCAAAGGCATTGGATTTAAAGCCTATGTCAAATCAGAATGCGTAACGAGAGGATCCACTGTGACGACCCTTAAAGGGAACAGCCGAATGAAATAGAATTCAAATAATAAGTGAATGGCTAAATGGACTTCTGACCCTCAATCAAAATGATCAAGTCAGCGGTAGCTTTAATATTATATACTGATAAAATCCGTGGCGATTGTATCGGCTGCATAAACAATTCAGATATTGCAATTAAACAACCAAAACAAGATCTTCATTTTAATTAGACCCAATATGTCTAATCAAAAAAATAATACAAAAAAATCCATAGGTGGATTCCAGTAATAGTATCTTCTGCCATAAAATGTTGTTGTTATGATAAGGAGGAGGAAACAAAGTGACTGTGCAGAGATTGGTTGAAATCCCTTAATTGTACAGTAGGGGGAACAGCAGGATTGCAGATTCATTAGGCTCCATGCCACCGCTGACCAGTCCAACAACAGTCTGGTGGACTGTTTTAAATTTCCATTTGCAAATATAAAGGTGATTAAAATGTAAGCATCTTATTTGTACAACACATTTACAGCAGCTTCAACATTATATAACATCATCATCATTATGCGTCATATTAGAATTAATTATATTTCTCTTACCTATAAATAGTATATTAATTATATGTTACTTTTCCATACATCATTTTCCATGGAAGTAAGGATTAAATATCCAGGAAGCAGGGAATGACTCATGTCTGGATTACATAAAAGTCAGGATACAACCCTGACCGCTTTTCCCATAGCCCGTGTTTTTGTATGTCACAGAAAAGTACGGCCCACTTCAAACGCTTCAGAATATTACACTAGGCCATGTGCTCCGATTTCCTTTTGTCTTCTGAGGCACCCAGCATTACGATAACGGACCGTTGCTATAGATAGAAATGGATAAAACGGTTCCAATGTGAAAAATAAGTAGATCTCAGTCACGTTGTGCAAAATCATGGGGGCTATGGGGGAGCTTAACCAGTTATGAAAGTCGTCACTGGTAACATTCTTTTTGAAGATGTACATATTAAAAATGGAGGATTCCAGTGAAAAGTTACATAAATGTACTGTAGACGTTATTTGTTACAGAAACTTCCAGAATTTTCATTTTTCTCTGCTGCTTGTCACTTGGAAAGTATTCATTCAACAGCAAGATCTCTACAGTATAAGTAGTCCCTTTATGAGGAAGCGGGTGGGGCTCAGAAGTTAGGATCAGTCCTCACCTCACACACCCAAACACGCAAACGCACACGCACACACACACACACACACGCACACATACACACACACACACGCACACACACACACACACACACACACACACACACACACACACACACACACACACACACGCACGCACGCAACATCACTGGTTTCAATTTTGAGACTTAGTCACAGCACCACTTGTTTGATGTTTGTGTATAAATGAAGGAATAAAGAAAATGAAGGAAGAAAAAGGTTCCTTTCACATTTGCCAACGGACACTCTGTAGCTCTTTGCTCTGACTGCTCTCCATCCATAACAACAGAACCTTGCCGTGGTGTTGATCTGAAATGCATCCTCAACCTCATCCAATATTTCACTCTTCATCACCCCCTCAGTGAAGACTGTGCTTGGTAAAGACATTGAATAAACAGGACTGGGTCCAAATAAATCATAAAATAATGGATCACTTCCTTCCAAGAGTTCTCCTCTCTCTTAACAGACCAATTTTCTGTGTGGTGCTGCTACTCCTGAGCCTCCGTCTCAAGTCTTTGCCCTTGTCCCCGGCTCTCTGTAGTCTGAGCCATTTTGGCACTAACCCTAACCCTGTTACTTTATTAACCACACGCTCAACATGCCGATGTATGCAATCTTTTTGCAGCAAAACCTCACCTCTATGCCCTGTCAGATCTTTTCCTTCACTTTCATATACTGCATTAGTATACTGAGCCTAACAACCTGTAAGGTTAGGGATCATGCTGGTATTATTTAGGATGCAAAGGATTAATATTGTTCTGTCCTAGTGATGAGAAGACAGTTCCCTTGGGAAACTCTCTTCTCATTTGTTATTACTGTAGATTGCTTGTTGTCTTCTCACAAGTTCTGCATTGCATTCTATAACATTGAACAACTTAAAATAATGGAAATAACTTTACCAAACAAAATGACAGAGAAGGGACATAAGCAGACGAGAGTAAAGTGACGACATTCATACATGTAGATCGATGCCATGTTAAAGTTGATTAGCATCAAAGTTTGTATAATAAGCTGTCTCAAAAACATCTGGAAAAGTGAGCAGTCATCTTTGTGATGTAGGCAGCATTAATAGTGAGACAGAGCCAACTTTAGGAATGATGGTAGCGCTGAGGATTATGGCTCCAGGCTGATCTGTGAAACTCAAGGAAAGGAACTCCTAGCAGACTTTCAGGTGTGCTACATGGCAGTAAAATGAATTTCATATGAACTAGGGCTTCTTGTGCCTCAGACTTTAGAAAGGGTCATATTTGTCTAATCACAGGGTTGATACTTTGATCAGTCCAAATGCCAATGCTCAGAGCAGCACCCTGATTAGTAGTTCACTGCCATAGATATGAATCATGTAAATGCAAACCTTTTGTACATTTTCTTACTTGACTATCATTCCTCGGCTTCAGTTAACATCCTCATCAACATCCTTCAACATCTCAACATCAGTGGAGGGTCATTCATACTTACGGTTACTCTTTAGAGATAAAATGAGGGATATGTCTGCTCCACCTCAGAACTTCATCCTCATGATTGTGCAAAAGCTGCCCGTATAACAATGTGATGAGAACATCAATGTGTATCAAGGATCATCCATTTGATCAATGTGAGGGAAGCTTTTTTATTCTTGGGCTACAGTGCTGACAAATTAAAGATGAAGGTCAAATAGTTACAAATCTTTAAGTTAATTCCTCCATTGCAGCCCTGTGGAGGAGAACATGAGATTTGAGGATTTTAGAACTCTAGGTTTTGTCAAACACTGAGACCTGCAATCAATTATTCAGCTCATCCATGGTGCTTTGCGGCAGGTAGTGGTGGCCAGTGGCCAGTGCTCATGATTTACTGCCTGAGACATCTATGTAAACATACTTTTGATTGGAATGTATTTTGATCTTGGTTTTAAGTGCATCCAGAGTCAAGACCTCAGGCCAAAAGAATTTGTATGTTAGATTTTGGTCATATATGTTATAGACAGAGAGTATAATAAGTGTGTAGGGTATATTCAAGTCAAGCTTTCCCATGTTTTTTGTGTTTTCTGGAACTTTCATTTTGAAGCAGACTCTGTGGATGTTGTGAGTTTAGTTGTCAAACTAGAATATTGTAAAGATCAGAAAGATACATTAGAAGTTCTGGATTTGGGCATTGACTCTTTATTGTCCAAAATGCACCTATTTCTCTCTGGAATTCACGTTTAGGATCTACTCATCTACTGCATATTTGATAACATACTCCCCACTCTTTATCCACTTTCAGTAACTGCTGCTCAGCAGGCACTTTATTTGACTGGTAAACGGAGAGGTCATCTTTCATTCTTCTGCGGCATCCAGTAAGTCAGAACACCGATGAAAAATAAGGTTTCTCATGGAAAAAAATGACTTTGATAACATAATATATGTACATAGTCCCTGAAGTTCCTCGAGAAAGAAAAAAAAGATCTTGATAAGATAATTTAATGTTAATCCAGAAGCTTCTCTGGATGGACAAAGCCACCACAGAACATATAATGGACTGAACAGGGCTTACAAAGTTTTAGTTTCACAATGAAATGTCATACAATTGGTCTAAGAAACACATCACTGTCATGTTTGTACAGACTTCTGGAGAAGTGTTCCCAGGTCACATTTCCTTTGTGGTGGTACGACGCAACTGGTTCCGTGTAGGCTTAGGATAAATCCAGGTAGAGCAGTAAAGAATTTGACTCAAAAAAGGGGAATTTAAGAAGCAGATAATAGCGGATAGCAGCTAACCCAAAGAAGAATAAGATCACATGAAAAAGTCTTCCAATTTACGAGACAGCGCATGATCCGGGAGGTCCAGAAACCGAGTAGATACATGATCGTTTACTAATCGCTGCTCAATGCTTTTTTAAAACATTCTATTAGACGCAGACACAGTCAGCTTAAATATGTTACTGTTGCTTGTACAACTCTGAGATGATATTTACGTTCTACACTCTTAGGTGGTGGTTGGTATGTTCGTTGTCAGCAAAGAGAAGGGTCTACATTGAGGCACTATGGGAAAATCTGTGCAGGGGGGTCCAGTACAATATTACTCAGTGAGTAAACATTTTACATCGGTTAAAAAGGATTTCCTTCATTACCTCCCAACTGTTGAAATATCAATTATGTGTTTTTTTGTTTCGAAACAAGTCATTTGGTTTGACAACATTGTGAAATGATCCTGGTGAATGCACATCCACAAACATGAAATCCCTGTAGTATTAATACCTGACCAGTAGTCAGCGGTGTCACTTTTGAATATCAACACTACAGGATCACACCACACACACCTCATCTCTTGAGGGACACTGGCTATAAAGCATCAACTCCATAATCTGACATTATTTTTAGCCAGTTTACACAATAAAAGTGTTAATTCTACTTGTTTTAATAAAGAAAATACACTTTGGAACTTATTTAAAAGAATATATATATTTTCTAGGCTCACCCTGTGAACGAAATACTAATCCACTTTAAAAAAAAAATCCATTGGTAAAAATTTTTTTTTAATGTAAAAAACCCCCCAAAGATTTAGATTTTCTCAAATGTGTGGCCCTATAATACAAAACAAATGACAAAGTGTGACATGTATAATAGCAATTGGGATTTTTATGTCCTACTGGGATTGTTACCACATATCGTCTTTTCACGTAATATAAGCCTGTGATTCAACGATCATCACAAACGTTGAGATATATGTTGTGTTTTTTAGAATAATAGAGATAAAAAATATACCTTATTGGTTTCAAATACGTGCAGAAAGTTGACCGGATGCTACAGTGAAACAAATGGCTTTGTTATTTTGTCTCCAGTTGAAACTTGCCTGCATATTTTATTTATGGTTTGCAGCAGCCCTTCTATTTTAATCCTCCGTTTAACTTGAATTTACACTCAACCGTTATGGTGTAATTCATCTCTTAACCCCGTGTGTTTCAAATTGTGTATTCAAGCCGAGTTGCTGAACCGCTCTTGCTTGAAAAGTTGTGAGTTAGTAAGTTATAATTACGCAGCATGTGGTGAAACACAGAGAGAAATGAAAAGCTTTTCTAAAGTCTGCCTTCATTTACACAAATACGCTTCGGTTCAAATGCCTCTCTTCCCCTGGCATTCTCTAAACACATATAGAAGTCAATTAAGTTTTTTATATTCCTCTTTGGCAGCTGCAGTCGTTCTTCCTGTGAGGTCTAAGCTGAACTCATCAATCACAAAACGGAAGTATTGCAAAACGGGAGAGGCACACACACACATATGTACACACAAACACTCACACACACAAACACACCCACCCTCACACACACACACAAACACACCCACCCTCACACACACACAAACGCATGCATGCATGCACGCACGCACAAACACACATACACAACCACTAGGAAATTTCTCCTATTTATATAATTTGCTTGGGTATAATGTAGAGATTTGTAGAAGGAATCATATCAGAGGTTTCATTTTCAGGATCTTTGTTTTTGACAAGTGTCAAAGTAAAGGAAGACCCTGAGCGTAAACATATAGTGTTTTGGCACTTTTGCTGTTTTTTGCGGTGGTTTTCATTGATATCAGTAATGATAAGATGGAGCTCACTCATTGATTGGTCAATCAGACGTGAATCAAAATCAATCATAGACGTTATAAAAACAAATGTATCGAAAATCATTTGTAAAAGTAATGCCGGGTTCAGACTCAATATATACAATATTTCATGTTTGCCAATGGTTTTTCAAGATTCAGATTATATATATATGTATATATATATATATATATATATATATATATATATTCTTACCATCTCTAAGTAGGAGAACTGGCAACTCTGCCAGTTTGACCCCGATCATTTGTTCACCATGTCGAGTGATACTGGGAGTCCCAAAGAGAACTGTCCTCTTTAGTGGACAGTGATGTGAAAAATCTTTTTTGGACATGCTAGACTGTGATAATGTAGTGCAGCGTTCAAGATTACACATGCTGTTTGTCAATAATATCATGTGTCAATATTCAGCCCCAACCAAAGGAATTTGTCGGCGAATAAGAACGTGTTAGAATTGGTCTACAATTGCATAATCTGAACTAACCATAAGACAAACATTCAAAACAAATCTAGAATTCCCAACTGTGTGCTGTAAACATCACATTCAAAGAGAAGGTTCCAGGTTCACGCAGTTGTAACAGCTCAATCAGGGATTGTAACTGACATTTGACCATTAACCAACAACAAGAAATTGTTCATGCAATTAATTAAACAACAATGAAATTGATGTGCACAACGCTTGACAGTTGCAGGGAAATTCTGCACATGGTCTGCTGTAGAACCTTGGCCGAGGTGAAAGGAGGGGAAACAATGAGAGAGCACAAAGACTACGAGAGCAAATGATTTACCTAAACTGTTTTAGAACGTCTTACCGCTTGTCCTACCACCCATCTCTCACGCCTATCCCAGCTGCCAATCAATGATGCTGGGTTTCCAGTATTGGTTTGGTGAGAATGTCGTCAATAAAGATGGAAAGGATGGCCAAAACACCAAAATTGGCCTCCGATGGAAGGTTGAGGGATGCACCTCTGGATCTCTGGGAATGATAAGAACATCCATATGGAGCTTCACAGAGCAACATTTAATCATTAGATAGACGGAAACTTGGATTATGACATGAAGCTCTGGCAGCTGCCCCTCTTGAATTTGAATGCCCTGGCAGCTGACTGCATGTCTGCTGTTCAATGAAGCAAATCTCTTTGGTCCTGTCTGTGATCAATGGTAAAGTCATATCTCAACAGTTTCTGTGCCACAAATGGAACAATTCACTTCCAGACAAGTGGCACAAGATCCTTAGGAAGAGTGAAAGCACACGTCAGTGTTGGACATCAGCCGGAACTGCAGGACGGGCCTAAAATGTGGGAATTGAAAGATGCGATACGAGCGGTTTAAGGGAAGAGCAGTGAACCAGATCAGCGTTCTGTTTCAGGGAATTAGCATGGTGGTGTATTAGTCTTGGATGTTTTTTCCTAATAACAGCTTTGAGCGATTGGCTGTGCAGCGAAGCCTTCATTGGCTGAAGGAGCAGGTGAAGAGATGCTCTAGACGCGATATGTTCCTCCTCAGGGGTCTATTATTTCTTACCACTGTTAACTCTCTGCTTACAACATTTCCAGCTCAAAATTCATACACAGAGGCCAGAGGAACAGGTAATCTGGATTCTGAGTTTTCTTTTCTATGGTTGGATACAGAAACCCAGTGAGGAGAAAAAACGGCAGATATAACACATGACAAGTAAATGAGCTTTTCGACATGTATTTAGCATTGAATATATCAAAGTCACATTTAAATAACCCCTTAAGGAAGGGTTTCCCCACAAAGATCCCCCAATCCCCTGCATTGACCATGCAATCCCCGATTGAACTGAAATGCAAAGTTATGTATGTAAAACTGTGTTTTTCATTAAAAAAAAAAAAAGCTCCCCTTATTTAGTTAGATATGTTCTGTGAGTGTAAACTAATGTATGCGAAAGATAAATCTCCTCAAGTAATTTTATATGCACCATAATCGGAATAAATCTGACTGAAGGTTGAAAAATTATGGCCGAAAACTAGGGGGGCCGAAAGCTCCCCCTAGTTTTGAAAGTATACAACCAAACATTTCCAAAATCCATCCAGTTATCCCCCTCATGAAGGTCTATGTGTCTATTAAATTGAAAATGATCCATGGAACAGTTTTTGAGTTATCGAGTCAACACGAAGGACCTTCAGGGTGACGATTCCATAATTTCCCCTGATTTTTCAGGGATGTCATGACTTTTTGTTTTTGCTTAGGTTTAGCATCATAACGGATATATTCTGGATATATCATCATCCAACTGTCTTTAGAAAATAAGAGAAAAAATATTAAAGAGCCATTCCACTAATTGCAGTTACGCTGGTGATAATCGGATTCATTGGTAAAGTAGTTACCACTTAAATTTTGCTGTACATCTTAAGTTAATGGGGGTAACTAGAAATTCCAGCTCGACTTTGAATTTTTGGTTCCTTTCTGGTGGCAACAACAAGCCAAAACTCTTCCTCCTGTGTTTTTTAAACCTTTTTAAGAGGGTTTAAATATGCTTCCGATTTTAATAACCTCACAGGAATAATAACCTAGAGGGGAAGATTGGGTCCCTACCAACAGTGATCTAATGATCCGTTTAAAAACATGCGTTGTCACTGATATCAAAGGACTAAAATCAACGGGGAATTTTTTAGAAATGAATTTGGTGGAACATGAGGATGAACAATAATTTCCATGTATTAAACAGTTCCCTTTTATTATGTTTCAACGCTGACACGCACATCACGACTAGATAAAGAATAACAAACATAACCCTTCATTAAAACATCCTCTAGTGGTTTTTAAAAACAATGGAAACCAACTGATAAAGACAGATGCCGTGAAAGCGGAAAATATGAGTCAAAGATAACACTAGGTTGTCCCTCACCTTCAGGGAGGGAAAATTTAGTTTTCTATTTTGGCAACAGTTAAACCTTCACATCCAATGATAGAAAAAAGACTTTTGAGTGTATTTTAAAGGTTAAAGGATGTGATAATTTGAATTATGACTAAGTGCAGCTCAAAGGGTGTGGTTACAGGTTGGAATGCCCGTGTTCATTTAAGTGCTGTATTTAATTATAAAGTGCTAAGGAGATGAGTTTGATGCATTCCCTTAGGTCAGCATTTTTTTTTTACATTACATGAGAAGGTTGCACCCCCACCAAGGATTTTATGTTTTTCCATCCCTGCTTTATTACTCACAGAATTAAGAAGGTTTTGATAACATTTTTTGCTGAGGTAAGATGTAGCCTAAAGGACAATTCTTTAGATTAAGGTTATGATATGTGGACCATCAACTGAATACAGATCCCGAATGTTTCACAAATTGTTTTTGCTTCTACAATGTTATGTAAAAATGAATAAACGACATCCCCATAAGATCTATCACACATCAGAGTATTATCATGATCCTAGTAATATATTTGATCTGGTAAGCTAGAATATTCCAAGTGGTAGAGCTCACAGAAAGTGAACTATGTGATATATAACAAATAACGTGCAAAACTGAAAATGGGCTGATTCAGTTTGGTTGTCAAATTTCCTGTATCTTCAAAGGAGCAGAGATCCTAGAAATGCCCCATTTCTGAATCATTATTTTTTTGCTGAATAATCATGAAACTAATAATGACAGACATGTAATGGAAGATTCTACAGGTAGAATTCCATTGTCAAAAAGTCGTCACGAGGGTCAAACTGTCATGGGACTATTGCTTTTAGGTGCATGAAAACTGATCTGCTTCAGCAAAGGATTTTGCTCTTTGAGTTTTTTTTTTGAGTTTTTAATTTTATTCGGCTGGTTTGAATGCCATGCCAGATCTGATTTTATCTCTGTAGGTGACGCAAAACATTGCAGCATTTTATATTGGACGTTGAGCCACACTGTGCATACAGACAGGTCTGTGTATGTGTGTGTGTGTGTGTCGGTGTGTGTGTGTGTGTGTGGGAGAGGGACAGACAGAGCGAAGGAGAGGGAGAGCGAGGAAGGGGAATATGCCAGGAATCATTTCAGACAGGAATAGTCTGTTGGGACAACACAGCACGAGGTCTTGGCCAAGAGAAACACGGAGTGAGCCAGTGAGTGAACACATGTCCTATTTTCCAATGTGACAACTTTACTCCATTACACTCTGCCCACTTTCCTTCTACCATTGTCTGTGTGGATTAAATGAACATAGGAAGCCCATGATTGTAAAGTCACTGCCTCAAACACAAGAAATGAAAAGACCTGTCCTGTATCAATAAGTACATTGTGTATTAATATATATATATATATATACATACATATAAAGTATGTACATTCCTGCTTTTTGGTCAGGATTTTATATAGTTATTATTTTATTTTATTTTTTATTGATGCTTTTATCTGCTTTTACTTTGTAGCACTTTGAAATTTGATCCAAATGTAAAGTGCATTATAAATTTAATGTATTATAAATATTATTATTACTGGGTTATTTCTGCCCCATCCAAAGGCTCATACGGTTACCTGTGATGGTCCGTCTGCGCCTCCTGTCCATCTGTGTGACTACTCTATCCACATATCCTCCAAAACCGAAGCACAGAATTCTATTCAATTCACACATCATTTTTAGGGAGCCTGAAGGTTTGCATCTCACCTTCGGATTCCTCAAATTTCTTTTTTCCTCACATTTTAGAGCACATTTGATCTTAAACCGCTTTCTGCCAGTCTGCTCACATTCAAATATGCTCTATCTATATATCCTCAGAAAATAGACAGGATTGATTAATATCTCAAGTGCCCTCAAAATCATGCATCATGTATTTTTTTCCATTTTAATTTAGAAAAATTATTTGTTCTCATAAGCGTAAATTGAGTTTTTCTGGTAGTGGGATTAAGATCCTCTGGAAACTCTAGACAGAAAAAACTCTCTCTATACAAAAACTCTATAGATTATCATGAAGACTTTTAAAGACAGGCAGAAATCACGAGGGTCAGAGCAGCATAAATTAACAATGTTCAATTGGGATTCTATTAAGTCAAAAATCCCTGACTACAGAACACAAAAGTCTAACAGCAGCTGTGCACCGGGGCAGACGTGGGAGTCCTCAGGCAGAACATGGGCCTAACATTTTATTCACGACTCATTTCATGATGATTGCACAAATTGCCGAACCATGTTTTTCTAGACGTCTCTCACTTTTCAGCTCCTACTGGCAAATATATTCCAACACTGTCCAAAACATAAACAAACAAACCGGCTCTATAGAGTTCTAACCACTGACAAGGCTTCTTGCATCAAATATTCACTCTTTTTTTGGTGTTACTTTCAACTTAGGGCAGGAAGGAATTATTTTGACTCCTTTGATTTGTTTTGAAGAGTTTATTGAAAAGCCCAATCATTGGATATGATTTTCCTTGACTTTGATGTATATCCAGCTTCAGATGATTCTACCTTGACCACTAGGATTTAAAATAACACAATGCTGCAGAGAACTTAACAATCAGGTAGTTTTCTCTGATTAAAAAAAAAGTTTTTTATTATATGAAACAAAAGTGACACCAATAAATCTTATTTAATCATAGGCTAACTAATTTTTGTGAATCAAAATGAACTATTATTTATACACCTCGCTCCACGGACTGCTTCCCAGTGTATATAAATGTATATAAACTAAAATAAATATAGTCTGTCCTTTCAAAGGTATTAAACAAATGATGGGATTCATAGTCAGAGAAAACAGTTTGGAAAAACAGCTTTGAGATACGTTACTCCTTCTTCCTGGAATAATTTACAGAAGGGGAATTTCAGTCAAAAAAGGCACGAGAAAATACCATTGGTCAATATGATGCTTCTAAATTTCACTGGAATCCTTTAATTTGCCCTTGGTTTTTGTATTTATTCTTTTGTATGGTAAGAAATTGTTCTTGTATTTGTTTTTCAAACAATTTTAATACTGCTTTCTTAGCAAGGACACTCTTGGAAAAGAGATTTGGATTTCAATGAAGTTTTCACCCACTTTAATAAAGTATGGAGAGGGTTTTCCCAATATTTGGATGCCAAATAAAATAAGAAATAATTTCCCTCTGCTTTTGGTCAAATGTCAAATCACTGTTTGCATTACATCCTTTTTAGTTTCTTCTAGTAATATCCTAGAATGCACCAATTTCAATTGTTTGTGTAAGTGAAGTAAACAAAGTCCTGCTGTAGGCGACTCACAGTAACATCAAATATCAATGTCCTGTTCCATCCTATTGAATAGATTGTTTTTCTAACTTCTGTCGTATTATCTTCCTTATTTGTTTTCCTTGTTTTTAAATCTCTTTCGCTTTGTAAATGATCCCGTTTTTAATTTGTTTGTACTGTGAAACACTTTGGTCAGTGCTGTGTTGTAGTTAAACAACCTTCCCATGTTTTATACTCCACAAAGAAAAGTATGCCTCAGAGAAAGCGTAATCAGACAGACAAAACCTCTTAATGTTTTCATGATGTGGCAATAAATTCCTTTATGATTCACAGATTTACAGAACCCAAATAAACTGACCAAAAAGTCAGTGGAAGTGGGTTTTTTTTTACAGGCCCTTTCCTGGACACCCTTGCCCTGTAAGCAGTTTCCTCACAATGAAAACCATCAGTTTTATCTACTTGTTTTATCACGACTCTGACGTGACTCTTAGTTTCCCCCAGCATGTTTTTCTGCCTCTCCCCGCCTCACCTCCTCCGCCATCTCCCTCTTTTTGTGTGTGAGTGTGGCTCTAGCCGTGACCTCGCACGCCCCGCTCCCGTCTCTCCCATCATTCCTCGCCATCATTCAGCATCCAAAGTGGTAGATATATTAGCTTTCTTAGTACTTTTGTGCCAGGACTGGTTATTCTAGTGGTATACTGTAGAGTTACCTGCGTACTAATATTCTCTCTGTGCTCTGGAACTCTGTGCCAGCCATCTATTCCAGACTTCTTCACCCAAGTGTCGGAAATCCAATCTCAAGAATTCCTCCACCCATAATCTACTTTCACTGGTCTCACTGAATCAGCACGCACAATAAAATCCCACTTGAAATCACAATCTGATCTTTGAGTCTGATTCCAGGCTCAAAATTGACAAATAAGTCACATCAATCCAAAGTTTTTAAGTAAATTGTATAGGAATTTTGTCTTATTCAGGTGTCCTTGGGTTCTTAGAAAGGTGGTATATAAGTCCAATTTATTATTATTGTTATTATTATTATTATTATTAATAATAACAAAAAATCGACACTGAAAACCAAAGTCTCAAACTGAAAGTAGCTACACATTTGATAATTGTTCAAAACGTGATTCCTCTTGCTTGTTGACCCGAAAATCTTACTGTTATTTTTTTTTTTCCATAAATATCGATAGAACAATAAAACATATTGGCTTCATCCTATCTATAACCTGTTTATCTATCCAAAGAAAAAAACAATGAAAACATGAATGAGATATTAAAAAATTTTCATTCAAACAAAAACAACACTAACCAGGCCTAAACTCTGGCAACCAACAGAATGGGGTACATCCCCAAATCCCCAATCCCGTGCATTGTACAAGCAATCCTCATGATAGTACTCATCAAGATAAATGTGAAGATATCTCTGAAAATGTATTTTTCTTGAAAATCTCCCCCTAGTGAGTAAAACATGATATAAACAAGTTGGATCTCCTTGATTCAATCCATCGGCACCAAATTTGGATTAATTCAGACCAACAGTTGAGAAATAATGGTCTGAATACCTTTTGAGATAAACCTCTTTCAAAACCAATCCAGTTCATCCTTGCATTAAGGTCTATGTGGGTATTAAACTCGAAAACGATCCATGACATTTTTGAGTCCTCATATAAATTGGACCAATCTGAAACAGCAGTGGCTATGAGGAACCCCATAATATCCCCGACTTTTCGGGAATATAATAACACAATGAAAATCTCTTTATTTATCAGCATATCGATACAATGGTTTTCTTATTTCCACTTAATGGCAACAGTTTCGTGAATAAGCGACGTTTCAAGTCAATAATAACTCAACAATTTTATCAATTCTATCCCCACGTCATATGACGTGAGTTTTGGGGCTTTGTGTTTATTAAACCACTTCAGTGCTGAAGGTTAAGTAAGAAGAGCCTCGACACCAAAAAGTTGTTGGGAACTTCAATGCCTGTCGAACCTCCAGGCAGCTGGGGGTTTTAATGTTTCTGCTGACTGTAGGCCAGATACTTGCACAAAGGAGAATTAGTGGAACCGACACCCTCTCATTCATTGTAATAGGGCAATTTTGGTGGGAAAGTCAGTGAATCATATGTAATTCCTTGGAAACTATTGAAGACGAGCACAAACAAGTTGCCATTTATCTTTTCGAGGCCAATATTATCTTGAGATAAAAGACAATTTTCTTGTGACAGTGAGACAATTAGGATGTTTCCATTGGAAAATCAAAGTTAATTTGCTTTCATTTTACATGCTAACGAAGGTCATGAGTCCAAGAGATACATGCATTGGTGGCATCTTCATAACTGTAGCGACTAATTCAAGACGAAAAATGTTGATCAAGGAATATCCATTCTTAATCAACCTTCGGTTTCTACTCCCATCAAGGTCAAACACAGATGGAAACCGCTGTGCGTCATTTTGTCAGACATACTGTATAATTCTGGTCTGGCCTCATCGGGCTAGGGTTGATGCAGCTTTACAGAACTGTGGTCAAGTTAGACAGATCTTCGACGATTTGAACTTCCAGGACCAAATATTTACTATCAAACCGTTAAAACTCAAAGTTGTGTATCGTAGTGAGGTAAACAACAAAGTTCAAACTGCAGGCCATAAAAGAAGTACGGCTCTTCATCTGCTTGCGACTGCTGGAAGCGCAGCCTCACCTCCCTCCCAGAGTTCAGACTGTGAACTCACTGTTTTGACTCTTTGACCTGTCATTATAAAATAGCTGCGTCCATGTCCTGTCGAACATTTAGGATAACCTGCTGGTTTACTGCTCGGTGACGGGCATCAGAACGGGAATGTAAAGGAGATTGAGACAGCTCTGTATTGAAGTGTATGCATGTGTTATTATATTGCTTGAAATTATTATAGGCTGTCCAAACATTACATGAGGTCAGATTGCCTCTTTTTAATAAATACAACTAATTGTTCCATCTCCCTTTGAATTTGACTGAGCAGAATATATTATTTGATGTAGTTATGTTTGCAGTGAATGAATGGAAAATCCAAATGAGCCAAGTCAGGTGTGGCCTTCAGTCACTCATAGCCTCATTTTCATATAAAAAAAATTATAGAATTTTTTTAATCACTGACATTATCCATATTCCTCTGATAGCCTTCCCAGAGTGATGACATCATAGGAAGCCATGTTGCCAGCATGCAACTTGAATGTGTTTCGCGATAGAGCTGGTTTGCTCTCCGACTCCTTTCATCACAGTAACGGCCCGTAGAAAAAAGTTTTTAAAAGGATGGTTTGAATTTTGCACACATCTTGTTTACACAAAGGAGATTCAGTGGAACCGACACCCTCTCATTCACTGTAATAGGGCAATTTTGCTGGGAAAGTCAATGAATCATATGTAATTCCTTGGAAACTATCGAAGACGAGCGCAAACAAGTTGACATTTATCTTTCCGATGCCAATATTATCTTGAGATAAAAGACAATTTTCTTGTGACAGTGAGACAATTAGGATGTTTTAATGGGAAAATCAAAGATAATTTGCTTTCATTTTACATGCTAACGGAGATCATGAGTCCAAGAGCTACATGCATTGGTGGCATTTTGATAACTGTAGCGACTAATTCAAGATGAAAATTGTTGATGTTGATGTTGTTGGAAGCTGCTGTGCGTCAGTTTGTTAGACATACTGTATAATTCTGGTCTGGCCTCATCGGGCTAGCGTTGATGCAGCTTTACAGAACTTTGGTCAAGTTAGACAGATCTTCGACGATTTGAACTTCCAGGACCAAATATTTACTATCAAACCGTTAAAACTCAAAGTTGTGTATCGTAGTGAGGTAAACAACAAAGTACAAACTCATTTCCATCAAAATAACCAACTTCTCAACTGGATCAGAATAATGCTTTTATTTAATCATGTTCAATAAAATAGCGCCCATTTACTGTCTTTTTTTTTTTTTAAATTGAGGCTTCTATTAAAGCATAAATCAACTTAGAAAAATAAACAATAAAAAACCTGCTACACAAAGTAAAACTTGAAAATATACATATAATTATAAATATGCAGTGAAGTCAGAACAACTCCCTGCATTCATAACGTCATACTGTTAACAGAAGTGTAATCTGGTGGAGGTAATACCTGATTATACCTCTTTCAGAGAATGAAATTATGTACAGGAATCTGCTGCAAACTGAACTTTACACAGCAGAGCATCATGAGAAGGTGAAGGACAAGAATTGGATCTAGAATCTGAAAATTAAAAAAGCAACATTACAACCTGCTCAGCCTTTTAAAACGGATTGTCTAGGGTTGTATGGAAAAGA
Source organism: Lophius americanus (assembly GCA_037951165.1). NCBI lineage: Eukaryota > Metazoa > Chordata > Actinopteri > Lophiiformes > Lophiidae > Lophius > Lophius americanus. Next base: position 1,022,271 of record JBBDHG010000061.1, read on the forward strand.
GAACCACCGTCAAGGAACAAAAGTTGCCATTTTTTTTAGTATGCCCATGCCAGTTAGTCTGTCAGTCGTACAGTATCCACATATCCACTCGTCCACAGAACATGACAGATGTCATGGCTCCACTTGCGTATACGGGAAATTCTGTTTTGTTTATGCTGCAGAATTATGAACAACAACAAACACATCATAATAGCTTATCTCTGAAACTGGAGGTACTTAGGAGGCTGTAGAGCGTCTCAGGGGGTACTTGACTGTTAAAAACTTCTGAACCGCTGGACTGAGACGGAGTAAACAAGCCAACAGAGGAATGACTCATGATATCCTCCCTTCTATGTCACCCTTAAAGCCTGTGAGTTATGGCACCAACAGGTCTTCCTACTGTGCAACAGCCTGCTTCTCAGGGTCTGAGACATCATCCAGCATTGTAGGAACCTCCTTGGGCCCAGGCTAAAGAAAGCTTTTGTATCAACACAATCCAAGAAAACAGAATGTTTACGCAAAGCCACGCCTCTTGTCGTCATAAAATTGTCGTTTCCAGCTGCTCCGACCAACTTGCTCGAAAATTTCCATGTGGTGCAAAATCCACAGTTGAGATCTGAATTAGCCTTATGTGAACTATAAAAAAGTGACTGTGATTTTTATAGGACATCTTCTCTGGCTCTAACGCATCTCAGCACCTCACCCTACTTCTTCCACGTTTTACACTTGTTTCTCATATAATAATAATAATAATAATACATTTAATTGGAGTACATCAGTTTAAAACACGGAAACAGTGTGGATTCAGCTGCTATAGGGAGCAATTAAAATACTGCTGATAGCCCCCTATTTTTTTTGCATTCAAAATAATTGAGCCATAACAATATAACCACTGACATGAAAAGTCAGAATAATATTGGTTGCCTTGTTATAATGAAAGCGTTAATCGGATATATTCCACAGCAGGTGAACATGTTCTTGAAGTTGGTGGTGAGAACATTAAAAATGGGCAAACATAAGGATCTTTTGTGATGCCTAGTCTGTGTTGTCCATTCTCAGAGAAGAGATATTGTAAAACCAATTCAAAGAAAGAAAAAAAAAAGAATGTTGGATCTAATAGAAAGTTTTCAGGAAACATACTGCGTTGCAGAGGTGTTATGGAGGCAACAATTGGATTTCCACAACATAAGGCAGTAGGCTGTAATGTTATGGTTGATCAATGTAATAGGACCCAGGGGAAAGTCCCTATATTGTCTGAGAGATGATCATGTTCTCATCACTTTCTCTCACTTCACTTGCTTTGACGTACACGTAGCAATTTGAACTCAGTGACTTTGCGTCAGCATTCCACCTTCACCTTTTTTTAACCACACATAAATCTTAACAGGGTTATGTGTCAGAAGGTCTGGCCCAGACATGAATGGCACGTGCGGGCAAGTGTAAGTGTATGTGTGTATGTGTGTGTGTGTGTGTGTTGAGGTCTATTGCAGTAAGCCTCTCCCTCAGTTTCAAAGGCCCACTTGGATGGCTTGAATGGATGCTTACTTTGCGTTGTACATATACATGACACATTAGTGTCATAACAAGATGGTGATGACATCTAAAGGAAGGAAGAAAAGTAACAATCAAAGGCATAGGACCCGCAAAAACCCCCCAAAAATTAAATAAAGCTACAACAGAAGCGACCTTGTTGTGTGAGTGTGTGTTGTGTGTGCGTGTGTGTGTGCGTGTGTGTCAAACAATCTGCTGTGTTTGGTTAAAGGTTGTTTGATGTCAGAGCTCAAACAGTGTTGCAATGTTTAAATCTCTGAAAAAATTGAAGATGGTGGATTAAAAGCTGTTTACCAATAAATCATACTGAAATTGAATGTTGTTTTTTTCAGCATTGTTTAAATATTTAGTAAACAAAGTTTGTCCCTCCTTATATTTAATTGTGTTCATCAGTGTTTACTTTTTGAAACACTGCATCTGAAGAACAGTACTGCAACATTTCTTTACACAATGTGTTTCTTATTTTGTGATTATCCCCAGACCCCTGAGATGACATCGGGGAAACAGTTCCAAAGAATATTGTCTACAGCAGGATCCTGACCTTTATCCTAACTAGGACCAGATTCAGTAAAGATCTAATGTGAGCAATGCAGAATAACTTTGTTACTGATGTCTTGAGTCCCACAAGCAAAATTCCATTAACCTCTGCTGCATTAAGTTTGGTATAATGGAAAATCTATAACCTTAGCGTATAAACTGAAATGATCTGCATTAATAGAAATAGGCAGCGGTAGGTCAGACAATTATGTGTACTTTTCTTAATGTTTACAATGAAATTACACTTTTAAATACACATTTTCAATACCCCTCTTCAGCTTTATGTGTGCGAAAGAACATTAAACTTACTAAGGGTCTGTAAAGTTACGTTTATATGGCTAATTTAAAAGTAATTTGTCATGCTGTTAAATGAGAGCATTATGCGAGAGAGTTATGGAGAATATTGTTCCTCATTCTGATTTCAATGTTTACAGCGTGAAACATTATCTTTCCCTAAATCACCCAAACTGTATGAAGTTCAAGATGTGAATCGTTTAAAAGACATTTATCTGTTTTCCATAGAGGAAATCTTAACTCTGTTTTTAAGCAGAATAGTTGAAGGGTAAAGCTGAAGTATAACATCAGACCTGGCCCAGTGCTTTGGTTGTTCTCCAGGTGGACACTTATGGTTGCCATTTCTGCGTCATCATTTAGAGTCACTGAGGTAAGCGGGTTCAGAAGGTCAAGCTGGTCAAGAACAGTCCATTGTGAACTCGTGTGCAACGGCCCCCTTGCCTTACTTAATCAGCCACAACTGCATCCAATGGAAGTCAATCGTCACGCAAATAACATGCTGTGTCAGAGAATACTAAAATTCATGTGGACGTTATTACAGAATAGCTCAAAAGACTTTCAAGAAAGTCATTAAAACATATAGAAAGTGTATATTCTGCGGCATGAGAACCATGACCTCTACATCAAATGTGCTACTTTACCACTGCTAGAGTTTTTATCTAATAGAGAACAGTGGTGACCTCGCTCTGATTTTTTCTTTTCTCTATGCAGATGTATTGCTGCAATGCAATAGCGGGCTGATCGCTCACCCACTGAGGGGGGGGGGGAAATTCCTCTCTGCTCTTCTTAATCCTGAGGTTAACGTGTACAAAAACATTTCCTAGGAGGAGTATACATACATAATGTTTAAATTTGAAAACTCCGTACTCTGATGGACAAACACTGAGAATAAAGTTTCCGGTAAAGAAAGATACAGCGAATGTGTAAAAACACATAGTTACATGTTTATAAGCGAAAAACATTTTAGACACAAGGCCTATCGTGTCGTCCCCCAACAGCAAGGGTTCATCCCTGGAAAGTTCCCAATCCCCTGTGTTGTACAAACAGTTGCCAAATTCCTCAAATTAAATATGAGGTTATTTCCATTGTATTTTCTTTGAATAAAATATGAAATGTTACAATAAAATCTGATATAATCATGATAGATCTCCTTGAGTCGAGTCAATCTGCATCAAGTCGGGTCAATGCTTAAGCATTACGTCCAAAAAACTGTTTTTTTTCATGTTCTGCTGGTATGTAAATGAACTATAAGACTAAAACATATGGTATACATGATAGATCTCCTTACATCAATTTCATATGCATCAAATTTGGACCAGGTCGAACCAATGGTTAAGAAATCATGGCTTGAAAACTTTTGGTGATAAAGCTCCCCCTACTATCAGAAATATACAACCCAGCTTTCTCAAAATCAAGGCGGTTCTTTCTTTTAAATGCAAAAAAAATTATTTAATAAATATTATTTATTTTTACTGGTGAATGCAAAGTTTGCAATGGAAATCTAATTTTTGATATTCATCATTGATCCACCAAATGAATGTGATTTAGTTTTGTAAATCTGAGCTTTTCTGTGTTGCACCTCCAGTCAGAAATAACTTAGACTGAGGATTTAGCTTAGAGAAACTTTTCTAATGTTCTCAGTTTAAGATTAAGTGGTAAAAATTAAAGTTTATATTCATTTAGATTTTTCCATTGGTGCATTATAGCTGGAGACTAGAAATGGTTGTCTTTTCGTTACCTAGCAATGAGCCAGTCCTCGGGGTCCCATGGACTCCATTATGCACCACATGTTTCTACAGTCGCCCAGCACTGAAAATTGGTTTGTCACATTCTCCAGAGAGGGTCTCTGACATTCATCCTGTTTTAGCAGCCACTGCAGTCAAAAGTGAGACAATGGATGTCCTGTTTGTTGCTACCACACATTAAGATGTCCTCTACACAGGGACGTGTGAAGGACATTTTCTCCATGTGAAAAATATATGAGTGTATCTATGCATTCAGCTTAAAACCCTTTAATGTCCACAGCAAGAATAAAAGAAGGGTTAATGACTCCTGTTCAGTGGCCCCTTTGGTTTCCCCCATGGTTCTATCCTTGGCCCCTTACTCTTTCGCACATTGGATATATGCTGCCACTGGGCCATATTAGAAACAGGTTTAATCAAGTGGCACACATTTTTCAATAATAAAATAGTCACTCAAATTGTGCTTGATTGAACAGTTGAGAAGGACATTTAAGGGTTAATAAGCAAATAGTGTTAGAATATCTTTCCATCTTATTTTCTAATGTAAATGGTGTATTCTTGCCACACTATGAACGAAAATGATGATGAATGATGGAAGCTATGACTCAACCCCAAACATGGCATGTTTCTAAGCTGCATTTATTGACCTGCCTGTCAACAAAACTCAACAACTCTTCATGACACACATTCCAAATACAGAGTTTGATTTTTCACTCCTCAAAAGGTTTCCATATAAGACTTATATTTAATCATCAACCTATACAGTATGCTGACATATATCGTATGCTGCTGATGCCTGCCTTCATTCATTAATGTGGTATTATGTAGCATTAGGAGGCACAGAGTGATTGATGGACACTCAACAGCTTCTTGTTTGATAAATCTTTCATTTACTCAGGTGAGCTTATACTTGTCACATTCCTGTCCAGTTAAGGCAGTGCAATGTCTCCGTACGGTTGAAAGAACAGCAATCATATTGGATAGCAAGTGAATTTTATTTTTACAGCTTTTCTTTACCTTTGACAATCTTTTGTGATGTTCTCATGAATGAATTCTTGTGGTGAGAAATATTATAATAACTACACACACAGGCATGCAAGCACCCACATGCGCACAGTTTAATTGAATAAGTAAGCAAATTAAAAATATTGTACTTGTGCCACTAATGATTGAGTAAGTGAAAGTTGAACATTACTTTGAGTGGCATGGGAAAACTAACTCTCCTAACAAAATGTAGTTTGTTGGTTGAACATCATTTCATAAGAAGTTGTGATAACTCAAAAAGATTGAGGCAGTATTGTTTATTTATTTAATTTTTCTGTGTTAGTTAGGTTTTCGTGTATTACTATGTTACATTATTAGAAACATCAATACATCGATGTTTTTAACAACTGACTTACTTTAGCAGAGCTTGAGAAACCGCTCAGAGAGCACAAACCTCCACCAAGGTACAACAATAATGCAGACATTATTGTGATCAGACTCAATTTAATTGCTTTATTTAAGCAGATTTCATGTAGATTCCTCCATAAATTTATTGTCTGCCTCTAAATCTCCGAAAACTCCAACGAACTCTCTCAGTATCTCTCAAGTACTCTGGAATTCCTCCCCTCAGTTCCTTCATATGCTGAAAAATAATGAAAATATAATTCTACCAGCCTTTGTTGTTTTGAACAGGCACAAAGATAATGTGTGGATTAACTTTAAATCACTAAATCTCTGGTTTAAATTTGTCTGTGGACACAAACTGAAACTGACAGTTTCAAGAGAGCACTTCACCACAAAGTGATGTCATCGCTCCAAAAGGCTTATTATTATTACGACTTTATATTTTTTTTAATTTTGCAAGAAATGTAATGTCACCCAATTGAAATCAGCTCTGGGATATGCCAAAAAAGTACCTCTGGGTGAAATTTCATGCAAATCCGACCAGTTAATATTCCTAAATCTTGCTAAGAAGCAAACAGGCATACAAACTATACTAAAAGCGGTTAAAGTAAAACCTCCTCGGCGGAGTTAATGAAACATATGTGGCCATACTACATAAGTATCACTTTGGATTTGTCAGCTTTCAACGAATCATGAAAACAAAACAAACACAACACATATGTGGTTCACATGCGTCACGTTATTTTTAGAAGTGTCCTTCTCTATGGAATAAAGTCAGTAATTAAGGCTGTAGATTGTTTCATGGTTCAACACTGTAATGTTGTAAGGTAAATCTGATGTCTGGCACAGTTAATGAAGTCAATCAAGTCCAATTCTCGGAAGTTCAAATCCACTGGAAATTAAAAAAACGTATGAAAACACAGGCACAAGTCATCTATTATATGCTGCAGAGGTCATATTAAGCCTCAAACTAGCTTCTATCTTGATGATTTAGCTCTTAAGAAAGCGTCACTCATATCTTTAGGACTCTTCACTTTTAGAATAAGATTATTTCACAAATACTCCTTACATGGAGAAAAATTAAAAGAGATGTCAAGTCACTACGAGTAAATCGCTGACCAGTCACTGCCAATCAGCGTTAGGATTATTATTGCTGGCATCCAATGTTCCAGCAACTTCATGAAGTCAGTCGTTCATTATTTCATGTTATACATTTAAACCTGAACACTATGTGCAATCAGTGATTTACTTGCTGTTTTTGTGTGCCAGACCCATAATTTCCCTTTGGGATTAATTTTCCCATCTTGATTCTTATCCTATCTTAATATAACAGTAGTTCTGTAAATAGGCCTTAATAGGAAAACTCTTAGTTAGGAGGAAACCATCAGAGCCATGGGTCTGTTACCCGAGATCAGCATCTTTTTTCCACTACATATTTGGATTATAAACCGTAAAAAAATACAGTTTATAGCTGGTAGCATCTGCACAGCAAGGAAGGTAAATACAAGTTCTTAGCTGTCAGAGCAGTGATAGCTATCAAGTAAACACTCCACACAGTTAAATGTAGCTAGCTTACCTCCTCTCTGTATAAAATGGACAAGTCATAGTGTCTGCGTTTTCTCTCAGCCACCTAGGAATCCATATGCACAGGAGCCTCTTCTTTTTTTTGCGGTTTCGGCACACAGGAGGGCACAAATCATCAAAAATTGTCCTAGCATGTTGCTAGCAAACAAACTTCTTCCTGCCTTGGACCTTTCAAACAAATCTTTATTGACAAATGCCATCAGCAAGAACAAGTCACATGGTCGTGAGCTATGGCTCTACATCGCAGGCAATTTATTCGTACAATATGAATGGGAATTAAACAACGTCATATCTAAAATTGAACCAGTTGCCATTCCCAGCTTTAGTAGTCTTTCTAGTGGTTGGGTGAAATTGTGAATATGGCCCCTGGTCTGCAATGATTGCTATGATTAGTTCATCACAGCGTTCCTCAAAGGCCAAATAAGCTGGTACACTCTGTCGGTCTGTCTCTCAACACAGCCCTGTAAATATGAGGGTGCCTATCATCACAGGAGAGGTGGGGTGTTTTGACTGGGAGGTGGGTTATATTGGCTAAGAGCCATTTGGCACCGTTCCAAAGTTGATTGATAGTTATGGTGGGGATGCGAAGGTGTTCTTTCGGATGTCATGAAACATGATAAAGTTCACCCTAAGGTTGTCATTTGTTCATGAAAACATGACGTCCTAGTGTCCTCTTGGACAGTTGTTGTAGGGCGGTGAGGTCTAGGGTCCTCAGAAAATTCAGTGTCCTCAGAAAATTGGGTTACAATGCAATGACACATTTAAGAGCAAAATGTCATCAAAGGGCATTTGTGGTCTGTTTTGTGTCATATCAGGGATGCTAAATGTTAACCACTGACCTAGGCCACCTTCTAGAGGAGAAAACAGGATGCTCTGCACAAATTACATTAGAGAAATGGAGAAAATGTGGAAAATATATTAATACTCTAACAACTGCAATATTTTCTCCTTGGGGAGCCTTCCAGCCTAAAACTATTTGAAACTGTTTCACCATAAATGCATCAGTAGTCTGCACACTGGTGGCCTTCAACATGCAGCTGGTAGCCGTTTTTACTTCTTCATCCTTGACTCCATCGCAGCCTTAATCCACATTATGTGCAATCAGTGATCTGTGATTATATTTTAAGTGCAGTGCTTTTAACCACATTTCCTGTGAATTACAAAGCATGAGGTAAGGGTGGAAAAGGGCAGCAAGATGTGCTCTTATCAGTAATATCTGATAAGAGCATGTGGCGGTTAGGCCGTGAAGGTGTCTAAGCTGACATTTCTTTCCAGAATGCCAGGTTTGGATGTTGCAAATGTGTCAGAGATTTCAAACTAGTCTTCTGGAGAAACCGCAAGCGCTGACATTCCTGTGTCTTTTGCTTTTATTATAAGGCCAACAAAGAAGAAGAGGATTAATTCTGAATTCCTTAACTTTAAAGCTCTCACCAAAACCGTCAAGTAGACGGCACACTGGAAAAACTGAGTAAGAGGATAAGACACCATTGTTAGAACAAGGAGGCGGGCTGTTCATTATCCTGTGTGTGCAGCTCCTCAGTGACCTGACGGGGGATGCCTGTTCAAATGGAGCGTCGATGTCTATCTACAGGCAGAATAATATTCCATTAATAGCAGATCAGAGGAATTTCATACTTTTTTCGGCACGCTCTTAAAGTTAATGAAGTTCTTTGGAAAAAAAATAACCATGTTTCTGTACAACAAAGATCTTAGACTGATGAAGAAAACATTGTATTGAAATAATGAGAATGTGGGTCTACTGTCTGGCTGCCATTCTGAAGAGGGTGTGAGAATATCTTGGTGTTGTTATAGACAAATGGTAAATACTGAGTAATTGGTAAAAAAAAAAAACAAGCTTAAAACAGCAACTGTTTAATTGTCAGAGCTTTGAGTCGCCACTAAGACATTTACCCTTTCTATTAAGATAAAGGACATTTATTGATAGCAAATACAAATAGAACTATGAGGATTGGAAAAACTCTGCTGTCTTATTAGTCATGTTGATACAAGATTTTTCAGGTTGAGTAGGAGTGGCTGAACCTAGCGTGGATAAGATAATGTGGCTGCTTCTACTCTGGTCTATGTCAAGGAAAGTATGTAATGTGTCATTCAACACACTCCTTTGTATCTAAGATTGGGTTACCGTTCGTCAAACTTTAATTCTTATAATTATTATATGTGAAGCAATTAGAGATACAATACAGAATGTGGAATACACGCGTGTTTGAACAGTCAAATTTCTCCTGGGTTTTTTACATGAGAAAGCTTTTAAACAGTTTCCTAAACGCTGTGGTGTGCTTCTTAAAACACAAAAGAAGACAATAAGGTCATCGGAGATGGTTAAGATATTGAATAGGGATTTTATAAACCATGATTGATTGGAAGTAGACATGACTGTGGAATTTACCTTCCTTTATTTGTCCTTGCCGCACCTTTATGCCGCTGGCTTACTGGAAATAATGATATACAATATGTAGTGGAGATAAAAAAAATGTATGAATGAATGAATGAATGCACACACACATACACACACACACACACACACACACACACACACACACACACACACACACACACACACACACACACACACACACACACGCACACACACACACACACACATACTGAGACTACCACAATTAGTTGTGTGAGAACCATTTTTCAAGCGGTTCTTTTCCATTTTGAGGTCTTATTTTAACTTTAGTGTGAATCTAAAGAGAAACTTTTCAAGTTGAATCAAGTCAATTTTATTTGCCAAAATCATAGCGAAAGTTATCTCAAGGCACTTCGTGGTGTGGACTGCGCTCTTTATTCTACAGAAAACCAACAATTCCCGCATGACCAAGCACCATGAGCAGATCCCAACTGAGGGTGGACTCAAGTTGGACAGCCATTTGCCTTGACGTGTTAGATTGAGGGAGAGAGAGAGGGAAATAGTTGCACGAAACCAACAAACTAAAATTGGTCAATTTAATGCAGTGCCGACGTCCCGCTATTTAAAAAGTCAAGTCTTTGCAGCAGTATGTAGTGATCAATGCTATCGAAACGCACCCCTAAGATCAAACTCAGTAAGTCCCTCCTCTGACATCATAAGGAGGTCATTGCCGTCTGTGTGCTACATTGCCCTCTGAAACATGTCTGGAAATCGTCAAATTAAGTATAGTTATGTAACAAAAAATAAATAACATAAGTTTGGCTGCTGCTTTCTCAAAAATTTTGGAAAAGAAGGGCCATGAAGATGTAAGTATTTTTTCCGAGTGGAAACATGGAGTAGCTATTGAAAGGGCGTTTTGATCTTCAGCTTTGTTTGATTTGAACATCATAATGAGCTTCCTTGATTTTTCTTGGTGCATCGAACTCAACCATTGTGCTCTTAAAACCGGGATAAAGCAGGACATTTATTATGAAAAATATAGACTTTAGGTTGGACATCAATATCATGTAAATCCAGGCTAAATGAACGACCTGACTAAATAAAAAACATGTAAAAGGGTGTAAGTAGTGTTCTAGGTTGTGTGGACTGTCTGGAAAATAATTTTGGAATGAATATTTTATACTCATGACTTTCTTGCACATTCAATATGACGTACTGGGTCTGTGATTACAGAGGCTTTATAATACTTTTAGGAAGGAGTTGAGACTGCTTTTGAGTGTGAGACAGATATTTGGCTCTGGCTTGGTGCTGGAAAGCTAAAAGGCACTGGACTCGTGTCCAGCTGCAGTTCAAATGACTCTGGAATGGGAGAAACAGGTCTGGGTCTGGGGCCTGGGGATATAATTTCAGTTTAAACCAATCCTGAGTGGGATTTGAAGGTGGGTGGGTACAGAACATACAGTGCCGTTTCTTTCTCGGACTGGTTGTACATGAAACTATACACCGGTTCATTTCCAGTATTCGTCAGACCGGGGTTACGCATACACATTAAATTATAAAGTACATGGGTTCATCATATATCATAAGGAAAATATTTGTGTATTCAGAGGAAGCAAATGTACACATAAAATGTATTTGTATGTGTGGAGCACTTGACAAAGAAAACCCCCCAAACACCCACTGACATCTGACTTTTGTCTTCAGTGGGAAAAGGCATTTATTCCCAGCTCAAATTACTCACACAAGTATTTTGGCTCCAGCTACAATTCACTGTGAAGAGACATGGCACCCGGATGAACACGCTAATTATCGTTGCTTTTACCAGTGCCATAAATCATATCAAAGTTCTGCACATTCGTTCAGCAACAGTCAGGAACAGAGTTGGTTAGAGAGAGTGAAATTAAAGATATACAATAGTGACCCCCAGAACTGGCCTCCATGCTACATAAAACCCTAACACAAACAGTCACAATGTATTTTTAGATTTATCCACATTGAATAATTTCTTCGCGTATATATGATGATTAGCCATAAGATTATAACCACCTAAGAGGTATTATCAAAATAGCACTGATTGCCTCAATATAATGGTGCCTGTCAGTGGGTGGGGTATTTTGCGTATATTAGTGAGTAGTGTAGATGTGTTTGAAGAAGGGAAAATAGGCAGGCTGTAGGATCTGAGCGACTTTGATTAGAGTATGATGTGTGATGTATGATGTTGTCGGAGGAACGACAACTGGCGAGTCGTGGGAACCCACGCCTCAACAAAGACTAACCAGTGTTAGTCTCTAATTCCAGAGAAGAGCTGCTGTAGCACAATCGTCAGAAAAAGCTAAGGCTGTCTGTGATGGAAAGGCTACTTTGGTGGGTAAAATGTTATAACTTGTAGTGTGTTAAATGCTTATTTTAGTGTAAAACAGTCAACAAAAGAGAAAAACTATCTGCAACAGTGCTAGCAGAATAGTGAGATTTTGCTTTGAGCCATGGAAACATCAACACTGACAAATGTTTTAGACGATGTTCACAGGCTGATGTTTAGCAGATACGAGAACAATATTAGCAACATATTCACCAGAAAAGTATCTCTAATATCCGAGGGAGGTAATTATTTTTGCAGGTATTTGGCCATAAGTACCAGGCATACAATTTGCCTTTTACAAGGCTTTTAATTTTTTTAACTGCTTCCATTGAAATCCATCTGTAACCGAGTACTCAGACGAAAAACAAATTCATCATATGGGAACCATGAATGCCATAGTTCTTATGTGCCCATCCTTCCTGTAGATGTTTCACAGAATAAATATAGAGGAGCAGGAAATAATAATCACTCTTACTTTACTCTTGAAAAAAAAGTTAGAACTTTCATAAATAACTAGATGTATAGTGTCAAATTGTTAGACATTTTAAAAACGTTATACACCGTAATATTTCGTGAAATGTCTTCCCTGCATTTGACCTATCCCTCACACAGGAAGCTGTGGTTTCGGGATCTCGCTCAAGAACCCACAGCATGTAACGTCAAGGGTTGGGCTTGAACCCTTTTCTCCCGATCGTGGGAAGACCGCTCTACCGACAGAGCTAAAGCAGCCGAAGTGGAGAATCTCCAAATTCATTACAGTTCAAGTACGCCTTGTGTTTATAAGCAATGAAGTTAATTTCCTCCAACTTCTTACCACATAATGCAGCTTGATGATACAATGACTCATTTCTACTGAAGGGAAAGTCTCCCTGTAGCACGTCTAATGTTGTAAAGTTTAATAGATTTGCTGTTTTTTTCCTTTTATAGATTGATACTGGTTTGTATCTATTTGTACTCCTGCATGCTTATATTCCAATCGTAATAACATTAAAATGTTCTTCATGTATGTAGTTTCCACATAACAATATCTTATCTCTTCCACATTTAAAAACTACTGTAAAATGACAGATTGTCAGCATGGTGAATGATGCTATGATGATCTAGATTTACTAAACACAGGTTGATCTTGGTGGACCAGAGGAGGCATTAAGCTCTTCAGTTGGAGTCATTTAGCAGTGCCAGGATCTTAGCATTGAGACTGACATCAAAGCTAAGAAGTTAAGTTGTGTAGGAGGAGCAGTTGATTTGATTTGATGCTTTAATCGCCTCTTCTAGATCAATAGGTGCCTCCATCAGTGGAAGAGCCCCCTTAAATTGTAACATCAGTATGGTTAAAGTGAAATCACGGTGCAACTGATCCATTTTACCTTGTCACTACTTTCATTAAATGACCTATTTGAATCAATGAATTGTATACTCTACTTTTATGAGAACAGCAATTAAAATGTTACTGTGCTCCATAGTGTTGGGTAATGGGAATAATGTCATCATGCAGTGATGTGTCCAAATCTTACATCACAATGTGGCCTCCAACTTTTCAGTGTTTATGGACCCCTCCTAAGTTAAAGTTAAACCATAGAAGGTTACAGAGCTGTTTGAACTAGGCGGGACTAGGGTTCTCTACGGTCAGCATGAGTCCTCGTGTCTCAACCAAGGCAAACAGACCTGACCTCCTGGTGTGTTGACCCACACTCATACATAATAAAAAAGGTTTTTAGTCTCATTGAGTTGCCGTAAAGATTCCTGTTAAAGAAAGACTGTACTGGGGTGCCAGCTTTGTTTGGTTTGTGCTCTAAATGTTTTTGTATGGGGCAATAAATCACTATCTCTGTGCATCTTAAATATTACAAACAGTCAGTCTCTCCCGTGGTTGTAGGTGAAGGAAGTACACCAGCAATCAGGCGGAGCTCATGCCCTCTCAAATACTGTGGACGGTCCAAAGTCTGACATGTCATAAGAAACATATTTAGAGAGTTTGTTCCGGCTCATCGAAGCACACAAAGGGAATATTGGCATGTTGGACATGTGGGAACAACGGCTCAAGGATTATATCCTCCAACGTTGGAAAGAGCTGAATGCGAAGCAATCAGTGGAGGTATAACAATCCACACGGCTTACTGTTGTGTGCAGAGTCTAATGCAAATGTTGTGGCTTGATCGGTCCTGGCAGCAAGAGAACTGTAGAGTTTCAGATTCGATTTAAGTTTGGACAAGGTGGAACTTTACCAGTCAGTCCAAACGCTATTCCCATGAGGAATGACGCAGAGTAGACGTGCCCTTTCCTCTTCCTGTGTATGCGTGTGTTGTACACACAGTTTGGTGTTGTCTATGCAGGTTATGGCAAAAAATAAGGACCCGATGGATAGGTCTATTTAAATGGTGCTTGTGAGGGTTGTTTGTCTGATCAAGTTTCTGTTACTTTATAAAGAGTAGCTGTTCTCTATAAGTGAACGTTAGACTCCTGCCTCACCCGAATAAAGATGTTGGTCAGTTACTGCAGGCTCACCAAGTCTAAAACCAGGCAGTGTTTTATATCCACTGATTACTTACTGTTAAATTAGAAATATACGATCATTCATCCATCCATCTGTTAATCCATCCATCCATCCATCCTATCATCCAACCAGTTACTGAGCTAGCCGGCAGCCATCAATCCGTCATCCATCCATCCATCCATCCATCCATCCATCCATCCAATATCACATCCATCCATTAATTGATTGATCCATTCATTATCCACCCATTCACAGATCCGTCCGTCCATCCGTCCATCCATTGTTTGATCCATCCATCCATCCATTGATTGATCCATCCATCCTTTCATCCATTGATCAATCCAACCATCAAACAATGCATCCAGCCATCTATCCAACCATCCATCCATCTATCCATCCAGTCATTGATCCAGCCATTCATCCATTCATGTATCCATCCATCCATTCATTGATTTATCCATCCATCATCCATCTATTCATGGATCTGTCCAACCATCCATCCATTGGTTGATTGATCCATCCATTCATCTTTCCATCTATCCATCCATTGATTGATCCATCCTTCCATCCATCCATCCATTCATCAATTGATTGATCAACCGATCAGTCCATCCATCTATTGATGGATCCATCCTTCCATCCTTCCATCCATCCATCCATCCATCCATCCATCCATCCAACCATTGATTGATCCTTCCTTCCATCCGTCCATCCATTGATTGATCCATCCATCTATCCAACAATGCATCCAACAAGTCATCGAACCATCGATTCATCAATCCATCCATCCATCCCTCTATCCATCCAGTTTTTGATCTAACTATCCATCCGTCCATCAATCCATCATCAATCCATCCATCCAACCATTCATCTATCCGTCTGTCCGTCCGTCCGTCCATCCATCCATCCATCCATCCATCCATCCAGTCATCGATCGATCGATCGATCATCCATCATCCATCCATCCATCCATCCATTCATTCATTCATTCATCCACTCATCCATCCATTCATCCATCCATTCATTCATCCATATCCCAACTTCATCCAGCCATCCAGCATTGCACTTTCAGTGGGCTAAACAAAGCGAGCAGCACATTCACACTAATATCCATGTGTTCCAGTCATTCCTGGGAGACATGGACTGTTGAATGCTCTTGGATACATCTATGAATTTCATGCATGGAATTCTTCCAATGGGTTTTGGGGTTCTCCAGTTATTGTTGGAGAGTCAGT
Source organism: Lophius americanus (assembly GCA_037951165.1). Taxonomy (NCBI): domain Eukaryota; kingdom Metazoa; phylum Chordata; class Actinopteri; order Lophiiformes; family Lophiidae; genus Lophius; species Lophius americanus. The sequence continues at coordinate 1,037,809 of JBBDHG010000061.1, forward strand.
TGGACAAGAAGTTTAAACACATAATGCTGTACTGTAGCCAGTGGTAACTCATAACCACACTGTCATCGGTGCATAACACCTTCATTTCAGAAACAGAGCTGGACTGTCCAGGGAAAATCTCATGGCTACATTCTGATAGAGAACCCACTGTCCAAATCTCTTCTTTAGAAAAATAAAGAATCAGAAATGGGAAATAAGTATGCATTAGGAACTGTTTCGCTCATACATCATTCCCCTTATTCAATCCATCAACACTATTCTGTGAATGTGTGTGTGTGCACGCGTTTTGATGTATATGTACGTTCATGTATGCATTTCAACCCTGAGTCCAGAGAGCTGTCAGAGAAACAATGATATTCTCCAGCATGGAAGATAGATTTAGCGATACTGATGGAAAAAAATAATCACAGTGCTCACACGTGTCTGCAACGTGTGCATGCATCAGTAAGGGGTCCCGCAATTAAATCCTATCCCTTGTGGAGTGTTTGATCCCTCCCAGATTACTGAACTGTCTCCAAAATGCAGGAAGTACAGCAGAGGTTAGTTTCTTTGAAAGCTAATGCTAGTGGAAGTTTTGCATTTGTAGTCATTGCATCTATTGTTTCACCCTGAGGAGTTTTTTTTATATCCTTAGGAGGCTATCTGTAACTGTAGAATATTCTCATCGGTCTCATCTATCAAGCACGTACATCTGATACAGTCAGTCAATCGGTGAACCAAAAGAAACATACACAGCATTGTGAAAAAGTATTCAATCACCCTAACAATTCAAAAAAAGGAGCATAGTGAGATAAAAAGGAGCATAGTGAGAAAAAAAGGAGCATAGTGAGTTGCACTGTTTTATGTCCAAACACAGAATCAGAAGAAGATTTCAGAAAAGCAGAAAGAAACATGCGGTTATGTTATCTTTTCAAAGCACTGCCAAGCTTATCTGGCTTTGTGGCTTTTCTGTATATGTAACTTTGAGACTTTATAGTCTGTAAATAATGCATCTTGATCCATTACTGTGGGGGGTCTTTGAGTAAACAGTCCTGAAGGCAAAACTGTTTGCAGTTGTTTATTTGAATAACATAAATTGGGGATTGCACCATGCGATGTCGACTTAATGAGACAGCCCTGCTTACAGTCACTTTAATACTGATGAACATGACGGGAAATCTGAGATTTGTTTATATACTGTATGTGTATATATGTGTGTGTGTATGTGTATGTGTATGCATGTCTTTGTCCAAGTATTTACTATATATGAAGAGAAAGACCAAAGGTTTTTAGTTGTTGGTATGTTAGCTTTTTTGTTGTTTTTTGACTGAGTATTTGCTTTTGTTAGTTTAGGAAGAAATCTAAAACAGAATCGGATATGTTAAAAGGGTAGGCGTAATGGCTACGCTTCAAAATGTGTAGCTTCAGCCTACACCTTTTTTCGGTCAAAAAGAAAACAATATATGAATCTGTAGGTGTATTTATCTATTTGTCTATGAACATTGGTTTGTTGTACATATGTAAATATACACATGTACGTGCGAGAATGGGAGAATTTAAATGTGACCGAAATAAATCTAAATCTAAAAATCTAATTTAAATTCTGGTAACAGTTTGAGTGACATGCATAAGCTAATCTGGCCACATCTGTTAATTACAAAAGTCAGATAAAGATAAATATGATCATATCTTGCACTTTCCTTTGCTCTCTATAAGGGATCCATATGTTCTCATAAAGTGTCTGTATGAGATACATAAAATAAATAAATGATGAATAATAAACCTTGGAAGGCACGATGCGAAAGGTGAATGTTGGAAATAGAAGAAAGATGCTTAGTTTTAGTGATGAAAAACTTGCACAACACTGAAGAGCAGATTCATGAGGCATGATGGTGTTTTTTCTACAAGTTTGCAGATGTTTGCTCTCCACAGAGCATTTTCCAAATTGTGCACAGATGTTTAGATTTTTATCTTTCAGTTGTGCCAATCAATTGGCAGATGGGATGAATCATACATGAGAACATGAAATACAATGTTCCACCCCATCCCTGCCTCCTCAAATCAAATCAACATTACTGTGGTAAAACAGTTGTAAGAATGAACTATCTTCAAAAAATAATAATAATCACTGGCAACACTAAGTTCATGCAGGAATAACTATCAAATGCAATCGATCATATTTGCTTAATATTTTTAATGGTCTCTGTGTTTGTCTGTTCTTTGTCTTCTGGGATTAATGTCTAACTACTCAGCTGCTTATTGGAATTGTTTTGACAACTAAACTTCTCACACACTGAACTCAGTGAAATACAGCAGCAGGAAAGGTTTTTACAACAATCCAGCAACAACGAAAGTAACAAATAGTACACTTAAAGGCTTAAAGGCTGACTATAAACGTTTTCAAATTACTCTGGCATCCAAATCACGACATACAGAAAATGAAGAAAAGGTTAAAGTTTCCTGCAACTGATAATATGAGATAATTAGACTGCCAGAAGGTGAGGACTGCGATTGACGGGTGTCTGTGTCTGTTCTAAGCAGAAGCAGGAATCTTGTCCGTGTACTGACGGTGGTGGCTGATGAATGATTAAGTTGATGGATCTGCGTGGTGGACATAGGTGGAGTTGGGCAGGTTGAATGTTCTAGCAGCATGAACAAAGTAGATGAATGGAGGGAGTCAAATTTACAAAGACAACACCAAGATGTTAGACTAACAATGAAGGAGTGTAACTAGAAAAACTGATGGATTTGGCCGGCTTATGAGGACAGCTGATATCGACCGACTCCCCAGACTGTGAAGCAGGGGACTGTGACTGGGTGGGGGTGAAAGGTTGAGAGCTCAGCGAAATGAGGGATGACTGTGACCAAGTGGAGAAAGGATAAAAAAAAAGAAGAAAAAAGAAAGAAAAAAAGCAAATTTTACTATTACAACCAAGCAAAAAAAAACAAGTGATACGCCGAAACCTAGCAGAAAAACGGGAAAAACTACATTTTAAGTGTTCCCGGCTGATTCCGAGACAAAAAACTCCTTAATATTAGTAAATTATGTTTAAAAACTAGATTTACCAGCTCATTTTAAGATATCCTTAATCTAAATATCTTGTTGTTATTTCAAGAAATCTTTAAAGTCTATTGTCAGATCTGCTTTACTTATTACAAGCTAAAAGCACCTTGTATTCATTTATTTTTATCTTTATTATTTTTGAAGTGTAATTATTTCCAGTTTGACAAACACAGAATAAAGAAGATGAAATATAAAAAACAACCCTCGCACTTCGTTGTGTAACAGAATCATCCCATTTTCTAAATTGTCTGTTTATTTACAGGTATCCAGTGATACATGCTCTTATAATCTTGTGTTTGGTTGGGATGCTCTCACGTGACTTCATAATTAAACAGAGTCTTAGTTCATAGTTAAACAGTTAACTTCCAAGGTGCAATCAAAGTAAACACCTCAAAGAAAGGAGAATATCAAAGACATTTGGACAGCTCTAATCAACTTCATATTGTATCTCTAACAGTGTAATCATCCTTTAATTCATGCTGTATAGACATGAATACATAGACGCACATAGCTTGTGTGTCTATGTATGAGCAGCACACACAACTCACAACTAAGACTGACCTTCACAAAGCTCAAGAATTTGACATTTTCCCAAGAAACTATCCATCACTGAAACACTGAGACTGCTTGTGTGTTATGTGTCTTCCCTGAGCAGGTTGGCACATGAGGGGAAACCTCATCTGGGTGTATCTTGCGGTACTGTTTGCTTTTGAAAGTTTTCATCTGTCAGCTGCAGGATCCCGCTTTAACGCATTGAGATCATCTCCACCCCAAAGGAAACTTGAATGACTATATTCCAAACGTACACACACCGTATGTCACCATAATGAGAGGGGAGTCATTTGGCAAGTGCATACCTGCTCTTACTCAATCTGAAAGTGGAAAAAATGTAAACAGAGGAATGTGTGAGAGCGTGTTAAACAGAGGGGACATTGACCAAGCCTCCACTTGTCTGACTGGATTGATGTGTCCGTATTGGGCACTTTAAAGGTTCACTTTAAAGTCGTCCAATTGAATTGTCAGCGTTTTATCACGCAAAAGCAGCTACAAGCCATCCATGAAGTAATGCTTAATTGGATGTTTTACTCGGTTTGACGTCTTTCAAACTATAAATTTTCATTTCTGTGTTATTGAATTCTTCATCGTTCTTTTCCTATTCGTTCAACGAATAGGAATCACAATCGAAAGTCGTTTGTCCATCTTCGGGGACCTCCATCTGGAAAATTCAGTCTAGTATTTTCCATTGCTCCTCTTCATGTCACACAGCTCCATTATCCTCCAATCTTAACTCACCATAGCAAGTAACACTACACCCAGAATGGAAAAGAACAGGTACTAGTACAGGTACTGTGATGAAGTCACACAGAGAAATCAACTGTAGTCAGCAATTATTTTGTATTTAAACCTAGAATGAAAACACTCTTTAACTTTGCATTCCTAACGTTGTCCTTAAGGGTCCCGCAGAAGCAAATGAGTTTTTCCAAGTTGCAATAAGTAATAATAATTTTACTATTTTACTACTAACGACGGAGCATAAGGGACATATTGACAAAAAAAAAAGAAGAGATTACGAGAGAAATTATTTTCATTTTTCAAGGTGTCCCTCATACTGCTTTGTGTAGATTATGCTCAAAACATTTTTTGGGAGTGCGTACTATTGCATATGTTGGTTTATCTTTTGATGATTCTGCAGTTTTATCGTGTGTAAAATGATGGCTCAGCATTTTATTCAGGAAAGACAAATGAATGAAGTAAAGATATTTGTTTATTGCAGCATATAATGTGGTAACTAGTTTTTCAGAAAGTCAAAGTCATTTTCATCAAGTTATTCAGCGGCCCTCAATAGGCGGCCCGCGGTCTGCATCCGGGCCGCGAACTGCCTATCTACGGACCCTGAGCTAAACTTGTTACAGTTGGGTTTACATGGACAGCCACATTCCGATTAGATTGGGAAAAGACGTCTAATGGGAAAGATAAATCCTGCAAGTAAACACCCCTTTCCGAATGGAAAGAACCTTTCCGAATTAGAGTTCATTCCTTTGCAAGGAGGTAGTCAAAATCCTTTCGGAAAGCCTTTCCGATAGCCAGTCGCTGCGTGTAAACGCTGTATCGGAAAGCTTTCTGGTTGAGTTGTTTCTGTGCGAGCCCAGCGTCGTGAGGTAATGCTCAGCTAAGTTTTTTTCAGCGCTGCAACTCAATTTAAATACGCCGTCTTTAAAACAGTACCGGTCTGTATAGGAGAATGATTTATTCATTGCATTTTTGAAATATTTTAACATATTTGGACATTTAGAAGGAGAAAAAGGCAATTCCACACATGCCCTCTCTGTCGTATTCTTCTTCTGGGCTTGTTGGCGTGCAGCACCCAACTCACCGAAGCATTATCGCCACCTTATGAACGGGAATGTAGTTCGTCTGCACATGTCTGAAAGTGTTTATGATTACGTGAGTCGATGCATGTAAACAACGGGTTGGAAAAGATCACAAGTCATGTAAATAGGCGACCGACATTACAATTGCGAAAGGTTTAATTTGGAGAGGAGAAAAGTGTTCCATGTACACCCACCATACGTAGTGTGTGTTTTTTGGTTTGGTCGGCACGTGTAAATGGGCTGTCATCTCCATGCCAAGGATGCGCTGATAGGCTGTTGCTGGGTCATTGACACAACAACAACAAAAAGCAACAGAGTGCTCACTCAGAGTGGCGTGGGTGTCGGTTACGCACATTTCTCTCATTAAGCATGTTTAACACAGTGAGAAATAATTTCATTGCACTTTGGTTCCTGGGATCTTTTATTTCTTTACCAAAGAATTCTTTGGTAAACATAAAGAGTATTTATTTGAATTTATTTCAAAATGGAAATGGCATTTTATTTTATTTTATTTAAGTACGTATTTTTTGAATGAAAAGCACATTTTGCTTTGAATGTAATAGTGTTATGGCTTGTGGCTTGACCGACTATAATAAACGGACCTTTGTTTCGTTGAAAAACATTTTTGCGGACGTATAAGATTTGTATTTGAGTACCCTTGAAATAGGGCATTTGGCTTGGTTGTGGTGGATGATGACTCTGCTGAGACTGATGAGGTTGATGGAAAGATGAAGCTGGTGAATCTGGGAAGACTAAACACCACAGGTGAGACATGAAGAAGTCCCTCTGTGCTATAGGACAGATGTGACCAGCTGATAGTAATACCTGATATCTTAACATGACCACCCGAGTCGGAAGAAAATGAAGATTAAAAATGCGAGAGAGGTGTGAATGACAAAGTAATAACTTAAAATTTGACGCCTACTCCAATTGCACCCGTCACTGCAAATGATCTCTCTCCAGCTTTGGAATCCGGGAATATTCTGTGTGCTTTTGTTTCCTGATGAAAATGGTGCTTTTCACTCTTAAGTATAGTTTAAAATAGTGTAACTAGTGTTTCCATACCTCCACTCACTGAATAAATAGCTCAAACTCTGTGGCAAGGATCAATCAATTTAGACAGAAATTTGATAAAATTATAGTTATCATGAAAACATGTATAATAATAATACTCATAGAGGAAGGAAAATAAGTACAAGAGAAGATCCCTATTTTCCCACCATCTCTCCATGTGTATTTCACCCCTGTGTCATTATGCTTAACTTCAAAATCACTACTGTTTTGCCTTTGCTCCAACACGAAAATAGAAACAGTAGACGGTCGTTTGGTCTGTCAATCTAAACCAAACTGAAGTAAATGCATGCAGTCACTGCATAAATAAGCCCTAGGCGAGAAACTTCTTCTCATTTGTTTGTTCATCTGTGGTTATAATCGGTGTGCTGAAGCTTATTGTCATTTGTCATGTGGGAGGCCACAGAGACCTAACACAGATGCATGAGTCAAACATCCCTGGGTTACCATGTGGTCATTATCCCATCCAGAACCCTGCTGACAAATCAAAATGGAGTATGCAGACCGTAGCAAAAAAAATAACCCATCTCCGACCACGTGGGAGACTTTTATTTATTCGGACTTAAGCTGTTACATAAGATAAATGGCATGCCGCGGTGCTGTAGTCAAGGGTTTGCTGTAACACTTTTGATTGTTTACATTGCCTTGTTAATCATTTAAAACAGCTACTTTAGATGACTTCTCTGACAGCTGGTGATGAAAATCTGCTAAATCGCCTGTGTAACAGATCATGGTCTGGAATACAGGGTGTGCTTTCCTTACTCGATATCAAATCAAAATGAAGAATAAAGGAAACACCTGTAAAAATAAGGAACACAAATTCTAAATTCCTGTGGGGAGAAGTTTCCTGTCCTCAGTGCCCTAGGAGGTAAGTTAAACACCATTCACGCGATGTCCTTCTGAGCTACATTTGCTCTCATGATGCATTTTTTTTGTTATTGTAGAGGTATCTTTCGATCATTTCAAATAAAAGTAAAATATATAATGATGAGAGTGAAAAACAACGTCTCCTCTCAGTTATCCACTCCGACACAGTCCGACACAGTGTTCCAGAACCGCTCGATGATGTTTATTGTGATAACTTGATGATGTAATAAGTGTTCACAACTTACCCAATAAACTAGTTATAAACCATTCATAAACCAGTTATAAGAGTAGGGATACTGTAAAGGGGTACTGGAATGAGCACCATGTGGACACTGAACCAACCAAACTATTTCAGGCTTAACAGTCATCTGCAAATCCAAGTCCTCCAAGTTCTTATCATGAATGACTTAAGATTTACTGACTGAAATATTTTACTCAAACCTAATGAACAGTTTTATCCTCTAAATGTTGGGCTACGGTGAAGATTGATTGACAGGAACGATTGGACTGGATTTCCCCCTGAGGAGGAAAAACGGTAAAAGACTAGCTCAGTATGCAAATAAATATTTGCATACTTGTAACAATACACATTGTTTAAATATATAAGAAAATATTTAGAAATATATACAGAAAATATAAAAAATACAAAATAAAATGTATGTGAACGGTTTGAAAATGTTTAAGAGAATGACTAAACTATATAAAAAATATCTTCAACGGAGATGATGACAAAGGTATACGTATTATACAACTTAAACTTCATTCAGATTTAAAATACAGGTATATTTGAACTTTTACTGGCAGTCTTTGAGTTTTTTGTGTTAGGCTGCAGTATAAGCTTCTATTGTGCAACGTTTAATTTTGTCATTTTAACAACACTGCTTTTTCTGGGCAAACATGTTTCCCACTGCTTTAGGATACAAAAAACTACGATGAACTTTATGTAATATGTAGCCTAACTATAATAACTATAAAAAATATTAAAATGATTAGCTTATCTGTTTATAGCTGCCCAATTCCATCTTATCTTTAGTAAACATTTAAAATCTGAGCTGTGGGTAATTACAATGAACATTTCCTTCCATTTCCTTCCATTTTACAATACAAAGATATAGATTGATTAAAGTAGTGATAGGAAAACTCATGCATAGGAATAACAATACGTTTCATGTTCATTTTATACAGTTACAGATTAATTTCACTTCAACAAATTATAATAGCAAATCAACATTCACACATTAAAGTATGAGTAATTCTTATGCACTTTTATTTTTGATGCTTTAAGTATATTTTGCATGACTATTACTTATAAACGACTGATAAGTGGTTCGTTCACGTTAATAGAGGCCCTGAATACTTCACGCATCATGGGAGTGCATGCTTTCAGCCATTTCAGGTCTGACAGTACATTCACATTGTCTAAATACGAAGGATCATGGTTTGAATCCAGACGTAAATACATGTTTCCTCTTTTTCTGCATGTAATATGTTCTTCTGATGTCCAAAAATGGAACTGGTGGCTCTAAATTGTCTGTTGGTGTGAATGTGAGCACAAATGATTGGTTCAGTTCTGTATTTCAGTGCAAGACTGAACTGTTTTTTTTTTTTTTAATACTTTCATTTTCACACTGTCTAACACTATATTTCTCTTTTACAAATGGGTTTGAATTTGTTATATTTATTGAGAAAAAAATGTATTTTATTAGAAAATATATATTTATATGAATTTGTCATGTGGGAGGTCCAAATATACATACAAAAATATTCACATGCATGTCTGCATCCACGCATTAGTTCATAATTCATACAACACACCCCTTAATTTCCAATTTTGAGAAAAAATCAATAATAGTAGTCCAGGAACCATGTTGAGTTGCTCCTCAACTTTTTCTTTTAAATTCTTAAAAAAAAAAAAATATAAATACAAAAAACATCAAAAGACACAAATAAAACTATTCCTAAACCTACATTTCCCCTCCCCTAACATAATTCATACTCACCCTTCTTGGATACGCTGATCCTTCAATACACAACCACAAAGTAAACGGAACTGTTAAACTCTCCAGGATGTTCCCCACCTCTAGCCCAAGGGAAGCTCAGAGGGGCCGTTGTCTTTTCTTCATGACATAACTGAAGAGACTGACATTACGCATCCCACTCCAATAACCTTAGAGGTTACAGGTTTGTTCCTTAGCCTTAAAACACATTTACTACTAACCTACACTGTAAGATACTCACAAACTACACAAAAGTAAACTACGTCCTGTTTGACAACTTTATTATCTATTATAAACATAACAAATTCTGTTATTCTGGCATAACAATCACTTTGTTTGTCATGAAAGTCCCATTTCTCCTGTGACACACACGTCACATTTAATTCAATTACCTGTCAAAGGACCAATCACAACTGAGGTTTGAGCTCCAATATATAAGCATATTGTCAGTCTACGGATAAGTGTCACTACGGCTGTCACTCCTGACCATGGGTAAGTAATTTGAGCAACATCTTTAAGTAGTTGTCGCCATACTACTGTAAAAATTAACTCCTGTTTGTAATATTATCAACCAGCAGAAATAATGCACATTTTTTCTAGACGATACGCTGAAACTGAAGAGGTCTCTCAGGTTCCAATCTCTGTGTTTCACTTTAGGGACCACACCGCTGAATTATGGGTGTGGAATATTTGTAATTCTCAGTGTTTGTCTGATATCCCTCACACCATCCTGCAAAGGAGGAAACATTCTTGTGTTCCCAATGGACGGAAGCCACTGGGTCAATATGAAGATTCTCCTGATAGAACTTCACGCTAAGGGACACAACATTACTGTAATCAGGGCCTCCACCAGCTGGTACATCGCAGAAAACTCTCCTCTCTACTCATCCATCTCTATCGATATGGGAGATGGTATGGAGGACTATTTTGGCGTTTTTGTAAATGATCACATGAGGGTATGTCACTCTGAATTGTGTAAAATTGTGAGTCATTTTGTCATTTGGATTTTAAAGGCATTTACTTTTCTTCATGTTTTTTTCTCATTTCTTTCAGGTAAAGAGAGAAGGAGCCTCAGCAATAACTAGTCTCAAACTCCATATTGATTTCTATACTTTGATGATTAGGGTCCATTCAATGTGGATTGATGTTATTGACAAATTTGACCAAAAGCTTAATTGACTCCAAATATGATGTAGTTCTCACTGACCCAATCGTAGCAGCAGGGAGTATATTAGCCAAGTATCTCAAACTGCCTCTGGTACTCAATGTTCGCTGGGTCCCATGTGGAGAAGGCCATTTCTGGATGGCCCCATCTCCACTCTCTTATGTCCCAATGACAGGTTCGGGCCTAACGGACAAAATGACTTTTTTGCAGAGAGCAAAGAACATATTTGTATACAGCATTATAGAGTTTCTTTGGATATTCATGATCGGGCCAAGCTATGCAGCCGTCTGTGAGAAATATGTCGAGGGCGGATGTGACATCGTCTCAGTACTTCAGGATGCTGACATTTGGCTCTTCAGGTCAGATTTTGTGTTTGATTTCCCTCGGCCCACAATGCCAAACGTGGTCTACATAGGAGGATTCCAGTGCAAACCGGCTCAGCCTCTGCCAGCAAATCTGGAGGAGTTTGTTCAGAGTGCTGGGAATCATGGAGTAATCATCATGACTCTGGGAACTATGGTGAATGCTTTGCCCTCAGATGTTGCAGATGAAATCGCCAGCGTTTTTGCCAAGATGCCTCAGAAGGTAACACATGCTTCCTGATTCACATGTGCAATAAAATGTTAAAAAATAACATGGATTGTAGTTAAACTGTGCTATTCTATTTACACAGAGTATTTATTCAGCATCAAAAGTTTTCCTCCAAGACATGCATCTAACAGAGACTTAATTTTGGAAACAATCTGTTATACGTTAAATGCAAGTGTCATGGCAACGTTAAAAACTTTGAGAATAATGTGCTGATGGGGCTTTTGCTTGTCTGACTTGGGGTTTCAGGTGAGTTCCCTGGCTGCTACTCTGCTCCATTACTGACTGGATCAGCTCCCCTTTAATTGCCCGATCTCTTTTGTCAGCCCTCCACCAGTATTTATATGTGGCCATAGAACCACTCAGACAAAATAGAGAGGATCTCTCTATGGGGCGAAGATTTGTAAAGGACCACTTACTGAAATTAACAGCAAAATTCTGCCACATTTGGTTCTGAACTGTGTTAGAAAAAGTGGTGCAATTTGAAAAGACATTTTAAATAACAGAAGGCTTTCATATTCACTAATCTTTCAGAAATATATGGAATAAAACATGAATGCTGAATCTAAATAATAAATGTTGAATCTACTCAACTAAATATAATTGTGGACTCTAAACATAACTGTCAAATATACAATAAATGTTAAATGTCAAATTTAAATGTCTGCTCGAAGCTAAATATTCCGCTAATGTGCAATTTAGCAATGTTGGTCATTGTAGACACCAAAAAGATCAAAGGTTTTAAGCTTTTTATGTTTATTTCAAAGCATGTATTTAGCAGTTCCACTGCAGTGTGCGTTTGTATATAAGCCAGTTGTTTGCTTTTGCTGATATGTGATAAATTTAACATTCAAATTTAGAGTTAACATTTAGATTTGACATTTAGATTTAGATTTAATATTTATTTATATTTGAATAGACATTTGGATTCATTATTTTGATATCAAATGTTGAAATCAATCTGAAATTATTATTAACATTTTAAAAATGGTTTGGATGCTGCTTTTAATTGCCTCAGACTTCTATTATTTTATGATTAAGTGACACCGCTTAAGTGATGTAATATAACATCTGGGTTCACACAATAATGAAACCAAACAAACCAAACAACAAGTTGTTGGTTGCGTATGGTTTGGTATGGTCTGTTGCCACTGACTGCCATACAAATTATTTTTAACCCTATAGAGTCAAAGATCACACCAGAATAATGCTTAACCATGACCCCATTTTTAGCCCAGCCCCGCCCCAACCTTGCAAAAGTAAAGCAGTTATTGAAACTTGTATGGAGGGATGATACGTAACGTGGTACACCTTATTGTTTAAAGATTATTTTGATTCATTTGTCATTTAAAGTGAATTTCAGTATCTTGGAAGCTACCCAAAGAAATATATTTTTAAATATAACATACATAAATTACACTGCAATTAACTGCGTTGTTTAATGAAAGGGAAAATGATTGTTTTCATTTTCCGATAAGGTGATATGGAGGCACAAAGGGGAGCGTCCATCTTCTTTGGGCAACAACACGCTGATCGTGGACTGGATGCCACAGAAAGACCTCCTGGGCCATCCTCAGACCAAAGTCTTCGTAGCTCACGGAGGAACCAATGGAATCCAGGAGGCCATTTATTACGGAGTCCCTGTTCTCGGCATACCCTTGTTCTTCGACCAGTATGACAATCTTCTCCGTCTGCAAGTGAGAGGGGCTGCGAAGATCATTCAGCTAAGGAGTAGTAATGGCCACATTTTTGAGCAAGGCATCAATGAAGTGCTCCAGCAAGATAGCTATAGACAGAACATACAAAAACTGTCACGTCTGCACAGAGATCAACCGATGACACCCTTGGATAAGGCTGTCTTCTGGGTGGAGTATGTGATGCGTCATAAAGGAGCTCCTCACCTGCGCACAGAGGCCTATAAGATGCCCGGGTATTCCTACTACTGTTTAGATGCGTTGTTACTTCTGCTGACAATGACTGCGCTTGTTGTTGTTTTCTTGTACTTATGTTGCAGAAATAGAAGAAAGGCCAAAACCAAACAGCAATGATCTGTTTGGTTTTGGAAAATATGTTGCAATAACATCTCTAAAACATTAAGATCTTAATGAAAATATTGTAAAATATACATCTTAAAGTGTTGCATCTTTCAACCCCGTTGTTATTTATGAACTAAAATCGCAGTCAATTGATTTAGCCATATCAAATAGGATGATTAAACGTAAAGAAGTGTCGTCTTTTCTGTCTTAAAATTAATTGTCAAGAGCACTTGGACAAGTTCCGTTGAAATAATAAAAAAGGAAGTTTGTATTGTACATTGTGAGCATTGACTTCACCATGTGGCCATTACGGCCGTCTTCATTTGTTGTTCCTTTGGGGTTGGAGCTGTTGGGTTAAGGGGGCTGAACAGAGACGCTGAAGTGGAAGGTGCCCGAGACAACTAGCTACATGGTATACGAAAGATACTTAATAGAGTTTGCTAGAGTTGTCAGTTAACACATATAGGAATATTTTTGCTTTGCGCAGATCTTTTGTTTTCCATTACTCTCCTAAGAGTGGATGTGTTCTGTATTGAAATCTTTCAACTACAATAACTCACTGAAGGGACAGCTCTCGGCTACTTGGAACTGTTTCTGTAACGCATCCTTTGACAGATGTCCTGGCTTCACATGCACGCATTCCAGCAGAAGTCTCCAAGTTTAAAACAAATGCCCACTCAATGCGTAGCAGCTGAACTTTTTTTTTTTTACTACATTTATTAAGCCAAATTTCCGCTGGACCAAAGGACACATCATTGTGGAGTTCATCAGTTTTCAAGATGATCTGATCTTAAACAGAAAGAAAACTTATAATATAATAAGGATAATACAATAATCTTTAGTGTATTTGTCAGGAAAAACACTGCAGACTCTTATCTTTCAGAGGCCTCTTTTCTTTGCGAAACAAACAACAGTTCTGTAAATTAAATCTCAGTGATCAGAACACACGTGTATATTTACATCCTGGAAAAAGTAAGAATATGTCCCACAGGCAGGTTTGGTGTCCGCTTCTTATTCGTTTGTTTTTAAATGAATCTTGATAAATTACATCATCTTTTCAACCAAAGTCATTTCCAGTCAGAAAGACAGAAAGACAACATTAAAAAATTACCTTATTAAAATATTTTCCCTTTTCTAAACTTTCCAGGAACATATTTCTTGAGACAGTGACTGACTTGAAAGTGAAGCTCTCTCTGATAATGCTTCAGCTCATGCGGCTCTTGTTTATGAGATAATTCAGGTTGTCTTGGTAAATCCTTGATGCTCTTGATGAGTAAAACAAATCTGTGGAGGTATTCCAAGGTACAAAAGAAGGTCAGTGAGGTAGTTTGTGAGGTCAGGAGGCACATCAAGTGTAACCATCAAAAAAAAAAAGCAGACAAAGCAACAGAGAGAGAGAATAAAAGTGTGTGTGTTTGGGAAAACCTGATATATGCGTGTCACCGTCACGTGATTGGCCCTTGACACTAAACAGTAAACGTGAAAATTGAAATGTCAGAAATGAATTGAGAACATCCCCAATTTAATCTAAAATGTTAATTTTAAAAGTACATTTTAAGTTACATTACATTCAAGGAACATTTAGATGTTAAATCAAATATTTCAAACAGTTGTGCATTGATAATCTCCATCAGTTATTTAGTGTCACCATGGTCTGTTCGGGTTGCACACTACTGTGTAGTAGCATCTACTTGTTTCTATCAGAAGATTCATTTTATTTCAATCAGGAGAGACAAAGACGGAAGTAAAGATGAAGGTCGATTACTATCAATATGTGATGTCAGTCAGAAAGACATTGACACTCAGACTCTTTGAAGAGATTGTATTTGAAGGGAATCAGCAATGTCCCTTGGAGCCTAGATACTGGGGGAGGTAGTGATGACTCTGCTGAAACTGATGGTTGATTAGATGGGTGGATCCTCCAAAACTAGGCAGCGACGGGGAGTTTGAGGAAAGTCTACCTGCAACATGAAGGAATTAGGTGGATGGAGAGAACCATATTTAAAAAAGATATCGGCAAGATGATGCCGTCTCAGCCTTAAATCAGATAGATGTGGTCAGCTGACGAGCACAGCTGATATAAATTGACGTCCCAGACCATGAAGAAGGCAGTTGAGACTAAGCATGTCTGAAAAGTGACGATGATAGAGTTACTACGGCCGAATATGCAAGGGCATAGTCTTCCTCACTGAACTTTTGCTAGACGTTCATTTTTATAGGTTTCAATGTTTAACAATACAGCAGTGGATACTTTCAAAGCTGATTCATTACTTGATTTAACATTTCAAAACATTAATGTATATTTTTGGCTGATTCAATCAACAGTGTTTCAAGACATTTTTTTTTCCATTGCTTTTTTCCTTAGTTCTTTTTTTCTTTTCTTGTGCCGGCAGAGTTGCAGCAAGTTAAGCCAGTGCTTTGAAACGGAGGTGAATAAGACTGCAATGACAAATAAAATGAAAGAATTGATATAATTGTGCATTTGAAAAATTGCATTTTAATAACATAGAAAACATAACAAAGCAATACATACAAATCCGCTGGTTCAAACTGAAACAAATGTAAATGAAAGTAAACTTGGTCCAACAGCATTCTCAACTAGACTATTGTTTTAAGCTATATGTTGAAGCCCAACATGTATTGGGGAAATATTCCAGCTTTCTGTTTCAAGTCAGATACAGCACTTTCAAACTCTGTTGCGATGTACAAATGTTTCAGTGCAGATGAACCCCATGTCAGGTAATTATCATCACAGAATGGGTGTTTATGTTCAAGGTGGAGTAAAAGGCTCGCATTCAACATTGAGGATCTTCTTCCTGTGTTTAACATACTTGTAATTATAAATGGCACAACCTTTTTTGTTAGCTCTTTACGTTATTTTTCCCTGAGGGATTCCTCCTGTAGTCCAGACATATGTAGCGACAGCAAACATGCATACATAAAACAGGTGTTTTGCTCATTTCTCCTTCTCAACGCTGATAACAGCAACCGTGGCGGTCAGTTCACGGACTCTTCCATTTGTGTCGTCATGTCCATTCATGGATCTGTTTCCAACTCTGGCTCTTTTCCTGTCCTGACTTTGCAACCCCCCCCCCCCACTGTGTTCTTGGAAAATCCTTTCTGTGATCATTGTTGGTGCAGGATGATGTCACTGTGCATGTTCTGTGTTAGAGTCTAGTCAAGGTTGGTTTGTGATTAATGAGGAAAGAAGATTTGTACGATTAAAAGTAATGTGAATGATTATACCTTCATCAACAATTAAAGACACAATATTCGAAAACTGTCATTTAATGAAGGTCTGACAAAAACAGTATTGACACATAAGTAGTTAGCCATAACATTATAACCACCTGGTCTTAACATTACATCGCTTTGTTTGCTTGCCTTCTTCCCACAGTGCATTCTGCTACCATTTCTACACAATCCTGGCCATCCATGCAAAAGAAAATGTGCTTATGATAATAGTGTACCCATTGTAGGGGCTCTCGGCAGTGAATAGGGGTCAAAAGGGGCTCTCTGTCCAGACTGCAGTGACGCAATTTCTTCTAGATTAGCCGTTCTATGGGTCCAGACAAGGTGGGCGAGTGCATCAATAATAGAGCTGGGTTTACATGGACACTTTTCTCCTTTCAGAATGAAATCATTTCTATAGGAATATTCCTGTTGGACTTGTAAGATGAGCAGTGATTTAATCTGAAATGGTATTTACATGCGCCAACACATCAAGCAGAGGAGCTGTCATGAGCTGAGCGACGAGCTCCAATCGACCAACAGATGGAGGAGCTTTATCAGAAGGTGATTGTCGGTCATTTGATCAGCTTTTTTCTATAATTGTGATGCTTTTGAGAAGAAACAGCTTGATGAGAAGTCATGTTTACTTCTTTACTGGAGGCATTTAGGAGAGAGAGAGGAAAGGCGTACCTCAGGGTGGTTCTACTCTGACCAACATTTCATCATCAGGACATAAGCAAACATTAAGTTAGTAGTCAGGCTGTGTTGTGGGGGTATATCCAAGAGAAATGTAACGTCAACATAAACACGATCCGATGTAAAGTTAACAGCAAAAACTCCTCATCACGCGCTTTTACTTCTGAAACCCCAGCTGCACTTCATGTACAGGGGTCTTTGATTCATTCATTCTGCAGCAGTCTCCAGAATGGCAGTCGTCTAGATATCTATCTAGATTCAGATCCTTACATATGCCATTTTTCCTGCTTCCACACATCTATTACAAGGACAAAATGTTCCCTTGCTTCCTAATATATCCCACCCACTAACAGTTGCCATTGTGCAAAAGTTCACCTCAGCTGTCATTGGTTATAATGTTATGACCTATTGATTCATTTTATGGTTTAGAGAACAAGCATCTCAATTGCATTTTTTTATTTAAGCCGGCTGCTATAAAGGAGGGTATAATGAAATTGTATACTAGAAACTGCAGTGGATATTTGGTTTAGCTAGGTCACCATCATTTGCTGTGTTTCTGGACTGCATCACACCTGAAGTAGAAAAACGCGCCGCGGCCAGAGCTGACACATTCATTTATTGACTTCTCTATTCGTTTATTGATCACTCTAATGAGTTGAATTTAACACCGCACTGGCTACGCCGTGTTATTTAACTTGGCAGCCCTCGTTACAACTAATCCGAAAAACGCTTAATGGATGGAAAAGAGAAAAATAAAAATATTCATGAAGTAGCGGAACAATCCAAACACCAGACTAAACGCTGATGCACCACGAAATCAAGTTTTTTAACTTTTGCCCGAAGGCTTAGTGAATGTAATAAATGTTAATTCTTCATGCCTTTTTCCTCAAACAACAAGCAGACATTGGCAGTTTCAAATGCATACAAACACACACACACTCACACAAAATAAGCTTTTTGTCTCCTGCTCCCAGAGGGCGTTTGGAAGGCGTTGCGTCATTCTCTCCATGAAGATCACATTAATTGCTCCCTCTACGGAGGAACTACCGGCCAGAAGCAAACCCTGATCCTCTGAATCTGCACAGCAAATCCTGCTGTTTTCGTTGGGCGTTTGCACGTGTTGCTGTCTGTTCACACTCATGCTTCAGCAGTTCTTCCAAACAGACCACATTATGTGTTTTCCATAATCTGTTTAATCATACAGCTGAGAGCGCGGCAGCGTCGTCAGAGTTTCTGCCTGTGTGACTCTCGACCTGCCTTCATCTTTCTGATTTATCACACCTTTTGCTTTTAAAAGATTGTTGTCTTTCCTTCAGGGGCACCACTGTGAAAATATTACGCTGATAAATCAAATCATGTTAACAACGTGGTTTCTGAATACCGTTTCTGACATGACAGTTTGAAGGATTGGCTGTAAGATAAATAAAATAGTTGTTAACTCAGGGATTCTGCTAATTCACATAACACTGGTGGTAAATGTTATAATAATTATCATTTTCGCTCGCTCACTGGGGGACCTAAATTTAGATTGTATAAACATTTGCATTTTGGCACACAGATATCATTAAAAGTATCTCATGCAATATAGTAATGGTTATAATGCGTGGATAAATGTACCAACAGCTACCAATGATGATGAAGTAGAAAATAAAAATTATGTGATCATTCTTAATGCAAGAATTGAGGGAGTTATATATAAAATATAAATATATAAATATATATGCGCTTTTATTTCTTTATGATGCAACATCCGTTTTTTTTTTTTTGCCTACTGACCAAATGACTAGGTATTGCAACTTTTTTCTGTTTCCCTAAAAGTTTGATTTATTAGACTATTATTGGTCTAGACGCAGAGACTGTTTTTCATTTTGATAAAGGACTGAAAGTAGTTACTGTTTGGAGTTATCGCCCTTTCACACTCATTCATTCATTCATTCATTCATGATCAAATCTTGAATCATGCCTTCAGTGGAACACATCTGTAAAGGCATCAGCATCACTATTCATAGAGAGTTTATTTTCACCCTCAATATCTATTGATTTGTTTTCTGCATTCGGATCTCACTGTCTCTGATTTATTGCGCAGTTACTACTTATGAAATTCACAAACTCATCAGATACGTGTCATGATGAAGAAGTCATGAAAGACCGCTTGACGGCCAACTACTCAGTATGACCAATCACTTTACTCGTGGTCATTTTTCATTTTCATATCCTTATCATAATTGAAATGATTTTCATTTCATACTATTACATTTTATAGCTACCTCAATTATAAAAAACAAAACAAAAAACCTTTGCAAACACACTATTTTACCACGGAACATCTTTCTTTGAACCTAGTCCACTATAATATACTAAATCCAGACATGCTGTCTTAGATTAGAGTAAGTGGCTGATCGGAGTGATTTGGAAATGCTCCTGTAGCACAGTTCATCGATCATGAAGTGAATCTTGGATGGCACTTAGCTCTTCTCTCAGCAGAGCACACAAGCACCTCCATAAATTTCACATTCATAGCGGCGGTCTGTTGCCTCAAATTAAGAGTTGGAGGCCAGACAGCAGAGAGTCTGGCTCGGGGCTACAGCTGCATATTCATCTGTTGAAGTGTAGTAATAGTACAGGGACGACTTGTCCCTTAATGCAAATGTCTACAGGTCACACAAAGCACTCAAACACATAAACGTTTTGACACTTTTGTGCTCTTTAATTGGTAAATCGAAAACACATAAACAACAGCCTTAAAAAGACAATCAAAATCATTGAAGAAGCATAATAAGGGTGAATTAATGCCATCATATGAATGACATTCATAATTATATGCCCAAAAAGTTGGGGATATTATTGAATCGTCATTGTCATCATCATTGCCAGAGTCCGCATCCATAGCCGCATCTGCATCTGCATCTGCACATGCACATGCACATGCACATGCACACGCATCCGCATCCGCATCCGCATCCGCATCCGCATCTGCACCCACTGCTGTTGAATGTAAAAAAGTTTTACGGATCATTTTCAAAATGGTATACCCACACAGACTTTAGTCCAAAGGAAGAACTAAATTGATTTTGGGAAAGGTCAGTCCAATATTTCTGACACTAGGGGGAGCTTTACTGCTAAAGTTTTCGGTCCATGATTTATTAGCTGTTGGTCCGATTTAGTCTAAATTTGGGACATATAAATCGACTCCAGGAGATGTATCTATATAGTATTTAACTCCCGTGGATCATATTTTATTCACTAAGGGGAGATTCTTATTTTTTACAAGAAAACCCCGTTTTCCAGGCAACAGTGTTTTCAATCAGGGGGATTTCTTGTACAACGCAGGGGATTGGGTGCCTTTCGGGGATATGCCCTTGCTCTCAGGGACGACTGTGTGTGCCTAATTTCTATCACAAAATGGTAATGTAGAAAAGATGGAGACACATTGGAAAGATAGAGCTTCCAATTCAATGTGCTTTCTTTACTTTTTATTGTTTTCTACATCATAAACAGAACTGAATTAATGAAACTATGCAGTAACACAGATGGAATTCTGTTTCCAAGGAACATGTGCAAAAAAGCTTTAGATTCTCCAAAGTAGCCACCTTTTGCTTTTAGGACAGCTTTGCACAATTTTTGGCATTCTTCAACCAGCTCCATGAGGTCATCATCTGGCAAGGTTTATCAAGAGTAAAAAAGGGGTTCCAGTAAGTCCACTTATTGTCTGCATCTCCTTCACTCTGCTGACAGTCTCACCACACAACATCTCAGTTGAGATTTGGTTGGGTGAGTGTGGAAGCCAGTTCATGTGATGAAGCACTCCTTCGCTCCCCTTCTTTGTTAAACAGTCGGGAGGTGTGTTTTTGGATCATCATCATATCGAAAAAACAAATGATAGCCCCATGAAATGTAAACCAGATGGGATGGCATGCCGCAGCAGAGAGATTTGTACTAATGCTGGTTAAGTGTGCCTCACCAGATTCCCCAGCAATGTAGGCCCCCGCATCACACCTCCGCTTCCATGCTTGATGGTGAGAACTACAAATGCAGATACCATCTGTTCCCTTTTTCTCCGTCCCACAAAGTCACAGTGGTTGGAACAAAAGAGCTCACATTTAGGCTTGTCAGAGCAGAGCACAGATTTCCAGTGGTATGGTGTCTGTTCCTTGTCTTTCTTGGCCCAAACAATTATCTTCTTCTTCTTGGCCTGCCTTAGCGGTGGTTTCTTCGTGTCAATTTGAGTGTGAAAGTCTGAAACACACCGTCTCCTCTTCACAGTGGATCCTGAGATGTGTCTGCTACTTGATAACTGTGAAGCATTAATACGCTCTAATCTGTCGGGTGGTTAATTGGCAGTTGCTGAGACTGGTAACTCAAATTATCGTATCCTCTGTAGCAGTGGTTAGTTTTGCTCTTCCTTTTCCTGGGTTGGTCCTCGTCAGAGCCAGTTTCATCCCAGAATGCATCTTCAATATCACTTGAAGATGCATTCAGATCTCTTGTAATTGTTCACATTAATTCCCCTTCATGTCTGAAAGTATTGGTGGCCAGCTTCTTTAATCAGTTGAGCAGATCCTGACATGATATAGATTACTGCAGCAGTTGGAATCTGGATGTTTACTGTATGACAACACTCCTGATGCTCTCAAAGACATTAAGAAGGCAAGAAATTCCAACAACTTACTTTTAGCAGGGCATTATGGGGCGCCAAACGTAAAGAAGCGAATCCTGATTTTAACAGCAACATTTTGCCACATTTAACCCCAAATGTTGAACTTAATGTTATATCTCAATGTTATATCGCACCTGAGGTTGTGGTTGTTTGTGCTACATGGTGTTTGATTCAGGTTTTAGCAGTCTGATGGCGGTTGGACAGAAACCGACAATGAACCTCGCAGTTTTGCATCTCAGGCTGCGGTATCTTCCGCCTTGGGGCAGGAGGGAAAATAGTCCCCGTGGGGTCCTTGGTGATTCTCATTGCCCTCGACAGGCAGCGTTTCTTTCGCCAGGTCCCCCAGGGTTGGCAGTGTGACCCCAATAATCCTTCCAGTTCTCCTCACCACTCTTCTCAGCATTTATTTTTTCCCTGAGGTGCTGCAACTCTCGTGGCGCAGAGAGTTGCTACTGGTTAGCACACTCTCAATGGTGCCTCTCTAGAAAATGGCGAGTATTGATGGGTTATGGTGTGCTCACTTTAACTTCCGCAGGAAGTGCAGGCGCTGCGGAGTCTTTTTTGACAATAGAAGAGTTGTACCAGTTGAGGTTGTCACTTACCTGAACCCCCAGGAACTTAATGTGTGGGACGAGCTCCACAGCGGTGTCCTTGATGTAGATCGGGGTATGCACTGGCACCGTTCTCTTTCAGTGTGGGGCTCTGAGTTCATACGTGGCGTCCTGTGCTTCCTGAAATATGATGATCAAGATCTAAATCCCATCCCTGCTTCTGGAAGTAAGTGTCTGTAGGAACGTCTTTTGACAGAGAGGGAAACAATAGTGCCATTCTATGGAAGGTATAGAAGGTATTGTTCAAAATACATCCCTTCTGGTGCTTGAGACAGTAAACGAACGCGATGTTCAGTCAATAGATATTTTAGTAATTGTCAACACATTGCAGTAGAAGAAATATACAGGAAATCAAATGATCAAAAACTACTTACTCCACTTAGAGCATGTCACTTATGACAGACAGATACTGTAGAGCTTAAACCAGTATTTTGGTTTAAATATGAATTAAAAAAATATGTAAAAAGTAGGAATTAGTGAATAATAAGTGAACTATGAACAGATTCTGTTCCCATCGGATAGAGCCAGCTTAGCTGATACCTCTTGTCCAGTTTTTTTATGCTCAGCTGCTGGTTGTACCCTAGACCCCTTCCCTTTTTTTCTTTTTTACATTTTATTGTGCCTTATGCTAAAACTCTTTCAAATAATCTTTTTGCCTCATTAATATAGATTTCACAAATCAAAAATAATTAATGACCTTAATATTCAGACCCTCTGCTCAGTACTTGAAGCACCTTTGGGAGAGTTTTTTTATTTTTTAACAGAAAACAATTCTAAGATTCTGTTTTCACTTTTATAATTGGTTATAGATTCAAGAGGGAAGAAAATTAATTTAAACGATATTGAGCGTCCTGAATATTTACTTAATAAATAAAAGAGTCTTTCAATCACCTCATCGAACTCTTCACCGAAAGGATTCCTTGGAAAAACCAAACCATTCCTCTAGCAAGCAAACTTCCTGTATTTACTTGACGTTCTGTGACTGGCTGTGTTGAGTCAGGCCAAATGGTTCAACGGTGCAATTTTGATTGAATTTGATTGGAAATTTGATTTGTCTCACAAATGGAATTTTAATGACCCTGTCCTTGGACAGAAAACTTCAGATTTATTTTTAAAAAGATAAACAACTGCGGTTGTTTTTGTGATTAACGGCTTCACCGTGTGTCATCGCGTTGGGTCATAATTGTGATCTCATGATACTTTGTTCTGAAATCACATCCAAAAAGAATTGGGCAATGTTGTGTCCCTTCATAGCCCAAGTGTTCCACACGTGTTCCTGGTCTACAAAATACCATTATGTCATTTTCGGAAACTGATAACCAAGCCAGGTGTCAGTGTTGCAGCTCCGTCACGTGTCTGTAGGCGCCTCTCTACCCCCGGCCTGCATGAACACATTTGGTAGGCTGACCAATCAACCCTGCTGTTTCTGTCAAATCTTCAACTCCCCTCTGCTGTTGATGACTCCCCGCTGCTGCTGCTGCCGTACCCAGATATGCTGCCATCATTTTTCAGAATGTCGCAACAGGGCTAAACTACTATTTCATCTTTCCACCTCATGGCTATAAAAAATTTTATTCGAAGGAAATATACCGATAGAAGTTCACTATAGAAAGTGCAGCAGAGAAAATACATTTTTTAGGCATTCTTCGAATATGACATGGTTTGTGTATATTGATCATGGAATGCAGAAAATAAATGCTTTTCTGGAAATTGTCTGAACAATTTCATAAGCTTCATATGACAGAGGAGCCATGTGAGATAAATTAAAGCCGATGAGAGATTTGGAAGAGGAAGAACTTTTTTTCTCTTCAACTAGATGGAGTACGTTTTTTTTTGTAGCTTTTCTGTAAGTCTGCTTAATTCAAAACTTAACGTGTCCTCGGATTTATTTACGCTGATTACTACCTTATCAGAAAAACATCTTAATAATCATTAGAATGCACATGAGTAAATAATATTCTAACATTTTACACATAAAATGTGTTTTCTCCACCACATAAATTGAATTGCTTTGAATCTCAATTTGTTTAATTAAACAAAATGAAGTAAAATGAATGTGGACTCTTATGATCTGTCTCAAGCTTCTGTTTAGAGATCATATAGTCATAAACTATTGGAATTATACGAAAGATATCCACGTCTACTTGTGTTCTTTGGTAAAGAACGGGACAACATGCAGATTTTAGATTGACTAATCTCTCACTTGTAAAGCTTGATGTTGTGAAGTATAATTTTCTCATGTTATTTTACAGAACTTGCACATCCGATGTAAACAAAGGTTTTCACAATACACACACACACACATATATATATATATATATATATATACATATTTATCATTTCAGTGTATGTACCACTACTAAAACTATAACCCATATAGAAAATAAATAAATATATGATAAATAAGAAAACATAAATCATGTAATAGTGCTATTTTTTGTAATTCATCTAAAGTTCACTTTATCTAAAGTTTTAGTTATGGCTCTTACTTGCCTCAATAATTTAAGTTTTATTAAGACAGGTAGCCAAACGGAAAAGTGACATTACTGTTATCAAGGGGATTTAGGTTTGGATGAATTAAAGAAGACGGAAAAATAGAAAGAATGAAGTCAGTATGCATGTTTACATATCATTGTTCACACATTTCATTTATACATTTATTTTCCACGTTGTTTTTCAGCTGACAACAAAGTTTGAAGCCTAAATGTGTAAGGACATACACAAGTATGGCTCACATTCAAAAGCATAACATTTTAGTTTAGTGGAATAAAAGCCGTATAGAAACATTGAAAACTGTATAAAAATTCATTAGATTTTTATCATAACGTGATAAATTACAGAGGTACAGGAAAACATCTGATGGTAGTAAACCACTGGCTGACAGTGTTTTATTTTTTGATGCATCCATGGTACAGAATGCAAACACCATAAAATTAAACATAAATCTTCCCAAAGCCATCTGTTTATAAAGTGACATCATTAAGAAAAGCAAATTTAAGAAAAAACATTCTCTGCATACTATCTAACCCAAAACGTTTTCCCTCTCACATGAACGGTGGTCTAATGTCATTGCGTTGCTATTACTCATTGTGCTGACCACATATATTTGGGCCACACGGGGCAGTAAACAGTCATTCTTATTGGGGCTTTGAGCAAAAGAAATAGATTAATCCCAACTCTCCGTGTTGGTCTAGAGTTTTCCAGTCCCTCAGTGCTCGACCAGGAGCACTGGAAATGCATTCATTCTCTACGGTGAGTCTGAAGGTGTCTTTTCTCCATTAGATTCACTCCCTTGGCTTGTGGTGACGCCTGACCAGCCTTCCTCTCCTCCTCATTCCAGCTGCAGAAGAGGAGACGGAGATAATTAGAGGTGTGCAAATAAAACACATGCCAGGGAGGAAAGATATGAAACATGTGACGTATGGATGGAAGAGCTCAAAGGTATGGAATGGAAAGAAAGAAATGCATGAGTGAGGGAACATTTTTAACTGTGACATGATTGGAAGTTTCTAACATTGATTGTATGACTTTTGGCAAACTCCATTTGGTCAGCTCCAGCTTTGATGAATGTTTCATTAAATTTGGTATTACCTGGAGTTTTCCTGGCAGCAGCGTATCTACCCCCCTCTGCAAAACGGAGAAATGACATAGTCAGTCTCTGCATTTAGTCACGCAAACATACAAGTGCTACGAGAGAGAAGTAGAGCTCACCTCTTATGAGTTTGGTAATTCTGTCCGATTCTTGGTCGATCATATTCGGGTTGCCGTGGATGGTGGTTATCTTTGAAAAGTCTGGGCCTAAACATTCAAAACATTAACATTAGATACGAAACGTAGAAAGATTGATCTTTTCTTCAATTTAAAGTAAGCTTTATTCTTGCATAGAAATACAGATTTGTGAATTATTTCAAGGTAGAAAAGACACAAATACACAAAAGCAACCTGTTTGGTATGAAGAGTTTGTGTTTGGATACCCTACCCTGAATGATAAAAGGTATGCTCGCCGTGATGTATCTGGGTCCACCTTCAGACGGGCAGCGGAGAAGGGTGTTGAAAGTCATTTAATGACTTAGCAACTGACACAAGAACAAACTGACAGGTACATACACCTGGTAAAACACCTCCTCCGCCACCGCCAACAAAAGGTCAAATGCACATCTGCATTTGACCTTTATTTTTGACACCTTGAGCATTTAGAGTGTATGAGCACGCACACATACACTCACAGGTGCACACAAATGCACAGGATGTGACGTATAGGCGTGCACTGAATGCTTGGAAAAGAAAACGCGAGCAAAGTGTTTTTCTTAGCATATATCATAAGCTGCAAGCAGCAGTAGCACCCCGTTAAGGCTCATCAAAATGCAGGGCCCACACAAACACTCGCTGCTGTATTAGCCACAGAATGGGAGTAATGGCATTTTTAGCCCAAGAGGCAACAGAGAGATGAAGTCAAATGGATAAGTGGTAAGATGGACAGACATCGAAATCATGGTGCACCACGGTGAATAATAAAAACATATGAGAAAACTTGATCTTAATCTTAAGTGCCCTTGAATGCCTAGCCAGCTGGTGGAAAAGCCAACCTTCTTCCACCGTAGAATCGTTCCCAGCGCTTAAACTAACATTATAAACCACAATGAGGGTCTGATGTTTTGCGTGGTGGCTCGCCAAAACTTGTCATAATATTGTACACTGTAATATTTTGAACTATTTTTTTGTCAAACGTTGGGCCATGTCCTTGTGTGAGTGCTCCCAGTGTTTGAACTACCAGAATACATCAACACGATTTACCAGAATGCAAAAGCATTTGATCCCGCAATCATTTCTCTTTTTGCTGTGTTACTAAACTGTGTGTGCTCTTCGAACAAACTTTAACATAAAGGCAACTTCAGAGAACAGAATATGAAATATCTAAAGGGCAATTGTATTTGCTCCACTATTCAAACGACATTGGTCAAAAATGAGATCCGAGGGGGAGAGGCAAGATGAAGCCACCGGTAACCGAGGCAACCACTAAGGCCCATCCAAATTGTTTCCAAACGCGCCTAGTTTATTAAATTCATGAGGGTAAAATCTTATTAATGTCTTGATTATAGTGAATAAAAGTAATATTTAAAACCTGCTTTTTATGTTTGCTCATGCATTTGTTTCAAGAGTTAAGCAAGAAGAAATCAGGAGAGGCTCAATTTTTTCACATCTTGATTGAAAAGATCCATTAGAAGTTCTGCTTGCAAAAATCAAATGTTGCCATTAACAGCTAGTGTCTTCAAGGGCTAATTATAAAACCACATTTGCGGGCATCTTTGCACTTTTGGCTGGTGGAAGACTAACTAGTATTGACCATTTCGAGAAACGGATTATATATTGAGACGTTGGGAAAAATTGAAAACGCAGGCCCAAGCAGCACCAGAAACTCTGGCAAGCACCTCGGAAAGAATTGCAGCGCAAGATGTAAACAATCCGGGCATATGGTTTGTCTTTGAACCACCAGGTAAGACAAACTGCTAGCTTCAAAGACATCAAAGATATAGCTGGAAACCAACAGCAATAGCCAAAACAAAAGCGCCACTACGAGGTAGATAATTTTCCTTATATAGAAACGATAATCATAATGGTTAAACATCATAATGGTCATAATGGTTTCCATTTAACAATCTTCTAAAATCCTCAAATTGTATGCAGAACTTGGTGCACACCATGATGCTGATGTGTCTGAAGTATTACTTAATGATCACCAAAGAAAAAATGAGATTTAAATGGAAATGATATTAATACACATGAAGCTCTGTGAGCTGAAATCATCCATCCATGGATGGATTTTATAAAAGAGCTGTTAGAAGAGTTATGGGAGCTCTTCAATCTGGAATACCATGCTCTCAAAAGCTAAAGAGAAACTGACCTTTAATTGTTTTTCCATCTCCATCTAGACTTCCACCTGCATCAAACAAAACAAGTTCACAAGTTTATGCCAGAACTATGTAAAGGATCAGGACCACATAGGCTACTTGCAAACTTTTGGTAAGGCTTCTCAGAATTCTGACTTTAATAACAGTATTCTTACTTTAATTTCAGAATTCCAACTTTAGTCCCAGAATCCTAACTTTATTCTGCGAATAAGGCTACATGATAAATATTTTGGAATTCTGAGATTAATGTCAGAATTCTATTTTTAAAGTCAGCATTTTGAGTTTAAAGTCGGAAGTCTGAGAATAAAGTCAGAATTCCCTAAACTTTTTTTACATATCCATATATGGCCTTAATACTCTTATGTACAAAAACCCATTTGAAGTGAAGAATGTAATATTTTCCATCACGTGCAACCTGAATATATAAATAAATGATTCAAGTTTTGTAAAAAGTTTAGCAACTCACTTTCAATGACCCTTGTTACTTTGGTGAAGGAAGGATCTTCTTCGACCCGCCTGGTTATTTTTGTGATTGAAGGCTCTCCTTCGATCACTTTGGTAAACCTTGTAACCACTGGCTCTCCTTCGATCACTTTGGTAAACCTTGTAACCACTGGCTCTCCTTCGATCACTTTGGTAAACCTTGTAACCACTGGCTCTCCTTCGATCACTTTGGTAAACCTTGTAACCACTGGCTCTCCTTCGATCACCTTGGTTAACGTTGTAACCACCGGCTCTCCCTCGATCACCTTGGTAAACCTTGTAACCACCGGCTCTCCCTCGATCACCTTGGTAAACCTTGTAACCACTGGCTCTCCTTCGATCACCTTGGTTAACGTTGTAACCACCGGCTCTCCCTCGATCACCTTGGTAAACCTTGTAACCACCGGCTCTCCTTCGATCACCTTGGTTAACGTTGTAACCACCGGCTCCCCCTCGATCACCTTGGTTAACGTTGTAACCACCGGCTCCCCCTCGATGAACACCTTAGTGACGGTTGGTTCTGTCTCGATGACTCTAGTTATCTTTGTGTAGGTTGGTTCTCCCTCGACCAACTTTGTAATGTGGGTGCGAATGGGTTCACCCTGAATGAACTTTGTAATCGTTGTCACATTAGGGACTGTAGAGAGGGAGAGAAGAACATGAGTATATCCCCTGAAGTTCTCATGAAATGGTCGACTGGGTAACATTGGATTCTGCATGCGTTCCTGCAAAACCAGGAATCTAATTTAGTCATCGTCTTAAATAATGATCAGAAGAAAATACTTGTGCTTTGTGCGCTAGGCCTCCCTCCTTCTAGCTGCCTCCAGTTGCTTTGCATAATAGTAAGAATCGCCTACGTTTATATACATGCACAACATTGCTGTTAATATTTCCTCATGATCATATGTTTAACTGGCACTGGATAATGAAATTAGCCTGCTATCTGTTAATCTGTTTATAGATTATTAGATAAGCCTGTTATGATGTGAGCATGATGGATTATTTTGGATTCAGGCCACATCATGATTCTAAGCCAAATGAAAATGAGATTCCAATAACTTGGACGAGGTCATTTGTTTAATTTGTAACAAAAAAGAACCCTGCCAAAGATTTATTAATCACCTTAATATGTTAATTTTACAGCATCACCCTACTACAGATAATACTATTCTGATCGTAGAATTTTTAATGTGATAGAATTTATAACAGCAATAAAAAGATGCCAGCTAGCAGATGTAAGTGTTACAGAATATTTCTTATTTTGTAAATGAGGTCACTCGACACGTAATACGATATCCAGAGACAGATTTGTTGTCTCTCAAACATGATTTGTTAATAAAAGTAACACTTTGCAGTGGGTTAGAAAAACTGAAACTGCGGTTCATTATACTTTTTAAATGTATGCAAACTGCAACCTTACCTTCAACCTTTGCTCCAAAATGTAAGAAAACCACCAGACGTTAAAATTGTTGGCTTGATGTATAAAGATAATTACTTTTTACAACTATATCTGACGGAAAAGACTGTTAGCTAGTATTATTAGCCTTATTTCACATACGTTAGCTAACGTTAAGCTAGTTAAGGTTGTGCTAGCTCGCGTTAGCTAATGCCAACTATTATTTAAAATCTGTGTGGTGTGACATATGATGTCAAAATAGATAAGCTGGTCAGCTATAGCCATCGCTGCTAAACACAGCAAACTAGCAATAATCCTCCAGCTGACATTTTATGAGACAGGTAGCTGGCCTGCTACCATTCGCATTATAGCCGCACTAGCTAGCTAGTTGTATCATCCAATATTGACATCAATTTGAATTAAATAAATTGCCTTGGTCGGTCCCAAACCAACCCATTACTTTTAACAGTGTGTGGCTCTTCTACTTTGTTAGTATTACTACAAGGATATAAATAAAGGTAATGAATAACCTGAATCACTGAATGTCACACCAATCCCCAAGAGTTAAAGATGATTTAATGACGTGGTTTAAGATTGGATGTGTGCGAAACAGAATGTGTGCAACCGGCAGAGTTTTACGATACTTCATCGTCAGATTTTATTACCTCATATAGATTAAAGTTACAACTTTAGGGTAGTGCCATTTCATTCAAGACTCCCATAATATGGCATAAATCAATATGAGGAATCGTTTGTTTGCTTTATAAAGACAGACAGATTTGCTATTCGGCAAGTTTAACTCACTAATCACGACCCAAAGACATTTCGCAGTTTATTAACACAGATCAGATGTTCGGGCTCTTAGAACATCTGCTGCAGCTACTTTACTCCCATGGAAAAGGGCAACTTGTGTGGAGCAACAAACATATGTAGCTACTTTTTGCAGATTTGACGATCCGTTTGTTGCTTCTACTTATTGCCTCTCTATAAAAAAAAGATGTTGGCAAAAACCCCCCTTGACTTGCTGTAAATGTTGGCTTCTGAAACCATAAAACCTAGTGATTTTCCCTTGTAACATTCTTTCGTTTCATGAAATTGAAGAGGGCCAAGAGCGTGAATACTATAAAAAATAGCAATGCCATAAAATGGTCTTTCCATGAATTCCCTACAACGCCTCAATATTAAATCCCCTGTAGGACCAGAAATTCAAGTCTTTTGTCCACATGATGTGCCTAATTATCTTTGAAGGGTTGTGCTTCAGCTCTCCTATGTTACCTAATACATAAAGGCATGTTCCCATCTGTGTACAAGTGTATTGAACGTAGCCCAACTCCATTGGACATCATCCAAGAGTCCTCTGAGCTCTCTTAGCCTGTTATGCTTTGACAGCCTAATTACCTCAACCCTAAAGGAGCTTATTAAATATGCCAAGAGTTCCACAGGGAGCAAATGCAATAATGAGAGAGGATAATCAGAGGAACAAAGAAGCGAACCATAAAAGATCCTTGAATGCATTTTATGACATAAGTGCACATTTACAATGAGAAAAACCTTGTCTTTTAAGTGTTTGGTGTAGTTGTCTTACCGCTTTCAAAATAATGTGTAGTTGTGATGATCTTCTCTGTGAAGACACATGAATAGATGTTAAGTTGTTGGTTATGCAATTATATTCAGACGTCACATCGTGAGAGTGTGAGGAAGGAACCTACTGATGAAGGTGATAGGGATCTCAGTATAGGTGAAGCCAGAAATGTACTAAAGAACAGAAAGCATAACGGCATTAAAAGCATAAATGACACAAACCTTCTCTTGAATTCATCAATATTCAGATTTTGTCTTTGTCTATACCCTTATCTGAATGTATTTAATCAGTTTCTTCAGGAGGACCAGGAGATCCTGGCGGCCCACAGGAAGATCTGTAAGGAATTTGCATCATCGGAAAATATTTTATCATCCCAACCTGGTGTGTGCATCACAAATTTTACTCCATCATAACTTCACATTTAATTGAATAGTTAAATTTGGGCATTACTTGTAAAACAAAAGGGATTGGGGGCTTTCGGGAATATTCCCCTCATTAGGACGACAGTGTAGACCTAGTTTTGTAATTATTTTTTAAACACTGTTTGCGCCCCTCCCTGAAGAGGTTCCACTCCCCCTCTTGCTGATGTAAACTGTTCTCACCTGCGGGATAGAGAAGATTCTTCACCACATGGATAACTCCATTTGTTGCCATCCAGTCACTTTCTGGCACGTCCACAGAGTTGACATTGACAGTGTTGTTCACCTGGGAAAAACAGAGAAAATGATGTATACATATCCATTTTACAAGGATATCAATATACCCATTCTTATTTTGTCATCTGCTGCCTGAAATATGAGACGTCTGAGGTCAGATGAGACTTAATTGTAATATCAGGCAGTATTCGCCATCTTTAGAAGAGGGATCTGTTAATTCCATTCATGATTGATTTCCTGCTATTTAACGGTCCTCATAGACTGAGTGTGAATATGCTGAATAAGTTAAGGGCAAAGTTCCCTTCTCACTAAACCGGGCCTCATCATTCACTTTTCAGTCTCAGTCCAGCAACTTAAATACTCGACCATTCGTTTCCATGAATGATAGAGGCCTGAATCATCCACTCTCCTGTTGATGTAATATGTCAGACCAGCTTTCCTCTGTCCACTAAAAGAGACCTGTAGACCTACCTGACATGAGTGTTTGCTAATAAACTGATCGGAAAGTGAGGCAGGCGACTTAGGGAGGATATTTTGAGGTAAACATTTTTTTGAGGTAATGGCTATAGTGATGACAACACAAAGACACAGGAAGGCAGGCAAACAGAGAAAATACCAGGTGGAGCCTATTTTAAAGGGAGATTGAGGCTTGTGGGTGAATACAGGGAGCGGGCGTTGATGGAAATGACAGGAAGCTCACTCTTGTCCTTTCACCAGTGATATCCAACTTTGTAGTTCTAGATTAGCCCTGGCTCTTTGATGCGCTTGTTTAAATGAGAATGTGGGGAAAGACTCGATAAATGGGACCTCTGGAAATTTGTTGAACTGGTCTGAACTGGCCTAACTGTGAACTAAGGCTTCTTTACGACCTACACAAGCAGGCAAAATCATCAGAACTAAGACTTCCAGTAGTTTAGTACGGCAGGAAGAGATTTTTTTTTGCATATATAGTGCTTTGTGACTAATATTTGGGCAGGATCCTTTAATCATGAAATTCACAGACATGAATAAAAAATTTTTTTGTGAATTGATCTAATGTGTTGAATTTATGTAAAAATAAATGAATATATAATGTAATTTATATGAATAAAAATGTAATTATTGCGAGCCCAAACACAAACTTTATGTGTTTATTCTGTTATTATATAGATCATTAAGGGGATCTTATAAAGATTTGTATTATTTTTAGATATCAAACATATTTATTTAAGTGTTTTTTAGTTTTTTTAAATTTAATTGTTTTATACAAAAGTAGTGTATTTCAAATAGTTTTCTGTCTCCTATAATAAGTCATGCTCAAATTACTTAACTTATGCATATGTGACTCAGCATGTCGGAGAAACAGTGCATTAAATGTTACTCATTAAACTTTAAACTTGTACATAAAAAGTACATTAAACTTGTGTAATGGAATTTGAGGGTAATTTTAGAATTTTTTTCTAATTTATTATTAGGTGTTATCTATAATTCAATCAAACACGACATTTGTCTTTTTGTGTGCTCCAGAACATGTTGGTGTAGAAATAGCAGACCAATCCTGTCTCTGTGCTTATATACAGACGGACATGCAGATTACGTACAAATTTAACTTGCAGGTTGTTGCCCTGGAGGGATTTCAGCAGATTGGTAACTCCTCCTTCTAATCCTCCATTGATGAAAATGCCATTACTGAAGTGGTACAGCAGAATGACCCTCAAAGCATTCAGATCACCTGACATCGACAAGAGACATGTCAAACGGGATCTTTATAATGTACAGGGCGGTTAGTATTCTCAATATAATATATTCTTATCTTTTCATTCCTCCATTATTTAGCCATTAACCAGTATAATCTAGCTCAGAAATCCATATTCTTCAAAAATGAGATATGTTAGAGAATGCATGGGCAGTGTACTCACTTTTAAGCAGCTGAAAGTCTTCTTTAGTGAGGCCATCAAATGCATCATCAGTTGGTGCAAACATGGTGTAGGATCCTTCCACCCTCAGCATATCCGTCAGACCTGCTATCTCCATCAGCGAGAGGAAAATCCTACATTTGTTTAAAAAAAATAAAAGACAACCATATTTCTTTATGGTAATGTTTGGTGACGACACGTAATATGTTCACAGCAGGATGTGGAAGTCAAGTTTCTCCTTATATTCTATTTCATCTTCATCACTGCGCCTCACACTGCATAAACTTAGAAACCAGACTATAGTGGCACATATTTATATAGCATTAAAAGTAACAATAAAAAAAGTATTTTCCTTATTTTAAAAGAACGACTAGGGTTTTGGCAACGTGATGCGATGGATCACAGCCTTGGATTTGTGCAAGACTTGTGTGGTCCCATCGAGTTCCACATCTGGTTCCTAAGTGATTCATCATCAGCTTTACCGGTGCCAGTAGCTGTCACAGTACCAGAAAATATGAGCAGTGAAAGGTCAGCGAATGCTAATAACATTACATTTTGTTGCGAGGACGGCAATTGCTCCGAGACTATGACTCAATTTCTTACTTTTCCTTCAGTATATCATCTCAACCTCGGTTTTGTGGATTAATCTTTTCTTGAGCAGTTTCCCCTTTGGGGTTTAATGTTTCACCGTTGCGTTGTGGGTACAGTGGGCGCAGCGCACCCGCCGCTGTAAGGGGACAGGTGTGATATGTGTGAAACATTGATTGTGCAGAGGCCAGATTGGCCACCACAGGAAACTATGAAATGAAAATACATGACACAATTGGTCAGTTTAATAGAACCCCTTGGCATAAAAAGAAAAGCAAAAATGGGTCCTGGCGAGGTAAAATAAAGTAATGATAATAAAAATACATTTAATTTATAACGCACTTTAGATTTGGATCAAATCTTAAAGTGCTACAAAGTAAAATCAGAATAAAATTATAACTATATAAATGCCTGACCAAAAAGCAACAATGTTAATTAAAGTTATAGGTTCTGCTAAAAAGGAAAGTTTTAAGTCCTTTTTTAAATGTGTCAGTCGTCTGTGGAGCCCTCAGATGGTCAGGGAGGGCATTCCGCAGACGAGGGGCAGCAGAACAGAAGGCCAGATCACCCATGGTGTCGAGCTTAGTCCAGGGAAGGATGAGGCGGTATGAGTGGGTAGAACGGAGGGATCGTGTTGAGGTCAGTGGGGTGAGTAGTTGTTTTAGGTAGGGGGGTGCGTTACCATGGATGCACTGGTGAGTGAGGAGAGAGATCTTATAATCAAAAAAATAAATCGTATGTCACCATACGAATTAATAATCATAATAATTGAATATAATCATAAAAAATATCATCGTTGTAGCCGTAAAACGAATGGGTGTGTTGAAATGAAGTCAAGTACATTCAACTTTGGTGATTCATACATAATATGTTAACTAGTATTCTTAAATGTAACAATGTATTCCAAAAGTAGGGGAAGCAAATGTGAAACTACAACAAATAAACCATGATATCACCCTCATCTGATTGTAACGTAATTTAAAAAACAAGAGAACAGAATAAAATAGAAAAAAATAGAGAGAAGAGACATAAATGTATTAATCCCCTTGGGAAAATGTGGGCAATAATAAAATTATTAACAATAATCATAAAAGGAAAAAAAAGAGGAAGCTCTTACTTGAAGCGTCCGTCAATCTTCAGGAGTTCAAACATAGTTTTCTCTGGGGGTTTGATGATTGAGCTCATCACATGGAGGGCACTATGGCTTCCCTCTCTACTGCCGCGCACCATGCAGGCGTTCTCTATGCACACAGCCTGACAGAGGAAGGATATTCAGAAAGCAGGCCTTCAGATAAAGCAGCTGTGCCTTCCAGAGCAGAAAGAATGGTCATAATATGGTGCACTAATAGGCTGTTTTAAAGCATTTGTCTACAATTGACGGACAGATTTGATAAAGGGCTCAGTGAGAAGTTTCCTCTCTATTGTCACTAATTATATCAAGAAAAAGTCTGGGATGTTATTGAATAATCATCGAGTCTGCCGCCACAGATCCTTCGTGTTAACCTAATAACTCAAAAACTGTTTCATAGAGTATTTACAAATTTTATTTCCACATAAACCTTAGTGGGAGGAAGAACTGGAGTGATTTTGGGAAGGGTCAGCAGCATATATCTGCCACAAGGGGTAAGCTTTATCTCCAAAAGTTTTCGGACCATAACTCTCAGCCATTGAACTGATTCAGTCCAAATTTTGTGAATATCAATTAAAGAATTTATATCTTGTATATGTTTTATTTTACTCTAATAATTTATATTTATGGCTTCTTTTTTTAAATTCTTTTTGAAAAACTGTCTTTTTCTGACATAACTTCATAACTGATGGTCTAATGGAGTCCAAATGTAGTGCATATGAATCAATGTGAGGAGATCTGATTTGTATATTCTATATATACAACTTCTATATTACTCTGAGGAGTTCAATCAGGAGGATCACTTGTACAACGCAGGGGATTGCCTGCTTTCTGGGAAGAATCCTTGCTGTCGGTCGAGGACGACAGCGTAGGCCATTCATCATTTTCATTCTATGCTCTGTTTTACTCTCTGATACAACGAATCACCTTCAAACACATGGACAGTACCCACCGTGCGGTAAATGAAGACTCTGAGTAGTTTGCCAGCCAGTGTCTCAAGCGTTTGTCCGTTGTAGAGTTCACTCAGTGTGATCTTCAACTTCAAGATGTGGTTTTCCAGAATGTATCTCAGTAAGCTCTGCTCTGCGGTCCTCACTTCATCTGACAAAAGTTACAGATTTAAAATGGATATTAGATGCAACGTGAGTAACCTTAGCTGCTGACAATACAAATCAAGCCGGCATATATTTCATCTGTGAAACACAAAATTTGACTTCAGAGGACTCAGTGTGCCCATGTGAAGAACGTGCTTAGAGATAAACTCACTTGTAAAGGCATTATCGAGGGGAGCAAGGAGTGTGTACTCTGTCTTAGGACGCATTGCGGCGGCCAAGCCCAGTTCAGACACCATGTCGATGAAAACTTTCTGTGAGTCTCCTATCAGCTCAATCCCATCCTTAGCTGATATCAATCACATAAACATGAAATACAGATGATAGCAAGAATATATTAATACCACCAAAAGCATTTATTCATACACAGAATGCTCCTTTACCTGCATCGGGAATGAGAACCTTGTCAATGACGTGGATGACGCCGTTAGTGGTGACGATGTCCTTCCTCAGCACCATCTTGATGCCGTTGACCGTCAGACTGTCTCCATCGCAGCCAATCTCTATGTTGCTGCCCTCTGCGGTCTCGTACACCGAGCCTGACATGATGGCCTCTGAGCACTGCACAGTGTTCAGCAGGTGATAGTTCACAAGGGCTTTTTAGAAGGGTTGGAGTGGGACAGAGATTAGGTTGGGGTTGTATTGAAAAACCTGATTATTTTCACAGAAACAGTGGGTTGCCTGTAGCTGATTTTCTAGTCAGTCTCTGCAATCAAACTTTTACAGCTGATGTCATTAGTGCACACATAAACAAACGCATGTCCTTCCAGTCCTTTTAGAAATATTTATTCTTGTCTTTCAACACTAAAATATGGGATTACACCTCTGGGATTACTGAGTTGCGCTGTCAAACTAGTGAATGATCAACTCTTGCCTGAAAAAACATGCACTAACAGCAGGAAAAAGAATCCTTCCAAAGCCACAAAAAAAAATTGTCCGCCCAATGCTAGATTGTTGGCCACGTCAGTCTGTAGCCAAACCTTCTCTGGGATAGAGAGGGACCCCTATCATCTTTACTCTGGAGGCACTTCAGACAGGGTTGGTTAACAAAGCCTGTTAGCCAAATGTCTGTGAATTTATTTGAGGTTATTTTGTGTTCCCACGGGAAGCCATTCACCGAATGCACCACCCATGCTAATAGCTTCCTGGTTACTCAGCAAATAAGAACATAAGCCTGCCTCTTGGGAGCCTTGAGGCTCCCACTTGCATGTTGTGGTTTGTCACCATGCTTGTATGCATCCTTTACCTGCGGAGCATCCAAGTTTAGATATTATGGATGGATGCATTTGGGAGATGCTTCAGTACTTTAGCTCTGATTTGACATGAAACTGTGAGCAAAGTGTGACTTCACTTCAAATGAATACTAGGTGTCAGATGTTCGAAACGCCAACCAAAATAAGTGTTGACAGCCATATTAATGGATTTGTGATGCTGTGCTTTGAGCTAATTAAGCGCTAATGTGAGCGTGATAACATGTCCACATTGATAATATTGACATATTAATACTTTGCGGTTATAATGTTCCCCCTGATGCTATTACTCTAAAGTAAAACAAAAGCACAGAGGAGGAGGAAGGGAATACCATTAGTTTTGTCGGTATTAAGTCATCTTCTCTTTGAAACGTTAACCTCATGGCACTATTGGAATTATCAGGGGGATCTCCACAGTAAGTTCACGTGAGTTAAATTGAATTGAACGTGTTAATCAAATTTCATAGCAATTGCTGTTAGATTTTATTAACTTCTTATTGGCCCTGAAGAAAAAACTTGACCAATCATATTCGAATGCTACTAGAGGAACCAGGGGAGTAGAAATCTGAAATAAATTATGCAAATCCACCAGTCATACACATATTTTGGCCTTGAACACCATCTGACCTGCTGATATTACTTTTCCCTCAAACCATTTCATTTCACTTTATGTGGTCATAGTGCATCATGTGTACAATGTACCTGCAATAACATCTTTGTCTTCCATGATACGTTCCAGGTAGCCTGGGCTCAATTTGTCAAAAGCGTCATTAGTTGGGGCGAACAGAGTATAGTGGCCAGGCTGGTTGAGCTTTTCCATCATACCAGAAGTCAACACAGCATTCTGGTGAGACAAGAGGGTTCGAAAAATGTCATCATGCTGATAAGTGGACTTCATGTGTATTTATCAGGCAGTGACGAGAATCTTACATACATTGAATGAGGAGAGGTCGTCATCATTGCCCAGGACATCGTGAATGGTGTTTCCCACAGCGCTGATGATGCGATCAACTACGTGCACCACACCATTTGTGGCCACCTGATTTCCGTGGATGATCCTCGCACAGTTCACCGTCACAATCTTCACAGTGAGGAAGTTTGATATTAAGCCAAGCCCTTCATGTGAGTCACTTGTCTTTTATTGATATATGGATTCGGGCAAGTCTTCTAAACTTCTACATTGAGAGTTAACCGACCCCGTTAGAGTAGTGGTTGATGTAGAGGCCCAGGTCGTTGTACATGGACTTCACAGACATGTCATTCTTCATATCTTTGGTCAGAAGACGGCGGTTCACCATGTGGAAGTGAAGAGCGTTGTACAGCTCGATGTTAACGTTGCTCACCAATGCTGACCGTGCAGTCTGAGGAAACCACAACATCGGTGAAGCAGGTGTGTGAGAAAGTATTACACAGATTTGTTTCCCTCCCAAAAAGATAAGAACCTGTAGTCTACTTACCGGGTCCAGCTGATTCCAGGCTTCATTGCTAGGTGCAAACATGGTGAAGGAGCCTTTTCCTTCAATTTCCTCTCTTAGCTTAGATATGTCAGTGTACTGCTGAGTGGTTATAGCTTTCACAAGCCCCAACGTACCATACACGGTGTCAATGGGAGCCACTGGGGGGAAAACAGAGGACAGGTTCAACCCAACTGATCCAGACTTTTCATTGATTCTGAATGGAGCAGATAAGGGCTGGGGTGAGAGCTACGTACCTGCAGGACATCCTTTCATGCCCTCCAGCTTCATGTACCCAGGACAGCACTCATAAAGCACCGTACTGCATGAAAGAAATGAAAAAAAAAACCAAGTCAGATCTAATATGCAAATGATATGAACATGAAAAAGAGAAATCATTGATACACATTTCTTTTATAACTCTATTATGACAAATTGAAAAAAAAAATAAAAAAAAATGCAAGGTTCAATTCTTCAAGTAGGGAAAATAAAAGGAGCTTGAAAGGTCAACAGAGACGATTTGGCGTCTGAGAGGGAGAACAAACAAAACAATGTCTAGGGTTATAATGGGCGATAATGCCGAGTGCTTGGACTGAGAGAATCTCACTCAATAAACAACAATTCCTTTATAGGGGAAAGATCATTGTAAAGTCAGAGCTGAAGAAATTATGGTTAAATGGCCAGCAATACAAAGGAATGAAAAAAACAATAAAATGCAATTGTGGTGAAAGTGGTGCATTAGTTGTTACACACACACACACACACACACACACACACACACACACACACACACACACACGCACACACACACACACACACACATGCACAAACACACACACACACGCACGCACACACACACACACACACACACACACGCACGCACACACACACACGCACACACACAAACACACACATATGGCTGCAAGTGAACTACTCCCTGTAGGCCAATAAGAGAGAAAGCCTGACCTGGACGTGTCGCTTACTTAAAGCCAGATAGCGTCATGTTAAATCTCTCACACAACAGCAATAATCCTCACAAATGAGAAACAGATACCAGCGAGGATGCTTCCAGCTAGCAATTTCTAAACACTCAATGATTATTATGTTTGGATCGGCTTTTCTACAGGGTATCACATTAATAAAACCCACCGGCCTAGAGACTCACCAACACGTTCCTCAGGAAATTATAGTTTTGCAATAATTAAATTAATCCAGCAAAGAGCTGCCGGAACTGTTAGTTAGTCTATTATGAGGTTTACTTTGGCCAGACAGATATTAAATGGTTGTATTCTACTACTACTGAGAAGATATTCAAATGTAAGCCTTGGTCTGGATGGTTCATCTAGATTTTTGTGAAAGAAATATTAAATTATGTGTAATATCCATAATATACCTGTATCATTGTTTTAAAGTCAGCTCTAATATGATTCATCATCTCAAACAGCAAAATAAATTAAAACAAAATACAACACAACACTGCTTGGGTTTGTTTTTGGGCCATTATCAAGTATAACTTTTGACGCCCCAAGGAAAACATATTTGCAGCCCTGATCGACATACTTTAAATATTTTTACATGAAGAAAATCCAGACACGGGTATCTGCAGCCTCCCTACATGAATTACATTTCCCGTGGGGTCTCCAAGATAAACACACTTTGATATACAGTGGACATCTTGTGCCCATATTTGATGTAGTTTTGAAGGAACAGCTTGTGAGCATTGGCTAAAACAGAGTTAAAACACATCCTGGCAGGAAGGTGGTTGGACCTTCTGAAGCTAAACACACCAAAAGAGCAGCGCTGAATGTTCCGCCAACCTTTACACAGGAGATCATACTGTGCTTAATCAAGAAAGACTGAATTAGGTGTAAAACGACTAACAGTAAGTCGGTATTCTATCAATTATAAGTGTGATGGAGGGACAAATTATGTTTTTTCAAGTTTCATTAAAAATTATCCAAAGCAGAAAATTTGACTAGGACTTATTCCAAGCAAGCAACCGTCTTCCAAAAAGAACTAGCCGGGATTCAACTTTGGACCAACAACAATGATCCACCACAGAAACAGCCACAGAGTTCTTGAAAG
This sequence comes from Lophius americanus, assembly GCA_037951165.1. Lineage (NCBI taxonomy): Eukaryota > Metazoa > Chordata > Actinopteri > Lophiiformes > Lophiidae > Lophius > Lophius americanus. The sequence continues at coordinate 1,079,682 of JBBDHG010000061.1, forward strand.
CTGGAATAATTTTAATTGGGGTTTAACTTGAATCATGTTGGAGCTGTCAGTGTGTCTGCTGGAGGGGTTTACTTAGAGACGGTTCTTTCTTTTCACTGAAGTTGAGTTTTCACTGTTTCCTGCTCACTGTTTCAGCGTTGAAGTTTCTACATGCACTCTGATCCTTCTCAGCTGGTCCAAAAACAAATACGAACATGATAATGATGTTTGCTTTCCATTCAGAAAATGATATGTAGTGATATACTCCCTCCTTTGATTGGACCCCCCCCCCCAATCCACATTATAAATGACATTTATATCATTACACGATTAACCATCTAATTATCTTTAATAGATATTTGCTTTGACGCTGCGTGGCGGCATGAAGTCATTGCTCCCTGGCTGCGCTTTGACAGGATAATGGGTGCGGTACAGACCACAGACAGAACCGAGCAATGTGCCGCAACCAGGCCTCTGGCAGTGCCATTTAATGACCCTATTGATTCTATTGTGTCATTCAGATGAACACGCACAAAAACACACACGCACACGCACACGCACACACACACAGACTGTAGGGACTGTACTCAGAAACATAGGTGGGGTTGTCTGGCATCAGGGAAAGACATTACAGTTACATTTTTGCTGTTAAGTCGTCATCAATGTATGTTTTCATCCACAGAAATGGAATTTCTATTAAAATGAGAGAGAGAGAGAGAGAGGGAGAGAGAGAAAGAGAGGGGGACAGGGAGAGGCTACCACGTTCCACCTATATGACAAGATTATTAACTACAACTTGATTTGGAGACTTCTGCTCTCTGCATGATCACTTTGAGGGAAATTGCTTCCACATGAACTTCCTGTAAAATCACCTCAATTCATTTTGGAAATGGAAGGATTTAGAAATCCCCACGGTGCCATTGGACTTCGGAGTAGATAATTAGAAGGACAGCGCGGCATAAATTGAATTCACATCAACATAATTTGTTCCCTGGAGCATCAGCTCAGGGGATTCAGTCCAGGTATTAATTCTGCTGCTCAGAGCCTGTCTGAACACGAGCCTGCAGTGAGAAGAGCCCTAATGTTCCCTCCAACACCTTTTCCTAATCTCTCATCAACTTCAAATCCAAAACAAGTCAGAACCACAGCTGTGCGGATTTCCTCCACTGCTGCTGAACAATGTCCGCACTGTAACCACCGGGCACAGACACAGACTCATTCGGGCTTCACCTACTTTTCGTTACGTTTTTTTCTGTCTGTTGTATCTGTTGTATTTTTTTTTTTTCTTCTTCCATATTTCTATTGTACTAGTTTGGATTTGCGGAATAATTTATAAATGTATTAATATTGGATGATAAAGACTGATCCAGATAGGATTTCTCCGTCATGTCTTTACTTTTATGCTCCTAACCCAGTAGCAGGTGTTCCAGCTGAATGCATGACTGAGAGAAAGTTTTTGAGAACATGTGTTTGGACATTTAGACGGTGTCTATGATGGAAAGTTTTTTTTTTCAATCTCCTATTTCACTTCAGCTGAGGTCGTTAGCAGCTGCGGCTGCTAGATCAACAGCTAGACTTTTTTCTTCTAAACATACTCCGCAATTTAAGATATATTTCGTACTCATGCTGCAAATGATGTCACAATAAACTAGGCGTATGTTGTCATCTCCGACTGCAAGGGTTTACCCAGAAGAATTTCCAATCCCCTGCGTTGTACAAAACATTTAAATACCTTTGAATGAACTTTTCAAACTAAATGTGTCCGAATTACAGTATGTTTGGGAAGAAAGTTCCTTCCTAGTGGGTACAATATTAACTTTTAGAGTAAAAATATAATACATGCAAAAGATATTTCCTCAAGTAGTTCCAAAAGCACCAAATGTGGACTAAATTAGACCAACGGTTGTAAAATTATGGACGAAAACTAAATAAGTGCTCCTTAGTTTCAAAAATATACAACGGACCTTTCCCAAAAACAATCCAGTTCTTCCTCATATTAACTTCCATATAGATATATAATCTGAAAATGATCCATGAAACGTTTTCAGAGTTATAGTTATAGTTTAGTTATGCGATGATGATTCCAAAATACCTCCGACTGTTTTGGGGATATAATTATGACACTGCCTTTAATGTATCACACAAATCCTTCAGTCATGTAATCAATCGTTACAATATGTTTTGCGTTATTCATCTCTTTAAGCAAGTCCGTTTTCAACCAGCAAAAGAAAAGCCGACTTCTGAAGCACCACTCTGTGACAGAAAGTCAGAAAAAGAAACACCTCTTAATCCAAAATTATTAAAGTGTTCTCAGCAGCGCAAATCAAAACTCCATCACACACGCCAGGAAACCAATTTTGGTTAAATTATAGCTTGCAATACTGGATCTTCTGTTTCACCCAGCTGAACACAAACATAAAATAATGTTGCCTGTTTTCTTTTTTGACCACTGAAAATGATTCAGCGGGGAAGTAGGGCATCAGTCCCAGTTCAGAAGGGTTTATAACATCAAGAGGTCTACAGTGGACTGAGGCCCCGATCCACAGACTAGACGGCAAGTCCAGGCCTGACAGGAAGGAAAGGTTTGATGAAGACAAAGACATTCAGTTAAACTGCAAAGCTACAGAAAGTTCAAGGGTCAGGGCTCTAGGGATTGCTGCAATTTCTGGCTTCCCTCTTTCCGTTTTGCAAAACTGAAAACCTGAAATCCTATAAAAAGACATTTTAAGGCTCAGAAATGAAAATTCTATGTATTTAGGAAACTCCATAGAGAAACCCTGAGGGTCCAAATTACTTGAGTAATGCAAAACCGACGAGGAGATTGAGGCATAACAAAGAGGGGACTAGGTGAGGGGGAGGGGTCACCTCAGGGATAATCCATCCTCTTGTGCAGACACATGTATGTGATGCTATGTGACTCTGTGTCCCTGGCTGTTGTCACGTCTCTGGAAAGTGGGAGTGGCTTGCAAGTGAAATAAATATCAAAATCAAATTTAAAAAAATTGTAATCATGGCTTAAGACTTACGCCTTCTTGCCGCAAATGGTGCCTTTGTACCAGTTCCTACAAGTGCTGAAGTACTTCTTTTTGGTCCCCGAGACCTGCTGCAAAGCACACGTGTTGGGCCTGTAATAGGAGGGAGGGAGGGGGGGGTTATGATTAGAGAGAGACAAAGAGAGTTGAAATGATGTGGTAGAGAAGAAAGAAGGGTACAGGGACGGAGGAATAAGGATGAGATGAGGGTTGTTTGGTGAATTGTGGCGCCAGGAGAAAAAGAAAATATTATGCACGTCAAGTCTCTGAAGTTAGTTGGGATTTAGTGAAACAGTTGACATGGAGCTTGGTCAATGGAGAGCTGCCAGTTCCACCTCCGGGAAATGCTTCTGAGCGAATGCTGTGTTTGGCCCCCCACCACCATTTCTCCACATGAACTGCTTACTCGTGTGAAAACTTTGATTTTTTTAGATGTCTAAAAATTAATTTACGTAAAGCTTTAATGTCCTTGCGAAAAACAAAATACAGTCAAAATCTTAGTTCCTTTTATATTACATTACTTACATACATAATACTTTTGTTTTTAATTTAATCAATTGATATCTCAGACACTCTAAAACTGATCACTAAATGACAAAATGTTTTCGTGGACCATGTTTTCAAACAGTAAAAAAAAAGATCAGACTTCCAAAATTATTTTCATAAAATTTTGTATTTAATGGAAAATAGTCTTAATAAAATTAGCTCAACCTTTTGGTAAAGCATGGTGTAAGAGAACTACTTTTTTTTTTGTTTTTTATCAAGGGATACAATTCTGTTTAGTAAGTCCTTCCATGGTTAATATGCCCCCCGGCCCCCCAAAAAATCCTACTTACCGAATTGGAATTTCTCAATAGTCATGTTTAATGCCTCCTCCTCAGTGGCACCTTTGAACGATGGTGTCCCAAAGGGGGTCGACCCTTGGCCCCTTACTCTTTAACATTTACGGGTTGCCATTCGGTCATATTATAAATTGGTGTATATAAATAAATAAGTAATAAGTAATAAATAATAAAATAAATTTAGTAAAATTTCTGAAGAGGAAATAGTGACTCAAAATGTGTTCAACCAAACAGTTGAGCAGGATATTAAAAGGTTAAATACATTTTTTTTTGCAAAAATGTCAATTCAAAATTGATTTTAAACACCAAATAATAATTTGCATTATTTTTTGAGTCAATGTCATTTCTTGAATTTTCTATTATGGCTTAAAACAATATTTTAATCAATACGACTGACCTGCTTCTCAAGATGATGAAGCGCTTCGCGATTTTAAAATATACATAACCTAATCTTATGCAGTAACACAGTTAATGCTCTCATATCAGCAGACAAATAGGTCAATCAGGAAACAACAAAAAGGCAATAAATGTTACTCATATTCCATTTCTCGCCCCTTACACATTCTCCCATCCCTCTGCATCCTACCACCCGCGCTGGGTCCCATCTCCTTACCCTTCCTTCCTGGCTCGTATTCGACTGTGGCTCACTATCTTGTCATAGGCTGAAGAATCCACTCTCCCTAGAGAGCAGAAAGCCACCAGCACCACGGTCGCCACTAGCAGCTGATGCATCCTGGCCAGTTATCTGTCCTCTCTAGAGCAAGGACAAAAACACACTTCTTCTGTATTTTCTGTCCACACAAACACACACACAAGCAACCTGGCTTCCCAAAAAATGCACAGAAGTTGTGGGGTGGCGAGTAAGAGAGGGAGCTTTTATACCAACAAGTCTGTGTGTCCCTCTCTAGCACATACCCACCCACCAATTTTACTCCCTCACTGTCTATATTGCTCTCACCTTCTTGCACACACACACACACACCCACATACTCATACTCACTCCCTTTGATGTTGTCCAACCCCCCCCCCCCCCAGCTCTGGATCGAGCCTGTCTAGATTGTTTCTCCCTCCCTTCACATGAAATTCTCATAGACTGAAGAATATCTTCACCACCATCACATCCCAGCGCGCCGAGAACTCCCTGTAACTCCAGCTTTACATTGTTCCATACACACAAGAATGGGAGCTGGTCCTCCAGCTGTGGACTCTAGTTTAAAAGAATTTAACGACTATAACATGTTTAGGAAAAAACGTGCAGTTCCCAACGTGATTGAAATATACACAAAAAAATGGGGTAAATGAATGTAAAGGAATAAAGAGTTAATAGTGTGTCAAATCCCAAAACACAGAGATTCAGTAAACCAAAATCTGATATGTGTCCTCAGGACATTTGGCAACATCTCTCTTCATCTAAATGAAAGTAAGACGAATAGAGATGTTTATTTTAATAAGTGTGAAAATAATCAGAAGCAGAATCAGCCTAATGGCCAAAGTATGTGCACACAAACAACAATCTGACTAAGGGTTTTGTATTTTTGTTACGGGAATAGGCAAAGAAATGGTAATATAAATAAAAAGTCACTCTCAAGTGTTGACAACGATATAAATAGTGTACACACGGAAAATGACGAGTGTGTGATGATATGTTGCTAATAAAAACAGTGGATTAATGTAAATCAAACTCAGAGAGCGATTTAATGAATAAATCATGGGTTTACAAGCTAATTGACAGCAGCCTGACTTTTTTTAAATGATCATCCTTCCCCTGGGAAAACCCTTTACTTGTTTCATTTAGAACGAGGATTCGTCATTTCCACGAGCCTGTCCTCCCCTGAACTCCACCTTGAGTTCCAGCTCCTCTTTTCGCGTCATCCTCCCTGCTGTCATGTTCATCAGTCCAACTCTTCCCAGTGTCTCCAAACAGCTGGCTCCTGTGTCTAGGCCAGATACCGCTTCAAAGGGAATCCATCATGGAAAATTTCCATTCACTCTAAATGTGTGAAGAGGTATGCCTCCAAACTGGAGACACGGAGGTCAGCACTCCCCCGCTGATGATAATTCATGAATATGAAGATAAACCCTGTAGTTTGCACAACAAAAGTGACCACCAACAGAGGAGTTTAGGCCGAATGACTGTGTTTTAAACACCCAATGATGCATAAAGCAGATTAGGAAGTTTTATTCACTCTTTATGAATTTGCATGACCTTTCTGGCAAACAGGCCTCCTCCCTTTAGCGACAGCTCCCTGTTCATGGAACTATCTAATCCATTAAAGGTTAAAAGAGTAACACAAACTTTCAGCCCAGACAGACATTTACAGTCATTTCAAACTTATCATCCATTGATTTCCTCTGAAGTCCCTCCCTTGCTACCACACACACAAAATAATCTACAGAATGCGATAGATTTTCACTCTGATTACGATGAACGATACGCACTTCTTCCATTTGTCTCCCTTTCCATCAATAATACATCATCGAATACAAAACATAAAGTGTATAACGAAATCCTGTTAATGGCCAAAGAACCAGAGCGCATTCTGCATCAGACTGAGTGTTGGAGAGTGAGAACCTCATCCTGCAGTGACACCTCCCCCTGGTGGACAAGACACGTCAGTGCAGTCATATGTTCGGCCGCTGTACTGGAACTTTTTCTTATAAAGTCATCCATATAAATTTAGTTTTAACAAATGCATAATATTGAGTTTATTCTTGTGTGTGTTAATTATTGGGTTGCCTAAAAAAGAATAAAAAAAAGAATAACCACAAGATGCTGCAGTTCAAAATACATTATTCATGATTAACTAAATGCTACACACAGCAACAGGAAAAACACAAGTAAAGACTAAAAAGATTTGGAGATGATCGCAGGTGTTCTTTTCCACCGCCGCATTGAGCTAATGATGAAGGTCATGAGTGCCCTCTGACCTCCCAGTATTCATGTGTGGGGTGCTGAGTCCTAGTCTTTCTTAACATCAGTTTCAGGTTAACCTATCCAGTCTTAAAGTGTTCTGTGATCGCTTTATTGAGCAAAAGCTGGTCCATAGGGACACTGGTGTTTCTTCCAATTTTCTTTTTTGGTTTTTGAGGAAGCCGAGAGAGACCACAGTACAAATATTATATTCCTGAAAGGTCTTGGATATTCTGAAATCGTCATCCCGGCGTCATCTATCTCAAGGAGGTCTGTCTTATTTATCTACTGAACTCAGAAAAGAAAATAGTTAACCATATTATCTTCATTATTGAGTCATTATGGGATATTATCTTAGAGCATATATAAATAAATAGAAATATGCTAGTTAGCTTGTACAACGCAAGGGATTTGGGGCTTTTCCGGGTTATACCCTTGCTGTAAGGCCGAGTGTATTGATTGCTGTGTTTGTTTTTTGTCATGTATGCTAATTACACCACAGCAATGTTTTAGTAAATATATGATTTAAAAACAAATAGTTTTCTCAGTTCAGTTCACTGTCCACAGGCTACAGGGGTTGACATTATTATCGTCTTCTAGACTATAATGCTGGACTGGATGTATTATCAGGTTGTGTTGAATAATATTTACTCATCCTTCCCATGGAGCATCCTGTTGTACTCACGTATCTTTAGAATTCTACACATTTGATTAATGCAATGTTTACAGAACCACTATTACTATTATCATCATCATCATTATTATTATTATTATTATTATCATCATTATTATAATCATTATGATTTATTTTACCAGGAATACCTTTTGGGAAGTACAACGTCTGAGATCTCTGTCAAGAAGAGTGCAGCCCGAGGAACGGATAAGACAGCTATGGAGAACCATCAAACTTCCAGGCACTTTGCTGTTAACCTCCCGCCATCTCACTCACACAACTCACACACAGACACACACATACACACACACACGCACACACACACATAGACCTGCTGAGGCAACATCTCTCTGACAACCGGTACTGACGTCGACCCCAAAACCTCAAGTCATCCTTTTAACTCAACTCCTGCCATGTTTGTCTTTATCCTAGGGCTAAAAACAAGCCTCGACAGAAAAAAAAAACCCTATAAAGATCTCACAGGGAAGAAGCCCACGGGGGTCAAACATTTATCTTTTCTGTAAGTTATAATTGGTATTCTGCATTCTTAAAATATCTCCAATATATTTCCATCATTCCCAGTATTACGACATTATAAAATCAGACATCAGAGCTTGTGCACTCACAGACTGCAGTGCCGGCAGTAAAGAAATATGTGACTACACGGTGCTAAGATGTCATGTTGCTGTACTTAACATGTGTATGTTAAGTACAGCAAAATTCTGTTTGTTCAAACTTGTGTAGATCACCATGTGAAGGTTAACCAGCAAGCTAGATTCAAACTTTCCCTTCATAAACTTTAAAATACAAAGATCAGCCACAAGATCAATACCGGTTAACGTTGTGTGGATCAGTGCACGACAGCAATTTTTTCTGCTGAAGACACAGTGTTATTGTAAGTGTTATTCAGCAGAAGACACCCGTTACAACAAAGAATCCAAAGGCCCACAACGCCGAAACGTTAGCACGCATGTTGGCATGACAAGGCCAAAATAAATTGATGTAACTGTTCAATCACCTTGCACTGGAATTTTGTTTCTGCTCCCTTTATGGTTCCTCATATTTCTACAACAAAGAATCATCTGCACATCACGGAACCATAAATTATGAAATATTTCATACCCAATAAACCAAAACAGTGTAACGCATCAATGGACCGGTCTGACCCACTTTAATCCCGCTCAATATTAAAATGAACAAAAATTACAAATAAAACAGCACCCATATCCATTCTGATTTTGCAAGAAACCAAGCTTGCCTTCCATCATCTGCTAAGAAGTCATGACACTTTAAAGAGGATGAATAGATTTACTGTTGGAAGAGTTAGGGACACTACAGCGACAGTTGAAACCCGACTGCATCACGGTTAACTCAATTTGGCAATTGGAGCAGTTAGGGTAATATTTCACACATTCCATTAACATCTTCTCATCGGACTTATACAGATTTTAGTGACAGTAAGAGCATTTGCCAAAGTGGTTTAAATGAGATTATGTTATCACTGCATCAGTGACAACAAACGGAAGGAAAATTGAACGGCTAATGGGCTGACTGTTGTTTAGGCAAGAGGGGAAAACATCATGATCTGTATTGTTAAGTACAACCAAAGATGTCCAAGGAAGGACTACTGGTGAAATGGCGACAGGGTCATGACCCACCAAAGCTTTTGAGGATGCATGAATGATTTCACAGAAGAGCTGCTGTAGCACAAATTGCTGAAAACATTAATGCGGTTCTTGATAGAAAGTAGGCAGAGCAGAGCTGTTTTGGTGGCAAAAGGGGGCGCTACACAATATTAGGCACGTGGTTTTAATGTTATGGCTGATATGTGTTATATTTCTTGTTGTTCTGACATGAGACTGAATCCATAAAACATTGCAAATAATTTGTTAAGCAATTTTTACATTAAAGCAAGATTTATTTAGAACTTCTTCTACTTAACACCACAGATGTTTATTAATAATGGATAAGCCTTTACTATTTACAATAACTCAAAACACAGCAATTAGGAACAGTGTTTCATCAGCAGAAACTAAAATCCTCAAATGAACTTCCTAGCCCATCATAATCCTTCCTATCGGAATCTGTCTGCAATCAGCGCTGAGCAAAAGAAGAAGCACATAAAGAGTGTTTTTTTCACTTTATTTTGGATCTATGTTTAAATCTCTATGACATTTTTCATTAAAATTCCTTCAAACCAATATAACATTTAAAGGTATCAGGTAAAAACAGCAAATTCATGTTCAAAATAATGAGTTTTCTTTTCTGTAGGAGTAATAACACATGAATAATATGTTTCATTAAATGGTGGAGAGAGAGTCTGCAGTCTGTCACTGTCAATGCACCTCTATCCTCCTCAGAATGACCAGGATCACCCGGGGTTTTTTTTCTTTTGCATAGAACAACACTGACAGAACTGTTGTTGCACAATCACAGCTTGACACATCTTTGAGATTCTGAATGCCAATATAAAGTGAGTAAAGTGCAGAAACAGACGGAATAAGGCAAAACGTCGCGTGGACAACTCAACATATCTATTGCTCTAGGGGTATAAGGATGAGAGACGGGGGATGTAGACAGAAAAGAAAAGAGGTAGAGAGAGCTTTGATGAAGAAGAGGGAGTGGGGTGAGAAAGAAGGGGTGTGCATTCAGAAAACAGGTAGGGACAGAGAGGAGGTTGAAAAAATTGACCTTCTCATCATCTGTGACTGATCTCATCGTAAAATGCTCACACGGATCTCCCTGCTCACATGTCTCGCATCTCCAGTGCTAGCGTAACGGCGTTTATAAATCTTTAAACCAAAGTCCTCCCTGAGTCTCCTAAGATCAAACGTGATCTTCAGTTTTGCAATAACTGGAAAGGATTCTACAAAACAATCCTTCTCAGATGAAGCTCACATTGATTGTCAGTTTCTCCGTCCACTCCAGCGTTACCCGGTCTGCAGTTGTGTTTATGAATACGGGAATCTTACGCTTCTTCTGACCCTGACAAACAGCCATCAGCTACTGAGTCACTGCAGGGTACAGTCTCTTTGTACTCCGCTTCTTTCTCCCCTCCTTCATCTGAGCACTTGCTGCTGTTCACCATCTCGCTTTTTCCATGTGAGGCCTCATTTACTGCAGAGTCCGCCTTGATTTCTCTCTCCGGGAGTCCTGTCTCCTCCTCACACTTTTCCATGTGCACATCATCCCTCTCTGCATCCCAGCCTTCAGAATCTGATGCTTCTTCTGACAAAGAGTACATCTCTCTGGAAATCTCCCCTGTGCCCAAAGGCTCTTCATTGCCACACCGGTGGCGTTTCTGGAACAATCCAAATTCAGTGATGTCTTTGGGGAAATTCCTCCTCTGGCTTGATTTTTCACCGGAGCTCCCGTCAGACACTGGGGACAAGAGCCCATTAGGTAGTCCGTTAGAGGCTTCAGGCGGCCTAGATGAAGCCGTGGAGGTGCTCTGCTTGAGGATGGATGTGATGGTCTTGAATAGGTTGAGTTTGCTTTTCATCTGGCTGCTCTGAGGGCAAGGAGAAACCTCCAGGGAGCTGTTGGTGTAAGGAAGATTGGAGTCCGCTGAGCTCCCACTGGCCTTTGCCCCCGACAGAGCAGGCTTTCCTGTCTTCATCATGCCCATCACCTCGTAGCGAAAACTGGAAATATCTTGTTTCAGCTCCTAAGGGAGTAAAGCAAAAACAAGTCAGCTTCCTTGCTTTGTCTCTTTTTATCTAATTATCAGCCGCTGCTGTTGTAATCTGCAGATCTCTCACCTTCAGTTTAAGCTCAGTCAATACTCAGTGGAATGTCTTAACCCTCTAGAGAGGGGCTATCAAACTCAATCACAGAGGGGGCCAGAATTGAGCATGGAGACCACATTAAGGACCGACCAGGACACAATTTGGTCTTGTTTAATCTGAGGTATTGTGACAATTTTATTCTTATTTGATTTTTTATGTCTCCCTCACATGCATTTTATGTTTTAATACACGCGTACAGTTTATAAGAGTGACTTGATAAATGCTGATATCTGACAACCAATGAGTAGGGAGAAGAACTGGCGCCCCTGATTGACAAGCCGGCTACAGCAGTATATTCTGGGATTTGTAGTATCTGTGCTGATTGTGATGCAAACCAGCGAGCCAGTTGTTATAAACATTTGACATTGTCTTGCGGGCTGAGTATAATTGTTGTGTGTGCCTGATGTGGCTGGTGGGCCTTGAGTTTGACACTTGTGCTCGCGAGTCATACCAGGTTCGTATCGAAGTAATCCCTAGTACATAAGACCAATATTACCTCCATGGGATTAACAATCTTTGAGTCTATTGTTAACTCATACTGATTAACACATATTTCGTGAAAGAAAAATGTCCTGAAGACCCTGAAACCTCTTCAGAGGGGCCGTCAGCTGCTGCCTCAGGGATGGGTTAAATTGTTGTAATGTATGTCTGTACCGTGTAACGTGATAAATAAAGGAAAGATTATTATTATTAGCATTATTATTATTATTAGAATTTTTTATCACAATTCAAACTGAATTCTTGAACCTGAAGTAATGCTGCCTATGTCCACTGGAGGGCAGCAAAACGCTTTATGTACAATTTGTTAATAAGCTATTTCCTATCTTCCAATCCCTCCTTTGTTTCTGTTGAGGTAGCAAACATGTTTTTTTAGATTTTTATCTGAAATAGCAGTGCAATGCAATGAGCACAAGGAGACCAAAACAAAACAGGAACATTGGTGACTTTTACATTAAAATGAAAAACTCAAAGTGCAGGTTTCAATCCTCTGTGCAATAGTTTAGAACATGCCCTTTCAAATACGTGCTGGCCGTTGTTGATATTGCATTAAAGCTTCATCTTTTCTCCACAGGAACTGGGCTCACCTTGAAGTTCTCCTCTGTCAGACCTTCCTCTGTCTTGGCATCTCTGATCATAGCGGCTACGTAACGTTTCACCAAGTTCCTCAGCACCTCCTGCAGCAGTGAGAAAAAGGCGATTGAGCACAAAGTAGACAAACATTAAATGACAGCACTGCCTTGTATTAAGATTATTTTTATACTGTGCAACGGGGCTTGCAACGGGGCTTTGATATTAATGATAATATAATGCATGTTTATATTGACGCACATGATATTTCCTGATGAACAACATCAGGAAATATCAGAATCACTTATGTGCTGCATTAACTGTTTTAAATGTATGAAAAAGCATTTGACTATCAAAAAGGAAAGAATCCTATGAGGTATGCATTATAACAGTTGCACATGTACTTCATGAGTGCAATGTGCAAAATGTTGCCTTATGGCCAACTATAAAATGTACAAGGACCTATTTTTCTAGTCTGGTGCTGCTACACTTCTCAAAAAAAAGTACAAATGAAAGCCTTCGACACTTTATATGTAATATCTTTAACTATTTTTATAATATTCTTGCACTAATGTGTCTTGTTGCCCTGCGATGAACTGGCAACTTGTCCAGGGTGTACCCTGCCTCTCAGACTACACACTATGAAACCGTGACTATATATAGATGTTGATGTGTGTATATGTTGATATACCTTTACACACATCAACATTCATAGACACACGTTCGTCGTTGTCATGAAGCTTTAAAAGGCTCTGTCAGACACTGTGGATGTCCCTGTACTACACCGTAGATGACGTCTCATGTCAGATTGTTATTGTGAGGCCTTTAATACGAGATGCTGTAAAAACATTCCGGTGATGGACTGAAAGGGAAATCAGAGTCTGGGATCCGTCTCTCTCACTATGCACTCATCCGTTTACCTGATACTGATGGTTTTTCCTCAGGTTCTCTGCTGCTCGCCTCTGCAGACATCATGCCAGAGAGGTTCCAGACAGTGTGGGAGATGGGAGAGACAGCTTATTTAGTTTCTATTCACAGTATCACCAAATTGACTTTAACTTTGTTCTCTGTGAGTCTCACTGCATGCAGCGGCAGCAGGAGGCAGACTCTCCGAAAGACTATCATCAATTTGATTTCTGTCATCTGAACACTCTTTTATAGCTTTTGGGGAAGCAACAAGTAAAATATTTTCACCTATATTCCTATATTGGACTCTTGAAGGATGCCACACAAGCACAAGGAAACTACACACCGAAATGCCGCTGGTCTGGGTCCTGGAGAAACAGAACCTTCTGGTGTGGGGCAACAGTAGTAACCGCTGCTTGACTACACATACCATTTACCAGTGGGTTTTAAGAAAAGTAACAATCATGTAGTATGTAGTTCAACAAGCATGTAAGTATGTAGTTGGAGAGATAGGCTGCGTTCACACTGCAGGGAAAATGTGGTCCGTATGTGACTTTTTCATGGCAGTGTTAACAGAACGAACCACATGGACCAAATCAAGTTCCGATTCGGGCCACTTCTTAAATCAGACACAGGTCGTTTTTTTGTAATGTGACCTCAGTCTGAACCGCCAGATCGTAATTCATGCAACTTTGACATCCTCTTTTATCGACATTACATCACTATAAACATTTTCATTGTGAGAAAAAGCGTTCAAACTAACTTTAAGTGGCTTCCATTTTGGTTCCATATTGACAGCATGTTGCGTGTGATTTCTGAGTTTTTGTTCTTCGGTGCACGCGGGTCAGTTTAGGGCCATGAACTGGAGTCCAATATAGGACATATTTTAAAAGTGAACAGCTTAACAAAAAAATTTGAAGAAATCTGAATTTACCATATGGCTACGTTGACAGTGCCTGTGAATGTAGCCATATTAGCATAATGTTAAAGTGCATCATGGATACACTCTCTAGTTCAACAGCTTTCCATTGTTGAAACAAACCAAACCCTTGATAAAACCTCACTGTCATCATCTCTTTAACATCCAACTTACTCCAAGGGTTCCAATAGTTCCACTCCGCTTGGAGCTCGAGCTCTTGCACACTTGCTTCTTGATCCAGCACATGAGGTACCAGAATGATTTGGGGCTTGGGATAATGTTGAACGGAGCCGGAAGGGTGGCCCCTTCTTCAAAATAACTCATCCACAGCTTTGTCCGGGCAAACTTCCACTCAATATCTGCATGATCCTGAAAGCAAGATCAGGCACTTGAACCTCACAGTCAACACAAACATTATATAGAACACATCCTCTCCTGTCTGCCACCGGGATGCTCAATCTGGACCAATAAGTTAATGGCACAATATCTGATAAATAGTGAAATTAAGTATGTAGATCCAATAACACAGAGCCAAAAGCTGAAGAAACATACACAGTAGGATAAAGCGTTAAACTTTTCCAATTTCTAAGCCTTTCTTTTCATTCCACCTAGATGGCGTGTGTTTGGACTGTAGGAGGAAGCTGCAGCCCACTGAAGGTGCAGGGTTTCTGAGTTGGACTTACAGCGATGTGCTGATACGAGTTATTCATCATGGCTATCAGCATGTTGAGGAGAACCACTAGGGAGATGATGTTGTAGGTGCCAAACATGGTGGCGCCGACAAACTCAGTGAACTGATGGTCTGCGTCCACGTTGGTTACGTAGAGGCTGATCAGACCAAAGATCGACCAGAATAGAGACTGCAGGGTCTCAAACAACCTGCAATGAAGATGTTTGTGTTATTGTTGGTGTATGGGGAACATTCTATCAGTTGAAGGATTCCTCACAAAGGTGGAGACAATTGGGTTTGATCAAAATAAACCCTCAATTTCCAACAAGTAACTTCAACACTAGCTGTCTCAGTCTTTGCAGAATACATTTCACAGCATCACACATACAAGCCAGTTTAGACTCACGTGGAGAAAGCGTTATTTTGCTCCACACAGCGGATGCCTTTGCATTTTCCCTTCTCAGCCTTGGTCTCATAGTAAAAGTACAGCTGGTTCAGCCCGTTAGCGAAGGCCAGTAGGACCTAGAGGGAGAGAGAAACCAATGAGTGAATTTTACATGTTCACTGTATAAAGTTTACACAACAGTATACTTTTTATATTCTGCCTTCTTACAAATAACTGAGCATTTACCAGACAGTAGATGAAGAGGAACTTGAGGATGTCCAGAAGCATCCTCCCCAGAGAGATCTGCAGCGGGCCCAGATGAGAGTTGGCTGTGAAGAGCGAAATGAGGCGCAAGGAACTGAAAATGTTGGCAATGGCAAAGACTGCCTCAGCTACGAGTGTCGGGTGCCACATCTCCCACTGGTTCCTGGGTTTACTACCGCTGTACTAAACCGGACAGAAGATGGTGAAAGCACAAAGTAAGACTTTAAAGCACAAAGTAAGACTTTATGCTTTCTGCTACAATAAATAATGTAAGAAATAATTCAGCTACCTTGGTGTAGGCAACAATCTTGAGGGAGATGGTGGCCAGGTACAGAGAGTTCATGACAAAGTCCATCAGGTTCCACCAGTCGTGGACGTAGTCCTGGAAGCCACCATCCCACATCTGTTTGATCTCTGCCCAGATGAATCCTAGTAATACAGAGAATGTCCGATCATCTGTTCTAAAATTTGCTTTCCCCACAGATACAGATAATCCCTGGGAAGCTGGGAAACCGAGTAAACACATACTTATAACCCAGCGATGACTCGAACATCTCCTCCTCATTTTAGAGCAACTAGTCCTCATTATATCACCACAGTGTAATTAGTTGATTAACTTTGATACCAAAGTTAAATCATTTACCTACCCAGTACCCAGGGCAGGATCATCCACTCCACTGTGGTTGGGGCGGGACCCTGCCTGTCCTGCTCTGTAGTTACGATGTGCTGGGAAGCGAGGAGCAGCAAGAACAGAAAGGTTAGGTAGGATGCTGTGTGGCAGATGAACTTGATGAAGGGCTTGCGGATGAAGAGGCCGTAGCGACTCTTGGGAGCGATGAGGTAGCAGAAGGCAAACACAGGATAGAGGAGGCCAATAAAGACGCAGGTGAAGAACTTCCCGGCCCATTGGCGGCGTCTCCAGCCAGGGAACTCGTCATACCAACGGGACGCCAGAAGCTGCTGGCAGTTTGGCTGAGCTACAAACTTAAAGACATAATAAGAAGAAGAAGAGAGGAGAGTTATATCGTTTGCATCATCTGTTTTATATTTCCAAAATTACTCCAAAGAACTTGTCTGATCTGAGATAAGACTGCGGCGTGTGAGCCTGCTGGGAGGCAACACGCCTAGCCTGGTGCAGATTCTACATGACATAATACCCCAGATGACAGAAATACCACCTGAAGCAAGTTCAAAGTCAGAACAGAACTGTAGGAGTCAGATATGTCAGAATTTGATGGCATCTTAAATATTTCTAGAAGAAAAGCGTGTGGGTTGAACACTGAAATGTTTAATAGTCTCTAATCATTTAAGTGAACTGAAAAAGCCATACATCAAATCAAAACAAAATAAATATATGAATATAAATGTAGCATAGTGCATAGTCTGGTTGTGTGTTGCAGGGGGTTTCTGAGGCTATTACTACCTGAACCAGAATAAGCACAAGAAAAAACATGCATGTATGGTTATAAAATACTGATAATGGTACATTGTCTGATGAATAGTGAAATTAACTTCTTTACATAGAGCCAATAATACAGAGCCAAAAGCAGAAGCCAATAAAATAGACTACAGAGCAGTGTAAAATGTAAAAACATGTGATGTAAAACACTTCACTATAATTTTTTCAATATTAATTTTCTGTAACTTCACCTGCAAATTATTTTATTTTGTTTTAATAAAATTTTCTGCATATTTATAATCATAATATGGGATTAAATATGCATTTTACACTCATACTAGTTCATTTATATCGCACTTATGGTCACAGTTCTGCCATTAAACTAATAAACTCTATATTTTTATAGTTCATAAAGTGTATTCATTGGACACCACTTAAACGGTATCTTTACACAAAGCACGTAACACAAGCCAGCAGTAACCCATTCACCTATTCACCCATTCACCCCCTCACCCATTCACCTATTCACCCACTCACCCATTCACCCCCTCACAAATTCACCCATTCATCCCCTCACCCATCACCCACTGAAGCTACTAAGCAACTCAAGGCTCCACCTTTATATCCATTTCCATCCGTTTTCTGTTTTTTTAAACACTTTTTGTGACACTGACATGGTCACACAGAGCTGGATCAGAACCCAGCTGACATTGGGTAACGAACTGACCAAGAATAAGCCCAAGAACATAAATCAATGGATGGATGAAGGTATCATAATCTTGTAGATTCTTAATGAGATTTTCTTGAAAACTGAGAAGGCAAGTTGTATTAACTCGTGCAGGTTAGATTATTTTTTGATGTCCTTGTTCTGCGCCTATAGTCTAAGTTTCATATTTTAATGTTTTCTCAATAAACATTAAAAAGAAATCTTGTAGGCAAAGAAATCGGCTTAATGTCACAGAGAACGCGTTCACGTTTTCAGGTTGACATTACATTATTTGGTATATATATTATATATATATTTGATTTCCTGATATAATAACACACATCCTTCTGAGACATACATGAATATGATTGGAACTTGAACAAAGCAGAAAACATTCATTTACCTGACCCACAGTAAAAAAAAGAAGCTTTTTTAAAGTGTTGTGTTTCTGCAGAGTCAATGCCATATATGACGGCAGAAGTGAAAAGAATAGGAGGAGAAACTATGACGGTATCTCCATCTCCTTTTTGTAAATGAGTGCAGGTCTAGTGAGACAAAATATCAATGCATCAAAACTGCAGCTGTGCTGCAGCCAGGCATTGAAGCGCCAGCAGCATCTGCTGATGTTATGTCTGGGAAACATTCAGGCGAGGGAGAAGAAAAATAGCGCATGCATGATATAAGAGAGGCAGCACGCACTAACAACACACTTAGGCGAGAACACTTAAGGTTAAATATCGCTTTCAGCCGCTACTGTCAGAAATAAAGACTGTTAGGTGCAAATTCAGCAACCCTGCAACCTTGTTACCATGGGAACCAAAAATCCGTACTGCGTCTTGATATGAATGGAATGACTCATTTTTCACACTTTGGCTACAAAACTTTGTTTGAAAATGCAACAAAGAGACTGTATAGACTGATAGAGTGAGGAAGAGGAGGAATATTTAGTTTCTTCACCGAGAGAGTATTTAGGTGGATTCATAACGATACTCTTAAGTCTGAGGAGAAGAATAATTCCAGCACATTCTGACCATGATAGAATAAAGCATGAGGGAAAAGAGGAAAACTGAATGTGTGAAGAAGACACACGTGTGCAATTTAAGTCTTATAATGAATTAGGCCTGGAAAATGAATTAAGAAATAAGAACTGAGCAATGGTTTCCAAACCTGAAGAAAAACAAAGTTCTGTCTATTATAAGAATACTTTGATGTTTGTTTTTTTTTGTTATTATGTTGCTAGAGGTATTTGGAGATTTATTCAAACAAAAGTTCATTTTTAACTTGCATCTTCTGCTGAATCAAAACATTATTCTTAATTAATGATGGTAAACAAGAGGTAGTTGAGCTGCTTGATGTTTTTTTTCCTTAATCACCTTTGCATATTTAACACTGACAGTGATTCTAATGAGGTCATTAATTAGGCTAATTCAAATCATAATTAAGGACGATAGCAATGCTCATATTTGTCCTCGCACATGAACTTATTATATATGTTATAAAATAGGGAGGGCTTTCTGAGAATTATAATAACACAAGGTTTGATCATTCTTGAAAGCTAATCCCAAACATCCAAACCACCCAAATGAAAAGGCAAGGCGACTAGGGAGCAAAATGCCATTGTTGGGGCACCAGTGTTTGCCAGGGCAGTGAATTCCCACGCCTCCATAAAATAATGCTTAAGGCACATTCTCCGACCAGCCAGAGGTACAGCGACAACAAAAAAAGAAATCAGCAACCATAAAAGACCTGTACCTGCTGAAACCATAAGAAGTCGTCAGAGGCACAATTGGCTTCAAACCTGATGACCTTACACTGTTGTGCTGAAGGAACATCAGTTTCGGGGGGAGAAAAGCACCACTGGTGTGGAGTGGCCACCGAAAACCTTTGGAGTTGGTTGAGTAAGCGAGCGCTACAGCGTAAACATCCTCCACAGACTCAGCAGCAGCTCCCAGCAGCTCTTACAGGTGCCTGGAACGCCATCGCAAGACATTATATCCAAACAATGTAATGGTCTGAAGGATTACTCAGTAATAACTTCACACAACTAACAATAGAATAAAACCTTAACTACTCTACAGTTTGTAAGCAAGATTACAGAAACACTAAAGGATGGATTGCATGGAATTTTACATAGAGGTAGTTCTTGGCATTTCGTAGAGAAAATTCAATTTTAGGAACATTAAGCCATGACCTCATAGCCTGACGTCAAAATAATGTTTTTTTTTACAGAAAAAAGATTCTGTTTTGTTGTCTTTATTTTGAAGGCCTTGTCACATGTGTTGTTTTTTTTAGCTTTGCACTCCACGTGTTGTTTCTTTGCAGTCAATTGTACGTTCTTAATCTCTTTTTGTTTTCTTGTCTATCCTGTCTTAGTGTAGTTCTGTTTTGTTTTTATACTGGTGTTCTCTTTCACTCTCTGTCTGTCCGTGATTTTATTCTCCCCATGTGTGATTCTCAGACTATTTCACCTGTGTCCCCCACTCCAACTGTGTTCCTTGTCTCGTTTCCCTCAGTGTATACAGTCTGTCCGGTAGATGGAAGCTCAGGGCTCTGGGTGCGCTGAAGTGGCGCAAGAGAATGGGGATAGATGAACTGTGCTAAAGAGTTTGTTGGGAGATTTAGAGGCTGGCAATAACTCTTAAACTAATAGACGAAGCTCCGGTCTCTCTGAGTGCTTTTATTTTAGCTTTGTTGTGTCTTTTCTGTTACAGATTGAATTAGGATCATCATTCAAACTTTAAGGCAATTTGCAAAGAAACAAAGTAGTGCAATTTTAAGTTCCTTGAGTGTACTTCATGCTTTTTTGTTTATTTATATATTTTACGAGACAACGTATGTGTTTATTAAATAGTTAAAATTAAAAACAACAATAAATAAAACATAAATACATAAATAAATAGCCCTTGGAGACGACTGCCCTCTTTAGATACAGTAGGTTTGCATCATTAGAAAAAAACAGCAAAGGATTTCTCATGACTTCAGTGGAAGTTGAGAGGGGATAAATTATGCTGCTGTGGAATTATAAATCCCCACAGAGGATTCCCTTGAACTTCAACTGACAAAACAAATATGCGTTCTTATTGAGTATCTCTCCTACTATTACCACCGTTGAACCCAGACACTGAGGGTCCAGTCAAAGAGGAACTTTGACCCAATATCCTCATTTATTTAAATAATAATAAAAACAATCATGCACAAATCTATCTGAATATAAAATATACATTTAAATATGTATTATATGTACCACCAGGGGTAGTCGTGCACTAACCCTTTAATGTTTCCTGTGCCATTGGACTGAACCTATTAATAGAATTATCTAGTGGCAGCATGTACTGTATATGCTAAAGAGTAAGGGGCCATGGATGCTGCCCTGGTGGCTACCAGAGCAGCATCCATGGCCATCCATGGCAGAATTATGTAACTTGATTAAACAAAAAAGGCTAAAAGGGTCAAATAGTTATCAAAAAAAGATTTTACAAAAACAGTAAGGAGATTTCATTTTACAATGAAAGTATAACAGCGAGCTAATCGAACTGAAATTGACAATTTGTAATGAATGTCAGATTATTATTTTTTTTCTGCTTGGGACATTAAAGGTTTATCAGCGACTTCCTGGGAGGTTTAAGGGGTTTATAAAAATAATACTAATAGTACATTTAATTGATAACGCTCTTTACATTTGGATCAAATCTCAAAGTGCTACAAAGTAAAAGCAGATAAATGCATCGATAAAAAATAAGATAATAACTATATAAAAGCTTGACCAAAAGCAGCAATGTTAATTAAGGTTATAGGTTCTGACTAAAAAAGGAAAGTTTTAAGTCCTTTTTTAAATGTGTCAGTCGTCTGTGGAGCCCTCAGATGGTCAGGGAGGGCATTCCACAAACGAGGGGCAGCAGAACAGAAGACCCGATCACCCATGGTGCTGAGCTTAGTCCGGGGAAGGAGGAGGCTGTATGAGTGGGTAGATAGGAGGGATCGTGTTGAGGTCAGTGGGGTGAGTAGTTCTTTTAGGTAGGGGGGTGCGTTGCCATGGATGCACTGGTGAGTGAGGAGAGAGATCTTATAATCAATGCTGGTGGAGATGGGAAGCCAATAAAGGGAATGAGAAGGGAATTTATAGTCCGTGTGTTGTTTTTCTGTATGCTAGTCACAACACACTTCTAAATGTGCCAATAGGGGTGACTATTTAAGTGCTCCTTTAATATTTGGTTCCCCAAATATAACAAAGGGGATCGTCAAAGTGCCCTTCTTTCTTCAGTCACCAATACTTCAAGGCAGTAGTAAAGTTCATATTGTGTCTGAAACTGATTCTCTCCTGCTCACGAGTCCATTTGTGAAAGTGGATCATTCTCAGTACTGCCAATAATCCAGACGGCTGGTTATTATGTGAGAAGGCAAGTGAGGATTTTCTGGCCTGTAGCTTTAAAAATGCGAGAGTTCTGCTGAAAATCTTCTCCTCCTCTTTTACACACACATTGATCAGCAGTCAACATTGCTGCTTTGATAGGATATGAAATAAAGTTCTACATGAAGTCTATTCACTTCAGTGTGAAAAAGGCTGAACAGGTTCCCGTGTCCCATGTCCAATCTGTACATGACACATGGGACAAGCTTTTTTATTTCTTATTTTTCCTGCTCATAGATCACAAGGTCATCGCAATCAACATGCAACCGCATGCGACCGCCAACACACCGCCCAGAAGAAGAATATGATAAAGAGTGCTTGCGCTGAAGTGACTTTTCGCCCATCTAATCGTCCAAAATTGTTAAAATATTTCAAAGTTGCAGTGATTAAATCAATCTCTGATGTAGACCGGTACTGTTTCTTAAGTCGCTCTATTTAAAACGAGTTGCTAAAAAAACCTTGTTGCGGCACAACATCACGTTGCTGGACTCGCACAGATACGACTCAAACAGAAAACTTTCTTTTTTTCAATACAGCGTTTACATACAACGACTGGCTATTCGAAAGGATTTCTGAAAGATGGTCCTTCTGCTGATGGTCCTTCACTACCTACATTCCTCTGGTAATTACAATGCATCATCTCGCCAATTAATCGTCAGATTTAAGAATTCAGACTGAATTGCAGTTTTTGCAAAACATCACAAGGGGGCAACATCAAACTACAATGTGTAACATTTATGGGTTCCCTTGGTGCCTGAGAGAATTTCAAATATCGAAGTGATAGTTATTTTCACTCACACTGTGAATCTCCAATGTACTTACCTCCATTCTCCAAAAGATAACAGTTAAAATGAGAGTAATCCACTGCTGAACCCTCAGGGAGTCGGGGGGGATAATCGTCACTTAAATGCGTATGTTCTGAAGATTGTATTTATCTGATTTGACCTCCCGCTGTACCAAAGCCAGGCTGTTCTGGTGGTACAGCTCTTTATACAGGAAGCCTGTAGAGATTTCCCTTGAAACCGTTATACACTGCCTTTCTAATCCCTTGAAGCGCAGCAGAAGCGGCAGCAAAGCCAAAGAACACACACAGATGCTAGGATAAGTTCAAAACCATCAACCAGTAATGGTAAACACATGCTAAAATAACAGGACTAAGGTGAGAGCTGTCCTTCAGGTTTTTTTTCTGTTGTGAGCTCATTGTTATCTCCTTTCAATAACCAGTACAGTAAAAAAAAAAAAAGCCACATTCAGGCTGAATGTCATGACGATAAGAAAAGCGTCCATCTAACAAACACTCCAGTTTGTTAGATGGATGTTGATCCCAATAGAGACAAAGCGCCATGAGCAAGATAACTTCTCTCTTCAAAAACACTCAGTTGCAAAACAACAGAGCCTCCATTTAGCCCTTTATGCCTTACAGGCTACAAAACACTGCCTGGCTCAAAGATAATCTGTCAATGCCACAAATTAATCACCATCATATGTTTTCATTGTTATATTGCCAAATAAAGTCAGCTATAAAACTTTACAAATTGTCCCTTTGAGTCTTTAGTCTATTTATATTATTAAAAAGTCGGGGATATTATAGAATTGCCGTCCCGTCTGCATTGCGCCACATCCGCAGATCCTTTGTGTTAACTATATCATGGCTCTTTTTCAAATTTTATAACCAAATACTTTAGTTCGGGCTATAATTTCTCAACCATTGGTCAAATTTATTCCAAAACCTAGTGCATATGAATCGACTCAAGGAGATCTATGTTGTATATATCTTATTTTACTCTTAATAGTTCATATTTGGTTGTTCCATTGGTGATTGAATGATGGCTTGAATGGCTACCGCTCCTGAGGAGCAGGTGACGCCTTGCATGGCAGCCTCTGTGGTCACTGTATGAATGTTTGTGTGAAGGGTTGAATGCCGACTCGTGTTGGGATGACATCGAGTGGTGGAGAGGACTAGAGAAGCGTCTCGTATGTACAGTCCACTTACCATTATTTATCATTTAACCATTGGTCGATTGGTAAATGATAGTGAATTATTTTTCAGATATCGTTTGACATTAACTTTGTGGAGTTCAATCAGGAATTGCTTGTGCAAAGCAGGAGATTTGGAGCTTTTCGGGAATAGCCGGCAGCGTAGGCCAACTTTAATGTTGTATTATCCAAATACACTACAATTCCTTTCTCTCAATCATCAATGAACAGTTAACTTCGACATCATTTCAAAAATCATAAAAAATACAGCACAATATCACAAGTATCTGCTGTTACTGTTTATAGAATATTAACTCTTCCATTTAAAATGACTGAATTTATGTTAAATCGTATTTTACACGGCTAAACTACTCTATTTTCTCTGCAAACCAGTAGCTACACAAGTGAATCACTTTAAAACAGAATCTGCATAATAAAAATAATAATAATAATAATCATACACCTTACAGATACAACAATAAAAAACAACAAATATCAGGACATTTGCAAAAGGATATGCAATAAAACGCTAAAAGCTAAAAATAAGAAGAAGATCAACACAAGTGATCACACAGAGTAAGTCTTAAGTCTAAGTCTAAGAAGGTGTGTTTGTGGGCAGGATTTGAACGTGGGGAGAGAGTCACTATCAAGACTGGTTTGTGGGAGAGGTCCAGAGACGAGAGGCTGTGTGGCTGAAAGCCCTGGACCCCATAGATGATAAACGGGCAGGAGGTGAAGTGAGGGAAATAGAGGAGGAAGAGTGAAGAGTAGGGGAGAGTGTGTAGGGTTGTACGAGGGCAGAGAGGTACGGATGTGCGAGGTAGTGAAGGGACTTGAAGGTGAGAAGGAGAATCTTATAATAAATGCGGTGTTTGATGGGGAGCCAGTGAAGTCGTTGAAGGACATGGGTGATGCGTTCTGTTGAAGGGCTGATGTTAATGATGCGTGCCAGCAGAGTTCTGAAACTCTTAAAGTTTATGGAGGGGCTTCATTTAGGGTTGGAATTTGAAAAAGAGGAAATAAATGAGGCATGCTGCTCCTTTAAAATGATGAAAAATAAATAATTTTTTTTAATATAATTTACTCACATTCAGCCATTATAAATTGATTATATAAAATGAATGAAATGACTGTAATCATACAGAAATTACATTTAATGCACATATCATTAGACAAATATTAATATCTTTTTTATTTTATCATTATTTGATTGCTACTTTTCATGCCTTTCCTGACCGCACGTCCCTGCTACTGAGACACGGAGAGAAAACAACTATCTGGCCTCCAATCATTGAAGAGCCATGTAGTTTACCCTCTAGAGCAGTGGTTCCGAACCACCAGGGAATCGACTGGTATCAGCACTGGCAGTGAATCTGTTACTGGCCGGTGAAGCAGGACCAGGCCACGATATGATTCAGGAAAAAAACAACTACGAATAAAAGACAATATTGGCTCTATTCTCATCACCGGCTTGCCTTCTCTACCTGGAATTATCATTTAAGGTAGAACAAAAAACGTTTTAAAGTTGGCAGATAGTGTTTTTGCATTGAAAGCTCCACTGGAACTTTGGCCAAGAAGACATGACCATTATATTCCAAACATGAGGTGGACCCAGCTTTTGCTGTCAACAGAATTTGAACATTTCTTTCCCATTGGCTTTTCTAAGGAACGGACAACATGAGCATGCCCTCACTCCACACTCTCCAGTAAGCCTTGGACCCCCATGACCTTGTGGATGGTCCACTAGTTGTCCTTCCTTAGACTACTTTGGTAGGTAGTAATCACTGCAGGCCAGTATTACCGAACAGGACCTGCCGCCTGTAGATGCTCTGATGCTATCACAGGCTGTCCTTCGTCAAACTCACTCAGGTGATTACACACGAGATATCAATATTATTCACTCCACCTGTCACTGGTTATAATATTATGGATGGTCGGTGTAAGTGTCGGGTTCTCTAATTGCTGGCCACAGACTACAGGTTGTTTATGCCGAAAACTGTTTTACTGCCAGTCTTGCAGTTTCATTTAGTAGGTGCAACCATGTTGCCAGATGCCCAGATGCTCTCCTATTCAGTCCAACTACACACACACACACACGTACACACACACACAAACACACACACGCAAACACACACAACCATGTCCAGCAGCATGACTTTACTTCCGACTGCTAACCACTGTACCTGGCTGGGATGTTTATTGCTTTCAACGGGCAGCTGGGTGTAACTCACCTGATGTGACACCCTCCTTCATTAAAGCCCGAGTGCGACGAAAGGCGCTTGTTGATATGATACAGGACAAGTAGACATCGGGGCATGTACTGGATAATTCTAACAGTTGTAGCATCGGCAGAAAGTCCGGTTAGTTCAGATTGTCGACGGGGACAGATTTACTGCCAACAACATGGAGGTTGGGTGAGCTGATAGAGGACACTGAATCATCATGTCCACCTAAGCACTAGCATTCCTCCTAATTGTCCTTTTCTGACTCAACATGCTCATCTGCTAACCCGACTGGATGGATGACAGAGGAACCAGCAGCTTCATAAAGTGAGACCCCTCCAAAAGTGCATTTGCTCTTATGGTGACGCGGAGCTGCCAGCAAAGACAGCCTAATGGAAGCGTAGAGGAAGACGCCCCTGGGAGCAATATGCCTGCTTCCAAAACGTTTTCCTTCACGTATAGAGAACAGTGCTGCCGGGTAAGATCTACTTAAGCTGTCTTATTCGCTGAGAAATCATTCAACCCTTCCCTAACTTAGTCAAGTCATTTTTTTATTTATTATTTTATAATTCTTATTATAATAATTCTTATTATTATTACATGTGTGGTAGAAGTAGTTAAACGGGAACGGCATGCAGATTAATTAATTAACTTTTCTACACACTGAGAAAAAAATGTTCACCTCAATACAGGAACAATAGCATGAAATCAGCAGAGTGGAAGGAAAATACCGCTGCAGTGTTTAAAGTTTGAATCACATGCCCTCGTCTATACTCAAGTACATTTAAAATGCAATTCAGGTCAAAGTTGGAATAAACAGACTCAATTCACTCATCAGTTTCAGGAAACTGAATGCGGGCTTATCAAAGAAACCAACAAATTAATTTCTACCTTTTGTCAAGAGTTTTAAAAATAGATGTATTACATGTTCTTTACTATATATTACAGACCCAAACAGAGCATGCAGAGGTTGTAATGACTTGATCAGTATTTGTGGAACAATTCATATGCAATTTCAAGAAAGTAGGGTATTTAGAACGGCAGGTCTTAATTTCATATTTAATGGTATATGGGGACGATTAATATAGTTGTATGTTGTAGCAAAAACGCTAAAATTAAATTAAAACTAAAGTGATTTGAGAGTGATTACCAGAGTGAATTCTATCTAATCCCATGTCTGACTCCAGGGAGAGAGTATGAAAGATGATAGTATCCTTCTTCCCAGCCCTTCTTCTCAAACATCAGTATTTAAGCTTGATTCTCCTTCAGAAACTATTGTATTCTTCTGTTAAACTGGTGCAATAATGGCAGGGTGAGCATAAACCCAACTGCATATATGAAAATGTTTACATACACAAACAGTAGCCTTCTTATCACTTCTGTTTCCAGCTGATCTAGTAAGAAAGATCTGGATAAGTCGTCAGCCATGAGCTTCATACCTTGTATTGAAAGCCGATAGGTGATGGATGAACCTTAGATATCATGCTTACTTCTTTTTGGTGATATTTGATAGCTAGTTTGAGTCTTGCCAGGTCGTTATTGCCCTCCTCGTCCAGCAAGTTGATGTCATCTTTGTAGTTGAGGATCATTTCCAGCTCTCTGGAGCTCCTCGTCTGGTCGAGAAGGTCCTTGGCGAACTGCTTGCACTGCTGAGACAGCTCCTCATACTCTGATTTGAACTCGTTCTCCACCTTGAAAAGAGCGCATGCAGATACCACCCGACATCAAGAGCCTTTAAGAGTCAGTATGTGCAGCGCTGAGAGAGCATACATCCATTCCATTGTTGTGACATTCTGAAACATGTCAATTAAATACTGCTTTGGGGTGTTTTATATTATGACACTGTTGCAGACATTTTAACTGTTAATCCCTAAAAGCAAGTAAAACACAATCGGCGAATCTGTACCTCAGATTTCTATTAATTATGAATAAATTGCATTTAATGACTCCACACAGAGACTTATAGCACCCAGGATGATCTAAACAGAATATTTTAACTGAGGATTTCTCTATTTAATCCTTATTTGCAGTTTTTGTAATTATATTTGCTAAATTTAATTGCTGAACTTTATGTAGTTTTACCATTTTTTCCGTTTCAAAGTCTAATAATTCATACAATGCTTTGCAAATAAACAGACAGAACCCAGTATCCATTCATTCATTATCCATCACCGCCTATCCTGATTAGGGTGGTAAGGGCTGGAGCCTATTCCAGCTGACGTTGGACAAGAAGCCACCCTGGAGAAGTCACATGTTCATTAGTTTTATCTTTTTACAGTTCTTTTCTTATAGTAATCAAAGTTTTTTATATTCCTATTTACATTATATGATTTTATTATATTATTACCTTTTTATAAACTTAGTTGGAATTCATTTTGAATTATGTTTTAACATGTTTTTACCTTCACAAATGTTTTTATCTCCATTTAAACTGTATGTGAAGCAATTTGGGCGGCATTTCTTGTAGGAAAGGTGATATACTATTAAAGTTTTATTATTATTATTATTATTATTATTATTATTATTATTATTATTATTATTAATGTTATCATCATCATCATCATCATCATCACAGGGTCAACACATCACAGGCGCCATTTAGAGTGGACAATTCACCTATGTTGCAGGTTTTTGGGCTGTGGAAGGAAGCCGGAGAGCCCTGGGAGAACCCACGCAGACACAGAGGGAACATACAAATGCTGCACAGAAAGACCGGCAGAAGTGGGTCTGAACCCAGTACCTTCTTGCTGTGAGGCATATTATCCACTAATGATAAATAAAGCACTTTTACTCTCTCTCTTTTCCTCACCTTACTAAGCTCCTGCAATTCCCAGCTCAGCCTAAAAGCAGTGAGGAAGGGGTCCTCGCTGGAGAGCGCGATGAGTGAGGGGCTGGACAGAGCTCTGTAGATGTTAAGGCGCGAGCGGGAGTGACGCAAACTGTCCACGTCTGAACTAGATACACACTCCACGCAGTTGCAGCGCACCTGCATTGTAAAACACAGAATCACAAAGCATAAAGTTTAACCAGTTGAACAAAGTGCATTTTCTCATGAATGCATGGGTTTTATTTTATGGTTGAACATCAGTGACCTCAGTGAATGTTATGGGTTGGAGCAGTAGAGAAGAAGAAGCTGGGTGAGGGATGGAGGGATGGATAGAGGGAGGGCAGGAAAAGAGTGAGGAATAGAAAGATAGGTGGGAGAGGCTGAGGACTCCGGGTCAGTGTCCAATGAGGTTGAAGAAGAAACAATAATGGGGATAAATTCTCAATGAGGTTGCCATGATTCGTGCATTGAGGGTTTGCATTATGTCCAGACTGGTGGAGACAAATATAATGTTTATTGAACCTCAATTTGTATGTCATTAAAGGTACAGAATAATATCATAAAAACAGCACTGCATCCATAATATCAGCTGTGAAATGTGACACCTTGGTCTTTCAGAGAATTATTCATATACCTTGAAGTAACTTGTTATCTATTAATCAATTATACCATACAAATAAGATCATTTCTCAGATACTTGTATATCGTATTGATTGTATTGAACGACTTGTATAACACTTTCATAACTCCGCTGGATAACGTAAAAACTGCGCTTTAAAACCGTTTTTATTCAAAGGTTTTGAGTTTTTTCCTGCACAGGTGTTGATATTCATTAATAATAAAATCTATGCCACAAACGGGTTCCTTCTACTCACCTCATGTGGCTGCGGCATAGACACACCTTTCTGCACCAAAAGCTTGATAATCTCATAGTTGTTGGTGTGTGCAGCGAGGATGATGGGAGTAATGTCCGGGGTGAAGTCAGAAAACTGCTTGTCCAATAAGATGGGAGGAACCTTTCAGGGGAGAGGAGAGAATAAAAGTTGTAATAACTTAATAAATATTGAAAAAGCACATTTGAACTTGATGTCATCTAGTCCCAATCTTTGGACCTCAGGGTTAACTGACAACATGTTGTAGAAAGAGAAGTTACATCCATCCCAGACGGTAGCTTATTGGTCTTCATGGTGAAGTTAAACGAACTAAAGAGTCTGCAAGGGAGCTTTTTGTAGTTTCAATGAAAACTATTCTAATACCAGCAAGACATTTTAACCTTTGGTCAAAGTCATAGGAGCCATCCATATCGAGACTTTTGCGAAGGGCAAAGACCATAGAGAAGTGAAAAGCAAGAGTATTTCACACATTTCAAAGGGAGTCATTATGCTTAGAGAGAATCTCATTCCACCTATCACCCTTATCGCCTACTTCAGCTAAGCCCTATGCTATTCCCATGTCATTAAGCAGGAATACACTCTGCAGGCTGCAGAGCGCTGAGGTGGCCCTTTTCATTTTAATTGAAGGCCTATTATCCGATCCAGGTGCTATGGAGAAAGGAAAGCGAGAGAGAGAGAGAGAGAGAGAGAGAGAAAGGAATGGTTGATGGATACACATGTGACAGGTAAGGACATGTTTAGTAATAGACGGAGATAGAGGCTTTATTTATAGTGAGGGTTTTACAAAGATAGTACAGACATGAGAGATTAACCATTTGAAAGAGCAGCCATCTCTATCATAGGTGTGAAATTGACAGTTCTCGTCTATGCTTTGTCCTGATAATGGACTCCTCATTATCTCCAACTTATATCCCATTACACCAGTTCACCATTCTCTCACAGTGGTTGTGCTATTATAGAATGTGGAACTAGAGTCCAATGTGAGGGAAATTCGGCTACTTGCACCGATGCACCGTGTGTTACAATGCTAACGATTGCCAGTTTGCACTTAACATAAATTACAGCTAAAGCTGATGGGAATCATTTAAACCAGAGATTAAACAAATTAAGTTTATGACCTGATTATTGTACATTTGACTTGTCCCTGTTAATTATTTCACACGGATGTGTACATACTTCTCAGTAGTCCGTTCATACATGGTTGAAACATTCAAGTCGTAAAACTCAGCCTTTGTAACGTTTATAATTATAGCAGGAGAATATAATTAATGTTTGTGAGATATATTTACGTAGAGATTTTGTGGAGTGATGAGCAAACTTATGGAAGAAACTTAACAAAAGCCTACGCCCTTAGAAACAAACCGTCACATTTTCTTAACTGAGTTATGTGAGCCGGTCCTACAAAACTACAGTGGTACCTCGGTTTACGAGTGCCTTGCTTTAAGAGTATTTTGATTTACGAGCAAAGACTCTTCAAAAATATGCCTTGCTTTACGAGCGGTGATTTAAATTACAAGCGTTTTTTTTTTTTTTTGCTCAATTCACGGATTTTTGCCGATATGAGCGAGAGTAACCATATCTCATAAGAAACTTGCTTGGTATACGAGTGCTGTGCTTTGGTTCACGAGCATCCCGTTTGAACATGTTGAAGACGTGAGCGTGGGCTTCTTTTGTGCGCCCCAAAACTACAGCGGAAAAAATATATATCTCAGGTCAGCCTTCCACGCGCTCGCTCTCAGTTAGCGTCATATACTCGCAGAATAGTATCCGCATACGTTTGTAAGGAATCGAGTGAGATAAAGTTAAGTGAGCCAGAATCTGCCAGCTTTTATTTTATTTATCATTGCTATTTCATACTAAAATTACATTACTCTCTATAAAATAACATGGAAAATGATTTTTAGATGAATATTTTTGGGATATGGAACAAACTAATGGGATTTCGGTATCAGCAAATAATTAAATAATAGGTTCAGAATTTCTAAAGGGAGAAAAAGGTAATCAAAGATAATGTTAATTTTGGCAACATTAATTTATTCAACAAACTCTCATTAAGGTGTCACACAAACAAATAACCTATGCATCATCATTCTCAATGTCCAGTTTCCCTCAGGCTATATAAACTAGATGAATTGGCTTTGGTGTCATCCGGCCCGCACTGGAGGAATTTAGTGGAAGGGGGGGAGAACAAGATGGCTTGACCCCCATCAGTGAAGAAGGCATGTTGTTGCCTCTTGCAATCAAACCGGCGCTCAATATTCCCTGGAACACAGCAGACAAAGACGTGGATATGAGAGGGAATCAGAGAAAAAGAACATTAGAGAAGTAAGATAAGCAGTTGACAATGAAATCACTGCTCCGTTTGATTAACTTAATTGGCTATTCTAACAAAACGTACAGATAGAAATAGATAATAATTATGCACCATTTTAAACCCGATTAAATATTTAATGGTAGCATAAATTTAGCAAGACATTTTTCAGTTTTATCATGACATTCCTGATTAATAAGATGTTCAGTTAATTACAGAAAGGGTAACAGTATGTTCTGGGGATGATCAGATTTTTGACTGAAGAATCGCACATCTCATATCTTGTCTTTGCCTGAAAAAAAAAAAAAATTCTGCATGCACTTAATATCATAAGACAATGATAAATAGATTTGTAGAAATAAGAGGTCAACCTACTTTATAAGTCTCCAGCAGATCCTGGGGGTCAGCTATTATGCTTGAATGGTTCGGTGCTTCACATGCTGCCTCATGTAGAACCACCACCAGATCAATGCGGGTAACACCAAGGAACAGGTGGTGGACTTCCGCAGGTACATTACAGTATATTGTAATATTGTATATACTGTAATATTGTATTATAGTATATTCTTTTAGTATAGTATAATATTTTACTCTATTGTTATATTTCTAATATATTTCCTGTATAGTGTAATATTTATATTATGGTGTAATACTCTAGTATAGTTTAATATTCATATTTATATTTTGATTTTGTGATTTTAGGGGCAACATGAAGAAGTCCCGGTACGCTAGGGGAAATTTTTTTTGAAGTAGCCAGTACCGGAACCGGTGCGTACCGACCCACTTATAGCTCTGGTTACATGTACTAAACACAGATATGTTGAATTCTGTAAACATAGTTATTCTGACTTTACTAAACACAAATGGAATTAATGCGATGATCCCTGATGCCGTCATTTAGTTCATTCAACCTAAAAATAGTCCTGCAGAGAACATTGGTGTTTCCTTTCTCAGAGTGCACAGGTGAATGCACGGAGACGACGGCGCTGACAGGCAGAAGCAGAGATCAGAAGTTGTTGCTCAATAAACAGACCAACAAATTGGAATGGTGTGAATGATGAAAACTGCAGGATATGAAGTATGACATGTGTGCATACAGCTGGAATTGTGTGCCTGAACCCCAGTTTGCAGGCTGTGCAACATTTAATTAAGAACTCTTAATGTGTACCTCATAGCGTCGCTGATGGGAAATCTGTGCATCACCTAAGTTCTAAAACTTCCTCCTCACAGAAGCATGAATATTTATAGGAGACTCTGTCTCCGTTCCAATCCATTTGGTGGATATTGTGAAACTTCACTTTAAGTAAAGTAGGTCAACCTGCTGGTGAAGCTTGATTATCCCTCAGGAAAGTATTTCAGTCTAGATCAAAGAGGTGGGCTAACTAACCCAGTGACAGAACACATGAAATCCATGAGTCATGAGGCGAGCACGGCTAAGAAGACAGAACTCTAGCTCATGTTTTTTTGGTTAGCTCTCTATTATGTTTTAGCAATTTTTAGATCTTTATCTATGTAGATTCTACGTGACACCAAAAATGCCTAAAAGGCAAAGAAAATAGCTGAAGAAGTCCAGTTTAAGACGAGATCTTAGATGTGCTGTCGTGTGGGTTTGCTTTAAAAATACTTCCCATTAAACGTTTCTGAGTAGAGACAGAAATAGTATTAGCGAAACCAGTTCACAACTACTCTTTTGAACAAAATATGAAGCATTGTTCCTTAGGGATTGGCTCATTTCAAACTCATTTTTCATCATCAATATCACACCGAGAAATCACATCGATTCTAATTTCTTTGAGTAAACGTGTCGTTTGTAAAAAACCCAGCAGCAACTCACAGAGTGGCACAAAACCAAATCTGAAAGTTGTCATATTTCCCAATATATATATAGCTTCCAATAAGCTATAGACCCAGTTCTCCGCGTGGGAGGAGGAGAAGGTACATCAAATAATCTACATCAAAAAGCCTTGGCCTGTGCCCAAGCACAGACAGAGCAAGAGCAGAAGAGGCTGCTGGAGCACTGAAGCTTATGTGGGGGAAAAAATGCTAAAACATAAACATCAGCGTGCTTTTTTTTTCACGGCTCGCCTTTTCTATCCTCCCAGCTGCTTTTCACCGGCCGTTCCACAACATTACAGAATCTGTTTACATGAATTGGGTAAAGATGAGACACTGAGATGGTTTTCTTTTGAATGACACTGCAAAAATAAGCCCAAGTCTCTGTGGATCCACGCGAGCTGGATTATACTTTATTCACCTCGTGTGATATGTAGGAAGAAACTGATCCGTTTATGGAAATATCGGCACGTACGAATGATTGAAGCTGCACAAAAAAAGACCCCAAGCGAAGAACAAAGCGGGTTTATATATGTGCTCAGAGGGGTTTCTGAAGCGTATAACAAAGTACAACAAACAAGCCTTGTGAAATTATTAAGAAGAGATCGTTCATTAATGAAAAAGAGAGAAACAAATTCACACAATTGCAGCAAAACCTAAAATGAATTTCCATATTAATTAATCTCAGAAGAGAGGCTAGTATCAGATAGGATTCTCAGACAGCCTTTTAATATAATCAATGTGCTCCTCTTGGGGGAATGTGGTATATCTGGAGTGATCTATTTTCATGACCTACTCATGCAATGGGAGGAGGCGTTATCTTATAAAGACAATAAGGTAAAAGGAAGCTGACTGATGTCACAGCTGAGCGGTTTAGACGAAACATTTTAACCTCGGGTAGTCCCCTCCACGTCCTTTAAATAAACAAGTCCGAGCTCCCTCTTTTGTCTGTGCTCTGTTTTGTTCCCGACTCAATCATCCTTTCGTTTTCAATCATTTACACACATTCTCTTTACGTCATCAAAGCCAAATGAAAAGCTGCTAACGCGACACAGGAACAAGATCTCCCATTCATTTGATTAATGAAGCCAAAATTGTCTATTTCTCTGCGGTTTATGCTTCATTACTGCTGATAGAGGGAAGATAGAATGGAAGCACGTGAAGCAAGAATGGGTATTTATGGCCCTATTTGTAGAGAACATGTGCGGCAAGAATGGAAAAAAGATCATTTTCCTCATTCATTTAGAGAGAAATGTGTGCAAATGAGCAACAAACTGAAGATCGTTCCACTGGATTTGTTTTTAAATTGAATTAAAACTCTTAACATGCAGTTCTCATTGACAGAAACAAATGTCCTATTTCTAACCCGAAGCCTAAAATTAAAAAACATTATGAAAAACTGAAATATATGTTATATTTCCCCTCAGTGAGCCTACTCATTAAATCCATTTCTGTAATGTGGGCCCTCCTTATTTGATTAAACGGGATGCTTCGTTTTTTCTTACCAACAGAGTTCAGATGGTAAAGGTGAACAAAACCCTCTCGTCCCCCATAAGGACCAATGTTTGAGCCCCCCAGGGCTGCCTGAGTTATGCCATTACTTTTGTCTTTTATACCGATGATTGTCGTAGAGATATACCAAATCAATACATTCTAAAAATATTCTGATGGTACTGTTTTATTATCCCTATTAAGTAACTCTTCACCAACATGCCATAAGCCGATTGGTTGAATGGAATGATAAAAATGTTCTTGATTAATATAAGGAAAGCTGAGGAAACTATATTTGGTTCATCATCTGAATCTCAAAAAGTTACTGTTGTTATTCATAATGATAAAATTAAACCGGTAATATGTTATAAATACCCTGGAGTTATGCTTGATCATGAGAAAGAAATCAGAAGATGCTTTCTTTGACATCTTAGGTCTTTTGGGGCTAGTAGACAGATTGTCCTTCTGTTTTTTACTTCCGCTAAGGAGGTTATGTTTTCACTCCATTGTGTTTGTCTGTTTGCAGGAAATTTTTAAGTTTGTCCACTACTCTGAAGTCAGAGTTGTTCCACCAAATAAAAATCAGCTCAAAGCTCGCTAGTCGACCTCTAACACAACTTTTTGAATCAACATATCATAATATTATGTTAAGATTGGCCAATAATATTATCTTTGACCCCAATCCTGTTCTAAACTGTGAAATCAAATTGGAGAAACAGAGTGCCATGATTTAACAGGATTAGACTAAAGCACTCTTTTGTCCACCAGTCAAGCCTTAAACTAAAAGTGGAGCTTAATCCAAGGTCAAATGCACAATGACAAGGACTTGATTCTTGATATGTGTGTTCATTAATGTCATGTTTATTGTAGGTACTCTTGTGTTCTCTGTAAATTGTTTTGTAACGCTGCGAATGGAGCGGCTGCGATGTAAGGAAAATTTCAGACTTGTCTGACAGTGAAGTATTATTACTGACTTGCATCAGCATTCTAGTGCATCATCATTATTTTTGTTTTACAGTGTGTGTGCTGTTTGCTAGCTTCTTCTTTTTTTTTAATTTAACCTTTTTTTCTTATTTGTGAGCTGCTCTTCTTGAATATGACATGTGCTCTCTGGATTGTGAAAGATATGTGAAATAAATAATTAAACGCTGCTGCTTAAAGAACCAAAACATGCTGACACTTTTCAGTCGAACGGAAAAAAAGAAGGAAAAAGTTTTGTTTTTTTTGGCTTCTGGGGTTGAAATAAGTGTCAACCCTGCTGGTTTTCAAGGCGTCTCCACAGTTCAGCGTCTATACACTGACACACTTCAGCACTCCCCATGAATAAAGCACTCTTAATTTGAAACTCCGACTCCTGCCAGCAGCCTCCTCCTCACCTGCATGCCTCCGCTGGGCTTCTTATGATTAAGCAGCAGCTCCACAGCTCCCACCACCTCCTTGCGGATTGCATGCAGGAGGGCATCCCCAACGTAGACATTGAAGCCCAGCAGGAGCTCAATGATTTCCAGGTTCTCGTTCTCAATGGCGATGAGCAGAGCCGTCCGGCCGAGTGGGTCGATGCAGTTTATGTTAATCTTGAAGTAGATCTCTGCCTCCTGACAAAATAAAGGTGCAGGTTAATAGCCGGACTTTGTTTCAGGGTCTTAGATTTAAGTAACAACTATGACTAAAAGGGAATAAAGATGTGAAACACGCTGATTAATGCCTAAAGAAACCGGATTATCTTTTTCAGAAATGATAACCGTCGCTTCTACACTCATGTAATACCTGAAGTGTTGATGACTAAGTTTGGAGGATTTTGGGGTTTGATCGCAGCCCCTTGACTTGCTGTGGGTCCTCGAGCAAAACCCTAAAACCCCGGCGACCCGAGAACTTCACAGGGGCTTCCCACTTCTCCCCAGGTATGGGTCAAACGCAGAAAGTAAATTAACAATGTTGTACAGTGTATACGATGTATGATAAAATATACATTTGTTTTATTATTATGGTCAGAGATGTCCCTGTAGAATACATCTTGATGTGGAAAAAGTTCAAATTGGCCTAAAACTGTAAAAAAACAACAATAACTAATAAAATCCTAGGCCTAAGCCGAAGAAAAGTGTTTTTCGTAAAAAAAAAACTCCTTTTAGTGATTAACATATCAACTATTAGAGTCAAATATAAACTATACAAGATAAATCTCCTCGAGTTTACTAAGATGCATCAAATTTGGACTGAATTACAAAACCATGCTTAAGCAAAAGGTTGAACTACTATAATTACAATTCCTTATTAACTATTTAAAGTCCTATTTTAGAGTCAAATTTAAATTAGGACTGTATATGAGATTAAATTAATAAATTTCCCAAAGAAATCAAATATACAAAGAAATCCTTTTTCCATAGCTTCTTTTTCTTGGTGAAGATAAAAGATTTAATTGCAATTTTCCATTATGAGGACAGTAATGTTAAGTTGAGTTGCACGGAGATACTGGAGGTACTTTTAATACTGGGACAAAGGCCTGCAAAGGCAGTTTAAGAGACAAAGAATGTACAGCTGGGGCTCGAAGAGTGAGATTTGCTCTTTCTGAAATAGCTTTTCTAATTTCATTCATGCATTTAACAGTCAAGTCATCGACTCTACGCTTCAGTTATTTCAGTTCTACATACTCACACACCTCCAGAGCGAGTTTGACACTAGCATAGTCCCCCTTCTCCACAGCTCCGAGGTAGGCTTTCTCCAGAGGCGACAGCTCTGACTCAGCCCGAACAATTCTCAGCGGGATGCGGTCCCGGTATGAGGAGCTGTCAGTCCGCCGGTAGTATAGTTGTGACATCTCCCCGGGCTTCAGCCTAACAGCACCCTGCTTCCACTGCTGCAGCTGCTGCCAGGATCAGGGAGGTCGCGCTAGAAGGGACAGGACCGGTGGTGTTATGGGAAGAAGACACTCGACTTACACAAGTGTCAGAAGAAAAATAGATAAACACAAGGGGTAGGCCGAGTTGACAGGAATAATCCTGTCAACTCGTCTTCAACTCTCTGTAGGAAAGAGAGAGTGGAAGCCAGATTTAAAGTCAGGTCTTAAATGACTTCCAAGCATCACCCAGGTTTAAGCCTTTTCTTATAGTAAGCTATACAAGAATGCCAGCAAACTACAATGAAAAAGTTCAAAGTCTGAAGGACTGAAAGGAGGCAAATATTGTCACACTGCATGCAAAGAAACTTGTTTACCGCAAACCGAATCCCCTAATCGGTAATTGACACATTTGTCACATAGGATACATTTTTCCGACAGTTATCGACCTTTTAGTGGGAGCACTTAGACCTTTCCTTTTAAACTCAAGAGCCTCCGGTTT
Source organism: Lophius americanus (assembly GCA_037951165.1). Lineage (NCBI taxonomy): Eukaryota > Metazoa > Chordata > Actinopteri > Lophiiformes > Lophiidae > Lophius > Lophius americanus. The sequence goes on from JBBDHG010000061.1 coordinate 1,118,521, forward strand.
GACCTAATTGCATAAGAACCAAAAGGAAACAAATCGGAGCAGAGACACAACTCATATAACCGCAATGTTTTCTACATACATACCGAGGAAAAGAAAGGATGAGTTGGCAGCGGTTGTGTTATGTGACACGGCATCAGGCTTCAAGTGTTGGGAGGTTGAGAAATCTGGAATTACTAATGGAATTAGTTGACGATATTAGGTGGTAATTGATTGACAGCATCTGACTTTGTTGTTGCCTGGTGACGGTAAACCGATCACTTGGGCCGGCTTCACAGAGTCATGGTGGTTCTGTACAGAGATTGTCTCCTCACCAGATGCCAGTTAAGATCTCAAGGTTATCTGGAATCTGGCAGTGCTAACCACATATGAACAGTCATAATGAAATTAGCACAGGATTGAAGATGAAGAAAAACTGAACATAAATGAACACAAATATAAACAAAAACGAATTAATATTTTGATTAAAAAAATATTGAAGAAAAAAAAAAAGAATTAAAAACAATTAAAAGTTTTAATTAAAAAAATTAGAAAACGTATTAAAGCATGTATAAATGAATCAATTAAAATGAACTAAACGTGATTTGGATGAGAATCTCATCAGACCAAGTCCCCATTATAATGACTTTATTGTGAATGTAGTATCTGTGTTAATATTAAGATGTAAAAAAAAAAAGGGAATAAAAACACTAGGGGATGCCTGTTTCTCTAGTTCTCTTAGGAGGATTTAAAACGAAGGAGATGAGAGGACAAGAAAACCTACGCGAGGGAGATGAAGAGTAGGAAGAATAAAACAGAGGGGAAGAAAGGCTATGGAGAAGAGGGCCAAGCTTAAGAGTCACCTTAAAATAACCTTCCCACACGAATGTCAAAGAATAAGATCAGTAGAAGTTCAAAAATATTGAAAGATAAAACTACTTATCATGGTGAATCTTTATGTAAAATTGGGTCAAGTTAGAATATATTCTTTACCATGTACTTCAGAAATTCACCACCTTGAGTAACGTGTTTCCGAGAAAACCACACAAAGTAAAACTAGTTCAAAATTCAAATTATCAAATGACATAGCTATATAGAAAGCTTGATATGTGTGTAAAGTTTGGTGGCGCCGATATGTATAGTTAGTGAGTTATGCTCCGAAAAAACCATCAAGATGAGGGTTTAAAGGACGGCCGAGTGGACAGACAGACGGACGACTAGATCCAAACTCTTATCTTCATATTGGAGGGAAAAAAAGGCAGGAGTTCAACTACACATCGATTGAGAACAGATACCCCCATTTCCCCCGGTCCCACTCATGATGACTCATTACTGCTCTGTGTGACTCTGCTAAATAAATAATGAGTGGATTAACAAACACACAGGAGCCCAATTAGTCTGAGTAAGATCAAGAAGCAACATTCTTTTAGTACCTTGTGAAAAGTGTGTTTTGTCCTCAAATATCTATACCCTAAAATGGGACATTTTAAAGGAACAGCTCACTTCATAGGTATGTATGGTTTCATAAATACAATTTAATTGCGTAAATATGACAGAGATTGTGTGAAGGAAGTTCTCTATCGGTAGCACTGCTAACTCAAGCTGATGACAGGAAGCTAAAAAAAATCATCTGCCATAATCTGTTTTATATACATACAGAATTATGTCTCAATCCTAGCATCCTGTTTAACATTCTGTTTAATCCCCTTCTTGGTGGGAACACAAATTACCTATGTTTAATCAAATGAAACAATTTGAAGTATTTTCTCAATATATTTTTATGAAAGGAAACAATGATGTCTCTAATGATTATCCAAAATACTGACAAATTGTTCAAAAGGCAATTCTTTTTATTCATCATTACATTCACCTTTTCAGATTTTGGGTTCACGTGAGGACAGGTCACCAAATCTCAAGCTGAAAAAGTCGAAGCGGATCATTTTTGAGCCAATCACATGACACAAGGGTTGATAACCAGAGCTCTCTGTGTCCTGGCAGGCAGATTCTTCAAGGAGAGAATTAAACCAACCAGGTTGATACTATTTAATAATAAGCGCTCCTAGTGAACTCTCAATTCCCCCATTAACAGATCATAAAAAGAAGGATTTGCTTTATTGAAAATTTCTCCATCTGGAAAATCCTTTTGGTATTACCTCGTTTGAGATCTTATGGCTAGATATTGAAATGGCCTTTCAAAGAAAAATCTCACCTTGAAGCTAATATACCTCTGAACTGGCTACATGGAGACCCAACATCTTGGTTGTCTAGAAGGAAGAGTAAATTAATTCACTTTACAGAGAAAGGGACTTTCCTGCAGCCAAGAAAACCCAGTTAAAGTAGATATTGGCGCAGTAGGAGACATTTAAACTGATATTGAAATGAAATATTTTGTTTAGTGATTTAATGCGGCTTTTACGACACATCCAAGGAAAAATAGTCAAATCTAAAAGCCCTGCATCAGCAAAATAAAAACGTATAATTGAATGTATTACTCAAATATAATGTTAGGTTGTCTGAAATGGTATATGCAGTATAGTCTTTTTTCAAACATGAGTTATATCCCTGCATAGCGGACAATATGGCTGATGTCAGTCAACTCAGTCAGGCGATGCTCTATTAGACATTGAGAATTAAGGCTTCTTCAAATTATCCTTTTAAACTGCGTTTGAGTTTGAAAAACAACAAAACATAACAAAACTTGGCAGCTGCAAAGACGGGCTACCCCCAAACCACTAAAAGCTGTCAAGAAAATGTGTGGATGGTTTGCTGATATCAGCACAGACACACATGCACAAAATCAGACACTCGCTCAGCCTCCTGCTAATCACAGTTTCTTGGAATCAATATTTGGAAATAGAGACTCTGAGCTGTTTTGCTGCACTAATAGTCAAGCCCCTCTCAGGGGGCTTAAGTGGCTGCATGTCGTGCATTGATCAGAGCAGCACGCAGTGCACAGAGGAGCTCTCCTGCATAACATGCAGACCATTAAGAGAGGCCTGTCCTATGCATACAATTACCTCAGAACAATCATACAATTATCAGCATTGGCTGATTAATGACATCACGTCTGGGTAAGGTGACACCTCGCGTCTACCTCAACGACACCTGCGTGCATTACACCGATTCTGACAGATGTATTCTGTTTGTGTGCATGAAGGGCTCAATGGACTGATAGGGAATAGGAAAAATGTTTGTTAAATATCTGCTGAGCCTTCCTCGCCGTCTACCTTCTGGGGTCCATCTCCACTAATAAGGAGAGGGACCCTCAAGGCGCCCACTTCCATTCTTACCCGCTGCGAAAAAAGCCATTTATAGACAAAATGCAAATCAAAGTGCATAGGAGTGCAAAACTAACCTGTGGGATATTTGGCAGTGGAACTTCGCTGAGATCAATGATCCTCCTATGGAAAATATCCCGAGACCACATGTGGATTATTTATAATCAGCTGCGTAAAGCTTGGAATCATTCGCCTGAACTTCTTGAGCTGAGATTCTCCTGGATGTGAAGCCTGCAGCACGGATCCTCTCCGCCTCACTGCTGCGCCGCAGTCTAGTCTGCATTCTCCCCTCTCGTTTTTAGGGACTTGACGGTACTCCTACTGTCCATCCACAGTCGGTGCCTTGTGATCACGACTTCCACTCGTTCTTAGTTGGGGGGAGAAATGCAGAACGCCGTGCACCGCGTTCAGCTCCCCGCGCCGCAGATCCCGGAGAGGAAAACAAGCACCAGCCAAGTTTTCACGCTCTTTTACACCTGCTTTGGCAAATTGTCCAGTTTCTACCGCTCTGCTTATCCACCTGTTGTGGGTGACTGAGAAGAAAAGACAAAAAAACAGCGCTTCCAGGAATAAACGCGAACGCAGGAGGCTGGCAGGCGGTCCGCTGCGGCGGACTGGTCGTGCGCACTTGGAGACGCATCGAACAGTGGCGCTGGAAGAAGAAACATCATCTGGACCTCAAACTCAGGAAGACACTCACGCTCCATTCCAGCAAATACAAATCAAAGGGAAATTAGAGGGGAATCTAATGTGACTTCTAAGTACATGTGTTGATTGAACATGAATAATATTTTGTGTTAATTCAACCTATTTTTTTTTTGGGTTGTACTAAAGCAAAAGCTCTGTGTGCAACCAATAACTACTCCATGAAGTTAATTCTGTTCTTTTTTCAGTGTACACACTCATGGGGATTACCGACGACATTAGAAACAGTTCATTTAAGAGCATATGTGGGTTTTTATTGGAAATAAGTGACATTATTTTAAAAATTGTCACCTATCTTCAATCAATCAAATGTGTTGGTGTCTGTATGTATCTCAAAGGCATTTATTTTAGTTGATGCTCATATTGTAAAACAACACAATAAAGGCACTGAAATTAAATGATACAGTGGCAACACAAAATAACAAGGGCATATTGGTTAAAAAGAAAAAACTGTTTCAAAAATTTCAATATTTTATAATCAAAACTCCTGGGTAATTCAACATCGGTCGGCGTTTCTGAGCAACATTTTTCACCTGTGATCTCCTACATACAAGTTGTTACTTGTATGTAGAAATACTCTCAAGGCGCTCTAAGTTGGAATCATTTGAACATTTTAGAATCAAGAATCTTGGATGTTTTAAATTCTTCCTGATAGTCTGTAATGGTTGTTCAAGATCCTCTGGCATATTTATAGCTGGTAGGCTTGGCTGGTTCCGTGGGTCTGTGTGTGAATTTATGTTGGCATCATTTCGACTGCAGGTCTAGTCACTGTGAAATGTCACAGTGGACGGTGTTCTGAATGCGCGTCCTCATGATGTCTTGCTTCGGTGAGAAAGGAGATAGTCCATCTGTGTAGTTGAGGCAGAATATGGGTCTGTGGGTTCGTACTATCCATCCGACTATCTCTAAGGCTTAGAACAGCCACCCTATAAGGACGCTCATATCAGGCACTTGTATCTTTGACCTCATTCTATCAACGGCTGATGACCAAAGCTGAGGGTTGGAACATAAATGGAATGGTAAAGAGAACTTTGCATAACGACTCATCGCTTTCTCACTTTACTGTTGACCCTGCACTGAAATATCTCACACCAACAAACTTAAATTCCTGGGGCTGTAACTCACCCCCAACCCAGAGTGTACAATCAACCATTATCTTGCAGAGAACCAGGGCCTCGGTGAATAATCTCTATAATTGACATTTATCAAAATTACGTAGAGCACTACACTTTCAGGTTCAATACCTGCATTTGTGAACACAATCAAAAGGAATGTGGAATTGACTTTGACTGATAGAAATGTGACATATAAGTAATTCAGTCGTTTCATATAGATGCGTGAATGACATGACGATCAATAGTCAATCAAGGTAAGACACCGTCTTCTGGGTTGTGTTAGCTAACAACAGAAATATAGATTGAGAAGGCCATTTAAATAGTCTCCACGGGGCGGCTGTAGCTCCCTGGGTGGAGTGGCCAATCAGAAGATCAGAAGGTAGCCAGTTCAAGTCCCACCAGGGTCTACTTGACATAGGGTCCTTGAGCAAGACCCTAAACCCTAGAAGGGCTGCCCACTGCTCCCTCAGGGATGGGTGAAAACCAGAGAAATAATTTCACTATGTATGGCCTATTGTGATCAATAAAGGGTGAAGGACAATACTAGTGGATCGAGTCTGTGCAGCTACCACATCAGAAATCAGTAAATATTATTGCTTCTAAAAATAGTCCTGAAGCTAATTCTTCTTCCATAAAAGGGCCTTTAACTGGGAGTGATAGGACCAGACATTTAAACAACATCTGATTCAAACTGGAGGGGTAAAGCAGAAGAGCCAGCTCGCTGCACTTAAAGTGATTTATTCAGCTTTTTAAAGCTGCCTCATGACAGCACCCTCTGTCATATGATGGTAGGATTTCTTGCTCCGGTTTCATTAAGCTTTGCATCAAGATGAAGCAGAGCACAACTTTTGCAGCAGGGGGTATGTAAGCCCCCCTCCATTATTTGTATTTACTTGATCGTTACCACGTGGTGAGTTCCTCTTAACATAAATGTGGTGTCGTTTCACTCGCTAATGGAAATGTTACAGCACATTGCAGAGTGCAGTATAAAGACAGGTTGTTGATAAGTCTTCATTTATGACACTATTCTGCTGCTGGAGTACATTTGGAACTCTTAACGTGTTTCTCAAGTGCTCTTATTTCTCCACTCTGGAAAAGTAACTTTGTACATCAAAGGGAATATTCCTGCAGATGCCCATTTATGAAGAAGCAGGTTGCTGCATTGTAGTTAAGGACTGCATGAGTTTTAACAGATGGTGCTTTTCTCTTCAAGCTAACGGGGCTCCAGAGATTATGCAGCAGGCTGCGTGCACAAAGCAAATAGGCGCCCTGTCGGTTTGTAAAGTTTGACATGCACACTATTCCAACATGAATGTCAAATTGGCAGTGACATCTCTCTTTCCTGCCTCCCCTCAGCCCATCTGTTTCCCCTGTCTTCCACCTTCTTCAAGTTGTTATCTCTCTCCAGCAGCCATAAGTTTAACCCTCACCTGCAAAAAGCAACGATTTGGACGGCTCCTTGTCACAGACATGTGTGTGTGTGTACGTGTACGTGTGTGTGTGTGTGTGTGCGTGCGTGTGTGTGTGCATGTGTGTGTGTGTGTGAGAAATCTAAACTTGTTCTCCAACCCAGAGTTTCCCTTTTATCTCCATGGCAACAAAGCCCCGTTCTACTTCCGTCCCTTACTACTAAGAATCATCAGTCGCCCTTTTATGGATTTACCCCATGCGTAAACTCCGTTTCTGAAAAGACAATGCCCTCGGTCCACATCATGATCGAGCATCAACCATTATTCTGCATCTGAGGCTCTCGGGATTCCCTGGGGTCATCTCAGCTGTTTAAATCCTCGTTATGACCATGCTCTGTAATTAAAATTGATCCGTCCAGCATTGCGTGCCTGGAGCCGCAGTGATGCTGAGAATCCCTGACGCACAGCAGGAATCTGTTACAGTAAGCAAGATCAGCAAAAATGGGAAGAACATCAACTCACAGTGGAAGTTCTTTACACTATCATTTCCCTTGTGCAAATGTAAGAAGTGTTCAGAGCAAAAAAAGTACTCAGATTACTTTTTTAGTCTCAAGTAGCATAACACATATTCCTATTGTCTTTCACTGCCTTTGAATACCATTTATTGATCAGCACAGGGCTAATAGCCCCTTTTGGACCTGTGGTATCTCACAGGGCTCTATCGTTGGCCCCTTACTCTTTAGCGTATACATGCTGCTACTGGATCACATTATAAACAGGTTGAATGAAGAAGCAAACATTTTCAGTTAAGAAATAGTGATTCAAAACGTGTTCGACCGGACAGTTGAGCAGGACATTAAACAAACTTCATAAACATACAGAACCCCAAAACATACCAGGTGAGGGTTGTGGTCAGGGGCATGATCTCAAACTCAACAGAGTCATGGAGAAACGTACCTTTCCTAAATACGGACCCTCCAGGTACACACCCTCTGAGTGATGAACATGTATGTCTTTATATAAATACAGCCAAGCGAGCACACCGTCGATTCTAGTGGCTTTTGAAAGAGGTTCTGTGTGTATTGGTTTAACATTTTCTACTACATGAGAGATAGCAAGGATGAGTTAACCGCCACTGCAGAAGCAGAAACAGCTCACGGTGCCTGGGAATCATTCTCTAGAGCCGAGTAAGAGCAAACAGACAGAGAACACATGCAATCAGACAACACATGTCCTCGTTAGTACCTCCTGAAGCGCTGTGTTACTGTGCAGGAATGTTCAGCAGCAAGGACCCGATAATTAGAGGAAAGCTTTGACTCTCCTACTCTTACCATTAGAGGAAAAAAACGTTATCTACCCTCAGATAATGTAACAATAAAGGCAAAGCTAAATGTTACCCTTACTTGTAGAAGAGCACGAAACGTTTGAAAAGTACTCCCTTCATGATTTTCTTACCTCCAAGTTAAACAAGGTTATTTAAATCGCCCACGTTTGGCTGTTTAGCTGCGAGATAACTCAAAATGTTTTGTGGGGCTGTATCTAAAGCTAAAGATTAAATTCAATGTTATGTCAGATTGTGGTACGGAGGCAGATTGTACATGACGGGTTTTTTTTTTCAACAATGTGAGATAATCCTGATTTAACATATTATATTTGATATTTGGAAGAGAGGAGACGTTGCAATTGTCAATATGTTGATGCGATAAGCAACATTTAAATCTTTACGGAAGAATAATTTTCTTTGGCTTTTATTTGAGGTTGAGTTTTTAAAATCTTTTTTTTTAGGGTTTTTATTGAAAAAATGTTTTATTAGTTATTGCTTTTACTTAACTTACTTTAATTACACTGACTTTGTCATTATACAAATTCAATCATGAAATCAACATTGTTATTGAAAACATAAGCGTTAATTCTCCTTTAAAAGGAAACATGACTTAACATTTATTTTTTAAAAAACACCTTGTTTGAATACAAATGATTTTTTTTAATATAAAAAAAGGCAATTATTTAAACTTGTAACCAACAGTTTTTTTGATTGAACATTTTTTTGAGGGGAAATCCAAGATAATTAGTTGGCATTGCTTTTAAATATATAAATGACAAATAAGTTTTGGTTAAAGGACAAGCAAATATAAAAATCTTCTATTTAGAATCCTGGTAAAATCCAAAAAACAAACACAATATTAATTAATAAAATATGTATTTTTTTGGACTCTGTCCAAAAAACCGTTGTGAGTCAGTGTTTCAAAGATAAAAAATAATGAACTTTCATTTTAAAGATGAATTACTTTATTTGGCCTGTGGCAGCTCCGACTAAATCACTTCATCCTCTCTACAGTGGGTGTATTGGCTTGGGGGCAATGACGCAACAGTTGATGCTCTCCTGAAGGTGATACAAAATGAATTCAGGTATTGTGCACGCTCACAAGTTTGCCAATTCTTCTTTCGGAGGCCCAAACGCTGTTGGGAATAGCCAAAACAGCTCCCATGATGAAGAACTACTCCCCAGTTGTTCAGGTTCTAGTGGAGTTGGCAGGCGTATGCAATCTCTGCATTTTTTTCTACTTTAATTTGTTAATACTTTTTGTGCGTTTCAGAGTGCTTTACACAAACAATAAAGAACATTGCCACAAACATTGCCACAAAGTGCAAAAGGAAATTTACAACGTTAAAAACAGTTAAAAGCAGTTATAAATCATTAAAAAAGATTAAAAAATTAAAAACAAGCTTTAACAAAAATAAAACAATAGAAAATATTATAAATTCTAATAATAAAGCTAGAATAGAAGAAGATCAACTGTCTAAGGCCTTTTGACCTCAGATATAATTAAGCGTTTTCCTTAAACAGTACTTTGAGTGCTTGAGATCTCACCAGTTTTGAAAAAATGAAAATACATATCACACATCTCTACTTTCTCCTTTTCTGTTTGGGCCTAAACCTTTTTTTTCCCACAGCGTGTAGGTCCTTGCCTCAAGATTTAATTTCTATAGTTTGCATTTAAAGTTATTTTGCATAAGAAAACGGCCTGTCCTTTAACATTGATTTAACTTGAATTTACAAAAGTCAATCACTTTTTAAACCTCTCTCAGCCAAATGGCTGTCAACTGATGGAAGATCATGAATAATAAAAGAGCGGCTTTTAGTCTGAATAATCAATTTGGCATACCTTTGCACACCGGAGTGCAACCGACTGATTCATTATACAACTACAGCTCCAACACAGGGTTGATTTTTGTCTAATACAGAATGATAGGGCTGTACTAAAAAAGTGAAAATGGATTAAACATTTTTTCCTGTGAATTCCTTCAAGCTCCTTTAACTTCAGTTGTAGCTTACTTTCTACCATTTTCTGTACCCTGGTACTCAATTATTCAGGTTGCAGAGGGACTGGAGCCTATCCCATCTCACATTGAGGCAGGGTACATCCTGTATAGCCACATCACCATCCCACTAGATTATCTTGTATGTATCTGGATCATTTTGTCATTGTTGTGCCTATTTGATATTGCATTGCCTTGTTGTTTTTGGTGAATATTTGTTTAAATTCATTTACCGATATATATCGTTGTTTTTGCATCATGTCATCGTTGTATTTGTAAAGTAATGAAAGCACTTACTAAACCATTATCTCATAATGATAGAAGCCCGTGATGACTTAAGACTTGCACATAAATCTAATTTTCTAACCGGGTGAATACGTTTCTAAAGACGCAGTCAGTGGAATAAGTTGCATAAGCTTCTTTCCTTCTTTATTACTTTCAGAGATGTTTTGCGCTTGTCACAGTTCTGCTTCTAATTGTCCTTACTTTGAATCCCAAAGACAGTTCTGTAGTCTTTCAGAAAGATTTGTAATGATACTGGAAGAGCTTTTTCTCTGAAGAAAAACAAGATGCATGTTTCTGTTCAAGTGCCAGAGCCCGACAGCAGCCCCAGTAATAATGATGGTAGCAAAAGAGAAAGTGGGATGAAGTTAATATTCAGCAACATTCTGTCTCAGGAGGAGGTTAGGGTCCATGGAAAAATTATAATATTTGTCAATTGGTTTTGAGCGCTGAAACACCACCTATTAAATCAAATTAAAGAGCGGAGATGCAGAGCGAAGAGTCGTCTGTGATAAATGAGGACTATGCTGTCGTTGGCGAGAGCGAGGGTACAAATAAAGCCTTCAATCTGCTGCATTTTACAAGCAATCCCCATGACTGAAGTCCTCAAAATCAATGTGTTGTGTCCGAAAGACACTGAATTTCATTACAAAAAGAAAAGGTCCCCCAGTGAAGATAGATTTCCTTGAGTTGATTCATATGAACCTTATTTGGACTTAGTCGAACAGCAGGTTGGAAGTTATGTCAGACAAATAGCGTTTTTGAGAGAAATCACAAGTTAGATCTCCTCAACTCAACTGATATGCACCCAATTGGAAAAGAATCGAACCAAAGGCCGAGAAATCATGGCCCAAAAGCTTTGGTGATAAAGCTCCCCCTAGTTTCAGAAATATTCATTCAACTTTTCCCAAAATCAATCCACTTCTTCCTTGCACCAAGGTATAAGTGGGTAGGAAATTTGAAAATAATGAAGTTTGAAATAATTAATTAATAATCCATGAAACAATCTCTTAATTATGATGGTAATAGGAAAGACCTGCAGTGGCGACATTAGCGACATTAATCATTTCATAATATCCCGACTTTTCATGGATTCAATAATGCGTTCCTCACCGTCCCTACTCTGCACATAGACAACTGGTTTCCGCATCAGTTGCTCTGTGTCTGTTGTCTACATGATGGACTGGGCAGATAATTCATGCAGAAGCAGATGTCTTAATTATACACTGTCACTCCGCATTCCTCTGACACACCACTGATTACTCCTTATAGGTTTTGAAAACTGGAAAATTAACAGAAGGGCGTCTCACTGGCCTTGAGAAGGAAATAGGATTTAAATTAGAGTGTGGGAGAAGTTCAGACATCCTGCTTTTCAGTTTCCAGGATGGGCCAAGACCCAAAAAATCATGATATGACGAACTGGAGGTGAGACAGAGGGAGGATTGACAGATTGAAATCGTGGAAGGATCTAGCTGGTTAAACTGAAAAGAAAATAAATGGCCGTAGCCGTCGGATTAAGAAGAAGCAGGGAGAGAGAGAGATAATTAAATGAATGAGGATGAAGATTGTCTTCCTGCTTGAACTTTGGCTGAGCTTCATTATTACTTGACATCCACTTCTCCCACATTTACTTCCAACTTCTAAAAAGTGTGTCAGCATTAATTTTATCTTATTGTTGGCACAATCCCCTGCTGGATCCGGAGCCTTTGTGTGCATGATTGTGAAAAACTGGAACTGACACGAAACTCATTCCCCTGGCAGTATCAATCTTCGCCTGTGACCTGAGTTTTTGTGTGGTTTCCTTCCACAGCAAATCTCAGCTCTGCAGCGTCAGTACTGAATCATTTCAGCAATAAAGCCCGTGCAACCACAAGGTTAGTGTAACAGTTATATAACTGTATAATAAATATCTGTCTAACATATTCCCCTTAAACACTTATCTAGACTTTTGTTGTGAGAGTCTGTCTGATAACTGATTATTTAAATATGATAAACCACAATCATTATTACCAGAGTGGATGGTTCCTCTACTTTAATTAGGTTTTGTCTCAGCCATCAATGGACATTCTTGCCCACAGATAGTTTGAATAACCACACTTAAGACTTTGTAAAAGTGACGCTCCTGATTGAACTCCTAGATTGAATTGAACTCCTAGACATGATATATGTACAAATATCGGTTACAAATTTGGACTAAAAGTGAAAACGGTGCAATTATGGGCAGAAAACTCTCGACGCTAAAGCTCCCCCTAGTGTCAAAATATAAAACTAACATCAAAATCAATCTAGCTCTTTCTCGCACTAAAGTCCATGTGCGTATAAAATTGGACAATTATCCATGCCATGGATTTTGAGTTATGTCCGATGTTTTGTAAAATCCCCCCCTAGTTCTTAAACTACTTCTACTACTAGAGTAAAAAGTGATGTAAACCAGATGGATCTCATTGACTCCATTCATATGCCCCAAATTTGGTCTGAAGTGGACCACAGATAAGAAAATAATGGCCTGACAAGTTTGGAGCTAAAGCGCCCCCTAATGTCACAAACATAGAGCTAAACCTTTATCCCTAAAATAATCCAGTTCTTCCACACACTAAGGTCGATGTGGGTCTAAAACTTGAAAATGTTCAATGATACAGACAACACAATGACGATTCCATTATATCCCCGACCTTTCTGGGATATAATGATACAGATAATTCAGCCTCCTCTGATCCCCATTAAACCTAATCTTCTGTGATTCCTTTGTCTTCTGTGGGTCTCTCATGTACCGCTTATATCGGGGAACTGAGGAAACAATCCAGCATTAATAAATCATAGAGGGGGATCCACATTATTATAAGGAACCAATGTGTCTTCAAATACTGTCTAGAATCTCCCCCATAATAATCAACTCTGGTGATTTCAGGTCCTTCTGCTGGCTAATGGGGGATGAAAGGGCAGCATGCGCAAAAGCTTCTTTGTCTAATACTGTTCCAACACCTTACACCAACATCTGTAGAATATTGATAAACACGCCATATAAAGTACTTTTAAAAAAAAATATGTACATTTATATATCTGTCCGGGATTTAAAAAGTACTAGTAATTTCTAAGCCTATTTTAAGAAAACATATTTTTGATTTTATAAAATCGGTTGTGCACCCATGTGTTTGACAGGTGTCCGACGAATCCTCAACACTCAAGGCCTAATTGCGCTTCCCTTTTTTCTGTCAGTATCCTTGAGCACACATCGTCGAGAGACAAAAAAAAAAGAAACGTGTTTTTTCCCCTTATAACATTTGGGAATGAGGCCCCCAAAAATAGACACTCAAATTGGTACAATTTTCTTTGAAATCAATGAACACCCCTAAACCTTCCATTAAGGCATCCTGCAGTCCAATACCAAAACCTCAATTACACCGGTTGTCAACATAGAAATTGTGACTAATTATCCATCAAATAGTTTTTGAGCTAACGTGTTAACGCAAAAATCTGCAGCAGCAGAGGCAGCAGATATGGACATGGTTGCAGTGAAGTTTTCCCCACTTTTCGGGGATAAAAATGACAACTCCATTGTTTCAATAGCCAACGCTAGAAAAAAACGTATTTGCAATAATGACAGAGCTGACATGGCAACATGACTGGGATCATGCCTTAAGCATGCTGGAAGAAATAACAGAGTTCTGCACTACCCAGGAATGAGCACCTTCCTAAACCCCCATAAAACCTTGGGGGCCAGAAGAGTGAGTGAATGTGACAGCATCAACATCCAGCCAGTTAAGGCAGAGGAATGGGCTGGCACTACATAGGGGGTCCATATGTTGGGGTTAGTCTAGGAGACGATATGTTACAGCTTTAATCAATGCTGACAGGGACCCACTAGTTACTGAATGTGTCACCTGTGAAACTTACATCGCTTAGCGTTTCGTAGGTTTTGTTCTAGTTGTTATTCTTCAAATTAAGATCAACATTAAAAGTAAATGAACAAAATACAGAACATGAACATCTCAACCATTTTTGCAAATAAAACATATTAGTGGGATTTTTTCATCCCTTGACAACGTAAAAACCTACCATTCCACACACACACAGACGGCATCCTTGCAATTGTTCTTAATATGTGCTCAGAGAGGATGCAAAAACAGGGGGAGAAATAATGAGGATGAGTCCTGTTGCTAAGGCTGCCGTTGTCCCCTGACTGTTGTGAGGGTGTGCCCGTGCCTTCATACTCAACCAAACTGCCTTTATTCTCTTCCATGACAGATCCTCTCAATTGAGTGAGTTAATGTGTGACCCTCTGTGCCCCTAGGGAACTTGGGAAGAGCCAGGTGTTGCCCCCTCTCTGACCTTTCTATGACGGGAGGCGGGGAGATGGAGCAGAGAAGTCGAAAGGCCACTTTTTCTTAGAAACAATGGTGAATGATATCTAACAGGGACTCGGAAACCTTCGCAGAGATGACAAACAGGGAAGGTTATGACACGTGTGAAAAGAGCGAGAGAAAGAAGATCAGCTCACTCCGTTTATACGCTGCATTATGTATTTCTCAAGGTGGTTCTGACTGGAGTGGTGTCGGACATTTATGCTTTTGTGCAACTTCTCACCATCCTACAACTTAAACTAAAGCTGCTGACTTTTGAAGACGCCCTCTCCTCACCTTCACTTCAGCAGAGATTTTCAGACAAGAAACTGATTTACTCCTGATCCCAACGCCACTGAGTGAAATACGTTTTTAATGTTCGCTCAATGACTGTTCATGGCAATTAGTTCAGGTTTCGGAAAGATGGTTATCATGGTTACATTCCCGTAAACCCCAGCAGTAATTGAAAAGTTTGTAAACACAATGTACACCCATAATCAGAAAAGAGTCAGCGGCCCTGATCGTGGCCCTGTAACAATGAACTTAAACTATTCAGGGCTAAGGCATGTTCACGTAATATTACAAACCCAAAGATACTTATCACCACAAATGTTGAACCTGTTTATCATCTTTGCTTCATTTCTTAGCATGCCAGCATTTGCTGAATCATAGCAAATGTTTGCATTAGTATTTGTCTCTATTGGATATATCCTGAAATTGATAAAAAAGAATTCTAGTCTCAACACTCAGCATCTGTCTTGGCCATTACAGCTGTTATTTTCAGCTAAAAGCAGACAAAAAACCTGCATGTATGGAATCAGCAGTCAGTCTAAGGCTTAAAACTATTTTTCCACCACAAATTATATTTCTACATGGAGTACATGGTTGTTACATTCAAATAAGCAACTTTTTTTTACAGCTCAGTCCAGATTGCCGTGATGTGAGTATGACAGCTCATCCATTGTTGACTCCAGCTCCTATACCGTCCACTGTTTGTCCGTCCCTTATATTTCTATTTTCTGTGGCCCTCATTCAGTTCCATCTAAGGACAGCGTGCAGATGTGAGGCAGCTGTTGGATGGAACCATAAGCGCTGTCCGCCAGGTCATCTTGAAAGCGAGCCGGAGCTCATATCTCAAAAAATGTCGGAGTTTAGTTTGCTGCTGAGATGTTCTGGTATTATTTTAACCTGTGAAGACCAGTCAAGTCAGCAAAGGTAATGCTTATCACAGTAGAAAGATAACGTTGGTGGTGGTGGTGGTGGTGGCTGATGATTCCACTGAGACTCATTAGACTGTTGGAAGAGAAGTAACGTCGATGGGAAGAGGGAATTTTTGGATTTTGTTATTATTCATTTTTATTATCCTTGATAATAATCATCAGTATTAATCATAAAAGTTTCATTCAACACTTATAAACCTTTTAGAATGTACTATTGTTTTATTTTGTCAAATTCATGGAACTTTTGTCCCACAATGTTGTATAATCTACAAAAGTTTTTTTTTTTATTTCCTCTTGTTTTCTTTATGTATTATATTACAGTGGTTACTGATGTTATCAGACAGGAAGAAATATCTTAATTCAAATCCCCCCACCTCCCGGAGGCATGCTGGTTATTTCAACATTGACAGACAGCAGTCGAACCATAATTCAATATCGGATGGATGTTTTCGTCCATCCAACTATGACTTTTGACTTCAACACGATTGATCTTCATTTCTAAATCAAATCAAACACTGTTACACTTTAGATTCAATGTTTTGTACCTGCTGGTTATTATCATTTGTTCGACCTACCCCATTAGATTTCATCCTATATTTGTGGTTCATTTATAGAAGTGTCCGTCACCTGTCAGTGTTTTCCCAATCAACTTTTTCAACCTGAGCTCTGTCCTCACCTGAATCTGTTCTGGAGCTCAGGAATGATTTCATTGTTGATTTGATTTTGATCTGTCCATCACACACACTCACACTCCTCCATTAGTTTTACACCATCTCCAGTCATGCTTGAACTATTGCCTTGGGAGCCTTGAGGTAATTACCCCTATCAAATTCACCGGAGGTATCAGACCCATGGATTATTAGACATTGGATCCAATCACAATGCAAATAAAGCTAAGTTGAGCAGACTGATGTAAGCCATGTTTCTTACCTTCTCCCTCTTGCCTTGGGTAAAAAGAAATGCAGAGAAAGGCAATTATTAGCTCAAACTGCATTGATTTTGTCCTCTCCTAATAAGGTATCCGGCAAAGCCACAGGGAAAGGGCCGAAAGTGGCTGCCTCCAAAATAATAGCCTGTTCTGAGGAAATGCGGAAAATAACATCTCTAGCACAAGCTTGTCATCTAATCAAATCTCTATTCTACACAGCTTTCCTGCCTTTCTACCTTGGATTATACAACATTTGACAGTTATGCAGCCATACATGTCTTTTTTGAAGATTCTATCATATGTAAGTAAGTGTATGTAAGATACAACCTTGAGTAACAAAAGTATAAAAGAGGACTGATGCATTCTAATGCATTCAAATATTACGAGTCAAGTGTAAACCTCACACCTCAAACACATGATCCTTATAGAATGAAAATGCACATTGATGAGAAACTCTATCTATGCGTGTGCTGGATATCAATCAGCTTGTCATGACCGCCGGTTATCTGTATGAATACGGATGGAGGCATAGAGAAAGGATTTTCATTAGGGGACTGGAGGTGAGGTGCAATGAAGGGGAAATGCAGCCTGCATATTATAAATGAAAAAAGAACGAACATATGCATATCAAGTATACCACCGGTCACTCTTATTTGCACAAACCTTTTTTTCTTGCATAACTTCAGTTATTTATCAGTTGATAATTATTCATATTGGTTCTCTCTCCCACTGTAAACTATACCACAATGCATCATTTCTTATTAATCTCATTTGCAATGTTCCTTTTCTATTTATAGTTATTTATTTGTCCTTGACCTGTTTTGCCCTCAATTGTAGCTTGATAGATTTTCCAATTTCACTTTATTTCAATTGATTTATCTTTGCTTATATTTCTATTTATTTTCACTTATTATCAGATTTCCCTTTTTGAACGTAGTTGCTTTGACAGAACTATTTCCTGTAAAGGATCAATAAAGTATCTATCTTCTAGACAGAAAATACAAAAAAAGTAGTAATGTAATATGACACCATTGAAAGAAAAGTGACCTCCATGTTGGAAAACTACATGGCCACGTCAACATATAAACCAGAATAATGGCATTGGCTTGAAGTCCATGTCCGAACCAACTATGAATTAACTTTTGAATTATCTACACAATAGCCTTCCTCGGTGTAGTTTTACACACCCACATTACCCTGTCAGTGTGTTGGATACGGGTAACTTAGCATGCTCGCCAGCAGGTGCTGCATTGAATCAGTGATTAATTACCAAGCAGCAACCTCGAGCCAGAAAAATGAATCCATCAAGGGGATCTGAATCTGAGCCATCAACCTCATCATCCAGAGGAAGCTTAGCAGCAAGGCCAGTTACTTGTCAAAAGGATTCATCTTTACTGGCAGTCCATTATGGCCTCCCCCCTATAAGCCTGGTATGTGATATAAGACTGTAAACCCGGCAATGGTTCTGAGTAAACTTGTTGATATATATACACAATCAACAAGTGTAAGTGATGTGAAAGAGAAAAGAGTTTCACTTCTGGCACAGGAGCAACTGGCAAGGATCAGAGAAGATCTCACATTAGGTATAAAAATCTGAAACACGGCTTTGGACAGGTTTTTAATGTAATTGAAGAAGGAGTTCCAAATATTCAGGGGTCAGAAGAGCTTAAATTGTCATTTACAACTACACCCACCACGAGATGAAACATTTCTCCAGGACCAGGCTGTGGAACAACAGGAGGTAAACAAGCACACAAACAGCACTCACTGAAGTGCTTACGCTTATAGTAATGCAGGTCGTGTTAAGATAAACAATGTAAGCAGAGTGAACAACGTAGGAGTGGGAAAAGAATGAGTGTGTGTGCTAGTGTGTATGTGGGTTTGGGTTTGTGTGTTGAGGAATCTGATGGCTGGTGGGGGAAAAAAACCTTTTGCAAGGTCGGGCTTCGAGGGACTTAATGCTTCTTTTCCTTCTTACCATGGGGCAGAAGGGTGAAGAGTTTGTGCGAGGGGTGTGTGGGGTCACCCACACTGTCCTCGGCTCTTCAACTGCAGCGAGTGCTCTGTCCATGATGGGTGGAAAGGAGACTCTGATGATCATCTCAGCTATACTCACCACCTGCACCAGAGTTCTGTATCTCGTGAATATTGCAATTCTGCCAGGATTATGATGTAAGTGAGCAAACTGAGCCTTTTAAGCCTACTTTACATCAAGGACCATCAAAAGTGTGAGATATTACATGCTTTTAAATGACGGAATAAAGGTTGAGATGTTGAGAAACACCAGTCTATGTTGAGTATATCTATTTATGCATATACTAGGTTGGGTACAGTATTAGACCTCAAAGCTAATTTCATTCTATTGTTGTGTATTTTTATAAATACCTTGGTATGTGACTCATTAGGTCAACATAAGTACATTTAACAAATTCAGTGCCACCTCTCTGGATGTGGAGTGATCTAAAGCTCTTTTCTTCTGTGACCACAGAAAACCCGCAGCTACTCATTTTTGCTCTAATTATCAGTCAATTCCTTCACAATCTATCATATGATTCTCTTTGTGAATTTTGCATTGTATTGTTTGCTACTTTGTCGTGTTGGAGTTTCCCAAAAATGCTCTGTTTTCCTCTCCTGCTCACCGAACTCAATTTAAATTATATCTGGCATAGCAGATCCTGGCGTCAGCAGGTCCTCTCCTGCTGCACAACGGCTGAGAACTTCTCTCAAATAGGACTAATGGGGAACATCAGAATGATAAATTTCCCCCCTGCGGAAAATAAAGTCCAAACGCATTTAGATTACAGGGGCTGACACTGTTGCACTATGGTATTGACATACGTCTACTTACATTTACATTCAGTGTTATGAGTTTCCCTCTGAATAATGCAGCGGCCATGCTGCTGTGTGGAAACAGATTCAAATATGAAGTTTGCACTGAGATGTCTGTCTGACAGCATGTGACAATCCAATCATTAATAATCAATTATCTCCATTTCTCCGTGTCTTTTAATGGATTTTTTCCACAACTTATCATCTGTTATTTGTCTGTCATTTTATATAATGTACCATAAAGGTTTTTTTTTTCTACCTCTGCTTTATTTGTTTCTCATTACACAACTTTCAGAATAAAGCTTATATTACATTACTGATCTAGACTAAAATAGCATATTTAAAAATAGAATTAAGTTTAAATAAAACCCTTTTGTGATTCATGACTTATTTGTCTTTTGCTGATAACAAGTGAAAACATTGCCACAAAAACAAACAAGTCAGTATAAACAAGTCTGTATACCTGTAGGACAAATTCTACAGTATATAAATAAATAAACTTTTGTTTGTAATTGAAGTTCTTACCTTGAGAGCATTTAAGTGATAATCAGCGGAAAATTAGTTGTTATGTAAGAACAGACAGGAAGAAAATGTACCAAATTATAAATTAAGATGGAGAAGTTAATATAGAAGGAGCCCACGCGTAAAATTGCTCAAATGTGAGCAGAAACTACACCACTGTGAAATTGATTTAACTTCTCTGGTCTCCTAAGTCTTTTTTTTCACATGGAGACACCACAAAACATTCAACATTATCACATAACTGCATGAGAGTGAAATTTCAAACAGAAGGTTAATTATTGTAAAATTCACTGAAGACATTTCCTTCCGATTCATGGTTCAAAAATAATAGTATGTCTTTATTTTTAACCTCTAATCATTAACCTCATAGATCTTCCATTGAGACAGAATGCTGCTCTGCTGCAGTGTGAACAAAAAAGAAAAACACCACAAAATGTTCAAAATGTTTGATCTGGCAGCTTGTTAGGGGACTTCTTTCCAAACCAACTCAAAGGACACCATTACAATGGAAATGACCAGTCTCACATAATAATAGAAATGATCCATGCGCTGTCACTGTAACTGTAGGTGTAGATTCATGCCCACCATCATTTCTCAGTGTGTTATCTCTGTCCAAGGGCTCTACATGTACATGTGATGAGTCCAAGACAATCTCATCGGTATGGTCGTCAAGTCTCTTACCAGAATAAACACAACATATTGTTGTGTCCTGTTTCATTGGCGTCAACACCTTGTTATTTTAGATCAACATGAATCAACTATGTCAGAATAATTTTTTAACCTTTGCATGTTTGTTCCATGGTTTATTAGCAAAATTTTGCTATTTGAATTTGGTCTGAAAACAAAAATAAATAAAAAGGCAATCGCACAAACAAAGACAGAGCGGTGAAAACCTGACTTCAGTGGCGGAGGTAAAAATGGAGTGCTTTCATCGTCATGATGCTGGACTTTAACAATGGAAATAAATTATTCTAATTACTCTACTCTTTTAAAGTCAGTTTGGTGCCATGAAGAAAGCTATTGACTTTGATTTCAGGGGTTTTTAGAGTGTTTCATTATCATTTCAGCCTTTTGTTGTTTCCTGTGAACACACGTACTGCAGCCTTGGTACTTGCATGTCGTGTTAAATCTGTAAAATCATTCCACATGTTCTAGTGTTTCTTTATTCATTTCCATTTGTGAAGCTACCACTCTAAGTTTCCTCAGCAATGGTTGCTCATTGCCCACCTTCTCTTTCTGCTTGGCCCAAATCAATGTGGCTGTTTCTACAGAAAGAAATCTATAATTCTGTTAGCACTAGATTTTCCTGGCAGAGACAACTGCCTACTTGTTGTGGATATAGATTATATAGACTTCGACTTAGAATTAGACTTAGACAGATCAAGGTTCATAAATATAGATTCATGTAGAAAATATAGACAAATATAAATAAAGAGATTATATTATAGATTATAACTGCAAGGCACTGCATTTTGATTGCAAACACAATAGTCTTTGAAAACAACTGGACCATAGGAGGCATTGAGGTTTGACTTGTGTTATTGACTAGAGCGATTCGTTGCAGCTGATGTGAAAAGGCCAATCGTATATTCCCCAACACTCCAGATAGAATGTGGCTCACTGTGATTAGATTGAAAACCATGTTGAGATTTTTAATCAATTCAAAAAGAAAGTTCTAGCTATATTAACTAGTTATTTTATTAGCATGTAATGGAAATGAAATATGTTTGGCCTGAAATCAACAGTTAATCAAAAATAACCACTAAATGTGAGGAAAACGATAGCAAGGGAAATAATGGCAACTAAATCCAAATAACATTTCAAATTAAAATGTGAACCTTTGATCTGATTATCTAAACCACCGGTGTCGCCAAACCTCCATTAACAGCAGGTTAATGGACTCGCCTGCATGAAACGAGGGAAAGTGTGAAGAGACAGTAGCTGAGTGAGGTCAGACTAAATGTCTAAGAGCCTTTTAATTCTTCAGCTTTGAGAGGGAATGACAACTCTTAAGTCTCCGGGGGTTCAGCCAGTGAATATCACAGCATTTAGGTACACAACCGCACACAAACAGTTCAATCGACGTCTCCCTTCCTTTATATTCTGTCCCTGACGTCTGGGCTCTAAAGGGCAGAGTTCAGCTCAGATGGAGCAGCGAGAAAGCAAGTGGAGATATGAGGTACAGTATAGTGAAAGCATAAGATATATAATGCTTTTTTTAACCAGTATCTTGTGTAAATGTTGCTTCTTAATCATCATTTCACATTATCTTTTGCACCAGCCTGTTGTTCTGCCCGTGGCATCACAGTACTTTAGGCTGAAAGTGTAATAGTGCTTCTTCTGCTCACTGGACCGTATCAGACCTTTTCAAGTTCAATGGATAAAGTGGTACATTGACCGTAACCCAAAAATGTTTCAGTGGATCATATCATAGCATATCAGGAGATGTGCCCTCTGGTCATAAACGTAAGAGAATATATCTTCTTACCATAGTTGAAGAGAAAGACGGAGGTAATCTGCTGAGGGAGAGTTACATTTAGTCGTTTGCTCTTTTCTTTGTTATAATTAAAGTGACCTCACTAAATGAAAAAAAGTATATGCTCTTCCGAAAAGTAGAAAATGAATATCTCGGTAAGGCAAAGACAAGATAAATTCATGTACAGTATATGTCCTTTGTTTGATTTCTGTTGTCAAAAATTAACAGAGACACAGACAGAACAAGAGGAAACTCAAAGATCCATTAAGGCTTGAGGAATTTCAATCAATAGAATGAATGAAATCCTGCTTGGATTCTGCATCACAGTCAACAAACAACCACAGCAAAGACAGGGAAGAAAAGGATTGTTATCTTCCTAATCTTCAATGATTGATTAAATATTTAGGCTATAAAGAAGTTAACACAGTTCCCCGAAAGATCTAACATCTCAGATTCGCTACTCTTGTACAGCAAACAGATCCTATAGCTTCAATAATAACGAGAAAAGAACAAAGGATCTGGAAACAGCAAAAACATGTGATATTTCTGGTGAGAAATCTTTAAAATGATTTCTTCACTATCCAAATATTTGACTTAGCAGAATTAAGACACACATCATGTGAAAATGGCTAAAAGATCAATAATGATTCCCCTATGAGGCTTTTTTCACAGGCATGTAAATACATAGGGAGTTGTAACATGTAAGTTCTAAATTCACATGAGCAGTTGGTTTGGAAATAAATATTAAATCATTCTCTTTCATTGTTTCCAGGAATCAGATTTGTTTATACTTTTAGTCACTGAGTGAACATATTTGAATCATGGGAATCTGACAGATGAGTAACAGAGACTGGATCTGTGCTGCAGATGTGTAGAATGAAATAAAACAAACTGCAGTGAGATGTACATCATAAAATGGAATCCTAGTTACTCCTCAATCATCCTATTTAACACAATATTTTATTTCAGATTAAGACATTCTATATAATGTGTGGAATCAGCCTTTAATGTTCTCACCAAGAGAAAAAATAAAAATATATATATTATTTCTTTGATTAGTTAACTCCATAGGGGCATTTATAAACTCAATATCTTTGACATTCTAAACTTACTATAAAATGAGTTTGGTCAAGGCAGTTGGTAACAATAAAAAAAATCAGACTTGGATTCCCTCAACAGTTTTGGAAAAACAGGTTTTTAGAAAACTATTCGACACTTTATAAAACCTAGGGTTAAATTTTTGTTGAATCTTGTACCTCAATGCTGTTCAGTAAGTTCTCACAAGCAATAATGTGGCTAAAAGAAAACCTAATTTATGGACTCTGGACCTGGACTTGTTCCACAGAGTGTTACTCTTTAGCGTACATGCTGCTTCTGGGTCATATTATAAACAGGTTCGGACAAGTGGCACATATTTTTCAAGAAAAAGTGACTCAAAATTTGCCCGACTAAATAGTTGGTAGGACATGAAGGTATCAGACACCTTGTGGGCCTTCTGCATTTTTTAATATTCAAACAGTTTTGAAAAACTTGGCCAAAACTCAGTGATTTGGCATTGCTTATAAAAAAACTGTTTTAGTTCATTTGTTGTTTGGTATCATTTGTCAACAATCCAGACTAATAAATTGATATCATAAGAGCTTTTTGTAGATCTGTGGACTAACAGAAAACCAATCATTTTAAATTGAACACTTAATTCCATGATCAGTTTTTCTATTAATTTATGAATTCTCATTATCCGTTGTTCCGCCATTTGAACATACAGTACTTCCCTCTTTGACCACATCTGTTTCATCATTATTATGTCTTCTTATTGATGTATCACTAAGTGAGCCTGGTTACTGATTTTTTAGAGGCACTAAAGTCGCCCTGTGTGACAAATTGTGTCGCCACATTATCTGGCCCCTCCGCAATATCTAATGGTCAATGCCTTGTTTCAAAGTAGCTGTAAATTTAGTTTGTCTGTCAGTATAGGCACATAATGGGTCTGTGACAGGCCAGCCCAACAAGTCAAAATCCTGGTTCAATGCTGGATTTATTAAGGTGCACATGTGAGATAATATTGGAAAATTACTGGAAAAAGTAGTTGCTGCCCACCTCCAGGACAACCTCATATAAAACAACCTCTTTGAAACCTTTCGGTCTGGTTTCCGCTCCGCCTACATAACAGAAACATTTCTGCTTAGAGTCACAAATGACCTACGGATGACAGCAGATTCTGGTTCACCTTCCCTCCTGATTCTCCTTCATTTGTCTGCTGCCTTCGACACAGTTGACCATGGAATACTCCTACACCGCCTACATCACACCACTGGACTCACTGCCACCGCCCTAAACTGGTCTAAATCCTACTTTACTTACAGAACAGAATAGGTTTCCCTTGGAAGTTCAAGGTCCCGGAAACACACCGTCACCTGTGGGGTCCTCCAGGGATCAGTCCTTGGCCCCATTCTCTTCAAACTGTACATGGTCCCCCTTGGCCGTGTCATCAGTCGATATGGACTCTCATTCCATTGTTACGCTGACGAAACGCAAATCTACATAAAAACTGACACATGTTCCTCCGCAGTCTCTCCATCCTCATCGTCATCATCATCTCCCCTGTCAACTCTCCGCGCTTGTCTGGAGGAGATAAAGGTGTGGATGAAAAACAACTTTCTCCAGTTGAACAGCTCCAAAACCGAAGCAATTTTAATTGGCACCCACATCAGACCCAGTCTTCCTCCATAACCAGTATTACCTTCTCTGGTCGCGACATTCCCCCCTCTTCATCATTCACCAACCTCGGCATAAGACTTGACCCTCAACTCACTTTTGAATCCCACATTAAACGCATCTGCAAGATCTCCTTTCACCATCTCAGAAATATTTACAAACTCCGTTCTTCGGTCACCTTGAGTGATGCCGAAAAACTGGTCCACGCGTTCGTCTCCTCCAGACTGGATTACTGTAACGCACTTCTCATCGGGATCCCTGATAAAAGTCTTCAAAGACTACAATATGTTCAGAGCAGTGCTGCAAGGATCCTGATGAGAGTTCGTAAACACGAACACATCACCCCCGTTCTTCATTCCCTTCATTGGCTTCCCATCTCCACCAGGATTGATTATAAGATCTCTCTCCTCACTCACCAGGTCATCTATGGTAACGCCCCCCCCTACCTAAAAGAACTACTCACCCCACTGACCTTAACACGATCCCTCCGTTCTACCCACTCATACCGCCTCCTCTTTCCCCGGACTAAGCTCAGCACCATGGGTGATCGGGCCTTTCTTTTCTGCTGCCCCTCGTCTGTGGAATGCCCTCCCTGACCATCTGAGGGCTCCACAGACGACTGACACATTTTAAAAAAGACTTAAAACTTTCCTTTTTAGCAGAATCTATAATCTTTAATTAACATTGCTGCTTTTTGGTCAGGTTTTTATATAGTTATAATTTTATTTTTTATTGATGCTTTTTATCTGCTTCTACTTTGTAACACTTTGAGATTTGATCCAAATGTAAAGTGCATTATAAATTAAATGTATTATTATTATTATTATTGGGGATAAAATATTTAATGTGGTGGTAATAACATTTTCCCAAGTGAAATAGATACTTATATAGGTATGCAACAATAGTACATGCAAAAAGCAAGAGACAACAATGATTATGGCCAGTTTATCTTTACAATACAGTTGCCTCACTGAAAAGATCATCAATAAATCAGGTGATGGACATTCAGAGAATACAGTGAAGAAAGAGGATCCCTTGAAACCACAGGAATCTGACCTCTGTTTGGTTCATTCAGAGATTTATTTAATAGATTTAATGGGTTGACCTTGGGTTGGGTTTTAATGGGTTGACCTTGCTCTCTTTCTAAACTATTTCTACTTAAGTACTTAAGACCTTTTATCAACTCCCACAGTCATTTATCCAGGGAACATAGCCCAAGTGAAATCCTTCACAATGCATTCCTCATTCATTTCTTTTCTCTCTTTTTTTTTTTTTTTTTTACTCCTACCGACATTTAAACAATACTGGAACTTTCTCATTCATCATTCTCAGGCAATCATCAGGTTGCCTAAAGGGTTTGCAGAAACCTGTCAAGCTTTCCTTCCAGTATTTATGGTGTTTTCTATCTTTTTTCAATGATCGAGTAGATCTTCTATGGGATCAGACACCACAGCCTAGCTTTCACTCCCCACCTGCATCAATGAGCCTTGAGCCAACTCACCACTTATCCTCCCTTATAACACTTTGGTATTTGTTAACGACAGTAGACAAGGTACACCTAAACAAACCTGCAGAGTTGACCCGACTGAGTTCTTAATCACAATTTAACCCTTGTCAAATTTGTTCAGATCCTTATTCTTGTACTTGTTTTCCTGCTAACGTAGCATCAACTTCAAATAGAGTGTTCTATTACTGCCTAATATATCCCACCCACTGACAGATACCACGGTGACCATCAATATTATTGATAATTTTGAATACAGATGACTTAATTACATAAGAATTGGAAAACATTACCGAAAATGGATCGGATCAGCCTTAACTTTAGATTTAGTAATCAAAGGTCTTTTCATGCAGGACCAGGATAAAGACCAGGACAGGGTCTTACATGTGTTTAAGAATACCCTTCGGTCTTGGACTATAATACATAATAGAAGTAGATAGGAAACCTAGAATGAGATATAGAGATAAACCTGCAGCTCAGTTTGATTTTGAAGATGATTCCATTTTGATAAAGGCTAAATGAGGGGATGAAGTACTTGCTGCACACATCTGATCTCTCCTCCTGTGTTTTCTTACATCATTAGGATATTGCAGATGTCGGCTGGTGTGTAACTTGAGCCCAACCACTTGGAAAACGTCCCATCATGGTCTGAAGAATAGAAACCTCCAGAGGAAGAAAAGCTGTTAATTAGATTTCGACTCAACACAGCGAGGATTAATAATCAGAACAGCAGGAAAGCAGCGTTTCTGCTGTATTTCACAGGAGATGATTAACATTTTGTGTTTTCATATTCATGTATGTGTGTTAGTGCCTGACGGTGAATAGCTGAATGATCGAAAGAACAACATCTCTCCTTGACAGCGCTTGACAATGAGGGGAACTGTTTAATCAGATGATATGCAAGATGTTACAATACTTCTTTGAACCATATCACTCTATAACACTTCCCTGATGGCTATAATGGCTTGCAAAAATTACTTATTAATTAAAATGAATCATTATTCAACGTATGCTGCCATCTGGGACATGAATACTAGAAATAGGAAATAGTTGCTCAGTCATTATAAGATAATATAAGATCAGATCAGATCAGATCAGATACTTTATTCTTCCCACAAGGGTTAATTCCAGAGTTACATCAGCAACAAAACATAAAGGCCGGAGCTGGACTAAAACAGACCAACAGTTGATAAATTACATCATCGAAAATTTTAAAGATAAAGCTCCCCCTATTGTCTGAAAGATACAACCAACCTTTCCCAAAAACAGCACAGTTTTTCCTCGCACTAAGCTCTTTGGGGGTATAAACTGGTCTATATAGACTTATTCAACATTGACCCAACAATTAAAAAAAAGAGCAAGAACTTGGAAACAGTGGCAAGGAAAAGAATTGCCTTTGAACAGGAGGAATGGTTGATCTTGGCTCAAGGTGGACATCCCTCTGCTTTGACCGGTTCAGGTGAGAGAGATCGAGAGAGAGAGATCGAGAGAGAGAGAGACAGACAGAGAGACAGACAGAGAGAGACAGAGACAGAGAGAAGCAAAAGGCACCTCCATGTTTCACTGTAGGAATCTTCATGCTGCAAGGACCAATAAACACAAATTTACCCAAACTACTTTCAACTGCTCATCAATTCAAAACACGCACCAAGGTCAACCATAGCTCCGTTAGATAACTCCTTTAGGATGTAAGGCGCAACCCCTGGATGTAAGTCTTCATCACGAAAGTTTTGGCTCAACTGATGATTAATCTCCTGTGGACAATGAATGTCTGGAATGTCTGTACAACATTACAATCAACCCCTCAAACGTTTTCCACAGTTGAAATATTCTGGTTATTTTATGTTAATCATTCCTCTGTATTAACATATTTGTCATAACTGACAAAAGTACTTAATTGAAATGCTTAAAATGCATTAAAGAACAAGAGCCAGCAGACAAAGATTCACACAGATGACAGCTTAAATGAGGACTATGATGTAAAGTTCCATTAACGTCATGATCAGAATAGATGAGTTTTATTTCAAGTTTTGGGATGTGACATTGCTGTAGGATGGCATCATGTCGGATAGCGGCATCAAACTGGTAAGGTACCTTTTAATTAAGTATTTTTTCATTAAACGTCAAGTATGACTAATGGGAGACTGATGTTAGTTGTTGTTTTCCTCAGCATGGAGCAGAGTTTTTGCAGGGAACTGTGTGAATAAATCACCAGCTGGTGACATTTCAAACCTGATGCCTTGCACCAAAAATCAATCTTATTATGTGTCTGACTCCAAATGGCCACACAAATGAATGCTCAGTCAATAGGGGAGTTAAATTTGATTACCCAATATGGAAAGCTCTGCTGCCAGGTGCACACAAGAAGGTAAAAAAACATTAATATTAGAGGAAAGGTGTTTTTTCCCTCCATAAACAGTCATCATCTTCCTTCTCTTGATGCAAGAAAGTGTGTAATAGTGAAGAAGGTAATTGCGGAGGAGTGAGCTGCATTAATCAGCTTTATCTGAGGTGAAGAATGAGATGACGCACCATCATGTTCCCTTCTGTTTTGTGCCACTGCCTAACCATATCAAGGATCCAGTGCCTCACTTTGAACGCCTGCCGAAAAATTTGAAAGCTTTTCTGAATAAATTTCACACTGTATTGCCACTTGCAGCTCACAACAAATTCGTTATGACATCCTCGTTAATGTTATGAATCTCAATCGGCAATAGATAGCAGACAGTAGATTTTTGATCCTGACCTCGAACATATGTGCCTTAAATCTCACTTAAATGTGTGAGATTTTTCCTCATTTCTGTGTGAAATGAGGACGAAACGCGTTTGAATGAAACATCTGAAAATCTTTTGAAAAAATGTAAGTGGCATTAATCAATTTTCCTTTACAGTTAAGGTATCTGGAGATGAGTGTAATGACTTATTGAGGACACGAGTAAGAGTACCACTGCAATCACTGGGGGGTAGGCCTTTTGTTCTGTTTTTTTTTAATATCCACTCAGACAGCAAGCTGAGAAAGATGGGAAAAAAGTGAATATTATACAATTGAGAAGGGGAACAAGAATGGCTGTTATTGTAGAGCACAATCCGATAGATTACTTCAGTCCTGTGTTGATTACAGCGACAGTTATTCATTTCACTCTGTCATGCTACCCCTTTAAACATGACAGGGGAAAAACAGGGAACTCTAGGGCTTTATAAAGTGCCCTGTCTATGTATCAAAACGGATTACTTGATCATTCTGATAAACTGGCGATTTATAGATGTGTAACCAGCGGGTGGTAAACTCAGTGTTGATAAGATGTTAGAACACAGCTTTGGTGGGACATTAGTGGTAATGTCTTCCTTTTTTCACATATGATCTATAATGAAAAAAAGATGAGACAGACTATAAGTTAATATTCAGATCAACCAGTGGATGAATTACAAATACATTTTCATATATGTTCTATTTGTGTTCTTATGCTATTTTTTTTTATTTTTAAAAACAACTATCTCAACCATCATTGTCCTACATATATTATTAGAAAAATGTCATCTGGAATCAGATCGACAGCATGCATTGTCTCCACTCCAATAATCAGGCACATGCACATATATTCTCCCTTTGCTCGAAGCTGAGATCTACCACATAAATAGGCATATGTTGTCGATCAGAACAGCAAAGGTATATCCCCGAAAAGTCCCAGTCCTTGGGGTTGTAAAAGCAATCCCCTCATTGAATTACAAAAATGAATTGTGAGGTTATGTCCGCAGTATTTTTATTAAAAAAGAGCTCCACAAAGTTGGCGTAATATAAAATATTACAGCAAAATACAAGATAGATCTCTGGAATGAATTCAAATGTACCAAATTTGGACTAAATCAGGCCGATTTCAGACGAAAACTTTTAGGGATAAAGCTCCCCATAGCGTCAGAAATACACAACCCACCTTTCCCAAAATCAAAAATCAATCCTGTTCTTCTTCACACTAAGGATCATGTAAGTTGAGTTGGAAAATTATTCATGAACTATTGAAGTAGAACACTATGTAAACAAAATAAATCTCCTTAAATTGATTTATATGAACTAAATTTGGACTAAATCCCACCAATATTTGCAAAGTCATGGCCGGAAAACTTGTGGAGATAAATCCCGGTCTAGTGTCGGTAATATACAGCTGACCTATCCCAAAATCACTCGAGTTCTTCTGCATACTAAGGTCTGTGTGGGTATGAAATTTGGAAACGATCAATGAAACAGTTTTTGAGTTATGCCGCTAACACGACGGATCTGCGGCGGTGGCAATGACGATTCCATAACGTCCCAGAGGATATATGATATCCATTACATCTCCGGGGTTATAATTACTGAAAGTTGTGATTTCTCAGAAACTGAAATGCAAAAGCTAATGCCAAAGCTAACACACATGCATACATACACACACACACACAATATACTATATCAAAAATATTCAGTAAACACAAATTTTTAGACAAGGCTACGATTCTAGTTTAATATTTGAAGTCTGAATGCATCCTCTATGTCATTCTCTGAGAAAAAAGGTCAATGCACACAGCTTTGGAATCATACTGAGCATTTTCCCCCCGATAATTCAACGTAAATCACATCAGATTTCTTTAGCTGATCTTTAAATGGAGCAGTTTTTTCTTCCACAGTAAGTGACCGCTGGCTCCTTGATGATACTTGTGCAGTGAATATATATATAGTATTAACAGACAGTCCTTGAGAGGATCGTTCACACATTAACATCTGATGCTACCCACTCATCAAAATATTTAATTAAAGTTCAAGGCCTCCTTTCCACAGAGGTATAGAGTAGTGAGAATGCACTATATATAGCACAGGTTTATTTGGTCAAATTCTCAAATGGTTGGTGTCAGACATGCTCTTCAGTCACTTTAGCTGGTCAATCTCAAGACTTGTATGGTTGTTATATGATCTAGTAATGTTCTACTATCTGCTGCATGTCATCTGGATGTTTAGAAACCTGCATATCAGTGTGATGATATACATAATGCATTTTAAAGAAGCTGCACAACAAGAAACTATTACTTCAAATAGCTAACCTACCTCCTGGTTTAATTGCCTTATCAGATCTTAGAATGGCTTGTTATTAATCCGTTACTATTAATACAAACACTGATGTGGTTTCAGATCATGAGACCATCTACTATAGTTGTAGTGCTTTAATGTAAGTGTCTATAGCATGCTTTAATATATGGAAAGCTACATAATTCAGTTGAATCATTTTCATTTCATTTACAGGAAGATAAATGTTGTAATAAATCATTCATCTTTCTTTCACTTTCCGTCTTCTCTGATTGAACCTATTTACATAAAGCTTTTGTCTATATGGTTCCAGATGGACTAAAGATAGTCCCCTCTCTTTAGTCAAGCCTATTTTTCAATTACACCAATTTTGGTATTCCTCTCCTAAAATAAGTTTAATTAGGATTTCTCAAAAAAATGAAGCTGCAGGCATATATCAAACCCATGTTACCAATAATGGTCTAGAAAAAAAAGGCCATTTTTAACAATTTCTTAATGCAGAGCTATCTCTTACCGATCTGAAATTATCACACTCCAGCACCGAGACTTAAGTTTAAACGTTCATCATTGCAGTGCTGCATTTAACATCTCAGATTTAAATGCTGCTGTAAAAAAACGCTGGAATGGAGAAGTGGGTGGGTTTCCATGACTAGCAGACACACATGAAAGACAGTATGATATAAAAAGATGTCGCTTTCATAAAGACAAGACAAACAATGTGTGTGGAGATAGGGGGGTGCAACAGTGTGAGATTGTTTCATATATGTGTAAATATTTAAAACACAGTCTGTCTTGAGGAAGAATGGCAAGTACACAATCCTACAGCAACACATGTTTTGCTTCTGACAGAATGTTTGATGCCAAGAATGAATATTATGAGTTCAATAATAATAGAAAAAAAAAACAGATCAAATCACACAAGCCAAGGAATTGAAACTGATTGTGTTCCATAAGCCTCTCCATGCCAATTATGTCAACATAAGCCTGGCTTGACCTTATGGAGGTGGGCACCCAGCTGGTAATCACTCCTCAGGCTACATTTGCATCAACAGATCAGCTCTTGGATCAAATAATACACAACACGTTCTGTTCTTATCATATGAAGGAGAAAACTAAAACTTAAACAGAATTTTTTATACTTCTAATAAGTTTTGTTTCAATATGAACTAATTTAGAACGGGGAAAATTAGAAAAAAGCAATACGTCATTTAGTTTCATGGCGGAGAACAAAACAACAGAATACATACCTCGCCGGACAAAAAGCAAGAAATGTTTAGTCTCCAGGTAAAAGATTCCAACTCACTTGGATTCCAATTTTGCATCTTAACCATTCGAGTGGTCATCTTTAACATATTATACCTGATATTATGAATACTTGGGGGAAAAAAAAGATTCACTATCTATCCTCATTCTCTTTCATTTATGGGGATCGCCACTGAGAGTAAGAAAAGACAATGAGTCAATACCAATGTGCATCGTGACTTAGTTGGCTGGTGAGAAATCTCTAAGCTGTTAAAGTGTGATTCTGAATGTCCTACTTGTCTGCCTTCAATCTCAAGCAGCATATAGTCAGCCTTGCATTATGGGCACCATAGACTGTCCACTTTGCGTGGGCAAGATGACATAAAACATTCTGAAGGGAAAGGAGTCTGTCCATAAGAAAGATAAAAGATGGTTTTCTCACATTCTGTACTCCCCTATAACTCGCTTTGTAAACGTAATGTTCTCTTATGTCCATTAAGGTTGATCTTACCAAACGGTACAGAACCCCTGATCCCCAGAATTGCCCTTTGAGAAAAATGTCTTTTAGTGTGAAAAAATCAATAACTTGAACCATGAAAAAATAAAAGAATGGAGAAATTATTTACTTGCATAAATTATATTACTTAAGGGCATTTGTCGACATAATATCTCAGACACCCTAAATGTATTTATGATAAAATGACAAATCATTGTTCAAGCATGTTTTAAAAGAATATAAAGAAACCATTCATGATGAAAATACAAAATTATTTTGTGATGAAATTTTGTATTTCATGGAAAAAACAATTTAACTATTTTTTTTTGGTTGTGTGAGGTTACATAATTCCGTTTCGTAAGTCCCTCCAATGCTTAAACCAAAAAAAAAAAAACACACTTATTGAATACCACTTTCCTAAAAGCAATTGTTAATGCCTCGTCCTAAGTGGCCCCTTTGACATGTGGTGTCCCCCAGGGCTCAATACTTGTCCCCTTACTCTTTAGCATATACAAGCTGCCACCGGGTCATATTATAAACAGATTCAGTCAGGTAGCACACATTTTTCATTAAGAAACTGTGACTTAAAATGTGTTTAACCAACAGCTGAACAGGACATTGATATACATGGTATATGCTATACATCACTGCTATAACATAAAGTGTAATATTTGCAATTATGATGGCCACATTATTGTAATAATTGATTGTATCTTTCACTTCTCGTTAATAAGCCAGAGGGTCTGTACTTTGTCTATTCTGAGTGACACAGGATCCTTGGACATTCATGGTGGCGTCGGGATCAGGAGGAATCTGCTCTCAGGCGTATAAGGGATTTGCATCATGACCAGCAAATTGCCTATTTTGAAGACTGAAGATCCTGTCACGAAAGCTTCTCTCATGAGGAAACTAATATCCTTGTGCCGGATGAAGAGAGAACCACAAGCTAATATGTGGCATCTCAAACTAAATAAGTGTCGAGACAAATAGGATAATTAATTTGGTGGCTGAGTTACTCTGCTGCTACGAGAACAGCTGTCCAGAGTAAGAAATGGCTGGTTTACTTTGGAGCCCAACAGATGCAGCGGTGAACGGCAGTGACAATTATGCAGCATTAAGAGCACCTCTGCCATAAATGTAATCACAACTGCAGGGCACCTTCATTATTGACACTTCATGCAATATTTAGAACATACCTGTAGCTCTTAATGACATTCATCTATAAAGCCAGACCCAGTGAGAATGAGTCAATAATCAGATGTCTGCTTGAGGCTATACTGCAATCTAAGGTAAATGAACTATAACATTCTGTATGATCGAGATCCAGGCTTGGTAAGCCTTTGAGAGGGATTTTGTTGGATGTGTTTCTCACTATGACCATGGAAATTCACAGGTCAACTGCCGTTTGTGTCAAGTCTTCAGGAAGAACAGGGCATTGCCGGAACAAATTGTAAACTGTCAGACTGTCAAGGAAATCCTAAAAGCTCTCTGTGTGTATGTTTGTATGAGCTTGTGAGAGACAGGCACCTCCGGGTCAAATGTCCATCAAATCAGTCTAGCTCCTGCAGTCACTCCGACCAGCCATCCATTAAGCCTCTGATTGCTGAGAGAGCTCTGGGTACACCCTGTGCCGTTCCCGTGGAGCCAAAAGCAGCTTTCTGATCTTCACCAGCTTCACAGCCTGTGAACTCTGGACCATGTCCCTAATTTTTTAAATTATGGTGAAGCACGAGTGTCCTGTTTTTTTAGCATTATATTACACCTTGGAATGCACCCAGAGGAAACACAGTACAAGATAATTTAGTGAAAACAATAAAACTGCACTATAAAAAAACGTTTAAGTCATGTTTAATGTGTCTTGTAACTAAAACGGATGCAAGCATTTAAAATAAGGAAGTGGATAATGTCGGGTCGATACATTTAAAATGAGCCTTGGTGGCAGGGAAAAGAGCTGAAAGCTTTCACGTCAATAATGTCAGTGCTTTGCTCCAGCCTAGTTTATCCCAAAATACGGAGCAGCCGAAAGACGGAGGATGTTGTCGGGAGAGTTAAGATCGCATTGTTTCTGTAGTTTGCATAAAACCTACCTTGCTCTAATGGTAAATTAGGTGTTTAAAAATAACTTTCCCATTAGCTATAAAAAAAATACAATCTCACAAAGATGAATGCAGGGCTGTAATTCTCTTTTATCACTGTTGGGTGGTAGGTAGTTCTCACAGGAAAGTGAGGCTTTGAAATATATATTTAACTATGATGGCTCTAAACCGCAGCTTAATTAAATTAGGATGACAGTAACATCTACTGTTCCGGTTTAGAACACACATTAAAGCTGCAGGGGCGCTGTGGGTGGCACAGCTGCCTCCCGGCAACAGGTTCCCTTTGGATGCTCCAGTTTAGAGTCATAAAGTCCAAAGGCTCACAATCTAGGTGAAGCGGTGACTCTTGAGCACCCATAGGTGTGAATGTGAGCCTGAATGCTTGTCTGTCTGTGTTTCTTAGCATGGGATGGACTGGAGACTTGTCCAGTGTGTACCCCACCCCTCGCCCTGTGCCAGCTTGGCTGGCACAGGCTTCAGTCCCCCAGTACATTTTGCCGATTATATGTACTTCTGGTGACGTGAGGTTTTAAATCCAGGACTTTAACTCGTATTGGAATATTTTATATGACATAAAGAAAGGATCTAAATGCATCCAGCAATGGTTCTTTATGTAAAATGTTACCAACTGTGTCCAGGGTCTCTTATAAAAGTACTTTCTGTTTTATGAAACCGTTGATAGTTTGAAGCACTTCCTATATTTGATGTTAGTTCAAGTAACTATTTAGATCCCAGTGTTTTTCCGGGCACTTTACTCTACTGCTGTGCTGCAGGTATTTTTTTTTTCAATGCTTTCCTTACCAACCGAATTATCTACCTCTACAACCCTTATTATAGAAAGTACTGTCACGTACTAAATTGAGTACTAAAAACGGAGATATGAAGTAATACTGGTAATAAGCAGAAGTTTCTTAACACATAGAACCGGGTATAAAGTATATTAAAAATAGATCCCCTCTGTACCACACATCCGTGTACTTGCCCTAAAATCAGCAGTACATATGTTGAAAAGCTAAAAGGGAAAACTGCCCCAAAATTATTTATTTATTATTATTATCATATTCTTAATATGTATTTATTTATTGGTAATCAATTTGTATGATCATAATTACTATTATTATTGTTATTATTATTACTATTGTGTATTTTCAGTCATGAATTAATTTCTTTGGTATACTTAAGTATATTATGTTTTTTCCTTTTTATCTATTGTAGAACCACCACAAATACAATGTCCAAAGTAAAACATCGAACCTCTGGGGCCGTTTCACATTATAACACTTTTTTTCATGGCTGTCCAACAATACCAATATCAATTTAATGCATCAAACAGAAGAAATAGTTACAATGGTGCCGGAACACATTGTTGAATCACATGCAAACCCAAAAGACCATAATATGCAACAGTCTGAATAAATAATATGCAGCACACACTACATATTTATTCAGTATTCAATATCAGCGGGCATCCAAGCGTGGCCGTGCAATAAGGCTGCAGCAGATGACCGGCCAAAGGTGGTCAACTGACTGACAAGCATGAAATTAATTATGAGCATAACCGCAACGTAAAAATGATTTCTCAAGCTAATGAGGAGTAGAAAGGCATGTGTTTGTGAGTGGCTGTGTCTTAATGTGGGTGTGAGAAGGATGTTTGTGTGTGTTGGACGGGAAATTGTCCATTAGGAGTGACTGACTTAGGCTTAATTTGACAAAGGATAAAGAGATGTCAGTGTGAGAAAGATCCAGGATAAACCCTTTTAAACAGTAAATTGTATTAATGTCATTTT
This sequence comes from Lophius americanus, assembly GCA_037951165.1. Taxonomy (NCBI): domain Eukaryota; kingdom Metazoa; phylum Chordata; class Actinopteri; order Lophiiformes; family Lophiidae; genus Lophius; species Lophius americanus. The sequence continues at coordinate 1,155,815 of JBBDHG010000061.1, forward strand.
TCACAATGACACACAAATTATGTAATAAATTAAAAAATTCATATATTGCAAAAAACTCATTCTAACCTACAAATTTAGTTTGAGATCTTGCGTAGACAGTGTATTATCAAGACAGATGTTTTTCATTCATAACATCCACTGTGCAAGATTGTCCAGTTACATGCTTGAACGTATTTTCTTCACATTGTACAGATGATAATTAAAGAAGCCATTTTCTTTGTAAAAGAAGACCTTAAACAAAAGTTAACTTTCTGCATATATCCATTTCCACATAACTCAACTTTCAAATATCTCTGAAATCCAAAGGCTGTTTTTTAAATGACATTATTGCCTTGTCGAATCCCTGCATTACATCTGAGTAATTTCTCCAATCTTTGGAGGACTTTGCATCAAAATAAACATTTCGTTTAATTTCATCAAGTCAGCCATTTCCCTTGAATTAAGAGTTTATAAATAGCCACATTGTTGTGCAAGCAACTCCATAAATCTACCTAATAATATTATTCCATCTGGATTATGAGTGTTGTTTGTTTTGGTTTTGCTGTGTTGTTTGTTTTACTGAGTCACTCTTCTATAGTACAGATTTATTCGCAGCTGTTCAGTCGTGCTCCATTAATCAAGCCAACGCTTCAACAAAATGATTATCTGCAGAACTGAAATGTCCCGCCAAGTTGACAGAGGGAGATTTATTACTAGAGAGAGCTAAATTATTGATCATTATGAAATGTGAGCTGCTTCTCTGTTTTCATATTGATATACCTCTGACATCTTGGAGAGGAGACTGATCTGTTTTTCATTTAAAGGTAGTTGTATGTTGTGTAATTTAACTTTTAAGTCTGCAGTCATAATTGCCCTCACAATTGTAGCCAGAAAATAAATGATAAATTATAACCCCAAAATATCGGGGATATTATGGAATCGTCACCGCTGCCTCGTCCGCCGCCGCATAGCGATCTTTCGTGTGAACGCGATAACTCAACATCTATTTCATGTATCGTTTAAACATTCTATACTCACATAGACCTTAGTGAGAGGAAGAACTAGATTTATTTTGGATTCCAACACTACAAGGAGCTTTATGTCAAAAAGTTTGCAGCCATAATTTCTAGATCTAGCTTGTAAACATCATATTGTACTCTAGTAGTTCATATTTTACCCACTAGAGGGAGCTTTTATCCTGGAAAACACAATTTTCTGTACATAACTTCAAAATGACTTTTATTTATTATCATACCCATATAGACCTTAGTTTGAGGAATGAATGGATTGATTGTGGTAAAAATCGGTCTAATATTTCCAAAAATAGGGCGAGCTTTATCACCAAAAGTTTTTGTGCCATAAATTCCCACACGTTGGTCCAATTTTGTCAAAATATGTTGAATATGAATCAAATCAATTAGGTTTATCATGTATTAATCGTGTTTTAATTTAATAGTTCATAGTTTACTCAGTAGGGTAGCTTTTTTACAGAAAACACTGTTTTACAGACGTAACTTCCTAACCATCGGACCAGTTTAGTCCAGATTCAGTGCATAGAAATTGACTCAAGAAGATCTATCTGGTTTTTGTCCGATTTTATTCTAAAAGGTTATATTTTTCTCATAATGGGACGATTTCTTACGAAAAACGATGCTTTCCACACATACCTCAAAACTATTTCATAGATCATTTTCAAACAACCATAGACTTTAATGCGAGGAGGAACTGGATTGATTTTGGTAATAATTAGTTTTTACTAAAAATACTGTGGAAATAACTTAAATCAAGGGGTTCAATCGGAGGATTACTAGTACGACGAAGGGGATTGGGGGACTTTTGGGGATATACCCCTGCTATCGGGGAAGACTGAAAGGGTTAGTTCTTTGTTGGTATGAGCTGATTCAAAGAAAAAATCTGAAAAGTTCCTTGCAGTATAACAAATGATACACACAGGTTAGTATTGATTTCCCAAAGGCTACACACTCTCAAACTAATATGGCCTGATGGGTCATGTAAGGACAAAAGTCCTGATGCTGCAAACATTGTAGCCTTTTTTGATTTTCTTTGGTTAACATAAATTCAATGGTTGTCTTTGTGGGTGAAATTCTGCAACCATTTGGTTTATGGAAACCTTTACCAAAACCCAGTGAATACTGAATTCTTTTTTTTTGCTGAAACATTGGTTTTCCTTCTCGACGTATAGTTTGTTTAAAAGTGTGGTGAGTGCGGTAGCAGAAGAAAGGGACTGAGTGGTAATCCTAGACGCTGTAATTAAGGCTTTAGGCCTCATCTGCTGTGGTGTAGGCGGCTGAGACATAAATATGTATTGCTAATGGTTACAGACTCACACAGATACACACACACACACACACACCAAAACCACACACACTGAGCAGCTGAACAAACGTCTATGGTTTAAAAGGTTGGTAATGATGACGATCAATTTGTGAGTTTCCAATGCTTGTTGAAACCTTAGAGAGCTATCTGCCACATATAAACGTCTTATTTGTATTGATTCTTTGATTGTTAGTGCTTTAGGTTACCCTTTGGAAAATCCAGAGAGGCAGAAACCACAAGTGAAGCCACCTTAGTGCCATTATACTGAAATGAGAGGTCCCCGGAACTGTTCCTAACACATTCAATTCCAATCTCTGAGAAAAGATAAGTGTGACACAGAAGATGGTAAATGACAAATTGGATGCAGAATGGTGAAGAGGAAGAGACACAGGAGAGTGGTGCTAAATCTGGAATGCTGTGCGGTGTTTCTATTTTTTAAATGACAAAGCGGGAGAGGAGGAGAGGTGCTGAAAGTGAAAATGGAGAGGGATTAAGCAAGTGGAATACATTTTCATGTAAGAGATATATATTTTGCACGATGAACATATATTACCGTATGTGTAAATGTGCAGTATTTGTGTAATTGTGTCATTCTTTGAGAGAAAATGGTAAATGATGCTATTATATTATATTTCTCTCTCATATATATACATACATATATACACATACATACATACATACATACATACATATATACATATATACATACATACATACATACATACATACATACATACATACATACATACATACATACATACATACATACATACATACATACATACATACATACATATATATATATATATATATATATATATATATATATATATATATATATATATCGCTTGGGAGTCAAATCAAGGTAATTGACTTGTATAGCACATTTAAAATAAAGCACAGAATTGACCAAATTAATGCTCATATCACATAATAAATAAAACCACAGATTAGGTTAAAGTTTATTTTAAAAAAAACATTGCAATACATTAACGGTTTTGGTTGTCCACCTAGTAGAATAGAAATAGACTCCATTATTTTACTAGAATATGATTTCTTTCTTTTTTGTATTTGGGAAAACAAATACAAGTTTCTTTTTTCAATTAATGTTGTTTAAATTTGTAAATGTTTAACAAATATATAAGCACAAAAACTAACTAGCAAACAAAATCATCAACTATACAAATGACAGATATATACGCACATACACACATGTATACATCCATATTTACAATATATATATCTATATATATAGATACAAATAACCATGAGTGTCCATGATGTCCATCTCAACAAAATCAAACAAAAACATTCAATAGCAAACACGAGCAACATAATCAAAATAAATACAAGCCAAATATTCAAAAAACACTAGAAACAAACCGATCATTTTGAAAACTCATAAAATATTCTTTACAAATACGATTGTCTTGCATGTGAGGAGACAGCAAAACATTTATTTTCATATTTAACTGCTATACATACAGCCTTGTAGCATAACAAATGCAGACGTGATCATAATTGTGTTAAATATAATAACGGAGCATTTTCATTCTAATAACAATATGAGAAAGTGATTTTAAGGCTTTTCCCAGAAAAGCTTACTGAAACCTGAAATAGAGGCATCTGCGAATCACATCTCTGAGGTGTTGATTTTTCACAAGGAACCCTCACAAACACACATGCAAAAAAAACAACAAAACCTGCCTTCTACATTCTTGTCTTTCCTGTCCTCTTTCTGAAATCTCATCCCCTGTTACTCTGCACGAGCCTGTCATCGCCCTCCATCAATCTTGTTAGTGTGGTGCATCCATGCCCGTCATCCACATTAGTCAAGAGCATTCCTGACGGAATGGATCTGTGTAATTAAAATGGACACGTTTCTGCTTGTGGCTGTTGCCCTTTGATGTGCTTCTGCCTTGACACCACATTGACAAACCCCTCGACTTGTCCGCTACCTGAGTGCCAATCTGTCAGTAAATCTGTAGAAATGTCTGTACCGCAGATAAGTCTAAATGCAATATCCACCGAGCTGTGCATGAGAGGCAGGGTTCACGCAGATAAGCCATAGATTTTATAATTCTTTGGCTCTGTGTATAACCGGGATAATGACTGGTTTCCCACAAAACCTGTGGGGAATGGATTATTTATATGAATGTTAAATTGTTCTATCAATAGCGGTAATAGCTATAAATCACTGTGGAGAAGAGAAGTATATCTGAGAGCTGACAATATAAAACAATAATGTATAACTGCGCTTCTGTACAATGTTCCCCTGAATGATACGGTAGTGCATTTTGGAAAAGCAGCTTTGGTTCTGTGTTTATCATGCCCTCACAATGTTAACACAGCCAAGGTTACATATTCCATGGCGGAAATTTAATTATGACACGGTATTCTGGAGGGATTATGCAAAGTAGGCAAACATTAGAAAATGTACACAGGGTTTGTCTCCAGAGGTCTTTTTTTTAAATGGTTTTTACAGTTGATTCCAATAACCAAACCAAACATGGTTGCAGGTTTATATGATAGAGCTTCTTTTTTTTTTTTTAATGATTTAATCCTAACATACAATGCTAATATCGGCACTATACATATTACATAAACACATATATTTATCCCCTCTGGCCAAGAAAATCTTTTATGTTATTAAATTGAAAGTCTCAAGCAACAGTAACATGATTTCTATTTAAATAAAATACAGTTAATATCTCACACTGCTATAATTATCTCACAGGCTACTGTGGCTCATCAAAAACATTTGAGTTACACAAGATTGAGATAATTGTCTTGAAATTGTTGTAGTTAAATGAAAAAAGTGGTATCATTAAAAGTGAGAAGATGATCAATTTATTTATGTATTTAAGTTAATTTCAACCTTTCGGAACACATAATAACTTATAATAGCTAACTAATAGCTTTCTCATCTTTTTTTTAATTTTATATTATATTTTGCCCGTTGTCAATTAATTTCCTTGTAACAGCCTGATAGAATAATAAGTCTTTTGTATGCTCTCTTCAAAGGTTAATTGCTATAGACAGGGCTATTATTGAGGTTATATTATTAAGGAGATAAAAAGGAACTGAGCAGTGTGTAACACAGGGGTTAATTTCCACTAGGCCTGACATCATTATTATATAATTATCCAATCACTTTTGAGTTATCAACAACTATTTTGTATAGTAACCAGAAACTCTGTTCACGCATATAAAACTACAAGATGAAACTTGATTTTCCCATTTCTATCAGTATACTCACGTTATTTTCCATTGTTTTATGATGATGACTTTGGATAACATCCTGCGTTTGTCCTTATATTATGCTAGGAGTGTTGAATTAAATTACCCTCTGGTCCCTCCAACCTTAACATTTTGGTTTTAAGATAAGTATAAAGGGGAGCCTAAAATATTGGAGGATGCAGTTTGTCGAAATTAGCATTAAAAAGTTATTGGTAAAACCATGAATATGGGTAATCAAAGAAACTCACAGCATATCCACTTCTTCATCAAAACCTGTAAACTTTAACAGACCGACATCAGCCACCATATATCACCATATACCATATACATACATACACCATATACATTTATATTTAGACTTATATATGTGATTATCACAGAGGATTATCACATTTATAAGTCTAAATATAAATGTAGCCGTGACATGACCCCAGACACTGCATATATGCATTGCCATTGTATTTCATTGTTAATAACGTTGTTACATGCACATGTATCTTCAATCAAAGTAATCCATCTATCTATCTATCTATCTATCTATCCATCCATCCATCTATCTAACTGTCCATCTATCTATCTGTCTGTCTTTCCGCCTGTCTATCTATCTATATATCTATCTATCTGTCTGTCTATCTATCTATCCATCTATCTATATATCTATCTAATTGTCTATCTATCTATCTGTCTGTCTGTCTTTCCGTCTGTCTGTCTGTCTGTCTGTCTATCTATCTATCTAGCTATCTATCTGTCATGAGGTGTTAGTATGAATGTTATTACACTGTTATTATACTGATTCTGTAATGGTAGGAAAAAATAAGCAGACTAAGACATTTAAATTGCTAATCACTATGTGTGTCAATAGCTACAGTTCTGTGATCGTGGTAGATCTGACATGCATAATGTTGTACTCCTATCCACTCAGATAAAGAGAAAATGGTAATGTGTTGCCGACTCTCAATTTAATCTACATACAATGTACTGCTGTCCATTAATACTTATGTTCACTTGGTTCTGGTCACGATTACGTCTGTGCATTTTTCAGAACCGTGGGAGTGATTACGTCCCTCAGCATGTGTCTGTTGCTCCAGGGAAAATAACACATATTGGTTGGTGACCCTTTTCTAACAGTAAAAAAGCCAACTGTTTCTCATAGATCATGCGTGGGATATACACCTATTTGTGCACAAGTGTTTCTTTTTACATCTGCATTGATTGCACGCATAAGCAGCAGCATTTTACATTTATTACGGTTCTTTTGCAGGTAATTGGCTTTTTCTGTTCTTACACGCGGTGGCTGCTTTTGTTATGTTGATGAGCTCTTTCATCAGAGGTTGCTCACAGCACTGAATGCATTCATTATGTTTTCCATTTTAAATGCGCTCTCATTTCTCCTCCAAGAGGATGTTGGAAACCTGTCATATTCTATTTTGCAATCTTTTTGGCTCAAGGGAAAGTATTCCATACCACAATGGTGGATTCAGACAGTCCTTGACAAAATGTGTTTCTGTATGAAACCTCATCTGGGTTATGTAATTCTCAGTATTATCAAGGAGAACAAGATGAGGCAAGAAACTTCAATCTGACTACTTAATTAAAATGTGCTGCAGTGTCCTGAATATGTTGAATTAATGCAGAATTTTCCTGTCAACCTTACATAATAAAAAGTTCTTAGGGATCGTGTCTGCTTTTGATATTTCCCATGTCTAGACCGAATACATACAAAAAAAATAGTTAAATTGCAAAGGAGACTTCTGAGATTATCTCCTCTCCTACACGACACGTTCCTTTTTACATTTTTTTCTAAACTTACCACATCTTCGTCCGCATTTGCATTTTTTCCGAGGAAGATCGTCCCTTGATCTCTATCTCTTGTCCTTTTTTTGTGAGTGTAATTTGAAAACGTTGAAAAAGATTAACCCAAACAGACTCCTGAGGTTTGGATACATTTACTGAGTCTAGTGAATGAGATGGTAGAAGGAAGCCAAACTGTCAGTGACATTTGACCTCCTCCCAATTAAAGCTGGAGCTTGTGTTCTTTCAAAATTTTCACAGTAGTGCCAAATCATTCCCTCTGCGATGTTCCGGGTGGCGCCCCTTGGTCTTAAATTGGCGAAAATAAATCTTTGCTTCCTTAGTCATGGAATTGAGATGTTACTATTAGTCAATTGATTCATATGATGACAGAAAAAAAAAGTTCTATTATGATATCAATTAAGCAGTTCAGTTATCTTTAAAGCAAAAAAGTTGAAATGTAACAATTTGTCACCATTATTTGTTAGTATTACCTATTCTTCTCTATTCACCCATTGCATATCCCATGTTAGGTAGTTAAGTTGCCCAAACAAAACTTTTGTTTATGTTATGAATTTTCTCCCTTTTAGGTTCCCACGTTTGACGTCAGCCAAACTTGCGCGCCCACAAAACAGTTGGAAGCGTTTCAGTAGAATTTGTCCTTGTCTTAAAGTATTTCAGAGCGGTTCTGTGTGGCTTATATTCATGTCGATGACTCCGATGATTTTAATGCAGCGTTTTAAACCTCCCAATTTCTTTTCATTTCAATGAGTATGTGTGTGGCCCAACTCATAACCGGGGTCATACACTAGATCTCGTTTTTACCTTAATGGTAAATACAGTATTTCCTGCGTAGAAACACTGGACTTGTCTGTATTAGATGATGCATAGTTTTTAATGGTGTTTCCTCTGATATCAGTTCTATCAAACCAAAGTCCTTGAGCACTCGTTTCTTCTTTGATGAAAGTGCCTCAAGGTTCTGTGTTTTATTTGACAGTTAATATCAATAACTATCTGAACATCATCATACAAATGATGTGGCCAATCATTTAAATTCAGTTTGCTTGTCTACTCTGGATACTTTTGCAACTCTTGAAGTCTGAAGCCACCTTAGATTGCGAATGTCCATATATCCATCATCTAGTTTCTTCCACATACATGGGCTCCAGTCACAGTTGCAGCAGGCTAAAGAAAGCCTTTTCAGACGTCCCTGCACCCCAGCAACACTATCCAGCTCATTCTGGGGGATCCTGATTTGTGATGAGTTGGTTGCGCCTGCAAACCTCCCTGTATCCTTGACCTCATTTGTTCAGTCAGTACCCAGAATTCATGACCATAGATTGCAAGGTAGATTGACTGATAGACTGATAGGTTTGAGACTTTTGCCTTGCGAGTCTGTTATGTTTTCACCACAACAATACGATACATCCCCGCATTACTGTTAAAGCCACACCGAACCTGCTGTTCATCTCACGGTCCATTTTTCCATCGCTCGAGAACAAGACACCAAGATACTTAAACTCCTTACCTTGTGGTATAAAATCATCCTCAAAATAAAGGGGACAGTCGACCGTATCCCAGCAGAGAACCAGGCCTGATATTTGGAGTTTCTGGCCGTCATCCAGACCTCTTGACACTTAGCTGAGAACCCGCTGGTACCCGTGGCGGCAAATGTAAACGTGGGAGTAAGAAAGCGGAACACAGATGGAAAAAGTCTCCAAGTTCACTGATATATTACGAAGGAGTTTTTAAAGTAGTTTAATAATATGATTAAAAACGCAAGACATGTCCCTTCCCAAAAGATTTATTTTAGGACAGTGGATAAGCTTGTGAATCCGGCTGAAAGGATTTTATCCTATTTAAGTAAGTTGAGTCAATTAGAGTCTCTATCACACCCTTTGCCGCTCGCCCTGAATTACCTCACCCGCAGAAACCCAGTTTTATTCGTTTCTATCCAATTACCTTGTCAGAACTTTTTACAAATGGTACCACACATGAAATTGTCCTCTAACCCTCTTGATATGATACTATTTCTTTTGCGAAATGGACCCAGTTGCGCTGATTTTACTTTCTATTTTAAACAGCTGTTTTGTAAATGGTTATTTTAAAACTGCCTGTGTATCCACTGCTGAAAACCCTGGTTTAGATCTTGCTCTCCCTAACGACAATAAGCTAATATCAACGTTACCTATTATATCAAAGGTTGTTTTTTTTAAATAGTGTCAAAGCAACTTCTTTCTGCACAAGATAAGGATAAAAATATCTTCGAGAATTTTCAGCCTGTGTTCAGAAAAAAAGCACTGAGAGCCATAAAATGGATTCCATTATAGCTGTCGAACAAGAAATACAATATTAAGCATTTGCGAATCATCTTGGGGTCTAGCCATGGAAATGCTGCTATTCGTGAGTCTGTTGATTTGAATTTCCACGTGATGACAACAAGTGAAGACCTAGATGTAGCTGACCTTGCTGATGTTAAAGCAGTTCTCCAGCCTTCCCTCTTAATAGAGAATTGGTTCCCCAGATTGCCCTGCTGTCTCTGATGTTAGCATACTTGCAAACTGGACTCTTCTGACCCAGTGTCACAGCCGTGGAGAAAGTTTGGAAAAGTAATGGGGTACTCAAAATAACCACTCATATCTTTCATTGAAACTATGAATCTCTTTAAGCCACACTTTGCACATCATTTAAATGCTGACATCCCCAAATCCACCTAAGGGGCCCCTTCTAGCTGATATGATAATTGGACATTGTTAGTTTGAACAACTGAAATGTCATGCATATGTTATTCAGCACAAAGTAAGAAAACAAAAGCCCCCCTGGTCATATGTAAAATATTTAAGTGTTGCTGGTTCGGTTTTTTTGTGATGGCACAATTGTGTTTTTGTCAGCACTGTTAACTCACCACAGGAAGCTTCTAGGTTGGGGAATTGTGTGTGTGTGTGGAGTTTTCATGTCTCTCTGTGTCTGTGTGGCTTCCCCCTGGATGCTCTGACTTACTCTGAAGTTAAAAGTTAGTAATATGCGTGAAATAGTTTTAGGTGTTTATAAAAGTGTGATTGATTAAGTGTTGATTTGTCTGCCTCGTGGTGATGAAACAATAATTGGATTTATCTCACCTCTGGCCCAAAATAGTAGAGGATAAGCATTTACACATCAACATGAAAGTTATCAGTCAATCATTATCTCATCATCAGTTCTCTCAGGTAAGCAGAAATTTCTCCCAACAACATGGGGGGATCAATAGTCATCTAAACATTCTGAATAAATATGTAATATTATCTTTAGGCTTAAATACCGACTGTGTGAAAAAATTGTTGTGCAAAAATACAATCCTGATATCTGGCTGTTTACATGTATGCATTTTGTCAAACTTTTGTGATAAGTATTCGTGTTGAGTTACATTACCATTCAGCGAATCCATGGACTGGTCCAATTTAGAGCAGGAAGTACACATTCACAGATGCTCATCTCAAGGAGAATTTGAACTCTTCCAATAAATGATATTCTGACAGTGCGTGCAATTTATAGGAATGCACATATTGAAAAAATAAACACAGGGGGAAAAAAGTGTAATGCTTAACTAACGGACTGAAATAGATTCAATTTATCCATCTAATGTTTAATACGCGCAAGAAAATGTGAAGGATGTTTGCACACTTTTGTTGTCATATACGGCAAATGTTAGTCGTCTGTTATTAATGCCTGTAAATTATTGGAACAAAATACACCTTTTCTATGTTTAAATTTATATTTTTTGCACAGAAATGATTAAATTTGAAAAATAAACAAAATACTACCGAAACAAAACATACAGTTTGTATTAAAAAGAAAATAATAATGTTCTCCATGGATGACGTGTACATCTGGGTCCTTCCGACTTCCGGGTGTGCGTAAACAGATCTTAAACGGATGTGCCTGTCTTTTAAAATGTGAGTTTCTGTTTTTGTTTTGTTTTACGTTGTCTCTGAATTTATTCGATAAATGTAACAGGATGGTGTTTCCAATAACGCAGATTTTGTGTTCTTCGTTAGGTCTAAAGTAACGTTTAAAATCACTCTGACGTCGGATCCCCGGCTGCCATTTAAAGTGTAAGTACAGTGACAGCTCAGCATTAAAAGATCCGGCATTATCTTCAATTACGTTTCATAACGTAAATTACATTAAAAGTTTCATTTTACAATATACATTACCGATACGGCAGTTTTCAGTAATTGAGACTGCGGGGTATTTAGTTATACCTACCCCAAATATCGTCGGCAAGGTAACATCTGTGACATATATAATGTTGCTAGCATAGGGACGTTTTCTAAGTTCTTCTGTGAATAGAATTGACCTGATTGCTTTTCTCCTGATCTCGGACATCAATGTTACTTTGTCATTGGGCACATTTATCCATAAACATCCGTGAGTCCTTAAATAAACACATATAAGAAATATAGATTTGCATCACTGTAGTAAATATCTATTCAGAGCATATAAGAGGATCAGCAAAAAAATTGATCTTAACATCAAATGTTAAGTTACACTCAAAGCGAATGTGAACAGTACAATTAGTACAGAAGCTTTCTGATGTCTTATTTCCTTAATTTTAAGCTCGGGTTTGATTCTTTTAAAACCTTTTACTGCTCATTTGAGTGCTGTTTTTTTTTTAACTAATTTGAACAATACAAGAGAGGTGCCCAGTTGGAATTCATGAAAGAGTTTGACAGGAATAACACTAGTGGACCCTCATTTTTGTACATAGGACTGATCATTTTCACATGTACCTCTGTGTACTCTTGGATGTATCTACAATGCTGTGAAAAAATACTGGACTCATTCGCAAATTCTTCTACTTTTGAAAATAAGTAATTTGTGCGAGATCTTCTGAGAAAAATTTACATAAAAGAATATAAAACAGTGACGACGACCACTTTACTGTGCTGTGCACCACAAATTAGGCAGCGTAATAATTAACACATGGGACGGAACTAAAATGCCCCCATGAGTTTATTCGTCTTATTTTTTATAATCCCTAATCTGATTTACTACCACTCACATTAAGCGGATGTAATATGGTGGTCCTCTACCCCCCGTTTCCGATAAAGTGGACATATTAGGAGAAATGTGAAGAAAAATAGAATGCTGTGATTTGAGAATAATTTTCAAACAAACTGCAAGATGTAATACGAAGACGTATTTAATGTTAAACGATAAACTTTGTTGTTGCTGTATATATTTTAATATTTTAGTTTGCACTCACTCTGAATTTGATGCTTGCAACATATTTGAAAAACGTTAGAACAGGGGTGTGCTTTCTATTGAGGAACATTCCATTTTCATTTAACAACATTCAGTAAGCAAGAAGATTAGATAAGTTAATATAACATAAAATAGAACTCTATTTAACCTGATGGAAATTTGATGACAGAGATATTACAATAACAGAAAAAAAACAATAGAACATTAGATATAATTGAAAATATACACCCTTAATAGTAGCGTCTTCTAATACAAAATATGCATTTTCAATTATACTAAAACATTTCCTCAGTATTGTACTCTAGGATACTTCCTCCAGAAGTTTCAGTGGAGTTCCAATCTCAGGAGAAAATCCGCTCTCCTGATGAGGTTATTGAGTCTGTTAGCATCGGCTACAAGCTGTTGAAATTTGCAAAATGGAATTCGGCCCCTAATAATTTAAGTCTTAGTTGTCATATTTACACTTACACTAAAACATTTTCAGTGATGGACAGGTCTGGACTTTAGGCAGGCCAGCCTAGTATCCAGGTGTTTTACTACAAAGACAACCTGTTGTACAACATGCAGTTACCCATGACATCGGTGCTCCTTACTCCAGAGTACACAATGTTCATGATGTCATGATCTGTTGAATTCTCATGTCAATCTTCAGCTATACTGTCAAAAAAGTTGAGAAAACTATTTTTTAACAATGGAATCGTGGCAGTCTTTAATGGAGTGCCGCAGGGGGGTCAAAGACCGTTGGCCATTCGGTGTTGTTGATTTGTCCTTGCCTGTTGTGTGCAAAGCTTTCAACAGATTCTCTGAATATTTTGATGACAATATGATATGAAGATTGAGAAATTTTCCAATTCTTAGCACCTACATGTTGAGAAATGATGTTCATACACTGTTGGGTTATTTGCTAATGTAAAATCTCAGACGGTAGTAGCTCAGTATCCTACTTAGGATAACCAACTAACGTCTCAAAACTAGATTTTTTATTTTTCTTCATATTTTGCCATTACTGAAGGCTGCATAACTTTTTTATATACAGGTTTCACTTTTCAAAACACCCTTAATAGTAGCGTCTTCCACACATGTTTGCATTCAGTTAAGTTGGCCTAGATTTTAATACAAACCATTCAGGTTATTAGGTTCAGCAACATTTTTGTCATAACACATTTATTCGACGTGCTGGCCATTCTGTCTGCTTGATGATCCAGTTTAAATAAATACGTTTGTGGAAGTGATGCCGGGACGGAATTGTTAACGAACGATTGGGGAAAACAAAATGATCCTATGGTGACAGCATATTGCAAAATGATTAGTATTGAGATAAAAGCATATCTTGACTTAAGTATCGTGTTCATTTTGTATTGTAGGGCGGCTATTTTTGCTGACCTGGTGCTTTTGAGCGTTCCACATCTTTCTCAGCCTTTATTACTCCCGTTTTTTGTCACTGGCATTAAATTCAAGAGAAGCATAGATTTACAAAAATTAAATAAGTTTTTCAAATTTGATTGTCATCATTAGATATGTTGTCTTTGTAATATTTTTAATTTAACTGAAATTTATAAAAGAATTAGGAAATCATCACTTTTTGCTTTGTTCATGTTTTACAGAGCGTCGTAGCTTTCTGGATTTCCCGTTTATCTCACAGGCTTCCCCAATAACACTAGTGGCTCTCATCTCTGTATGGTTCTGATACTGACCGGGTCAAAGAATTTTCCCCTCTACTTCAGCTTCTCTCTTGCTGATCCTCTAAAGGAAATAACACATTCATCATTATTTCTAACAATATTACTTTTGTGTTCTCCCTGAAAGTCAGAATGACTGTTCAGTTTCAGAATTAAACCTGTGGAGCGTTATGCAGCTCAGGCACACACTGTTAAAGCTCAGTTCAATAGGTAGAGGGATAATATTTTATTGTCCGACGCGTCTGCTTTAACCATAAAGAGAAAAACATGAAGATTAAAAAAGGCTGGCTTTTGTTGTGTTTTTAAAGTCTTGTGTGATGTACTGTTTTTCACAGGTTAAGTGTCCCAGAGAGCACGCCGTTCACAGCTGTTTTGAAGTTTGCAGCTGAGGAGGTAGGCTAATGTTATACTATAAACGTCATGTCACCAAGAGGCAGTGATATTTCAGAAAAATAACTACAGTCTCATGTGGGAGTGCTCCGCACCAATTGCATTTAGACTCAATTTCCTCCCGATGCTTATAGATATGAAACATGTGTAAACGTTTCAGATCATTTAAGTTTCACTATAGTGCAGTTTGTCTTCACCATAGAGCATAACAAGTTCACTTTTAATCTGCTGTCTTCATGTCTTTGTCACAACTCTTCTTCTAACTTATTTTTATGCCTCCACCCAAGTGAGGGCACACAGATTAAATAATGTCTGCACACAGACTAAATAATATTAATAATGTCCATACATTATTAACATTATTTGCACATTCAGTGAATAGCTTATCCATTTTTCCTTAAAAACTGTTGGACAGAATTCTTTGAAATTTCACAGATGCTTTGTAGGGACTCTAAATGTATCCATTTGGTCACATTCATCTATTGTAGATGTTACGGTCTACACACATCAGCACAAACAAAATGTTTAACTAAAGAAATAACACCATTATTAAAGACATTATGCCTCACAAGAGTTTTGTTCAAGAGTTTACTGATTTTGGCAAAGCTGCTCTGACATTATACCAGACCTTTTCCAAAAGTTCAATCTTGCTTGTTCTCATGTTCTCAAACTTTACAGACATTTAGATCCAGTCATAAAGGTATTTTGACTGATACTGCTGTCTGAACAGACATTTTAGCGCCTTATATGACACACATATAAGACGCACATAACTACGAGCCAAATCCTCTTTAATTGAGCTTTTATGTCCATTTTTTTCCATTTCATCCATTTAAACACTCAGTATCACTGTGACAGATCACAGACTAATGGAGAGGTGGAACTGCTGCTGAGGTGCTGATTTGCAGCTTTTGCACTGTGGGGATATGGTGTGAATTGGTTCTATTTCAAATCGCATTTTGGCAAAACACCATTATCACATCTGACTCTACCTGGAATAGTCTTGGCTGCTCCATCATGACAGAATAGATAGCTCAGAGAGCTGGATATTGTTTATCTTATATACAAAGGGCACAATGTTTGAAAAGAGAGTGAATCAATCTAGGAATACTGTTATTTGAACAAAGGCTCATATCTGAAAACGATTTGCTTGTTCTGATTTTTACCTGTAGTGAACAGGGGTATAATTTAAGTAGCATTTTTACGACACGGGTTCATTATTGAATAGAGATAAATCTTCAGAGATATTTATGTAAATCCAAATTTACTTCCAAACTCAATTAAATTGTTATATTGGACATTACATGGCAGGCTTTTATAAACTACATTTTATCTACTAATTTTATGCTTCATAAAAGACCGTTCAGTCATGATTCAGGCTGGATTTAATGTGTGATTGCTCAAGCTTCCTGGCAGTAGTTGGTGAGCAGTACTCTTCCAACCTTATCTCCCTGGTGGCAGACAGCTCCCTCCACCCTTTCACAGCAAATCTCCTCCAGCTTGCATCCCCTTCACATGGACCCTGAAGTAGAACACGTATTGTGACCAGATTGAGTGATTTTCCTACAGAAATTCAAGCAGGGCTGTCTTTCCCTCAGGCTCCATCCTCACTCTTGATGTGTGTGTGTGTGTGTGTGTGTGCGTGTGTGTTGGTGTGAGTCAAAATTCGTGTGAATACACAAACCCAAGTGTGTGACAAAAGACTGATAGAAAACACATTCTATACAATGTTTTCTCTGGCCTATATCACAAAGTTTGTTTCTGAAGACTTCATAACTACACTTCCTGATTTGATGCTGTCACCTCACAGCCAGCGAATCTCACACAAACTCAGTGGACAAAGCTTCTTTCTTGATGATTTATTTATATTATGTCTTCAGGCACAGTGGAGTTTGTTACAAGATGTCTCTGATTATTAACAAAACATCATAGTACTTTCTGAAATGTCAAGCATTACTGAATTCCAATGGGGGGGGAGTCTTCAGGTGGGATAATCATTCCTTGCCTCATTTTCTTTTGCAGTTCAAAGTGCCACCAGCAACCAGTGCAATAATAACAAACGGTGAGTCATTTTTTTTATTTTTCCTCTCTTAAACTAACTGTTTGTGAAAGTGACGGGTTTACCAACCATTATTCCCTCCACCATATTTCAGTTTTCTCATTGAAGCCATGAGTTTTGTTGGAGTTGTTTGGAGCCTCAACAACCAACTGCTTGAAACAAAATGACGAATAAAAGACCTTTGAGTCAGATGATACATCTTACTGGTCAATAAAAGCTTTCCCAGCAAACCTACAAAGTAATATCACATTCCTTTTCACAAGATTGGGCTGTATTCTGTCATGCGTAAGACTCCTATTATACAATTTCAAAGCTGGGTTAGGCGGTATCGTCCATTATGTTACATGAGTACCATGTACTGGAATATACATGGTATATTTCCAGTACTTTCACAATAATTAAACAGTGTACAAGCAGAGCTCTGATTCTGCTACTTGCTCTGACAGAAAGATGTCCCGTAGTCTATAGTCTCCTTCTCTTGACCTATATCAGCTATCCAAAAGTATTGTACAAATGGGATTCATCCCAGCCCTGAGATCCAATAACACACCTGTGTATAATTAAAACAACATTCAATTTTTACAGGTAAAAGACTTAGCAAATGTTAGCCTACATACAACCAAACTGATTATCATTACTTAGTAAATTCAGCTGACGATGATTCATTGACTTCATTATATGAATTTCGACATATCTGTTCAAATAATTTCAATAAAGAATTGAAATAGATTGAAATTAAATAAATTTAAGCAGTATAAAATTGAATAACCTACCATTAGCAAAACAAAAAGCAAAACTACTGTCCAATAGCACATCTAAAATATCCTAAGCCTGTAATATGTCAAAAAGTGATAAGTATCTACAGCAATTACAGAAACCACCAGTGTAAATCACATGTATGAATGTCATGGCTGTGAGTGGGAAACTCATGCCTCAGTGCTTCAGTGTTTCCTAACAATCAAACTAGGCAGTCAGATCTAAAAACTGATGATTTATTTTGCTTACATCTGCTTTGTACAAACTGTGTCAGGAATGATATTCAAAAGCAGTATGGTCTTTCTCAACCATTGTCAGGAATCTAAGAAAGACAGTGTTTATAAGGTACGGTGGATGTCTGACACGAGTTTGAC
Source organism: Lophius americanus (assembly GCA_037951165.1). Taxonomy (NCBI): domain Eukaryota; kingdom Metazoa; phylum Chordata; class Actinopteri; order Lophiiformes; family Lophiidae; genus Lophius; species Lophius americanus. The sequence continues at coordinate 1,173,664 of JBBDHG010000061.1, forward strand.
CAGATAAGGTTTTAGTTTACAATAAGACGGCGATATTAAAAATGAGTTTTCTGCTTCACCAGTTTATTTCCTAATCTGAGTTTTCATTATTCCAGAAGCACCTTGCTACGTTTGTACTTGTTGTCCGCTTTAGTTTCATTATAAATAAAATGTTAACATTTTTATTGTCTGTTCCACCAAAGACAATGTTACTAAATTTACAAAAGAAAAATGTTTTTCTTTATTCACCTTGCAGATGGAATAGGAATCAACCCTGCACAGACAGCAGGTGAGTGGTTATATTGTTTTGCTGTAGGTAATGGGGAAAAAGCTACTCTTGTCATTTTGTTTATTCTTATACCTTCACAATCATTTGTCTAGATCGTATAACTTGTTACTTTTTTGCTTAGCATTAATAGCTAAAGGTATTAATACAGACCTTGAATAAATCATGCCGTTTAATACGTCGGTAATGCTGGTCATGTTGTGTTTAAAGACAAAAAGATAGATTTGACAAAAACCCCTTAAACGGTGACTCCTGAGGGTGGTTCCTCAGAGAAGGCAGTGAATTGAGAGTTTAAGTGTTAATGTAAAGCATGACTCATTGATTTAGCTTCAGAGAGAGAGGTGTGAATACACGGGACTGAGAAGATGTTGTAGAACAGCAATATGCACCAATTTGTAGGCGCTGACATAGGCAGTTATTAAAACCATTTAAAGCATTAAGACTGGTCTACAAAGGCCACATGTCATCCAAATATGAAAAACTTCTCTGAGAGTAACTGCATCCATCCAAATCTGGACCAAAGTGGATGTGATATTGTGCAAACATACAGCCACATGTACACTCACGTGTGTTTAAAGTGGTCAGAACTGGCCGTTCAGCCCACAGACTATACTTTGAATTTAATTCCTGGTGAATCAAAGGGAAAATAAGTGGTTGGTGTTTGGTGGTGTAGCTGAGTGGATACAGCAGACGTCTCCCAATCAGAAGGTGGGAAGGTAGCCGGTTTGAACCCCAGCAAGTCAACATGTCGTAGGGTCCTTGAGCAGGACCCTGAACCCAATATGCTCCCCGAGCGCCTCAAAGGGGCTGCCCACATCAGGGATGGGTCCAATACAGGGGTTTGACTTTCCCTTTGGGATAAATGAAGTATCGACTCTTCATTTTATTTTGTTGAGAGTTAAAACGAGACGGTTAAAATTGATCAGTAAGTTTTTAGCCAAATCCTAATTCAGATATCTGAGCCGGTCAGAACATCGCATTCCTAAAACCTTAACCGACATCTCTGTGCTGGAGCAGGCCGTGCATAAAAATTATGTGAATATTAATAATGAAAGGCATGACAATGTCGAATTAAATTCAAAAAGAGGAACTCTGACTGAAGACGATGTCGTTAAGCTGATCCATCGAGTCAAAATTCATTTTGCCGTGGATTTCCACATTCGTGCTGAACCCAGGTGAAACAATTTTCCCTGTGTCAGTCTTCTCGGTGTTTCCCCGAGATTCATATGTGTTCATGTAGAGCCGACCTCTCCTTATGCAAGTCCTCACCTTCAACAAAAACTGGTAACAGATGGCTGGCTTTGCTGCATGGTGAAGTTTAAGGCAAAGAAGAAAAGAGAAGAAAAAGGAAAGAAAGCACGTTGGGGAGTGACAACTGCTTTTTATCCACGTAACGTTTGTGCTGAGTGCTTCCAAGAATAGCCTCAGTTCAGACACCTCTTTCATACTGCTTTTTTTTCCCACTGCAGCAACTCTACCTCATGCTCACAGCATTGATGGCATGCTGGAAATGGGTTTGATGCCATTTTGCCATTTCTTTCTCTTCACACCTCATTTCTCTAAGGCCAATATCAAGCTCTGCAGTGCACAACTCTGATCATTTCTCAAATGAGTTATGCACAAATTAGCTCAGCAGGTTTGCTGGTTGAACGAACAAATTAATGAATGGAATTGCCGTCTGTGGTCCCATGAAAATAAATTATTCAAATGAACTTCTTATGTCTACTTGTTAAAATTTACCAGATTTATAAATGGTGCGGCTGCAGTGGGTCAGATGGCCTGAAAAGGCATCAGGAAATCGTATTAATCCCTCATTATCTGTCAGTTTTAATTAGATTTTCACTCATATTGAGGTGTAACATGCAGTTATTTGAATACAATTAAAGCATTTTCAGGTTTTTTCACCACTGTTTTGGACATATTATAATTCCTGGCAGTTGGAATGTGTCACAGTTTCACTAGAAGTAGTAGTTTTCTTGCAGTAATAATAATAATAATAATAATACATTATATCAGCTTTACTGACTCAATCCCCCCCGTCAAACGACACATGAACTCTGATCTCTTATACGCCACTCTGTTCTCCTTCTGCAGGCAATGTGTTTCTGAAACACGGGTCGGAGCTCCGCATCATTCCCAGAGACCGAGTGGGAGGGCGAGGAGACTGAAGTTTCTTTTCGTCCTTGTCACCATAATGATTCACCCAGCAGAAGCTCAGAAGCCTTGAGACCCAGGAAACACCTCAGTGTGTGTATTTATTTTCCAGAATCAAATCAGGATACGCAGATATATATATTCAGAGTCGATGATGTCATGTAACTAAACTCACTTGCTTCTCCATTCCCATCAAGTATCAGACAATTGGAGTGTCATCAAGAGAACCCAGAGCTGCTGAATAATTAACGTACTCAAACACAACTGCTGCATCCTGGGAAATATTGCAGCTTTTCCCAAGTTTAACAAGCGACTGAATCAACAGTTATAGATTTTTTTTATCTTTGTAAATGACAATAAATCATCAGTATGAGTTACAACAACACACGCCTGCTTTTCAATGTTTACCTTAGTCTTTATTAGCAGTGCGAATGTACCGATGTACCGAAGGAACCTTTTCTTTTGCTTTTGGGGATCACTGATGTTGTATTAAGTGGTTATCAAAATGCAGCATAATGAAAAGACAATTATTCATGTGGGCACATGAATAATTGTTTTTTATGTCAGGTTATTGTCGGAGAAGTGTTCATCAAGTGCAAGATAAATAAAAATGCATCGTGGACAGCTTCTAGACTTGTGTTTTGATAAAGCTCCTTCCATAGAAACAACCTTAGAGATGGGAGAATCTGGTTAACGTGCAGGATGTGGATCTTTGCTGCCCTCTGTCAGCTCACAGTTATCAACAATTATTCTCAGCCAAACACATGAATGTCAATCCTCCCATAATACCAAATATTCACACAGTTAATATAAAAGGATGACAATGACTTAATCAATGTTCACTATCACAGTAACCTGAGAAATAACTCACTGCTTTGATCTGTACGGGTGACTGAGGGGAACCAAAGCTCTGGTTGGATTGCAGGATCAGTCATTAATTTGATTGATCTGTGGATTGAAAAAACTAGACCGGACAGCAGGGGGGCCGCACAGCAAGAAAATATATCTCTGACCTTTTCTGTGGAGTTTGCATGTTCTCCCAGTGCCAGTTCCCTCCAGGTACTCTGACTCCCTCCCATGGTCCCAAAATAGGCGTTATAGGTGAGGTAGAGACTAAATTGCCCGCAGGTGTGGATGTGAGTGTGAACTGGTGTCTGTCTCTCGGTGTTGACCTTGCGATGAACTGGAAACTCATCTAGGTTGCTCCCTGCGGACTGAAGCCCCCACTGGTGTGAGGATAATCCTCAAACAGGATTATAAGTTACAGAATATGAAAGAATGGAATGTATCTTCATATCAAAGTAACATTACACTTATCAACAAAGACTAATAGAAATACAGTAGTTTCTTCTTTTATGTACTTTATTTTGTCTCCGACTGATTAATGAGGGAAAACAGTGTATAATCCTCCTCCACATTATTTATTTACACCTTAGGAGGTCCAAATAATTTTGTTTTCGAACTGCTTCTCTTCCTCGACCATTGGAAGAACAAAAATACATTTCTGTACTGAAAAAAATAGGCTTCAGAGAATAATGGAGTGTGCATGTTCTCCGCATTAAAACGGACACCATTGTGTCTCCCTATCTATGAGGATGCAGATGCTGATGGGGTGGCAAAACATTTCTCATTCATTTCAAGTCACTGCTGGGCACATTCGCCCAAATTTTGCTCCTGAAATGGAAAAAGTGCAGAAGACTATGCTGCATTGTTGGCATAAAATCCAATTACTGAAGTAAGTTAGCAAGTAATGTGCATTTATGAGCTCAGTGTGTGCCTGGTTGAATGGACCATTCTTAATCTTAAAGTTCTATAAAGTTCTATATTTTAGTCTGGAGGTGAAGGGTGGCTTAGAGTCCAGTGGAAATGTTATTTACATCCTACATAGAAGCTGATATAACACGGATTCATTAAAAAGCAGATAATCAGCTCGTTTCATCACATCCCCTACTTCTTTGCTCTTAAAGGCATGAAATTAAATTTTCACCCTCAGGAAGAAAAAAACCCATAAAATTGCTCAATATTAATCTTCATGAGCAACGAGGTAGAATGATCCTTTGTATTCACATTTCAGGTTGAGCTCTCCTTCATCAGTAGAGATGAGGACGGCTGCACCCACACCTGGATCAAGTCCCGACTGAGGGAGGAGGATTTCTTCTCCACAACAACATCAAATGCAACAACATTACAGACTTCAGCAGGTTTCGGGAGACGTTTTTTCGAGAAACCCTCTAGGAATATGGCAGAGAACAATTACTCACATGATCTTACTAAGAATCTCCATTATTTGTGTGAGTCCTTTACTGTAGATCAGGCAGTGCAGGAGGAGGGATTGTGTTTGCAGCTGTGGGTTGATTCAACTTTTGTGATGATAAATTGAGGGGGAAAGGCGTTAAAATAGATAACTAACAGTGAGGACAGGTTGTCCTCCACTGCTGTCAACCCTGCTGCGTTTGTACCTCCTCAGGGTGCAGCCGTGTGGGAGGCAGCATGTGTTTCCTGCACCTGTTTTTGACCTTGCACCTGTATGGAATAACAAGAAAACTCATAAACTGCAGACAAAACATTGCTGCAGACCACGAAAGTCTACCAGGTGACCCACTATAGTTATTCAATTTGATTTATTCAACAACTCCTTAACTAATCAATGTAATTCAATTTAGAATGGCATTTGTAAAAAACGATAACAGGTTGTGGTTTACTAGGGACAGAGGAAGACCGTTACAGTCCATTTGCTAGACCGCTTTTCCTGTTGGACTTTTTTAATTAAGAGTGCACACAGTGAATAAAGAGCACTTTGAGACTGGCAGAGAAACAAGAGGCCGGTGTCTCAAAGTGGTATTTGCTAATTGCAGCAGCTGTTAATGAAGCAGGTTTTTTTTTATGGGAGGCAAATGGAGAGGAATCAAGGCTCCACTTAACGTGAACTGGGTTGTCCTCGGAACTATTCCATTTCTTTGTGCCCCTACCGCTTTATAAATGACATGTGGAGCGCGCTCTTTGCTCTCCCATTAAAGGCAGGTAATCTAAAATGAGATCTGATGGTTCCAGACGCAGTGCAGATAAGAGGAGCGCCACGGGTCAGTGAGCCAGATAAAGAAATAGGAAACTAGGGAATGGAGATAGCCCCCCCATCCTCCTCCTCTGACAGCCCATCAAGCTCATCCGTCAGTCAAACATGTGCAGCACGTGTTTCTGTCTGTGTGTGTCCAGACAAGGTGGAACCTCAATCACCTCTCGCACACGTCACACCCAACGGAAAGTGAAAAATGCTCAGAAGCCACGCGAGGTTCCACATTAAGAATATTTATAACAGTGACATCATTCTGCCCCCTTCTGTTTTGAAATTTGAACGGCAGCTGGAGGAAAATTCCAATACTAGACTCAATTTCTGCCCCCCACCCCCATCCCCCACCCTAAACCTTCCATGCAGCGTATCAGAATATGATGAGGGAGGTAAATATTTTAGACAACAGTATATGTACTGATGCTGCAATTTCCTCCATTAGTATATCCAAGCCAAGATAAATGTTTGTGTTTATAAGTAATAGATGTCAGTGACCTTTTGCTGAAGCGACATGATCTGATTTTGAAGTAGGGGTTTGGTTCAGGAATATCAAAATACTCCCAATAAACACGTTTTAGCTTTGTGTATTTAAATAATATAATTTCGTTTATATTCTCACAGAAATATCTCAAATAATCAGACTTAATGTATTTAGCACATTTCAACACAAATAAAATGTGATTTAATGTGATTCTCAGAGGAGAAGAAAACAGTAAAAGGATGTGGCTAATTGTTTTTTAAAAAAGTACTCTGATTAATTTGGAGATCGATGCGTGCACAGACATTTTTTTGGAATTGAGACGATAAAATGTTAAGACAATAATAATAATAATACTACTAGTAATAAAAAATATAAAACTTGAAATGATAAATTACCCAAATAAATTGCAAGAAAATTAAATGGCCAAATGGTAATACAGTAAATTAGATAAAATGTAAAAGAGATCATTAATAAAATAAAAATAGTGGTAAATAAAATGAAATTGATGTTAAAAAAAAACAACAAAAAAAAGACAACATAATATCCAGACTAAATAAGGGAATTGCAAGTTTATTTTTAAAAATATCTCAATGTGAAACTCCTCTGGAGGTTTTTTCCAAAGTGGCTGATGGCAGCATCACCAAAGGTTTTTGTTCTGGTAGGAAGAACAACTAAAAGAGAAGCAGCGGAGGATGTGAGAGGTCATCCGTGTTCCTAAACTGTAACCAGGTTTTAAGATAGCTGCAATGCCATGTTGTGGCATTTAAACTGATAAAATGATTTAGGTGTAATGTGTTTCTCCTTCTGGTCTTCATCCACATTTCTGCTACAGAATTTTTACTTAACTGTGGCTGATTTATTGTGTTCTTTGGAAGAACAGAAATGCTAGCGTTAAAATAATCTAATCTGTTGAACCTCTATAAACAAAATCCTGCATTAGTCTCCTCTCTCTTTATACGTATGTGTGGTATATCTGACTAAACTAATCTCAACAAAGTGATTTGACTCATATTAACCTTCTAGTGATGATTTCATGGCAAATTCCTTCTGCCTCATATCAATGTAAGCCTTTGGAAGCCTCTAGAATTACACGCAATCTAAGATATGGAAAGAATCACTCATATTCTTTTACTAGGAAAAATAAAGGTGATGGGTGTTCACCTGGATTGCACGCACCTCGTTCTCCTCTTGTTTAGCCTGGACTCAAAAAAGCGAGCCTTTCCACATTTATAGATAATACTGTCACACCATCTCATTCCTGTGGCCCGTTCTCCCACATACTGTGATAAAGGCCTGTGAACTTATCGACTTACCTCACAATAAACAACATTTATGTGCTTATCTTGTATATGGGCCTAACTAATACCAGGATGTAGTCTAGATATGGACGATTACTCCTTCTTAATGGAGATGGATGAATATGATTCATTCTATTCATGGGCTGATATATTGAGTGTGCTGTGTTTTTACAGGATCTGTGTTTTTACAGTATGTTTTCATGCCCTTTTGCAAATGCCCAACTATAAAATATATCAAAGAACCTGAAAGTCACCAAAATAAACAGTTCTGCTTTGATACAAGTGGTCTTATATATATGTGTGGAGGCAGTCCTAATGCTTAACTTTTATAATCCCCTCTTTCTTTGTATCTCTTCTCCATCTGCACCGGCTCTCTGTAGCCTTGTAATATTTTAAAAGGCTCGTGGAAGTGTTAATAAACCACTTGGAGAGTGTATTTCAAGGACGGCCACAGGCTGAGTTTAACTTGTTTGTGCTTTATCCATGAAGCTTGGTCCAAACAGAAAGAAAAAAGTCTTCCCCAGTCTGCTTTTCCAGCAGCAGCGCATTTATTCTCCACTCTGTGTGTGTGTGTGTGTGTGTGTGTGTGTGTGTGTGTGTGTGTGTGTGTGTGTGTGTGTGTGTGTGTGTGTGTGTGTGTGTGTGTGACTTCTACTTGACTTCTAAAGTTAAAATATATTCACATAATGAATAATTTGCCAAAGAACTTCCTACAAATATATATTACCGCCATAAGAATTGATACTAATGACTAATGACCATCTGCTAATCATCCCTTTAGATCCCAACAAAAGGTTGACATTTGTGAGAGTCCTAAAAATACTAAAATGATTCAACGATGCTAAAATGCTAAAGCGCTACTGTCCCTTTGTAAAGCTTGACGTAACAGCCAGCTTTAGCCTTACATGTTGGGTTCATTAAACACTAAATGCTGCTTCTTTACTATGACCAGTCCTGTATTACCAGTACTAATACTATTATTATTATGCCTAGTAATAAAGCTGTGTTACCAAAATCACTGGACTGAGTATTCCTTTGGTTTGGATGAACTTCTACAAATGTTATGTCTTGACAGAGACATTGAAAATGTTTACTTTGCCTACTTTACACATTTAAGTTCAGTTTACTTGCATAAACTTGTGTTCAACCTTTGAAAGTATTCGTCTGTGTTTGGTCGCTCTTGTTGGGAGATCTCTTTAAACAAATAATGCTACAGCAACAAAAAACAGTGTGTAACAGGTTTGGTTGGTCTAATGAAAGACATAATTCTTCTGTGTGCTATAGGGGTATTGTGGGATTTATCTTTTTTTTGCCTCTCGACCCATAAGAAGGATGTGGAAACAATAACGAGCTCTTATTACCTTATTAAATTAAATCAATTATTACTCTGTCTCTAGTGAGTTCCTCAACTTTATGAAAGGCTTGTCTTTTTTCTCTGTTAACCGGCCAAATCCTGCGTTCCCTCCATCCTCGTCTGTTGCTCTGTTGCTGTCTGAGATTAGTGGTACGATGGTTTTGTTTGTGTAGGCTGGATATACATAGACATTTTCTCTCGTCTGCTTTTAGATTTTATGTTGGAGAGTAATTATATCAATATAAACGTGGGTTGTAGGATATTTTTACTAACATCTCTGAGTACCCCATCCTCATCTTTCTGTCGTGTCACGTCCACCCAGTTCAAACACACTCCAAGAGCTCCACCAGTTCAGTGTGTGTACGTTTGTGTGAAGCAGGTGTTTGTGGACGGGGAACAGCTCATGGGAAACGTTGAAAGAACGGAGCAGGTTTAAGGGCAAGGGGCTCATACAGAAGGTGGTTAACTTCCAAACCAGATGCACTCTTTGTTGTGTCTCTGATTTAAGAAGAGATTGCTAAAACATAGACTGGTTTTCCCTTTTCTTATGCCCCCTTCCTTCAACCGTTCTGCTCTCACCCAGTTTCTAGGTAGGACTTAGATCCGCGGGGCGTCCTAAAGACAGCAAGTCTTCCTCAGTGACTAACTAAACACGCAGAACAAGTGAGAGCCCACTGATTCTTTCTCATTTCTAATAGGTCCTGCGTGATTCTCATTTAAATATCAGTGCTGTCCACACTTGATCAGCTTTGGCCTTCATTGATGGGCTAATCCCTGGATTGCTGCTGCCCCTCTTCACCACCAGGGGGCAGTAGCCTATTAAAGAAAATAATTTGAGTTCCACCAAATTCTAAAGGGAAATCCTGGCTGCATTTAAACCAAAGATCTGCCTTATTTAAAGAACGGGTCTTTTTCTTGTTTCTCAGACTCCTGAAAGTATTTGGTTATGCTGTAAAACAGCAATTACTGAGCTTTAATTGCCTGTAAGCTACTGTGTAGTAAGAAAGTTTCTCAGGAATATAAACAGCTTAACTTCTTCCTCTCTGTGGGCCTACTATTTTTATCTTTATTACGCACTGAAAGGTTTGTGTAAATCTACAAGACAATTAAAAGTGGAAGTCTTGAGAAAAATAGAAAAAAGCCGTTTAAAACATCTTCTCTCAAGAAAAGGCTGTAAAGGTGCTGGAACACATTTTCACCTCCATCAAAATCTCAACAACCTTTTGCAAATTGAAACTGCCTGCAGGTCTGAGGACTTGGTCTGAAGTGTGATGGAGTGTGACCTTCTTGTCCCTTATTTAGACACGTCGCGTCTATGAAATCAAATAAAATCGAAGAAAAAAAAGACTGTGAAACACTGAGGGAGAATGCGTCACAAAGCCAGCCATCCAGAAACACACAAGTTGTAAACTAATCATGGATGCCTAAGAGTTCAGAGGCTGATAAAGGTAAAAATTCAGCCATGGGAAAGTAGGATAGCTGTTTTCCTGGGGGGGAAATGGTCTAACTAGTGTGAAATAGGCAAAAGTGGTTAATTTAAAGTCTGTTTTTCCCACAACTTTCAGAGTAGTATATCTGGAAACAGATTCACGGACAAAACACATATTTACCCAATTCTTCTCAATTCATCATCTTAACCTTTTTTCTTCGCAGCCGACAGGAAGACGGTCATCTGGGATGTAAATGACTGGGACAGAAGAACAAACTGGCGGTTTCAGCAGACAGTAAACCTTTATTAGAATGCCACTTTGTGCAAACTCACACAGTCATTGTTCTGATGATTACAGAGCAGGTCAGGCACTGAGATGCCTGTTTGCAGAGAAGAGTTCCTGGTGTGTCCTGTGAATGCCTACGCAGTAATATGGGAACAAAGACGGACCAGATGTCCTTCCATATGGATTGTATACCTTTGTGTGAATGTGTGTCTGCAATAAAAGGCATGTGGGGGTTTCCACCGGTTAGTGGATCCAGACATAAAGTAATTGCAGGTTAGTTGTGCGGAAAGGTAAAATCAGCGGTTGTACACATCCAGCTATTGCATTTATGCATGGTGCTTTCTCAAGAAGCAACAGGTTCTGTGTGTTTATGGAGATAGTGAAGACAGATCTGATAGTGACAGCAGGAAAGTTCCTTTCATTTATGTAGAGTGTTGAAAGCTTGAAGGTGACAGCTGTGTGATGGATGAGCAGGAGGAAATAGTCAGATTCTTTACTGAAGTTATAGTAATCATGGTGTCATTTATCAGCAAAATCTTCTTTTTTTATTACTTTAGAAAGTATTCACACTGCAGAAGCTATGAATGAAATGACTTCTGCTGTATGATTCACAATATACCTGTGCCTTAATAAAATTCACTGTATTCAGAAAATGTACATTATTATGGGTCATTACTTAAAAAGTCTGTGACCTCTGGAAACCACTGAATATGTAACATGACTGTTTACAGTTACTGTGGACGAGAAGTAATGTGTAAAAATGAATGTATAATACTGTAAACTCAAAGTTTATGTCAATTATGCAACAGTCATGAATCGTGTTAACTTTGAACATAAGAAGTCACTTTACTTTACTGATACCGTGCTTGTAGCGTTTTCTCCAACACTATTGTCATCTCTATCGATGTTTTTCTTGGTATGGCTTGATGTTCCTGTCATGTTATATTAATATTATTACTATTTTGGGGAGGAGTTGGGGGCACAGTGGGCTGAACAGAGACGCTGAAGGGGAAGGCGGAGGAAAGGAGTGGCTAGAGAGTATTTGTGAGATACTGAGCGAGTTTGTGAGAGTAGATTTAGAGGCTGGCAATAACATAGACATTAATAAAGAACTCTGCATGCATTTGACCTTAACCAGTGGTACCGTTGTGCTTTTCTAGTTATTATTACTCTTGCTATTGGTCATCATGGCAAATTAAATTGTCTCACCTGTATACTCTGTATAGAGTTGAATGAGACCATCTGTCTGTTAGTAACACCACAGAAATGTTCCACAAATATCAATTAATGTTTTAGACATTAACTGATCAGAACTCAGGTTCATTATGATTTTTAAGACAAATTACTCAGAATACAGGATAGTTTCTATAAATGTGTGAGCTTCCTGAACCTTTTCAGGATGTCTGTTTACTCCATGCACGGGCAGGAGAACACACTACAGACGCTTTTCACTGACAGTCTTCTTTGTGCTCACTGTAGGCTTTCTGGTTTAAAGTGCACATTTGTTTTAATGAATTTTATGCATCGCTTATTTGGAAAAAGGGTCTTATGTTAAATTTTCTCTACACACTGTGGCTTAAAATTCAGTAAATGGAAAAATTGAGAATTTGATAAACTAAATGAGGTACACACTGAACAGGGCAAATGTCTTTACATCCACTCAATTAGGACGATGTTTTTTCTCAGAGGTTTTGAGCCAAGCTCAAACAAGGAATTACTGGTGAGATGTAAATCTGTGGCCCTCTGTAAAATGTGGCCATTTTATGTCCCCTGAGTTGGAAAGACGTTGGATAATGCCCTTGATTTGCCAAAGCAAGAGAGACAAATCCGAAGCAGAAAGTCTCCCCTGAAAAAAACCATATGTACTCTACATCTATTGTCACATTTACCCTCACCTTCTCAGTCTGGTGGGACCACCATGTGTGGGTGTTGAGTGTCCACAAACATATTCACTCAGTGCATTCACATCTCCAGGGAACTGGAGAATCTGTGTTTTTGTTGTTATTTTGGAAATATTTGACAGCATTTTAATCATTATTGGTCCTCACAATAACCTCAGAAAAGAAAGTTGACAACCAACCCCACTCCATTTTTTTTCTTTCAATTTCCGGGTTTGGATCCCGGTTGCAGCAGGCCAAAAACAGTATTCCACAAATTGTTCTCCCCAGCAACACTCTCCTGCTCATCCCAGGGGATCCTAAGGTTTTCCCAGGCCAGTTGACATAACAGTCTTTATAGCAGGTTCTACCCTAACTTGGCTACAAAGGGAAGCGGCCCCCTAATCAGATACCTGGGCCACCTCACCTTTACTGGCTCCTTCTGAGATCTGTGAAGGAGCAGTGGCTCCACTCCAAGTTCCCTCCGGTTGTCTGAGCTCCGCAACTTAATTTTCGTTTTGACGGTCTCTAAGGCTGAGACCATCCATCTGATGAAATCCAGACAACCTGCTTGCATTTAAAGGGAAAAAACGAGACTACATTTTCGTTTTGAATATGAGACTGACACAAATGGTTGAAAAGTATTATATATAGTATAGTATATAGTATAAATCATGGCATTTTTAAAACGGCGAAAGGACTCGGCTGAGGAGGGGAGATACTGTTCCAGACTGAGGGTGCCAGAGAAACAGGAGGGCAGATATTACATGTGATCTTTGGAATAGCCAGAGGGATTTTGTGGGGAAACATGAGAGACCAGTCACTGATGGAGCTGGTGTCCACAGCTCAGAAATACAGGCTTGCCTTAAACCGTGACGAACAATATAAGCAGGTAAGCTCTTACATTGACTGTTCTATATTCTATTCTGTAGTGCTGGTAATTTACTTTAATAACAGATTTTATTTTGTTATGTTACTTACTTTGAAGCTGAAATCTGACAAGCTGCCCAACAGCCGACTAATATGCCTTTTTCCACCGACCCGGGCAGCTTTGGTAGCATAACGCCTGTGATGCAGTGATGACCAAAGTGGGCTTTCGTTTGCTGAGATGACAATGACATCCTGTTTTATCAACAACCGATAATGATTGATAATCAAAAGCAGCATATGGGTATCAACTTCCCCAGACTCCAGCAGCTGCAGGTGTTACTAAAGTCCTCAAACTTGGCGCTCTTCTGGTTCCCCCAAACTGCTGGTCTTACAAAAGCCTTTTTTCACATCTCTTCTCCACAGCTGAGCAGAAGTCAGACAGACATAGACTGCAGTCTGCTTTACTTTGGTCACCAATGCTTGTGTCAAAGTAGTTACAACAACGCCATATACCAGAACTCGTAAAAGGTCATCCCTACTTATAAGTGTCAAATCTTAAACTCAGTTTTGTATTTGATACGCGAGCAGAGCTGTCTGGTTGGTGTGAGTATTGTGTGTTCATCGATTGAGCCGCTCAAAACAATCGTCAATACAGAAAAAAATTAGGACATAATGATACATTCAAGTACGTATATTGATGTAATAATTTTATTTTGCATACATTTGTCAGTTGAAAGAACCTTGATTGAACCAGATAAATGACATGGTGTTCAAATTTGAGTTAAGGATGAGTTTCCTAGCATATGGTTTGACAGTGGGAACAAGTAGACTAATAAACATCATTTTCAGGGTATCCAGAAACTCGGTTTTGTCTGATTTTAGATGTTGAATGTTTAGAGACATCCCATCTTTTTCAGCAGCTTAACGGTGGTGGAGAGTGAGCGTAATGATCTTATTTTACAGTCAAATATTTTCACAGACAAATTGGATTACTTGGCTCAGGTGGAACATGTACAAGGAGAAGAGGATAGGGTCTTGGACAGAACCCTGAGGGACTCCATACAGCATCGGAGCTGGATATCACACTTGGTTACCAATGAGTGTGCTACTAGCTGAATTTCCATCGTGAATATTCATTTGGCTTGGTAAACGTGTCATCAGCTCATCATGACCCGGATGTTGTAGTGATAGACACGCCAAAATATCGACGCAAAAGCAACAATCTGTTGCGTGTCTTACCCTCCCATCGTCACTCTCATCTTTCACCAACCCATAAAGTCTCGAAACGCGAAATCTCCATGTGTGTCCTTATCACAGCGGAGCAGCTGCTGTGCAGAGAGAGTCCCATATCTTCCACAGTATGAATATGTAAATCTGAGGCTGGACTTTCCAAAAGGTTCAGAGCACTTGGTAGGTGATAGAGATGGGCTGCAGGGATGAGCCAGAGTTTCCATGCTTATTAGTCAGGTGGGAGCTGAACAAACGTCGGTGAGGTTGATAGAATGGTAATCAATAATTAACATGGGCTCATTATGTCATCGCCATTTTCTATGTGTTTCTAGAGAATATTACTATGTGGGAAACAAATGCTGTATCAATATTCAGGTGAAAATGCTCACTATAGTCTCTCATTTTGACTAATTATAATCTTTACACCTCCTTTGTTCCTCATCACGTCCACCGTCTCCCAGAGGTTTTAGCAACAAAACAATAGCATTTGCAACAGAATATATGTAAGTGCTTCTAACAAGTAGGTGATTGCTGTTTCTGATGTAAAGCCACAAGAAGAATGCTCCGGCACATATCAGGTGCGTAACAGCTGGAAACGCTTGGCATGCCAAGTCCTTTTAAATAACAAGGTGCAAGCCCTCTAATCACCTGGCATTTTTAAACGTGGGTGGTGGTGAGCCAATAACAAAAAATAGTCACTGGAAGTAATTCTAAGTTTCAGGCTTATTTTTGAACATTTTAAAGACTCAAGGTTGTTCTGCTTTGAAAGATGCTTTCATATATTCATGTTTGAGACAACTAATGGAGATAGAAAGATCCTCCAGCAGCAATATAGCAACTATATCAATAGACCTTCTGATGATATTAGTATGATTTGATGTATATTTCCTGTCGGATCAACTCAGAATGTTTGATTGCAAGGCCGAGGAAGGAAAGAGGCTTTATTCTCTCACAACTTTAGCCTTGACAAGTGTTCCAACTTGCTGCACACATTTCCCCCAAGGACCAACAAGGTATAGCAGGGTAGATTTTTTCTTATAAAAAACAATGTGCAGCTTTTTGTTCCCTAACAACAGAATTTATATGTCAGTGTTTTGGGCAATGTTTTGGATTGGGTTTTGTTTTTGCAGTATTGTTGCCTGATCCAGGCTGACAGTTTCAGGGTCTTCCCCTCTCCTACAGGCTGGACAACAGGATATTTTCACAGCATCTGTCTCCATCTTAAGGGAAGGTTCACCACAAAATAAACAGAAAATTGATAAATAGAAGAAAATCGTCCTGAATGGCAACTCATCTATTTTCAAACCACACGCCCAAAATATTTAATTCCTATTTGACATTTTACTTTGGTCTTGTCCAAAAAATTTAAAATACTGGTAAATGTTAGTTGAGTTTTTGTAGTTTTTTGTTACAGCTGAGAGGCCAAGGAATGCCGAAATAGCTGGAGAGAGTGCTTTTAAATAATTGCATTCATTCATTTTAAACCTGCCAGTTAAAACCAGTTCCTCTTTCACAGATATAACGGAAAATCTCTGCAGAACTCAACCTTGACAATTTTCATAATTTCATCAGTGTGTTTCTAAAGATGGCATAGCCATCTGCCCTGTGTAAGACTTACTACACATGAGCAATAGTTGAAAAATCATTTTTACTTCCGGGCGTTATGAAGTATTGCCATATTTTACAAAGAGCAACCCTGACACTTAAAACTCGGTATTTGCGCTAACTCTCAGGGATTGGTCGAATCAGAGAAACGATGTCAATATGTTGTACTGCGTAACCTGTGATCATTAAATTCAATTTAATTAATTGTAATGTAACGCGTCAGTGAATTTCAGCTCGTCCTCCAGTCCCCGCCTCTTTGTGTTTGACAGCTGAACTGTCCAGTAGCGACAAGGCTCCGATAACAAGCCTCAGAGATCCTCCAATATGTGTTTCTGTAGGCGGTGGTGCCTCTACTCCAGCTCTCAAGTGTCTGAAGTTAAAACTCCTGCGCGCTTTTCCCTCTGAGTGTGTTTGAGGGACTGCTGGGATAGATGCGTGGGAGCTACCGTGTAGTCCTCCAGCGGATTGGCGTCAGAAGAGGCATACTTCATCTCTGCAGGGTGTTTTCGGATGCTTTGGATCACATCTGTTGCCAAGATGCTCTACAGACTTCTCCTGTGTTGTTCGATCACAGGTATTGTTCTCGCGCAGCCTGACAGCACTGGATTATTTTACGCGCTGAGATCCGAACTGTCAGAAGATGCGATCTTGGTGGCAAACAACGGAATCCGCGCGCCTTTCGGGAGGTCAGTCTTCATCGATCCGATCAATGATCTGGTGATCCAGACGCAGCCGGGAGACAGGTGCAGCATCACCGTCCTCGATAACGACCCGCTCTCCCAGAGACCCGGGCATCTCTCTCCCAAAAAGTTTTCGTGTGATTTTGGACCCAATGATGTGATTTACAGCCACTATGGCTCCAGAAGTCCGGCCAAAGACAGAGTGAGGCTGCAGCTCAGGTATGACGCGCAGACCGAGACCGTCATTATCCCGTTCATGATGGAAGTTGAAGTAGTTTTTACGCAGCTGGAGTTGCTCACCAAAAACATGCCTCTCACTGTGGATGAGTTGAAAGGGATCAGTAACCCCATCAGTAAGAAGATTTTAGAGTTTACTTATGCCAGAGACTCAGATAAATGTGAGGTGACGTCCTTATCCAGCGGCAGCATGCTGCCCAGATATGGGAGACTCATCGATGGGGGGAAACTTTCCAAAATGATGGACTGTGATGAATTCACGCAGGCTGATATCCGCTATGAGCACACGTTTGACCACAAGTCCCCGAACAGGGACTATGTTCCCATGGTGGTGGAGCTGCATGATAAGGAGGGCAACTTGCTGAAACAGGAGTATTTCCACCTTATGATTAGAATTAAAGAGGGGGAAGAAAACACCCCCCCAAGACCCAGCTTTGTGTCCATGATGATGATGGAGATCAGCCAGTTTGTCATGACTGCCCTCACCCCTGATATGGTGGCTGCTGAAGATGCAGAGTCAGATCCAGATGAACTTATTTTCAACATAACCTCTCCCCTATCATACGAGGAGGGCTACATAGTCAGCACTGATGACAGAAACCTCCCCATCACATCTTTCTACCAGAGAGACTTGAGGGATCTCAAAATAGCGTACAAACCCCCCACCCTGGACGCAGACACTGAGAGGATATTCCAGCTGGAGTTTGAGGTGGTCGACACAGAAGGGGTCATCTCTGATCCCTTCGCTTTTATGATAGTTGTGAAGCCCATGAACTCTCTGGCCCCCGTCGTGACCCGTAACACAGGTCAGCTGCTCTACGAGGGCCAGTCTCGGCCACTCTTCAGCACCCACAACCTGGAGATCAGTGACGAAGACAACCTGGATGCTGTCAGCATCACAGTGGTGGACGGACTGCGCCATGGGGACCTCATGGTGCTGGGCTCTCACAGGAAATTCTTCACACCTGCGGACCTCACAACAGGAGCTGTTGTGTACCAGCATGATGGCAGCGACACATACAGTGACAACATTGTGTTCAAGATGTCAGATGGAAAAAATGAAGTAGAATTCCTTTTTCCCATCACCATTGTTCCAACTGATGACGAGCCTCCGATTATAAATGCAAATACTGGACTGGTGCTTTTCAAAAACCAGATGATGCTCATCTCTCCCCTCATGCTCAGCGCTGCCGATATTGACTCTGAGGATTCGACTATTAAATTCACCATCGTCCCTCCCTTTTCTACAATTGGCACAGTGCTCCTTAGGCAGGCAGACGCCCCGGAGGACCCCTCCTCTTGGAAGTTCAACTCTGAGGATGAAGTGTATGAGAAGGAGGTGACAGAGTGGCTCCAGAAAGACATCACCGACGGGAAGTTGTTTTACAAACACACAGGCCCTCATAACACAGATACCATCATGGATCAGTTCATTTTCACAGTGCGGGACGATAATGACCCCCCTAATGAGTCTGAAGAGAGTGCATTTGTAATTCGGGTGTTACCCATAGATGACGTACCCCCTGAGCTGTTCCCTGGCACAACCCTTCAGATGACCGTCCAGGAGTATAAGCTCACTCACTTCAGCAAAGAGGTTCTGCGCTACACGGACTTAGACTCTGAGGACCGTGACCTCAAGTACACAGTTATCCGGCCCCCGATAGATACAGATGAAAACAACCCAATTACGTTTGGATCTTTGGTTCTGACAGACAGTCCGGAAACAGAAGTCACTGAGTTCACACAAGCTCAAATCAACCACCATAAGATCACGTACGGCCCCCCAGATGTGGATCTTGGAATCACAGCCCACATTGTGCAGTTTCACTATACTGTTGAAGACACCGCAGGAAACAGTGTCGAGGGGGCTTTCACCATCTACCTCCAGCCTGTAAACAACAAACCCCCTGAGATTACAAACACGGGTTTTACGGTGTTTGAACGCGGTATGCACCTCATCAGCTCTGCTGAGCTAGATGCTACAGACCTGGATACGGCGAGGGAACAGATCACTTTTACTCTAAGCCAGCCCCCTAAACACGGCCAGGTCCAGCTCACATTCACTGACTTGGAGAAAAAAGGGGTTTTCAGACTTGATGATATCGCAGAGGGGAAGATATCGTATATTCATGGTGGGGAGGAGACGACAAGTGATGACTTTCAGCTTGACGTCAGTGATGGAACTCATGTTTTAACTGTGACGGTCAAAGTTAATGTCAAACCTGTTGATGATGAAACGCCGACCGTCAGCCTGCCTGCAGGAACAATCGGCTCGCATATGGATGTACTGGAAAATGGAGCGACGGAAATCACGACTAATGTCATTCAAGGCCACGATGCCGACACGGATGACCTCCAGCTGACCTTTATTGTGGACGAGCCTCCGGTTCTGGGTGAAATATTGTTGAAAGGAGTGCCTGCCAGCAGGTTTACACAAGGAGATATAATTAACGGCGTGGTTGTGTATGCACACACCAGTGGGGAGATCGGGCTGGCCTCTCGACAGGATGGCTTCAATCTGACCCTCACAGACATGTCAGACGACTGGACTGTCGGTGGCAATAAGGTCAACGGAGTGCATGTTCGAGTCACTATCCTTCCTGTTGACAGCCAGGCCCCCGAGGTCGGAGTGGGGATTCAATTTAGTGTCATTGAAGGGGAGAAATACGGCATTGGGCCTCAGCACTTGAAAGCAGATGATAATGACACTCCAACGGATGATATCCTTTGCACAATTGTCGTGCAGCCCACTGTGGGCTATGTGGAAAATATATCACCTGCTCCAGGTTCAGAGAAGTCCAGGTCAGGAACGGCCATAAGTGCATTTACCATCAGAGACATCAGGGAGGGGAATATCTACTATGTGCAGAGCATTCACAAAGGAGTGGAGCCGGTGGAGGACAGATTCACGTTCAGGTGCTCTGATGGCATCAGTTTCTCAGAGAACCGTTTCTTCCCAATTGTTATCATACCGGCAAACGATGAAAAGCCAGAGATTTATCTGAGGGAGATAGTTGTGATGGAGGGGATGAACATTGTCATTGACACACCGATTCTGAATGGAGCCGACGCAGATGTTCCAACCGAGGAGCTCATGTTCATCATTTCCAAACCTCCAAAACATGGTGCCATTTTAAATCAGCTACCCACAGGCTCAGTTTTGGTGACTAATTTCACTTTAGAGCAGATTAGGGAGGCATCAAGTATTATTTATGAGCACGATGACTCCGAGACAACAGAGGACAGCTTTGATGTTACTCTCACTGATGGAAAGTACTCTGTGCTCAAAACAGCCATGGTTTTGATCGTTGCTGTTGACGACGAGACGCCCAGAATAATAATCAACGACGGTCTGGAGGTGGAAATCGGGGAGACCAAAGAGATCAACAACAGTGTGCTCAAAGCCACAGATTTAGATTCAGATGACAGTACGCTTACATATATTATACGCTTTGGGCCCACTCAGGGTGCCCTGCTGAGGAAAACTCCATCTGGGTCTCTGGAGAACATCACACTTACCATGAATTTCACAGAAGCTGAAGTGGATGCTGGGCTTATACTTTACACCCACAGCGGTCAGGAGGGCGTCCGGGACCTGGTCAAATTCGACATCACAGATGGAATGAACCCTCTAATAGATCGTTACTTTTACATCACTGTTGGCAGTATTGACTCGGTCTTCCCTGATGTGGTCAGTAAAGGCGTGTCTCTGAGAGAAGGTGGCAGGGTGACTTTGACCACAGACCTTCTAAGCACCACCGACATCAACAGTCCCGATGAGAACTTAGCGTTCACCATCACTAGAGCTCCTGTCAGAGGCCACCTGGAGTGTACAGACACTCCTGGGGTTCCCATCGTGTCTTTTACTCAGCTCCAACTGGCTGGCAGTAAGATTTATTACATCCACACCTCAGACGACGAGGTCAAAATGGACAGTTTTGAGTTTGAAGTCACGGACGGCTACAATCCCATTTTCCGAACATTCAGGGTCTCTATTGTGGATGTGGATAATAAGAAACCTGTTGTCACCGTGAACAGTTTAGTCGTCACGGAAGGGCAGAATAAGCTGATAACCCCTTTTGAGCTCACCGCTGAGGACCAAGACACCGCTGAGGAGCTGCTGAGATTCACTGTCATCCAGCTGCCAATTCATGGTAAAGTTCTCTACAACTGGACAACGCCGATCACCAGATTCACAAAACAGGACCTCAACGAGAACCTCATCAGCTATAAACATGACGGAACCGAATCCACTGCGGACTCCTTCTCCTTTACTGTCACCGACGGCGCACACACTGACTTTTACGTTTTCCCCGACACTGTTTTTGAAACTCGCCGCCCTCAAACCATGAAGATCAACATTGTGGCGCTTGACAACGGCGTGCCCCAGATTGTGGTTAATAAAGGGGCCCCCACATTGAAGGTCTTTGCCACTGGTCACCTAGGGTTCCCCATCAGCTCCAAAGTGCTGAGAGCGGAGGACAGAGACAGCAAACCCTCGTCCCTGGTGTTCCACATCAACACCCAGCCTAAACATGGCTACATCATCAACCTGGGAGAAGGAAATAACTCTGTCGACACATTTAGTCAAGGTAAGCCATGAAAGTGTCCTAAACAATCACAGTCATTTTATTATGATAGTAAGAAAAGGGGATTGGTCATATCTGGAAAACAAAGGTTATTCCCCTCGCTGATATAATGAAATGTTATCAGCACGCAAAATGATATCTGTGCCACTTTTCCATCTTTGATATCTTTAGTTTTTAAGTGCTTCTAATGGAAGTGGAGAAGGTTCAAATCATCATTTTCACAAAAGCTTTAAGCGTCTTCATGATTCATCTGATACTCTCTCAACTCCAAGAAACACGTGCGAGTTAAAACATGCCACAAAACTTTATTTTTTCGCACTGACTGTCAAACATATTAATTTATTTGTTAATAATTATTCATACGTATGACAAGTGCGGTGCTGAAAAATTTTAGTAGTTAATTTATGGGTCTGATTTAGATGTGTCTTTCTCAACAAATCATAATTAGCAGACCAAAGTTAGAGGCTGATGTTTTGCGCAAATGTCTTGTAGACAGTGAGAGATGAATAATTTATTATTTTGGCATCCCCGGGGAAATGTTCACATCTGATGTTCTCTACAGTGGTTTTTTAAATGAAGCATAACAGAAGTAGAGGATCATGTGAAAAGGTCAGCGCAGACCTTTAGGTGACAGGATGGCATTTGAGTTGCAGCACACACTGACGCTTTGACAAAGTCGGTTCCATTTGAAATTTTTTTCTAAAAATCTCATAAAAAAATCTGAAACCTCTCAACGAAGTACATTCTTGCAAAACGGCAACACACAACGTGAAATAAAACACCTGCGATATGAATTTACAAATGGTTCTGCAGCTGAGGGAACAGTGCCACTGATTGAGGTTTAAAGCGGTGCAATGAGTAAGGTACTTCACGCCATGCTGCGGCAATTATGAGAACGAGTAAGAAAATTCACCTGCTCATGTCACAGCTTGGAACGAGCAGAATACAGCGTGAGAAAGATCTCCTCAGACTGCAGCAGACGGACACTTCTGAAAACCACTGTGCGGCTGCAATCTCTGTAAAAAGAAAAAAAGGGGGGGGGGGCACAGATGAGACAAGAGTACAGTGAGAAAGAGAGCACAAGGGGCAGAAGGTGGGGGCAGAGAGAGCAAGTAAAGTGGAAAGGAGTCCAAATGAGGCAGTGAAAAAGGAGGAAAGGGGGAGGTGTAGGTGGCATGAGAGAAATAAAGAATGAGGGAAGGGGCGTGAGAGAGTGACTGAGGGAGAGCAAGCGGGGTCGTCAGAAAAATCAGTCGGCTGAAAGAGACAATCCCATGCTCTTTATTTACTCCTGCTACTTCCAGGGCACATCCCATGAGGCTTTGAGTTTAAATATTTGATGAACTTTTTAGCCCTGGTTCACAATGTTGACTTTATATTTGAAAGGTCCTCAGGTTCAAGGCTGCACCACCAGCCTCCAGGGAGCACCATTTGTCCTCCATCTCGAGTAGAAAATATGAGCTCTCGTCTGAACGGGAAAAAAAAAAGAAGCATAACGTAGAAATGTAAAATGGTTATGAATGTTTGGAATAGGAGAAAAGGAGACAGCGATGACAGGAAACCACTGAGGAGGTTTAAGTTGCATCCCAACCAGAAGTCAAGGGTTTATATTTTCATGAACCTTCTTCTTCCTCCGCCATCTATTATTGAAGGAGAGGGTTTGCGGGGGCCAAGCCCTTTCACAGTCTCGATAATTTTCCTGTTAAAGACATTTCTGTGGAAGTGTGGAAGTGTGGAAAGAAGTGTAGGCATGGCCCTGTAATTCAGAGATGTGAAGAAAAACAGCTGTGGAACTGCAGGTGCCCGCCGCAATCCCGCTTTTAACATTCTTACCCTCTCTGTCATTAAAAGTTCCATTGTCACCTTTTTTTCGGGGTTCCGTTCACGCAGAAACCCGGCAGGTCGAGGATGTATTTAGTTTGTTAAGCTCCAGCGGCAGTAGATTTGAGGATGTGGCCTTATCATGGTGGATTACGGATGCATGACTTTCAAAATGCTCTCTCTGGTAGAAAAATGCTCGTGCTGAGTGATGATAAGGAACGGAATCAGTGTGAGACTAGAGACCTGCTGTTACTGCAGTCGATACGGCGCTGAAGCAGGACAGCCTTCATCTTTGAACAATTAATGGGGAGAAAGAGTATTTGAAGGAGCCATAAAGACAACAACAACTTCAAAGCCTGTTTGAGGCTCTTTCTGTGGCCCTGCCTGACAGTTTCTTCAATTTCAACATGTAAAATTAGTTCAGAAATGTATTTTCATTATACGTTAATCTAAACGATGGCTTAGATAAACAATGTATGATTTAGCCATCATCCTGTTTTACGTTTGCAGCATTGTTATATTAATTACATCAAAAACATTTGCTGTTGTTTACTTGCCTTTTCATTTTTTTTTCATGTTTTTCTCTGTTGCCTTTAAGTAAAATGGTTTCGCCACCTTGTTTGTTTATCATCTGAAAAAGTTACTCTTTTGATTTTAGCTGATATTGATGACCTGGACATCTGCTATGTACTACGGAATGAAGAAAATGCCACTTCTGATCTCTTCCAGTTCTCTGTGGAGGATGAAGGTAAGAGTTCACCGTTATAAATCTTTCATTTTGGGAAATGTTATATCCTTTCTACCCTTTAGTCTGGGCCGCTTCATTTTGTCTTCCACGAGGTGATGTCAGGCATCAGAGAATCTCTCATTAGTCATTCAGAGGCGCACGACTCTGCGATGTGATGTAAAGCATCATATTTCAGCTCCTAGTGACTTAAATGTTGTCGATTGCTCCTGGCTGAATTTACAACATAGTAGAGAATATTTTTTGATATTGCTGTTTCTTTCAGCTGTGGATCTAAAATCAATCTCTGACGTTAGATGTGACTTTACCAGCTGTATCTGCGTACCACAAGGGATTCTATATCCTATTAGGCTGCTGGTTAGGCAATAAAGATGCTAAGTTCACACACACAATTTTCATAATTTAATGGTTTAGTGACTGCTTGTCTAATTTGTCAATGTGACTGTAACACGTGTCAAATAGTATTCTATATATTCCGTCCTAAAGCAAGCGTAATTGCTTCTTATTGGTTTGTAAGAAGTTTTCTTTTTTCGACCACTAAGGAAAGTGCCAACTTTCTATTGAAAATAAAAGCTATTAGTGAATATTATTGGTCAAAATAAAAATAATACAGTTATTCCACCCAACATGTTCTCGTTTCACTATTTCTATTTAAAATTTAAGATAACTATTGCTCGCTTTTTGTATAAAATCCTTCAACAGTAAGACAACTTTCATTTCCTGATTAATGCACAGCAAAATGGTCACTTTTAATTCTGTCCATTTTTAGATTTCTTTTCATCCTGAAACGGTGAAAAAAAGTTCAGCGCTCGTTTCATGATGTTACACACGCTTTGGTTCAGAACATATTTGGAACAAATTTCAGAGCTCTCAGTCTATTAATTTCCCCCCACTATGATCAGATATGATGCCACTGCATGTATTAAACATCCAGCGCTCACAGAACAATTGATGCCGGGCCGGGTAAGCCTCTCATTATGGGGGTATTTAAATTTAATGGACTTGGAAGAGAAATTCTCAGACTCTCTTTCAGAAACTCTAAATAACACTATTATTCCGACTGAGTGAGGACTATAATGCTATGTATCATAAAGTGTTGAATTCATCGGTAATTTTCTGCATTTCCAGCGCTGGTTTACATCCTTTTTTAAAGTGGTATTTAATATTCCGTTTAAACAGATTCTCTCCTCCTTTTCCAAAATACTCTTTGCCTTAACCACTTATATTCAACATTTGAAAGTTCCCTTCACATTGGAGCAGAAGAAAGGCAATCTTCTCCACACTCTCTCTTTGGAATCATGGACTACAGTTTTTGTAATTTATCCATAGACTTACTTTTCAGAGCTTTTTCACACTGTGGTGTTAATGCACTCAGAAAAACAAGTGCTACTTACTCCATAGAACAATAACAGTTCCTTTATGCACATGAATGCAAAAACAACCAGATTGCTCATGGTGCCGTGAAGTTCTTTGTCTCCTTCCCTGTTTTTGGCACCAGTCTGGCCCAAGGCATTTGGAAAGAATTCCTCCAAATCAACTCATCCGCCCTGCAAGCCTATATTTTACAGGAAGCGAGTAATGTAACACATTAATGAACATGTAATATGTGTTCCAAACTGTCATCCAGATGTGCTCTGGTACTTGCTCACGCTAGCAGTCCCACACATGCATACACAGCAGAGCACAGAGGGGTAGCCTTAGGCTAAGGAGCGGTTAAGCCTCCAGCTCAAAGAGTTGTTTGATATTTAAGAGCCCAAGCAGCATTGTGGGTAATGAGAGCCCTGGGCGTTTGAGCTGGGCAGGGCTCCAAGGCAGCGACTGGTAATTACATGCCCCTATTAGAGACCCATCCACAGGGGGAAGAGTGACAGGAAGCACCTTCTGTCTCAGGTTAAAACCGGCTGGAATCACTGTACTTAACTGTGATGGGCTGGAACCGTGTTTGTTTCCCAGGCTTCTCTTTGGCTGTTAGAACATGGAAAACCAAAATCTGACACTTCTAATTTACAAAAATAAAATAAAAAATACTAACGAAACTAACGTTAGTATGGTGCCAAACAATTCTTGTTGTCATGGTATATGGAAGGAGGCGGGGGACTTATAGCTCGGAAGAGGCGAACAGACCTATGATGGGTAACTGGCAGGTCATTACCGGTCAAAGATCATTACAGGATCTTTACCAGATCACTACCGGTACAAGACAGACTGGAGCGGACTGTCCTCAGTGCACCCCGACCACATCGTCTTGCCAAGGCAGGGACCAACCCATCTGAAGGGTGTCAGGGGCCTGTGGTGATGTCGTCAACCCACCCGACTCATCTTCAGACATGGACCAAGGAGTCTTAAGACCGCAAGGGTTCAGACTGAAATGTGGTCTTAAAATTACATAATAATGGCGCCATATTCCATATTCATGGAGTCTTAACGTGCGCAAGTGTTCAGCTCAAAATATGACGTTATATTACATTATTACGGTTTTGGGAAATGGAAACTGTGGCGCTGATGGGGTTAGGATGTATCATACGAGCATCGACCTGCGGGCTACAATGTAGAGTTTTGAAGATGATCAAGCATCCTCCATTTTTCCATTGTTTTGATTTGACAGTACACTGGTACTGGACTTTATAGGCAACCTTACTGTATTAATGAAGGAAGAAAAGCAGGAAACTTTAACTTTGAAGTCAATTGATCCAGAAATCATTTACATGCTTCAGTCTACATAAAAAGTTTGATTAAATATTTCCTCCCTTATCAGATTGTTTGGCGTCATTGCTCCATGTTTTAAGATATCTGTTCTCCACCGCTGTTATACATCACGTAAAAGCCGCACGATGTAGTTTAATTTTCTACTTACAGCATTAAAAAAATGCTAAATCAACAACACATTTGTCCCTAAGTAACAACTGCACCACCTGAAAACACAGCATATCAAAGAAAACACTATAGACATTATTTGTAATTTTTGAATTGCAAGAGGGGATTCCTACGTTCACACTCAAGAAGAGCAAGTCAGGACCACCTCCTGACCTCTCCTCTCATCTCCGCATGTTTCTCCTCCCCCTTCAAACCGTATTGATCGCTACAATAGAAGAATCTCATCCCATCTTCTCCTTGTCGATGAACAGCCCCAGCATACAACTGATTTATTTTTTGTTGTTGCATGGTCAGTAGATCCCTTTGAAAAAGCCAAGCACCTTCTGGTCATGGTGGCAGATAAAGCTATTCACTATCCATACAATTTTTAACTGGATGAAATACACATGCACTTTGTTTCTTCACAAATATCTCTTAAATATCACAATGCTCTGTGTGCAGCTTCTATCCCATTAGCGTTAGAAGACCAGTTATCACTGCAGACTACTCTGCAAGGGCACAACTTCTTTTTCATCATTCTTCTTTGTGCATGATGTGTTATTGGGTATCCAACTGTGGTGGCCCAGTGGCTTTTATCTCCTCTCTTCAAAAGTAATTTTCATAAAAAGCAGTGCCAACACTTCATATGTAATCATCTCCTTGTGTTTCCCTTCTTCTCTCTTAAATGATAAGCGTAGCAAATTATTTATACACATACCAACTGCATTTTTTAGAGCATGAAAGAAAAACAGTCCCTGAAAAGGAATAGATGAAAGAGCTTTAATCTGCTTATATAATGCGTTTAAACTCTTAAGTCAACAGTAGAAAGACGAATATGAACTCAGACATAACCGTACCGCCGTCACCGATCGGCCGGCAAGCCTAGTTTGATGAAATCGTCAATCGGCAGGTCAGCCTCATTCCCTGCTGGTAACACGCAAGCTCCCAATATTTAACACCAGTAAGGACATTATAAGCTGCGGCAGATCAACAACATACTGAATCACACGCTTCAAAATGAATCACCCCGAGGAACATGGCAAGTTTCAGGAAGCCATCGTTAGCAGAGCGGCTAAAGCTAGCGACGGCACAGAGCCAGCCCTGAAGTGCCTGAACAAAGCCAACATACAGAATAGACTGAACTGGGCTTAAGAACTTGTATCTTCACTTCAAAATGTCTTACAATCCGTTTAAGAAAGCACGGCGGGGAAAACGGAGGGTACATTAATAACAGGTCAGTATACATTCACAATGTCGACCAGCATTATTTCTACTGTAATCCTTCAAAATTAGAGCATTTAAAAAACATTAATCATTCTTATTTTAAGACTTTGAAGAAAAAAAAATCGGAATAGGCCAAAATCGGTATTGGCTGGTCAGACTTTATAAAAATCAGTGGTCAGTTATAGGCTCACCTGTCGGCTACACCTCTATTACCAATTTTTGATCCCATTTGTTGCATGATGACATTTCCAAACCCGGTTTGAATAGATCAAACTGCTGTTTTATGTGAAATAACCCAAGAAAACTGGCTGTGCTCTGCTGGCTTTCACCACCACCACAAATTGTGCAGATTAATCCCTTAACCTTTTTGGGTTTTTTGCTGTTGTTGACAACTCTCCAGTAAACTTTACGTACTTGTATCACCTTGTAATCCCAAGGTGATACAATATGTAGCTCAGACTGACACCCGCACTGACGCGTCTCCAGGATTACGCAGAGAATGCTCTTCACCTGCCAGCGTCCAGGATTTTACTTACTCACTTATTTCTCACAGGTCCCAACTCTCCTACCTGTTTCCTCTTCATCTTATCCTTCTCAGACTGTCAGTCTCAGACCTTGTTGGGTATGTTTTATTAATTTTCGGTTCTGTCTCTCCTCACTCAGCTTCCATGTTCATTATACATTTTGTTTTTAGTGCTTTTTTTGTCTTTCTCGCTGCCATTTCGATTTTCTTCTAAAGGTACAGTCTTAATATTTTTTCCCTCCTAGCCTTGCTGAGTGTAATCTCAAAGTGTGCTGGGTGTCGACTTTGCGCGAGACATCAGGAATTGTTTCTCTGTCATCCCCTCACTGTCTTTTCCTGCTGTCTCTCCCCGCCTGTCGTGTTTGTCTTGCAGCGCCGGTGCTGGCGGGTCTCTCTGTTGAAAGATTGCAGCACGTTCTGAATTGAAAGGAAAGTGTGAGACTTGTCATGTTAATCACCTTAATTCCGTTTCTCTTTATACTTCACACCCGACGCTCAACATGAAAACACACAGACGCTCAACATGAAAAATCATATAATATATATAATATATAATAATCAAATATGGAATATTAGATTCAGTTTTGAATCACCCAATCCATGATGGATTCAGTGGCTTATATGTCCTAAATTTCAGGATAAGTTTTATATCTCAGGATCAAAGGGTGTTTCAACCTTTTAATACAAGACACCCTCCCCCGAGGTGGCCTTCCAGGGGGATCAAGTCCCGGAGTGTATCCCCTATCCAATTGGGTTTAATCTTTATCCTAATAAGCTATTTTTCCATACTATACGTGTATTAAACTGTTATTACTGTGTTATAACATTAGTATAATACGCAAAATAGGCTTTTAACTGGTTTAATAAAACTACTGGTTAGCCTTTAATTATTATCCCAGGAAAATGTTTTTTGCTATAGTTTTATAAACTCACTTTACTGTGTTATTAATAGATCTTTAGGCATTTACATTTACATGGAAATCATGTAAGTGTGACATGGTATTACCCTATTTTCATTCTTCTTCACCCAATGCAACAATGCACAGTAATGAGGAGCTCTGCTTTATTATTTTTACAAGTTGAAACCCTCACATACATCCAAAAAGTTAACATTAAAAAAGGCACTGAAGCAATAACAAACATTTTTTTGGCAAAGTAAAATTTTGTTTTATGGATTCGGAGGACATAATGAAGGAGAATGAGAGCAGAGAGGGAAAAACTGGAATGCAGAATCAAGAGATTTCAGTGACTTTCATCCTTTTGCTCAGATAAAGTTTGTTCTCACGAGTCCCTGTAAATGTCCTGTGCTACATTTAACTGATCCCTCTGTTAAATATTATATTGTGGCATTGGAGGGATCTGGTTCTGAAGCTGGAATGATTGGCATGCCGGAGTTCTGTCTCTGTGATGAGCAAGCAGAGAGCAATTGCTCACACAGACATGCAGGCACTTAAGCTGATCCAGACAGTTCTGTCTGCAATCACATAGACATGCCACTGCAAAACTGAAGAGGCGCACATATACACCTCAAGGAAACCACCATTTTTATGTCCGCGAGCCGTCTCCCTTAAAGCTATGCCCAAGGTCGTATCGGGCTGCCTTTGCAGGCATCAGTGAAAAACCTCAGGGTTATTAAGTGTACGACAAGAACTTCAAAGGAGTGAGGATTCTTTGCCCCAGATGACAGGATCTTATGGTTTCATATGCACGGTCGCTTAAGGTGTTCATGTAGTACAGTCATGCCTCATGGCAGTGGAATATAGAGAAGAAACAATGCATTATTCTGTTGCACGCAACTTTTAGATCCATACTGTAGTGGGGAGGCAATGTGCTGTGTGTGACTGTACTTCCTCCGTTCCTCCAGGCTAACACGCACACATATGCTTAGCACATATAGGGTATATGCTACATTTGAGGTGACCGAAATCGAGATTTTTTTCTTGGCATTTAGTTTGGTTTATCATTCTGTGTAGCTTCTGATCAAACCACAGTCATATACCAACCCACTAGCCACTGGCTTAGGTCCTCAGTTTGCAAAGGTTACAACCTGTCTTTATTCCAGGGTCAAACAGATTTGCAGTAGACATTGGTATTTATTTCCTCCAGCTCCTAACAGCAGTGATGGAAACATGACATCTGGGAATACATGCTAATTTTTGCTCCTGGCCTGCATGAACCTTTAACACTCGTTGATATTCCAGATGTCAGAGTTTTTCTGTCATCTCTGTTCAAGCAGTGCTCTAACGCCGTTCTGTAGGTGTTCACTTTTCAACTAAAAATTACCACCATAGCATTGCCACCGCTTTCTGCTATTCCCCTTTTCTCTCACATTTGTGGTTATTTTTAATTTGACAATACAGGAAAAAAGAAAAAACATTTTTGTGCCCCTGCAATTTGAAAGGACTTAATTACCTGTTTTTAATGGGTTCATTCATTTTACAAATAAACCCTCCAAACACGTGCTAAATTCTGTGTCACAAAGGCTAAAACAACCACACCTGCATCAGCTTCAACTCACCTTCAAGCCGAGGGCCTTGACTTTCTGGTCCGCCCACTGATATCTCAGCACACCTCATGATACATCCACTATCAAGCCGATAGCCTTGGAGCGAAGTGAGCATGTGGTGATACAAACATAAGCAATGCACTTGAATCTTTGTGCCTTTGCCACTTGTTGTAAACCCCCTGATGTTAGTACAGTGTCTGCTACACATCTGTCAGGGTAAACAAAGAGGCATTGAAGCATTATGACAGGAGTGAGAGATTTGTAGTTTGTCAACCATCAAAATCTACGGTATGTAGAGAGGAACGCTTGTCAGGAGGATGGTGTGTGGGATTCTCTTCCAAAAGATACATTACTGTTAGTCTATTTTAACTGTGTCGCAGTGCTTCATACACTATGTGCTTTGGAAATAGGAACACATTGCCAACCAAATAATCGTTGCAGATTTTGTCATTAGCTCCTAGTGCAATGTTTCTGCAGAGTTCAGTGATCAGTGAGTTTGTTCGTTGCATCTATCTGCTTGCATTGGGATTTGGAGACTTGCATAGACAGAAATACAGAAGGCTGAGTGATACACCAGCAGTAGAACAGATGAACAATGTAACAGTCGACTTCATTAATCTGAAAAGGAATTATTTTGATTTTGCTTGTTATCTCTCCGGCATGTCGGCTGTCCTGTTTTTTTAAGCCTGAAGCTAATCTCACATCTGTTTTGCATGATGGATGGACGGAAGGAAGGATGGTTATGATGTGGCTCAGATGATCAGAACAAATCCTTGACACGCCATGATTAGCTATTAACAAAATAATCAGCCTCATTCAACCTCAACGATCTGCCACAACATTATTATCACCATTGTGTAGGTTCCCTTCTTACTGCCAAATAACTGCAACATCAGTGATGCAGTGTTTTGGGTTTTCTTTTGAACCTCAGTAGTTTACAAACCATTCAATTTTGGCCCTTGTCAGAGTGGCTCTTATTCTTGCCTGTTTTTTCCATTTTTCCTGCTTCTAACACATTGACTTTGAGTATAAAATGTTCACTGGTTACCTAATAATAATAATAATAATACATTTAATTTATAATGCACTTTATCCCACCCAGTAATAAGTGCCATTGTAAGGATATAATCCATTTTATTCTGACCTGAACTATCAGAGGGAATATTTTTATGGCTGGCTGATGCATTCACCCTCAAACAAATTTAAAACGTTTAGGAAATATTAAACATGGTGGCCAAAAATCTCCCTTGCATGACATAAAATCCATCAGACATGCTTAGCCCTTAATTGACTAGAGCGCTGAATTTGCTATTTAAAACTGAAATGGAATTTTTACCTCTTTTTCGGGCTGGTAATCTGTCTGTTTAGTCTGACTGTTAACCATAACCCGATAGTTTGCTGCCAATAGCTATTTTGTGTTGGTTAATAGTTCCGGTCATTAAGGAGTTATTAAGGATGTCCATGACCGGGTCACTGGTTCACTGGTCCTACTTCCTCCGATCGCTTTGGTTGAGACTAAATGCTGTGGACCAGAAACACTCAACAAGACTTGCAGCTCTGGACATGCTCTTACTCAGCTGAGTAGCCATCACACTTTGGCACTTGTCAGAGTCACTTAAATCCTGAAGCTGCACCTTTTTCCTGCTTCCAACACATCAGGTTTGAGGAGAACATGTCAGTTTAATCTAGGTAGTGAATGTATTTTTGACTTTAGCTGTCACTGGTTATAATGTTATGGCTAATATGAGCATATACATTACATCTTCCTTTTCACTTGAATAGGAAACTGTGTCTAAAGTTTTGACGGTGCTGTACATGCATTGAGTTAAAATAGAATTTGGTATATAACTCAGCTACTTAAAGAGAAATGTGAAACATCCCTCTGAGGGTAAATCCCCACCCCCATTATAAATTACTCTTTTTTTGGGTATGACTGACTTTCTACGGTACATTAATAACAGAGGCAAAGGAGCCTCGGAGTGAAAACTAACACAACAGGTTGTGCTAGGGATTTGAAGTGTTGCTCAGTTTGTGCAACATTCTTCTCCAAAACCATCTCTAGGGGGTCCAGAGCCGTCCCCAGCGCAGAGCCGGCCTTAATTATCAGCGTTTTCAGTTTTTCCTCCTTGTGTCTCTAATACTCAGTTCTGCCTCAACAGATGGCTGCAAAAGAAAATAGCGGTTAAAGCTATGCAACATCTTATTTTATTGTTTAGTTAGCAGGGACAATGCACAAACACATGTAGAACCAGATAGAACTCAGAGCTTATGTTCATCTGTAGATCCTGGCTGGAGGCCAAATGATGGCAAGTTACAGCAATTGTGATAAATAAGAAGAAAAAAAAAATGAAATACTCTACACAAAATCTAGAATACAGAGTAAACCCGAACATCCCCACTCCAGCTGGGCAGCACACCATCAGCAATGTATTCAAATCTTCTGCACACATTAACAGATGAAGGAGTCTGCTCTGTTCCTTTCTGTATACAGACTCAGTGTTACCCTTCCAGTCCGTTCACAGGACGGTCACAGCGATTTTAAAATGCGTTCCCGGCGATTTGATCACAAGTAGACACAGAGACACATCGCTCTTACTAGTCTTAGCGATGTGTCTCGCTCTCCACTGTCCTGTTCTGGTTCTGGGACGCGTTTAATCACATATCTTTTGCAGTCTAAACATCAATGTGTCCTGATGCATTCAAGTTGTTCGGTAGCCCGTGAAATGATGTAGGCAGCGATGCGATCCGAAGACAGTGGTGAGCTGTACACATTTGGAGACGCATTGTAGACACAAGTGTAACAACCATTGTGATCCAATCGCTCAAAATGCATTTTAAACCAAGTCTAAACAGGTTCTGTAGTCCTTCTCCCTCGATAGGAATGAGGTTCAGTTTGATCCTTGACCTCCTTCCTTCATGAATCTCTTCTCTAACTCAGTGATATTTAGGAGAAGATGGTTTTTCTAACACCATCTTCTCTTAAATGTGCCACAAAGCAGTCAAGCGTTTCCAAGAACTGGCCAGAGATAACTTCTGTACAGAATGTTTGTTGATTTAGATTCAGGCTCTCACACTGAATCCTCCAGCATCCCTGTTGTCAAAAGCGCCACAGTCCAGCATGAAGGGAGGTGACCTTATACAGGCTAGAAAGCTCTCTCCTAAAGGTTCCACTTTGTGCTGCCGATAAATGTGACTTATGTCTGTCGGACAACCATAAGTCTGTGTTGGAAAACAGTTTCAAAAAGCATTTTCAGGGACATGAAAATTAAACTGGCAATTTTGTAAGTGCGGTTGGTGTCAGTTTGCAGGAAGAGTGCTTTATCCATATCGCCCTGCCTGTGGTGGCCTTTGACAGACTGTATTGCGTATTTATTTATTGCTTGACCATTTTCAGTCTGAGATGTTCTGAAGGATTTTGTGTCGCTCTCTTTCATATATAGTACGGCATACAACACGAAATAAGCTGCGGCGTAAGAAATGAAAAGCAGTAGGATAATTTAAACTTATTTATATTCCATATCTATGAAGTTGGTGGCACATCTGGCTCGGAAACAACCATGGAGTGGCCCAGAATGCATAATGCCTGACAAGTTATGGAAAGTACATATTTTGTGGGTGGCACGATAATCAGTTTGCATGTTTTCCCCATGTCTGGATATGTTACCATCTGGTTTTCTACTTACTTCTACAGTACAAAGACATGTATTGTAGGTGAATTTGTGGCTTAAAGTCGTTGATTTTCTCTACATATGATAGGTCACAATCATGACTCGGCAAAGAAAATAGATGGATGGACATGCGTTGTTTATATTTTGA
The DNA here is from genome assembly GCA_037951165.1 of Lophius americanus. Classification (NCBI taxonomy): domain Eukaryota; kingdom Metazoa; phylum Chordata; class Actinopteri; order Lophiiformes; family Lophiidae; genus Lophius; species Lophius americanus. The sequence continues at coordinate 1,208,574 of JBBDHG010000061.1, forward strand.
TGCACATGCAATGCTGACATAATATATGGTACCTTATACATATACAATATGTTCACTATCTTTTTATTTTTTAAATTTATTTTTTAATATTGTCAGTGCAATCAAATGGATAAATGGCTGAAAAATATCTGGCTTGTGTAAATTTCTTTTTTTTTTTAAAGAACTGGCTCAGTTGAATTAGTAATTAAATATCCCTTTCATTTAATGCTTCGTCCTTGTTTACTCAACAGCAGTGGTTCATATTCTTAAAGCTCATAGTGTTTGCAGAGGGACTGTCCTGCGTGGACCAGATATTTCTAAAAAAGTCAGGTTTTAATGAGTTTGGAAAAACAAACCGGTTTTCAACTCAGTCAGAATGATGATTTTTTTTTTTTCCACCTAATCCTAAATTGTTTACAAGTAGCTAATTTATCTGAAGGAGCAGGGGATTTTCTCAATCTACATAGGAACACTTAATTCTAAAGTTTAAAAAGAATTACATTCACCAAATTTGGATAAAAAAAATTATTTTTTTTGCAGGACGGGAGGGGTAGGAAAAATTGTTGTCTGAAAATTAAATGGTATCTGAAGCTGTCAGAAAAAGTAAAAGGGGTGAAAAATAAATTGAAAAATATGATATTTGCCTGTAAGATGTAGTAAAGTAGAAGCACAAAGTTGCTGAATAAAAATAACGAAAAGTTTTTAAAGGGAATAAATGTATAATACTTACCATGGATACATTCCACTTCTTAAAAATATAACATAAAATGTTTTTGTTTTTTTATTTTATGTTTTTTTATTACATATTTTATAACATAAATCATCACATGGACAATCCTTACTTTGTGACATACACTAATATACAATCACATAAGAGCAAAAACTATACCAGTCAATTCGGATCATGTTAGACGATGGCGATAATTGTAAAGAGTAAAGTGGTAGTTTCTACAATTATTAACAGGTTAAAGCCGCATTTATGCTCAATGCTAAAGATGTTTGTTTATACAGAACATATATATATATGTACATACTGTACATATATTTTGTACGCATTTGTTTGTACGGATGAAGTAGACCACCTTCACTGGACATCATGGGGAGCAGTGTTGTTATATTTCCAGAACAAACCTCTGTAATGAGTAATCACCTCACAGATCGCCCCCCAAAATTAATTTTCCCCCTCTGATTTTTTGCCGCTTTCTATTCACCACGGACAGCAAAAACACAAACGCCTCTATTTTTCCTGTTAGATTTTTATTGATTGTTGGCTCTTCATTTCCATCTTGTGGTTGTATCGATTTCAACAGAGAGGATTCCTGCAAGTGTGTGGTTGATGACTGAAGCATCATTTGAAATGGAAGTATCTCCATTCTATATATAGATGTAGTAAATAGGCCTTGACTATCAGTGTCGACAAAACAAAAACAATTATGTTTAACTTGTTTTCATTCAAAAAAGGAATATTTGGGACTAGTGTTGCTGATTTTAAGATCTTTTTCCGACACAGTTAGTCAATTGTTGTCTTTCCAAATTTAAAGCTTTTGACTTTCTTCCTTAGTCCCCTTAAATATGCCAGTCTTGTGGGCTGAAAATAATATGGCATATGTCAGAACCTTATCAGTAACTCGGCTTTAAATAAGTCAAAACTTGCCTTCAACTCCTCTCTTCCTTCAACGCTAACGTCTCTTGACTCTACATAGCCTTGAGTTGTGTGAGATAAAAGAGTCCTTCCTAAACCTTAAGAAGGAGAATCCTGGCTGCTGCCTAGCAGCAGTTCTACAAATAGTGCAGATATTCAGTTCTATGTGAGGTTCAGTGAGCTTAAGAATGAATGATTTTACCTCAGTGGAAAGGCTCTCTTACAGGTCGAGACCCACAGTACAGTAGATACAGAACTGACCTTTAGAAAAACAATGCTGGAAATAAGGACTGTAGAAATGCTTAAAAGTCATAGAACTTTTTTTTAATCATTTTCCAAAATTAATGGGAAAAGATGACTTTCTGCAGCCATATTTTCAACCTTTTAGCTTTTGATTACCATCAATCGTGGAATAATCCAATAATCATTTTCTTAATAGCTCGGGTAACGTCTTCCCTAATTTCTGAGAAAGTCAGTGAGGCAGTTGACGGTGAGATTAACGAGAGGCAGAACCGTAAAAGTGAAACAATCAGCTAAAAGAGCTTAAAGGACAAAATGTATTTGAATAAGTATCGATGACACTCTATTGTTAAAAAAATATTTTTTTAAACCTTACAGTAGGCCTGATGAAGGTCTAGCACCGAAACGTTGCAACAAATATTATTTGACAGTTGGTCAGTGTGCGGGAATTCCTTTTTGCTAGTTTTGAGTTGTTGCCCTACGCAAAAGGCAAAAAACACATTTGGAAAGTATTGGTTTGTAAGAAACCATAGAGTTGACAATCATGTTAGAAAAATAATTTAAGTATGTTGGTGTCTTGTTCTTGTGATAGAAAAATTAACAGGCGGTTTGGTGCAGCATCAGCAGTAATGGAGGTGTTGCATCAGTCCGTTGTGGACTGATGCAACAGTCCACAACGGACTGTTTATTTTAGAACAGGCGAAGTAGCAGCCATCAAGGTTTGGTTAATGTCTGGTTGTTCTACTCAGAACACAGATTAAGTTCTTTCCTTCATTCATTACCTGTAACCGTTTATCCTGGTCAGGGTGAGGGTTAGGGTGAGGGTTAGGGGGGCTGGAGCCTATCCCAGCTGACATTAGTTGAGAGGTGGTATACACCCTGGATGAGTCACCAGTTCCCAGAGCTGTCGACTTATAGCACCGGACGTGATGTTTAAACCAGCAGCTGCAACAATCTTCAGCTCACAAGCTTTCATCGAAATCTTACCGAACAACAGCAAAAACATTCTTATTCTGCATTTGCAAACTCTGTGATTGAAATATAGTCTCATCTGAGCGGACAGCTGCGTCAAAAATGTAGCACCAAGGTAGCTCTGCACGTAGCTGACAGCGTCCTCACACCTGATTTTCTCTGTACAGGAACTGCGATTCCTAATTAGTTAAAAAAAATAGACATGTGTTGTGTCTTTGCTTGGAAAGCCTTTGAAAGAGGATTTAAAGTGAATTTAGCTCTATTGAGGATGATTTCAAAGCGGCTTTTCTTTATGGTCAGCACATGTGATAGGCCTTTTATCATTTCAAAGTGCTGAAGCCCCAGCCAGGAGTCCTATCCTCATTGTCTGCACGGACACACAAACACGCACACACGCACACACACACACGCACGCACACAAAGGCAGCTTATGCCTTAAGTAAACATTGCCATGATGTTGAAATTGAAGGGTTGAGTGTTGTTTGTGTAGGTATAAGTGAGCGATTATCTATCTGTGCCTGCCAACTGATGCCTGAACTTGGTCTACAGGCTTTTAGGAGGATGCATGAGCTCGGATTATGTTAGCTTCCTCTTCACCTCTGCATGTCGTATAGTTTGCCAAACCAGACTGTGTCTGAGGTCCATCCTAAATTAGAGCTGCACCTGTATGCACACTTGGAGGTGAAGGATATCATCCCCACCTGCTATGACACTTTAAATTATACTTTATTGATCAGCAAAGGGACCAATTTTATCAGATTGTTTCAGTGCAGGATTAGTCACAGAGTGGCACCCCAGAATTTTTTGCACAAGGAATTTGTGACAAAGATACTGCCATTTGTGACCTCTATGATGATGAAGACCTCTATGATGATGAAGGTGAAGTGCTCTGCTGTTTGTGTTTTAAACATTCGTACTATTCATGCAATTAAGATGCATAACTTACTTGAAAATACAAAAAGCTTTGGAATTGTCCTCAATAAATGAGATTATCTTTCCCCACAGCCTACACAGTATGCTTTTGTCTCTACCAGTAAAACACAAACACACTCACACTCAGATGTTTAGTGTAGAATTCACATAAATGCCACACATAGTCAGGCATTGTGTGTCACTACACAAAAGCAGCAAATGAAAAACATCCCCCTCCTCTGCTTTTATTTCAGTTCTACATTGTTCTCCTTTCACTATCGCAAAGCTTCACCTTTAACCGCCTCCAGGTGGGAAAATTAGTCACAAAAACTGGCATATTTCCCGTACACTTGTTTGAGTGGCAGCTTCTGAGAGGCTGAATAACCCTCGTACGAACAAGACTATTTTTCTCCCCAAACGCTTCTTAAATAACACAGATTGGCTGGCATTTTCAGGATTGTACTGAAAAGAGCGAAAATAATCAACAAAAGGAAATTTAATTTGATGAAACAGAGAGAATAGACACTGGAAGGTATTATTTTGTTTAGTTTGCACAAATCTGTGAATGCTTTGCAGCAGGTCTATTTGAACATTTGCACTGCACTATGGATATAATGAAAACGCTTTTTCTTCATTTCTTCATGCAGTAATTGCCCTCATTGGTCACAGAATTCCACCTCATAGTCCACATTTTATAGAATACTGAGCTGGAGGTTAAATTAGATGAATAGATCCACCTCAGTACTTACAATAGTTCCACAGGCATAATCAGAAGCAGCACCATCAGTCATTTCATGTAAATAAAGAGTAAACAGCTCATTTATATTTTTATGTATTTTCTCCAGGTGGAAACAAGCTCAGGGGGCAGCAGTTCCGTCTGGACTGGGCCTGGATCGCTCTGGAGAAAGAGTACTACGTGGTGGACGAAGAGGACACGTTTGTGGAGGTGGTGCTGAGGCGGAGAGGCTACCTGGGAGAGACGTCTTTCATTGGTTTGTTTTCCTCTCTGAATTTAGACTCCATGTTTTGTGTTTTAGCCGTACGAATGGGGATCAACCACTTTGTTCTGAAACCTGATCGCAATATCTACCAGATGTATTGCTACAACATTTGATACGGAAATTACTGGTCCATGACACAGACAACAGTGGGTTTCTAGAGCACAAACTGCTGAATAAAGTTCAGTCAGTTGGTCCTGATTGACAGATGTCTGAACACACAGTGACATCACAGGGCTGTTTCTGTCTCTTCACAAAATCAGGCTGATGGTTTTAATCTAATGGCCGATTGGTGTGGATTTAAAGTACATAAGCCTGTCTACTTAAACGCACCTCTGGAAGAAACGTTGACATTATGCCACGGACGTCACTGACACGCAAGCATCAAACAACAGACATGGCTGTGTGAACTCTTTGCTTGTTATTTCCTGCTATAGTGTCAGTAAGCGTGAAAACCTTGAAATCATGATTTTTTTTTCTGACATTAATCATGATATCAAATTCTAATATCGTGACATTCCTATTGAATCTATAAGAAGATATTTAGCGCTCAGACTCTTCGTGAAGATTGAGACCAAATGGGTCATGCATGGAATATCACACCTTTTTAGTCAGAATACTGGTGGTGGTGGCAGAAGACTCTGCTGGGGCTGATGAACAATGAAGATGAAGGATCTCCGAGGCCTAGGTGGAGATGGGGAGGGAAGGGTGCGTAAACCAGCAGCATGAAGAACTGAATGGATGGAGAGAGAGTCCTATTTAAAGACAGCAGCTGTTGGTGATGGGCTAATAATGCAGGTGTAAAGCAGTGATTGGATGAGGGAGGCTACTTGAATAAGTACAGCTGGATATCAATATTATATTGGATGGTATGAGCAGAATGCCTAGTGTACCAGAGGATAGTCTTTCTGATTGAACTTTTACCATATCTCCATTCAATTCCACCATGGACATTTATTGTTTGTACCAAAAAGGAAAAACACAGAAACATTCCAACAAGTCTATCTACCAACAAATGATTAAATACTTGAGCTAAGCAACCTTTAAAAAAAAAAAATTGTTATAAAAAGTTTGGATCAAATCAATAAAAATAGGACCGTACTGGAGCATATTGTCTCAAAAGTATAAAAGATTTTGAGTTGCAGTTAGTTGTTTTTTGTCGACACCCTGGTGGCAACAGACAGAATTAGTTTGACTGGACACGTTCCTCAGGGAGCTAAAAAGCTTTAAGCTTTTTAGAGAATCTGTTGGTTAGAAATGGAGTTCAAGCACCCTTTGTTTCAACCCTGTGGTCTGACCCAGATTCTAGCCGTACTGTCCAGACTGTTCCTGTCTCTCAGTGCGAGGGTGTGAAACCAGCCGATAAAAGAGGAACGCGGGGGGCTCCACATAAAAGATTGATAAGTACGACAGAGGATTCTGAGACTGACAGACAAGAATTTCACATTTCAGAAAAAGTGAATTATATCTTGCCCTTGCTTCCCTTTAATGTTTTTATATCAAATTTAAGATATCTCATTAACAAAGGCAGCTTAATGTTGGTACGACGGAACCATTTCCACACTGTAAATGTGGATGAAGTGTATTTAAGGTTTTTCTCTGTTGCCTCCAAAATCAGTAATGATTACCTTGGATTTAGATTACTTAAGTCCAAGAAATTGTTTTCACACCAAGAAATAATGAGGGAGAGTATTCAGTGCATTTGCATGATGTGTAAACGATGAAGAGTTATAATAATAATAATAATAATGATAATAAACTTCATTATATAATGTTACAAGCCAGGAATTTTGTCACGTAATGCACAAGTGCAAATGACAAAGTAATTAAACAATAAAGGACGGTTAACAGAGCCTTGGCCCAGAACCTCAGGTAATGACCAGGCATATAATATAATAATGTAATATATAGGAAAGATTGTTATTAGACTATAATTATAAAGGGTCCGGAGATTGGAAATGTATTAGGGAGCGAAACCAGAGCCAGCCTAAAACATAATCAATAAACTCTTATGATAAACTGGAAGCCAATGAAAGGATGCTGAAGAGGAGAAATAGGATCCCTTTTTTTGGTTCTGGTGAGGAGCCTGGCTGCTGCATTCTGTACAATCTGAACATTTATGTCGATCCTGAGCCGCATAAAACAAGACGAGAGACATTTTTTGACCCCAAGATTTTTGCAATTCTAGGTAGCATAATGGAATAGGGAGCCCAGACGATTTGGTAGTTGGTTATTAGTTGTGCCTGTGCCGGTAATGATTGCCTCAGTCTTACTAACATTCAGCTGAAGTTCTGACCAGTCCAGGATTTGAGCTCATGAATGCAGTTATTGAATTCATGAATTTGATTTAAATCATCGGGTGTTGAAAGAGATGACCAATAACAGCACTAAAATATCTGGAAGAAAGGAATGAAACCCCTTTAAAAGGGAACCAGAGAGGCCAATCCAACTCTTTAAACGATGCAATAAAAGAGAGTGATCCACGGTAAGAAAAACACAGCTTAAGTTCAACTGAGGATTTTCCAGCATCAGCAGCAGTAATCACTCTAAGGAGCGGACTCTAGGACTGGAAGGACTCAAAGGGCTTGGGGTGAAAGGGAAAGGATATCCTTGCGGTGAGCATGTGGAACCATTTACACAAGTGTTATGCTCTGTCAGTCCAATATCCATTATACAAGCTGGAGGGGAAAATTAAAAACACTCATCAACCTTTTTATCAAGCGTTGACGCTGTGTTGTATTGAATACCCAAGAAAAGTCTGCAAACAATGACTGGTAAACAGGTGCTTGTGGGTTTTCCAAGTGTTTATTAAGGCAGACTAATAAAGGCTTGGCATCCTCGATGCCCTTCCTTGTCTGGTAAGCAAACTCCAGTGGATCAATATCCCCTCAACAATTAACAGAATGATGTTCTGAATCGTTTTCTCAAGATGCTCGTAATAAATGATGTTCTTGCAAATTACCTCTGGCCTTTAAGTTGCTTTAGAGTTCTTTAGGATTGGTGATTCCTGGGAGAGATTTTCTTGTTAAAGGAGTTTGATGACAGTCATGTGACATATGGGAGATATCATGGAGGACTCCGCTAAGTGGGTCTGCACAGAACTGTGACGTGAGCCCGTGAATGTCTTGTGGACCAGGGGACTTTCTGAGGTTTACACATTTTAAATATAAGAAAATATAAAATTATATATTATTCCAGCTCTCACTATTTCATTCTTCACCAATTTGTTTGCCTTTTTTCATTTCTTTTACCTCCATAAAAATGTATTTTTATCCAATTTATGACCTTTTTATATCCCTGAAAAATCTGGGATATTATGGAATTGTCATAGCCGATCCTTTGTGTTAATGCAATAAAAGACTATGTTGTGGATCATTTTCAAATGTTATCCCCACATAGACCTTAGTGTGAGGAAGAACTGGATTGATTTTGAGTAAAGTCAGTTGTGTATTTCCAACACTGAGGGGACCTTTATAGCCAAACAATTCCGGGCCATAATATATATATATATATATATATATATATATATATATATATATATATATATATAAGTTTGAGGAGAAGGCTATATCCCCCAAAATGCAGGGGATTGGGGGATATAGCCTTGCTGTCTGGACAACCCCGCAGGTCAAATTTATTTCTGTAGCAACTCATGTTTTTACAGGGCATATTGGTGCCCACACAAAGGTATATACCTTTGTGTGGGCACCAATCAGAACAAAAGGCATGAATTTCTTACATGCTAAACATGCTACTTCTATACACATGTAAATATTTAATTCCCAAGCAAATCCAAAAAGGAATTGAAACAATTTTTTTCATTGTAATAAAATGAGTTTTATCCTCTGGTCTTGAGCCGTCTCATATTTTTACAAAGAGATGTGTTTGTCAGGAGTCTAAGGAGACGAGATGAGATGACTGTGTGAGGTCACTGTAATGAGCCGTTTAGAGTAACTCTTTGCTAAGTTGCAAATGCTCGAAAGAAAACATCCAGGAATTTTTTTATCATTTCATTTTTTTTTAAATAAGCCCCCCCATGATCAAAAATAGAAGTTTTATGACCTTCATCTGCTGTAGTTCTTCCTGTAGATCCACAGTAGCTACAGACGCACCTAATGTATGTGGTGTGGTTGAAATAGCGAGGAACCACGACTACTTAGGGTGGGTGGTAGGGAAAGACCTCACCAGGGTTTGCCATGTATTCTCAAGGTGACATCTGCTGCTTAGAACCCTCTGCACCATGACTTTTTCAATTCAAGATAGGCTGCTATGATTAGTCTAGAATTGAAATTGGGTATTTGTGCATCAACCATCCCGTCGCAGTTTACAAGCACGGTTTATTTTAAAATATCTGGTTGTTTTGCCAAGTGTCAGAAGAAAAAAAAGAAGAACATCGATTATCTTGGCACCATCAGTGGGTGGGATATATTTGGCATGCACAAAAGTAAACATTTTGTCCATGAAGTTGTGTTAGTGGCAAGGTTCTAGTTTTGGGAAACAATGATAGCTGGTTGACTGGGTCAGAGATTTGTCCAGAACTGCAGGTCTGGTTGGGGATTCCTGGTCTGCAGTGGATAGTACCCGCCAAAGTACAAACAAAAAGAGGACTTCGACAATATTGGGCTGAAGGTTTTAATGTTTTATGGCTGATTAGCCTGGATATTCCCGTGTCTCACGTACGGGCTAGTTGTGTTCTGTTAACAGCTGCCAGTATATGAGTGGATGTGTCAATCTGAACCAGGTGATTGTATAGAGGTGAGTTGAATGTATTGGCGTTCTGATCTAAAATCTAAATGAAGGAGTTGGAAATTGTTGGGGATTCACAATCATACTTTGAAAATGTACTGTAGACTGGTGAAACATGCTCATCTAAATTTTGCTCAGCTGCTACATATAACTCCAGATAGACCTGGTTTGCTGTTAAAGCCCAGTTTATCATTGATCTAAATTAGCCTGGCTGAGGCAGCCTGTACCTCTTGGCCTTCTCAGCCGTGTTAAGCTTCTCAAATCTTCAATCCATTCAGCTGCACAAACATCATTACCAGCATGTTTAATAAGCTTGTTGACCAACAGATGGAGGTGATTTTACGATATGTTTTTGCTCTACGGTCTATGCATTAGAGCAGGTTTGAAGGCTAAAAGGCTGAGAATGATGTCCCTGAATGCTCCTCGTGGCCCTGACTTTGTCACGCCTCAGCTCACTCGCTCTGGAAGAAGCAGCAGCTGTAAGCAGCTTTTATTCCCTTCCTCCCCTCATCATCGCTCTGATCCAAGGTAATCTTTGGCTGAGGTGTTTGCATCACAGCTATGAAATTCATGTAATACTTTAATACTCATCTACCTGTGTATGTACCTGGGTGTGTGCGTGCATGTGTGTGTGATTCATTTCGTGTATCGCACATGAAAGCTTTCCCTTTTTACTCTCATCTTTTTGCACAGTTGGCAAGAGACAACCTGGTTATCTCTGACCACATACATACACAGACATCCCTTGTCAAGCCCTCGTTGTGGATGAACGCAAGACATGCTAATATCAACCTTGAGCGGAAATGCATCGGTGTGACGGTGCTTTCCATTTAGACAGAGGTTTCGAGACTGGATCAGAACAACTGGAGTTGTTGAAGAAGTTTCAGCTCTTGTCCGAGAAGCTTCCTCAGGTTAACTGGCTATTGGGGAGTCGGGTATTAAACCTCTTGTGGTGTGTGTGAAACACCGAAAGTTGTCAGGTTACATACGTACAGCCCTACTGTTGGTCTGCTGGGTCCTTAGGGACACTGGATTACCTACTGGATTACCTACTTACCTTGGTTTCAGAGTGTGAATGCGGAACCAACTGTCTCAGATATTCAGACTGCTTTGACTGCGGCTCATAGGTGGACCCCCCAACCCTGTTTGAGATGACCGTTTCAGTTTGATGTAGATAGCGTCCTCCTCTATCAGACACTCTGTCCCATCTCTTGAATGTAGACACACAGTAATTGTCTTCGAAAAAGTGTCTCTAGTCTTTGACATGCTGGTGCGTTGGGCCATGTTGTTTTTGTCTCCTCTATACACAGTCTTGGGCTCTCCTCGCTGAATAAACCTGCATATATGGATTAAAGTGCATACACCACATTGCTCGGTTTTTGTTTGGATGTTTTAGGCCTCGGGATGAACTGGTTTTTGTGGGATGCTAAAGGATGTAGATTTTCTCCAACAATACCATTAGACAAAAAGTGATTCACCTTAAGCACAAAACACCCAAACAAAAACTGAGATATTTGGTGTGTGTGCAGTTCAATGCAGCGTGGAACGCACTGATATACATATATATTCAGATATACGTATATACAGATCTACAAGTGCATGACCCAACACAGGAAGAAAGCCTCAGATCTGCATTTGTCCATCCTTTGAAGACAAAAATGTCCACATTCTGAAAAGAGAGGACAGATGGTCTGAGAGAGGAGGACGCCATCTACATCAAACTGGGATGTCCATCTCTTAACCGGCACACATACTACGGTCAGTGTTGGCATTTCCTGAGATTTTTGCAACCCTTCACACAACCACATGATGTTCCAGTAGGTTAAGACCAGTAGGTTAAGACACTACACAACCTTCAGAGATGTTTCCACATTCAACTCAGACAGCAGCGTTTCGTACACTATCTCAACTCCAAGATGGTTTGCATGTGTACACTTCTATGTTTTTGTGCCTCTTGTTTCTCTTAACGGGCATTGAAGGTCTTCTTTAGAAAAACCAAAACTGATAAAAGTTGTGTAATAACTTTGATAGATTTCAATTTTCTGGGCTGCTGAACTGAAGAATGCTGCAAGTGAAACAATAATGGAGTTGCAACCTCACTCGGGGTGGACCGAATGGCACAAACATCACAAAGTGTATTGCAATCAATACGGCCACGGTAATGGATTCTTTGATTGATAGCACTCCCAAACTCTTTTAAGGCAATAGTGTCATTTAAAAAAAAAAAAAAAAAATCTCATCAAGGCCTTTTTTTTTGATCATTTTTAAGTTTTCTTCTTGCCATTCTTTTATGCTGTTTGTTTATTTAAAATTGATATCAGAGAGGAATTCACTAAACTACTGTAGTTTCTGACTAACTTACAGAGACAAATGATGAGACTAAATATTAACTATCAAAAACAGGATCAGAGATGCAAATGTCTATGAAATAGAATAGATGAAACATTGCTTTTTAACACCATTTGCTTTAAATGTAAAATGAAGAAAATGATGATGAGGATGACATTGTGCAGTCAGGAAGTCTTACAACAGAGTCACATTTTTCCAACACATTTTGATTTGAATTTTAAAGTCTAGTTAAAAACTGTGAGGTTGAAGTGTCAACCCAAAAGATTGCTGTGTAGACAATTTTTCTCTCTATTCTTGAGCGAGAGAAACATTGTGTACAAGCCCTTAACCGCAGCTATATGGAAGGCTTATGGAAAGCTTTTTGAGGAGCCACCTCTTATGAACCTGTTTACTCACACATCTTCTTATTTTGATGCTATGTCCTTGCTGACACTGGCCGACTGGTGTTTTTTTGATTGACCGGCCTTCCATATCATGCAGACATTTTCACTTCTTGTTTGTCTTGGGAATTTTCTGTTTTCAGTTTGATCTTCACCCGTAAATCACACAACCAATTTAATGGGGAGCAGTTGACTCATGTGTTCAATTAAAACAACTCCAGAGGTTTTTTTTTAATACAACTTCCTCAGTTGCCTTCTCTGTCTGTTTATAATTCCGCAACTATGTTGTAAAATCCATAAAATAATATAATATCAAAAAAAGTGAAATATTCTCATAAAAGTCACCAGGAACGTCATTCACCGGCTGGTTTCTTCTTAACCAGCTAAAATTCTAAAACTGCAATTGAGCAATACGGATCAGATGGGCCAGAACCAACAAATCAACTACCTTAATTTTTGCCATTTGCTCTAATGTTTCGACTAACTCATTGTTTGAGTTGTTAAAAGAGCCGCAAATTGGCTGTAGTGACTGTTTACATGAGGGAGGAGCTGTCTGCTAATAGATGACAAGTTTCATCAGATGGTGGGCGTCTACTGTGTAATCTGGGCGGTTTTTGCAGTGGTTGTGATGATTTTAATGAAGAAGGAGCTTATAATAATTCATGTTTACTTCTATCCTGGAGACAGGATGGAGAGAGGAAACGGCGTCGCCTTACCTCTGAGCGGTTACTCTGACTGACCTTTCATCATTAAGACACTATCAAATATTACGTTATTAATGAAGCCGTGTTGCATGGTTAACTCATACAATGTTTCATTAATCAATCAAACGACGTAACGTGAAAAGGAAGAAGCTTCTCATCAAGCGCTTCTATTTTGAAAACCCAGATCCACGTCATTACGGACATGGATTCATTCATTCCCAGGTCTCTTTCCCAGCTCCTTAAGTAAATTTGCGCTAAGTAAAAAGTAGATTCTGTGGATCTGATCCACTTGATTGTCCACTTGATCGCATACGATCAAATTGTCTTCTTTAGAGTTTTTAATTTGTTAACTGTGTCCGTCTATTACGGCTCCTGGCGGGTTTTCTTGTACAAGAGTTAATTATTTATTTCTTCCCCTCTGAACTTTTTGAGCGTTAGCATTAAAAACAAACTCTCTGCTGGGGTCTGGATCATTAAATGCCCCATGACGTCATTACGTCACATGACTTTTACCTCTCAATCATCACGTGTGACCCACTAGGAATGTGTGACGGACTCTATGTGTTTGTAATTTGTTCTTCTTATTATTATTCTTTAGCTGTGTTGGGACATTCCAGCGCATCAGCCTTTTACATAAAACTGTCCAGAGTGGGAGGTAAGACAATAAAATAAAAACATAGCACACAGGTGACATCTGTAATCTCTGTTACGTGTCACGGAGGTATAAAGAACTGCAGGTGTCAAAATTTGCACAAAAACCTGCAATCTAATACCTCACAACAGGGAAGTGTGGAGGTGTGGGTGTGTTTAGACGTGTTCTTAAATATTAACAACCAAGAATTAATCCCAAAAAGGTTATTTTATTTCTCCCTTTTGTCACTAACTCCACTCGCTCTCCTCATTCACTGTCTAGCTCGCCCACTCATCTAAGAAGAAGGGAAGTGCCAGCAACCATTTAATATGATTGTCTTTGAAAATGTAATGCGCAGATCTTGGCCCATACTACACTTTTCCAACAAATATCATCAATGGTTCTTGTGTAATTCTGCAGACAAGACGACGATTGAATAAGAGCCAAGAGGCGAGGTAATGCTGTGATGGTCAGAATAAAAGCAGCAGAGGCACATAGGGAGAAACTCCCATCTATGTTGACAAAGGCTTGCTTCCGTTGCGAGGGTTAGCTGATGAAAGCGGCCGTAGCGCCTGGCAACAGTTGAGGAGAGCTGCTACCCGATGCTCCGTCACAACAGGACGTACAGGTAGGATGGGTCAGTGGTAGAGAAATACAGAGATAAGATCAAGGCTCAAAGATGCCCTGCAAAGCTGAGCTCAGGAAAAACGAGGCCTGGGGATCAGGTGGAATTCTTTTCCCACCATTTTCAAGATTACATCCCACTTTATTACTTCTTATGAAATCATGACTAAGAAATCCACCTTCATCTTAATTCTTCATGGGTGCGTGTCCTCTTCCTAATGTGCCGTCTCTTCCAACGACTCAAGTCACATTTCCCTCTTTATGTGCGACACTATCGCACTAACTTGTCAGATCGCATATTTCACCGTTTTTCTTTTATTTCATCTCACGGTGCCGACGATTTGGTCCCTTACGCCTAACCTGAGACCACATCTCCTCAGATCCCTTACGACCCAGGATCTGAGCTATAGACGGTTTTATGTCCTTTCTTTATGCACTATTCATTTGTCATATGTCATATCTACATACTTCTCTCCTCTCTCTACTTTCACTTCAGTACAGAAGTATTTTCTCATACTCATCTGTTTGAGAAGGAGAAACTACAACCACAATTTGGTCTTTACCCATTATCCTGTCTCTGTACTGCTTCCTCTCCATCTTTTCTCTGTTTTGTTACACTGTCTTTGTCTGGACTCTTCACCAAACCCTTGAAGGCCTCAGGCACGTCCTTCCTCTCCCCGTTGCTTCCCTTCCCTCTCTTTACATTCCTTTAATTTGTTTTCCTATCCAACCCTGTCCTATCCAGTCCAAATCCAGTCCTTTCCTATCCTATACAGTCCTGTCCTATCATATACTTTCCTATCCTGTCCTGTCTTATCATGTCCTGTTTATCCTGTCTTGTTTATCCTTTCTTGTTTATCCTGTCTTGTTTATCCTGTCTTGTTTATCCTGTCTTGTTTATCCTGTCTTGTTTATCCTGTCTTATCCAGTCCAAATTCAGTCCTACCCTTTCCTGTCCTGGACTGTCCAAATCCAGTCCTATCCTATCCTATATTCTCCTGTCCTATCCTGTCCTATCATATACTTTCCTATCCTGTCCTATCCTGTCCTATCATATACTTTCCTATCCTGTCCTATCATATACTTTCCTATCCTGTCCTATCATATACTTTCCTATCCTGTCCTATCATATACTTTCCTATCCTGTCCTATCCTGTCCTATCATATACTTTCCTATCCTGTCCTATCATATACTTTCCTATCCTGTCCTATCATATACTTTCCTATCCTGTCCTATCATATACTTTCCTATCCTGTCCTATCCTGTCCTATTGTGTCCTGCCCTGTTTCATACGGTCCAAATTCGGTCGTAGATTGTCTTATCCTATCCTGTCCTTTCCTATCCTTTCCAGTCCAGATCCAGTCCTGTCCTATCCTATATAGTTCTGTCCTATCCTGTCCTGTCTTATCCTGTCCAAATCCAGTCCTATCCAATAATTTTTCTGTCCTATCAGCCCAAATCCAGTCCTATCCTGGCCTATCCTATCCTGTCCGATCCTGTCCTGTCCTGTCCTATCCTATCCTGTCCGATCCTGTCCTGTCCTATCCTATCCTATCCGATCCTGTCCTGTCCTATCCTATCCTATCCCGTTCACTCCAGTCCTATCCTATCCTATACTCTCCTGTCCTATACTCTCCTATCATTTCCTGTCCTGTTCTGTCCTATCTTGTCCTTTTTGTGTCCTGCCGTGTTTCATACGGACCAAATCCATCCATAGATTGTCCTATCCTATCCTGTCCTGCTCTGTCCTATCCAGTCTGAATCCAGTCCTATCCTGTACTGTCTTTTCTACCCTTCCTTACCCTAACTGGCCCTACCGTCCCCTCCCTCACCTTATCCCACGCTGCCATGCTCTTTTGGCAAAAAGACAGGATTGGATTCTCATTACTCTAAGTCAAAGCTAAATTCTCAAAGATCTTTTTTCTCTTGAATGCACCATCCTTTTATGGTCTGTCCTTACTCCAAGAAATACATTCAGGTTTGTTAACAAGATGCACATTTCCAGGTTGATCATCTCCTGTGGGATGTCTTCCTCATTTTTGTTTCCGTACACGCTGAAATGAGATGTAATTACATTTCTCTTGAAGAGAATAGAAACTTTAGACCCCTGAACCAAATCTCTACAGATCTTCCCTCAGCTGCCTTTATGTAATGATCTTTATGGTATAATGAGAAAAAGGGCGCCTCCAATCCAAATTTTTACCCTGAACTGTATATTTCACATTCAGCCAAACCGAGCAAAGAATAAAAAAGACTACGGTGACTATTTACAGCACATGCATCAACGTGGCACGGCGCCGCTCAGCTCGCTCTCATCAGGTGCCGCGATGGTAGACAAAGGAAAATGAGCCGCATATTTCCAATTGTAATACATTATGGTATGTTTCATGCCAGCTGACGTGTCTTTGATGTGAAACGCAGTGGCACAAGCAAAGGCCTCCTCCTTGGAAGAAGGTGTATCGATGAACATTAATGTTAGATGGATTGTTGTAACGCGGATTCACATGAAAGACCTGTTATTACAGAAAGAGAGAGCCGGAGAGAAAATAAGGTGCGACCCGCACATGCCTCGCTCGCCCTTGGGAAATAATCATAGTTGCTAATCCATCTCAGCAAGGTGGAATATTCTTATTTAAACGCTTCAGCCATAAATTCATTTCACACATTCCTGGGGCTACATAATTGATCAGTGAGGAGAAATAGAAGCAATTCTCTTTTTCTCACTACTCTGAGCAACAATAAAGGGTGAGAATATCTAATCTGTTCTGTCATCTCTTTCTCTCTCTCGCGTTTCACCCTTTCATGGTAGCTTTCTTTTTGTTTTCTTTGTTTCCGCAGCCAGTGTCAGTTTGTTTGCCCGCCTGTTATCAAGATTCAAAAAAGTTAGTAATGGATTTTGATTCAACGTTTTGGAGCGGTGAGATATGACCCTGGGCACAATTTATTGGATTATGGTCTGGTTTAGGGCAAACACAACAAGATTGTTGTGGTATTGATAATAACTATGCTTGGACAAAAACGACACACTGACATGACCATTAGATAAACCGAACTGAAAGCCTGATCTGGAACCAAGTAAGATTTTGGATTGAGGATTATACACAAAATTTGCTACAGAGAGATAAAAAATAATAGTTGGGTTGGGGGAGTTAAATTATGAGTGCTACTCTGTGACTGTGACTATTGCACTTCCCTTTGTTTTCACTGCCATGATTCCGTTTTGCTTATGTCCCCGTCTGTATCTCTCAGGCATTGGCACCAAGGACGGTAGTGCAAAGAAGGAGGAGGATTTCAAGGGTAAGTCCCAGAGGCAGATCCAGTTCAACCCGGGACAGACCAGAGCCACATGGCGAATTCGGATACTGACAGATGGGAAGTATGAGCAGGCGGAGACTTTCAAGATTTTGCTTTCGGAGCCGGTGATGGGAGTGATGGAGTTCCCTGCCACAGCAACTGTCGAGATTCTGGATCCGAGTGATGGTCAGTACCGCTCAAGGGCACATTATATCCTGCAGCCAGCACACACAGTTTCTTTTATGTTTAGAGGATGGAATATTATTTTGTCTCAAATTACTGTACTGATAACTGTACTGATGGACGTTTTTAACGTTCAATATTTACAGAGCTGATACTTCAGAAACATGGTTTGGGCCATAGATTCTGGCTTAGACTAACTTCAGTCAGATAAATGAAATGTGAGTCAGACCGGAGTTATTTTAGCCATTTTATAGACAATATGAATGACATCGCACCTCAATTTTAATTACTGAATGACCTTAACTTAAGTCAAAGCCCTCCGGAAATGAGATTTTGACTGGGAACTTTTTGTCACTACAGATTACAAGAGCTGAAATTTATCACTATGTAATAATAATAAACTCCCCCGGAAGATCTTTAGAAAATGTTATTCATAAAAGAATTTCTGCACATTAGTCTGAACATTTTCCATCCTGAACAACATTTTCTCAAAATGTTGCATACCTTATATATCACCCTGTAAGACTTGGATTGAAAACCCGTACAATTTTCTCAGGTTAAGAAAAAAATTACACTTAAATTAGCATATTATTTTGCAGAGTAATGCGTGATTGATTCTTCAAAATTACGTAATTACAACAAGAAGTACCCCAAAGTACCACTAGGGATGTACTAAATTTTCTTTCTGAAACGTATATCATTTATTCATCTTCTATATATTTTCCTGTGGGAAATCTGTTCAGGGATTTTAAATTACAAAAACAAAAACAAAAATCTGTGAGAAAATGAGAATTTTTCTGTTAGAGGCGTTCCGTATCGCTTCACATGTTTGGAATACAGTTGTGAGGTATTGAGTGATGGCGTCGTTTGTCTGCATCAGAAAAAACATCCGAGTAGAGGAGTTTGCTTTGCCCACTTTGCTGCAGCTACAGTGAAGTTTCTGACATTCATGATGTATATCACACACACTCATTCTTCCACTCCGGTATGTCTTTTACAAAGCAATGAAAAATACACACAATCTTCTACCACATGTCGCATTTTTTGTTTGAGGCATCACTCAGCATGTCAAACACACACTGAAGAATTGTCAATATAAACACCATTGTAGATTTAAAGTCATGTCAGAGCTGCCCTGAGGCGAGAAGGAGAAATACAGTTTTGACATGACAGCCAGAGGAGATGTATTGTAGGGATGACGAGTGTGTTGTGTTCTAACACACATTGAGTTACAATGTTTGCTTCCCTAAACCCGGTAATGCAAAGAAATCTGTGGGATTTGAGAGATTTGTGTTATTCTCAGCCAAATGTACTGCCCTCAATGGCCTGATTGAGTTTTGATCTCCTTTTTTTTAGTGAGAATAACTGAAAGCCTAGTGGTTAAGTGTAGAAATTCTCCCTCTTAATTAGTTTGCTCTTTGCCTTTTCTCTCCACTAGTTCTATGAGTGTTTGCCTCCAAATTGAAATGTTAATGGAATATTGATTAATGTAAGAAACTGGCAGGGCTGCTCCATCAAGGTCAGATTTATTCGTTGTAGCTTTTTGGTTCAGTGTTTCCTAATGCGTTAGTCCCCTCTTCAGTGTAAATTTAGTGCAATTATAGATGAGCAACAAAGACGGAAAGACTGATGTCTCCATAGTGACATTCAACGGCTTCTCTCATCGCTCTCCCCTTGTTATTTGTCCTTTCGTTCTCTCTTCCACTAGGTCTTGATCTCTCTCCCTCACGGACCTGCTCCTCAGTCTATCCTCCCCTGTGGGTTAATTATGGCTTGTGTGGAGGGCATTGGGCTGTTTTGTCTCCTGTCTTCTCCAGGGATGGTCTAATGTGACAGAGATGTGCCACTCTGTTCTCTAATGGGCTCTAGCTATGATTGCAGCGTTAGCCGTGCTCCAGCTCCACCATCTAATGATGAAAACCGGCTTGGTCTGGCCTTCTAGTTAGCTTGGAGATCTCCTCCCTGGAGGATGTCCTAGCAAGTCTAATGGCATCACAGGAAGAGAGAGGATCACCAAGTTTTAACCAAAAGTATTCAAAAATGTAGGCAAGCATACTAAGCGGAGTACTTCTCTCGCCCAGCTGGTCTGGGCGAGGAGCTGCACCTCATTGTTATCTTTGCATTTGAGCTGTACGGATGTGTACTATATATAATTCTGTATTAGACTGGCGCTACTTT
Organism: Lophius americanus; assembly: GCA_037951165.1. Classification (NCBI taxonomy): domain Eukaryota; kingdom Metazoa; phylum Chordata; class Actinopteri; order Lophiiformes; family Lophiidae; genus Lophius; species Lophius americanus. Next base: position 1,228,407 of record JBBDHG010000061.1, read on the forward strand.
GATTAATAATGAGGAGTGGGCTTATCCCGTGGTGCTTTTGCCCGCCGTACACCACTGCCAGAGCTGCAGCAGGCACAAACTCTTTTTAATTACAGGGCACGATAACCTAGCTTTCCTCCTGCAAAACTTTTTGACTTCCTTTCATATAAAATCCATGGACAGTGTTGCTGAATAAAGATGAAGGTGGCAGCCTGCTGTTTCACTGTTGAAAACAGCGCCACTTCATTTCTGCAGTCAGTGATACTTTTTTTTTTGCTTCCTTACGCATTAGAAGAGCCCCCAGTTTAAAGCATTCCCCTAAAGGATGAACTGTTTTCTGTTTTTTCTCAAATCAAAAGGCCATCTGCAGTCAAGCACAAATTTTGCTAATTGTCTGAAGCAGAGCTTTGTTTGAGTTAGGTTGTGAAATCTGTTGACTAATGAAGAGATGTCGTTGCAGTGGGCTGTAGGTGGTGCCATCAACAGGTGGTTTCTACATTTGAGATTTTGGCTCATGAGCCTTGCTATTTTTTTTTTATATACTGGCGATCATCAAATGCATCTTTCAGAACAACCAGAAAATAGCATCCATATAATATTCATGAAATTATCAATAATGGATAAGCATAAACATAAAGTCCCAAACAGATTTTTCCTACTTTATGGAGGGACAAAAGCACTTCCAGGTGCGAGAATTCACTATTTTAACAGCTTCTGTAAATGAATGGCTTTTTTTTTTGTCTCCATTAATTTTATTTAAATGACTGTGTTTTCCTCCAGGAGGTGAACTTGACCCTTGCAGATGAAAATTTGTTTTGCTAAGTGTTAGCTTTATTTTAAGGCGCAGAAAATGAGCACAATGTTGGAGGAGAGGCGGAGAATATGTGAGTGGAGTGAGAAGACAATCAGGGTATAGCAGCGACTGTAAGTGTGTGTGTATACATATATATATATATATATATATATATATATATATATATATATATATATATATATATATATATATATATATATGTGTGTGTGTGTGTAATAGGTGATCACCTGCTACTGGTCCTTGTACTCTCCTGGGGAGTGACAGATTGTTTGCCAGCAACTGAAAGGAGAAATGAAGGAGAGGGGAGACGATTCAGAGGGGAGATAACAATTTAGGGAGACTTACTGCGGGAGGAATGTTTGACCCCCTGTGGAGCGTAAGATTGTCTTATGTTGATGACTTCATCACGAAGTCGTCCCGGGTGTTCCTCTCTTTTACATTGGATGAACCAAACATCAAAGTCTGACATTTCACTCTCCAGAAGGGCTGCACAGCCCAAACTTATATTCCAAATGATAATAAATATTGAAAATCGGACTGGTTTGCCGTGATAATTAATTGATTTAATCAACTGTCAGACTCAAGCTGGGCTCCATTGTTGATGACCGTCAATCAGTGGTATCAGAAAAGTCCTCCGCTCCATTTCAATTTCCCTCCTGATGTTTTAATTGTGCAGTGGGCACACACACTTTTTGGAAGCCTTTATTACTCTGGGTGTTTGCTGGATACAAAACTTTGGTCAACTGGAACTCAGGTGCATTGCAGCTTGTCTTGGTGAAATTCACTTAAAGCAACTCAGCCTTCATGCATTCATACAGCCGGTAGTTGGACAAGTTATTTGAGTTCTTTTCCAGCACAGACATAACTCCAAATAATCACTGCATGTGATTTGTACTTGGTTAACATCCCTTGCCCTAAATCCTAACAACAACAAATAACTGGAAAAAGCACTCGGAGACCCCAAACCTCCGCCAAGGGCCAAGACTACCTCTGAGCCTACTCTTAAACAGACATTGTTTCGTCTTTTCCTGTTTCTTTGCAGTATAAAACGTCAACAACGTCCAGACGGTACAGGAATTCTGGGTAATACCACCATTGGAGAATTGGAACACCTTCAATCTTGCATCCCTTAGCGAGAGGGCGCAATTGATGGGTAGAAGTGCGAGAATTGGGACAAGGTCAAAATCTCTGCGTATCCATCCGTATAGAATCATAAAGAGGTTTACTCTTCATGACGCGTGTTGTGTCATTTCCTGTTCCTCTCCAGTAAACAAACATTGTTGTGTCATTTCCTGTTCCTCACTCAGCCCCCAGTTCCCCTTCAACCCCCCAAAGGAACATCAGAGGGATCAAAGGAACGAGGGCGACAATAACGGAATCACCTAAAAAAAAAGTATCTTTAGTATATTCCAAAATCTACCTCTGGGTAAAGTTTCATGTAAATCCGCCAATTAGTTTTTCCATAATCATCACAGACCAACAGGAAATCAAACTCAGGTGAAAACAAAACTTCCTCCTTTAGCGAAGGTAAAAACCCAGTTTGAGGGAGACACACTTTGCCTCATGGTCAACCAGACACTGACCATTTACTCCCTGTTGCATATCAGCAATTCGTTTGACGTGAAAGTTACTCATCTGAAATGCATCCAGGAAATGCATCACGGCGCAGAGAACTTCTATGATTGGCCAGGAAGTGGTTTCAAGAGGACTTGCTTTCTTGCTGAGCGTTATATGAGTGGACTTCGCATTTTGAATGTCAATACCGCGCAATCATTTTCACCGCTCATTAATTTTAGGAAAACCAAATCAAGTTTAAAATTTGAATATGTCATCCTTTACTCTCCAGTGCCATTGCAATGTGAGTAACGAGTGTGTATTTGTTGCACATGCTAAGCCAGAATTTTCTTTCCCATTCTCATCATTCACGCGAAGCAGAGAGAGTGGGAGGGACAACAAAGTCAAAAGAAGATGTGGGACAAGCTGAAGCTCATTCCACTATGTTAGAGTTTTTATTGGTCCCTGTGCGTCTGTGGAATACAGCTCCAACACTTATTGTTTCCATAATATCAGTAAGTTCTTTGCTTTGATAGATGAGGCTTTCACTGGCTCTCAGAATCTCTTTCAATCACAAGCTCCTCTCGGAGACGGGGGAGAGGAATGCGGGAGTAGAGAAAGAAGAAGAGGAGGGATGGTCTCGTTGACCAGACTTTATAAATTGGAGTCAAAATGTGAAAAACTCCCAGCTGATTGGCTCGTAGAGGCTTGCATGTATAACTGAGTGCGACACACCAGGCAGTGAGAAAACATCTGGAGTGGTCTCTTTGAAGAGCACCTCTGGTTGCATCAAACCGAAAACTGCGATGGAGTTATTTTTGAATATGAATAAGCACACCGCAGGACCACCATTTCAATGGATTGGAATGAAAAAACATGGGCTCTGACTGCCTAATATAGAGGCAGAACACAAGCTGCAGTAAATCCTTGATGGCCTAATGTACTGTGGGTTTTTGCAGACTGTTATACATATCATTACCATTTATTTTTCCCTCTGACTCCCTCAGATTTCTGTCATTTTCCCTCCAAACAGAGTCGACTGTGTTCTTCCCGGAACAGATCCTCTCAGTGGAAGAGAATGTAGGAGAGCTCTTCATCCCGGTGCACCGCAGTGGCGATATTAGCCAGGAGCTCATGGTGGTGTGCTACACACAACAGGGTAAAGACTTGCCTTTATTTTCACCTCAGCTAACCTATTTAGCCTAAGTATCCCCTGCCTGTCAGCGCCCTGCTGTTCAGACTGATCCCATCACATGGTTGTGTGAGGCCTGTGGTATTCAGATTTTATTATCCATCAAAGCATTCGATCATCTAGCAAAACGGTGATCGATTCAAATTACATCACATTGTGCCTATAAATAAGGCATTCATATTGTTTTAATTTAATTTTAATGTGAGTCAGGTGTATATGCTATGGTGCAATAGAGACGATGCAGTTCCCTCCACAGTCTGTTGCAAGAAGGTTCTTGGTTCAAATCCACCGTTGGCTTCTCTGTTAGAGTTTACATATTCCCTGCGTGTCGTCCGCCTTCCTCCCACCGTGAAAAACATGAAACAAAGCGACTCTACATTGCCCATAGGTATGAACATGAGGGTGAAGGGTTGTTTGTCTCTAATAGGAAGTCAAAGGAAATGGATAGATGAAGTAGCAGCACAAACTTCACAAATGTGAAGTCATCCAAATAACTGATTTGCTTTCAAACAGCCGCAACAGCAGCTCTGTTTGGGACAATTCATATTACTTAATTTCTTTGGAGCTGGTAAAGATAAACATTCGTATGTTGTCCTCGGCCGTTAGCCTAATGAAGGCACGATTGATAAATGTCAGAGGTGCAATGCCCGCCCACAGGTTTGATAATGAATAGGCCTAAGGGGGTCTTCTATCCCCATCGTGCTCTGGCATTAATTTATTCCACCGACTCACATGATGCTATTGCCATAATTAAAGGTCAAGCTTTCACAGACAATGATGGTGACATTAACAGTCGGAATTTCATTAAATCAAAAAATGAGAGGATCCATTATCCGAAACGATGGGCCTGAGTTTGTCCACCGAGCGTGAAATTCAGACTGTTTGTCAACATTACTTGTTTAACAAACATAGCATGTTTATTATGTGCTTTTATGAAGATGTTTTAAATGTGATCCAGCCTATGGTTTCTTCCTCTCTCTGAAGGTTCAGCCTCAGGGACGATTCCCACCACCGTCCTGTCTTACTCAGACTACATTTCTCGTCCGGAGGAGCACAACAGCATCCTTCGCTTTGACAAAGGCGAGCGGGAGAAGCAGTGCCGTGTAATGATCATTGATGACTCTCTGTACGAGGGAGAAGAGAGCTTCAACGTCTCCCTGTCACTGCCTGTCGGGGGGCGTCTGGGAATGCACTACGCCACTACCAAAGTCAACATCCTGGAGGATATGGATGACGGTGAGGCGGGCTGTGCTGCTAATACGCATGTGTTGAATATGTGTGTCTGTCTCCAGTCTGGAGGCAATTTGTTTGTTTGCATGCTAACTGAGTTACTAACCCTCATGTTTCTCTTTCCAGCCATGCTTCTGTGCAAGTTGTAAACAATAAGATCACGTTTTTTCTCTAATGTGATAATCACAAATCACAAAGATGAGATTTTGTAGTGAACAATGCAAAAAGTCAGACAGAGAAGAAGCAATAAAACATCAAAAGCAATACGTATAACTAAAAGTTTGCCGTATAGCCTGTTTAGCATTGCAGCAGAGCAGCATGAGAGCCGCGAGGTGCGCAGCAGTGGAGTGGGACTGCATCAAGTATCAGCTCTGACCCCATTCTTGTTTGCTATTGCAATGGACAGGCTGATTGATGAGGTTAGCCAAGAGTTTTCTTGGACTATGATGTTTGTGGATGACATTGTGATCTGTAGTGAGAGCAGGGAGCAGGTGCAGGTATGCGCTGGAAGGTAGAGGAATGAAGGTCAGCCACAGCAAGACAGAATGCATGTATGTAAATGAAAGGGAATGGATGCAAGGAGCAAAGGTGAAGAAGATGCACAAGTTTCAGTTCTTGGGGTCAACTGTTCAGAGCAATGGGTTGTGTGGAGAAAAACGTGATGAAGCTAATGCAGGAAGGGTGGAGTGGCTGTAGATGAGTGTCAGGATTTATCTGTGACAGCAGGAGTAGCAGCAAGAGTGAAGGGAAAGTTTACAAAAAGGTAGTGAGACCAGCCCTTCTGTAGTGGCTTGGAGACGTCGGCTCTTATCAAAAGAGAGGAGGCAGAGCTGGAAGTGAGGAGGATGGACAGGATTAGCAACAAGCCCATCTGAGGGACAGCCCAGGTCAGACATATTGGAGACAAAGTAAGAGAGGCCAGATTGAGATGGTTTGGACCTGTGAAGACGAGGGACAGTGGATCTATTGGTAGAAGGATGCTGAAGATGGAGCTGCCAGGAAGGATGAAAAGGGGAAGACCAAAGAGGAGGTTTCTGGATGTGATGAGAGAAGACATGCAGTTAGTTAGTGTGACAGAGGAAGATGTAGAGGACAGAGAGCGATGGGAACCAATTATCTGCAGTGGCGACCCCCAAAGGAAACAGCATGTCTGTGATAAAAGAATATCACATACAACAAAATTTCCTCTTTTTAATTAATTTATACAGAAGCAAAAGCTACACTTGGATTGAACTGAAGTTTTTCCAAAGTAAGTCAATAGTTTCTAACAAAGTAAAAAAAAAAGGAGGTATTTAGGACAATATAATATTTCACACAAGTGCTCTTGAGAAAAACTAAAATAATTCTAGTGTAAAAAAAATTACACTAGAATTTTTTGAAAATGATTTTAAGTCATTTTAAAGTGTTATTTATTTTTCATTTTTTCGGTCCCAATTGTGGTTAGAGGCTTTGCATCACAAACAATCTCTTAATTAAGCCAGTTTACCAGCTTGCTGGATAATAAATTGCAGAATAATCATCAGCAGACATCAGCTTTGCACCTGTATCAGACAGATGGAATGAAACCCCCCCGTCTCGCTGTCATTCAAACAGGTTTTAATTACAGCCCAGCCTCACGTGGGACCCAGTGGGACTACATTATCACACATGTCCCCGGTGTGTTTTCATCCCATGGACAAAATAGATTACATCTTCTGATAGACAGATGATTTATCTGGGGAGGGAGGCGGCCTGCTGGGAAATACCTTTTCCAATTTACAGGCCCTCCCTCGCATCTGACTATTCTGCAATGGTTGGATTCATAGACTTATTGAGATTAAATGTCTCTGCTCAACTTTTTTGTTGTTGAATGTTATGCTACATAATATTAGGGGCGACGCTACTGCCGTCATCCACTTATCAGAAGGTCGGGAGTTCAATCCTCGGCCCCTCCGGTGTACATACCAAAGTATCCTTAAGTTGCTCCCAATGGCCGTTCAATTGGTGTGTAAACGATGGCGTGAATGGTTACAGCTCCTGATGAGCAAGGGCGCCTCGCATGGCAGCACTGTATGAATGGGCGAATGCTGGCTTGTGTTGTAAAGCGCTTTGGGGTCGAGCGTAATAGAAAAGCACTATATAAATACATTGACTTTACCAGTATTGAAGTGAAAGTCATTCTTTTTTCCGAAATATAAATTTGAGCACCCTCTGGCGAAGAAATGAATTTGCTCGACAATCAAATTCATCAGATGTAAATGTATTCATCAGAACAATTTCACCGAGCGTTTCAGCGAATTCCTGGTTCTTAGATATTTGCCCTTACTCTCTCTCTTAGGGGTAAAACAGGGACGTCCCGTTAATTTTTCAACCTGATACGTAACGTCTTACACACTCATGAATACACACCCGGAGGAGAGAGATATATATATTAGATAGGTGGAGGAGAGAGAGGTAGTAATCATAGGAGGGTTAACAAATACCACATAAAGTAGACAATCTGACAAATATATTGAACTTTGGGGCAATTTTGACACACACAGCATCCCCAAAACCACTGCACAGGCTTCTGATTTATCCAAAAGAGGCCCAAGCGTCGACCCAGACCACAAAAGTAATAGTCAAAGCACATCAAGGGCACATAATTGTGTGCTGTTTTCTGCGTTGTTTTCCTAGACTGGGGAGAGCAGCAGCATTTAATACATCAGTTGTTGCTGAAATATTGCTATCCCTCATCTCCAGCTGCGCTTCTGTTCTGGACCAAAACAAACTCATCCTTAATAATGTTTCCCAATTATCTGCACTAACTTCCATAAATACGGTGCCTAGACTGGAGTCTGAGTCGAACAATAAACATCTACTGGAAGTAATCAAGAGCAGCATCTGGCTGCACCGGCTGACAATCTGAAAGATCCTGTAAGGCCGTATGTGTTTGATTGATGTGACGACACATATCTGATTGCATTGAAATTTAAATATCACACCACTTTATGTTTGTCTGATTTATTTTACTTAATGTCTGTAACTGCAGTGCAGAACAGGGTTACGGTGAGTGAACCTCAATTTAAGTGGGACATGGGCTTAAAGCACTGTGAGAGGCCCTCTCCTCATGTAATTGGTTGAGAATCTAACAAAAAATCAAGCAACCAGTAAATTAAATGTGCTTTCTAACCGAACCCAACACTAATCTCTAGAGTCAGGGAGGCTAAATCTTGCTCATTGAATAATAATTCATGTGTCTTCCGCGTGATTCAGATCTCTACCAACATTTAATCAACTAAAGCCTTTTATTATTCAAAAATATTAGTTAAAACACGAATACATTCACTCTGGCTCTGAACGAAAGTATAGTTTTGAAGCCAGCTGAGTTATTTTATACGTGCGCTCAACTACATCCGTACATTTTTGATGATTCAAAAAATGTTTTTTGAATTAACAATACTGCACCACCTAAGGAGACCAACAGATAACCGTGACAAAAAACATTCTTGTAGTATACTGGTCAGAGTGTACCTCCAACATTAATACTCGAAAATGAAGAAATATTTCCCTTTCATTTTCTCTTTCATTTTGCCATGAATAGTTTGTAGGAGAAAGAATGGTGTCGGAGCCTCCTTAACATGCTGCGCACTACAGACTGGAATAAATCAAACAATGGTGACTTACAATTGAGAGCTCATTTAAGGATATAAACAATTCTGTCAAGCTTATTGAGTGTGTGTGTGTGTGTGAGAAAGAAGCAATCTAGGGGCAACTAAGAACACAAACGGTAAACTCCGTCTGATCATTAGTAAACTGTCACAATGCTTCAGACATGGTATTGAGTTCAAAGGAATGGAAATGTATTAGTGAAAGCCCTCCTCCAGCGAGAGCTGATGTGTCATTTTTATCCTCCCGGAGGATAAGACACAGTCTAATACCTGCAGCCAGGCAGTCCAACACCCACCCCCCATCCACCCCCCACCCACTTAATTCCAGCTCAACTCGGAAAATAGCTAAATAAAAGTAACTACGCTGCGTGTGTGCATGTTTAAATTTCTGCACACCAAGTGGAGCTAAGTGTTGAGGAAAATCTAATTGTGCATTAAAAAAGTAAGGGGTGAAAATAACTCACTGCTCACTCTACTTCCATTTTTCCTTCCCCCAGGTCAAGGCTGCTGTACTCCTTCCATCTATTTCTCCATTACCACCAGCAGCACTCTTCTTTTTTTTTTTTCACGTACACACTTTCCCTCACTTTATCTGAAAAAGAAACACCCAGGGGTGTCTGCTGGATTTAGTGCTTTATCAGATTAAACTCTACAGTACCTGTCTTTCTGAGTGTTGTGCTCTGCATGGCTGCACTCTCTAACTCAAAGTGAGTTTTGTCGTCTCCTTGTGCCCCGTTAAGGAGCGAGGACACTCAGCCGGGTGCATAAGGGTGCGGCCGAGTTTCTGGAATTGTAGATTTTCTCTGAGTATTTACTGGAAACCCAGTCTCTTCCTGCTGCTCTGTCTTTGCTGGGTTTTCCTTTATTATGCCCGCAATTAAAGGTGTTTTTCCTGCAGGATATAGATCACAATGTACTTATACCCTTTTTCCACACACTCATATTAAAGATAAATTTAGCGGTATCTCTTTGAATAAATGGAAAGCAAATGTTCTTTTTTTAACTAAATGTCGATTTCCAAAACGTTCTATATACCTCCAAAGCAGCGGGTCAAACTCCATGGAGGCCGCCAGGTCTTATCTGCAGTAGCCTAGAAGGACAACCTCAGCTGTCCGGAGTTTAAGAATATTCATCCTCTTTTGAAATATATGATCAATAATTATTACGGATAATCTCAAAATGTAATAGGCTGCATTTAAAAAATCATATTAGCGATAGAAGAAAACAACTGACGCTAAATAGATAAAATGGGAAGAAGATTTGAAAACACAACTAACAGATGTAAAATGGAAACAGATGATAAACCCAGTAAAGAGGTATGAAAACAACACATTTTAACCACGCTTAAAAAGATGATCATTATCACCATGTCTTAGATTGTTAACACTGTAACTCTTAATGTCTAATTATATTCAGACTGTGAAAATCAGTCAAGACAGTCGATGATATTTTATTTTTGAAGGCCTAATATGGCGGCATAATGTATTCCCTTGATAGAAAATTAACAGGATAATTATCCTATTATTTTTTGGAAAGACAGAACAATATTTTTAGATGGATGACAGAACTTCAATTTATGTTGGTCAGGGATAGAGATGGTATTATTATTATTTTGTCAACTTTTCTGAGGCAACTATAGACTTTTCTGTCGTTCCAGCAAAAAGCGCCATCTGAGCCTGCTGCACATTGCAGTATATCTGCCTGTACGTCACAAATATAGAGCAACACGATGTGTCAGATCTGCACAGTATCTCTGAAATGACACTGTATCTCGGAAAGATGGGGCTCTGTTTTGAGAAAAGAGGTTGTTTTGTCCCTATTTCTTTCTCAATGCGTCATGCTTTCAAAACCAGAAGATGTAAAACTGTCCAACATTTGCCACTGAAAAGCATATTTACAAAAAAATATCCTTAAATAAAGATGCATATCGACTCCAATCCCCTCTTTGCTGTAAATTTCATTTCCAGCAAAGGGATCGAGGGTAGTATTAAAAAAATAAATAAAATAAGATTCTATTAACCTCCTCCTTTAGAGAAAACTGAGGCTCCTCTTTAGGGGACGGCTGGGAATGCTCGTTAAAACTGTATATAAAAGCAGGGCGACACACAAAGGTACTCTGACACCCACACATAGTCATTACCAAAATTTGGCTTGACACCTTCCCCAGACCACACACGTGCTCCAGAGTGCTAAACCTCATGCGAAGCCCCCGGAGGCAAGACAGCATGCAGTTCTCACTCATCGGTCACCACTCAGTCCGTCCCTTGCTGTCAGATTGTGTTGTCCTTGGTTGCAGTCGGGACATGTGAGAATGCTGACATGCTGAACATGAAGGTAAGTTTGTGTCACATTGCTTACCTCATGTTGAAGATATCTCTCCTACTGAGGTTGAGACATGCGTTAACACAATAATAATCATTAGGGTACATCAGAGTAGACGGTTAGACATTCTATACTTGTGTTGATGCCGCCTTCACGGTCTGTAGTCGTCGTTTGATTCTGCCGCTGTGAAAATAGAAATGCTGTATTTGTGCAGCAACCAGGAGCTACACAGTTTTGGTGAAGTCAAATATGTGGGAAACATATGCACGAGCCTTCAGATGTAGGGAGAGGATGCAGACTGCATTTGGTCTGAGATGCCTGCCTTTGTATTGTTTTACCAGTTTGTCACTTATTCTGTCAAGTTGAGAATCAAAAAGTAACACCGCTTAATTTTCTCATCGCTTTAGTCACTCAGGCGTACACTATTCTTAACTTTTCTATCTGGCCCAGTTAAAGTACAAAAATAAAATATGAAAGTAAATGATCACTGAGTTATACTCGGGGAAAAAGGAAACTCTGGACTGCCGGAGCTTTTGATCACAACACTAAAGAATGAAAGTGTTATGATGCTATTTTTGGTTTATATGGCAGACTACAAGAAAGGATCTGAGTGAGCAGGAGTGGCTGCCTGAAGTAGAGACAGAAGAACCTTTTATTTTGTTGGTTTTCTTGGACTTGAAATGAGGTACGGGGGGGCGAAGCTGTCAGATCAATATTAACTCCTTACTCCTGCTTTGCAGCCTCAGGAAACAATGCCAGTTCAAACGAGACTTTGAGCAATCTAGGGGGCCCCTCTCTCACTATCTCACCAAGGTGCATTCAGAGAAACCACACACACATAGTCCGACGGCATAATCTTCTTTTAAAGTCCTTAGTGGTTTCTGTCAGAGGAATACAAACAATGAGGTGGGGTGAAAGGTTGAAAGGTCACCCCTCCCTGCAGTTTAACTTCAGACTAATTGTTTTTTGACCTCCGTTTCCGCCCACTTCCTCAACAGATAAATCCTGTCTGTCTGCAGGTGGATGCTATTGTAAACACGGGTCACGCATAAGGAGAGAAGACATTAACACTTAACAAAAAGCAAAGGAACAATGTTGTAAATACGCAGCCTGCTGCCTCTTACGAGGCTGAGGGATAAACAGAATTCTTCAGGCAACATAAGACAATTATAAGAGCTGTGAAGAGCCCCCTGTTCTGATCAATAAATACACCGAAACATTAACAGCCCTTATGGATTACATGGGAACGGGGAGTTGTTGTAATTGATACACATATATATATACATATATACATACATATGTCAGGATCTCAATAAGTGAGTAGTTGACAATAGTTAATTCTACTTCTTCCTGCTCCTATTCCTTCATGTTAATTGTGATATAAAAGTGTTTTTGTGTTGTCTTTTCTTTCTGTTTATCTGTTTTGAACCAATTTTGTTGTTGTATGTACTGCAGAAAAATTACAATATATATATATATATATATATATATATATATATATATATATATATATATATATATATATATATATGTTTATTTGTGTTATTTTAACACTTACAGAGAGTAAATAAACGGATGGATGGATGGTTTTACTTTTGTTTTCTTCTCCAGCTCCAGTGTTTTACTTCGGTGAGATCAGGTACCATGTTGATGAGAGTGACGGGTATGTGGAAGTCAAAGTATGGAGGACGGGAACAGATCTATCCAAGACCGGCACCATCACCGTCCGCTCTCGGAAAGCTGAGCCTGTATCTGCATACGGTGAGATGATTATTTGTCAAATGTTGATTAATCTAGCAATCAAACCGTCTCAACTGACGGCATCGTTTCCTTTGACTCTACATTTTATGATTTGTCTGTCTCCCTCCAGCCGGTATCGACTACGTGGGCATCAGTCGTAACCTGGACTTTGCACCCGGCGTCACCATGCAGACATTCAGGGTCGTCATCCTGGATGACCTGGGACAGCCGGAGCTGGAGGGGACTGAAAGCTTTGAGCTTGTCCTGCGTATGCCAGTGAACGGCGTCCTCGGAGAACCTGGGAAGGCTTCTGTCTTCATCAATGACTCTGTCTCTGACTGTGAGTCTTTCAGTTTGCTTTGAGATATCTTTTACTCTATCCTTCCTCATCCTTAGTAGAGCAGTTTTTAACATGGCATTGGGGTGTAGATATTGGTCTGTGGGTCAGTCTGGATGGTTTAGACAGATATTTGTGGGCCCCAAAGCGTGAATCCTGCTCAATATGGTGACCCTTTGACTTTTGGCTCCACAAGCTAATATAAGTTGCATAATTAATGCGTACCTCAGATAATATTGTGACAGTTATTTACATTAAATTTTTTATCTAAAACAATTATCAGGTAAGCTGTATTTTCTATTTAGGGATAATTAGCAAAGATTAGAATGCTAGCCCCATAAACTGTATTAACATGTTAATGTGTCACTGGGAACAATTTAGCCTATTAATATTTATCTCAAAACACAGCTGTGCCAATGGAAAGCCTAGCAGACCTGCTAGAATGGAACTATATTCTTGTTTTTCTTCACTTGAAATGTATATTTGCATAGTTTTTATTGCATCAAATGTGAATCTGACCGAGGATTATTGTTATTTGTGTATATGTCTTCCTCACATGTTGATAACTAACTAAATATTGAGGCCAGATAACAGATAGAAACATGTGTTTCTGTTTTTTAATGACGGCTTCTATATACTCTACTTCTATATAAGTATGCTTGTTCTTTTTTTTAAAACTCTTTATGAACTGTAACAACATTTATTCAGAAACAGCTTTGCTTAGATTACGCCTGATGCTTAATGCTATTTTCAATGAGCCCGGACGGAACCATGCAGATCATACAGTATGTGATGATTGAACTCTCCTGTTGTCTCACAGTGCCAAAAGTCCAGTTCCGTGAGTCAGCATACACGGCGGAGGAGAGCGACGGTCGGATCACAGCAACAGTGTACCGCAGTGGTGACATCAGACACAAATCCACTGTCCGCTGTTACACCCGTCAGGGTTCTGCAGAGGTGGCCTCTGACTTTGATGAGCGACCCAACACGGACGCATCAATCATCACTTTCTTACCAGGTGCTTCATGCGAGCGAACAATGCATGCTAACATTATCCCTCAGTGCTTTAAGATTAATCTCGTGTCTTCTAATTTGTCACTTTTAATTAAAGAAACAGCTTGAAGCTGTGAACTGTTTTTTGGGGTCTCGTATTTTTGGGTAAAATATAACAGTTCCTGGTAGACATTGCAGGGGCTCACGAGGTTAAATATATTCCACACATCACTTACTGTGCTCATTTTCAGTATTTCATTTTATAGACTATGCAAATGAGCATAATGTGCAAGAACTTGAAAGGAACTGAACAATGGATTGTTACGTTGAGAGGAAAATGTAGGAGAGTAGTTTTACCGTCTTTTCTTCCACCAAAAATGTTCTGACATGTCTTCTTGTCACCGTATGGCTGTGCTCTTTTCTACAGGCGAGGCAGAGAAGCCTTGTATTCTGTCACTGGTTGATGACACGCTCTATGAGGAAGGAGAGGAGCTGCGGTTGGTCTTAGGGAATCCAAAGAGTGACTCTCAGTTTGGCGCATCAGTTGGTGCTCAGAATGAGACGCTCCTGAAAATCAAGGACACAGCTGACAGTAAGTGAAATGAGGGGAAGTGAGGAATTAAAGATAAACAGAAGTATTGATTCATTTATTTTGTCTGTGCAGTTGAGCCGGTTGTTTATAGATTTACATTCATTTAGCAAAATATTTCTCCTTTTCTGTGCGCTCTAGAACCCATTATCCGTTTCTCTGAGACAAAGTTCAGTGTTAGCGAGCCAAAGGAAGCCGGCACCGTGGTGACTGTCAGAATCCCTGTGGTTCGACTGGGAGACACATCAAAACTGTCAGTCGTCCGTGTTCACACCAAAGACGGCTCAGCTCTGTCAGGAGAGGACTACCACCCCGTGTCTCAAGGTAAGCCATGCAATTAGAGCCATAAGAGTGCGTCTTTAACCCTGACACGCATATCTCTTAAAATACACCAATGCATTTCAACAGGAAAGAAATGAGATACTGCAATGCTGACTTTTAGATTTTTATATTATTTGTTTATTTATTTGTTAAGGAGGAACAATGCACAATAAAAAAAACTTTAAATGTTACCATTTGATGTATAGTACCGGAGTAAACCTATAAAGCTAATTTTCTGCTGTATTTCCCCGCGTAGTATTGAAACATCCTTTCAACAGTATTAAACAACAACACAACAAAGTTCAAAGACACACATACAAAGCAGTAAAACGCGATGACACACTCGCACACACACATCTCATCAGCACCTCCAGCATGAACCACCAGAGTGTCAAAGTATTTGATGAAATAAAGGTAGAACAGAAGAAGAATCAAATGCGGCATGCAGACGTGTGGGTTCACATAAGACATAGAGTTAGAATGCAAACCAGTACATCCGAGAAATTTCACAACACAACCAGCATAGTTTTTTAAATGCAACTGTGATATGTACAAAATAATGATAATAATAATACATTTAATTTATTACACACTTTTTATTTATAATCAAGGTGCTACACATTAAAGCAGAAGCATAAAATAAAATAAAAGAAGTATAAAAACAGTTAAAATCCAACATTAGTAAAAAAGATTCTGAAAGAGAAATGTCTTTAAGCCTTTTTTGAAGAATTCAACTGTCTGTGGAGCCCTGAGGTGGTCTTGAAGTGAGTTCCACGGACGAGGGGCAGCAGAGCAGAAGGCGAGGTCTCCCATTGTCCGGAGCTTGGTTCTGGGGTAATGGAGGGGGTTGCCATTTTGTGAGCGGAGGTTGCGGGTCGATGTTTACTGGGTGAGGAGTTTCTTGAGGTAGAGTGGAGGAATTCCGGATAATGCGCTGGTGGGTGAGGAGAGCGATTTTGTAGTGGATCCTGGAGGAGACGGGGAGCCAGTGAAAGGCGTGAAGGATGGGGGTTATATGTTCATGTTTACGAACTAACAGTTGGTCATCAACAGTTGGTAATTGTTGATGAGAGGGGGATGTCTTTTCCGGAAAAGGTTATGGGTTATGACTGGACCTGATGTGGGATGCCGATAAGAATTGCTTCAGTTTCGGAGCTGTTTAACTGAAGAAAGTTTGGACTCATCCAGGCCTTGATCTCCTCCAGTCAGGAGGTCAGTGAGGATGGTGGGGACAGAGATGAAGGCAGAGCAGCAGAGGGGGGCTGGGTTTGTTTTGAGGTAGAGTTGTGTTTCATCAGCATAGCAATGGACAGAGATTCCATGCTGGCTGATGATGCGGCGGAGGGGGAGCATGTAGAATATGTACAGGGTTGGACCGAGGACAGACCCTTTAGGGACACCACATGTGACAGCTTGTGTGTTTGTTGTGGCTCCTCAAAAGCTGACGTACTTGGTCCGACAGTGGCTAACACATTGAGAGCCATTGTTATAGTCCTTAAGCACGTTCCACACACAACATTTTCAAAACTTTTATAGCTCCACTAGAAGTCTAACACCTCATGATACATTCAGTTTATTCTTACTGGCCTCCAGATATCCCTCTGATACACTTCTGTTCAGTAGTTTGGAAGTAGCTAATGAGAGAGCAAAGCTCCCCATAGGAACGTTAAATAAATTAAAAAAAAGACAAAGGGATTTATTCAGAAGAGGGTCATTGATTTCTAATTTCTAGTAATTCAGACCCCAAATGGGGATAGGTATTTTCTGCCCTAACCCTATCCTCCAGCAGAGGGTCATGCAATTTTTAATTGAATTCCATTTTATTCAGTGTTGTGTCAGCAGGGTAAAAATCTTCCTCTCCGTCCGCTAAGCTCTGAGTGCATCCAACTTTTCTTAGCCCGATTAAGGCTTGAAATATTCATATGAATACTATTAGTCTATTTAAATCATACCTGCTTCACCACAACTCACGTAGTGCCAATTTCCCAGCAGTTTTGAATCACGGAGCGTAGAATTTCTCTCTTTGTCCAATATTTTCTCAGAGCAGAACATTTCCTAAGCAAAACCTTGTTACTCATCTGGCGAGGAGAGTGGCCAACTTTAACACTGTGCATTTAGAAAGCTGGAATGCTTTTCAACTAAGTGATACAGTCCTCTGAAGCAATAAAACATGATTTGGACTAACCTACGCGGCTTTTCCTTTCTTGTAGAAAACTAAATGAGAGAGAATCTTTGCATCGGACGTGTCCTGACTCAACCGATCAACAAATGTGCCATCCACTGATGGATTGCACTTGTTCCATCGATGTGTGTGTTGTGTGTTTTATAAACGTTTAACCAGCTGTTTTTGTCTGTTTTGTGTATCCAGACCTCGAGTTCAAAGAGGGAGATAAGGAGCATGTGGTGGAGGTGGAGGTTCTGTTTGATGGAGTCAGAGAAATGAGGGAAGCCTTTACTCTCCACCTGAAACCTGATGAAAACATGGTGGCTGAAACTCAGGTCAGGAATGTTTTCATGGCTAAGCATCACGTAGACATCCCTTAATATCCAGTTATTGCATTTCAGCTTTGGAAAAGTACAGAGATTGAAAAAAACTTTGTGTGACCTATATTTGCCCACGTCAGTCCCGCTGAGATCAGGGATCTCTTTTCCAAGGGTGTCCAGGCCAAGACAACAACAGCCCTTTACTGTAGTTGTAGCCAAAAGACTGATGAAAACATTTCGCAATGAATAATAGATAGTCTACGAAAACAAAAAGGCGAGCAGAGGAACAGACGCAGCATGAGAGAAATGATAGCGAAAGATGAAGAAGCCAAGAATCATCCATGACTGTGAGACTGTAAACAAATCAAGCTTTTTTTTCCATTTCACTATAACTAGTAGTGGCTTGAACCACAATTGGAATTTTGTCTTTGCCTCTCGTTAGAGCTAAAATCTGTTTTCCTGGTACAGGTGACTAAAGTGATCGTTTACATCGAGGAGACCAACAGCATGGCCGATGTCACCTTCCCCTCCCTGCCTCATGTGGTGTCGCTGCTCCATTATGATGATGCCGCCAGAACGCCAGGCAACATCCACCCACCAGCTGGTTACCCTGTCATCTGTGTCACAGTGAGTCCAGCCTGAAACAACATGCAGGTGCACAAACAGCTTAAATGACATCTTTTGACTCAAATTGACTGGCTTGTTGTACAAGTACAGTACAATTAGATGGACCGCAGTTCAATTTCTCTAACGAGGAAGCAAGACCTTATCAGTCCCAACGTCCTCCAGGAGTGGAGGGGACAATGTTGTCCCTCAGGACCCATAGTTTCACTACAGCCAAGGTTAAATTGTTGTCCAGTGTGCCCCTTAAAAGACACATTTTACCGTTCAGGAGGTCACAATCCTCGTTATTTCATACGCAGGAGAATAATCCCTCATCTTGAATCGAGGCCCTTTGAGACAGTTCAATGTGTTGAGACATTTGCTTCTTAACTGATGATGGTGATGATCCTAGTCAGGGATGGTGTGAATGTGTGTGTGTGCGTGTGTGTGCATGTGTTTGTCAAGAGGTTGCCAACAAGTTTAAAGAATCTCCACAGAAAGCCTTCAAAGTCTCACACCTCCATTCCAAATAATTACCCCCCTAATTATATCAAATGAATCCTAAGAGCTTATATTTAACAAAAAACACAAAAAAACAGTACAAAGTAGCATGCACTAATCAAAAACATCTTGTTTTCCTTTGGAATACTCACTTACTCGTTGGTATTCTGTGCATCTATCTCCTTTGTCCTCTGGCTTCTCTGCTGTATCTTTCCCCATCTTTCTGCTATCCCTGCCTACCCTCTCACTCTTGCTATCTCCCTCCTCCGTCCTCCAGGCTTGCGACACAAAATACCCAGACTACGATAAGACGGGCTCTATCTGTGTCAGCGAACACATCAACAATACCTTGACCCGCTACCGCTGGCTCATCAGCGCCCCAGCTGGCCCCGATGGCGTCACCAGTCCCATGAGGGAATTGGACTTTGACACGTTTTTTACGTCCTCCAAGATGATCGCATTGGACTCCGTCTACTTCCAGGCAGGATCCAGGGTCCAGTGTGCAGCAAGGGCTGTTAATTCTAACGGGGATGAGGGTTTAGAACTGAGCAGCCCCATTTTCACAATCAGCCAGGACGAAGGTGAGGACAGAACGAAGAACAGCCACTTGTGTCAGTTGTTGTTTCTACTGGAGGAAATAAACCTGGCGTCGGCCTCTTGTTGAACTGAGAATCAAGAAAAGACTGTTTGTCTGCTAGCATCAAGTACTTTTAAGTGAACAGTACCTTCTGTACCTTGTAGCTGCTCAACAGACACATTCAAAGAACGATAGAACTAAATCACCAGGAAACAAGAAATGGAAATATTGCGTTTTCTTCCCATTTCCCTTCAATTTTCAGCTCTATAGTAAATCTGACTGAACTAATAAAAAAAAGGGGTGCAGAGAACTTTTCAGATCCTATAATATGAAACAATAACACATTTTAAAATAGTACTAGTAGCAGTACTACTACACATACAGGATTATACAGGACTTCTAACATTGTCAAAAGTTAAAGTATCAAAGAAGACTCTTTAACTCTGGAATATAAATTACGATGTAGTATTATATCTGATACTGTTAACCACGGCGGAGCTAATTTAATTTATTTAATATGCAAAAATAGAGAATTTTATGAGATAATCATTACTTTTGTATGTAAAATACTAATCAACAAAGTATCTAGTTACTTAATCTGACACAAAATTTTTGTAACAGGAGTTAGTTTTTGTAAGTGTCATAAATTGAGTGTATGGTTACAAAAAGAGTTTGTAACCATATTTGATGAGATATAAAGGTCTTAATAATAGTCAAAGTTAGATGGGTCCCTGACATCGCTCTAGTGGAGTTTTGGCACGCTCTTGTTTGCTGAGCCGCTTTAGTGCAGCCACATTGGGGGATGTGTGGGGGTCCAAGTCTGGATTAGGCCTCGCAAAACTTCAATTATAAAATATCTTAGCTATTCAGATGTGGATTTACTCTCCTGTTTGGGACCGTGGCGTTTCTGCATGACCCAGTGGCGCTTGAGATGATTCTTAATCACCAATTTTAGTTTATTGGATTTAGATTCTTAGGGGAGGAATACTAGCTAAAGAGGGTCCTATACTTTTTCACAGCACTATCATGTGATATATTTAACCATAAAAACATTTTTATGTGTGTTTTTGAAGTATTGGTTTGAAGATACAAGCACAGTTCTTCAGTTTTTTGTGCACTTCGTCCCTGTGGTCTAAATCTCTCTGTCATACAAAGGTATGTGCCAACCGCGTAAGATAGGAACTGTGGGCGCCGAGCCTTTCTCTGCCAAGCTACGCTACACTGGAGCAGAAGATCCGAAACACCCCAACCTCATCAAAGTGACTGTCACCATGCCTCACATAGATGGTAGGTAGGAGCCGGAGGCAGGACACGTAGCACAGATGAAGCGGGGTGTAATGTAGTGCTTTTTCACGTCTGGGGATCCTCATGGAGCATGACAGCATGAATATAGATCTCGCCGTCTTCTATCGAACCCTGCTGGAGAAACCCTCAAGCATAGACCAATGCTTAACATTTCCTTCTTGATTTTTAATAAGTTTCCTGCCTCCTCGTCCAGTTTCCCTTCTTCCTTTTTTTTGTCTTGGCCCCCTGCTTTCCTTTTCAACTCCTTTCCCCTCTTTGCTCAGTTACTTTGCTCCCAGTTTTTGCAATAATAATTTCTCTCCATATCAAAGGTAGCTGAACACAGTCGGAATCACATCTTCCTCTTTTTACCTCACAGGAATGCTTCCGGTAATTTCCACTCGACCGCTCATGAACTTCGAACTGACTCTCAGTCCCGATGGAACCCGGGTCGGGAACCATCGCTGCTCCAATTTGCTCGACTACAAGGAGGTCACCACAGGTCACGGCTTCATCACTGTTTCCACGCGTAGCCCTGAGAGCGTGGGCGACGCTGCGCCCTATCAGTTCAGCAGCTCCCTGAGGGGGAACAGCACACTGCGCTTCTACAGGAACCTGAACCTGGAGGCCTGTCTCTGGGAGTTCACTAGTTACTACCACATGTCGGAGCTGCTCACAGACTGCGGAGGCACCATAGGCACTGATGGACAGGTCTGCTGGGATTCTGTTTACACTTGTCCACAACGTATAAATCCCAATTCAGGGTTTTTGTGTACCTTTGTGTGAGTGTTGGCCTTTGTGTGTGTTTTTGTGCGTCCGTGTCTGTGTCTGTGTATGCTCAGTCTATTCACAGCCTTCTGAATGCGAGGGTCCAACAGACAGAACGGCACCATATCTGTTTGCCTGCGTTTAAAGGCTCATTCACAGCGTGCCTTGTGTGTTTACCCGCTCTGTGCCTCAGTGTGTGATTGACAGCTTTTAGCGTGCGTGAGCACATGCACAATTACTCAGACAAGTACTACCAACCTCTAAAGCGCTGCACGACCGGTACGCCACATTGAAGCTTAGATTAAGAATAATCTTTGAAACAGTTCTATTCTTTGTTCTTTGACATCTTGAGCACACGACATCCTTTTTTCTAGCTTCAGCAGCTTTCCTCACGCTTTCCTTTTCCTGCCGTGGTGGTATGATAGATGAGCTCCGTGGAGCTCTGTTGGCATTACAGCCAGCTGTGGTTTGATTCCAACAAACTTCTGTTTGCTGTGGTTGCATCATTACAACTGATGTTGAAATTGTTTCTTTTGTTGTGTACTCTGCAGTATTCTCCTGGCTCTTATTGTTATTGTGGATTAGAGAGACAAGCCCTTGCTCCTTTGCCCATGTCCTGCTGCTCTTTTGTGTTCCTCCAGCCTTTGATCTGTGAACTTCATGTTGCTGATCATACTGCTTTGTGTGTGTGTGCGTGTGCGTGTGCGTGTGTATATGGCAGGTTTCTGTGTGTGTGTGAGAGAGAGAATTTACATGCCCCGAGTCACAGAAAGAGATGCTTGCACTCAGTTACACATGGCGCTCATCATCCACAAGACCTCATGTCCTCTTCGTTAAAGGAGATCACTGTCACGCCGTCATTTAGGTTATTTTTCATTAAAGGATTGTCAATTTACAAATCAACTAGCGCACAAAGAATTGAATAATTTATCTACCTTAAAAGAACTATATAGTGCGGGAGGCATCATCACAAAACTATATCATTGGGATTTAAAATATTTTATGATATTCTCTGCATTGCAATAACGTATCTACAGCATATTTTAGTATTTTTGTAACCGCTTGTTCTGTTTAGGGTCGGGGGAGGGGCCGGAGTGTATCCCAGCTAAGACATCCCGGGAGACACTCTGGACAAGTCGCTAGTTCATCACAGGGCAGACACCTAGAGACGGACAACCACGCTCGCTCACATTCACCCCTGTGGGCGATTTAGACTCTTTACTTCAACTATATTGAATGTTTTTGGACTGAATCCTGAAAATGTTTACTGTGCCGCAACTATTCTACCCACCACGCCACTGTGCCGCCCCCTTTATTTTATCCAATAATATATTGTTCTCAGTCCTTTCATCTCACTCCAGGTGAATATAGTGATGCAAACCTGGACCATTAAACAGACAGACCCTTTTTTCCTAGTTTCTGTACCCACTTACCCTGTTCAGGGTCAGGACTGGAGCCTATCCCAGCTAACGTTGGGCAGTCGGGGTACACCATGCTCACATTCACACCTAGGGAAATTTAGAGTCACCAATTCACCTGTACAGCATGTTTATTTGATTGTGGGCAGGATTTGAACCTAGAACTTTCTCGCTGTGAGCCAACTGTAGAATCACTGTGCCGCCCATCGTCATAAAACCCTCTCATACGTAAATGTAGCAAACACACGCGGCCTAATGTTTAATTACAGGTATTAAGAAAACCTCTAGTGTGGATAACGTGAGATGACCGTCACCAGTCTTCAGTGAGATAGTCAGCTCTTATAGTCACATGTGACTCAGCTGTCTGAGACGTCCTTGAGTCAAAAGTTAATGGAACATCCGCTGTACTGACCCGAACTTTACTCGTCACTTCTCTGTAAAGCCTGGCTGTGACATGTCACACACTCCAGTACCAGAGTCAAGACGATAAATGTTTTTCTTCTTGATTTCCTTTCCATATATAACAAGTATTCTGACTGGGGGGTAATTGCAAAATTGCACTCCTTGCAATGTTAAGGGCATATTACAAATTGAAAATTTGAATTTTAAAAATGTGCACAAGTTCTATCTTTATTAGTCTGTGTGCATGTAATTTAGAAGGCAGATGAAATTAAATTATATCTGTCTATACCTTAGGCCTGACTTTGTCTCTCAGCAAGCAGCAATTCGATTCTACTTGTGTTCATGATTCAGTTGTTTCCCAGCTCGATTGAGACTTCATCCTCTCTGAGATGAATCACACCCTTAATGTATTGGCAGCGGGTGTTCAAATCTTACTTCAGACATAAGATTGGAGATTGAAATACATATATATTATGTTTTTTTCTTGCTTTCCTCTCTTACCATATGATCTCCTGCACAAGAATGAGTTTGGCCGGTGATTACGAAATTTATAATGTGGTTCCGTTTATGTCAAACAATAATGCGGTGTATTCTCAGTCTTCTTAAAAAAAACTTGTTTGGAGTTCATACTGCAGTTCAGAGCTCATAAGTCACACAGAATAGTAGAAATAGAAATGTTGTTGAACAGAGACATCTGGTGGCTGCCTCTCCTGAAAATCATCCAAGGTTTCATGATCTCGTTTTTTGATACAGAGTTTTACTTTTTTACATTTTTTCTTTATTGACATGTAACTGTAACTCTACAAAATAGTAAATGTTACATCATAAAACCAATAATCTACACTCTTATTATTTATACAGCGCCTTTTCGAGCATCTTTGACAGAATTCGGAAATTGATTCACACTATGAAACACACACCGAATAAAATAGTTTTATTTGAATGTCTAAACAATAGAAACATTACTTAAATTCAGATCAGTACCATTAAATAAGAAAAAAATTCATATGATAAAAATGAATTTTAAGAAGATATTCTAAAGACGGTGCTGAGTTTGACTGCTTGAGATTCTCAGGCAGGAATTTCCAAAGCTGAGGGGCTCAGGGAGCAAAGATCCAACCTTCATCAGGGTCCTGCCAGAGGCTCTAAAGCAGCGCTGAGACTCACAGGGAGTCCCTGGATTTCATATATAAGCAGTAGAGAGACAATCCAAGGTTCTAAAGACAAACCTTAAAGTATAATCTACCTATATTCGTACAAAATATAGGTATTGAATATATTGTATATATTTTATAGCCTCTATATTTACTTCTCTAATGGTCAAAAGAACCGAGAGATTTGAAATGGTTTGAAAGATAAAATAGAGAGAACAGCACAAGCCCACGTCTCACTGATGCCATGTGTGCAACAACAAAACGCTTTTCTGCATCAGAGTGGGAGTGAAAAGTTTTGTACTTCTTATTATATCCTATCAACCTACAGCCAGTGCTCAATACGAAAGGACACTACAAGTGTTGCATAACACACTGAGGATCCGTTGCTTATAGCATCAACATTAAGATAAAGTAAAGAAACTGGATCCAAAGATTTATTTTAAGGCAAGGCAACTTTATTCATATAGCAAGGTGAAAAAGAATATTAAGACATAGTTAAAAACAGATTATAAAACATTACGCACGATGAGAAGAATTTAGAAACAGGCTTAAAAAAGAAAAAAAGAAAATCACCTGTCAAAAGAACTGATGAATTGAATGAAAGGCAGCAGCAAATAATGACGTTTTAAGCTTACTCTCTGAGCTCAAAATGAACTCCTTCCCTCTTGCAGGTTCTGAACCTGGTCCAGTCCTACGTGACTCTGCGGGTGCCCCTCTACGTGTCATATGTGTTCCACTCTCCGGTGGGAACCGGTGGCTGGCAGCACTTTGACCTGCAGTCCGAGCTGCGCCTCACTTTCGTGTATGACACTGCCATTCTGTGGAAGGATGGCATTGGCAGCCCCCCACAGGCCGAGCTGCAGGGTGAGCCCCTAACACAGAAATAATCCTAATAATAACCCAATTTTGTCCATTGACTCCACATTTAAAAGGACTGTTTCTGTAGGGTCTGATGTTTTTGTCTGTTCTACCAGGTGCTTTGTATCCAACAAGCATGCGTATCAATGACCAAGGACGCTTGGTGGTAAATTTCCGCACAAACGCTCGTTTCAGGGGCCTGTTTGTGGACTCCCACTCAGGAAGCAGGATAAAAACACCTGGTGAGATTATTCCCCTTCACAAACGTACACTAGCATCACATACTATGTTGCCAACTTCTCCCCCTCTCAACATTCTTTACCAAGCAGCCATCATGTCGTCAATGGTGATGAGTGTGGACCACCCTGGTTTGACCTTCAACCTCACCTTAGTAAGGAGTGAGCCCACCTACAACCAACCGGTCCAGCTGTGGACCTACACCTCTGACTTTGCTGTAAGTCTTGACTGCATGGATTTTGAACGACCTTAAAGACAGACATTTTATGCCATAGTTTGATGGTACCGTAAGTTTAACCACCGCCGTGTTCTGCTCTATATGCATACGGTCCCATCAAGTGACAGACACAGACGGACCCTTCTTTTCTGTCCTGTCTGCTCCTGACAGGTTAGAGATTACTCTGGGACCTACACAGTGAAACTGATCCCCTGCACAACAGCCCAGAATGTGGAGTACACTGTTCCAGCGGTCTGCAGTCCCAGAGAACCGGTCACCTTCGATCTGGACATCAGATTTCAGCAGGTGAGGCAATCATAGTTTCAAACAGATGTTCTGTCAGAGTATTTTCTTAATTAATCTGTTGGTGGGTTTTCCGGACATAGTTTCTCAACTGTTTGTCCGATTGAATCCAAATTTGGTGCATATGAATCAACTCGAGGAGATCTATCTTTTTTATATCATAATTTACTCAAATGAGGAAGAACTGGATTGATATGGGGAATGGTGGGTTGTATATTTCTGACACTAGGGGTAGATTTATCTCAGGCAATAATTTATCAACCATTGATTCACTCTAGTCCAAACTTCGTGAATATGCATCGACTCGGGAGAATTATCTCGTATACATCGTTTTTATCTGTAATAGGTCATAGGTCACAAAAAAATGTTGTGGACATAGCTTCACGTTTAACGTGAGGAGTTAAATCAGGGGTATTGCTTGTAAAGCGCAGGAGATTAGGGACTTTTCGGGCATATACGCTTGCTGTCATGGACGAGAGCATAGGCCCAGTTATTCAATCCATCCTCGTGCATCCCTCTGTAGGTGAGTGACCCAGTTGCAGTGGAGTTCAGTCTGAATACTCAGATGTTTTTGCTGTCCAAGAGGAGCTTGTGGCTCTCAGATGGCTCCATGGGTTTTGGTCAGGAGAGTGACGTGGCCTTTTCTGAGGGTAAGGTTCCTCTTAATTAACTTAAAAACTTCAATCACATGTGCCGTGGAGCTTTGAAAGTGTAGACAAGTTGTTTTAGGTGTTTTCATCTCATTAACCTAATGTTTTACACCTGAATGTTTTCAAAGCAATCCAATTTTTTGTAAATTGGTTTTCCTCGTTATCTGCTGACCTTGTGTAGTTTTCATAGAAGAACAGATTGAAAATCATTTTGCTAACGGCCTTCATTGACAAGCTGTCAGTGACCCTTACTAAGCTGTTTATTGCTAAAGGTGTGCTTTTTTAATTTCTAGCCTAAACGGATTAATTTCAAACCCTGAGAATCAGATAAGCAAGAAAAGATGCATTGATTTATGCATTGATTCCACTTTTAAAGCAGCATTACTCGATGGACAAGCATATTTGTAGTTCATTGGCGCAAACAAACAAAAACACCAGCAGGACCCCTTAAATTAGTTTCTGATTATTCATTGAATAATTTGTCCTCCCCGGATCTTTACAGAAAAAATGTATAATAGAATTATAATATCCTGGTACAAACTCTTCTGTTCATGTCTCTTTCCTTTGGTCCAGGTGATACCATCTATGGCCGTGTGATGGTGGACCCTGTGCAGAACCTGGGAGACTCTTTCTTTTGCAGCATAGAGAAGGTGTTCCTCTGCACCGGTTCTGATGGATATGTACCAAAGTACAACCCAACCAAGTTTGAATTCGGCTGCCTGGCTGACTCCCCCTCTTTGCTCTATAGATTCAAGATCCTCGTGAGTTTATACTGGCTTTTAAAGATCGCTAAAATGTCGGTAATCCAAGTTCAATCATAAAATAACTGTCTTACTTTCCTTTTCACTTCACCCCAACACTCCTCACCAGGACAAAGCCCAACCGGAGACTCAGGCACAGGTGTTTGGGGATGTCGGTTTTAAGGCTGTGCTGGCAATAGATGATCCATCAGCCATGGCCCTCGTCAGACAGCCAGGCTCGGATGGCTTTAGGCTGGACTCCACAGCCATGTTCCAGGTATTCTTCATCTTACTCTTCTTCATAGCAAGTTCAAGTTGTCATTCTGCCAATGCTGCCATTTTGTGTAGAACATTTTGAAGAGCTTTACTGTACTATTTTGGCATAGAGTTAAAAAAAATTAAACATCTCTGCAGGAATAGGGAACATTTCTGATAGATGTCAAATATTGTAGTAACTTATATAAAATGAACATATTTCGAGGAATATTACCCAATTTGCATCCAGAGTCCTGTTGGAGCTCAGCACCATCATCTTCAATAATATTTTCTAAATAGGTAAATGGTTTGCTATTTCATAATTAAACAACAGGTCGCGGAAAGTGCCACTGAATGAACAGTTCTGTGTATTTCAGCCGAATTTAAAAGTTTTAAAACACTGTTTTGGAAAAAAAAGGAACATTATGCAGTACTGGTGACACCATAGCATAAATGATTGGCTGGAAAGACCTCACGTGAAAGGACTTAAACACAGATGCGGGGTTCTGCTATCCCAAATGTGTCTGCAAATAATTTAAAAAGGGAAAACTTTCCGATAAAAATAAGTGTTATGAGGTGGTAAAATGATCAGACATTATGGGATTGTTGGCATCATTGATTACACATGGTATAAAGTTATACATTATTGCACTTGTACAATAATCATCATAAGCAAAAAATATATCAGATACATATTATTCCTGAATCCTTTCGATGAATAGAAATGAAAAAAAAATGCAAATTCTATTTATAATAAACCAAATTTATATTGGATGATTCCAACTTAAAAGCAATTTTTAGCTACATGTGTATATGTATGTATTTAAACCGGTGGTTGAAACAAAGCAGCAATACAGCTGAAAACTTAGGGGGAAAAAAATATAAAACAAAGTTGAATTGGCATTACAGCGCTGTTTAAACCAGGTCTGTTGTTTGATAAATCAGACACCGGTTCATAAACATTCATAAACATTCATAAACATTCAAAGTTTTTCACATCACAGAAGAACCCAGCATTTAGCCATTAATACACACATGAATACAGTGGTAGAAAAGTTGGATATGGGTCACGATGAGCAGGTCATCACTCACACACTTTTGGATAGTCAATGAAAGGAAACTCTTGTTCTTAAACTTTAAGACTTAAAGAACACTTTGAAATCTACTACTAATGTATTTTTAATCATCAAATACATTCAAAATAAACCAAGGTTGATGAAGTGAACTTTTGCCAGTAATATAATGCTAATATTAATAATATTTAGTGTCAAACATTTCCTATTTCATGTTAAAACTGAATGTAGGTAATGACTCCTTTTTCAATCTCTCACTGTATTTGTAAATTGAACATAAAAGATGCATATATCATTTATTATTTATTTCTTTTCCTCAGGTTTCTGCAGGACGGGAGTGGTACATTCACACCATTTACACTGTCCGCTCCAAGCAAAATGCAAATCGAGGTATTGGAAAGCGCAGCCTGGAGTACCACTCCCTGGTTTCCTCGACCAATGAGCTCACCTTGACCCCGTCTAATGGCAGAGGTCATCGCTCCAGGAGGTCAGCCGGTGATCAAGTCCTTGATGTAGCTGAGGATATTGCGGCAGACAACAACCGTGGTACAAATATCATGCACATTGATTTGGACCGCACCAAACGTCGGGCGGGGGTGTCAAACGAGCTGTTCACCCACGGGCTGGAACCTAGTGAGCTAAATGCGGAGGCAGAGGAGGAGAATCTTGTGACTGTTGTGGGCGCATTGGTGGGTTTGCTGCTTACTGTCCTAATCATTGTCACCATCATACTGGTGCTGAGATCCAGACAGAAGGATGGGAAGGAGGGATGGAGGGAGGGAGTGCAGGAGGTGGTGAAAGGGTCTGTCAGTACGGAGCCCATGTTGGTGGTGAGGATGCAAGACTGTCACAACAGCTCCGAGGTCTGAGCAGAGGATGTCTGGATGGACCGATGGACAAAGGGATGAAGATTTGTGGGCTTTTTTAAAATTGGGGATTATTTTCATCTTTTTTTGTAATTGTCATAACACCAAAAAATCTGAGACTGTTCATGAGTTTGTAGGTGTGCACGTCCTTGTTAGTGGGGCTCGTTCTACAGTTTGGGACCCATTATGCATATCGATCACTGCTTCAGAAAAAAACAGCACAACATTACAACTTGCTCCACTAGTAGCATCGATTAGATTCTCTCTTACCGGCTCCATGGGGCTGAAGAAGCTCGACCCCTTCAGGACTGAACCATTCATGATGGGAGATTTCCTCATTAGGCTAGCATCGATTGAGCCAGGTCAGAGATTTACCGCCGTAGGTTTATTTCTCCCAAAGGAATAGTTCACCATAAAATGAAAACTCAGACGCTATTGACCTGCTGCTGTGTCAAAACTTCAGAGTTTGTGATGTACTTGAGTGCGTCTCCCTAAGTATTGACAGACAGCAATAACATGGTTTCTGTTGCTTCCAAAGGATAAGATAGATATGAGCACACGTTTTGCTCAACATATTGCATGTACTTTATATCTCAACGATGTTATTATGGAAGAACGCCAGGTATTTCCAACATAGTCACCTAAAGCACCTGATCTCCATCCATTGCCAGGATGATATAATTTAGGAAAATACATGGGATTTAAAGGTAAACAGTTAAACTACTGCATTACTTTTTGGTCACAAAACTTGTAGTGCTGTACAACTGGGGCTGGACTGAGTCTAGATGGATTGAAAATCTACTCAAAGTGTGATGAAAAACATAAACAAGCTGCTGTCACTTGTTTCTTATCTGTGACCTAATCCTTCAGAGGTCTCCGATGAGGCTGAAGGAGATGAGAACCAGGATTGTCGGAATTTACTGTGTCTCCTTCCTTTATTTTGTACACTATATAATGACTTATGTTTTCCTACATGCATTGAGTGAGAGGGAGTCTGTGGCCGTGCCTCCTCGTTTACTATTGGATGTATTTTTGTTAACTCAGTTATTTTCTTTGTAATGTTTAATGATGTCGTTTTATGCTGTTTCAATCATATGTTGTTGTTGTTTTTTTTTAATATTCCTGGTTTAAGTATGTTTGCATAAGGATGTCCATCTCAGGAGTTACTTCTTTTACAGAGAATGTTGGAACACAATTCACTATTTTTGACTAGAGAGAATCTTTGCTGAGCCACTTTTCACTTCTGTGTGACACTGCATACACTTTTGGTGCTGTTGACATGCATATTCTGTGTTCATTTCCAATGGTTCGACCCCTGTTTGTCCGACATTATGTTCCTGTAGGCTGTATTAGTCACAGCTGCTGAGGTCTGAGTCACGTTGTTAAACAAAGGCCGAAAACAACAACATAGCTGCTTACAAATCAGTGTTGCGCCATGACGAAGGTTTGAGACGTTTGGTATACTCTGCTCTCTCATTGTTTAGTTGATATCACTGGTGAAAGTCTTGTTTACATGTGTTTATGGAGCCGTGTCTTACTCTGCTGTGGGTGTGCAACATGCTGAGATCAGAGTACCTAAATATTTGTCTGAAAAATGGTGTTTTCAGTCATTATTCTGCAATTATTTGCAATACTTATCAGGGCTGGGTGATGTGATCAAAAAATCAAATCATACGTGACTCAGCCTGGGATGTGATCGTTAGTGCAACAAATATGCCGCTGACACCTCAGGTTGGGCTTTTTTTTTTCCTTTTTTGGCCCTGATAAATTCAGAAATGAGACAATATCTGACATCAAATGCACTTTTTGAGTGACACCTCTCACACGCCAATCCAAGCTATGCAATGTAATGTAGACCCCACAGCCAGTTATCCACATGTTAATGACAATTTTAGCACAAACAACCAAACTTGATATTCAGTTTGTGTCTTTTTATGGATGGGTTTTATGTATATGTATTTAAGAATAAACATTGTTGCGTAACGCTTGTCGTTGATTCACTATATATTCATGGACAGCTGTAGAGCTGAGATAATTTGAGTCACGGATTTAAATAAAATTAAAGCCGCCGGCAGCGTTGATCAGGCCCACTCAGCCGGGCGTCTGCCAGCTGTGGCATCTCTGCCGGAGACTCGGATGGACTCGAAGAAATGAAAATTAACACATAGAAGAAAGTTGAACATTTGGTATCCATGCTTGGCGTAATGGGGAGGAAGCTGCTTTGCATTGGTGACCGGGTGCAGCTTGGACTAACATGGAGTCAGAGATCACTCAAACAATATCACAGCGGGTCTCTCCAGCACGCAAAAGGTGCAACTGGATGACATTCTCTCTACTCACGTTGTCAAGAGAGGCAACTGCCTGAAGGTCAGGCAGAAAGCCAACTTCTAGTAGGTGGAGAAGAAAACTGGTTCATAATGCCAATTCTAACTTCATACATAGCCAAAGCTGATAAGCCAAATGTCTGTAGAATGATGAGTGATGGAATGATGTCAGACTTGTGGACACACACTTTCATCATAAGACTCTGGAGGGGTTGCTTCTCCTTTACCTCCTTGAATAAGCTTTACAAAAATTCAGAACACAATATTATGTCATTTACAGAGTAAATGGGATTTCTAATGGGCATAATAATGGAATAATACATTTGAACAAATATACACATATTGTATTGTAGTGTATCTTCAGTGTAAGGATGTACAATGTTTCATCCTGCAGTCCACATGAAATGTGTGTCCATAATACACTGTGTTGTTGATCTCTTTTCTAGATCATTATACGTTGTAGTTTTATTGTCGTATTGAAAATGGGATTTTTAATTTAAATTTTTTTAACATGTTTTGCCTTTTTGCTTCACTGCCATTGTCAAAGCTATTATCAGCTACTATTCTAACAAACACATTTATACATGTTCACAGACTAGGCTGGTCAAACCTGCTGACAAACTCATATTCTTACCATTTTTAAGCTGCAATCAGGATGTTATAGTTTTGATTGGCTTCACAGACCACTACACTGTAAAGAACAATATAGACAATTTACGGTAAGATATCGGTAGCTGTGGTTCCAATAGTTCTGCTGTAAAAAAAATATGTTCACCATGAGCAAGTTATGAATTACTATGAAGAAAACAGATATTATGTCAACCTGTTGATGTCAACTTCAAAATAAAAAGAAATTTAACTTACACTGTAAAAATTGTCAAAAACTGTAAAAATGGCAACAGTATTAGACGTTACAATCCAGCAGTATATTGCTGTCGTATATATGGTGAATTATCCTGTATAAAGAAACGCTACATTACTGTTTTGTTTATATGTGGCAGAATATGTGGAAGACATCTTTTTACTGTGAAAATAAAAAAACTTTTGGTAGTTTTTTTTAGAAGTGTACCATAATACCACAAGCAAGTCATTAACATAAAAGTGTTATTATGTGTAAATGACAGATTGTGCTGGTCTTAAAATGCACATAACCAACCTTAACCATTTAGCAACAGTATACTGTTATTTCTACAGAAATAAAATGCTAAAAATACGGATATACTTGTGAAAAAACGTTGATTTCCAGTTTCAAAGACTGAAAGTGATTTGTTGTATTAACTCATTATCTCGTGAGAACAGTTTTTTTTTCATGATAATGAGATAATTATATCGTTATCTTGCGAAAACAGTCGCTTATTATCTTGTGATAACGACATAAAGCTTGTCATCACGATAAAACGGGCTAACAATTATCAGCCACAATGACCGTTTCTGGCTTCCATAATTAAAACAACGTGAAATGGAGTTTAGAACTGAAAATGACATGATGTCGCACAATGTCTGTAGGTGGCATTGGTCGGTAGATGGCGGTATTTCTCCTATGCTATTGCGGTCCGCCATTAAATTACGAGTAGAAGAAGAAAGGAAAGAAGAACCCGCCTCTCTTCCCCTTCCTCCTCCCCCTTGACTTCCTTCTACGGAAGTGTTGTGTTGCTTGAAAGAATGGCTGCTGCTGGAGCATCTGGAGACGACCTGAAGAAAGAACTCACGTGTGCGATTTGTCTGGACTTCTTCAAAGAACCCGTTATCCTGAAATGTGGCCATAATTTTTGTAGGTTCTGCATTTGTATGCACTGGGATGAAAATGGCGGAGACTACGGGTATCAGTGCCCTCATTGCCGTACGGTAAGCTAAATATTGTTTGTATTTTGCGTTTAGGTTATCTGTATTTCTGTACCACTTTGTTTGTCACAAAATATTTTTGCTTGTCTTGTGAAATTATTTCATACTGCATCATTTAACGGTAAATTCGGAGCAGCTGTTTAACGGTTGGCATTAGATACGCACTACAGTTTGTCTTGACTAATGCAACCTTTGTGACGTCAGCAAACAAATGAACACACTTCGTCACTTTGACACTAAAAGTACACCCCACAATATGATGCCGACACAGTCAGATTTCTGCGTTTTCTCAATTGCCGTCTTTGTCCTACCTCAGGTTTTCAGTAAGAGGAGCTTCACTAAAAACTACCTGGTGCAGAACCTGGTGGACAAACTGGACGATCTTGAATGTTTGGGCCCGTCTCAAACTAAGTCTGTTAAGACTGAGGGGAAGTGTCCGATACATGGAGAAGAGCTGAAACTGTACTGCCAGACTGACAAGAGGCCCATCTGTGTAGTCTGCAGAGAATCCAGGACACACAGGTTGGTCATGTTCTTACCTTTTTAGCTTGGGGAAATCAGAGATGGCTCAAGTCTGCATTTAAATGTAAACGTTGTCAATTAGATGGGTCTGCAAAACATTAATAATTAAAGTTATGACTGGTACTTGCATCAAAGAACCCAAACCCAAAACATCTACATTTTACTTGCATGTACAACTATTTTGAACTTTCCACATTCCTACCATTTAATAGATACTTAACACACCGTTCCGTAAAGAGATTAGATTGCTGATCTCATTAATACTTTGATTTAAATTAATTAAATTTAAATTAAATCGGGCTACCTGTATTATAAATGTGCAATAATGTAGACTAAGTTTGCAGAAGTTTATGTTGCCATTGGTTTCTGCCGAAGGTTTTAAGCACGGATCAGGTTTTTGTCACATTGTATTGGTTTAAAGCTTCGTTTTGGTTTAATGTTGCAATTTTGCATGCACTAAAGTATTTCAGGATTTGTTTATGTTGTCATCTACATGGGCTCTCCCCGTTATTTAATGTTCGATTGGCATGTAGACTGACATGTGTCTGCTTTAACGCATGTTGGTCCCTGAGTCTACCCTTTTATGATGATGGTGGTGATGATGATGTTATTGTGATGCTTCACATTATGTTATGATGTTGTTGCATCTACAGATCATCCTATGAAGTGTATGTAACTTCAAATATTAACTGTGGTGACTAAGTTATAGCCCAGTATTAACTGGTTTTAGGTTTATTCAAAAAACATATTCTAATTAAGTGTTTCTTGAGTCAAACCTTTAATGGCAGGTCGTTTCGGTAGGACTTAGTGCATGTGGTCTGTCTCTATTATCTTTGTGAGAACAGAAAGAGAAACAACCAACTCCCTGAATTTCTGTCCCAGGAAAACGATTTATAAACATTGTTTCCCCTCTCACTCTTGTTACTGCCATGGTCAAATCTTTTCTTATTTGTGTGTTGGACATTTTTGGTATTCACCTCAACTTTTTTGGAAAAGATTTTAAACAATTGTAAATAAAAACAAAAACTCCCCTCCTTGCTCATCCTAGTAGAAAATATATATTTATTTTTTTTATGCGTCAACACCATCACTCTTAAATGTCTTACCTCTTTCTCCCCTAATGTTATGTTGCGGCTTTTTTGTTTTGTTTTGTTTAATGGAGATGGTAGCCGCTGTGCTCTAACTTATTTTAATTGATCTAATAGTCCAAACCATCAAATGCTTTCACACTGTAAACAAACTGGAACATATTTCAGTTTCATCCAGAATGGGAACACATCTTTTTTTCCAATCTTTTTTTTTACCGAAGATTGAGGGGGTATAACGTGTGCAATTTCCATCTGGATCGAACAAAACATCCCGAAAGTGAGACCATACGAGGACGGAATGAAATCAGGCATTATCATGCAAATTCCTTAATGTTAATTTCAGACTTTTGTCTCCGTCTGATGACTCAACTGGAGTCTTTATGTCCTTTTCCTTGATGAATAGATCAATCAATAGAACAATGTATTATTCCATTGTTTTATATTGACCTAAATAACCCAATCATCAAACTGTTCCAACAATCTAGCAGCAACAGCAGGAAAAACCGCTGTTTCCCTGTCTGGTTTGGATTTTTGAGAAGGTTGAATCTGATTCCTAATAAATGCCCTGACATTAAAGCTACAAAGGCCACGGATGATAGTTTTTAATTGTTGTAGAAAATCTATATAAGACGTCTATATAAGACGTTTAGCAACAGGTGGTATGTTACACCAGAACCACCACTTCTGTTTCAAAACTACATCCACAATGATTTTCTTTTCCTAAAAAGATGCAAGGGAGTTGTTAGTATCAGCCTGAGGTCAGATAAGTACACCAACTACATTAGACCAGATAAATATGGCAAAATATTTCACATTTTCTTAGCCTGAGTTCGGACAGCCATTACCTACTTTCCCTGAGTGTGTATCATTATAAAATTTACACAACTTTGACCTTGTGAAATTCTTGATGCAGCCCGGAATAAATTCACACGCGACCTGGTAGTTTTCCAGATGTTGCCAAGACATTTCCAGAAAAACCTTGTTCCAGCTCTCCCAAGTTTGAAAATATCAAGTGAAAGCTATCTTCTTTGCTTATACCTTCCATGTCTTTGGAAAATAACGACAGGCAGTGAGTGGATTGGACAGACTGAGCTGGGGGTAGTGGTGAAAATGATTTCGGGAAGTAATGGCTACATGGCTGGTAGCACATTTTATGTAGTTCAGGAGCAGCATTTTTGTAGGATGGGATGATTCCCTCAGATATGAACTTTGAGTAAATAACTTTGTGAGTATTTTACATGCACAAAAAAGTTTTAAAAAAAACAACCAAAATACGTAATGCTGTCTTTTTTTTTTTTTTTTTTTTTACAAGGAATGAAATGTGATCAGCACTGGTTTGTGGGACCTCAGAAAATACAGTGTTGATTGGTATGAAACACTGAATCTAATGTTTTGCCAGCAAAAGCTTTTTTTGGGCTTCGTGGCAAATTGATCATCGTATAACACCCACTTCTCATTTCTTCTTTTGTTTTAGACACCATAAAGTAGCTCCAGTGCCAGAAGTTGTGAATGATATGAAGGTAGGAGAGACGTACAGCTTTGTTGAGATGCAATTTTCTTCTATCAGTACCCATCTGTACATTTGTGCAAGCATTTAGAGTTCCAACATGCCACATGTCTTCTTCTTTCGGCCGTTTACTTTAGGGGAAACTTTCTCAGCAGCTCATTTATTTCCACCTTGTCCTGTCCTTCAATCTCAATATATGTATATTATGAAATAATGTTTCGTATAATAACTTCTTCTCATCTGCTCGTTTCTTCATGCATGTTTTGTTACAGATGGAGTTGAAACTTCGGCTAATGGACCTAAACTGGCAGAAGTCTCAACATGTAAAAGTTCTAAGGGCCGATGGGCTCACCAAAAGTGAAGTCCGGGTGAGTGTGGGCGTGAGTCTAACAGTCATGTGTTCTTTCAGAATCACAACTTTCTCAAATATTAAACAAGTTCAAAATGACGCACTTGATGTATAAACCCTCCAGGAAATATTGAAGATCTAATGTCCACCACGTTGCCACTGCTCATCATTAAATCTTCCTGAACCTCTGTGTTCTCCAGTTAAAGAAACTGACTCTCAAGGAGAAGATTGAGGAAGACGTTGGGGCCTTGGTCCAATTCTTGCTTGATGAGCGAGACTCTCTGCTGGAGAGCCTTGACGCTGAGGAAGTGGCCACGATGGCGGTCATAGATGACAACTTGCACATCGTGGAGAAGGAGGCAGAATCTGTTGACAAAGCTATTGCTAATATCCATCGCCACCTTAATGGCAAAACTAGCTTTGAGGTCAGTCTGATACATCAGCCTTTTGATTGATGCAACTGATATAAACAATTTCTACAACTATTTACAAACATGCTGCACTCAATTGATCAAATTCTTTCAATGTGTCCTGATATGGTAGATGGGGATCTGTACTGGGAGATACATTTCTTTAATTACGTGTTTGTGATGTTTTGCATAAAGCAACACGTTACAAAACTTCTTGCCGTCTGAATGGGTGAACGTATGAACTACCACTAAAAATAATATGTAAATAAATCTCTTGAGACAATAAGAAAAAAGTTTGAAGGATGTTCAATAATCCAAACATGGTTTTCTTTTTGTTCTTCCGACAGAGCCTTGCTGAGACGTATGACGAGTAAGTAACTTTTAATTGTTTTAAGTTTTAATTGTAGTACCTAATTTTATTGCTTTTTATGGTAGGAATATAGTCATTGGCAAATGCTTGATTTTCAACATCATAGATTCCGGTTGGGTTTTTTTTTGACAAATGTGAAGCAAAAACCTTGAATGTACATTTTAAGTTAAAACTAAAATCTCATTAATAGTGTACATTGATTCAGGTTTGACCAAAAAGTGCCAACTTTACCCTCACAATTGAATTTATAGTAACGATTTAAATGTGTTGACAATGGTTTTTTAGATTGTAAGTTCTGTGAGTGAGTGTTTACCCTTTCAAAGCTATGCAAACCCTGTTATTGAAAATTAACCTATAATCCTTCTTTTTTCTAAAATTGCTTTAAAACCTCTTACATTTCTCATCAGAGTCATCCACTGCACATCTTTCACCCCCGAGCCAGTGAATTGTCAGACTGATTTTATTGACTTCTCTGGGCCATTGCAGCTAATCATGTGGAAGAAGATGATGCATGTGCTTCACACCAGTGAGTTTGTTCAACACGCAGAATCATACCTCAAATGTTATTCTTTTAACTCATGATGGGGTGGCCACAAAGGTTATTCAGGGTTGCAGTTGTAAGCGGTCTTTCACCACAGCAATAATGTTCTGGGCTCAAACCCACCGTAGAGTTATAACTTTCTGTACAGAGTTTGCCTGTTCTCTGGTGTGTGTCTGTTGGTCAAAAGTCATTTTCTTTTACTTGGGACTCTATATTGGTGTGAATGTGAGCCTGAAAGTTTTACTATTGTATCAGCCGTGTGATAAAATAGCGAGTCTCTGCTCTAAAATACTGTTGATTATGGGGCTTTCCCGTCCTGTCAGTAGTTATATGCAATTTATTAGCTCATCCTGTTCTTTGTTTAGTCACATATGACAGACTTTTATAGACATCCAACTTAAGTATTATTAATAATATAATTATCCATAAGTGAAAGTGGTAAGACCAGGCCCAACAAGGTACTGCGGATAACAACAAACAATGGGGGACGCACAAGCACCAAAATTCGGGAAACAACCCGGGATCGGGGAAACGTTTCAGGAGCCGGACACACAGTCCTCCACTGCCCAGTATTCTACTAGCTAATGTCCAATCTCTGGAGATCAAGCTAGATGAGCCAGGATTAAATACCAGTGGGACGTCTGAGACTGTAACATCATACGGCTCACCCTGACATGGCCACGATACCAGACCACACCTTTGGAGGTTTGGCAGGTTAAGAGGAGAGAAACTGTCCCTGATGGTGATTAACAACCCTTAGTATAGCAGGAAAAGATCTCTCATGTTCCTGCTCACTTAACCTGGAGCTACTGACCATCAAATGTTGCCCATTCTACCTCCCCTGTGTGTTTTCATCTATTATCTTCAGTGACATTTATATTCCACCAAGTGGATATGGACATTGCCCTGTCTCCGCTACACGATGTTCTTGCTAGCTATCGGGCAAACCGCCGTGATAGAGCCCTAATGGGGGTCGTGGATTTCAACTGTGCAAATCTTAAGACTGGACCTGGACTCTGGACCAATGCTACTTACCCTTCAAAGACTGCTGTAAAGCCAAATCTCTCCCTCAGTTTAGTAAATAAAACCACGTCGCCACCTTCCTTATGCTAAAATAGGATGCCCCTATGTTTAAGGAGGTGTTGACTGGTCTGACCAATTAGAGGCCACTTTGCAGGACGCTTTTGATGTTAGACTGAAATACGTTCCGCTG
Organism: Lophius americanus; assembly: GCA_037951165.1. Taxonomy (NCBI): domain Eukaryota; kingdom Metazoa; phylum Chordata; class Actinopteri; order Lophiiformes; family Lophiidae; genus Lophius; species Lophius americanus. The sequence goes on from JBBDHG010000061.1 coordinate 1,267,663, forward strand.
CTGCTGCAATAACATTGACGTGTTTACGGAATCAGTTGAGGGATTTCTTAGGAAACTAGTTGACGACTGTATTCCACAATCTAAGTGTAGGACTTTTCCCAACCAGAAGCCTTGGATGTTCAAAACCTGTGCTGACCCACTAGCCCCAGTTCTCACAGTAATATTCAACCTCTCGCTCTCTCTCTCTCAAATTGCATTATTTCCACATGCTTAAACAGTCTACTATACAATCAAGTTGCTGACAACACAGCTGTGGGGGGCCTGTGATGAGACAATTTATCAATATGAGATCAATCACAGAGTGGACTGGTGTCACGAGAACAACCTCAAGCTGAACGTTGTCAAGACCAATCAGCTATCAGTGGACTTCAGCAGAAAGCTGAAGTCCACAGGACACTGCATACTGCACATAAACCTAAAATTAATTTATGGGTAACTCAATCATAGGTATTACGCCGTGCATACACCGATCAGCCACAATGTTACCACTGGTCTCTTGAGGTGGATGTCAACAGTTCCGGAACAATATTAATGATTTCTATTGAACTGAGATAAGACGCATTCAAAAAACAAAACAACTACACAATATTAGTGCCATTATTGACGACAGATGTAAAACATCAAGCAGCTACAACGTTAGAAATGTGTTGGTATTAATGTTGTGGCATAAAGACAAATGTATTATGTAGTATTTACTTGTACTTTCACTGCACTACTGTGGATAAAACCATAAAAGTCATTCAAGTACAATAAAGACTTGAAACCCAATTACTACGTATCACAATGTTTGTAGGATATTTAATTCATCTTTGACTAGTACATTGTTGCTGTGAACACCAAATGCGTCTTTTTGTATTAGTTTTCTTTTCTGCGTCACGTTTCTTTTAGTTCAATTTCACTGCGAGCTGCAGCCTAATTTAAGATCTTTGTTGTTGTTTTTTGTAGTGCCTCAGAACCTCACCTTGGACCCAGATACCGCTCACCCAAACCTGACCATCTCAGACTTTGACACACAAGTCGAGGAGGGCTGCGTTCGTAAACAGGAGCCGGACCTACCAGCCCGCTTCAATCGCTTCTGCGGTGTCCTTGCCACAGCCCAGTACTGCAGTGGGCAACACTACTGGGAAGTGGACGTGAAGGACAAAGGTGTGTGGTACCTGGGAGTCACCACGGAGTGCAGCAACAGGAAGGGCTTTGTCAACCTTGCTCCTTCGTCAGGGTACTGGAGCCTGTGTTTGCAGGATCGGCTTTATGCCAACCTCGATCATGGACGCATCCCTGTCGCCGACTACTGGAACTCTCCGAGGGTCGGAGTGTACCTGGACTACGACAATGGCCGTCTTAGCTTCTACGACGCCGTTACATTGAAAAGACTATACATATTTGACACCTGCTTTGAAGAGCCCGTCTACCCTTTCTTCAGCCCAGGGAAGTACGATCCAGGCAGCAGGCTGCAGATCTGCCACTACTACTGAGAGAGCTGTGACGAGTGATGGGATTTAATCATGTATGCCAGGGATTTTTTCCCCTGAATCTTTTAGCAATGTTTTTTTTTTTTTTTTAAATCAGTGTTTGGACTGAAGTACCAGGCTGATGTTGACCTTTTTAACGTAGACATTCAAGCTGTTATTCATTTGTCTCACTGATGTCGTACTACATGCATACCCGCTGTTCCTATGATGAACAATCTAGTTAATCTGCTTCTGAGGTTGAGGTTATACCTCTGACAGCTGTGGCTGGAGGCTAGAGATGTGTTTTGCCGTCTAACACAGTGCCTGCTGGGATACACATGCTCTTCATGTACAGTTCTTATTTGATTTATCACTATATTGCTACACTACTTCACATTGACTAACTGTTTTTGCCAGGAATGTTTGGCACTGTGGCCTCGTTGGGTAGAATTTGAAGGACACAGTTATCACATTGATAACAGTCCAGATTATCTTACTAATGCTAGACTGAAGAACAGATGTCAGTCTGTGCCGATGGAGAATTATTGTCTCAAATTTATTAACTCATATTAGCATTTCAAGAACAAGTGACCCAGATTGTTTTACGGACGCTCGATATATCAGTCAATTTATATCATGCAGAGATGAGCTGGGATGGTATAAATTTTTACAATTAAGTGTGGACATGCGTGTTTTGGCGTCCGTAAGACTATGGGGGTACGAAAATGTTTGGAATTGGTCCCAGCAGGCTGCCACGAAGTGGCTTGTAGTGGCTGTCTGTGTAGGGATCCTTTTCATGACGTTTTCAAAAGTAAACTAGTGTTGGTTAAAGCAAACTGGCTGAATATCATTCCTCATAGCCACCAGACTTAAGTCTTCATTCAAGTTCAATAGAAAAACAATCAAATCTAAACATGAATTGTGAAACTTTTTTCTTCCAGTCCAACACCCACCTGCTGTGGTTTGGTTGAAATGAAGTTCTCCAGTCGATTCTTTATGGTTGTTAATAGCAGACCAGGATGGAAATGTTATTGGGAAGACTTGCAGACAAATCAGCCATAGCAACTAAAACATGGACCTGCACATTGGTCTGCTTTGTAGGATTTGGCGGACTGGATTGAAATAAAAACGTAGGAAATACTGAGTTGGTTTCTAAGCATTTCACACCTTCCGGTCAGCATTTCCTTGCAACGTACAGCTTTATTCCTCGCTGCCTCTGAACTTAGTTCATAATTAAAGAGCGATTGATCATTAACAGATCTTTGAATGTATGAACTACATCTGCACTACTGTATTTTTTTTTCACTCATAAACTTTATGACTTAAACATTGTCTTATTTGAGTTGCTAATCTTCTGGGTTTTTAGTTTACCTCGCGCAGATATTGATCTACAGGTGGGATGTTTAGCATCTTAAAGGGGGGTCTTTACAGCCAGTCTCGGAGTGTTTGTTTTATTTTTTTTAGACTTAAGGTGTTGTGTTTGGACTAAAAAAATGTATGCCCTTAAACTTTTTGAGTGTTTGCTCATAAATGTTTTTTCTAAGATTGTGTACCTCATTTAATACTTCTGTTCGGCTTAGCAATTTCTACACCGTCTTACTTGATGTTGCATATCAAATCATTGCCCTCTTTGACCTTTTCACCTGCGTTGAATGTGCAGTGTTACAATGTGATTAAAGGAGGAAAACGACTCGTTTATTTCCCTCAACGCTTCCAATATCCATTTACTTTCCGTTATCACTTCTCTTTTCACAAGGTAGCCAGTCTGTCATATGAAATATTTCCATTACATTCAAATGTATGTGAAATCATGTGATTTGGTTTTTAAATTCAAATTTGTTAACCCCACAATGCAAAATGTGTTATTTCTGGATATTTGTAATGCAATTATGTCGAATTAGGAGGTGAGAAAACCACTCCGTCTCCAGCTCTTCATTTGGTTGTGACTAACTGGTTTTATTTAAGGGTCATAAAATCACCCCAATATGAGTGAGTATCATATTCTCCATGAACTCCATGAAGTTATGAGTACATGTTGTGGAGGAGGTGGATTTAACCTCATGCAACTACTTTTAAATGTAAATTTTCATTTATCTGGCTCACAGCTGAGAGTTTCTGAATATTGATACACGTTGATATTATGCAAATGAAAAAACGTGGAGGAAAAAAAAGTCGGGATTTTTGTAGTCAAATCCAATAATTAGTCGTATTTATTCAACAAATGGTAATCATGTAATAGTCTCTCTATCCTCTCCAATGAGTTCCCACAGGTTATACGATATGATTTCAGTACGGGATGAGTAATCATCTAAAGATTCACTCTGACCACGGCAACAAAAGATGCTAATATTTTGGCATGCCTTCATCAGAGCGTTTAAATTTTTTTGTCAAGGTTGGTTTGAATGTTTCTTAGCAGGAGTAATCAACAGATTTAGATATAAACATTTGTATAGATAGTTTTTATCCTAAAGCTCAATCCTTAGATTTCTGCTGGTGATCTTTCATTACAGGCCCACAATGCACTGCTCATTAGTCACTGCACACTTATGGATTTCATAAGGGTGATGAGTGTGGAAGAACCATTTAGAGCGCAAACCTCCACCAAGCCACAACAGCACCTTTTTAGGAAAAAAAAGTTTGTCTAATAATGTTTCGGGTTATTACCATCCTCTACCAACAACTCCAACAAACTTGTCTCTCTCTCAAATACCCTACAGCCGGTCGTCTCCTGTGCCTTCCCGTTTCAGCGTCTCTGTTCAGCCCACTAAGCCCCCAGCTCTATCTCCAAAGGAACATAAAAGGAACAAGGGCAGCAGTAGCCACATTGTGACCTCACTACCCCAAATGGCTTATTTTATTTTCATTAATTGTAAATGCTTTGAAACGCTTAATACCATCAAGATTGAAGCCCCTCTAGGATATGCCAAAAAGTACCCCTGGGTTAAATTGCATATACATCTGAATTTTATGTTTACTGTAAGATTACTAAAAAACAAACAGAGAAACGCACAAGAGTGAAACATAACTTCCCGGCCCCAACACAGACAGTGTTCCACAGGGAGACTCAGGTGTTTATCCAAACCGCATTTAAAGTGAGCCTTACAGGGAAAGGGAGATTTTGAGCTTGAGATTTGCGCTCCGAGTGCTCGATAAATAGATTGTTGCAACAATGCAAAATAAAAATGCTGTTCCTAACCTCTAAGTTGAAACAGCAGCTCATCTTGGTATTTTTAATGTAACTTATTTTTAAATGACATAAGCAGAATCAGTTGAATTCCTGTTTTCTTTCAACATTTTACAGCATGAAACCAACCATGTCTGGGTTTTTTTAAACAGATTTAAGTTGGCCAGACTGGGACATGCTAGGTGAATATTTGAAATCTTGTCTGGACAGAAAAATGGAACCCATGTAAGAACATGCTAGAAATCAGACCATATGCACAAGAGATCATAATGTAATTTCTTTTATACTTACAATCATACGTTTGCCCTGATAACATAAATATAAGGGGTATATCATGTAAGACTATACAGAAGGTTTCACAATATGTTTGAAGTGGCGAATCATTTATATGTGCTTTCTTTATTTCACACAGAGTCATGAGTGGGTCAGATACGGGTTACAAACAGCATAAAAAACAGTAACACGTGAAAAAAAACAAAAAACAGTTGATTGACATATCAGGTACGTCTTTGCAGCTGGTGTTGAGTTGCAACAGGAGCTACACAGGACAAACCTACGAAACACTGAACAACCAAGGAAAGGAAACCAAAAATCCATGATGAAGGTGCTCGTCAGCTACAACAAGAATATGAATGTTATATACAGTACACTTTCTGAATATGATAAATTATAACTATACACAGGGATATATTACTCTTGCAAACTATATACCTTTTATAATATTTGAATTATGTGCAACAACAACTCACGATGATGTATTTTGGCAGAAGGAGAAGTGACTGTTTAACTGGATGTGAGCTGTCGGGGGAGATGCTCCGAGTTTCAAGGCCTATGTACAAAGATGTTTGGCAAAGAAGACGACGGCTCAAATGTACCAATTACAAAAAAAAACTATTCGTAGAACAAATTATGTAGAAAACGAACAAAAAAATAAATTAAGTCCTTTGAAAAAATAAATCACATCAAATAATGTGTGTACTTTTATTAGCTTGAAACTCGCAGGTCACTCAGTTGGCTCCTGGTTGGTACGAGCCTCTAGTAGGTTAGAATATTTTACAGTGCTGAAAGCCTCCATTCTTCATTAAGTGCTGGAGCAGGTAAATACTGAAATAGGATTGACACCAAATCCAATTTTTACACCATAAATGCTTTTGTACAACTCCATTAGATTGTAGAAAAGTTTATGAACTAGTGGGGTTATACAGAAGATGTGCGATTCGGTTGACCAGAAGAAAAAGGACCAAACTGGAGCGGGTTCGGTGTCTAAAACTGTATTATTCTGTTCACTCTTGTGCTTCTTTATGCTTGGCAAAAACACTTGCATATCACTCAGCGTACGATACAAACGGGAAAAAAAGGTCCCTGTGTCCGACTGATAAGGTGCAGGATGAGAATAACAGCACATTCCTGACTGCCTGTGTTCTGTTGCATTAGCTGATGAGAAACTGAAGGCAGTGACAACAGGGGGCTTTTTGAAGCACGCTGACATGCAACAGTGTTGTAGGAGAGAGGCCTGAGCGTTGTTCAACCACAAAGTAACATCGTCTCGCCGGGAAACAGGCGAGACACGTCTGTGTCGTGCTTTGTGCGCTGGTTGCTTATCTGCCTAGCCCAAAAAACTTCAAACTAGCAGAATATCTAGGGGTGAAGGTCCCACTTGAGCGAGATAGAGCTGAAACGCCGCCCTTACAAAGGAAAAGTTTTGACTTTCTTTAAGTCTACTTGAGGTAGACAGAACATCAGAAATCAGATGAGAATTATATATTCCATAGAATTTGTGTTTGATTTCTTTTTAATCCTCTTGAGGTTTACTTTCCGTTTTCTATTAGAATTAACCCTTTAATGGTCTGCTCCACGGTTTTGTTGATCTCATTTTGAGTATCTATTTCTAAACGAAAAATGTGGCTGAGCCTGTTTATAATACGACCCATTGGCCGCATGTATATATATGCTAAATAGTAAGGTCTGAAGGGTGGTGCCCTGTAGGATACTACATGTTAAAGGAGCCACATAGGATGAGGCTTTAACCTTGACGAAGGAGTAAGTTCTATTTGATACCCTTTTTCCGGTATATCATAGCATGTAAGGTCTTACTAAAAATAATCATGTAACTTGATATAACCAGAAAGACTAAAAAGGTTCAAATATTTTTCCCCAAAAATGTGTGACCAAAAGGTTGAGCTAATCTAATTCAAATTTACTATTTTCCAGGCAGTACAAAGTTTCAAAATCAAAATAATTTTGCAAGTCTGATACCAATTTCTGTTTAGTAGATCCTCACATGGTGGTGTCCATCAGGGCTATAACCTTGGACCTTTACTGTTTATAGTAAGTTTATACATGCTGCCACTAAATCATATTTCTAAACATGTTCAGTCCTGTGGCGCACATTTTTCAATGATAAATAATGACCCAAATTGTGTTCAACAATATAGTTGAGCAGGACATTAATTACCGTGACTTACAGGCAATTTTTGGGAAAACTAGCTTGTTTTGTATTTAAAAACCTTTTCAAAACTTACTCATTTACACCTGAATATTTAGGGTTTGTTTTTTCGTTGTCATTGTTAATAAAGATCTTCAGGTTGTATTGACTAAATTAGAATAAAGGTCATTCTACTACCACCAGGGGCCGCATGCAGGCCAAGGGCAGCTCTATGTCCACATGCAGGACGAGGCGTCTTAGCAGGACTTTCCGTGGACGATGTCTTCCCTCGGCCTACTGAAGATATCTGTAAACTTTAAAGCAATGGTTGCCAGAGTCGGCAACGGCCACATGTCCATCTGAGGTGAGGGCGAGGCCCTGGGGGCCATACAGAGGGTCTGCAGAGGTGTTGATGTAGGATAGGAAGGAGCCTGTGCTGTCAAACACCTGCAATAAGAACAAAAGTGTTCAAAGTTCACGTTGGACCAGCCTCCACAGATTTCCAGTCACTGTGACTTGACTGCTGCAAATACATTCTTTTCAATGTTTCTTAAAGTTATTGTAACTTTTTCTTTGGGACTTAAACAAGAACCTGTGCCATAGATAATAAATTGAAAGCAGAGTCTCACCTGTATCCTGCTGTTACCCCAGTCAGCTACGATGATGTTTCCAGTGGCGTCCACAGCTACACCAGTGGGAGCATTGAACTGGCCATTCCCTTCACCGTGGGAGCCAAATTTGAACAAAAACTCTCCGTCTGCACTGTACACCTGAGAGAGGATGTCAGCAAACACAATCTGTCTAAATCCCCATGATTGCCTTCATGCACATGCTAGCTCTAGACTATATAGAAAAGAGAATAAGAAGAGATTAGAATAGAATATCAGAAGATCTCAGTGCGGGACGCTGCCAGTCTTACCTTCACAGAGTGATTGTGAAAATCAGTCACAATGATTTCATTCTTGTTGTTCACTGCAACAAAATGTGGACCTAAACAGGAGAGACAGGAAAGGTTATTATGGAACTTACTGTACTCGGGATAAAACACATTGCTGTAATTTATGATATTCCCTTTATTATTAGTGGGCTGCCTCCACAAAACATCCACACTAGTTATGCCGTAAGCTGCAAATACAAAACCTATTTAAAGGATAGAGTTAGGTATTCTGGATTTCCAGACATTATTTTAATGCATTAGATTATCTAACGTCATTAAAACAACAACAATGTCCAAACAGTACTTTAAGTCTTCAATAGCTTATATGAAAATATTCAAGGCTAAGAGACTCAACCTCTCTATTAATTACTAATCTCTATTCATTATCTCAGACATAAAGACCTCATGAATAGTTACTTATGTGAAATAAGAGTGACAGATTGGTGATCTAACGTCATATTCAAACTTTCTGGGTTAGTTTCACGGCACTAGCATTAGAGCAGTGAAAATCATCCACACTGATCATTCCATACACTCACACGACACACACAGCAGTGCAAGTGACAAACTCCATGATTGTAATAGTGATTATTGCAACGCAAATGTACTCGTCTAGCTCTGATTGTGATTGTGCAGGCAGAGCTGGACTCAAAGATCTCAGGAGGTCGGAGGCATAATCATGGAGTCGGGTTAGACGGGGGGGGGGCACCTCACTGTGGGATTAAGGTTGCAGCAAGGCCACACTTATTACTTACTGAAAACTGAGCCAGACTTATTTAAGTTCGGGCCAAGTTTTTCTGGATTGACATACAGGAGGAAGAACAGAAAAAAGAAAAATACGCAGTCAGAGATAAAGGAGAGGTTAAGAAGGGTCTCTGGAAGTCAGGCAGTTGTGCCCAGCGGATCAGGTGCACCACAAGTGTCTGTTCTAAGCCCTCTTTTTTCACTATGTTTATGCAAAATGTGTGTCTATTGTGTGAAGATGAAACTATTTTACGAGTCACGCGTCCCTATACCAGGTCATTGACAGATTAATAGTCAACACGAACCCTAAACTCATTTCAGATTTCTCTCATAAACCCAAGCTTGCTTTAAATTCTCCAGATCACCTAAGCTTATTACGCTAATGCCTTTCATGCAGTGAGAAATTGATTATTATTAGCATTTGGATGATTTGACTGCTTTTACTATGTACTGCACTAGTCTCAGTTGTTAATGCTCTTCATGATGATGAAGACATAAGTCATGAATCGTCACTTTTTTTTTAGATCCAAACAAAACAAAATATGTTGAAGAAGTCATCCAGTATCTAAAGTAATAAGTATATAGTCTATATGGTACTTTGTGTGGTCATGTGACATGAGTCACGAGAGATGTGCAGCCTGTAGACAGTCAGCTGTGAGCTCCCTGTCAGTTCTTCCTACGAAGCCGGCTGTTTCATATCGGTACCTTCTTCTCACCTGCAAACTGTCTGTCTGATGTCCCCCTGCCTCCAAACTTTGTCACCAACTTCCCATTGGACTGAAAGATGAAGACGCAGCAGGCCTTGTTGTCCACAGTGATAATGTGTCCGTTCTTATCCACGGCCACACCCTTAGGACCCATGAGTCGCCCTGCACCGATCTTATTCTGTGAGGACGGGAAAACAAAGAGGAGTTCAGCATGGAAGGAAAAACTTTGAGAAAGGTTTTGTACAGTGTATGTATGCCCTTCCAATCTTCTTTATAATCTACATAAGGAACTTGGTAGGGTGATGTTAGATCACTTAAAAACAAAAATACATTTTTCAGCAGGTAAAGATATTGTAGTTAAAAATACACACACTGTACTTCCAGTACTCTTTACAAGCTTTGGGAATATTACCTTAAACTTGCCATCAGACGAAAAGATGCTGACCCATCGATTGTCGTAGTCAGCCACCACAATATCCCCATTCATGTCTACTGTGACGCCCGTCGGTCTCTGCAGCTGCCCCGGAGACCGACCTCTGACCCCGAAGCGCAACTTGAACTGGCCTTCATTGGAGAACACCTGGAACCAGTTCCATCAAAGGGCGACTTTTGAGCACAATTTGGCATAAACAACCATATTTTCCTCTATGATACATTCATGGCTGCACCTGAATGCATTCCTCTCTGAGTCCATCTCACCTGTATGCACTGGTTGTTGCTGTCGGCCACCACCACCCTGCCGTTACTGGAGGCGGAGATTCCCTGCAGATTTGTGAACTCCCCCTTTTCCCTGCCACGAGAACCTTACACATAAATAGAAGATTTAGAAGAGGATGGAGAGAATGTAAATATTAGTATGCTAGATAAGGATAAATCAGACCAGGTAACCTATAGAATGCGTGAATGGACTAAATTAAGCTTTTCCAGTCGCTTCCGTCTCGGTCTGTGTGGCGTTTGCTTTGACGAGCACGGCTTACAGGTGGTGCGTCTGTCTTACCTACTCTGTAGATGAGCTCATCCTCAATAGGGTTCTCCTTCTTTTTGGTGGTGCTGTACATGCTAGAAGGCCGTCGCACTGCTTTCTGCCGTATGTGGCCCCCGGTTCCGCTGGGTGACTTCACCCTCCTCTTCACGTCGTCCGGAGACTGCGGCACATCTGACGGCTTGACTGCCCGCAAGCGGAAGGGGCTGCCACGAATCGGCTGGCCGTACAGCAGCAGAGGGAAGGAGTACTCTCCCTCGGAACGTAACGTGTAGCCCACTTCATAGGTGCCATTCTTATTGTCCGTGATCTCTGTCTCTGCAGCCCGGCTCCCATCAGCAGACGCTATCTCTGCTTTTAAAATAGCATTTCCTGTCCGCACCAGCTCTCCATCCTGCAAATAGTGATCTCAGTTCAGACCAAAATCTTATTGTTAAAGCAACATGCACACGGCAGCACTTTCTAAAGCTCTTAACAGAATGCTAATCCTTCCAATGTCATTGATGGCCATAAAAACAACATGAAATAGGAATTTGAGTGATAATGAAAAATGAAATATGCAGCTGTTGTGTACACTAGAGGTCTCACTGCTTTGGCCCCTTCTATATCCACACATGGAAGAGAAGTGACATGTTCTGTCCCTCATCTTCTCTTCCCATGTGCACATGTGAAAGGGCAGAGCCATCCTGCCAAATGTAGTTTCTGCAAGTTTCTTTCATCAAAGTGGTTCTGACTGAAATAAACACAGATTAAAGCAACAAATATAACCTTCTTGGTTTATCCAGCGTTCATTCTATGCATGTTGCTAAGAGCAGCACCTTATCTTTTGTTGTCACAGTGATGGTGTGGTGCTGCCCAGTTGCAGCGTGGCGGAGGCCCTCTCCCGTAGCGACGGAGGTGTGAGCCACGGCGGCCGTAGTGAGGAGAAAACCTAGGTTCTGGATCGATCGCCGTAGACCTTCAGTCTCCACCTGAGGTGGACAGCACACAAGTTATTTTCGTATTTGCGGCTGCAAAGTCCCTTATTGCTTTCTAATATTAAATTGACGTGGCTGGACCCATATGACATTTGGCAATATGTTGACACAACAGAAAACTAAACCACTTATAAGCCAAGAGTACGCTACCCGACGTAAACTAAGCATCTATCCAGTTAAAGGATTAATGTTTTCCAGGATGAAGGTGGTGGAGAGCGGACCCCAGTTAGGAAAAGAACTATGGACTTAAACTTTCTGGGGACTGAAGTCATGAACCCTAAACCAGCTTTAATATAACTCATGAAATAATGTTTATTATCCCTATTTTGGTATCTTTGTGGGCAAAACATAAGCTTTTTGGCATGAGAATTAAAACTTTAATATACTGGATCAACATAGTGCATGATGGGTTAGCCTTCATGACAGTGTAGCCGGAAATACCAGAAACTGGGTTTTTTGACTTTGTTTTGAGATAAAAAACAGGAGAACCACATTTTTTACAAAAACAATCTTTACATGATTAGTTGGGGACATAATTTGGGTCGGAGTAATAGAAGTTATTACCTGACAATCCAGGTGTGCGTTCTGATGTGGTCGTTCTGGGAAGTCATGTCTCGCCAGCGCCGTTACCCGCTCACTCATCTGCTTCTGAACGAGCAGCACCTAAACTTCCAAGACACACGTAATGTATCATACTCCTGCTGCTACACCACCGCAACATGTTTGTTATTTGATTCCCATATGTGATGTAACAAGCTTGCTTGTTTGCACAAATTACAATCATGCAGTCCACCTCAGTAGCACTCCCATGGCTGAGAGCCTGCTCCGTGAAGCTGCAGCTGCTCTGGATGTGTTCCTTCCCCTGCAGGAGAGACGAGAGCTGAGCCTGCAGGACCTGCACTCAGTCCACGACAAGAGGAAGAAAGAGAGGAAGAGAGGATTAAGTCTGCATGCTGAAGTGCGTTGGCAGGAGGGTGGGACATATGGAAGGTCATTTCCAAAAACTTTTCTGTGAAGTGCCTCCTCTTGTTTGAGCATCTGACAATGTGTGTGTAAGGATGTGAGTGAGTGCGTATAGTGTGTCCGTGTGAAATAACCTTCTGCTTGGTGCTGCAGATGTTCTCTAGGTCGGTAACGAGAGCCGTCTTGCGCTGATGCAGCGCCCGCTCCAGCTCTTCAAACGTACTGGTGATCTCGGCTACAGCCTCCATCTTCCTTTCATTCAGTTGGCGAGAGATTTCATTCACCAGCTCAATGGCTGCTGTTAGATGAGGCAGCCTAGAAGATAGCGCAAGGAGAACTTTCCTTTGAAAAGTGTATAACTCAAATGAAAAAGAAAGAAAATGTTTGTAAAAGGTAAATTAAAAACCTCAACTATGATCAACTAGGCCTATGCTGACCAGCAAGGCTATTTCCCGGGAAATTCCCCAACCCCCTCCTTTGTACCAGCCCCCTGATTGAAGTCATCAAATTAAACATGGAGTTATTTTCACAGTATTGTTAACTAAAAAAGGTCCCCAAAGTGATCGAAACTATAAGATTAAAATATGGGTAAAATAAGGTATATTCAAGCTAGTTCTCCTCCTCAAATTGGACTAAATCAGATCAGTGGTTGAGAAATTTTGGCCCTAAAATATTTGGAGATATAGTTTACCCAAGTGTTGGAAATGTACAACTTTCCCAAAATCACGCTGTTTTTTTCTCAGAATACGGTTTATGTGCATATAAAATTTGAAAATGATCCATGAAGTATATTTTGAGTCATTGCGTTAACACGAAGGATCTGCGGCGGCAGTTCCATAACATCCCCAACTTTTCGGGAATGTTAATAGTAAGATCAAAATAAATTGAATATTCAAATGAAGAACTTCTTACAAACAGAACAATTTAATAAAAGAATGTCACTGTGCTGTACACCACCATGTTTTGCCAGAAACAGCATAACAAAGAGGAGTTTTGATGGCAGATACTAAATCTAGGTCAAAAGGCTGAAGTTTCCCAACGCCTGATGTGAAGGAAATGTTCTGAAAGCTTTATCTGACTCATCACCTGCTGCGTATGGCATCCAGCTCCGTCTTCAGGACAGCTTTGTGTTGTTCCACAACATCCCGCAGAGGAACGGTCACATGCTCCCGGTGCTCACCCTCTGTGCAGTCCAGACACATGGCTGTCTCACACGACTCGCAGTAGAACTCCATCACCTGCAGGGGGAGACAAACACAACCACTCTGGATTGACTTTGCAGGTAACTCAGAATATTGGTGAAACAGAGGAGATGGAGAGGCTATGGTGAGGTGGTTGTGCTGACTGCCTGATGGTGGATCAGGCTGAGGCATCACAGTAGGGGTTCCTACCTTTCCCTCATGGTTCGGGCAGCACAGGGGCTTCCCTGCAGCAGCAGCACTCACTGATTCCAGAACGCTGCAGGCCTCTGGCCGAGTGCACTCTGGGTCCCGCTGCAGGACCTAATAATAAAACAACCCAGACCGGGTAAACAAATTTTTTTAGGATATGAATAAGAAATGGATCACATGAAAATGATTTATGAGATTGTTTAGGAAACGCAGCAGATTCCCCCCATATCTGTAATGTTACATTGATGTAACATTACAGATGTAATGTTACCTATTATCACCTCCATCGGGTTTTTTTTTTAAACTTAGGAGCACATATTTCCCTTTTTTATTTGCAAATAGATAACATTCACAAATGGGTAATGCTGACCTGTCAAATTGAAGGCTCTGGTAAGAGCAAGGTTGTTTTAGGGTAGACATAACACAACCTAACAAAAGCTTATGTCATATGAATCAAAAATCAATTTAAAGAATCAGAGAGGCAACTTTATCTATATTTCTATTGCGGCCTTTCACAGGTAAACAATATATTCAGGATGAACCTTTATGTAGAAAACAAGTAAATAAAAACAAGTGGCTACAATGGGTTTAACCTCTTATTTCTGTTTTTCACTGAGCGAGTTCCAATATTATACAATTTTTTGCCTTTATGTTAAATGAATAGTGTACAGGGAAAAGGAGGCATGAGACAAATATCCCCAGGAAAAACCAGTCAAGCTGGAAACTTTGCAGAAAAGTTATGTTACTTTCCCTGCAGTTTTCTTAATTCAATCCAAAAACACATTCTTGTACTTTTTAGAGACCTCCTCTCAACATTATGGTGCCCTACATTTTTAATGGTAGCCTTAATCATGCCTGATGGAAAAAATAAGCCTATAAAGAGCCCCTCGGAGAAAGGACTGTCCACAGTTACCTCATTCTGAAAAAATGCCATCCCTCTGTTTAACACCAGTAAGTCTTTCTCCCAAAAACAGCAGTCCAGTTTACACAACCCACCCGGCTCAATTCTTTGAGTCTTTAATTTCTTCAACAACCTGTGATTTCTGTCTTTTGCTTCCCTGTTTGTTATGCATGTTTGAATTTATTGGATGAAGGGAGTCTAAATGTTCAAACCTCCATTAGATTAGTGATGAAAAAGTTGTTCTGCAGCGCACAAACTCCTTTCTCTGGCAAGATGGACGTCTGCCGACACACCGGGCACGAGAGCGTCAGAGACTCCGGCGGAATGTAGTTTTGAAGACAACTGGAGGGAAGGAGTCAAGAAATGATGGATGCTAGAGTTAGAGAATAAACGTGTTTGTAGTACCTGTGAATAATGGGGTAAAAAACACAAAAGAAAGAGCATTATCACCCTTAACAATGGACGATCGTGAACCTGTCACAATAAATACAGGCAACATGTGAGAACAGAACCCACTGCCTCGGGAGAAAACAAGCCCTTTTTCTCTTTGAGTGAGAACATTTCTGAGAAACTAATCTATCCAGAGAAGCAGAGAGACGAAGAGTTCAGGCAGGATAGATTTATGTGTGGCCTCACGCTGAGGAGGTTTTGTATTCTGGCCTAGTCTCATCCTTGCAGCATGATAGACACAGTCAAGCCCACACCAAACCCACAATCAGCAGAGTCCATGTGAAATATGTCAATCACATCAAACTGGCCTATTCCTACATCCTGATTGGATGTAGGAATGTTTGTTCTCCAGCTTCTGCATGTCGTTATATTGGATGTAAATCCTGCAAGAAAACCTGAGGTCGGTGCTGATGATAGTCTCTGTTGTTATTCTTGTGCACAGAGGTGTCTGGCAGCTGCGTGGGTTGCATGCTGACAACATACTGTGTAATTTATGACACCTCACACGTGTCATTTTAGCCTCGGTAAACCGCTGGTTTGTGCTTTTAGGAGCAATAGTGGGCTCATCTGATCCACCTGTCTCCCAGTATAAGTTGCAGGAAAGGCATTGATTTATGTTAAATATTAGAAATGCCTTAAATTTATTGAATTATATTTTATATAATATTGAGTATGATGGTGATAATGACATTAGTATTATTATATATGCATCTGTATTTATAAAATTGTTTATTACACCTGTATTAAATGTACGTTATACCTGTATTATATGTAGCGTTCAGCAAAAAAATGCACACATATCACATACTCCTTTTGTTTTTTTAATCTTATTTTTATAAAAAATCACCATACCTAAACATAACACAATATAATAGTAACTATAATAATAAAAGATATAAATGTAAACAGTTGTGTGACACGCTTTGCCACATGACGCAACAGCAATCCCCCTCAATATGTAGTGGATTGTCAGGTAATCGGTATCGGCTGTATATCAATTAATGAGTAATTCCAGGGTGAAATATGAGATTTGAAGGAGAAATGAATGGTTTTCACATGGCTCTCAATCCTACTGCCCTTAATAGTTTATTCAGGTTATTCCATCCGCCAATTCCCAAACACATGCATCCAGATTCTGAACATTTATTCATCAGCATAATCAAGTATGTAGCTCATTCTCCACTTATCCGGTCACAACTGTAAGTTCAGCATGACAATATCAGCCACCTTTCAACCCTGGACACCTCACCGTCTCCCATCAAGTCATCCAATTACAGACTTTACATCCACAAACTCACTCCAACATCTCCATTCCTCACAATCAACACCCCAATCTGGCTCCGTGGGAAACTCTCCTTCACACTGTATAAACGGCAAAGACTTGTGATGACACTTCATTTTATCCCGACTGTGAATACAAGTGGCCATCGGCCTCTAAGACGTCTTTGGTACTGTCATCGTTTGAAACGGTAAAATTAACCTACATAATTATGTTCTTCTGTAAATTTATACCCCCTATAGATGATAGATAATCACAGGAAGAGGCCAACGGGAGTAAAACTCAAAAAGGCAAAGCCGCACCAAACAGACCAGGCCCAGTGACGGTTGGCCAGACCTGCCATTGAAAAACCTCTAAAAGTACATGAATCCGTCAAGAATGAAAACACGTGTCCGGTAACATGATGTGTAGCTGCAGACAAAAATCTGCTCACAGCAGCAGGGATCCACATCACATGCCATCCAGTCCAAGCCGGGATTAAGCCTCCGGTGGGCGAATGCCCCTTACCCCGCAGGGATAAAGAATGTATTCCAGACTCTGTGAGGCCATTCAAAACTAAAACGATTGCATAAATATTTGTTTGATCATAGGTTAAGGAAACCAGTCGGAAAATAATCTCTGTAACCCTCCGTACCTCCTAATGGACCTCCCCGGTCCTTCTCCATTCTCCCACACAGATCCACATGAGGAAAAAGGCCCCGGTAAGTATTGCCAGAGGGGGTGTCATCTTTCCCAAGAACTTTTGTAATTGTGCCTCCAAACAATGAAGCTTTTTGCTGGGACTGCAGTCCCTGATGCTGAGGAATGCACTGATCCCCGTGGAATCATGAGAAGACTTGCTTTGAGATGTTTAATTGTGGGGAGGGATTAAACAGATGAGGTTCTTCTGTTTAGAGACATGAGTATATGAGAATACTTCACTAATAAAAGGTGAGGAGAGGTACCGTCAGCGAAAGAGCTATGATAAAGGGTCTTTTGCTCCAACGTATTTGCATGCATAGAAACGAATGCAGCGAGTGGTGCGTGGAGGCTTGTGGTTATGTCGGCTTCAGGTTGAAGGGAGAGTAGGTATTTAGGATTTATGCCATTTGACACTGAAGGAAGGAGCAGAGATGCTGGATACCTCTCACAGAAGGTGTGCAGACAAGGCAGGACCTTGGGAATGCGGTAGTGATCCAGGCAAATGCTGCAGACCAGAAATTGCTTGTCTATCTGACGCACCACCGGGCTGGGGCTCCCGGCCTCATGCTTCGCCATGGTTGAGGACATTTAAAGCCACGGGGGATGACAGCGATCAACCTGCAGGGAGACAAAGATATATGCATCAGAGGTTTGCCTGTGTAGAGAAAAGCTAATGCTCGTTGGAGTCGGGCAGCTAATGCTCAGCAGAATTACCACACGTGCTACCAGAAACCAAAGTTTAATTCCTTTGTTAGTACAAAAAAGCATCCTTTGTCAGGGTGTAATCTGGAGCTTACAGACTAAACATGCCCGCAGAAACACAACAGTGTGAAATAGTCGCAGAGAACAGTGCAGAGATTGGCTGATGCAGGCAAACCGGTTTTGCTGTATACTGTTAATTTCAAAGCAGAGAAATTAAGGAAGTAGAGGAACCTTTTTTCAAAAGCATCCACAATAATAAAAACAGAAACTCCTGGTCTCACCGATGCACAGGGCCTGTTGTGATTGTGGCACGCACACATTTTACAAGCAGACAGACGTGACTGAAAACAGAATTTGCTGAGTATGTTTGTTTTTTGTTTTTTTTATTTATGCTTGTCAGTCTCCCCTGCTCCCACGTCACCTAACCTCTGTGTTAAACCATTTAGAGAAATTAAACAGGAAGTTTCAGCATTAGATATAGACAAAAAAAGATTGTGGTCAAAGGCTAAGTCAGCCATATATTTGAACACGGACAAACACATAGATTTTAATCACACATATTCCTTTAGCAGTTTTATTCAGACCCGTCAGAAATCTGTGACACATGGCAGCTCATAATCCTGCAATTCAATTCTAGTGACCCTTTTGCGTGAATTCAGAAAACTATAAAACTCTGGAAAGGATCTGAGTTATATAAAATGTCTGTGTCTAATAAACTTTAGAAAACATTTTGATGTTTTTCAAACGTATGATACGTCTAGAGCGCAAACACGGTTTTAATCCTTCGGATTTTAACAAAGTCTGAGGCCATTTTAAAACCAAATTAAATACTGTTCAACATGCCAGTGTTTGCTATCTTTTTTGGATGTATGGCATCCCGTCTATGACCCGTCACTTATTTATTCACTTTAACATATGCACTGTAAAATCAGCCCATGAAAATTACAGTAAAAAAAACTGTCAAATGACAAAAATAAAAGACAATAAAATTCAAAACTGTATATCACTGTAGTAGATGCGGTGAATTCTCTTAAATAAAGAAACTGTCAGAATATATAGAAACCAGAGAATTTTGCTCTGAGAATAAACTTTTGATAGAAAAAAAAGAAAATTGTCAAAATGTCACAAGCAAATAACTACAGTCAAAGTATTATTCTGTCTAAACGACAGATTTAGCTGGTATGTATATTTAAATTTACAGTAAGAAAAATTCTTCATTGGTTTAGCAAGAGTATGTGTTGTCTCTACAGTAAGAAGATGCTAACGATTTTGTATATATTTCTGAAATAATGTTGATTTCAAGGTAAGATAAAAAAAAAAATTATATGTACAGTAAACAGGATTACATTCTTTTTTTCTTCATCTTAATTTTCTGTAATCTCTTGTACATCACCGTATTTTGCAAACTTCTGGCAAGTATTGTACCGTAGATTAAACACTTTATTTTTTACAGTGTGGTATAAGTCTACTAAATAACAAAACATGTTAGGGATCACGCCGGCGTAATCTTAGGATCCAAACGGGTTTAAGGCCGTTGTCTTTTTGATGTGACCAGAACAAAGGAGCCTCCATCCCATAATGATCCATCATGGAAATAAGCTTGGCTAAGCATGTATGACTCTCAACATGAAGCGGTGCGGTTTGTCAGTGTGGTCTACCTTCACCATCATCGACGCATGCCTGAACAAATAACCAAACAACCACAGAGGTATGCTGGAACTGTAACTACAGCGTGTTGTCATCGCTATGAGCAATGTAATGTTGCAAAGTACGAGCTGAAGCGGGATTAAGAGTAACTAACACCCAGTCTGGATTACAGCACGATGCTGTTTGCAGCAGTGACGTTTTTGTTTTGAAAGTGACAAGATGCTGTGACAAGATTTATTTTTTGTCTTTAAGGGAAAATTGTTTCACATGACTTGACTTATGCCCCAAAATCTCCAACTTTGCTTAATACCCAGCATGCCATTTTTATCTCCATGTTGCCAAGTGGATCCATTAATTTAGTTCAGCCACATTCTCACAGTAGGTCAACAGGTTTATTATTCATGTGTCAGACAGACACGCGCTCTCTCCTTTCAGACTGCAGAAGACAGCGACAAGTATGCATCTGAAACTAATACACACTAGTTATTAAGCTGATACGATTGTAGGTCATCATATTCTATCAACCAAAATAAACAACTGAATACAACAAATGAATCGAACTGATAATCATCATCTCAACCGGACTCTCCCTCCGTCAGCACATCTGTCACTGCTGGACCTAATGTAGCTCTCAATCTCAGTGTCCCATATCTGCTCAAGTCCCAGTCAGTCCCAGCCTTCTGTGTGACAACGTGTCACGCACACACACACTGACTGGGAGGGCAAGAGGTCACTCCTTAAACCGTCAGCCATAAGGGAGCAAGTTTAATTCACTGGGTGTCAGATGGAAATGATCACTGGTAAAAAGTTTGACTCCTTTCTAAAAGTAAAAATGCATTCCTTTAGAAAACTCATGAAGTTCAAGAACGTTGAAGTGAAGAGGAATCACCCACAGAATGTGCTGCATACTTTACACCTCTCTTCTGTTGTCTCCTTCTGCACCAGAACACAGTGTTACTAATATCACATGAAATGACGGCTGCCTTATTTCAGACTAATGTCAAAGTGGGAAGGAAGGAAGCAGTGACAGTGAAACTAAAATAAGACCAGCGGTCTCAGGAAGGCTGTGCGGTGACGTCCCTGGATTACATTTGTTTACTGTGGGTTGTTTATTATGTGGATCACAGTGGATGACAGACATGTAAGACATTAAGGCCAAACTAATACTTTCTAAAAAAAGACGTTGAACCATCGTTTTCAAGTCGGTCTCAAAATGTAAAAATCTGTCCAATGTGTCCTTTCACAGACCTCTCATCCGTCTCCACCTTAAATACGTGATACAACAACAGTGAAATATAAGCATGCAGGCAAAAGAGTCGATACGCATCACGGTTACAGACACGGGCTTTACCCTGGTCCTTTTGTTCATGCAGACCCCTAAATTAGATTCAATGCTTTAAATTAACCATGAACAGTGGAGTAGAAAAGCATGGAGAGCTAAAAGTGAGTGGTTTAAGGTTTTCATTTTTGGTCTAAATGATATGCAGGGGAGGCGGCAGGTTGGGATAAAGCCTAGCCCAGCTTGAAAAATGATTCATGAGAGGACACATCCTACAGAGAGTCGTTTTAAAACCAGAAAAGTGAGAAGTGTTATAACACCTCTGAACACAACATGTGCAGTAATAACAGGGTAATGCTGCTGGTGACTTCAGCCTGACTAAGTCACTAAACTCAGCAGATAACAGCGTTTACATGTGAATGTTGATATGTGTGTGTGTGTGTGTGTGTGTGTGTGTCTGAAAGAAAGATAACATCCATGGAGTTAATACACAAAGCGTCAATCACAGCGGGGTTTAGTAAATACAAGTGTAACAGATTTCTTTGCATCATCCTGTTCTGCTGCTCAGCTGCTCAGCTGCTCTGCTGTTCAGCTGCTCAGCTGCTCTGATGTTCTGCTGTTCAACTGTTCAGCTGCTTGACTGTACTACAGCTCCCATGTTTACCAAATCTTGCGGAAATAAAGTGATGAAAAAGTTGAGTAGGCCAAAAATGAAATATTTATTTTTCCAGTTCAACAGGATGGTTTGGTAAAAAAGGACGGGGGGGGACAGAGTGAATCCGCTCCGAGTGCCAGCCCCCCTGCTCTCAGCTGACTTTCATGCACCTGTGCAGCTCTAATGATTATGTGGTGACAGCTTAAACTAACATTCAACCTCACACACTCCTCTCTCTGAACAGCAGAGTGAAGGCGTACACACACACATGCAGGGATATGAGGACACGGACACAGAGAGGAAGACTATACGTACTGTCAGAGGTATGAACCCAACCAGTGTAGAAGGCTCCATGGCAGCTGTGACGAACCAGCTCACACCCTGACTCACACATGCAGGCCCCTCGTCCCCCCTTCGTCTTTCCCCTGAGCACTGCTGACCACTCTTCTCTTCGCTCTCTCACTTTTCCCTTGTCCATGCAGCACTCTCACATTTACTGGAAAAGGCTCAACAGGAATGACAACAGAGGGTGGGCCGGAAAATCTGAAGTCCCTCCTACCCTCAGTGCTGTTTACAAGCGTCCCACTTCTGCGCTCTGATTGGCTGGAGAAATTAAACTAGCACAGATGAGGGATTGCATCATTACCCAACAATTCAGTGCAGTCCAGCGGGTGAGAGAGGGAAAGACTGGAACAGACATGAAGCAGGAACGTCCAACTGTTAAAGATGGAAAGACAACAATCTTCAACCGGGAATGCTTTGTTGTATTCCGCCCTGGGATATTTAAAACTATACCTCTAGTTATAGTTGTGAAATAAATATTACACACACACACACACACACGGTTATATAATTCATGATGTAACCATTAAAAAAAAAAAAACTTTAAATGAGAAGTTGGAATTTATGCCTCTCTGCTTAAATGAACACATTCAGAGATTAAGAAAAACCCTAAAACTGAAAAGAGGATTACCATCTTGAATTGTGAGAAGAAAGTAAAATATCTTCTCACGGGATGATTTGCACCCAATCCATAAAACGGCCCATTTGTGGCCGGAAATGAATCTGGAGTGAAAGATGGTTTCTCCCTGACAAAAATCCACCTCCATTAAATCTATGCAGATTAAGCGTCGACTTCTCCCGCGCTTCTGTCTCCTGTCCTCCACGCCCACGCACACCTTTTTTCAAAAATCCCATTGCCCTAAATCCATAGGCCAGACGGCCTCGTTGGATGTGACAGGAAGTGGTGAAGAGAATGTGAATGAAAATCCCATTCATAGAAAGGAATATAGCTGTCTGCAGCTAATTCCATTCTCTAATTCCCCATGTGCAGACTTGACACGTAATTTGATGAATCTACTTAACGGAGATATGTCATGAGTTTCCACCAAACTTAGTTATGTTAGATAGAACTTAATAACATTATTAAGATGGAAAATAGTAACCAATGTACAACGCACTTGACCGGATTGGGAATTTTCAGCATTATTTATTAAAGATTGATTAGAAGCCTTCAGCTAACTAAATTGAGTGACACAAATGAAATAAAATGCTATTTCTTTTTCTTTACTTACTTGTGCTTATTCAGTTGTGCATGAACAAACCTAAAATATACATTACTTTCTTGATTTTGCAATACACTCAAAACTCTAGAGTTGTGTCAAATGAACCACATTTTCATTTTAAGTTGCACCTGCTAACATGGTTTAAGTTTAAATAGCAGAAAGCTACAAATGAAAACGGGTATGAATACATTTATTACAGAGTTCATCTTTTTTTAAGTGTAAGCTTCCATGTGAATGTTTCCCTAAGTTCTTCCACTGGCACCTTTCTAGTTATAGAAAGGTTTTATATATATATATATATATATATATATATATATATATATATATATATATATTTGGTCAACCGTAAAGTAAAATGATCAGATCCCCATAGAGAACATTCTAACAAGAGGTCTTATTTTCATGTGCCGTATCATAACCCATATAATAGACGCGGCGATGCACATGGGTAACTCTTTGAAGACGACGTTTAATAAGAGTATTTGACTAATCCACAGCGACTGAAAGGAAGTGAGTACTGTATGCAGAAAAACACTGCGGAAAATCTGGAAATAAATAGAAACAAGTGCCAAATGATATATTTACAGATATTAGAAGGTTTTCACTTGAATTTGAAATAAAAAATAAGAAAAGGCTTGAATTCCATTTGGTCCAGAGTCCATGCTTTGCCACGAAAGTCAGCGTGAGTTAAATATATCGTGTGCAACAACAACACCCAAAGAAACCGTTCTGCCCCAGGGTCAATAAGAGGCGGCACAGTGACTGTGATGACAGTGATGTTTTCAACTAAATATCCCACAACCACTCCTGGCTGGTTGCTCTGTGGAAGTCATGCAACCGGGTTCTGCACGACCCACAGTGAATAACAGGGGTTAAAGGAGCTGCCGGAATTGTCTGTAGGCACAGCTCCCGTTCACCGGGATGCAAACCTGATGCCTCAGCATTTCAGCTTGGTCATGTGTTATATGCTTCCCCTCCACCATTTATCATCTTCCCACATTTGCTTAGTTAAGGATCCTCATCGTTGGTAATCACAGAAAAATTTTACTCTTGATTTTGTCTTTAAAACATTTCTATTTAAGTTGAAGAACCAAAAAGTGAGCACAAACAAAATTCCAGTGCAAGTTGACTAAAACTCAGTTACATCAATTTATTTTTGGCCTTGTCATGCCAACATGCGCGCTAACGTTTCGGTCTAGTTGACCTTCATCAGAGCATGAATGTTGACTGGAGATCAGACAGTTTATGGGGTGGTACCTTCTGAGGTCACAAAATAGTTCTATGGGCCTGGTTGGCTTTGACGTTGGATTGGAAGGTACCCATGGCTTTGATCCTCTGGTGAGGGCATATTTGTGAAATGTCCATGTGACTTGGAGTGGTCTGTAGTTTTTGCTCTTGCAAGTTGTAGGCTTTTTGCTTTTTTGTTGGGATATCCGTGACTACTGAGTTTATGTTAAACATTTCCATTAACACAAATATGTCTTCCAGTTTTGATGTGTGGCAAATGTCCTCACTCCGGTCAGTTGATCCAAATCACTCTTCTGATCCTCTGATGAGACACGAGGTCATTTCTTTCCTCTTGTAGTTCCTGATCGGTGGAGTACACTGTAGGAGCCCTCACTTCAGTCAGTGGATTCAAATCATCTCACAATGACTTTGTCGTGGTGGAGATTGTCCTTTTGCTGTCTTCTGGTGGGATGCCAGATTAATAGTATGATGCAAAGGCACATGTCTATTTTAAAGAGTAAGGGGCCAGGGAATGAGTCCTGGGGTACAACACAGGTCAAAGGGGCATTTTGGGCATATTAAAACATGTGATGACTTATTAAATAGAATTATGTGATATGATACAACAAACAAAGGTTCAACTAGAAAAGCTCTATTTAAGTACAATCCATTTACCATTTGATAAGAGCCAAATAGTTTTCTAAACTGATGCTTTACATAAATAATTTACATACAAAATTTAATCAGGAAATCATTTTAAAAGTCAGATTTTTTACCGTTTAAAAACATGCTGCAAATGATCTTTTTAAGGTAAGTGTGTTCTAAATAAATAAGCAAAGAAATATTAATTTCTTAAGTTTATTTCTTATCAAAGTGTTAACCCATTGACATTTTTACACCTCTTCATTTACCCTGTGTGGTCTTTGATTAAAAAACAGAAGCAACAAAAAAACAAAAAAACACATACATGAAAGTGTCCCACATGTTGTAGAATACACATATAATACGCGTGTAGTTTGTGTAATTCGATTGAGCCAACTGTAAAATCTCTTAATGCAAAATTCCCTGTATTTGAATCAAAAATGAGAGAATTTAAAGAGAGAAATAAACTTTTATGGATCTCCCTTTTTTTGTGCTTTATCTATCGTTTCAAAATAAGGAACAATATTTTAAACATTTAATTCTCAGGCTATCCAAAAGTATTAAGTACATATGACATGGTTTATGTACTTACTTTTAAGAATCCAACGCAGGATGCCACTAAGTACAAGAAAATACAGTAATTTAAACTCTATAACTGACTACATTTCAATCCGTATCCTAATCCGGTGCAACTATATTCTGACAGAAACACTCACACGGTCTGTCACACTATATTCCTCCCCCGTATTTCTTCCTGAGATGCTCAAGTTACACCAATCATACAAAATACATTCTTTCATTCGTTCTCTCACACACAGAGTTTTATTGGGTTCCCACTGACAGAAATATAAGAACACATACTCAGAGCTGATAGATGGTGAGCATGGAGCAGCCTATCTATGACCATCGTTTCTGGGCAGGCCTCCGTTCTGCTGTATGGCCCAGTCCTGAGCCTCAATATACATCTTCTCTATATATAGAGCTATCACTTCTCATCCCCTCACAACGCTGGCAGGAACGTGCTCTGAGCTACACACACACACACACACACACACACGGCTAAAAAGTGCAGGGAGCCTCAGATGACCAGCATAGCATTGAGTCAGAGACGCCGGAGATTTACATTATCCCGTGCTTCGTTTCTCTCTGCAGTCCATGGAAGGCACATATTAGGCAGGTTCGAATTATTTAATACACTCATTCACAGATTTTTAGCTTGAGCATCATTAGCACCTGAAATCATCGTGTGGATTCATGTTTTTAAATCATGCATGTGTGCAAAGTTAAGAACAGAAGAAAAAGAGAGTTTATGTGCCTTGACGTTGGATAATTACAAATAACATTTGTGTTAAAAGTCAATTATCAGGATATAAACACGTGGGTTCCTCCCAAATATATCATAAAGACTGGGCTATGTAGACATTCCAGAATACATTGCTGTAAGAAAGAGGCTTAGCCAACAAAAAAAACATGTAAGTCTACTATGCCAACAAATCATTGATTGAGTGATTGATGGGTTGAAAAGAAAATGCTGATGATCTGTCACATTTTGTGGCTGTCAGCCACCTGTCCTTTCAACACAGCCGGCCTCCGGGGAAGCAGGTGTGAGCATAATTGTGAGCCGATTGCCTCACCTCAACGGAAAATCCTCTGCTTTGCCTTCACATGAGAAAGACCAGCAAAGCCCAGGTAACTCCTACGCTTATGACAAAAGCATCAAAATGACAACAAACAAAGAAGTGTACTTGTGTAAAGATAAGCAAAACTAAGAAATAAAGGCGTCTCTCAGAACTAGGAAATACAATTTCTGAACAAAGTGCAGGTGTGAGTGCTGGATGTCGAAAGGGCTGATTGGAAATTAAGAAGGGAAGATTTTGAAGAATGGGTTATGAATGTTAAAGGATTCGAATAAACAATGGAATGAAAACAATCATGCAGGAAAGACGTTGAAAACCTGAAGTTTTCCCAAAAAAGTTGAATGTAGTCTGCAATGCTGACTTCAATTTGAAAGAGTAAGAACCATAATAAGTAGGAATAAGGTGAAGAAAAAGGTGAAGAAGGTTGAAGAGTCACATGAGGATCTATATCATCAAATAGTTGGATAACTATTTGATGACATAGTTATACTGGATGTTCATCAAATACTTGACAGACATTCATTATTCGTGTTTCATCAGTGGAATTTGCATGGAAGTCGTAAACATAATAAATAATCCTTTTAAGGTGTGTTTTGAAATATTTTTAATTTTACTAAATTCAAAAGGGGAACACAAAATATTTCTTATCCTCACCAAACCTCCTGTTCTCCCAGAGGAGAGAATGGTTTCAGCGGAAGAGGAGCATGTGCTACAGGGCAGAGGAGTTGATCCTGAAAAATGTGTTTCATTAAATAACTAAAGGAATGGATGCCTTCAGCTAAACTTATATGAACATAACTAGGGGATTTCCCATGATGCACCGGGCTTTTCTCTCTTCCTCTCATTGTCCCTCGTTATACATCCCACTCACTTTAATGCATGTCACTGGATTAATTCATGTTAAATGGTTTAATGCATGTTAAATGGTTTAATTCATGTCAAATGGTTTAATACATGTTAAATGGTTTAATACATGTTAAATGGTTTAATACATGTTAAACTGATTAATGCATGTTACTAACTTGACTTCTTCCCTGGAGTCTTTGTGTTTTCTCGCCCTGTAAGATCACATGGTTGGTGATTGCATCTGCTGCAGTGGACCTGCTCGATGTCCACAAGATGCTCGTGGTGATGATTATTGTTGTTATCATTATTATTATTATTATTGTAAAGCATTTCCCCATAAGCTACCTCTAAATGTTACATTAATATTAATGTTATTATCAACCTGGGATCCTGCTGCTGCTGCGGCCCGACCATGGAGCGGTAGAAGAAAGTGGATTATAGCTGATATCTTTGCTGCTTTTCCCCCGTCTGTATCTCTCCTCCCCCGGGTCTCTCTCTTTCTCGCTCACTCTCTTTTTTCAAACCAGACCGGTCATGGCAGTAGGCCGTCCACCCTGAGTCTTGGATCTGCTCGATGTTTCTGCCCGTTAAAGGGCAGTTTTTTTCTCGCCATTGTCACCAAGTTCTTGCTCAAAGAGGAATTTATTGGGTCTCTGTAGATAATTATATAAAGAGTCTGGTCTAGATCTGCTCTTTCTGAAAACCACCTTGAGACTACTGTTGTTGTGAATTGGCGCTATATAAATAAAGATTGATTGATTGATTGATAAACTGTTCCATGTCACAAGGAGACAATAGAACCAGACCACAATGATGTGTCAGCTACATTCTGACAGAGCTACCCGGTTTATGTGGGATAGTAAGTTGCTTGTCATTTAGATGCTTTCGAGAAGAAAATGGTTAAAAATGTGTGGCAAATGTCTGGAATGGAGCACAATGATTATAAACATCAGTGTCACGCTTGTTTGGGTTCCTATCCCCTCACATCATGTTGAAGGATATCAGTTATGTAGAATATTTGTTTCTGGAATATAACCTGGAGTATCTGTTTTCCTTCATTTCTGCGTGTTGGGAGAAGAATTACCTGTATCATTTTAAAACAGACATCATTGAAAGACTTAAACTAGACACTTCCCCTAGTGTCTGAAATGTCGGAGATATACTGACCTTTCCCAAATCCTCAATCCTATTCTTCCTCGCACTAAAATCTATGTGTTTCTAGAATTGGAGAATGATCAATGAAATCGTTTTTCAATTATCAAATTAACGGGAAGGACCTTGTAGATTTAATGATTCCACAACATCCCCGACTTTACGGGGATATAATTATGGAAGTGCATCACGGCTCAGATTCCTAACAGGATAATAATGAACCTACTGGCTGGATGAGAAGCTCCACCACTTGTTCAACATGCTGATAGTCAGCAGATTTATGATTTGCACATATGTCAACATCTGCACATGACCAAGGAGTTCCAGTGAGGCTCATACCACGCACACTTAAATAACAAACACTCCATTCAGAGAAGGCCTCAAGATGACTGTAGCAGTAAATCAATGATTAATGACGCCATCACAATAAACAAAATGGAATTCTCAAGGATCAAATACGGGGATGTTTTTGAACGGTTGGAAACAATGTATGACACAGAATTTGCTCCACGTCAGTGATTCCATATTTCATGTTCTTACGCGTTTGTTACCTCAAACTGCTGTGATCATGACAGAGCAGAAAACACAGGGGGGCCTCTTTGCTGACTAACGTGTTATAACACACTCGTACTCCCCTAGTTCTCTAGAAAGGATGATGTAGTGGAAGATGAATGGCGCTTTCTCTTCACACGGCGGGACTGATTGAGGAAAGTACATCTAAAATTATCATCCTGCCTAATCTGAGCCAGTCTGGCCAGGAATGTGTCACAGGAATCGCCTGTATCAACGTATTAACACACGGCTCACGCTCCAGCCACATGATCTCACAGAGACAAACAGGTGCACACAAAGGCATGCAAGCGGGGAAAAAATGCACGCGGATGATACATCAGGATCTTTCTTTTTCACAAACAGTAGAAGAATCAGAATCAGATTTGACATATGTATCAAATTTTGAAATTTCTCTCTTGCCTTCACTGTTTATTGTTTTTAATTTAAAATGGCTTTTTTTCAAGCTTATCTGTAGTTTTGAATTCATCTCATAATAGTATTCGGTGCTAAATTCACCAAAACATTATAATTAATCTACATTAATTGAAGTTTTCTGACTGCTGTGGATTTGCAATATGTTTTTGCATTATGTAGTTTGCTATAGCTTTAAACACATAACATAACAAATGCTCAGGTTCTCCTCTGACTCTCTCATTAGAAGTCTATGGAAATAGTGGTGTACAAATAATTCTGTTTAGTGATGCATTTTTAGGTTAAACATACACAAACATGCAATCCAAAAATGCCGCTTGACAAATCTGCAGGGCAATTAACCGGGATGAGTAAAATAATGAAAAAACACATGACTGGCTCAATGATTCGGACCAAGACATTGAGCAGGAGGAACAAATCAAATGTGCAGTGTTTGAGCAGATCAGTGAGTGTTACTAATAGCTCCCTCGGCTGTATTTAGAACAATGGACATCAGGCTCCATTGTGAAACAGCACTAAATCCTGCCAAGCGGTATGCAGAGCATCTCGCTCTTTGCACCCCTAGATCAAAGGTTATCATGAGTTCAAGCATCAATACCCACACCGCTGGAGCTCTGTAAAGGTCGAATGATGGTAAACAGTGTTCTTGTACCGTTCATGAAATATATAGATCTAAAATGGAAATAAATTGAAAATTTCTCAAGAATATGTGACACTGATGAGAAAAGCCCAGATGCAAAAATGTTTAAAATACCAAAGAGATACCTCATAAACACTTTAATCTGAATTGAGAGTTTGATCAAACTAGATAAAACATGCGTACTTGCACATGCACAATGGCTCAGTATGGCCAGAGCTATAACTGAGCCCCCCTGAGGGATTGATCTAAATATATCTTAAATGACATGACTGCATTTCTGTGCTCACTCTTGGAGCTTTTAGCACATGGCCCCATAACACAAGGGAAAACAGCAGAACATGCTTTGATTAACTGGAATACCCCCAGTCAGCGCAGAAAACCCACAATATGGACACCCTTTATTCCATCGAGCTTATGAAGACATAACCACTGCACCAAACTCAACTTAGAGGTTATTTTCAGCTCAGAGGAAATGAGTGTTTGAGCATGAAGCATAAAACGTACGTAAAGCTGAATATTAACCTTTGGAGTCTGAAATCACTCCAGTGTGATTGATTTTTGGCCATAATCAATTTGATATCTTGGACACAAATTTACCTTAAAATGACAAATTGTTCGGTCAAATATTACGAGTGAGTCCAAACATGTTTTAATATGCCAAAAAAAGATCCTAATTATTGAATAGGACTTTCTCAATAGTCTCTTTCTCAATGGTCCCTTTGATCTGTGGGGTCCCCTAGGGCTCTATCCCTAACCTCTTACTCTTTAAAATGCACTCTGCGTTCTGCCACTGGGTCATATTATAAACAGTTTAAGTAAAGTGGCATACATTCTTCAAAAAGAAATACTCACTCAAAATATAAATTTTGAGTCAGTATAGATATTAAAGGGTGAACCTTAACCCCAACCATGAACTACTATGTTTTTGGGTTCAATATTAGCACATTATTTAATATCAATGCATGTATCAAAGCTTAGGTTTGGGGTTAGGAGTTCATGTCAAACTGACCTCAGATCCTAAAAGGTCAAGCAAATAAAATAAAAACTATTATAAGACCTGTAACATAAAATGCAAAGAGATGTTTGGACACAAAATAAATAGAAAACAAAAAAAAATAAGCCAGCAATCAGTGTAACCACCCATCAAAAACAAGGAGCCAGAACCGATGGAAATGGATGTTTGGAAAAAAACAATTTAAAAAAAACATACGCATACCATAAAAAGTAATTAAAGTTATACAGGGCCATCAAGCTTTTACACCAGAGAGTTATAGTAATTAACCTCAACAGACTCTTAGAGAATTCCCAGAGGATTGTGTTTCATCTCCTAGAAGAACTCCTCCAGGCTTTAGACATACTTCTTCAGACTACGCAACATATACGCTTACAGACTCTGATCTGGTTTGATTCCGTGCAAAGTTTGTCACAGTAAGACCAGCCTCTGTGAAGGGCTCATATCCAGGAATCATAAAAAATGCACAAACTACAAACATTTGCTTGACCATGCAAAGACTGCATAGAGATCTGGTGCTGTTACCCGTGGAAACACAATCGCCTCAGAGCTCAACTGTCACAACAAACAGGGTTACTGCTGCGGATGTCATGCAATTCTTCACGACGCTCGTTAATTTACAGATAGATGTAATTTGCAGTGTGAGTGTGTGTCGCGAAAGAAGCCATTACAGGCATTGACAGAACACACAGCTGACAGAGTGCGTGAAGTGAGCAGATAATCCCAGCAGAGACAGCTCTCTGACGATAGCAAGAAATCCAGTCTCTGCAGTATCGATGACGGTTCAGTTAATCATTCATATGTGGAAAGTTTACATCCAAACTTGTCGGCCACTCATGCAACTCCACTAACATTCCTGCCATGCCAGCTGAGCATTCCAGCATCCAGTAGCCCCACTGCTAAAAGTGACCAAAAGGTTGCCCCCGCTTCACTATTCCAACATGTCTGTGTTCACCCACGTGCACAAGAGTGTGCACGTTGCTGCACTCGCCTACTTACTATACAACTATGTGAAAAAACATACTATGCTTAGGGACAAAGTGAGACACTGCTCACATCATCTAATATATCTTGGCAGCATGAGACCAAAGAGAGGTTTAAACTCCTTTTACCCATTTGACTGACTGCAAACTATTTTTGCTTTAAACTACTGAAGGAGTTAGAAGTTGTTCTCTGGGGTTGACTGGTAGTAGAAGTTGTTCAATCCACATGCAAACCCAAGATTGGACCACAGAATGATTTCACATGAAGTTTGGTTTTTATTTTAAGCATTGTAAAATACATCAAATTGTACAGTGAAACATTAACTACACAATTCAGAGTATTTGGATGAAACGATGATGCATTATGGCACTCATCGTTATTTCACGTGTACCCCATCAACCCCATAACCAGGGCACCAAACCAGCTCAACCCATCAGTCCACTCCTCCGTACAATGATGAGATCTTTATCACATACGCAAACAGGAAAGGTTTTCAGGTTATGCCGCAGGGCACAAAACTCTCATAGGGCAGCAAATGGCCCACAGCGTTAGTTTGCATAGTGTGTGTGTTTGTGAGTGTGTCTCCCAGCGGGAGGGAAGAGAACAAGGAGAGAGGGATGGAGAGAGGTTTGTGCCCACTGACAAGGGGAGAGGAGTGTTTGATTGGAATAATGGAGGATGACAGAATGAGCTCTGACACACAGTGTGGATGTCATGAAGGAGGAAGGATGGGAAGAAGTGAGAGATTTACTTACAGCAGGTTCCCGTCAGAGTAGAAAGAGGTGCAAGGAAGTGTCAGCGTGCTCTACTCCACAGAAAGGGATGCCCGTCTACAAATCCTAACATTTTCACAGCAAAAAGCACCTCACAAAGAGTCCAGAGAAGACCAAGGGATGTGTGTGCTGGAGATCTGGCTACAACACATGAGTGTGTGTGCTGGAGCAATAGAGAGAGGGCGGCAGAGAGAGAGAGAGAGAGGGAGAGTCAGGCTGTTAGAGAGCAAGCTGACTGGCTGGTGTGGAAATGGGAGGGGGCTTAATTGACCAATAGTGTGAGAGATGAGCAGAGAGACGGGGAGATGGCAACAAAGAAAGAGACATCTTTTTTCATTTACATCCCTGCCCTTACCTTCTCTCACCTCCCCTGACTTCCTCTGTCTTTAATGCATTTGCACTGAGAGTGTGAGAAGCACAAACTATCAGTTATTAAAGGCGTGATGCTTTAGGAGAGACAGTGTGATTGGTCAGAAGATTGGGATGAACAGAAAAAGCAATCTGTCATCCTCCTCAGGTGCAGAGGAACAGATAGGACGAACAAGGGAGATAAACGGCTGGAGAGAGAGGCAGACGTGGAGCTCAGCTTGATAGGGCGAAAGATAGCAAGTGAAATGCTGCTCTATTCCTGTGTGTGTGTGTGTGTGTGTGTGTGTGTGTGTGTGTGTGTGTGTACGGGGGTGGGGACCAAACCATCTTCCAGGGATTTTGCTGCGAGAGCACAGTGTTGCCATGGCAACTGCATCCAGTGCAGCAGAACACGCAGATGGATATTCTCACTGCTCTCTCTCTCCTTCTCTCTCCCTCCCCTTCTCTATCTCTCTCTCCCTCTCCTTCTCTCGCTCTCTCTCTCTCTCTGAAACAGTACCGTTTCCTTCTTCCTGACCAGGTAATCATAAAAGCTGCTCTGGAAAAGCCGGTTTAGAAAACACTCCAGGTGCAGAAAACGCTCCAGATGTAGAAAACGCTCCAGGTGCAGAAAACGCTCCAGGTGTAAAAAACGCTCCAGGTGCAGACAAGCATTTGCGTAATAATGCCGGCAGAATTTTGAAGAAGGGAATAAAGCCGTTGATCACTTGTGTTTACAGATAAATGTACAAGAAAGACTCCAGGATCATCATTTAAAAAGTATAATCAAATATTTTGCTGCACATTTTGTATATGTGCGTGTGTGTGTGTGTGTCGGGCCAAAACTTAGCACTTTACTCAAACACAGTAATTGGACTATTACTCGGTTTGGATTATTTTCACGGTTTGGTATTAATACTTTCATTGAACCCCGGGGTCGCTTTCATGTCTCATATGGAAATGCACCGATCGTAACCTTTGCCCCCTCGTGCATCTGGAAATAGAGACGTGTATTATCTGAATGCGTGACAGTCGAATGGGTTGTACAGCTTCGAGGGGGAGAAAAAAACATTCGAGCAGATAATATCTGACAAACTACAGATTTATTATACTGCTGCAGGTGATCGATCTCATCTGTGTTCGACCTCTTGGCCTGCACACGGACCTGAACTTGTCCTTCAGTAATGTGGATGGAGATTGAGTTGAGCTCATTTTTTGGATAATTGTATGACCTCGTGGCGCAACGGTAGCGCGTCTGACTCCAGATCAGAAGGTTGCGTGTTCAAATCACGTCGGGGTCATTTATTTCTACATGTCCGTCTAAAAATTTAGACTATTGTTGATATTCAACCTTTCAGCTGTCGAGGGTAAATCCTTATAATGAGGAATTACACACAAACACACTCTGGCAAAGAAAATCTGTATATACCACCTCATTTTGGAATTGTTCCATTTGGTTCCACTATTCCATTTGGTAACTTAAGGAACAATGTATAGTTTAAATGTTACATAACACACAACATAACTTATTCATGACAGCTTTTTGAAGTCGCTGTTTAGGGTCCTACATGTTTTTCTATGTATATCCGGCAGTCTGGTCTGCTGAGAATGATGACCTAACTCACACCTGTTCTGTCTGCTCTGCTGCATTTGATCAATCTCATCTGTGTTCGACCACCTGGCCTGCACACGGACCTGAACCTGTCCATTGAAGTATATGATTGAAACACTTTATCCACCACCATTAGTTTGTAGCATGCAGATTTTATCATTTTATATCCTTTAGATTAAATCACTACTCATGATGGAGCCTACACAGTGTATACATTTAAAACTATCCTACTCTATTCTTCCTTTGCAGCAGAGACACTCCTTTATAAGCTTGTTGGTTTAATAATGTATAAAGGTGCCTGGAGGCCGACCGACACAACCACTGATTAAACATCTTTACACTTCTTTTGAAATAAACACTTTTAATATTATAAATAAACAATTAGAATTGCATGCCAAAATTCACACAGCAGTTGATGTATGTATTAGACACAGCTGAAAAAAAATCAACCTCTGTTTGGGATCAGTCATCAGAGAATCACTATGAGAATTGTCTCATGATGCCAGTTGATGAAGACAGGTTTGAAGTCTGTCTCCAGATCAGAGGGTTATGTGTTCTAACCACATCGGGGTACGTTCCTTATAGGACTGGTTGAAGGGAAGGAATTGTATTTGCAGGTGTTCTAGAAGTTTCTCAAAATCATAAAGGGGCTGCATTCCACACAGAGGGCTTAAGTGTGTTTAACATCGATGCATATGTCCTCGCTCAGTAAGATGCAGAGATTGGGATGTATATGTTTGAACAAAGACACACTTAATTGAATATATTTGGCCGATTTTTGGTGTTCAAACACACTGTGTAGGTAAAAAAAAACTCAAAAAAGGAAAAAAATCTTAATTTTCATATTTATTTAATTTTTTTAGCATGCATAATACACACAATGTTTGTTTTCCTAATAGTTTAAACCTAATATACTTTAAAACAGGTAATGTATACTATTACTGCCACAGTTAGGAGCATAATTATTCACCGATTGAGCACAAACAAGTAACATACGTGCATGAATAAGTTCAGGAAGGTCCAAACTCGTGCGGAATCTTGTTTGGATCTTTTCAAAAATTAAAGTGAATATGAGTTTTGATATAGTTATCTTTAGTTATTATAGTTACAGCCTAAAAAGTTATATATATATGCTGCTTTATGGTGTTTATTTGTACCTCTGTGCAGGTCCAGCCTCATGTCTCCTTCAAGTCACATTAGATTCACCATTTTCCCACCTCAGTGTTTATGTCACATGAAAATTACAATTCGTCGCTGATACACTAAATATATTTTACATTTACATCAAAGCTGCATCGTAAGTCGTGATCCTGGGATCTTTCCCACAATAACCTTTCCTCCCAATCACTCATTGATTGAACTATAAAATATCATGCCAAGTATTTCTACATGGTTAAATGGGTTTCTTTCAGTATGAATCAAATATCTTGGGAGGGGGTCAGCTATCTAGCCTCCAGACGTTGTTAGATACATAGAGTTGAGGGTCATTACTTTACAAGTGTTGACTACACTTCACAGATGTGCGTCGTTAGGGACAGTGTGGTCTTGATAATCTTCAAGGTCATCATGTGAGTCGTTGGCATGACTCACATGATTCCAGGTGTGGATGATAGTGAGACTGTGTGTAGACAAACGTAAAGACTGCAGCGTTCATCTGAGACATTCTGGTGGTGGCCAGTTTAAAGGAGATGGCGGCTTTCATCACTCCTCTCTCAAACCATCTGTCCTCTTTCTCCAGAAAAGGGACATTAATGTCTTAAAATGATTGTCCATTGTCCTTGAGATGCATGTGGACGGCTGAGTCCTTTTCTGATGCGCCGGCTCTCCAATGTTGCACTTGTGGACTGATTGTTCGGTCTCCCCAATTTACAACCTTGCAGACTCCTCACTGCATCAAACCGCATAAGCCTCATCGCTGGGTTATTTATTCGCCGAGTTATTTATTGTATCTGGGTTCATGTGCTTCCTGTTCTTTTTTTGTCTTCTTCTTTCGAAGGCCAGAAATGAATTAAGATTGCCCAACATAATTATGCAGCCCGGAATTAAGCCCATTTAATCATGATTTACTTAAATGAATCCAAATAATACCTGATGAGTGCAAACTGTAAAGGGAATTTATGTCCACATACATCTTGCATCAAGGGTGGGCAAACATTCAAGGCATGTAAACTTGATGGCATCCATTCACAACCACTAGATTGAATCTTGATAAAGTTAAACTATTGATTTAATGCCAGTCCTACATAATAATTGTTTCACAAAAACATGTGTTATATTCAACTAATTCTATCAGCCAGCCAATTTCTTTTTCCCTTCAGGATCCAATCAGACTTCAGCTGGGGTCAATCCACCCAAAAGCGCTACAATTAACTTTGGCATCTCTAATACCAGGAGTATTAAATCTGTACACCTACTTATATAAATTTACATCTTTATAGATATATAAACCATTAAACATTTCCCTCTATCACACTCAAACTTCCAAATATATTTGAAGTTTTCTCATGCCTGATCAAAAACCTGTCGATCTACTGGAGCTGGTGGGAGAGTAATCTTGCAAAAAAATCTTGCAAACTTTGGAGTTCAAGTTAACCGGTTAATTGTTTCAAGGAAGTCTGCACAAGTTAATTGCGATAAATGCCCCGAAAAGGTGCCGATACAAGGTAGGGGATTTAGTCTAAACTATTTCTGTTAAACCTGTGGAAAGAGACCTGCAGTAAGTTGACGTACACTATCAGGTTTCCTGTGTTCTGCAGAGGTTGTGTTAAGTCCAACCTGAGCACGGGTTCCCATCACTCTGTCCAGACCACCTGCTAAACATTTTGAATGACTGAAAATCTGCCTCTAGTGTCAGAACAGCAGTGCTACGAAACAACTGAACACTAAATGACTTCTTCGCCGTCCATTCCCCTTACTGCTGCAAACAATGTGACCCACGGCCAGATAATCATGCACCTTGTGCTGTTCCACTGAGGTGGAAGCCCATCTCATCAGTCTGTGAAAAACAGCCTCCATTCTAATCAGAGATGCAAAAGTCTGAGCAGGGAAGGACATAAATATCAGGACGTAGCAGTTGTCTGATACGTGACTCATGAATGAATACAAGAGGTTTAGATTACATTGATGCTGAAAGACCTATTGTTGTGGAAAGCACTCAGTTTCAGGTTAGAAGCATTGGCCAGGCTTTTCATAAGGCCGGGGATAAACAACAGGGAATGCAAAAAGAATATGTACAAATAAAAAATGTGCACTTACCTATCCATTGTAGTCTGAACAGACTAGCAGCAAAAACCAGCCGATTCTTCAGATGTTTATCATCTTTCCTCTGTGGGGACAGCAGAGAGTCAAAGAGGAAGTAAGAGACTTGCAATCAAGAAATCATCTGTGGCACAAGCAAACAGTATTGTCCTGTCACATTAGTACTGATTAATTAACATTCAGTGGTTATTGGATATGTCACTGCATTCTAATACAAGAATAAATTATATCACCTCCACACTGCTTCAATCACTAAGAAGACAGCTGTTCACAACTCTGGACTCCAGGTCAACACGTGAAGTTGGACACGACGGATGAGACCGAATAAGAAGCAAGACGCGCTTTCGTATAGCGCCATCTAGTGTGGGGAGAAAGTCACTCAGCCTCCTCAACATTTCACTGGTTGAAAACTGTAGTTCGCTTTCATGTCTCATATGGAAATGCACCGATCGTAACCTTTGCCCCCTCGTGCATCTGGAAATAGAGACGTGTATTATCTGAATGCGTGACAGTCGAATGGGTTGTACAGCTTCGAGGGGGAGAAAAAAACATTCGAGCAGATAATATCTGACAAACTACAGATTTATTATACTGCTGCAGGTGATCGATCTCGTCTGTGTTCGACCTCTTGGCCTGCACACGGACCTGAACTTGTCCTTCAGTAATGTGGATGGAGATTGAGTTGAGCTCATATCTGGATAATTGTATGACCTCGTGGCGCAACGGTAGCGCGTCTGACTCCAGATCAGAAGGTTGCGTGTTCAAATCACGTCGGGGTCATTTATTTCTATGTGTCCGTCTAGAAATTAAGACTATTGTTGATATTCAACCTTTCAGCTGTTGAGGGTAAAACCTTATCACGAGGAATTACACACAAACACTCTCTGGCAAAGAAAATCTGTGTATACCACCCCATTTTGGAATTATTCGGTTCCATTAAACAAGTTGGTAACTTAAGGATAATGTATAGCTTAAATGTTACATAACACACAACATAACTTATTCATGACAGCTTTTTGAAGTCGCTGTTTAGGGTCTTACATGTTTTTCTATGTATATCTGGCATTATGGTCTGCTGAGAATGATGATCTAACTCACACCTGTTCTGTCTGCTCTGTTGCACTTGATCAATCTCATCTGTGTTCAACCACCTGGACTGCAGACGCACCTGAACCTGTCCTTAAGTAATATGAATGGAGATATTGTCGAGGTCATTCCATAAATACAAGTAGACCTCGTGGCGCAACGGTAGCGCGTCTGACTCCAGATCAGAAGGTTGCGTGTTCAAATCACGTCGGGGTCATTTATTCCTACATGTCTGCTTCAAACATGACACTCCTCTGTAGGTCTACAGTTGTAAAGCTTAAATGTTGCTAATGAGCAATACATGCATGTAAATTAGACAGACCCTGATCAAAATCTGTATGTTTAGGCTTGTCTTGCATTACTTCGATTACCACTTTTACTTTTTAGCGACAGCTTTTTGAGTTTCCTGATTTTGGTCCCACATGTTTTAGAATCTGCTGAGAATGATGGCCTACCTCACACCTGTTCTGTCTGCTGCAGGTGATCGATCTCGTCTGTGTTCGACCTCTTGGCCTGCACACGGACCTGAACTTGTCCTTCAGTAATGTGGATGGAGATTGAGTTGAGCTCATATCTGGATAATTGTATGACCTCGTGGCGCAACGGTAGCGCGTCTGACTCCAGATCAGAAGGTTGCGTGTTCAAATCACGTCGGGGTCATTTATTTCTATGTGTCCGTCTAGAAATTAAGACTATTGTTGATATTCAACCTTTCAGCTGTTGAGGGTAAAACCTTATCATGAGGAATTACACACAAACACACTCTGGCAAAGAAAATCTGTATATACCACCTCATTTTGGAATTATTCGGTTTCATTAAACAAGTTTGTCTCTTGGACTAGCTTCATTGAAATCTTATTCCCCATTTATAACAGTGATGACTTTACTTTAATTATTATTTTACTTGACTTTATCAAACAAACAAACAAAAAATATAGACTTTAAGAAAAACACATTTTTAATCGGAATCATGATTAATTAATTAATCTTTCTTTAAATGTACTTATCCCAGAAATGAATTTGGTTGTCGGAAATTATTCTATTATTTCACTTTAGGGAGGAAGTGATTATTGGTACCTTAAGGAACAATGTATAGCTTAAATGTTACATAACACACAACATAACTTATTCATGACAGCTTTTCGAAGTCGCTGTTTAGGGTCCTACATGTTTTTCTATGTATATCTGGCATTATGGTCTGCTGAGAATGATGACCTACCTCATACCTGTTCTTTCTGCTCTGTTGCATTTGATCAATCTCATCTGTGTTCGACCACCTGGACTGCACACGGACCTGAACCTGTCCTTAAGTAATATGGATGGAGATATTCTCAAGGTCATTCCATAAATGCAAGTAGACCTCGTGGCGCAACGGTAGCGCGTCTGACTCCAGATCAGAAGGTTGCGTGTTCAAATCACGTCGGGGTCATTTATTTCTACACGTCCGTCTAGAAATTGAGACTATTGTTGATATTCAACCTTTCAGCTGTCGAGGGTAAAACCTTATAATGAGGAATTACACACAAACACACTCTGGCAAAGAAAATCTGTGTATACCAGCTTATTTTGGAATTATTCGGTTCCATTACGCAAGTTTGTCTGTTGGACTAGCTTTATGGAAATCTTATTCCCCATTTGTAACAGTGATGACTTTACTTTAATTATTATTTTACTTGACTTTATCAAACAAACAAAAAATATAGACTTTAAGAAAAACACATTTTTAATTGGAATCATGATTAATTAATTTATCTCTCTTTAAATGTACTTATCCCAGAAATTAATTTGGTTGTCGGAAATTATTCTATTATTTCACTTTAGGGAGTGAGTGATGCAAGTAGACCTCGTGGCGCAACGGTAGCGCGTCTGACTCCAGATCAGAAGGTTGCGTGTTCAAATCACGTCGGGGTCATTTATTTCTACATGTCCGTCTAGAAATTAAGACTATTGTTGATATTCAACCTTTCAGCTGTCGAGGGTAAAACCTTATAATGAGGAATTACACACAAACACTCTCTGGCAAAGAAAATCTGTATATACCACCTCATTTTGGAATTATTCGGTTCCATTATTCCATTTGGTAACTTAAGGATAATGTATAGCTTAAATGTTACATAACACACAACATAATTTATTCATGACAGCTTTTTGAAGTCGCTGTTTAGGGTCTTACATGTTTTTCTATGTATACCTGGCATTATGGTCTGCTGAGAATGATGACCTACCTCATACCTGTTCTGTCTGCTCTGCTGCATTTGATCAATCTGATCTGTGTTCGACCACCTGGACTGCAGACGCACCTTAACCTGTCCTTAAGTAATATGGATGGAGATATTCTCGAGGTCATTCCTTAAATACAAGTAGACCTTGTGGCGCAACGGTAGCGCGTCTGACTCCAGATCAGAAGGTTGCGTGTTCAAATCACGTCGGGGTCATTTATTTCTACACGTCCGTCTAAAAATTGAGACTATTGTTGATATTCAACCTTTCAGGTGTCGAGGGTAAACCCTTATAATGAGGAATTACACACAAACACACTCTGGCAAAGAAAATCAGTATATACCAGCTTATTTTGGAATTATTTGGTTCCATTAAGCAGGTTTGACAGAGTTTGAGCTCTCTAGCAACATGAGGCCTATTCTGGTCCAGGGTGGGCGAACCCTCAGGCTAGGCCTCATGTTGCTATGGAGCTTAAACTCTGTCGAACTAGCTTTATGGAAATCTTATTCCCCATCTGTAACAGTGATCATTTTACTTCAATTATTATTTTACTTGACTTCATCAAACAAACAAAAAATATAGACTGTAAGAAAAACACATTCTTAATTGGAATCATGATTAATTAATTAATTCGAGTCTATTGAAATTTATTTATCTCAGGAATTAATTTGGTTGTCGGAAGTTATTCTATTATTTCACTTTAGGGAGGGAGTGAGTGATGCAAGTGGGCCTCGTGGCGCAACGGTAGCGCGTCTGACTCCAGATCAGAAGGTTGCGTGTTCAAATCACGTCGGGGTCATTTATTTCTACACGTCTGTCTAAAAATTAAGATTATTGTTGATTTTCAGCTGTCGAGGGTAAAACCTTATAATGGGGAATTAAGCACAAACACACTCTGGCGAAGAAAAACGTGTATATTCCAGCTTATTTTGGAATTATTTGGTTCCATTAAGCAGGTTTGACAGAGGTTAAGCTCTATAGCAACATGAGGCCTTGTCCGGTGGTTCACCCACCCCGGATCAGGCTAGGCCTCATGTTGCTATGGAGCTTAAACTTTGTCGAACTAGCTGTATGGAAATCTTATTCCCTATTTATAACAGTGATGATTTTACTTTAATTATTATTTTACTTGACTTTATCAAACAAACAAAAAATATAGACTGTAAGAAAATAACATTTTTAATTGGAATCATGATTAATTAATGAATTCATCTCTCTTTAAATCTACTTATCCCAGGAATTAATTTGGTTGTCGGAAGTTATTCTATTATTTCACTTTAGGGAGGGAGTGATTATTGGTAATTTAAGGAACAATGTATAGTTTAAATGTTACATAACACACAACATCATTTATTCATGACAGCTTTTTGAAGTCGCTGTTTAGGGTCTTATATGTTTTTCTATGTGTATCTGGCATTATGGTCTGCTGAGAATGATGGCCTGTAGCTCACATGTTCTCTCTGCTCTGCTGCGTTTGATCAATCTCATCTGTGTTCGACTACCTGGACTGCAGACGCACCTGAACCTGTCCTTAAGTAATATGGATGGAGATATTCTCGAGGTCATTCCATAAATACAAGTAGACCTCGTGGCGCAACGGTAGCGCGTCTGACTCCAGATCAGAAGGTTGCGTGTTCAAATCACGTCGGGGTCATTTATTTCTATACTACTGTCTAAAAATTGAGACTATTGTTGATATTCAACCTTTCAGCTGTCGAGGGTAAAACCTTATTATGAGGAATTACACCCAAACACGCTCTGGCAAAGAAAATCTGTATATACCACCTCATTTTGGAATTATTCGGTTCCATTATTCCATTTGGTGACTTAAGGAATAATGTATAGTTTAAATGTTACATAAC
The DNA here is from genome assembly GCA_037951165.1 of Lophius americanus. Classification (NCBI taxonomy): domain Eukaryota; kingdom Metazoa; phylum Chordata; class Actinopteri; order Lophiiformes; family Lophiidae; genus Lophius; species Lophius americanus. Next base: position 1,310,866 of record JBBDHG010000061.1, read on the forward strand.
ACACAACATAACTTATTCATGACAGCTTTTTGAAGTCGCTGTTTAGGGTCTTACATGTTTTTCTATGTATATCTGGCATTATGGTCTGCTGAGAATGATGATCTAACTCACACCTGTTCTGTCTGCTCTGCTGCATTTGATCAATCTCATCTGTGTTCGACCACCTGGCCTGCACACGGACCTGAACCTGTCCTTAAGTAATATGGATGGAGATATTCTCGAGGTCATTCCATAAATACAAGCAGACCTCGTGGCGCAACGGTAGCGCGTCTGACTCCAGATCAGAAGGTTGCGTGTTCAAATCACGTCGGGGTCATTTATTTATCTTCATGAGTCTAAACAATAAGATTTCACAATTGATCTTCATCCATCCAGTTGGTGACCATAAATCCTTTAACATGCAACGTCACTCATGCTGACACAGGTAGATACATTCTAGCACAATACAGCTGTCTGTTCCAGACGGCGTTTTACTTGTTTTGAAATGATCAGGTCCATAAAGCAAGTCTAACATAGTTTACTCGCAGTTGCTATGACAACGTGTTTTGGGGACTCTTGCTATTGCTCTATAATGAACACGTGGTGCAACGGTAGCTCCTCAGACTCTGGATCAGGAGGTTGTGTGTTCCAAGTGGGCCTATATTCTTTGTCACTCAAGATAGTTCACCGCCCACTCCACACAGTCATGTTACGTCTCGTGTTGACCTATTTTAAAGGATTAGATTCCAGTCGGTTTCAATCCGAATGAATATTCACCTGAATTTTTTATTTAGCCAACCTTTCTTAATGTAGTTTTCCAATGACGTAAATTGAATTCATTCCAGACACACTACATAGTTCATCACATTAAAATTTAGTCTCCACTACAACGTCGTCTCATTCATTTTTTATTTTTTTGGTGGCAGCTTTTCTCCTCTTTTTTTAACGTTTTTTTAGGGTTCCATCCATCATGTAGGAACCTCGTTCAGATATGGTGGAAACAGGATCCCCATCTCTGCTCTCTGCTGCGGTGGAACGATTCGATCTGTTTTCGACCTCATGGCCTGTTTGAGAGGAGTCTGCACGCGCACCTGATCATGACCACGCGTCTGAATGAGGTTGAAAACTTTAAACGGCGAGTAGATCTTCTTCGGTCCATGTATAACTTATAGTCCACTTTGATTTTAAACATATGTAAAATGACCTCGTGGCGCAACGGTAGCGCGTCTGACTCCAGATCAGAAGGTTGCGTGTTCAAATCACGTCGGGGTCATTCTTATGGTGAGAAATGATTATGATACATAAATTAATCCTTCCATCAGCGTGTGTACTTCTAGCATTTACGCCTGGCTAGATGAAGCCACAGTGGCACGTCACACCTTCGATTCATCCTGTGGTGTGTTTAGACTTCATTTTCTAATTCATATTTAAATTCTTAACTGTTTGGTGAAATTTAGTGATAGAGGCCTGCTGATCACTCTTTCCCCCCCCCCTTTTCCAACTTTAAACTTGATTGTAAAGCTTGTAAATTGTTGAAAGCCCACAGCTGCCATCGTGGATCATGTTTACAGTGTACTTATGTAATCATAATTTAGCCCCAGTGGCCAGACCATGTGATCGCCTGTCCTTAGTGGAGAGTTTTAATTACAGGTGACCCCTTTTTAAACACAATGTTTATCTGCAAGGCAGCCCTAGTCAACTTTGAAGGGAAATATTCTGCATATATACATGAAAACACTTCATAGTTGATCTATCGCTATATATTCTACTTTACCTTTCAGGTCCAGATGCCAGATAAAATCCAAGATGGTCTTTCGCTTTTCATTTTTGTCCAATGCCCCTTTGTGCTTTTTCTATCTTCAAGACACCGGCTTCTTCTTCACTCTGCGTAAGTGCTTGTTCACAGTACAACTTGAGAGTCCCACTGCCTCTCCCTCTCTAAGTTTTCCCCACCCCAGCTCCTCTCATCTTTCACGTGGACACGCACACACACTGAACACACTGGATTAGCGTAATCTCAGTGAGAGACAGCAGGTCACCTCGCGTCCTCAGGAGCTGACTCACAATGGCCCGACTGTCTGGATCCATTTTACATTAGACAGTCCAGTCAATGCTGACGTTGTGTTCTGTACCAGACTGTTCTCTCCGCTCGTCTTCACGGCCAAACATTGAACTTCTGTTCAACCTACATGGAGCAGAACTTGCAGACTTGTAGAGAGATCCAAGAGATAACTTTCCCTTGTCATAAAATGAGTGCAATTACTTTTTCTTTTTAAAGAAACAATCGCCCATCATTTCCCATACTCTATTCTATTCAGTTCCCCTGTTGATTTGAAATATCTGGGGAATGAAAAAGGTCGACATTGACTCCTCACCAGTGGCAGGGATGGATTAAGGAGGACAACAGAAATCTCAGAAAGAAGCTGTTCGCTCCAGAGAGTATGACATTTGTCTGTAAACAAACCCAGTTGCCTAGGTAACACAGATGAATGCCTTGTTCTGTCCAAAGTCACTGAGCATAAACATGAGGGGGGCACACTGGAGCTCAGACAGTTCATCTGGGAATCAGAACTGGGCTGGCAACACCGAGTGTGGGTTCAACAACAGGAGCAATACAGTGTTATGAAAACGTATTTGATCCACTCCTGGTGACTCGTACTGAAACTCTTCTACTTTTCACATGAAGAAAGTCAACCTTAGAAAATAAATAAAGTTTTAAATGTTTTAAATTTATTCAGCCAAAAATGTTCAGGAAAAAAAAGATCTTTATACTTACGTTTAATGATTGAGGGGATTTGCCAAAATTGAGGGAAAAAAAGGAATTTGAGCTCAATAAATTCTTAAGGAGAATGTAAGGTCATCAGTCAAGAGAGTCTTCTTCTAAATCTCTCAAAATAAACAAAAATAAAGTTTTTTTGAGTGACATAGTCCAAGTCTGGACCTGAAGCCGTCTGAGATGCTGAGGCGATTTCTGAAAAGAGCAGTTTGTGCTCACTGTCCTTCTGGTTTGCTTTTAATCTCTACTCTCGCATACTAAAAGTGTCAAAAGGCTAACTTTCATCCTGCTAATGAAAAGGAAAAGAAAGGAGACATTTTAGGTGAATTGATGTGTATGATATGAAGAGTAAAAAGGTATAAAGTCACTCTTTATTGCACACGAAAAAGACAAAAAAAAGCGTAGTTTGGATTTAAGGTGGTTTAACTTCCACAAAACAAAACCCCTCGCAGTTCAAAGCAAGTCCTCAATTGCCTTGGTTCCACTGAAGGGTCCAACGGTAAAAACAGGGGAATCACATCAAAAAACACAAAAATAAGCAAAGATTAATCTTTGACTCTAAATAAACATTTTAATCAAGTATTAGATCCTTGAAATTTTTCTTCTTCAACATTGTCGGGCTTGCTTCTACCTCCAATGCGTCTGAAGAAGGATATGAATCCTGAGGCGTTCACTTGTCCTTCTCCGTGACTCTCTGCTTTACTGCCAGACACTGAACACACCACGGGACCCTTTCCCCTCATACCGTCAGTCCTCGATCCAGAAGAGTACGACCGCTGAGATAAGCTTCTCTGGAACAAGTCGCCCAGTCGGAAGCAGGATGCTGGAGAATGCCTGGATTCATCCATGGAGACTGACCTCAGGATCGGACCCTGGGACACAGCTCTCTGAGAGGGGCACTCGGGAAGGGATCCAGAACCCTCAGATGAAGACGTTAGGCGGTCTCGGTTGGAGGAATTGCTTTGATAATTGCCTTCATCGCTCTCCCAGACAGCGTCATCGAGGTCATGGTTGGTCGACTCGGAGGATGGCCTCCTTTGGCGCGTCCGTCTCTTTTGCCTGAGGGGGTTTGCTTTGGAGCAATTGAGTGGGCTCAGGATAGTCCAAGGGGAACCCAAATCTCCATTGTGGGCAAAGAAGAAGTCTCTAGTTCTGGGCCGAGGGGTGATTGGGGTAGTCGGCGCCTCTTGCTGTCTCGCCAGCCTACAAGGAGTGCCTGAAACTTGGACTCCATCAAGGCTGCTTTTGCTGGTGTGGAATGGGAACGCCTTCTCTGTTTCCCCTCTGGGTTCCAGCAGCTCATCCTCTCTCTGCGTTTTTGGTTCTTTCTGTTCAGGTTTCTCTTCTCCGACAGCTTCGGATATATCTCCTGACAGAGAAGCCTGAGAACTGCGCTCAGAGGGTGAACCTTCGACTGTTGAAAGCACGTTCTTCCTGTATCTAGTTAGTCCTTCTGGAGCAGTGGAGAGGAAGCTATGCAAGACCGACTCCAAGCTGGATGAATCCTTATCAGGCTCAGATCCTTGGGCGGACGTCGTGGAGCGGCGTTTAGCCGAGATACGCATACTCTCCTTCCTCTTGCGGTTTTGCTCTGCTGCCACTCGCTCGCCGTTTTCCTACAGCCACGTAAGAAGAGGAGGATGGATTAAAATAAGACGAACTGAAGTGCCGATGAGACACAACAAACCAACAGCTTATTTCCTTTTGTATTTACTTTCACCGCAGTGTCAAACCGCTTGCAAAATGAATGAAAAATGGAGCAGCACTCCTCTAATTTGAAGGTGACCGGATCTTCACAGAAGTACTCGGCCACAGCATGGCTCATAGCGTTTAACTCCTGGAGAGAAGACTGCACATCCGCCATCCTGGCTTCAGCCTTCTGTGGAATGACAGCATGTACAAGGGTTTGATGAAGGGGGCTCCAAACTGCACAAGTATTACCAACTTGGTACTTTTGCACAATTAAGGTGAAATAAATTAATGTAAATAAAGGGAAAATATACCATGAGAAATGTTTCCATTTGCTGAAAGATGCCAGGTTGTCTGCTAATGCACAATTTCAATTCTTCGATCTTTTTGACTTCCTTCTCAAAGTCTGCGATTACCTCCTCTTTACAAATTCTGTTAGTGAGCAAGATTTATGCATAAACATGAAGAATTTCAGACAATAAGGGGTCCGAATTCTACGACAAAGTATTAGGGCCACGTTGGTTAAATAAATAATAAATAGAGATTACGATATTAGTCCTAACATTATGGGTTAAAAAGTCATAATTTAACAAAGAAAAAGCTGTGTAATTGTACGATAATAAAGTCGTAATTTTACGAGCGTAAAGTCGTAATTTTACAAGCGTAAAGTTGTTATTTTACAAGAGAAAAGTCGTTATTTTACGAGAGTGAAGTCGTTATTTTACAAGAGAAAAGTCGTTATTTTACAAGAGTAAAGTCGTTTTTTTACGAGAGTAAAGTCGTATATATTTCAATAATAATGTAAGTTTTACAAATCAATAAATATTGACTCTTTTGGCAGATAAACAACACATTGATTAAAGTATCAGAGCTTTGAAAACGACGTGTAAGCAACTGGTTTTGGCCACAAGAAAGATCCGGACAGATTTGGAGGAAATCTCCCTTTTGTGGAGCAGGATCTGACCTCTTCATTCATAAAGTGATGCAGATTGGAGTGTGTGTGTGTGTGTGTGTGTATGGCACACTACACCTAAAACAGTAGATGACAAAAGCCCAGATTGCAAAGATTCCCTCTTGCTCGTCGTAAAATTACGACTTTATTCTATTAAAAAAACTACTTTACTATCGTTAAATAAGGACCTGATTATTGTAAAATGAGCTTTTTCACGCTAAATTACGAGGGTTTTTGTGTGATTAAATTAAAACTTTTTTCAAGTAAAATTCCGACATCTTGTAAAATTACGACTTTTTCGAAAGTGTACAAATTGTTTCTCGTGAAATTAAGTTTTCTCACATACAAATTCCGACTTAATTTTTGTAACATTACAACTTTATTCAAGATCACCCTAATATTCCATAATAGAATTCCACCCCATTATTCTACCATACGTTAAATATCAGATAGGAACAGATATGACAACATCTAAAACTAAACCAAAGTGTTTATTTATACAACCAGCCACCTTGACGCCATCCCAATGTGTTCAAGCTGACTGTGGAAAGTAAGCAGGTCTGAATCAATATCCTCTGCTTGCTGTGAAGGAAAGATAAGTGAATAAAGAGATGGAGCAACAACTCCTATAAGCACTTAGTGATATCAAAGGGTTTTTTTCATGATTTCACATATTTCCAGTGAACATCTGAGCTCTTTCTCACCTTTGCGACATAGTGCATGAGGTTCATGCCAGGCTTGTTGGCTTTGGTGTCTGCCAGCTTGAGCAGTGAGGTCATCCTGAAGCCGATGGCATTTTCACTGTAACCACCCTGAATAATGCATTACTTGAATTGTAATTTCGGAAAATTTCATAACTGTTGTGTCAGAACCATCGGAGAGTTATCGAAGTACATTCATGAAGTCATCGAGACATGATTTGAGAAAGAAAAATACCAACAGCGTTCATGTAATTTCCGGCTTTCAACACCAGCCGAATGACTGAGTGGAGGTCGTCACAGTCCATCAGCTCTGAATATGAGAAGGAAAAGAGCTGGTAAGTATAAAGCAGAGAACGGAGTGGTGAAAAAGAGTCAGTTGTTGGGGTTGCTGGTAGCTTTAGATGTATGTAAATTGTTACCATTAGCTGCGTTGGTCATCACATCAACAGAGTTCTTCACCTCCTCCATCAGGGGAAAGAATTCCTCTCTCAGCATCATCATTTTCAGGCGTTCTTCATATCTGGGTGCAGAAAACACATTAACGGAGTCGCATCAGCTCCTGTCATTTCATCAATTAACCAGCATCAAGCGGGTTAGTCTCACAAAATAACATAAACATAACATATAAACATGAAACTTAATCGGACTTATCCAAGCCAATACATGCACACAGTTTCCAAACTTAAGTTTGCTTTGCATTGCAAGGAAGATTCATTTAAACTAGCAAGAAAAATGTATTTTTCCAGAAAGCTTCAGACTCACTGCGGCACTTTGACCAGCTGCACCATGAATCGGTCAGCCTCAGGTAACACAGAGAGGTCCCCACTGAACGGCAGCAGCCGCTTCACCTTTGCATGAAAACGTTTTGGTTATCATTGATTCTAATGGAAATTAAAGGATTAATCAAGACATACTTAAAATCTAAATATACAAGGTTGGCCTTATGGTTAGGGTTAGTTTTCATTCCATGACAGTTAAATGCCCATTTGGCTTAATTTAATAATATTAGATCCAAGTAGAAAGATGAGAACCTGTTACCTCACTTTCTTCTGGCAGTAATTTACAAAGATCTTTTAATTTGCCTGCTCCAAATCCAAGCCAGTTCCCATCACAAATGTCCTGCACCATTTCTGAAACTGGCCTGTAGAGGGCGACAAAAGACAGCAGTTATAAAAAAAAGCATTGGTGTCTAAAATGCCCTGAAATCCTACCTGACGTTTGAAAAAGAAAATTGTGCTTTTAAATCATGATATCCATAGATGGCCATTGATTTCCATGAACTTCGAAACAACTTAAAGTTAAAGTGACTTAGACATCTCAACGCCCCCCTAATTAATAGCTTATTGCTCCCAAAAGTTCTGGGCTTTTAGTTAAACTCTGCTGCAAAAGACAACATATAATAAGTCACAAATCTTAGCTTTAAAATATACATTTTTCTGACAATGTGCTCCAAACGTGAATAATCATCTAGTCCATGAAGGGGGAGTGGTAACTGTTTGTATCGCATCTTTAGAATGCGCAATTATTTTATTAGAACGTGTCCCACAGCTACATACTAAATGCAACGGTATGTATAAACTGCTGCGAAAAAACAGACATCTCTCTCCTGCAGTAAAAAAACAACAACATGCCTTTAATTATGCAACCAGCTTTTCGCAATTTACCCGACTTAAACATTCACCAGCAAAGGTCAAATGTCTAAAAACTCACTTCCATCACTAGGACACACAAGTTTAACGCTGTGAATTTGCCTATCAGGCTGAAGAAGAGATGATGGCAGCACCTGGCTGTTTACTCAGTCCGAGAACATTTGGTATTCAAAGTGAGAGTCGGCTGAACTGAAGGTAACGTCACCTTGATAAAGTCCAGAACACTTAAAAGTCCATGCAGGAGAACGGATGGTTGAACTTTCTTGAGGCTTATAACTCTCAGCTTTTAACTACATCTAAAAATACAAATATATATACCCGCCTAAGAAGTTTGACTGTTTAAGCAACATAAATGTAACTGTAGTCTCTAGTAAGCTTTTTGTGTGAGTGTCTTACATCTCCTCTCTCTGCTCAGCCTCACCCATGAGGTCACTTCATCATTTAATTATTACTAAAATTAGTAAAACATTTTATTTAAAATAATACTCTTCATGTTGCTTATTCAATTATTTGAATACAATAATTGAGATTGAGATAAAGTGTTGTTCTAGGTAGTGGTTAGCAAAGAGGAAGTGAGTCATGTTCTGCACTTCTGAATGTGCTTCACATGAAATAAAGGTTTCCAACCGTGCTTTCTCATTGAATGTACTTTGTTTTGTAGCCTGTTTTTAGTTATATTCACACTACATGCCTCATTGCTGAAGTCTGAATTTTTGCTCTGGTTTAGTTATTTTGAAGGTTAAAATCCATGATTACAGCTGATCTCTCTGTAGCTCTAACGTGAACAGATCTGTCCACCAAAAAGACATGTATGTGGTCAGTGATATATTTTTGCGTGATAGAGAATGTATGCGTTACATTTTGATCTTGAGGAAAGAAAACATCAGTTTTCCATGAGCAGGTTGTGTTCAGCAGACAATTTTAATTGTTTTAGCTCTCCTGTTTGGTTGTTTCATCCCATCCTGCCACTGGAGCTGGCTGATGACATCACCGCTAAGGAGCTGCATTCATGCAAGAAGCCCTATTAAATTGGATGTGACCCGCTCTCATGACCCGTTACATGACCATGAATCCGCCATGCATTGATCTGGGGCCACATATGACTCAAATCTCATTTGAAAAGATAATAGAGATAAGAACCTTGAAGAAAATTGGATTTGTGCCACATTAAGGTAGAACACTATAATGTGAACATACACTATGCATTATTATATAGCTGTAATATTATATGTCAGAGTAACTGATAATCTTATTGAAATGAGGTATATTGGGCAGGGATTGAACATTTGTCCATGAGGTTGATGTGCAGGAAGCAGGAAAAATGGACAGGAAGGTGTGACTTTTGACAAGGGCAACATTGTAATGGTTAGATGAGAGGGTCAGACTGCCGATCCTGTTGGGTGTTAAAAGTCTGCAGTGGTTAGTATCTACAAAAAGGACAACTAATAAACTGGGAACATGGCCATAGGCGCCCAAAGCTCATGGGTGAACCTTTGGAGCTAAGGCTAGGGGCTACCCCATGTTGTCCTATTCCACAGAGAGGCTTGCCGAAACAGTAAAAGTCTGTTCTGATGGAAACACGTCAGAACACTCACTACTTCACATCTTCACTTAGGTGGTTTTAATGATATGGCTGATTGGTGTCGCCTTAGGCGTTAGTTTGAAGTTCAGCAGTCCTTACCTCTTGAAATGTCTCAGGAAGATCCCGATATTCATGCTCTTTTTAGAGTCAAGTATTGTGACCTAAAGAAAATAGGAACAAAAATACGTGAATGAACGAACTGACCAGAAGTCTACGCCAAATCACTGAGGAAGCAAAAAAAAAACCACAAACAAATTTTACTTTACTCAGTTCCTCATTGATTGCAGGATTATTGTTTAGCTTTTAAGAAGCAGTTCCCATTTGTGTTTTATGACTACCATAGTGCTTGCGATGTTAGTTTCTGTGCCCATAAAATTTAGGAAGGTCCGGTACGGAACTGATATTCAGTTTTTATTAAATCCAACAATCTTTCAAATAGGGAGTGTCATTTACCTGAGGTTCCTGTAGAAACAGATCCACGCCGTCACAGGTCTTCAGACCTATGACGCGAGAACTGCGTAGAGAGGCCCGCTTGTCTACGTGACTGAACAACTCCTCCATGCTCCGAATGTCCAGCACGAGGTCCCTCTGGGGCTTCTTGGAGGTCCAGACATTCAGTTTGCCCAGGACACGCTGCCTGGGGATGGTGTCCCAGTTCAGTTTCTTCATGGACCTCCGCTGGACATTTCGGGAGCCAAAACAAGAGGGAGGAGGAGGTGGTGGAGGAGGAGGAGGAAGAGGAGGAGGAGGTGGAGGTGGTTGTGCCTTGTTAACACACATAGAGGGCACAGAAGAGGATGAATGGAGATTTGAATCTTCCCGATTCGCCAGTGAAACAGGAGAGAGACTTTGTTTGGAAAAGTTGTGAAGAGAAGCAGATTTTAAAAACAGCACTCCCTCCATCTGTGTCTCAGGTCCAGAGGATGATGGTAGGAGGAACCCCGATCTTGGCCACTCTGCTCTGAGGAGACAGAAGACGATAGGGTGTATTTGACAGAAAGGGTATCTACTTTCAAACGGGGAACCGTCACTTGTAGATGATTTCCTTCAACGATGTTTCATAGCCGCAGATTCATGATTATTCGAATCTGCACACATGACACATAAATGGATTTTAAAGCACACAAATGTGATACTTTGGACATTTTCTTGGGTAGTTTATGGCATATGAATGCAATAATCCATATTTTTTTTCCAATTTACTTTTAGTTTATACCTTCATTTAATCATTAATATTACAAAATATGTGGAACAGATCCAGCGGATGGAAAAACCCTATGTGTGCAGATGTGGATGGACCGTAATATTTACCACAGTTGAACGTGAGCAAACTGACATGAAAAAGGTCAAATGTAAAGAAAATATTTATATAGATAAATAAAATTGGAAGAAACCAATAATGAGACAAACTCCTTCGGGATGTGGATAGACTATCTCCGGTTATGTAAACACAGACTGAGGCGGATGACCTCATAGGCCCTCTTTGGCACCAGCATAAAACACAGATAGAAACAAAAAAAAAAACACATTAGCAAAATCTCAGGTGGCATTACTGGACTAAAATATAAAATACAATTTTTCAGTTTTGTGTCTCCCATCAACATTGATTACAACCGTAATCCTCCGCCTCATGGATTGGTTCAGCCTCAGCAGTAAAGCTGCCAACTCTTCAGCGAAAGCTATTGGGTTCATGTCAGAACTCATCACTGGTAGTTCCACAACTGCCCCTGCATTCATTCTACATTCTGTGGGGACACATGGCCCGAGCTTTCGTGTTCCATCGGTAAAGCATTGTTGTTGTGCTTGAGGTCCATCATACCAGTTGGAAGATGAAGATCCAGATTATGGATAGTTAGAGGCAGTAGGTCTGTTGTTGTTCCTCTGGAGCATTGGGTCACTCTTGTGGAATGGTATCATTGACTGTCCTGGTGACTTACCTGGTGGACAGACCCGCCTTCAGCATGCCAACAACTTGATCTGGGTCATGGTTCCCCAGCTGTACGATCTCTGCCCAATTCCATCCCTTTGTAGAGACTTCACTTGATAAAGTAGCTAGATGTCTAAAAATTGTGTCTTCAGACTCAAAACCAAAACAACAACAAAAATAAATCGAGACTGGCCAAACCTAATATGTTGAGAATTATCACAAAACTTTCCCCTATATATATATATATATATATATATATATATATATATATATGTGTGCAGCCAGTCATAAAATGGAAAAAAGGTTTTCTCTTAATGGAGTGGTAAATGTTTAGATAATGTGAGTCCATAATAGGATGACAAGATGCCTGCCTCATAATAGACCTTTATCAAAGGACCCTTCCGGATCAGATTCATTTTACTCACCGCCCTTTCCAAAAGTAGCTGTCAAATAGATCCTAATTTGCCTCGTGCTCTTCCGAACACCACTGCAGACTCTCTACAACACATACCGTAGTCACAGGTGCAGGGCTCACCTCCACCAATCATATTTAAGCCACGCCCATATACGATGACGTCTGGTTAAGGAAGGCGGTGGGATGGATTGGTGAGATGGGTTAAGTTAAATTTAAAAGATATAAAGATACAATTTTGTCCTGAAAAAAAAATAATAAACTTATAAAAGGTAAGACCTTTTAATATTTCAAGAAAATAATTTTTACTTTTGAATTACCATTTATTTTAATGTGTGTAAGACCAGTTGTAGCATAGCATTGTTAGCATATGCCTGAAATTAACACCCACGATCTACATTAGACACCAATGTTTAAAGCGATGAATATTTAAAGACACATTTTTGTATTCACTTTTATAATGACTAACAGAAAAATTTGGTCTTACTTCCTATTGTTGTAAAATAATATTAAAGAAAATGTTGACAATTATCTGTATCTAAAAGTTGAATATAAATCTACATGAGCAATCTTTAATCTAAACGTGTATCACAAAACTAAAAATGTTGTAATTGCAAAAATCCTTTCCCGGTCAGCTGACGACTCAGATAAAAACAACTGCCTATCGACATTATTTTAACTTAACATCGAATGTCTGCACTTAAAATTAATATGAAATATTTAGATTTACATTTTATTCGATATATTTTACGAAAAGTAAGTAAGGCAAGGTTAATGCTATTTGCCGCAAAAGCAATAAAAAGACTGAAAAGAAAGACGTCACTTTCAAGCATTTTTTTGATCTTATCGTGGCAGAATATTGTAATAAATTTCTTATCTCTAACAGCATTTCCCCATTGATAGCAAGAAGAAAAAAAGTTAAATGTTTATTAAAAACAAGTTAAACACCACACTCTAGGAACTTAATAGATGTGCGTCAAAGTTACAGTATTATGCAAACTCCCTTGTGCAATGTGTAGACTTCTAGTCTCATAAAGGCCAACAGATGAAACAGGGAGTTGAGAGAGTGAACATTTGCCAAGGCTCCAATATGTCTGAATAATATAGTTGCTTTAGAATGTAGTGACATGAGAATATTGAATAAATGGTTGATCAATGCTTGTCATCACACCACATTCAGTTTACATGATTGAATTCAGATGCTGGATCAAAGAGAAAGCAGAAAACACAAGCAGAACATTTGAAAATGCGTAATTTTATTTTGTTCCCTTGGGGTGGGGTGGAGCTTTCAGGAGTGAGGAATGGAGGCAGAGTATCACATCAACCCATGACAAGACTTCATTTATCATCTTTTAATACCACTATGTGCAATCATTCATACAGTACAACACGTCAGCTCAGCCTACAAAATAGTGATTGTACACAAATAAAATATCTCATTATATAAATCTTGGTTTTCTCTCTGCAACAATGTAAAGACTGCTGGTAAGAGTGACTTAAAATGCGTGGCACGCATTTTCCAAATTTTCTGTTCAACAACTACGTAACAATTCATAGTGGTAATTTAACAGAGGCAGGGATGGTCACATTTGGTTAATATTGCTGTGTGGTGGTCAAGCGGACCAGGGAAACTGCATTTTTAGCCATAAGTGAGGCTAAAGTCCTACAGAGTGATTTTATCAGATAAAGTAAAAACACTCTTTAAACACATACAAATTGAATACATTTTTTCTTTTTTTTGCCATTTTCTTTCATTAGGTTCAGCTTTTTAAAACCTTGAAGAGTGCAGCCTTACATTTTGGATTCTGCTTCTGCCAGTTTTGAGATGAAATCATAATCATGGCGTTGTGCCAGTCCATGCTAGCTGGCTTGTGTTCGGCCACATCAGCACGTAAACTTTGGATTGCTGAGCCATGCAAATACAGAAGATACGAGAAGCCGAAGGACCATTAACTCTCCCCATGTCATACTCATAAATAGAGTAATTTGCACAAACCAGAAGTTTCACTGTACAGTAAAATTATTCCGACAGAATAATACAGAAATAACAATAAATACAGAGATGAATAAACGCTTCACCTCTACATATGTAGTTTCATTATACTTCCCTTGTCTTCATTGTCAACAAAGTGATTGTTTATTATCATTATACTAATATGACATTTCTGTAATGAATATTTAATGTTACCCCATTCCCCAACAATTGTACAAGATCTTATGTAAAGATATTAGGATTAGTAATCTTAGACAGTTACAGTAATCTTCAGTGTGAAGAAAGGTAACCCTACACAAACCTATTCTGTTATAGGAGGCCTGTGATATCTAACCCCATGTGTCCATTGTCTTACCTACACTCCTTTCAAAAAACACACATGAATGTATCAATGCCAAAAAAAATAAAAATGTAATTCCTTCTGATTACAAACATCAAGCATTTGATTAATGAGTCAATCCATTCAAGTCTTTTGGATTGTTGCTGACCAACACATCACATCGTCCAACTGGTGCCCTGATGTCTCCGCAGTGGTACAACCCATGTTCCCTAAACAGCCTGTGGAAATGTGGCGCGAGGCAGCATACAAAAACATCTTTTGGCCCTCTTCAGGTAAATAAGTAATAATTCTTTAAGACCCGAGCCAGTAGAATTTTGGGAAGCTGTGGCGGTGTTCCTTCAAATGAGTTGGAGTCAAAGGATGATCAGGGTACAACTGAAAACCGTTGCAATTCTAACAGTTAGCGATGAAGCACTGCAGCTCCTGTAGTAGAAAGCACAAGGACACATTGCAAAAACTGATGACCATCCTTCACTGAGCTAATTATGACTAAAATAATAAATTAGAATAATTAAATATGTGAAAGTCAATTAAAGCAAAAACATTGTTTTTTTTTCAAAACTATAAAAATCAAAAGAAATGAATCAATAAAGTAAAACAGTAGTTTCCATTCCAGTGTACCAGACAAATCACCTTCCTGTATCATTGGAAATTATTTTCTTAAGTTGTCGTTTGTCCTTTGAGGCCATATGTTCATTTGGAACATAAGCTCAGATCCAAGGAGGCACACTAGGAGAGCGTAAAGGTTTGGAAGAGTTTGATGAATGGTTTGGTCATATTGGAGTTTAATGGTTTTGAACGGCTTTTCTAATCAATCTGTGATAAAAAAAAATGGTGTGAGTTTGATGTTAAACTGCACTGGGAGCACAATTATTATACTTGAGGAGTTATGAAGGCTATGAACATGACCAACACAAAGTCACACCGCAAAATAGTGTTGGCATCGAGTAGGATTTAGGCAAACAGGAGAGAGAAGAGAAATACGACCGATACAATAGGATACGATTTCTCTGGGTACGAGTGGGGAAAAAAAAGAAGTTGGGAAGAGGCACTAAAAAGCCCCCAGATTGTTCATGAAACTGGCCACTTGGTTTCCTGTTGCATCTGAACCCACTCAACATTAATACCCTGCACTCTGTCCACTCCAGACACACGTGCATCTCACATCTTCATCCACACAATTATCTGTATACGTTTCCCTCGGGAATGGTCCTTTGTAAGTCGGAGGCGTCAACAAGGTCAAGAGGGAGGCTTCAGGAAGGCCAGTAGACCCGTCTCACTGCTCCTCCAACCAGGACGGCTTGTCAGCCCCCGGAGGCTTCAACTTTATGTTGAACTGCTTCAGCGTCTGCTCCAGCTGCTGCTGGTTGCCAGCAAAGTAAGCAGAGATGGCGTTATGGAAGAGGAGGAGCTGTTTATGCATAACCTTTACCTGAGGGAGAGGGAGAGAATATAAGGGAGATGACGTGGGTTTGAACATGGAAGTAGGTATTTTAATTACTTCCCCGTCCACTTACCTTATTTTCCTCCAGGAACTTGAGTTTGATGGTAACGTCTGAACGAAGGCGTTCATATTTATCCTTCTGGACTTGGTACAGTTGCTGAGCAGCGTCTATGCGGGCCATTGTTACTGCATCCCTCGGACCCATACTCAGTTCCTCCAGGTCTGACCGATAGGCATCAAACTCCAATCTGTTCACAAAATGCCAAAAATAAAGTTTTCCTGCTCTGACCTGCATTTACCTGAATAAAACTGAAAAAAGTGCTTGTAAAAAAAAAGTGACTATAACTGAATCATACAACATGCTGAATGCTGATTTTAAATGTCAAAATAAAAGCTACTGAAATAAGATTCAGTGTGGGCATCAAGTTGTCACGTGACTGCTTATGAATCCAAACACATTTCCTTTCCTTGTATTTTACTCTAGTGTGGAGATTCAATCACCCTCGTATAAAACCTGATTAGTCAGATCCTTGCGATGATAATTAATAAAAATGTAAATCTATTTGTTTAAGATATTATATTATCTCTATACATACGTTCTCTTCTCAAATTCAGCATAGACTACAAAACCATTCAGGATTGTGTGCAAGATTACTTTTTGTGACAATACAAGAATGAATTTAATGAATAAGACAAATAATAATAAGATCATTGCTCCTGCGTCTCTTTGATGGAGGAATAACTTAAGTAGTACACGTTCTTACCTGGTATTTTCAAACATCTTGACCGTCATCAGAGTGTCCTCCATGGTCTTGTTGACCAGTGTGTTGATGCTGGACACAAAGAAGTTGATGGCACCGAGTAGAGTCTCCCCGTTCTTACACAGCAACTTCTGAGTCTCAGCATTAAAGCCAAATTCGTCCTAGTTAAAGCAAGCACAGCATAAAATTAATAAACCTGACCATTGGACCATCACCCTAAAAAAAGAACAACTGACATTGAGGTCTCACCCGTAGCTCCGGAGATTTCTGACTGAGGTCAGCAAAGGTGTCACCGAGTGCATGCTGTGTCTGCACCATGTTGTAGAAGTGGTTGGTCAGTGCTCTGGCCAATCGCAGCACACTCTCATATTTCCTTTTAGTGTCTCTCAGCACTTCAATCTGAGCCTCCAACTCAAGGTCTACAGTTCGGGAACCCCGACCGAAGCGCTCCGAGATCATTTGCTTTGTACACTAATAAAAAAAGTACACACACAGATATGTCATTTACGGTATTTGTCTGTGTTCTGTGATTGTATCACGCTGTGGTCATGGGGATCCGCTCAATAGACAACCATGCAGATCCTCAGATACCTTATAAGTGTTCAATCCCCACTTCTTCATCGTTTCTAGTTTCTCCACAGCCACACCGCGGGTTGTTTCCTCTGCATTCATTGACGAGCTGCTTATGCTGTGTTGCATGTTGGAACCTGAAAGATAAGTGACCGACATGTTGAAACACAAGAACACTGTTAATAACGACCGCAAGACCACTTAAACTGCGGCATTCAATAAAGACGGTTTCTGAATTTAATCTACTGCCTATCAAAGGATTTCCGTCACCTCTAGTCCTTAAACCATTGCTAAGTACTCATGTTAGTGAGATAGGAATTAATCAGTGAGTAAAGAAAAGGAAAATGCAGAGAATGAAACAGAGAAAACAAGAATAATGTAGTCGCCTAATATAAAAGATGAAAACAGCAGGGTTATTTTGGATTGCTGCTAAAATAATAGTCTAATTCATCAACTAGAGCTTATTGGAGCATCTGCTTCACCCTCTTTCCCTCATTACCTTTATAGTCATTTGACTGGCTGGTTAACTGGCAGGCGGAAGAAGTGGTTGAAGGTACACTACTTCGCCTGGCCTTCGTACGCAGCTCTGTGACAGTGGATGAGTGATCAGGTATTGATGGAGGCGATGGTTCAGGGCGGGTATGAATCAGGGTAGGATGTGGGAGTATGGATAAACAATGGGTTTTTTTTAAAGGCTCATTGGATATTTAGTGTTTAAACAGGAAGTTATTATTGAATTTTGACAAGCCCTCGAAAATACAATGTTAACATAGGGAGGAGAGGAGGAGATTTTGAGGAGAGGCAGGGACATAGATAATAGTAAGACAACAAAAGAAAGGAGGTGGATGAGGAGCATGTAGGAGGCAATGATGAAGAGGAGGAGGAGAGCAAAGATAGACAAGATGAAAAGACAACTTTTAGTGCATGACAAGTATTGAATAATGCAGACAAATGAGTGATGATGATGATGAAGGGGGCAGTTGGCAATGCAGCAGTGCTAAATAATGTGACAAACTGGCTCAACTTTAATAAATAATGTCAAATGGAGATGATGAAATGTGAAGAACTAGAGCCTCTTAAGACTTATGTTTCCAAGTTGTCTTGATTCTCATTGATCTAGATCACGGTAATCCTCAAAGGTTGAATCAACTGGACCTTTTGTTTGAAGTTAAAGATGTTTCACTTTGCATCTAAGAGGCCCGCTAACTTCTGAATAGCCGAGGGCGAGTCGGGTGATGAACCTTCAGTGAGGTTTGATACATTGCGAGTCCTTAGTGCACAGCAAGGGGTGCGCACATCTGTCGATAGGGGCCTCTAGACAGCCACTCCACAAGCACATTGCCCAACATGGGAGTCCCAGCAAGTCAGGACAGGACTAAGCAGTCCATCTGTATCTGATTGAAAAGGGACACAGATCGATGTCCACACTCTAGACTGAGAGTACAGATGGTTTAAGAAATGACTGAAGCCATCCACGTCAAACTGGAATAGGGATCTCTAAACAGGGATAGGGGTCCAAGTCTCTGCCAATCATACAAATACAGTCATAACATGTCTCCCTTGCTAACTCCTCGTGTGATGATCCAGTAGATATTTGAGAAAACTGCGTTCCTACGGACCCACAATAGTGAAGAGTATTCAACTGTACACATGTGACCCAAGGACTCTCATATCAAAGAAGGTTAAATACCATAACCAACGACCAGTCAGTTAGAACTGAGGAGGCCTCTCGGATGACATTTGAATTGTCTACAAGTTTCAAAAGTAGTCCAGTTTCTTCTGATGCATTGAGGATTAACTTAACACATTTTTCTTGACAAAACTTTAAATGCAGTCAATTCTGTTTTTGTTAGCATCTAAACTGTGTCGAATCTTCAAAGTAAATGCAACAAAAAACAAAGATCCCCTGTAGAAAACATGAAATGCATTTTTCTGTATTTGATCTGTCAATTTTCATAAAAAGAGAAACAAAAAACATTCATGCTAAAAGCATCAGGAGTGCTAAGCGATGAGCCAAAATAAATGAGTAAATAACAAAAACAAAAAAATAGGTTCAAAAACTACTAAGTAGATGAATAGCATGAAGCAAGTAGCAGGGAAAGTTAATCACTCCACTCTAATGAGGCAATAAATGAATCCAAGATAGCCAAAATGAAAAATGCTAGCATTAAGAGAGATTGATTGAATGAGACCGTGAAACGGTTATCAAATACCTTAATCACCATTATAAAAAAAAGGATTTGCTCTGAACTTTTGGACGATCATTAAGCCTTGTATTTTGTGTTTACTCTGGTTGCCTTTGGTTTACTTTAAATTTTGTTTGACGATCTAACGCTTTGGTATGAGATACACACAAATAGAAGAAAAATAGGGAGTCATACTTTTTCACAGCGCTGTAGTTCTTACAAACACACTGTGAGAGACAGGAAAATGGTACGTTTCAAATACCAAAGTGCAGGAATCAGTTCATTGAGAAGCTCTTGCAAAGATAAAACAGGAAGAATGAATAATATGAGAGACGTCCTTTGATAGTAAAAAGCCCAAACATGTCCAAGAAGAGGAGATGGCATAAAAGAGGACACTGCCCATCTTTCTACTCATAAGAACAAAATCTGACACAGATAAAACACATAGAGAAGCTGCTTCCCAGCCATTTAACAAAAGACACCAAAAACATGAGGAGCATCTTTCCAAAATGAGATATCCATCCTGTGAGAACCATCCATAAGAAGCAGGAGGAATCATAGAAATGATATGACAGTTAACTGTTTTTGCTTTCCTATCCTGTTAATACAACTGTATTTACGGACTGGATGTCTGTGTTTTTATTCTGTGAACATACCCCATCCCCAGAAATTATTGTATCACATTTTGGAAATATGCTGCCCATTGTGAACAATAATTAGGTTTAAGGAGCCACCTAATCCTGTAACAGGGATCCTTTTGTTAAACTCTGCATTGTAGCGCACAGCAGGGCCTAAGAGAGAGAGAGAGAGAGAGAGAGAGAGAGAGAGAGAGAGAGAGTTGGAGAAAGAGGCAGATACATTAGGATGTAAAGAGAATTGTTGTTGTTTCTCTTTGACACCCTGTATGCTGCAACATTGAAGTTAGTCAATGCTGTGGACCCACAGCATTTCCCAACAAGTAATGAACCAAGAGACGCTTTACAATATTCGTTATCTCTTTTGGGAAATTTGACAGCAAAATCTTAACTGCTTATGAACTCGAGGAAACATAATTCATGTAGAGCACCATGTTGGATGTAGAGTATCAACCCACACCAGGGTGGAAATGTGTTCTTTGTTCGCATACCGAAAACTACAGAACCACGACCTGCTGAACGTGTGACAAGTGTTCCAAGCAGCATCTAAGAAGTGCCTTCAATTATTTTCAATAAAAAAAGCTAGACCCTCTACTAAAAAAAAAGGTTGGAAAGCCTTGCATCATTAAAGTCACAAGTACGTGACAGAACCTGGCCTAGAGCCGCAGATAGATGCTTTGACCACAATTGACAGTGACATCTTCATCCTTTTTGAAAAAGAATCTAATATTATAAAAGGGGGACTGTTTTGCGTTATTTCCTTTATTGGCTCTTTTTATTGATTGGAACAAAGGTAAATTTTTCTGTCACTGTTGTTAAGGTGTCACAATACCTCATAATGCACTTTAACGTTTAAGTATTGATTATTGGTATTAGAACATATTACGTAAACATTGTTTTCATTTAAAACCAAAATGGGTAAAAGGTCGTCATTAATAGTGTTCATTTATTTCTTTACGAACTATTGAAAGGAAAGTTATATTTTTCTCTCTTTTTTGATGTTAAATGATCCAATCCGTAAACAAGGATCTGACTGGAAGAATGTACGATCCATTGTTCATCTAGTCACGTACTTGCGATTAAGCCTCCGGTTAGAACAAAATAATTAAGAGGTCTGAGAAATCAAACCTGCTGTATAAATACTGAATGAAAGGCACATCACATGGTCAACACATAACACAACACCTAAAAACAGGACCCGAGTAGTGAAAAGACTGAAAAGATGTCAGAACAGAGTGACGAAGATGAAGGGTTAAGTAGGAAGTAGGAAGTCTACCTTTGATTGAGCTGGTGGGGATGATGCCCTCTGCCGTTCCTCCATAACCCCCTGATACTATACTGGTCTCATTGAGATTGGGGCCTGACACCATCACCTGCTGTAGGTCCTACAAAGTCAGGAAAAATAACAAAACAAGAAGCAAAGGAAAAGATGGAGGATTTCGGTGAGGAATATGTACAGCAGACAAGAGATTATGACTTGATCGTTGTAGACAATGATGGTTAGAAGCTTATTCACTAGAGGGGGACAAACACTACTATGTTAGGAAGGTTAGTCAGTCCACACTAGGCAATCTAACTTAAACTTCTTATCAGGGACCTGTTCTATAGAATCATTCTTTTTAATGAAATAAACCTTGCTTCTTATTACTAATCTAAATTATTGTCAGTTTCTTACTTTGCATAGAAGCCCATAAACATTTATTTTCCGTTCTACTTAAAGCTCCGTTTTGGTGGATGGGTGCCTTTTTTTTTTACTTGTTAAAATGTTGCATGTCTTTCTTCCATGATTTAAGCAGGTTGTATGAAATTATTATCTTCCAATGTTTTTAGGAGTGGTGACTAGTGTGCACAAGCACTTATCTAAGTGTCCTTTATGGAACAGGACCCTGGAAGCCAACACTAACAGACAGAACATACACCAAAGAACCTGGTCAATAATTAACTAATGACTTCTTGAACTCAATACCCTTCAGTTCTAGGACCGAGCAGGACGACTGCAAAAGCACAGCTGTGACAGAACTTCAGAATAACCAGAAGTAGTGAGTGACTAAAATGATCTATGCCACAGGAAATGCTTGAGCAAACTATTTTCTACTTCAAAAATAATCACAGGCTTCAGTGGAACTCTGCATCATGAGAGGAACAATTTCACAAACCACATGATCCATCCTGTGAAAGTTTTCCTTAATTTAATGTGCTGTTTTCTTTTGTTTACTTTTCTGCTCAAGTATCAGCTGGAAAAAATATGTTTGAGAGGAATTTATGGAGAAGGGAAATCTTGCCTGAACAGTTTTCCTAACTTTGGCAAACCATACTTGAACCTTAGTTCCTACAACAAACAGATTGAAATGTCTGTCCAGTCTATGCCGTGATTGAGACTCTTATTTCATTCTCTACAAACACAGCGCAGTGGCTGAACTATGGGCAAAGACCCTTATCATCCATCATGTAATGTAAACTACAGACATACTGGACACTTCCCCAAAACTTTGGCTTAAATGCAACAGTAACATTCTGTTGAGAGGAATCAAAACTCTGAAAGGGAGATGGTTTCCTTAAGGCAAGTAAACACAAAGAGTATGTCTGATGCAACCAGAAGGAAGCAAGAATACCCATAATGCAAATTCTGCTGCAAAAAGACAAATCAGCCTGAAGCAAACTGGAAACATTGCAATCGTATCTGGTCTCTGATTCAATCTGGTTCCTTATTTTGCTAAAGAAAAACCAGTTTACAACAGCATCAATTAATAGTGTGAAACGAACACACTCAATTGACACCAAAGTGCAGGCAGATGCTAGGCTACGGCTATTAAGCTCATGACATGCTAAATGACATCATAGAACAATTAAGTTCAAACACTTTGTACTGTAAGATGTGTTAACTGTCAGCTATTCTATTAGACGACACAATTTGAGGAGAGTTAGTCAGAGACAAGTGAACGGGAAGCACAAGTGAGTGCGCAAAATGGTTTTCCACGATCATGAAATATCATTATACCGTGGGACAAAAACCAATGCAGTGATGCGAGGCAATTTAATGCTGCACGAAGTCAAACCGCTGAGCAGGACTACACATCAGTATATATGAACACACACACACACACACACACACACATGTCCTGCTCACCCTGGTGCCTCTGGAGGTCCCTAACTTCTCATCTAAGTTCCACTGCAGTTTTGCAGCCTGCACAGAGATGGAGGAAGGGATATCAACAAACACAGGAACAACAAAATAAAAATGAAAAAAAAAGAGAAATGAGATATGACAGAAATCATGATATAAAATAGAATACTGTCCACAAACAGCAGGGATGCAGGATGGAGATCAGCAATGACGGAGATCACAGCAAGCTAGGATTGAATATTAAGCTAGTTAACGTTAACATATCAAGTGAATAATCTAGTTAACATGTGTTGCTTGGGGTATTGTTGCTCATAACTTTCAATCTATTGTGTGTGACCGGATGTTGGTCATTATAATCTTCCATCAATGCCTGGAAAAATAAAATCCTGATTCTAGAATAGCGCTGCAAAAAATAAGATCATGAACCATTTGCAAGACATTTACAGACATTAAATATGAAAAAAATCAAGGAATACATCAAAAATAAGGTCTTGTGAAAACAAGACCTTATTTCTGCATACAAACACAACCAAATTTGAGAGTAAATATGACAAATCTCTTGTCATCAATGAGTTACTACTTATTGACTGAACGGCACTTTGTTTGGCTCAATTCTTTTTAAATGTGTTTATAACTAAAATTGAGTTGCGATTTAAATGTTTAACTTCATGCGAAAAAGTATATCTTAACCGTACAGACACTGAACCAACAACAACTAAAACTTGTTAAAATTAGGAACAAATGAAGGTCAGATGCTTTTAAATACATTTGTCTATGATTCACTGCCTCTTTTCTGTGTTGGAGGAAACGGACAGATGTGTTTAGCTTCAAATAACCAGCACATGTAATCACCACTGAGAGCATGTGTAACAAAAAAGTCGCTCATATATCTACGCAGTCTCCATCCCTGTTCTAACACAATCGCAATGTTACAAGATCTGAAACAGACTCCAGCTAGTCTTTAAAGGGAGAGGTTGGTTTTTTTGTATTTTTAAAAAGGTACTTACTCATTGTCAGTGTTTAACCTGCGCTAGATGGCAGACCTCATGCACTCAGTTTGGAGAAGCAGCCATGTAGGAAGTAAAAAAAATGTTCTGGTGTAAATGTTGTAAGCAGTAATAATTTTAGTCCCCCGAATAATAGCAATTTCCATTCAAATTCACACTTTATTTTGAATATTTTCCTTTAGACCGCTGTTTTCTACAGGGAACTGAAGCCATTCTCTTTTTCTCTTCTCTTTTGGAAGTGGTTTCTGATCAACCACTGCCTCCATCACAAAAACAGAAGTTACATAAGACTTAGCAATAAAGTCAGCAGTCAACTGTATTAGCTGTGAGATAAAATGCATTTTGTTACAGAATTCCAATGGCTTAGGTGAGAGCAGAGATGATAAAACAGCTATTAATTCCACTAAGAAGTGGCTGACTAAGAGAAAAGTGATGAAAATAATTTAAATATACTATATATTTAAACTAATACTGGTTTTATCCTTACTTGAGTCAAATATTATTTCAGAAGTATATTGCATCGCACATCAGTAATCCCATGGCTTATCTCCAAAATGGGGACCAAGTAATACACTAACAATGGATAAGTACCTCGTAGAACTAAAAACCCCAACTATTCTTTTTAACCCCCCGCAGCTTTGATTAGAAGTGCCGCACAGCAGATATCAATCTGATTTCAGAGGGATTTCATCCAAGGACGAAGAAAAGCAAGCTTCGGATTATTCCAGAGCTGTCATGAAAACTGGTTGTTAATATTCACTACACAGTACAGCCAAACACTTCACTAACAGATAACAGCAAACAGTTGAATAGTTTGAAGGTGCGGTTTGTTTTACAGCAATAGTCTGATGAGCAAATAATGCAAATACCTGTCAGAGCTTCCTCCAGGATCCTCAGTCTGTTTGCCCAATAAGGTGTGCCTTTGGAGGCAACCCGTTCAACATAACTATGTAACTCTACTCTTACTTAATTCTAACTGTGACACTTATGAAAACTGTAGAGACAAACTGTTTGGGCTGAGCTTGCTGCACTAAAGCAAGGCGTTGTTGTCTTCGAATGAGGACCACAGCAGCTTTTATAAATAAACAGTCCCACATGTGGAGCAACAGCTACATCAGAGAGTAGACACACCAAAGGAGTGTCTTGAAGCACACAGCCATTAGGTAACATGAATGGGAAGAACTGGTTCCCATGGATGCAGTTTGTCGCCAACACAGTTTTCCCAGTAGGATCTCTTGCCACGGTTGTAACTACTGACTTTTGACTAAAGCACTACAGAATTTTGGGTCTGTGTTGAAAGTATTTCGAAGAACAGCAACAAAAACCCCACGATCAGATAAAATTAATAAAACGCTCGATGTTAAATTTTTAAATACACAAGCCGAGGGCTTGAGATGTTTTGCCAGTACCTGGATGATATCAAGCAGACTGAGGCTAGCTGGTCACTTGGAGAAACATGCGAAAACGTACAGCCAATGCAAAAACAGAGGCTGGGGGAGGGGAGGAGTCTCGAAGAGTTCAGAATAGAACTAAAGAAGCATTGAGTTAGAAAACGTAGATTGTCAGTCACCTAGTGCACAAACCACAACTTCAAGTCTCCCAGTAACAAGACAATAAGAGGTGTAGTTTGAGCAGAATCTGATCATTTCATGTGGCCTTGGCATAAACAGCCGCAAGTTTACCTAAAAGTACAGTATAGGACTGGAATAATATCCAAGTTCAAGTTGAACGTTAACTTTGCATTCATAGTTTATATTACACGTGTAATTAGCCTCTCACATTCATACAGCCGGTGTTGAGGACTGGCAACTGTATTTACTCTGAAGCATGAGTGCTGCACTGTACTGTACATTTAACCACCGAATGATGCTTTGGTATGAAAAGAACTAGCTCACTTAGTTAATCTTGTGATGAATAAGATCAATAACCATAGCAACTGTGAAAATCAATGACAAGTACAAGGTGTGCGTTTATCCATTCTCATTCACACAATATCAACTGGCCTAAGTAAGAAAACACTAAAATCTTCAGTAAACAAAGGCTAAAGACAATTATTGGCTAACTGTCAACAGGCTGCACATTCATTTCTATGTGTCTATCCTTAAATGGTTAAGTCAGCCAACTCAGTCGCTGTGGCTCACCTGTTCAAGACTGTCGTCCTCTGGTAGTGTCCCTGTGTCCCCATTACTGTTGATAGGAATCTCCATTGTTGCAGCTTTACTCATAATATTTTCTGTCATAATGCACTATGTCTGCAATGAAAAGGGAGAGACAGAGAAACTGTGGATACAACGGAATACAGCATAAATAAAGAGAAAAAGAGAGATGGAAATAGCGAGTGAAAGCTAGGAGCTGCTTTGAAGAGGGGAGACCAAAAGATGCAACATTAAATTTACTCTACATCCCATAGTTTTTACAAAGTTTTAAAAAACAATTTAACTCGTAGGTTGCCATGGCTATTTATGTTAAAATGCATTCAGGGTAGTAGTGACGTCAAATGGTTAAATTGGCTGGTTTCTGTAACCGCTTATAGAAACCGAGCAAACTCTAGAAGTCAATGAGAGACATGATGAAGCGAGAGTAGGCCACAATCTCTGTTGTCTCTAGGGAATTGTGTTGCTATGGCAACAATGAAAGATTGTTTGTTGTAAAGAGCTCCGCTTTTGGCCAACAGCTGTTCAAGGTAAACACATAGATCATTCCATCGTTGTATGATATCCTCCATGCTCATAGTTGTGTCCGATGGTCAGCTTTCAGACTCTCTGCATCCGTGAGCTGGTTCAGATTTTGGCAGGAATTCTTCCAGTGTCTCCTGTCTTAGCCGCCTTGTACAGCTGCTGTCAATCGATTCTCCATGGCGTTTAGTCTCCTTGTTTGGAAATATTGTAGGCACAGCATTTCGTTTTAGCCTTCTTTTATAACCACCATGACCCGTAAGCTGTTTTAGCAGATGTGGTCGATTAAATGCTTGAAATGCATCAGCAGAGAAGTGACGAGAACACAGACATGGGTCCTTTGGAAGTTGTGTACATCCATGGGCGTTTCCCACTGTTTTCCCCTCTTCTATATATTAAAGCTGTGAAGACTTACATCGCTTCCCGTGTTGTCCTTGGACTGACAAGTACAAACAAAACCAGAAAAATGCGGCATTATATCGATTCTTCTCCCACCAATGCTACGAAAACAACAACCAACTACACCGGCTCAGTGCGACATTAACCATTCTATGCAATCAACCCATAATGCAATGCGCCATTAAAGTAATGGCGACCTACCTGGGTTAATTATGTCTTAAACTTTGAGGATTTATAAAGTAATGATTTTATGTGTTCTTAACACCGTATATCATTATGAAAAAACATTTATGGCATAATGATGCCTTAATGTCTTTAGTCGGGGTTCCCTTTAACAAAGGAAAACTGAGGAGATGTATGGCAAACGTGTCAGTGTTGGAATGAAAAATAACTGGCCTAACAACTTTACAGGTCAGTTGCATCATGTATTAACTTCTCAAGAAAAGTCTTCTAATTGGATTTAGATCCATGCCTTACCTCAGAAAACACCCAGCTGAGATATTTAAAAACGACAAAAGCTGTAGTGTCTGAGTAGTCAGGTTTGGCAGTTTGCATAAAATCTAGACATGAACAGGCCACTATATCAATTTAGACTCAAAGTTTCTCTAGTCAATATATTTCCTCTGCTCAAATCAACATGCAAGTAAAATCTGAGGATGAGTCATTGCTAGTTTGTATTATTATGCATAGGTTTCAAAGTAATTTGACAATTTAGATAACCATTAATTTGAAGTTGGTGTAGAGACAATCCCTTCGAACCTAAAATGACATGATAAGTCTTTACTTTTGTAGTTATTACACCTGTAATTTATTCCTCAATTATACTGAGATATACTGAAATAATGGGAACTTAAACAGGTGCAGCTGCAGCATTGGGAAAAGACACGCGATTGATAATATTTGCCCAGCTGAAGATTTATTCAATCCACAGGACTACGACTAAAGATCGATATTTTTTGTTAAATGCATTCAAGGACATTTAAACTGGGGATAGATCTGCTTTCCAGAGAAGGCCCGCCTCCATTTCACACATGCAGCTGTTAGGAGGCAGTTGGTTACCAGCTGTGAACAACCCAGTGACTTTTACAAAGCTGGTACGTTAAAAGTGGTGCAATTACAAACTTCTGAACCCAGGCAAAATAAACATTTTGAAATGGTTTTACTTACGGTATGCTTTATCCGTCGTAAAAGCTAGCGAGCAGGCTAATAACAGGCTAACAGCCAGTGCATAACAGCTAACGAGCGGATTAGAGGAGACTGATGCGTCTTTTGTCAGTTCAGTGAGAAAATTATCAGTGGTAAACGACAAAATGATCTTGATTAAGAATACTTAATGACATAGTCAGGTAACGTCTCGTTGTAACTGCGCGTGTCCTCTGACTCTTCGTAAATAATCCTCTCTCCTCTTTTTTGATGTAGCCTGGGAGAACGCTTGACGGAACTGACGACACCGCTTTACTGACGCGCACCGATACAAAGAACGTCTATTGAGAAGATGAAAAGATGTATCACCTGCTATAGAATCGTATGGTACTACGTGTACACGGCACCTTCATTAATTTAAATTCGAGAGCAGTACCCTCATGCAAATTATTGATTTAAACCTTTTGTGTGAATCGGAACAGGTTTTGAGTACATTTCCTCATTATGTATTAACATGTATTGAAATTGTAATTTAACATTGTAACAGAGTGAGAGTATGTCATGTTTTCTCTAGCCCATCTATGGCTGCATGCAGCAGGTGATGCGTTCGGATGATCAAACAGCTGCCGATGTATAATAATAATAATAATAATACATTTAGACACTAATTCAGGTAACTTCACGTTCATTTAATTTTTCCAGTAAATATTGAGTCCCAATATTGGTTGCCTCCGATTTATGGCTGCAAATATAAATTCACTTTATTCTTGTAAAGATTCAAAATGACCTGTGGTGTTAAGCGCCAATGAAAGATCTATGTGAGTATTTTTCAAGTTCCTGGCATGGCCCACATTCTTGATACAACGCCTTAGGGACACGTTGTCTCCAGAACGGCGATTGGTTTAAATAGGTGTAGGAGAACAAACATGTAAACGCCTCGTAGGCATACAACGGGACACACAGCCACTGTTCTGCTTGTTCCATTGTTTGTCAAAGTAAATGCATTTGTACACAATCTCTCAGGAATCTGATATATTTCTCCTTTTCACGTAACAGATAAGTTGTAATATTTGAAATACATTAATGAGACTTCACTGAAATTGGGGGTAATTCAGATAATAAAGCCTTTTTATTATGTTTTAAAAAGTAAAGTATTTTGGAAGTATTTTGACTCTGCATTGTCAGTGAATATTTTTGGTTGATTACTTAACTCCATTTTAGGACTTTTTCAGAAGTTGACGGATTCACTCATAATGACAGTTGGAGTGCTGCAGATAGGTCTGCCTATTATGGGGCTCTGTTTGTTAAGTTGCATATGCTGATTTTTTACAGCAACTTTTCTTTCCACAATTAGCCCCAAACAACGTTTAAAAAGCAATTTCACATTTTTGAAGTTCCATTTTTCTTCACATTTAACAGCAATATTTAGACATTTTTACCTTCCAATGAAATATATGTTAAAAAGAAAAGTCTAAATATTAAATCTAAGTGTTGAACAGACTGAGGGGATTCACATCGCTTCTGTAGTCTGTCAGAATCTCAGCGGAGGGAAATTATATTAGGTTAACTATGAAGGGTAAATTAGTGAATACATTTGATCCCTAAATAGATGGTATTTATTGGATAGGTTTAGAAATGCCATATGGGAATGCTTTGTTAATGGAAGTGTGCTTGGATTCAGTCTGAATCGTCAGGCTCTCTGTGTGTTTTGGTACCAGTCTACCCCACTTCCCCTTTTCCATTGAACACGGTGTGCTGTTTCATGAAAATCCTTTCTCCTGTCTTCATATCTTAAAATGTTTTACAGCCTGCAAACAAGTTAAATCTAACACTTGCGACATAAGTATGTGCAACATGCAATACTTCAGAAGTGTGCATAAATACTGTCAACCCGGAGTACAGCCTATAAAGCAGAATTATTATAGTTTTGTGTTATTTTCTTCCATAGTAGGAATTTATTGAGTTTCCAAGGTTGGATTGTTTGTTTGAATTTAAATATATCTAAGCATTTCTTTACTTTTATTAGTTTGCGTAAGATTTAGTTTAATTTGAAAATGGTGTATGATGGTATTTTTCCGGGACAAGCTTCACAGTAGGCATAACAATGCAAGCACAAAACTATGTGATGGCTCTATTACTTTATTAGTTGTTGTTTTTTAAAGGAATGGTACTTGTAAACACTGTCACATTTGAATAAAATGAAACCGCTGCATTGCATTTAGGACATCTAACCTTAGCTAATTTGAGATCCTTGGCCTTGGTCAGGCTTTTGCTGAGTGAGACCGGAAATTATTTTGAACTTTATAACACATAATACAACACTCCAAAACACATAAAACGACACTGAAACATAATATAAAACAAACATACGCATAACACAATCGCTATTCGAATAAAAAAACAAACAATAGACCATACAAGGATAACACCATAATAAAACAATGTCTAAAAACTAACAATATAGAGCAACAACTAATGACTGCTGAGGAGAATGAAGAGGTAAGAAAGTATTTGTTCTCTGCAAACCCTCACATCTCCACGTTCACAGAGGTGGTATCCCGTAAGCCATATTTTTGCCCGAATGGAAGTTAACATTTTTTTTTCTAATAGCAGAATATTCCTAATCTGTGGATCTTTATTAGGAAAAGAGGACTGAGTGAATGTTGGTTTTGTGCTTACGAGTTTACAGTCTCCACTCTTTGCTCCCCTTTTAACAGCTTCTCTGCTGTTGTATTTTAAAATCATTTCAATCAGAGAAGACTGAGAATAAATGAATTCATTTTAAAAGAACTGGCCAAACATAAAACAAATATCCTCTTTTGCTTTTGGACCTAAGAGTGAAGTGAGAATACTATCTGTATTTATTTTGTGTTTGAAGATAATGTAGAAAATTGACCACAAAAACCATAGAGCACACATTTGGATTTAATTATTTTATGTAAGGGAACTTGAAACCTCTGTTTGAAAAGTTTTAAATTATTTTTACCAACATCTCCACCAACCTAACATGAAATTATGTACCATAATTCAGGTTTTTTTCATTCTTTAACCTTTTATTCTTACTGCACTTTTACTCTAATGCTCAAGTTGAGGAGTTTCATTGAATGTGCCTGCAAAAAGACAATATTTACACTCTGTTAACAACACAGAAAGTTGTGAGAATGCTATTCAAATGATCACTCAAGGAAAAGTGTTTAAGAATAGCATGAACTCCCGGCACTGGTAGGTAACCACACTCACACACCCAGATGTGCACGACCACACGTTGAAATGGAAAATGTAGTTTAAGCACAAAGACAGTTCGTGCATATTTGTCTGTTAAAAATCATGGTTTCAGCAAGTGGTAGAGAAAGTTTTTGAAGTCTGAGTTAGTCAGTGACCGCAGGAAGAGTGATTTTGGCAAAAGCATAATTAGTTACTGGAATCAGGGCATTTTATTCCCTACATAGTCATGATCGTGCAGACTAACCTGTTGAATCACATGGAGACTCACAAATTATGCAAAGTTTCATGCAGAGACATTCATAACATAAGCAATCACTTTCTTGACCAACCCTGAACAAAAATAAAAATCATTGCGTTACACATTTTTCCACTTTCACACATTCACTGTAACTGGATTTTTTTGCCAAGCAGTTTTCCATTCTATACCTCATTAGCCCTCTAGATGGCACTGAATCCCAAAATAAACAGAGTCAAATAAGCATCACATCTACTGTAGTCAGTATAAACGGACAAAAAGCAGACTTCATATAAACCAGTCTAACAAGATGCTTTAATTCTCATCAACAACGAGGCAGCTCAGGTCAAAATCTAATGAGAAAACGCAGCTGGGATATCATCTCTGGAAAAATGATGATGAGCACAGCAGCTTTTACAATCATTTTCATGATCCCCTGGATGACTAACAGGCTTTCGGAACCATTTGGAATCATCTGCTGACTTCACATGTCGGCTCCTCAGCTGATTGTACACAGGGCACTTAATGGACATGCCAGTCTGAGCCAATGATGAAGACTACAACAGCCTCCATTGCTTTACTGTATAACCAGAAACGCTGTTCATAGATTGACGTTACCCTCTGAGGTGTTTCCATTGGGGGCAGGTATCCTACTCTTTTTTGACCTCCTAGTTGTTGTTTAACTCTGAAGCTGCTCGTACTGCACCGAGACACTGTACTCCTGTAAATACAATCATGTGGAACAGCCAAACATGAACACTAACAGACTTTACTCATTTGTACTTTAAGGTCAAATCACTGTTCCAATATTTTTGACTGACCATGAAGCTACTGAAGGAGGGAGCTCCAATCTTCAGTAGCAAACCCAAAAATGTCCAACAAGTCTTTCTCATCTGTTCCGCATCAGGAGCAACAAAAACATCAGTCTCAGCCCAGAAATTTGCGGGGCCCTCTATAGCTGTGAGTGAGCCTTTCAGGAGTCACTTTGGGTAAATATTACAGGTCATTTCTGACCAAGGTTTTTCTTTTTCCTTGCAGGATGTCGTGCTGCTGTTTTTGTCAAGCGTGTGTGTAGTGGAGCTATGATATTAGCAGAGGAGCTCTCAGGGCCCAGTAGCATAAATCCCTTCTTTCCATTTCCGTCAATAAGCGACTGAGTAAGTATTCGAACAGTGACGGAAACATATTTGCAGGAGACTCATTTGATATATTTAGCATGTTTCTGCACATGTATTTCTGGTTTAATGGAATCAGACATGGAATAAAACATGCTTAAGTCCAGGAATAATAATTATTCGACAGTCTTGTATAAAGTTTAACCATGTAAATACTGTAGCGTGGAATAGTTGAGGACAAAGTTCAGGTTCTGTGCTGGCAATGGTTCTGAGATAAAAGTGTCAGAATGCACAGTTCACTCCATTGCTGTTATGGCAGACATCAGGCAGGTATTTTTAATGTTATAGCTGATTGATGTATTTCTATTGGTTAAAGTACGAGCCTTCGTTTACCGTTGCTTGGAGAAATAATATAGCACTTAGAGACGATGACATTACTGACATGCTCATTAATTAATTTCTTTATGCTTATCCGGATCCGGTCACGGTTGCCGCAGCCTGAGAAAGGTTTTCCAGACGCCCTTCTCCCCAGCAACACTTTCCAACTCATCCTGGTTGATTCCGAGGTGTTCCCAGGCCGTATGAGCTTAGAGTCCCTGCAGTGACCTCTGGTTCTACCCCAGGGTCTCCACCCAGTTGGACATGCCGGGAAAATCTCCAAAGGGAGATGGTACCTCAACCGGATCATTTCAGTGTTAAGGAGCAGCAGCTCCAGTCTGAGCTCCTTCCGGATGTCCGAGCTCTGCACCCAAACTCAATGGCTGAGCCCAGCCACCCTATGGAAGTAGCTCATTACAGCCACTTGTATCCTTGACCTCATTCTTTTGGTCACTAGCCAGTGCTCATGACCATAGGTGGGGGTTGGTTCATCTTGGGTTTCTCATTTCATTCTGTCAAAGGGATCATATAGGGTTACCCCTTGTCCATCTGTCTGTACGTGACAGGGGTCTAGACAGAACTCATCTCCTCAAAACTGATGCACAGAATTCGCTAACATTTCTCACATTCTTTGTAAGGGCTCACGATTACTTGCATCTTTGAATTGTTATATCATTGTTCCATTATACTGCTAAGAGAGAGGTCTATTCCCATCAAGGCAATTTAAGGAGTAGGTGTCATGGAACATACATTTTTTAGTTCTCCCTGACAGACTCAAAACTTTAGCTAAAGGCTCGGTACGGCAACGTCAGTGTTTGTAAACAACTTTTAGATTTCTTTTTTCTACCTTTATTTCTATTGTTTTGTTTTCATCACTGGTATTATTATCAGCATTGTCATAAGTAGCCCTTTAGCAGGCGCAGCCGAGACTCAGGAGTCAAAGCGATCATCCATTTATCGGAACGTTGGTTGGATTCCCAGCCCCATGGTCCATCAGTGTGTGTTAATAAGTTCTTGCTCTCATGAGGAGGTACGATTGAATGCTGGCATGTGTTGTAAAGCCCTTTGCTGGCCAGTCAGATGGAAATGTGGTATGTACAATAGTATTTTAGGAGTAATATAACAGTAACATTCTTTAATTGTCATAAATATACCATCCTATAGATTCAAATACAGTTTATTGTGTAAATATACACTTTACTGACAGAACTGTGACCACAATGGTGTTTTTAAATTTACTGTATAATGATTATCTACTTTTTTAAATTTATTTTATGTAAAACGACAGAAGTGTCAATGACCTAAGAACCTTGCTAAGTATTAATGATAAATCAATGAATGCATAAGAGCGCTATCCTTCATGGGTTGTTAGTGAAGTAAATAGGATTCTGACACTCTGATGAAGCCCGGTGGAGCTGAAAGACACAAGTTTTTAGTCCCCAGAGCCATCTATGAATAAAGACTTTTTATTATGGGATACTTAAAATGGAGATAAAGTTCAACATATTCTCTAATAATGAGATATGGTGCTAGACGTGCGGTTGCTCTCTCCCATCCAAGAATTAGTGCTATTCCCACATATGTCATTTTATTAATACTTCCTGATTCTCTTTTTCAAACCAGCTACCTGTGTTTGGCAGAACCCTCATTTAGCCTGTTAACAACCCACACAAACGAATTGTGTACATTTACATAATGGGGAAGTCTCACACATGGCCAAATAAACCAGCTGTGATCAGAAGTGTTTGTGTTAGTTGCCAAGGTTGGTGTTTTACAGCTGTATTTGTTCCTGATTCTGCCGGTTTATGGAGCAGTCCAGGTCACGCATCACGTCTTAACACTGCCAGACGAAAAAGAGGGCTGGCATGTTCCCCTTCAACTCAACTTTGCCACACACACACAGACACACACACACACCGGAGTAAGAGGCCTTCCCCCACACACTACGCAGGGCACAACCCACATCAAAGCAAGCACACTAATCCCGCCAGGAAAGAGGGGATCCACAGGCCCACTCATGAAAGGGGAAAGAAAATGCATATAGAATAAAATAAATAAGAGTTATCTTCCAAACATTTGTAGCAGCTGTACTTGATCAGCATTCACTGAGAGTCAGGATTCTTCTCCTGGAGTTTATTTCTCCTGAGGTGACATCTTAAAAGATTAGAAGGGTGATCTATCTCCCAAATATTTGTCCGATTCTCCTATTTATTGGATTAGTAAGATCATGCTCACCTGTAAAGACAATAAAAAGGAAAAAACAGGATTATTTTACTTTTGAAATACATCAAAGAAAATATGCCTGGTGAACACAAACGAAAACTTCATTCAACCCGTTACAATTATCTGTACAGCTCCAGTTGCGATGTGTGTGCAGTGTGGCTTTTAGAGGGACAACTTAGATTTTTTTTTAAATTATCTATGCAATCTACGAGCAGAATTAAAATAAATAATAACATGAACAACAAAGACAGTTGACAATGATCATTAAAAAAACTTCTAGAATCTGTTGGTTCCTTTCGGACCAATATTTTGATGTAGCGTTATAGAGGACGACCAACACATGGTTTATTCTGAGGAATCTTTTTCTGATTTAGGAGCTTAAAGGAACACTTTGATCTTGTTTGTATTTCAAAGAGTTCTTTGAAAATGTTCTAACCAACCCATATTTTCTTCAGTGAGCCCGAAAACCCCTTTACTAACCCAAGTACCCTAAGGAGGTGTGAGTACTGCACGATCAGAGTGGGTTAGGTTCGCAAAGGAGAGCCGGGCAGCCTCCTGGTGGGACTGTGGGAGATGGGAAAAGGTCTGTAATCAAAAAAGCTGCAGCAAGAAAAACTCCAAGTGTTTCCTGGGTTACAATAACAATGAAGGGGGTAATACCATTTTCACAGAAATTCTGTCCTGTTCTTTTGTCTCAAAAATACATTTTATGTATTTATTAACAAAATATGATTCATGAGCATTTAATAAAAAATCCACAGAAATTGCAGAAAATTAAAGAGTTGAAATTGCCAAAGTCATTACTCTTAATACTCTGTCATCCACACCATTCACACATGCTCAGTCTCATTTCACTTCTTCAAATTCAACTGACATAAGCTGTGCTCATGATCCGGCCACATCTACCCAATATCATGGTGACAGAACCTCAACATTAGCAGAACTGTTTGCTACCGTCTTCTTAAATCTGACTCTATCCATCCATCATGTACTTTCACTTTCCTGAATTCCTCAAGTCATTCAGATCCGTCAACTTCGCTGAGACTTTTCATCAGTCTCAGCAGAGTCATCAGCCACTGCCACCACCAGCATCCACATTCCAGTGGGGTTGTACCTGCTGTTCCTAAGGCAGATAGTCTTCAATTACAGTCTCCCTTAAGAGTCTCAGAACTAAAGACTTTCTGACAGACAAAATATCACATATCCTCTGTTGCAATACATTTGTACTTCATTCTCTGCCTGTACTTATTGAATTATGTTGACATCACATGCACACATTCATACAGTGCACCCTTGGTTTTGTTTGTGCTCTCTGTCTATCCTCTGGTGATCTTTGGTGACAACAGTCAGCCTTCTGGGCGGAGCAGTTTGGTGAATCCAATCTGTTTTTTATTAATTTTCTGTCACATTGATAAGCCGCATTTGGAAGGAAAAAGTGAATAAAAAGATAAAGGAGAGGGCTCACCTGAACAAGATAGGGGAATTTGTGCTTGTATAAGGGCTGAAAGATGTATGTAATTATTTCTGATTGTTTCTTAGTCTAGGACTCCTCTCCTATAGACCTTAGTAAACACATGACCTCAACAACAGTAGGAGTAGCTCCAATGCTATATCGCCAAGATGATTAAGTAAATCCATAATAGGAAATTATTTGGCAGGGACATGGATTTTTAAATAAACTTGAAGTCAACATTTACCCCTGTGCAATCAGTCCAGAGACATGGAATCCTCTGAGTACTTTAGGTGCATTACATTAAGATGCAATAAGTAATGTGGCCAAGATGCCAAGAATGTGTCTTTTTACCCAGCAACGCCATAATATGAGACGCACTGGAGCATTTATCTTAAAGAATAACGTCCAAAGGTATGTCTGACAGGGCACTGACAGCCCCAATGTGATTACAGGCACTGCAGCTATTAAAATGCATTATTTATAAAGTTTTAGGAGAATATGTGCTGAAAATAACCAAGAAACCACAGAACATCTGGATGCCTCTGTGTGGTTTGAGACCTCATTTCTTGTATCCCGAGAACACAGCACTTTTATCCTCCCCTGACTTTTATCACTCCATGTGTACATTCGGTCTTTACAGCAGTGCAGCAGCAGAGATGTATGGGACACGGAGGTGAAGAAAGACACTATCCAGTCCCCACAGAGATACCCAGGTCCATTTGGGCCATATGTTTTCAAATTAGTGGGTCAACCCTAGTAACAGCCTCCATATGATGTTGGCACGCAGACTGTTGTCGCTGGTCACGCTCAGTGACAGCCAGTGTAAATAATGTGTATTCATATTGATGAAATTCCTTGCGTCTTATTTCTTCCATTCTCAAACACACTCTCGCAGCGCTCTGACGTTGAGCATATGTGTCTCCTGACATATATTGCTCTGTCTTGGCAGTGACATTATCCTCTAAATGTGTAGTTTATATCCACATGCACTCATGCATGTACACACAATAGATGGATGTAGAGTGTAAAACTATTTATTTCATACACTCACTGGCTGCCTACACGCAAGATTGTTCTCCAGTGCAATGAGAGAAAATGTTAGCTGCAAGCGTTTCAAAAGACAAAGCACTGAAAACTGTTTTGTTAAATTCCAAACAAACCATGATGAACTCTTGATGAGTGGATTCAAGTGTAAACTGAGCAGCATGGGATTTTAACAATATGAAGTGTGTCCACCCTTGATGTCAGTGTAATGGAAATTCCATTGTGATGTTTTCTCTAATTGTTGTATTTTTTCATGTGTGCTGCAGCGTGTATGTTAGAGCGCCTGCAATCAGTCAAAGGACATAATTTGTCCGTTCCCCCCGGGCCTTCTCCCATGTAATGCACAGGGAGAAAGATATATGCCTCCAGTCCACTTAAGCCATTAAGAGGGTGAGCAAACATCCCCTCAAACCCCTTTAAAATGACAAGACCATCTCCCCCTTGCATTAAAGAAAATATTTTCTCCTCCTCTTCCTTACTGCCTCATCCTTAGTTCCTTACCTAAACCTTCCAAATGCTGAAGAAGTAATTGCAATGAGAGATACTGATAGCGCCAACATCTGTCTGCAGACACAGGATGCTGCGTTAATGCATTTGAATTAACAACAAAATAAAAGGCAGATACATCACTATCACCCAACCAGCCAAAAACAACAAATATACAGGACTTTAGCAGCACCAGTCCAGAAGCAAGACAGAAACTGAGGGAGTTCATTCGGCGGGTCATCAGGATCTTAAATGCAAGTTTGTCTGGAAATGAATTCCTCAAGAGAATTAATTTATAGAGAGCTTATAAGGATTTAGGTATGCAGGGGCCAAAGCCACCCAAACAGCCACTTCTTAAGCCTCTCTTCTTTGGATAACGCTCATCAAAATACCTGTCAAACTATTAAAATAGGAGGCAGACACATTTCAGATATCATCCACTTCCAAAACGGTTTCCCCTGTATCAATGTCAGTTTGTCTAACCTGTACGGCCCTCGGAGTGATAGCATTCATGACCTTCTCCGCCCTCAGCATGAAGTGAGAGCAAGTCAAATTTGGCACAATGGAGACTGTTCTCTCACTTGTGTTATCCTGAAGTGAGTTTTACAGGTCAGACCTGAGCGCTCGGCCCACCTGGTTTGTCTCCCTCTTACAGACTTTACACTTTCTCCATTTCCCCCTACTCTAATTCTTGTTTTCCTTCCAAATCCATTCCATATTTTATCCCTGGACTCCTTTAAGAAAAAGTCTGCAGAGAGGGTCCAGAGAAAATCTTCTAGTTGATGAGATATTGTTGCATTTTTGGAACAATCACAGCAGGATTCTGACATGTCTTGATTGAGAGCTCCAAATGTGTCGATAGAAAGATAGAGAAATTACAGCATGCGCTGCATTATCAAAGATTTCTTTTCACATACGAAAAAACGGAGGATTTCGCCAGATGTTCTTGGGCAAGCAACACAATATTTCACATACCATGTGTCAAATAAAAAACAAAGGTGATATTTTATTGAACAATGGGAAATATATTGCATAAATGGAGCGAATGTAAGAAAAATATCCTGCCCCGTGAATAGCTTTCATTATGTACTGTATATAGCCCACACAGGAGTCTTTGGCTTTCTTTAACACACTCTCACTGTCAGAATCCTGTCATTTGGCCAAAATAGAATATTGAGAATCAGAATATTCACTGTAACCAAAATGAACACAACAAACACAATAAATATTCCTGTTCATAAGCACTTGTTGGGAAACTCTCTGATTTCTCAGCCATATAACCAAACGTAGCACAGTAACAATCCCCTAACTCTAAATTTTTCATAACCTGAACTGAAACATGTTCCTGTTTCTCACTTTGTCCCTCAAGTCTTGTCCTGACCCTAAAACTGTCCATATAGGTGGTTGAGCAAGTGTCACAATTTCCAAAGATATCCTTATTCTCAAAAGGTCTAAAACACAAATTGATGCTTATAACATACAACTCCCTCTCTCTCTCACACACACACCTCACACACATACACACACACACACACAGCTGTATTTGCGATTGCAGATCAGGAGACATTTTTTCCTTATATGGTCATGTAGTAATTTCTCTCTCAGAGGTTAGAGAGTTTATGAAAACCTGTGAATGTGGGTTAGCAGAGGAGCTGGGGAAGAAAGAGACACCAGAACAGCTCTTCCAGGTGAATTATTCTGGCCACTGTGCTGATGGCTCCACTGTTGTGTGTCATATGAATGCAGCCTTTAAGTCACTGAGTCACAGCTGATCAAAACATGTCATGAGCTCCTATTGGACTTGAGTTACTTTTCTCTTCTTTTTTTCAACAAAGTCAGCTCATATCATTTATATCAGCTCTTGTTTGAACCCATAATTTACAAAACGCACAAGTCTGGGATGCATGCAGTGACTAAATCCACCCAATCATCCTCTTCCGCCCTCCAGAAACTCTTTTCTGGTGATAGCTTAACTTTCCTTGAGGCACTTATGTATCAGCTTTGAATGTCTCCTCTCCTCTCCATCCTCTGAAACTCAACACAGACACCACGTTCACAAGATCATCTGGGGAGAATGCCCCAATGAAAGCTAGCCACAAAACCAAAGTGAACACCGTGTTCTCTTCCAAATCATTATCCCACAAAAGAAAAAAAGTTCCAGAAAACTACCTCAACATGGCAGATTATAACGCCGCTCATCTCAGAGTCTCATCGTGGCTTACAGTAAAAGCTGTTCATCTCAGCTCTGGGATTGCTGCTGATGTAACTGAGACGTGTGTCCTTCACTCCTCGCAGAAATGTTTGAGCTCAGTGTTTATTGAGACCCCCAGTCACATCAATCACTTCTCTAAGTACAGCATATGGAGGGTA
This sequence comes from Lophius americanus, assembly GCA_037951165.1. Classification (NCBI taxonomy): domain Eukaryota; kingdom Metazoa; phylum Chordata; class Actinopteri; order Lophiiformes; family Lophiidae; genus Lophius; species Lophius americanus. The sequence continues at coordinate 1,351,339 of JBBDHG010000061.1, forward strand.
AACCAGGAGTGGAGGATCTTACCATTGTCTATTCATCTGGGGGAGCTTAAGAAACAGTTTAATACCTTTCACTGAAGCTCAGCTAGACTCAGACTACCAGCGCTCAGAAACAGCAGAGGGTTCTTTTAAATCTTGAATTATAACCAGGAAGTACTGGCAATCTTCAATGGCCTCTTTTCTAATCCCCTGTATGGACTTTCTACTTCCTTCTCACCGTCAGTCTAAGACATTGGTAAAATGGCCGATACAGGAAAATTATAATAATATATCATGTATTTCATACAATAAGTATATGAAAGTGACTTTTTCTGTATTTCCCCTCTCCCACTTATATCTCTATCTCAGCTCCTCTTCCTGTTGACCATCTGGACGCTGGTCAGACAGACCCAGACAGACCCAGACCCAGAAGGGCACCTTGACTGTGGGCGCCTTGTGGGAAAAGGCCGAAACACCAGATGAAGTCGATGCACACAATTGAAGATCTGGGGCATGTAGTAGCAGACCTAAGCGATGGTAACAGCCAGACCTAGAACAGAAGCTGAACTCTTTGCTCACCCCAACCCTACCCCATTTCTTTCAATCAATCCTACTCACACATCTGAAGTGCATTAAGGGATTGTATTAACTAGTCCTGTATTGAACTGAACCAAATATGGCAATGGCTCCACTGCAAAGAAAGGAAAGACAAAATCTGAATACATATATGAAAATATTATACAATACCTATATGTATTATGATCACTACGCTGAAAAATAGGAATTCTAGAAATGAAAAGAAAAAAGCCTAGTTTTTGGGAAATTATATTTTTTGTCTACAACGAAACGTAACTTTGCTTTAGGATTGTAATGTTAATAATATTTCTTCATTTTAATTAATGGCTTATATTGAGATACCTTATATTAAGGTATATATTACTAATATCAGGTCATTCAAAAGACTGAAATGTTCATTCTCAGTAAGTTAACTTGAATGTTTTTGGGTTATCTTTGCTTGTTATGAACAGAACTTGCTTATAGTTGGGCATATTTACCTACTGGGTTTGAGGCCCTTTAAAATGTGCTTGTTTTAAGAAAATCTAGTGAAGCAAAACTGGTTTACCAAAAATGAAAATGTGTTTTTTGCTCAAAACATTTTGAGAGTAGATACTTGGCATTTTGGCTGGTTTTTTTTGCAGCGCAACGGCTTTACAAGTTCGAACAGTTGAAAAGCTCGTTGACTGTTTCGTGGGGCATTCCCCTCATTCTCGCACATCATTCCATCAAAGGAGATGTCCGAATCACCCATAATCCATTTTCTCTGCTATTCGTCCTGCATTTGAAGTTTGATAAATGCATGATGGGCTTTAAGAGCGAAACACTCACAGTGATACGTTTGCTATTGACAGACTCAGTATTTGTGATGTGCATGTAACAGACATTGCAAATTTTCATTTCCCAACTGGATGAAAGTTCTACATGTAAAAAAAAACCCCGGCTTGTCTTGAGTTTAATTGTTTGAGTCACAGTTGGCAAAAACATTTGCAAGCCAAAATAATAGCACATGTTGCCTGATGAGTCATATTATGCATATTCAAATGGACAGATTTGTGACCAGCTTACATTGCACTCACACATGCACACACAATCTATACAACACACCAGTTATGGTTATCCCTGGATTTACTACCTCCCATCTGTGTAATTAAGTACCGCATTCTTGGGCCTTCCTGTCAAGCTCATATTGTTTTTTTGCCCGTTCTAAAGATTTTTGTAATGAAATGGTGTCATGTTGCCCGTCATCTTACACACATGTTGATCTGTTGGTTGACAGAGCGCTGGCGCATGTTTAAACAAATACAATGGTACTGCAATAAACTATAATATGATACCAAAGGATGATGAAGACTAAATAAAATTTCCACTTTATCCTCTCTTCTGGGTTGAGTTTCGACATTGTCTCAGCTAATATATTTCTGTCATATACATTTTGGTTCCCTTCTTCATCACTAACGGCTGTGCAGGGGGAGTCGTGTTTGTGTATCTGTTTTATGTTTTTCAAATTTATGCTATGCACCACGAATTTCATAAATATGTCCAAAAAAAAAAAAATCCTGCTTGGCCATTCCTTTTGTTCCAATATTTTCAGTTGATGCTGAGATCATCCTGCAGAGGAAAAAATGTATGTGGGAGTCCCCTCGTTTCCACATGAGGAGAAAGAACGCGCCGAAGCGTAATATCTCCTTCTCTATCTGTGTGTTTTATTCGCATTAACTCCAAGGGGCATTAGGTTACCGTTTCAGTTTGTTTTTCTTTCTCTCATAGTCAATCATCCTTGAAACCTTTCTCACCCCTCTTAAGCACTGTGTATTTTGACCTTTGACCTCTATACCCACACCATGCAGACCTAGTTCCCCCGGGCGATAACCAAGACCTGGATTGAAATAGAAAGGGACGACAAACAGAAATACATTTAAATGAACACATTTATTACATAGTGATGAACAAGACAAGAATCTCTCAATCTCTCTTATAGGTATTAATTGTGAATCATCATTTCTCTCTCTCTGTTTTTACGGAGAAACTAAATTATCTATATGATTTGATGATGTTGGCCTGATATTGGTTTACTGCAGCCAACCAAGAACCCCATAAATAAATCCTCCTTGTTCATTTGGCTGACACACAAACGAGTAAATCAATAGATGCATACATTTCTCTCTCCACAACAGGACCCAAAGGAGAATTAAAGGAGAGCGAAGGAGAAGAGATAGAAAACTCTTCAAAGTCTTCAACTAAAGATGCACAAGCTAGTTTTCCTTTATAGAAGAGTGGGACTGTTTCTGAATTTCAATAAGCGATCACAAAACGAGCATCACTTCAGACAAACAATATCACAGTGTGAATTATTTATGTGCCCTGTGTGGTGGGAGTCCCACGGGGAGAGCTAGATGGGACAATGTCTGCAGCACTGCGGGGACATTTGTGACCCAGAAGGTCTCTGAATACGGGTCTGCCTCCACGGGTTTGTAACAGAAACCCGAAGAGAGCCAGCTAGACTGCACATCCGTAAACAGAATGACTTCCCCATAAACATACAGTATATGTCTCTTTGGGATGTGCGGTCGGCCACAGATTCATCTTCATCTCTTTGTTTAGATGCCTCTCCAGATCCTAGCAGATTAGTGGCTCATTCATTTTGTGAATCACATGTATGGATGAGAACTGAGAACTTAAGTCACTGCTTTTGGTGTTTCATTGAAAACCAGAACATCAAAGATGAGAGATTTTTTTGTTTCTGCAAACAAAAACATGGACTCCATTGGCCTGCGGGAGTTAACCCAGTTATTGTGTTGGCTGCAGAGTGTGACAATCTAAACTGTACCATGCAGGGAGCTGCGCAGGAAGGCGGCGTGCAGGAATGACAATAGCAGATGGATATAATTCACTGTGTAAGAGTCCCCCTTGGCTGATATTGAACACACTAACACATGGACCAAAGTGGCTCTTGGTCTGTATCCAGCAGTACTAGAGCTGCATTACGTTTTATTCCTGTATATGACTTTAATGGGCTGGAATTGTGGTGTTGACTCGGTCGGGATTCTTGGTTCAGTGTGGTACGCATTCCTTATATCCTGTGAGTGCAGACTGAATTCAAGGAGTTTTGTTTGTTGAACTGATTGGAATATTCAAAGAAGCTACTACTCGATTTTAGTTTGCACTGCTTGAGAAATGCGGAAAATGAAAAACGAACCTGTTTTCAATGGTGAAGAAAAATAATAGTTTACTTAATCAAATTATGATGAAAGAATGTAAATTCACCAGACATCATAGTGAAAAAATAAGTATTCTTGGCATCTGTGTTTTAGGCTTTCGCACTATTACCCCCTCTCCCTTCTCATTTCACTTTTATCACCGAGTATTTAATGCAGGAATAGAAGGTAAGTGGGCACTAATGACCTCTGATGTAAAACACATATTCACAGACTAACGGAATAAACATATGAATTTAGTCTTATTGAACAATACGAACCATTTCTTGACTGATAAAAAAAAGGCAGCAGAATGAAACAGAATATTAAATCAAATGTGAAATAATCCTAGAACTAGAATTTATTACATAAAGCATTTTGACTACCTGGCTCGTCCGTTCACAAAGTTCTGTGGGTATTGGTTGTGTAGGTTTTGTGTCACTAGGCAAAATGTTGTAAAACGCAACGTTGAAGAGAAGTGAAAAAAAACCCCTTGCTCTGTCCTTTTATCCAGATAAGCAGCAACATTCTTTCCTGGCCCATGTTCCACCCCTCCATCAAGTTTCATGGAAATCCATCCTGCAGTTTTTCCATAACCCGGGACACTGTGGACAATATAACCTCCTTTGTAGAGGTAATAGAGAGTCTTTTAAAAGAACAATTTTTTTGTAGTCATTTCTTTGACCTATGAACAAACATTTTTCCTCAATAGCTTTACTTTTAACTATTATATATTTTCATCAAAATAGCTTTTGATTCACTCAATCCCTTCATTAAAGTTATATTAAATTCAATTGAGTCCTCAGATATTCATTCATAAGAAAAGGAAGGCAGAGACAATATATAATGTGATAATTAGGACAAATCATCTGCAAATAAACCCAAATGTTGTATATGAATGATCAGCTGTGGTGTTTAATTGTGACATTTTAACTTTAAACGTGGTGTGACAATTTATATGCAACCAGAGGGGTTGGGTGGGTGGGTGGATGGATAAATGCAGAAGAGCCTAAGCAACAATAAAGTGAATCTAAGCAAGGGAGATACAGAGAAAAGGTTCGAATGGGAACGAGGGATGGATAAAAAGAGAAGGGTAATAAAAATGTTCAGGAGAGATCTTTATTTTGCTTAGGTCTCAGACTCAAAGTGAAAGCAGATGGCACTCTAGTCTGGAATAGTTTCCACTTGAAGTCTTAGATTTGTGTTTGCTCGTTGTTTTTTTGCTCATTTGTTTTCCTCAACCCGTATTTTTGCATGCCCACAGATATGAGTGTACACACAAATCCTGACTGTGCTTACCAGAACATATTTATGCAGACATATGAGGATTTGCTTTAAAGTGTATAAAGATTTGAAGGCGGCGTTATGCATCATAACAAAGCTGAGCTGGACTTTGGGAGCCACTTAAGTGGAAGTGGAAAAAGAAATGTGACAGAAACCCTAGAAGTAAATAAAATAAGTGTGTGGCTCAACACCACAGCTAAACAACGTTGAAAGGTTCATATGAGGTCATCTGACAATCATGTTGGTCTGGCAGTGCAATAATGTGCAGAAGCAGCTAACAATACCGAGGCGCTTATTTATTCTCCTCTGCGATGACATGAATGATGTTTGCAACCTGCACATCTGCAATCTGACCCAGAGACGAGAAGTCAGGGAAATAACCAACTCATGCGTTTATCTTTGTGTAAATGGGCAATGCAATTTGGCATCAGACAGTAGAAAGTGTGTGAGCCAATTGTATGATGTCAGCTTGCAGAGTTCACATAAACTAGTATCTATGATAAGTCCTCAGTCTGACAGGCGAGCCTTACTCCCAACCTGAGCGGAGAGTGAGGAGTGGGTCGATGTCTCAGAGCCCACCCCAGGCTGTAAGCTGACCGTAAACAGATCCACATATGTAGTGACACTGACCCGCCATAACATTAAAACCACATGTCTAATAGTGTTTAGGTCCCCCTTTTGCCACTGACACCCCTCTGCGATGCATTGTACCATCCAATCAGACTTTATCAGATATTTGGGCTAAACTAGCTCTTCTGTGGGATCAGACAACATGGGCTAGCCTTTGTTTACTACAAATCAATAAGCCTTGGGCTAAGGATATGGGCTGGCAAAGATCAGAGCTAGGCTAATGTCAAAGCTCAGCTAAGGACATGGCTAGGCAAAGATCAAAACTAGGCTAAGGTCAAGGTTAAGCAAAGGACAAGGTCAGGCTAGAGTCACAGCTAGGTTTAGGACAAAGCACAAACAGAGTGACCAATTGCCACAAGCCAACCAGGAACACCCAACAACACCTGCATCTCAGGAGATGCTTTGAACGAATCGTAATCACATGGGCAATCTTTGCTAAACTTGTGAAAATCTTACACATTCACAAAAAGATAACCGATATTATTCTAAATTCATTTATCCGTGGTTATTATGTTTTGGCCGAAAGATGAATCGCTATCTGTTAATAACGTACGATCAGTGCCTTTTTGGGTTCTCTAATGACACACAGGTTTGGCCAGTAATCAGCTCGGTCTGTGCGCATCAACCACATGCACAGGTGCAGACATGTTTATACATGATTAAGATGTTCTCAGCACCGCCAGAGAATCACTGTTTCGGTCACCTCCTCCATCACGTACAGTTGCGGCAGGGGAGTTGTGTTGTTTGTCTTATTTTTAACCGGTGATTAATGATGCAAGCTACTCCTCTGCGAGCAGCCTCCCATGTGCCCATAATTTAGTGAAAAGCAAGAGGTAAATATTAAAATAATTCTGCTGCTGTGTGTCCAAACGCACACAGAACATGCTGTAGTATTCACAAGGGTGGTTGGATCCAGTTCAAGCTTCAACTTCATGGTATGCAGTTTTCACATATCCCAGGGTCTGTTTCACCGAGGATTACATTGTCCTCCACCCTCAATCTTTTTATCTGTGTCGAGGGCCAAAGAATGCGTGATGTCAGACTTTATTTTTTTCATTTATTTTTTTATTTTATTGCTTCTATACAGTTGTTAAGTAGTTTATTGTAAAGGATGGGAAGGTCTGAAGCAATAATTACGCTATCTCAAACCGGTTGTATTTATACTTAAAAGATCGGTAGCATAATTGGTTTCTGAAACAATGAACATAGAAAACGTTTTGTTTTTTTACAGTCTATATTTAACTACTGTTTTACTGTGTATGGAAAAAAAGGATTAGTCTATTATGACATTCTGTTTTATTTACCCAACATCAAAACATTTAGGAAATTGGCATAAAATACATTTAATGTTTCTTTCTTCAAATATGAAAGAAGAGAATACTAAAGAAATAACTGACAGGTCATAAAGGTGATGTTATGCTGCAAAAATGCTACCAAAAATTGGCACGTTGAACATTGTTTTAAAACCGTATCAAGCTTAGAGTCAACCCCAAGTCTGACCTCAGACTCCAGTGGTTTAACATACTGTATCAGTGTACTGTTACAGTCTTGGCATGACTTCAATAGCCTACAATATGTCTAATAAATGTCATAATATTGACTAAAAAATGCAGTAATCCCCAATATCATCCAGTGGAACCCAGGAACACAGAAGATATTGGGTCTGGATTTGGAAAGAATTCACAGTAGGCAGGAAATATTCCAAAATAAAACTACTTCTTTCCATCTCTCCCTCTCCTCATTCATCCATTGCTGGCCTTGACATCTTACTGTTCCTCGGAGTGGCATACCAAGCTGCCAGGAATCCAGCAATACTCCATCTGAGATATGTACAACCACATAACCATATCCGTTACAACCTGGAGGACTCACACAGCGGGGGGCAGAGGAGCGCGAGAAAGAGAAGAACTGGAGGTTGGGTGCCAAGAAGGGAGTGAAGAAGCCCATGCAAAACTTGCCCTCTGTCAAAAATCCCCCCTGTAGTCTCTCTGAAATGTGAGGGGAGATGATGTTTTGGGTTTTTGGTTGTATATCTACAAATAACAGCTGTCAGACAGAGCTGGGGAGAATGTCACGAGGTTCATAGAGAAATTTGGATGCTGTTCCAAAATGTGGGAATGGGACAAGATACAAAGACAAATGGTGTCATGACTTGTCCCTGATAATGGATTTTCAAGGTCATGCTGTTTAGTCGGCTGAGGGTCACTGAGAAGGATCAGTGAATGTTCACACGAGTCTAGGATTCAAAACCTCTGACCTCTCAGCTCCTTCTATTCATGCTTGTAACTAAACATATAATTAAGTATGGATATAATGACATTTTTTAGCAGTAATTGATTTATTTACAAAACCTTTTCAATGTCTGTAAGAATTTCAGCATTTCAACGCCATGTTTTTGACACAGCACTCAAGTAGATGGTGTTTTCATCTAACACCTAGACTGCAAGTATAAACCAACCAAAATCCAAAATTTGAGTTTTTTTGGGAGCCTGAAAACACAAACAATCTGAAAAAGGTTTACCGAGTCTAATGATTAAGAATTGTCACCTTTACTGTGAAAATTGGCAAACTTAATAACTGTACCACCAAAAAGCGTACACTGTAAAATGTTATAAGTTGGTTTTAAAACTTAGGAAACTGGATTCCCTCAAAAATATAAAGTCATTTATTAAAATGAAGTTTAGACTTTAGATTTATTTTACTAGGCCACTCCTACTACTACTTTGTTTTACTCAGTAATTTGGAGGAAATATGTTTTCAGACCTTTTTTTGAATAACCACAAAAGAAGAACTTCCCTTTCTAGTGAAACTGTTATCATGTTATCAGGGAGCCTAATTCTTGTTTGTACATACTCTTTAAAAATGTTGTAAATGAAGCCTGCATCCGGAAAGGGATTAAAATGGATCAACAGAACCACAATAACCTTCATTTTTCTTCACACACTTTTACCTTCCGTTACTGCCACCAGATCTTGCCAGTTCTTGTTCTTCCTCATTCAGTAGTAATCCTCAGCCTGTATCCTTCCCCTCAAGATACAGTGTAGTCTAAGTTTGACAGAAAGGGGCTTTGGAAAGGTGCAATACCCTGATGCATCAGCGAGGGTCTCAAACGTTTGGAGGGAGGGGAGTTAAGGGAGTCAGCAGCAGACGACACAATAGGGGAGGTGGTAATGATGAAAGTGAACTCTGGCTGAGGTTACAGCGGGAGTCTGATTTCTGGACAAGACTGAAATGTGGGAGCCCTGGGGGACACCTCAAAGATATCCTCAGCACCCTTGTAAATCATCCACAGCTGACTGTGCCTGACTTCCCTACGTGAGTATCATACATATGTGGTCTGTGGCTGTCAATGGTGAGGAAGCCAAACCCGTCCTTTCAGACAAGAACCATTGGTTACGAGGCTAAAACAATGAGCGAAATTGTTCGAATGTGACTTTTGCATTGCCACCCACTTTGACCTGAATAATCCATTAAGATCTTTTGACATTTCCAAACATAATAAATATAAATGTGTGGAATAAGCCACTTTTGTAAATCACGGGGGGAAAAAAACAGATTTTATCAGACAGAAAACAACATCGTTGGAATAGCGAAACCCAAACCTTGTAAAATGTAGGGTATGATTTCTCCTTTCTCTGCTACCCGTCTCGCTCAAGTCTGAGAGAGAGAGAGAGTGTAAAGAAATGTGGTTTCATTACTCATTCAGGCCAAAACAAATTGTCCCCCTTTCCTGATTTTATTCACAGAAGCAGTCTGTGTGAGACACCCTGGGAGACCTGAGGAGTCCTGAGACACTGGGTTTTAATGAACGCAGGAGCCAACATATCCTGACTCAGCTTCCACTACTGCTGCTGACAGCTGCCCTGACTCAGTCTTTTCAGAGAAACACTTAGTTGTCATTTACTGTAATGATTTATTGTATGAGGGACGCCATGAACTTCTCAAATTTCCTACTGATTTTCTCTAAGGTGGAGCAACATTTCAAAGTATCAACAGTCTTAACATCATCACTACAATCAAGCAGCATGCTCAAAATATTGTATGATTTGATATAACCCTCACCAGATTTAGCCTTGGTTTCTTGCCTAATCATGACTACACCTTCTTAACACGTGTACCGACCTTCCACTTGGCTCTCAGATTGATCTATGAAAGTAGATATGTAAAAGCAGCATTTACAAATATGACAATTAACAAGCCAGTCTAAACGTGTTAAACAACAATGAAGATGTCAACCTTGCTGCAATGTAACTTAATAACCCTTTAATATCCTGCTCATCAGTTTGGTGGTGCACATTTTGAGTCTCTATTTCTTATTGAAACATTGGTGCCACTTCACTGAACCTGTTTATAATATCACCCCAGCGTTTATATGGCAAAGAGTAAAGGGTCAAGATTGGAGCCATGGGGGACACCACAGGTCAAACGGGCCAGAAAGCAGGAGTCATTGGAGGCTATGGAGAAAGACTTATTTGATAAATATGATTTTTTTTTTTGGGGGGGGGCATGACACATGTAAGAACTTACTAAAGAGAATTATGTATCATATGCTTAGCTAAACAATTTCATATTATATGGTAGCATGATTTATAGAGTTTCAGGTGTTAAATTAAAGTAAATTAAGTGCCATGAAATGAAAAACACAAAGAAATACTTTTTTCCATACTTTTTTTCCCCCTTGGCGACTACATCAAAGGGTTGATTGTTGTGAAGTCTGTTTCTTATTGATAAATGTTTGCCACATGACTGAACCATAAAGGGATTCAGTCTCATCACATATATGCTGAAGAGTAAGGGGCCAATAATGGAGCCCTGGGGGGACATAACAGGCATAATAAAAATATGCAACAAAATCTTTTTTCCAGGTTTTCTTTTTCTTTGTGAAGACATTAAAGGGTTATTACTATACGTGTTTTAAAGAAAATGTTTAGATTTTCTCTTATTTAATCTTTTATATGTCTATAGTGTTAATCAAAAAGGGACATTTTGCACTAAAACACTACAATACGGCGTTCATATACTGCGTGGAGCTCTTACCATCAGCTCTCACCCTGTACAGGAGTGTGATGCCGCTTGTTGAATCTGCCAAAAAAATGTAAGGACGTTTATTTAAGTTGAAATAATGTTGATACACTAAGCCATGCTGCTTAGCAATCCTTTAACCCCTCCAACTTAATCTAAACAAAGGGTTGAGCAAACGTTTAATGCCTTCAGTACGTATGAAGTCCAACGTTTTGAGCTGAGGAGACAGGCAGTTGGACCGTCTCAATGATAAGCCTGAGCCACGGATCATCTTAGCCAAAAATTTACATACAACTGATCTCACTCTTGCTGTAAGTACTCCATAATACCATATTCAACTTCTCCACAGACTCATCGGAAGGAAAGTAGAGTCAGTAAGAAGAAGTTTGGGAAAAAAAGACCTGAAAAGCGTCTCTAAACAAATGTGGTAGTTCTCCAACAATGGGCTGTTGTCCCCGACTGTCCGACTGTTCCGACTGTATTTTTTAGTAATAAAGCCCCCTAAACTGAGAAAGATATGAACAAAGAGATTGACATATAATATAAACAAGACAGATCTCCTCTAGTCACTTCATACGCACCAAATTTGGACTAAGGTTCCAACCATTGACAATGGTTAAGAAATGATGTCCAAAGGCATTTGGAGATAAAGCTCCTCCTATGGATGGAAATATATAACTGATCTTTCCCCAAATCACCCCAGTTCTTCCTCACACTAAGATTTATGGGGTTTTAAATTTCCATGACATAGCTTTACTGTTGCATCCGCGGCGATGACGATTCCATAATATCCCTGACTTTTCGGGAATATTACTGAACGGATTAAATGAAAAATGTACAAAACCAATTGAATAACTGGTTTCAGCTGGACTTGACGCACTCTGTTCTGATTACTACCAGCCATGTTCAATCAAATCATCATAGACCATTTTCACAAGAATTAAGTTGTCTCGCTAGTCCCACCTGCAGCAGACTATGCCAAAATTAGAAGACTTCGGGTAGGAGGTGACTAAGTACTGGGAAATGTTAAAAAGCTGTTTCTCAGTCTCTGAGACTCAACAGTTTTGAGACACATTATCGACGAATGAAGAAGACTTGTAGCAATGTACCTTGGCAGTACCTTCCAAAATGCCTCCAATAAGTCACAAAAGCTAGAATATCCTAGGGACAGCAGACATCTCTCACATAAATAAAGGTCAGTGTTGATGGCTCCACTATTCCAAAGACACTGAGCCAATCTGGTGATGGTGAGCGGGGAAACATACCTCTTTTGGGGGAAAAATTCTCTACGGACTACGAACTGTTTGGAAGCCAACATTCCCATTATTGCTGTCAAAATTCTGACACAGCAATCCACAGAAAGAACATTATTCCTACAGTTAATCACGGAGTGGCAGAGTCATGTCGAACGGATTGTCTTCTGCACCAGGGATAGAATCATTTATCATAATAGAGGAAAACATTAATTCCGTCCAACAAAGAAAATTCTGAGAATGTCAGGTCATCTGTCTGTGTGTTGAAGCACATCTGGATCAAAGGGAAGGACAATCATTCCAAGTAGAAGAGAAAGTCCAGAAGAAATAAAATTAACGTTCTGTAGTGGCCAAGAGCAAACTTGGACGTGAAATGGACTGACATTCTGTTTGGAACCTGTGGGGGTCTCAGAAAGGAAATAGTCAATACTTGGTTGAAGCCAAAAGGACTCAACACTAGAACAAAGAATTTTAACTCTGTGCATGTGTTCCTTCAACAGCAAAGAATGATGCCATTAACCATGAATCAATGCTGCAGAATATCTGTCTATGAATGTATTTCACCTGAAACATATTTTGGACAGAAAGACGGGTGAAGGAGGGAGAAATCATGAATACTTTTGTAATGAAATTACAAAATGGATTTATTGTGAAGCATTGTGTGGTTTGAGATGAAGCAGCATCTTGGTTCCATTTTCAAGTATAGGACTTTCAAATTAAATAAGATTAAAGAACAGTGTGGGGTTTTCTTTGTCATGCGTCCGTTATAGGTTATATTTATTACAGGTGTGAATTTTGATAATAACAAGGTGAATTGCTGGCTGCTATTTAGGTAATCAGACTTTTTTTTACTGCTTCTTGATCTGAGCACATGCAGAGTAACCCCCATTCAGCCACCAGCTGCACTCTTCCCAGTCTCATGCTGAGACTCTTGCATCAGGACACGCGCACGCTTGAAAACACAAACACTGTTTACACATACAAATCAAAAAATCAATCAAAAAGCAGAAGTGAGTTAATCCAGGTGACCTCAAAAGCCACTGTGAGCTAGTTGACCCCTGAGAGGTATTTATGCTGCTCTTGAGTTTCTATGAAGACATTGTTTTCTCACTGAAGCCAAGGAGGATTAGAATGAAATGGGAAGTTAATGAATGGATTTCCTGAGAACAATGTGCTTAAGAACAACAATTGCTAACGGCTGCGTAAGAGCAAAATGCAAAACAAATGAAATCGGATGAGTTGCGCTGCTTTCACTCAACCCGTTCTTAAAGTGTACATGCATGAGATTTCACTCAGAAGAGACGACCAGACGAATAATCTAGATGGAATGCCAGATGTAATCCCAAATGATCCACCAATCCACAAGCAGAGTTTGCAGTTATTGTTCCTATTTGAGAAAATATGCAGCAGATAATGCCTGATGTTTCCTTGACAGTGAGGGGGTCAGTGAGCAGCAGAGCTTTGGATGAGACTCCAGACACAGAGGAAAAACATCAGGTGCACACATGATCTGCTGAGCCACAGGGAAAACTAAAAATGCTGAAACCGTTCGGAACAGAATATTGTTTTTTTCCATCCAAAAAGAAGAAGCCTGACCGAGCATATCCAGCTATCCATCATAAAACACGATAACTGTTTGTAATGTGAAACCTGTAGTAATTTGTTCTCCTCTTTAAGTCTTGAAGTAACTATACATTAATGTTTGAGTTAAGTGGGAAAAGTTGTTTTTTTGTCCTGTTGCTATGTTGTTGTTTTAACCTCCCTAATTGTTTGCTTAAGTTCTGTATCTCCTTCAGACCTTTGGCTCACATCTTGCACACACGTAATGAGGGGAAAAGGAGAATCGAGGCTGGGAAATATTGAAAGTTGGACAAGATTTGGTGAGCGTGTGATGAGGAGAGAAGTGCATGAACGTGTGAGGGTACGTGAAATGATGATAAAAGCCAAGTAAGGACTCCAACCTCGCTGTGAACTGGGACTAAGCTGCTGCTGACATACTGACAATCTTCTCTGAGAGGCTGACAGGCAGTCAGAGCAGGACCTGCGCTCATGCTGCAGTAGAAAGAGAGAGAAAGAGAGAGAGAGAGAGAGAGAGAGGACAGGGAGGGGATGAGGGATAGAGAGAGAGCGAGAGAGCGAGAGAGAGAGGACAGGGAGGGGATGAGGGATAGAGAGAGAGCGAGAGAGCGAGAGAGAGAGGACAAGGAGGGGATGAGGGAGAGAGGTGTACAGAGTCCATTAAGACTTTAGCTTTCCTCCCTTTCCTCTGCACCTTCCAACTGGGTGCCATCCACATGAACTCTAAACCCTGTGTCAGTTTCCATAGCCCGTAATTCATGCACATGAAGAGTTACTAACAGGAAAAACACCTTAATATGTTTGCTGGCAGCACTTTATCCAGAGCAGGGCTGAATGGCTGTTCTCCAGCATGAGTTCATAAATTAATGACCAACTGCTCTTTGTTTCTCACAACCAGGAAAGACAGTCAATGCTTCGCCACATGATTGTGTTGTAAACATTTCACCTTTCTGCGATTATGCAAACCTAGTTTCACTATGCAACTGTTGGCCTGTCCAACGAGGTTTTGTCTCTTTAAGACTTTAGTTGCGCTAATAATACTCTAATAAAAAGAAGCCTCATCCTGTAACTACCAATTACAGTCTGAGTTACTACGTTTTAGCAAAGGTTAGATTTGCTCTGATGTTAATGTCATGGTGAACCCAGAGGAAACACCGGTGGAGGCCTGCAGTGATAGATGATAGTCTCATCCAACCATCAGGGAGCAGAATCCCGTCAGTCTTGAGTCTTGTAGTATTATCTGGTAAAGCAAATGACTGGAGGTCTTTGGGCCAAACCTTTTCTAAACCTTCCTGATTGTTGAGCTACAAAAGCTTCTAGTAAGTTGTTCATGTGTGGTTACATGAAAATCTGCTTTACATTGTAGCTTCAGTTCACCCAATGCTCGGAATGAAATGACTGAAATCTAATTATTAGTCATCTTGTTCTTTTGTTGTCTTGTCAACTTTTATTACTTTAGCCGGTATTTCGCAGTTTCAAAAGTTCCAAGATTTTTGACGGGCTTGTACGTCATACACTTCAAGTCTTGACTGAAGTATTTTGCAAACACCAACAGTCTGACTGACTGGCAATAACCTGAAATGTTTGCGCTCTCAGCGGAGGATTTTTACACCTGCATTCTCTCACATGGAACCGCTCAGGAACTATGGGGAATTTAGAAGCACACTAAAGCTTGTACCATTGAGTTTAAATGGTTACTCTGCACCGCAACTCATCGAGCAACTCATTTTTTTCAAGACTTTAGCGTATGATTAATGACAGCAGTTTTAAATCATGGCCAACAGATGTATTTAAAAAGTCAACATGGCAATTAAAAAGGTTTCACCAAACTCTCAGTGGTATTATTTCCTTCAGTCCATGTAATTTCTCTATCACTAACAACCGAGTAGAGTTTAGTGTAAGAGGTCAAACACTGGCGTCTATCTTCAGTCTATAAAGCAGAACCTTGTTGCATTACTTTGTAACCCCAGAAAAGAACTGTGCTGCACTACATTTTGTTTTTCCTTGCCGTCCGCCAGTACATCTGCCAGTTCTACCAGTTCTCTGCTCCAACTCAATCTCCTCCCTGCTGCAGTGTGAAATATGAGTGACATTAGCAAGAGAGTCCTGTAACACAAGGTCGGTAAAAATGAGAACCAGGCACACATTGACTCAGCTGGCTTCTTTCATCTGTCATTTTTTTTTTACAGAAAGAAGTAAAAAATCACTAAAAATAGGGATTCGGAGGCCACGAGCCAAAGAGACGCAGTCGCTGTTTTTTCTCCACCAATCCTGACGGTCACGCAACTAAAGCACATAAGGAGAGCAGAAATTGACTCTGTATTGTTGAGGTCGCTGCAATTGTGGTGAATTCACAGTTTATCTTTAGACTGTGGTTTGGGAATCTTCTGCAATGTTTTGGGTTGAGAAAACCTTTTGAAACGCAGATGGTTTACAGTGATCCAATGAAAATCAAGGCTGTTTACGTACAGCAGATACGTCAGTGTTTACTACGTGAAGGCATCGATGTGCAAACAGAGCACAAACAGGAAGGCGCCCAGAAACATGCAGAAACATCCCAGCGTCTCAGCACGCATCTTACGTGAGAAGCTTTTGCTTTGAAGGCGGAGTAAACAGCAGAGAAACGGAGAGAAGCTGGATCTCGACACCGGGGGGTCTTGCTGAGAGGATGCAAGTTCATGGTATTTTCCTGGGCTTGGGTTCAGCAAGGAGGGGGAACCAACTCACTGGGACTTGTTTGACCTTTGAGTAGAATTTACCTTAACCAATGTCCTCAGGTACTTTTAGTAGCTCTCTAATTTCTTCTCATTGGTTTCAAAAAGATCTACAGATAAACAGGAAGCTATATGATTGAAATATAAAATTTCTGATGCAGAATTACCCCCTCATGATGACTTATGGTCCCACCAGGGACGCAAACATCATACAAGGACCTCACCTGACACTTTTATGTGTGGTATTTGGATCCAGATGAATCCAGCCACTGCTGGTGCAAACCCAGTGTACTCTTGGCACTGGTTCCCATATGCGGAGTGTTGACTCATGAAGGGCATCTGGTGTAAAACATGTGCCAGTGCTCCAATACAAATAAGAATCCCCTGGCATAGAATATGTCACACCCCTCATACACGACTTCGTTAAGATAAGGATAATAGAGATAATAATAGATAATAATTTTTTTCTCTCCTGTTTTTTATATATAATAAATAAAAGACAGATGGTTACTACTACATACTCTAATTTATTTATTTTAATTTAAAAAAATGTCTGCTACTCTGGTTTTATTCATTCATTCTTTCATTATCTACCGCTTATCCTGTTCAGGGTCACGGGGGGGGGGGGGGGCTGGAGCCATTCCACACTTAATTGGCTTCCTCTTTTGAAAATGGAAAGGATAAAAAACAATTAAATTTAAGGTACTAAGAGGCTTTAAAAACCAACAAAAATGATATTTTGATACCAGAAACATGTTATTTTTTTGTTACCACATGTGGAGATAAACATGTGTATGCATGCATTTTTGTATGTCTTCACTTTGTCCGCAAACTAAAAACATAGAGAAAAAGTGAAAAAAAGAAAGAAAAGAGGAACCTCTGTGGACCCCAAACCGAACGGTTTCCAAAAAACATAAAATCCATCTCTACCATTAAATGTTATAGCGTTACTGGGTGCATTGATACATGTGTGTGAAGTTTGACACTAGAATCCAGTTTGCTCACTAATTGTTGCCAATTTGCTGCAGCAAGTTTGCAGAAAGTTTCTGTGAGCCAGTTTGGAAGTGAATCCATATCAAATATTCAGCTCACGTAAGCTTGACCTTAAGCCCTTAAATAATCTTCAGTATTGAGTAAACACACAAAAATAGACTTGTGTCCCAAAGCAAAATATTTTAAATTAAAAAAAATCTTTTTTGGAATTTTTGATCAGGAAAATGGAACTTTTACCATTTTGAGGAACGGACTTAATACTTTGGAACCTACGTATTGCTGCCTAAAACTGCAGCAAACCTACTTAGTTCGATTAGTTTAAGGTTTGGACTTAAATTTGACTTCTCTAAATTACATTACATGTTATTTAATTGTGTGACCCAAGTCAATTCGTATATATATATGTATATATATACATATATATATATATATATATATGTATATATATATATCACAATAAAGTTATAAACTTACCTTAATCTGTGTAGAAATTCACAATAAACACGACTACTCTCAGATATGTATCTTTCCTTCTTTCTGATCTGGTTTGGTACATCCATACCTTTTTCTCTGATCTACAGTGCCCAGAACTCATTTTTCGAGTCTTAGTTTCTGTGTATTAGCGTGATTATACACTGATTTATTATTTGACAATTGACTGAAGTGATGCCCATATACTCATAACTCCAGGCAAAGCCTCACATTGTTTACAGGATTGATTCCAGCGAATGCAGCTGAAGCTTGGCGTGACCTGCAGGAAAGAAAACAAGTTCCCTTATGAGCATACTTTTTTAAATTGCTTTTTCAAGTTTGACATTTGTGGGGAATAATATTTATCAGAGTTCATAATTGTGTTCTCCAAAGACTTGACTGCGTCTCCAAACTCTCTGGATGACATTTCTGGAAAATGCAATTAACTGTTTCACAGCAACAGAAAAATACTTTTCATGGAAATATACGGGTTTGATGGTATTTTCCATTTTCCACTTCAGTAAATACTCGTGCTTGGTTACTCGGGGTTGGAGCCTATCTCAACTGACACTGGAGAGGCATGGTAAACTCTGGACAAGCCTTGCTGTGCGGCTACTTTGATATTCACAGTAACTACTTCTAGAAATTGTTGTAATCCATGCAAAGGTTCAATGACCTCCACACGAGTGGAAATGCCTGTAACTTTCTACATTATGAAAGTTAAAAAAATATAGAATTACCTTTGCGCATTGTTATGTCCTTGGAAGTAAAGAAAATGAATAATTTATGCAGAAAATCATACTGCTGAATCGTCCTTAAAAGGTTGAAATACATTTCATTAGCCCTCAGTGGAAATGCTTGAAAGTTTTGTAGTTATAAAAATAAAATATAATCCTGGACCCAACCCTTTATCTGAATCACTAGCAAAGGTTAATGGGTTCTTTTTTTTGATTACCCAAACCCCATTATACCGTCACCTGTCATTCAAATCAGTCCAGTAGTTCTTTTTCTTGGCGCAAGTAAAAGCACAGTCAGAATTCAAAATGACTTTATTTCAAATGTGCAATCCATCATCACCTCTAATCTCATAGGAAATCTTGCACCGTTTCACAATCCACTTGGAGCTTCCCCTTGTACGTGACATTAACAGAAGAACACTGAATGAGCAGGAGCAGCAATAAAATCATGTCTCAGCTGCACAGGACATCCAAAACAATTTGCAATGACTCGGCACCGTCAACGTCATTGTGTGTTTATAAGAGCTGGAGCATCTGAATCCACTGTTGACTGAATCTTGGCACTTTCTAGTAGAAAATAAGGAAGGTTTGTGAGGGCGACATTTAGTTTAATAATTTACAGAATATTAAAGTGAAATCAATTGTATTGTATCTTGGATTTTTAGTTTATATATGTCAAAATATACATATTTTCTCTGGTCAGTGGTTCAGTGGAAAGACAACTCAGTCATTTTTTTTACTTTGTACTTTAAATCTTAAATAAACACATAATTTAACTTTAGTTTGTTTTTATTCTGTGTCCTGTCTTTCCACCAGTATTCTTATTTCAAAATGAATTCAATCAAACAACATGAAATGAAATTTAATACAATAATGACTAACAGTTTTAACAGCAATTTTTAAACCATACTATATATAGGTCTAGTATTAAGTTTTTGTCATCAGGTGAATATTTGTTGTTTTGAAATACCACACAGCCACTGGATAATTCATTTTTCCTACAAGTTCTTGGATTTAGTATTTGCTTTAAATACGAGTGTGACTCATTTTCTGCCACTGTTCCACTCATCAGTCATTTGTCCAGAGCATGTTGTGTTGAAGCTGTGGTGGATTTTGTGGAACAAAGAGGTAGAAGCCATCACTGCAATTGTCCCAAGAGATTAGAAATACTCCCGAAGTATAAACATATCTGGAAGAATGATGCCGTTACTAAACATGGATCTGACCAATGACAGAGAACTGGAGCTGATGATGAGTTTCGTGAGCGGAACATTGAAATAAAATGTACAGAAGAGAGTTAACGTGGAAAATAAATACTGCACCAGCTGCTAAATCCTTGTACATTCATCAGGGCTCATGCGTTCAAACTTTTTTGCTTCCTGGTTTTTGCTATCTGGCTCATGTTCTACGTCGCCATTCTACCATTTCCAAATGAGAATATGATGCTATGTTTGTGTGCTGAGATAAAGAAATTCACAGTAAAATGCATTTACGTTAACGACTGATGACTTTGGGAAGCACTTTCTTTCAAAGACACAGAGGTGATCAGTTGTCCCTGAATACAAAGGGAATGTGCTGCTGTGCAGAACAGCACGCCGCAACAGAGTGGAGAACTGCCGGATAAACAGATGTTTTGATTAATCACAGGTTTCATCCAATTTCTGTTTTGGATTTGCAATGATCTACAAATTGAGAAAAAAAAATCTGAACACCGCAAGGGTTAAGATGTGTTTGGTTTCCTACTGTCGAAATATGGCAGCAAGTTCTCCTTTCATATAAATAATGTTAAAAACATAAAAAAAGTATCCCCCTCACTCACATCAAAACCGTCACCAGAATTTTTTAACCCTTGGAGAAACAGAACATAGTGTAGACTGCATACATACAAATATACATGTACGCAAATAAACAGAAAAATAATAACCCTCTCCATGTGGAATAATGGCATTTCTGGATCTGAAATCATACTTCCGTATAAAAATATATCAAAATTAAAGTTAAAATCATAAGACGCGTCATCAGAATTGTAAAGAAAAACCACCATCTCCATTGATCTTGTAGTTCAGTGAATCAGCGTCTGTGAATACACACCGTTTTTCTGATCATGGGATTCAGACAAACCTGTCCAGGCGCCATTTTCAGAAGCAGCCACTGAATGAGTTAAATACTGCAGTGTAAAAATGTCCACAGACACAAAGAGAGGAACAAAGTCCTTCGCTCTCTGGCCAGCCAGTGAGGTAACAAGAAAACTACAAATCTATCTATGTACACACTAAGGGATCTCTGACTGCAGGGCATGGTGAGAGCATATTATTAATCCATGAAGAGGTAAGTTTACCTCTGAACCCTGTTCAGTTCGGAGACCTGCGTCACTGTTGACATGGAATGGTGGGTCGGTCCCGTCATCTCAGGCACATGTTCCACTTTTTTGTACTCCTGTAACACTAATACTTCAAATAATAATCTACCAGGAAAATGTTGCGTTCAGTGACGGTGCTTATTTTGGAGAATTCTTACGGTTGGAAGTTTGAAACCATTGTAACCATCAGTCTGAGACTCCTGAAATAAAAACAATGTTTTCACGAACGACAGCAGAACCAACGGCTCCACTCGCTGTCGGAAAAAGAACAGCCCGGAGGTTGCTCCATAATTGTTCAGGCTGTCTGTCTTTCAGTTCTTCCTTAAATAGCGTTCTAATATTCCTGTCATATTCTCATCTCATGATCAGGACTCTGGTCCAGTGTGGGCTCCCTGGTGCTGATCATGGATGCGGAGGGCCCCTGGTTGACTCCAAAGGGAGAAACGGCTGGCGATCGAGCAGCCAATGGGGACAGAGAAGGGGAGAAGCTGGGAGACATTGCTGCCGATGAAATAGATCCCTCGTGACTGATAGGGGACCTTCGCAATGACGCCAAGTGGGGGAATGTCCTTCCAATCACAGGAACTTTGGGGGGAACTGACATGGCGCCCGGGTGTGCCACTGATGTGATCAGTGGTGGAGGGTCAATTCTGGGTTTAGGATCCATTTTGTGCTTGGACTGGAATGGTTGGCGAGGGTTTTGACTCTGCTGGGCGGTTTCATCTTTCAGCCTCGCAATCTCTGTGAAGACATTAGCCAGAGGCTGGAACTGAGGGCACCAGTTGAGAAGGTAATCCCAGTTATAGCTTCCACGGAGTTCCTCATCACTGGCAACTATAGCAGTGAGGGAGCCATCCACTGATGGTTTACCATCCGCAGGGAAGGCATAATCCTTGGGTAGGGAAATGTTGAGGCCACGTCCTGCTCCTAAGTATCCACCTCCCTCATCCCGATAGACTGGGAGCTGTCCCGACAGCAAGGTTCCACTGAGACTGCCCCCCAATTTCTTTCCTTTGAACCAGGTACTACCCTCCAAAGCTGCGGGCTCACAGGAAATATCAGAGAGCTGGTCAGCATCCTGTTGAATTCCAGAGTCGGGTCCTCTGGCTGAGATGTGCTCCTGCATGGATGAGGTGATGGAGGCGACACGGGGGTACTCGTTGATCATCCTGATCTCATCATCCTCTGCTGCCTCAGCTGAACCTCTTCCGCTGGAGTGAGATGGATCCAGAGAACCACCTCTAGTATAGGGACCACCACTAGGCCCACCCTGATCTCCAGCATAGCCTGGCAAGGCCTGGTGGTAGATCCTCTCCCCTCCTGCTCCTGAGTTGCAATCATCCAGTTTCTGTAGAGCGGTTCCTGAGGCAACAGCTCTGTCGGCTGCATCCTGGCTTTTCTTTCTCCTGCGTGATTTGACAAGGACCACCACAATAGCCATGACCACAAGCAATATGATAAAACCAAGAGACGCTGCGATGATGCTAATCAGCAGGAAGTTGACATCAGGGGCCAAGCCAAAGTTGGTGTTTGTGACATCAATGGTGACCTGAGCTGTAGTGGTGCGAGATGTATCTAGAGGACTGTGAGCTGCCACGTTCAAAGTCATCAGCCTGGTTTCCCGTTTGGTCCGGCCCGAGCCACTACTACCACTGCTGCCTGAACCATCCAACTTTAAAACAATCACGCCAGTGGTTTTGTTTACATCGAAGAATGATGAGCTTATAGGGAGAGAATAGAGAACAACACCATCCACACCTTCATCCTCATCATTTGCCTGGACCTGACCAATGCTCTGGCCTTTCTTTGCTCCCTCAGGGACTTCAAAGGAGAAATCAGAGGATGTGAAGAGTGGGTCGTACTCATCCTCACCTGTGACAAACACCTGGACAGACACTGTGGCTGAGTGGTTCCCCGAATCTAGCGCCATTGCCACAAAGTTAAAGGAGTTAATTTTCTCAAAGTCAAGGGGGATTTTGCTTTTGATTTCCCCTGAGTTATGGTCCACAGAGAAGGAGTCTTTTCCCACACCAGAATGCTCCACCATGTAGTACTTCAGCTGGCCGAAAACCCCTTTGTCATGGTCTATGGCATGCAGAACGGTCACAGCCGAGTTCGGTGGCTGGTTTTCTCTGATACTGGCTGTCAGGACATGCACAGGGAAGAATGGATGGTTGTCATTCACATCCTTGACTTCAACAATGACGGGAGCCAGAGCGAAGTGACCTTGTCCATCTGTGGCCTGAATGATGACGGTATGCGTGGACTGGTGCTCACGGTCAAGTGTTTGCTGTAGCTGTAACGCTCCAGTCCATTGGTCCATGGCAAATAAGTTCACCTCATTACCAGAGCTGATGGTATACTGGACTTCAGCATTGGGAGTCGAGTCGGGGTCTGTTTAAGAGACAAAAACGGAGCACAGTGAACTCATACAGAGATGAAAGAAAGGTATAAAGAGTAAAAGTAAAGAGAGACTGTCACCCACCTGTAGCGGTCAGTCGTATGATCTCAGTCCCGGCAGAAGCTCCTTCATTCAGCGACACAGTGTAATCTGCTCTGCTGAACACTGGAGGGTTATCATTCACGTCACCAATGGTTATCAACGCAGCAACACTGGAGCTCCGCTGGGGCACGCCACGGTCAGACACCACCACGGTGAGATTGTAAAGTGGCTTGGTTTCAAAGTCAAGACCCTCAGCCAGCAGCAGATTCCCAACTGTCTGGAAGCCCCGCCCTTCCAGGAACCGCACACTGCTTTCGATCTGGAATGTGTTGCCGTCATTTCCATTGGCAATTGCAAAGTCAAAGCCACAGTTTTCTCTGGAAAGGTCGCTGTCAAAGGCCTCAAACGTCAGAACTGTAGACCCTAGGATTGTGTCCTCAGAAACTGTAGCCCTGGAAAGAGAAGAACAATATTCTTGTGAAGAGGGCTGCTGGGGTTACGCCAT
Source organism: Lophius americanus (assembly GCA_037951165.1). NCBI lineage: Eukaryota > Metazoa > Chordata > Actinopteri > Lophiiformes > Lophiidae > Lophius > Lophius americanus. Next base: position 1,375,056 of record JBBDHG010000061.1, read on the forward strand.
CATACATCCAGGATCCAGTGAAAGAAGACTGACCTGTAATCTGACTGGTGAAACAAAGGAGCATTGTCATTGACGTCAGAGATTTGGACCTGGACAGTAGTGAGGGAGCGGAGGGAGGGCGAGCCGCCATCACTGGCTTCAATAACAACACTGACTGATGGGCGTTCAGGGTCAAACTCAGTTCTGTGATTGATGAATACCGTTCCTGGATAGAGAATGAGACGGAGTAAGACTTTGATGAGGAGTTATATTCAAAGATGTAATGAATACCACATTGCTTTCTTTAGACATTGGAACTAAACCACAGCCAGAACGAAGACAAGCATGTTTACCATTGTTAGGGTCAATGTAAAAACCCTCCTGGGTTGATGACATCACTCTGTAGGTGATCCTCCCGTTCTCTCCAGAGTCCCTGTCAGTTGCTGTTACTGTGATAACTGCACTTCCTGGTGCCGTGTGCTCAGGCAGAGTTACCTGAAGTGCATGTATATGAATACAATTTGAATATATGGGCCAAGGAAAACAATAAGTCAACAACAGGCTGCATAGATACTGAAACAGTATTCCAAAAATCCTATTAGCAAAAACAAGTATATCACTCAAATAGTAGATCCATTTTTTTAAATTTAATTTCACATATTATTTTTCCATGAGTGTGAGCTCATGTTGAGGTCAATTCCTCACACAGAGAAGTAAATATTATACAGGTCAATCTCTGCAACTATTCTTCAGTCAATATCAAACAGTTCACTTATTAAACCACTCATGATTCAAATGTACATGTGTGCATTTAAAAGTGTGTCCCCAATGTCCTCCATCACAATGAAGTAGTTAGGAGTAAACTCAATCTAAAACACTCATTTTCTGCGCTCAACTTAAGGGAGCAACTAGTCTATAAAGGACACTTCTGATTTCTTTCAAGAGTGTAGTTCTGATGTGTATTCATATAAAAAGCATAAAACAAAAGTTAACATAAGGGGTGACTTTGATGAAAAGGGAGATTAGTTCAAGCCATCATACCTGATAGAGGTCATGGGTGAATGTAGGTGCGTTGTCGTTAATATCCTCCACGAGTATTGTAATGTTAGCCTCGGTTTGGTGCTGACTGTCCGTGGCTCTGACTGTCAGGGTGTACCACGTCTTTTCCTCAAAGTCCAGCGCGGCTGCGAGTGAAATGCCTCCGCTGTAACGGTGAATCCCAAACTTGCCGAGGGCTGTTGGGTCCAGCTGCAAGGAGTAGGAAAGGACTGGGGTGGAGTCGACGTCGTTGCCTGTTACGAGAGTGATCTCTGTGCCGATCAGCATATCTGACAGAAAGAGATTGCACAGGGAACATTTTTATGCTGTTGCACTCAGTAGAGCAATCAGTAAAATAATTCCTGAAATTAAGTTCTTACTCTCTGGGATGCGAACTTCCTGGGGCAGGGGAATAGTGGGACTGTTGTCATTCTGGTCAACAATGATTACAGTCAATGTGGCTGAACCGGCCAGTCTTGGACTTCCCCTATCAGTTGCTGTGACTACTAGCCTGTGGATGGTAAGAAAACAAGAGGTGGTTAGAAAAGTATTCTCATCCCTTAATAGATATGCAGTTGTGTTTCTCAGTAATCTTAATATTAGTGATAATCAGGCATCTGAGGAGCTGATTTACAAAGTTTGAAATTGTAGCTTTAATGCATTCTGGTGATTTCATTCTGCACCGGCCCTTATATCTCAAGCAGAGGGAAAACCCCTCCTCCACAGCTTTCTAAATACCAACTGGCCGATTCAATATGATTCATGATGTGAAGTGTCAAATGTTATCCCTTCTATACACAACTAAAGCCGGCGTGTATACATTTATAATGGACTTGTCTGCAGCAGAGAGCAGCAGCTCAAATGTTTACCACAGGTAAAATATAAATCCATCTTTGCAACGTGTAGATAGAATGTTTCTTGGTGAGGTTCTTTTAACCGCTGAGCTGTTCTCACTTGGTCTGGGTAAAGATCTCCCGGTCCATGATTGCTTCTGTGGTGATGCTTCCCGTCGTCGGGTCAATTTTGAACAAGCCGCTCATGCCTGATGACTGGATTGAGTAAGTCACCTGACCATTCTGGCCCTGATCCACATCCACGGCTACCACCTAGGAGAGAATGAAGGACAAGTTAGAAAAAAGAATCCAGAAAATGAATAATTATCCTTGTTGAGTGAACTAAATTTCTGCCCTCAAATAATGCAGTTTCCCTTCATACAAGTACCTGTATAATTGGCATTTCGTATCCCTGTGCTTCTTTCATGTAGGCCACATAATTTTGGAGCTGGAAGCGTGGAAGGTTGTCATTGACATCCTGAAGAATCAAGTTAATAGCCATAAAAGATGTGGAGGACACCGTTTCAGCCTTAATTACAAGACGCAATCTGGGGGTGTCTTCAAAGTCCAGTCCTTTGGAGCTCTGCACACTGATTTCCCCTGAAGGACATATATTTGTGTGGAAATGAAGATTAGATCATCATATGACATTATGCTTTCTGTAAAACAACGCTGAATCCTCATCCTATCACATTTAACACTTAAAAAAGGTTGTTGTGACTTTCACCTGTTGAGGAGCTGATGGAGAAGGCCTGCATTCTGTTCCCACTGAAGAGGCTGTAGCTGATTCCTCTGCGTGTGCCATCTGGGTGTTGAGCTTGTGCCTGAGCCACAGCTGTGCCTGGAATTTTGAAGTAGAACGGATAAAATATGACTTTCAATTTTTTTTTTGAAGAACAAATTGACTTGTAATTCCTACAATCAATGTCAGACCTTTTGAGGCGTTTTCCTGTATGCTGACATCTCTGGCATTTCTAGAGAATCGAATTCCGCTGTACTCCAGCTCCTTGACGTAAATCACCACCACTCCCTGTGCAGACTGAGCCGGACTCCCCTGGTCCATGGCCTCCACTATCAGGGTCCTCTGAGCCTGGGTCAGATCCCCAAGTGGCATTGTGGCCTGGATCTCCCCAGTCAGGGAGTTGATACTGAAGCCCTTCACCGGCATGGCAAAACGGTAAAACACAGAACCATTGGCCCCAAAGTCCTTGTCCTCAGCCTTCATGGTGGCTAGAACCCGCTGGGAATGCCTGCTGGACACTTCAATGACCAGCGGATCCTGGATGAAGGAGGGAATGTTGTCGTTGACATCCAGGACAGTGACTGTCACCTAGAAGAAATGGTCACACGTGGGGTAAATGCAAAATGCATTGCTCAAAGAAAATTCCTTCCTCCTTACAAGGTTGTTAACAATGAGTCAGTAGCTTCTTTTACCTGAGCAGTGGAGTTCCTGGGATCAGCAGGTGAAAGGTCAACTGCAAACACCCTGAAGTTGTAAGATGCCAATTTTTCCCGGTCCAAAGACGCTGATGTGGTGAGAACACCAGTGTTCTCATCCACAGTGAACGCTCCATGGGCCTCTCGACTAAGGAAATACAGAACCTTCCCATTCAGGTTTTCGTCAGCATCTGTGGCTGACACCTTAAATCAGATAATACATTTTTATGATTAACATATGAGAACTTCAGTAATGCTGGAGAGATGTTTGAACAGAGCGTGTGGTGAGAGACGCTGATCGTACACACTGACCTCCAGAATTTGGGACCCCTCTGCCGCACCCTCGGAGACGTCAACGGAGTAGCTACCTTTGCTGAAGACTGGGCTGTTATCATTGACATCCAGAACTCTGACTTCCACTGTGATAGTAGTGCTGAGAGCAGGGCTGCCTTTGTCCATTGCCACCACCTCCAAAGAATATCCAGCCCTCCGCTCCCTGTCCAGGCCATTTGAAGTGGAGAGTGCTCCTGTGCTGGGGTGGAGGTGGAAATCTCCATCTGGGTCCCCAGCTGGAGTTCATGTGACAGAGGAAACAAGATAAATCCTTAATACATTGACAGTTACAAGAAGAAGAAGGGAAGTGAAGCATATGTACAAACTCTGTAAGTTGTCGGGGGGCTTAAATCAATATTATAATGTGCTCCAGATAAAAAAGACGTCATGTTCTACAGATGCATTTCGGGGGTGAACCTTTTGTATTTGTATGCAGATACTCTCTTAAAATAATAAAATAAAATTCTACATTTATCCAAGTACCGCATGGAAGCCTTCCTTTCTCTATATCTACTCTTAGACTCTCATAACAGTAATCTCGTCTCAATAATCTGTCAATAATTTGTACATTCAATCTACTTATTTAAAAGTAAAAAAAAAGAAAAGACTCTAATAATTCATTAACTACACCAATATATTGTTATCTTCATATTTAACAAACCCTTGAACAGCAGTTACAACAATTGCAGCAAAGTAAACTAATTATTACTAGACTCACCAGTGATCCTGTACTCCAACTCTCCACCGAGACCAGAGTCAGGGTCTGTGGCCTTCAGGAAACAAAGCTCAACAGGGACCTGGTTCTCCGGTACCTCCAGCCCATAATACGGCTTTGCAAAAACTGGATTGTTGTCGTTTACATCCTGCACCTCAACATGGACCACAGCCTTGGCAAAGTTCGGGGGCATCCCTCTGTCCCGGGCATAAACTGTTAAGAGAGGAAAATGTTAAGCTGATGAGATAATAGAGATGATGTGATGATCTGTGGAAATAAATGGGCTGGATGTAGCAGCACCGGTGAGAGAGTAGTGGTTTTGTTGCTCCGCGTCCAGCTCCTTTGTGGTTGTGATGACTCCTGTCACGGGGTTGATGATGAAGCCTTCCTCTGTCACACCGCCATACATTACTTGGCCATTTGAACCTAAATTAAAACAAATATGAATGAATAACTGAGCGCAAAACATTAGCAAAGAACTAATATATTCAGTGCAATATTGCAACAATTCTTAATTGGGGGGTATTTTGGGGTACTGCAGATGGTACATGAAATTTATTTAGTTTGAACAATATTATTCATGGATAATTCTTACAATGATTAAGTTAACTAATAATGAGTTAAACCGCAATCCAAATATAAGTCAAAGAAACCGATTGCTATATTCAGTATCCCTATTTCAAATGAAATCAACAGGAAATGCTGTGAACTGACAACAACAAATACAAATTTGTTCACTATCGTACCACTTTAAAATAACAATACCTTTATAAAGGGTTTATAAATGGTTTATTATTAGGTTATAAATCAGGTAAGTAATTAGATATAATTTTTAAAGTGCTTATAATATAGCTCTCAATTTAACAATGTCGGTCACTATTTGGCAATATCAAATTGGCATTGGGTTTCTGATACCCTTTATGGGTATCAGCCGCCTATTTATGATTTTCAAAGGCCCCATCAACTTCACTAGTAAACTATGTACAAGCAATTAATAAATCCTCAATAAGGGGTGTCTTATTGTAAACTGGTAAACTCGTAATTGAATGTCATTTCAGACTAATACAGCATCATTTGCAGCAATACAGCTGAAAACACAGAGAAAAAAGAAAAGACGAAAACTGAAACAGAGCCAACAAAATTCTGTCAGACACTCAGTTCAATTATAATATAGTTTGACTCTTATTGCCCGATGGCAATATGAAACAAATTAATGAAAATACAGTCGGTACTTGGCTGAAAAAAAATCACTCTAAATGGGTACACTATTTACAGAAGTTTAAAAACCGCTGTAATAATGTACAGAACCACTGGCAAGCCCTAATGAAATCCTCTGAAGCATTGTTTCCAGATGAGTGTAACCACACATTTTCATTATCAGGAGGTTGTGGTTTGGGTTAAAGCAATTTGGTTTTTCAAAACCATTTATGTGCCTATTGTTAGTTTCCGAGCCTTCTGACTGTATGTCAGCTGTACTGAAGCTGTGCATTCAGTTTGGGATTTTTCATCTTCCTCTGCTTCCATATCTTGATTGTATCGAACATCCATCCCCAATTCTTGTTGGACATGTTCCTTATGTAGGCTCCCAGCTCATAAAACATATACACCATATATTTTCCTTTTCTAACATCAAAAGTTCTGTTTTTTTTCAATGCAAGTGTTTCTACACATTCTTGTGGGGTCCTAAGGTGCCTTAAAATTGTCCCCATTTCCTACCCTCTGACAACTCTATCACCTAACATATAATTCCAAATGTTGAAATGTCACATTCAATCTAACCTTGGTCTCGGTCGGTGGCAGTAACTGTCATGACGGTTGTTCCTGGTCCTTTGTTTTCCATCACCTTGGCCTCAAACTCCGCTCGTAGAAAAACCGGAGCCTCGTCATTCACATCAATCACCTGCACAGATAGTACCTGGGAGAGGGAAAGCTGAGGAATCCCATGATCCTCTGCTACAATGGTCAAATTGAAGTCTTCCTGCACTTCTCGGTCTAAAGCTTTCAGGATGGAGAGAGAGCCTACAGAAGACAAAAAGATTCAGTGAGTGACAAAAAGAACTTGCCAGAACACATAGATAAAAACTTGTATTCTCAATTGTGCTTTTTGAAATGCGTGCGTGTAGGTGCGTTTGGATTATTCTTAAGAACTTTTGATCTTGTGTACCTGAGAGAGCAGTATTTGTATGCCCGGAGGACCAGTAAACAGAAAACCCTGTTTACTGGTTAGAGTCAGTGAGCGAAAGAGCACGCTGACTTCACACCAGCTATTCTATGCTGGCACTCAAATGTGAATCAATGCTGCCACTCATCACTCAATATTTATGATTATTCCCAATCCCAGCGGCAGGCAGGTAAGTAAACACAAACAGAAAGAAGAATATAACCTGGAACTGCCGAAAATAGCCGCAAACACAAATCGCACCATGATCTCGGCTTTAATAAGGATTTTTCTCCTCATATTTCTTAAAAACATCAAAGCATCTAGTTTTGGTCTCTTTCTGTTTCTCACAGACTCTGGCGTCAGTTTGCTCCTGCCCCAAAACTAGAATTAGGGTCAATCGAAGTGAGAGGAAATATAAATTTGTATATGTGTGTACGTGGGTTTTTGTGTGAGCTGCACAGCTTGAGATGGTGAATAGTGTGTCGGAGACATGTGTAATTTATAAATGCCACAGCACGCCAAACACATACATCGTACTTTGGCTGCTGGCATTGAGGGGCTGTAGATCAGATGTTCCTGTGATGTTTTGCACGCTCCCATATTTCAGTCAAACTAATGCCAAACTTTTTCTGTCCTATTTCTTCCTCCTCTGCAACCAATTTGGTGTTACTGATACTGTATCAACCTCTCTGGATTAGCCTGGCTCAACCTCACTTGACAGTAAAGCTACTGAACATATTAAGATTTAAGCTAGAAATGTGTGTCCTGGAACAGAAATGCCCCCGCTTTTGGAAGGAGCTCAACTACTGTTATGGATAAACCATAACTACTTTCATAGGGGAATATGTGCAAATTCAAATTTGAGCACATTTTGATTCACCGGTTTTTACTCACAAATGTGTGCCACTCGAATGAACCGGTTTATAATATGACCCAGTAGCAGCAACTATATGCCTAATTAAGGGTTCATGGATGGAGCCCTGGGGGACACCATGGGTCAAAATGGCAACCAAAGAGGAAGCATTAACCATGGCAATTGAAAATTTCCAATATGCTTAGTAGGTATTTGGCATATTAAAGCATGTTAGGACTTTCTTAACAGAATTATGTGACTTGATCTATGCAGAAACTCTAATAAGTATAATAATAACTCAAACAAATTCAAAGAATTAAAGTATGCATGGAAAGAATTCTTCCAATTGTTTTTTTTCTTCACAGTTTGAAGGTTTAGGAGATGGACAACTTTGGGGGATCCTAAAAATGCACGAAATTTCATAAAAATCTGGCAAGCAGTTTTTTAGGAAACGTAATATCCATTCCATCAAACAGCATGAATAGAAAATAAATACAATATTAATCTGCTATTTGAGATATTTCTCACCATAAGATTAAAACCACACAGTCGGTGAAGCAAACCAGTTGGGAAATAAACCCCACTCATACAGCCAACACTTTATTGATATGAAGAAAAAGACTTTCCTCCATCTGGAAGCTGTGTCTGTCTTATGGCTCCTAATCCCATCACAGCCAGATCCCAGCAAACCCACTCCACCCCACTCCAATGATGAAAAGATTTCACATACACACACATATAAGATATCAAAGGCTATCCACATCCCGAGCCCAAGTTGATTCCCATGACCAGATCCGTCAGAAAAAAGATCACCATAGCGTCACTGAAGTGAAATATTGCTGGACTCTACATTGAAAGACCATCCTGTAAAGAGGGTTATGAGTGTTTTAGCAGTTGAAACACAGCACTTCAGCGGATAATTACAATCTAATGGAAAATTTCCTTCATCCAAGGGGCTCTCATCGGTGGGATGCTGATCGCATATCACTCGTGAAATTCAACAGTAAAAGCCATACTACTCCCACCATACAGTAAAAAATCATTCAAAGCAGGATTGTAAAAGCATGACATTTATTCAGCTCTTGATGGAGTGCAAATTGGCTATTTTTGGGAGATTCCCCAGTCTCCACACACCCTGTGACATTATGTTAACATGAAACTGGAAAAAATCCCCTTCAAAAATAAGAACGAAATAATGAATACAATGTGCTATTACCGTGTAATAAGAAAAACAAATTGGCCTATAAATAAGTGAAAATTTGTTAATGAGATTTAGAAAAAGAACATCTCAAAATGAGCAGATAAATCTAACTTTTAACTATATTTCACCAATATTAGTGTTTGTGTTTCAGAATAAGCCAGAAATACTTAAAATGAAATTTTTCCCCCCATTTTTTTTTTTTGTTCCAAGATCGCGCCATATAACTTTTTTTTGGTTGTTCTTTATTGTCATATGCGCATTTTTGCAAATTTTTTCTAGTTTTTTTTTATCATATCTCCTTAACCCCCTTATAAATTTCTAAGACTTTAAAATAAGATCAGAGAATTATGTTGAGCTTTTTATGAAGAAGTTTCTCTCCAGGATAGCTGGAAATACTAATTTGGTGCATTTGAGATTTTTTACAAGATTATTTGTACAAACAAGATGTCCCTAAATGTCAGTGAATATTATTTGTTAGGTGATTAACTAAAAATTAGACAAATAGATTTTGAGTATTTGCAGTGTAGCATATTTGATGTGTTTATCCTAATGATAAGCTTACCAGTGTTGGGGTTGAGACTGAAGCAACCAGCGCTGTTTCCTGCCTTGATCCTGTACGACACTCTGCCGTTTTCTCCTTCATCTTCATCTCGAGCCATCACATACAAAATCACAAACCTTTAAGACAATAACAAACAACGTAAGATTGGGGTTTTTTTTCCATTCGTGACCTGATGCCTGAAATATCTAATAAAGTTACACAGGCCGCTCACCCTACGGGCTGATCCTCCATGACGCTGACCGCTGACGGTGAGCTGAAGACTGGAGCGTTGTCATTTTCATCCGTCACAAATACTCGGGCCGTCACTGAACCCCAGCGCCTCTGGGAGGGATCCACTGCCTGGTCTGTGGCCCGCACCACGAGGTAGAGGGATGGTGTTGACTCACGGTCAAGCTTCTGCCGAAGGGTCAGGACTCCGCTTGAGGGATCAAGGGTCAGGAGGTCAGGTAAATCAGGCCAGAAGTGTTCAATGGAGTAACGCAGCTCGCTGTTGGGTCCACTACCATCCTATAATAGAAAAACAGAAAAACAAGAGATAAATTAGAGAGAGGGCAGAATTTTGAACTAGTATGGTGAAACACCTCGATCACAAGCAGGAAAGTGGATTACTGACCTCGGATATAGTACTTTTTTGAAGTGCTTTTAATGATCTTAAAGCCTCGATTAGAGGCTGAATTTGAACAAATGTATATAGGTAACACTGAGATAACGTTGTGTGCTCCAGAAGGAAGAAAAATATCAAGTACAAGCCTTAAAGGATGGAGAGAAAACTACTAGATTCTGAAATTAGACGATTTATTCTGTTCTCTCTCACTGTAATTTATCAAAGTTTATTGAATAACAAAAAAAAGACAATACCATCAACTAAAAAACATCATCTTGGACTTTTATAAGTAAATAATGAATGAATTTGAATAATTATTTACAAACAAATTCATAATGTGAGTAATCAATTAGTTGAAGCAGTTATGATGAGTTTCATACCTGATCCAAAGCCTGGAATGAATATATGGAGGATCCTGGCTGTCTGTTCTCTGGGATCACAATGGTAACAGGATCCTGTGTGAACTGGGGAGTATGGTCATTGCTGTCCTGCACATTGATATCCAGTTGCACCAGGTGGCTGATGGGAAACGTCTGGGAGAAGTCAGAGACCTCGATGTGCAGTGTGTACCTCGATCCCTTCTCGAAGTCCAGCTCGCGCACCAGGTACACATCACCCTTCAAACGGTCCACCATGAACGTCCCATCTCTGTCTGTTCCCCCGACTACCAGGTAGGTCACTTGTCCTTCCAGAAAGGAAGACTCCTTTTTGTCAAGTGCCCGGACGGAGCCGATAATGGAGCCCGGGGCGGCCCCTTCCACTGTGTTCAGGGTCATGGAGAGCATGCCTGGCTTTTGGCTGGACCTGGAAGAGCTGAGAACCTTGAGGAGAGAATAAAGAGGGTCAGTGTAGCTCCGCTTTACAAACACATAACTCAGAGGATGTAATGCAAATCTCCATTGTAAAAACGAAAGCATAGAAGAGAAGGGTCAAGGCGAACACTGTGCTTTGCAAAATTTGGGTTGGGAACTCACGGTGTGTTCTGGAGGCAGTAAAGATATAGGCATGTGGCCCTCACCCAAGCCCATCCCTAAACACAGCCTTGGGCTGTAATCTGTTTCTGGTTTGTTGCTATTACTATAATAAACATTGCAGGCTTTATCATTGTGCGTGGAGACTTTATGTACATTGTTCCAGTAAACATCTTGACACTGCAGAAGTCTGGCATCAAGATGAGAGTCAGAGTTTGTGATCTGTGACAAAATAATGAGGGGTCTAATGGGAGGTAGAAATTCCCTTTCAAATAATGCAGCACAGTAAGTCAAGCCTCCACATGCCTCAATCTGGTCAGATGGGAAATAAATGCAGGCTAGAGGGTTTTCAACACTTCAGTCTCAAGGTTCAGTGTTACTCTGGGATGGTCAAGAGAGCTCTGAAGACAGCAAACGAGCCGATTTTAACAAGGTGGTGTTTCAACATCAAAAATCCACACACACACACAACATTCCTCTCTTTTGTTTCTGATCTGTTCAATTGGAATTAGTATTTTTGGAGTATGGGAACATATGCATATTTTATTACTTCGATCTATTCATTTGTTATCTTAGAGACTCTAAATTTCACTGCAGTGATGAAGTACACAACTGAGGGGCTGCAGCCTAAACCAGTCTTGATATTTTTCAATGATTTACCTAAGTACATCTTAGTAGTTCAACCATCTTGAAAGTGATGGTTTATTGGACGTTCTCCTCTTTATACTCGTTAGTAGAATTTGTGGTGTACGAGAATACCCCCCCCCCGTCTGATTTTACTCACAGCTACGTGAAATGTTATCCCAAGATCATTGTATGGAAATATTAGCTCATGAGAGTGTTTGAATGTGTCCTTACAGTGAGTGTGTCCATGTGTCACTGCCTGCTACTGTACAGTGGTGTATTCTCTTTCTCTCTGAGCGATTTGATGCAGCTGGCTCTCATCAAATCTCATCTGGGAGCATTTGATTCCAATGTGCCTGTTTCCCCTCTGCCTAATCTCAGTGTTGCATAAGCGGAGCAAAGGCAACGACTGAGCCGAGCTCTCCTGCTGTAATTAGCAGCCTTTTCCTATTAGAAAATCAAGTCACGGAAGCTTGAAGCTAGAAGCTTCACCGTCTAAATCACACCACCATCCTTCTCCGCCTATCTGTGCAGACCTTTTTTCCTGTTTGTTAAATTCCTGATTTCATCTGCCGACACGAAGGAACGACCCCCTGAAAGAATGTGGAAAACAATAACTCAGTCCAGACCAACTCCCTCCTGCAGCTTGGGGTTTCTCACCTTGGTTTTTGGTTTCCCACTAACTTCTTGAGCAGGAAACACATACAGATTGGATAGATGCTTTTGTTTGTACAGGCACAGGTTCAGTTTTTCCCCCTTCTCATATTTACATCCTTTGCCAATCCCTTTGACAGTTATAGTATTCTCTTTGCATAAAGTTTGAGATAATGACTTGGAGCAAAGAATGCACTACCTCAGAAAGAACTGAGGTAATGTGCAGATAAGACATAGATTTGCTCACTGGATTCAAAATGCCTCATCCCTTAGAAATGTGGAGACACAAAAAACATGTAGGTACATCAAGAATTTAGGGACATTACAGATTTTGTTTACCTCTATCTGTAGTTGACAGGTAGAGCTGAGGCCCGGCGTGCCGTGGTCCGCAGCCGTCACAGTGAAGGTGTACTCGGCTCGTTCCGCCCATCTCAGGGGGGATGCGGTTCTTAGCTCGCCGGTGTTCGGGTTAAATGAGAATCGCTCTGCTCTGTGGCCTTCAGAGGATGCAACAAATATGTATAAATTAAAAAAAACACCTTAACAAATGGTTGGCTATGCAACATTTAAAGGGCATGCATCGTAATAGACATGTACTGACCTGATAGAGAGTAGTAAACGGTCCCATTTTCTCCCTCATCTGGGTCTTTAGCTGTCACTGTTCCCAGGACTGTCCCAGATGGAAGACTCTCAATCACCTGCAGTGGAGAGGAAGTGTTCATATCAATGCTGTTTTCCCACGTCCGCACAGTATAATTTATATGTTTAATGTTATGCCTTATTGTGTTTTCGTATTTAGCAGTATGATTGTTAGGACATGAAATATTGCTCATGAATCATTGGGGTAGGCTTAAAAGTTTAATAATGAGGAGTGACTGATAAATAAAAAGTGCTGTTTATTGTCGTGAAAACGCCTGAAAAGACGGGGATAGTATGGAATTGTCATCGGTGGATCATCCGCCACCGCCGCCACCGCCGCGGATCCTTTGTGTCAATGTGACAACTCAAAAACGAATTAATGGATCATTTTCAAATGTTATTTCAACATTGACAGTGCGAGGAAGAGTGCGAGGAATGATTTTAGCAATGGTCGGTTGAATATTTCCGGCACTAAGCACTTAACTCTTAACACTTAACTCCTAACCGCTGGTCTGAGTCAGACCAAATTTTGGTGCATATGAATCAACTTGAGGAGATCCATCTAGTTTATAGACTTTGGCCATAACTTCACATTTAATTTGAGGAGCTCAATCAGCGGGATTGCATGAACGCAGGGGATTGGGGACATTCGAGGATATACCCCTGCGGTCGGCATCAAAAGAGTATGCCTAGTTTTTATAATGTTATATAAAATAATCCACTACTCTTACCTGAAAGAGCAGCTCCCTGTCTGGCCTGGCGTGAGTGAAAATGGGGGCGTGGTCATTTTCATCCAGAACAGAGATATGAGCAGTGCCAGTGGCGCTGCGTGGAGGCGTACCCCCGTCTTGTATGACCACAACAAGCTGGTAGCTGGACTGCTGCTCCCTGTCAAGGGCAAGGCGGGTGCTAATCTCACCTGAAAGGAAAGAGAAAGCGAGAAGGCTTGAATGATTTAGCATCAGTCTGCTTAGGGAGTAAGTGAATTACAACTACTGTAACAGAGGGCAGCTTCAAGTGTACTACTAATGTTCTTAAATTTGAAAAAAAATCACGGTGTTCATCCTCACCCGTTAAAGAGTTAATCTGAAAATGTTTGTTGGCGTGCAGAAGTCTGTAAGTGAGCCGAGCATTTAGTCCTGCATCTCTGTCTGTTGCCGTCACTCTGCCAAAGCCGGTCCCTGCTAGCAGGTTCTCTCTGACGGCCAGGAACACCCTCTCCTGGCTCAGTCTTGGGGAATTGTCATTCTCGTCAGTTACTGTTACCCTGACGGTGGCGCTGCCAGTTCGCCCCGCTCCTTCTGGGCCTGAAGTTGCCAGGACAGTCAGCAGGTACATGTCTTTAACCTCTCGGTCAAGAGAGCTACGAACAAAGAGCCAACCGCTGTCAGACATTATGCCAAAACCCGCAGCATCCCCGTCTGGTCTAAGGCGATAGGAAATGGAGGATGAAGATGACGAGGAGCTGCCATCATTCCCAATAGCCTCTATGTTGAGTGCTCGAACCTGGAGGAAACGTGTGGTGAGAGGTGTGTTTTCCCGAAGCTCCAAGCGGTAGGTCAGGGTGTCAAAGTTGGGGCCTTGTGCATCTTGTGCTTGGATGTGGACCACCAGGGTAAAGGTGGAGCTAAGCTGAGGTGCTCCACCATCCTTGACAATCACCTGAAGATCATAGCGTGGGACACTTTCATATGACAGACTCCCAATGAGACGTACCTCCCCACTTCCCCGGTCAACACCAAATGTCCTCTGGCCGATGCTGCCAGCGGCTCCGGCAGAGACCAGGTCGAAGCTGAGCTGACCGTTATGACCGGAGTCTTTGTCAGTGGCCTGAATGCTGTAGATAACGGTCCCCATTTTGGTGACCTCAGGTAAAAGGAGGGATTCTGATGAGGATGGGTGGAAGGTGGGGGCGTTGTCGTTGACGTCTGAAATGGATATTCGTACCCGGCTGGTACCATATGCTGGAGGAGATCCTGAACGGGCCTGGATCTCCAGGTCAAGACTGGAGCTGGTTTCATGATCGAGAGGAAGGGCAGTGCGAATGGTGCCGGAGGTACTATCAACTGTAAAGTAACCATCAGGGTCTCCAGAGGAGATGGAGTATAAGATATCCTTATAAACACCTGCATAGAAGACAGCAAAATATATAAATCTATGATGAGAAAACAAGTTCGGCAGAAGGGTGGAAAAACGGGGAAAAATGATCATCAATAACTATAAAACGCATTAAGTAGTAACATTTGCAGAAAAAAACCCTGTTATTTATGCTTGTTTAAGTTATACTAAAATGTTTACCTCTGCCATCCACTCCTCTAAAATGACAAATAAAAAATAAATCCCATGAGATCCATCTCCACGCCAGCAGACAGGAATGTGTTGTGTTTACTTCTTATCCAAATGTTAATGAAGGCTCCCTTCGGGAGGCATAATCACTGAAAGCCCTGAACAGCAAGGGACGATGGTTCTCTGTTAAGTACGCCAAAAAGAGTACTTCAATCTCAACCGCACTCAGGATTACAGTCTCATCGAAATCTATTTCTCCATCGTTAATGCCGGAGGAAAATGAAGGTCCGGCCACCGTTAAAAGACTCCACAGTAAAGCTGACACTGTGTGACGTATGAGATTTCTTAATGGAGTCTGTGCTCTTGTGTATTTGTACAGCCACTGGGATGAGAAATAAGACATCACACACTCTCTGGCACTCACCTGTTTGTATAAACCGGTTCCCCATTGAAAATCATGTAAAAAGATGACCAATAGACATAGAGAGAACGGAAAAAGAAAACACTCCAACGTAAGATTTGAGAGTTTCCACTCCTCACCTGTCTTAGCTGCAGCGCGGACCACTCCCACCGCCGTCCCCCTCAGAACGCCTTCGGACACAGTGAAGAAGTACTGGGCTTGTTCAAACACCGGAGATGTGACTGAGCCTCCCACCACACTCACATTTACCCTGGCATTGACCGGCGCCGTCAAGCCACCGCCATCCTCCGCTGATATCACCATGGAGATTACCGTGTTGGCTTTGCCGTGGAGTGAACGAGAGAGAGAAATCACACCTGTAGAGTAAGAGAAGGGAAACTTAGGTTTAAGGAAGTTTAAATACACTGAAAAGGCTGTAGGTCACTATAAAAATAATAATAATAATATTAATAATAATAATAATAATAATAATGGTAATGATGATAATAACAATACTATAATGATAATACTAATAATTGTTATTGTTATTATTATTACAATAACTACAAAAACAAACACAACACTAATAATAATAATTAAAGTGTATGTATGAGTGTTAGTAGAGATACCTGTGTCCTTGTTGAGAGTGAAGAAAGCAGAGCCTCCCAAGGGTGCAGTACGGTAGGTCACCCTGCCATTTCCCCCACTATCAGGGTCATTCGCTGTTACCTTGACGACGGAGGTTCCCGGTGCACTATGGGTACTGATACTAACTGTGTAGAGGACTGGATAGAAGGTGGGCCGGTTGTCATTGATGTCCACGACAGACACCCTCACGTGGGCTACTGAGCTCAAACCACCCTGAAAATAAAAGGATCCACGTTACTGGACCTCATTTTGTGTTTTTCCATCCAAATACGGTGGTGCTGCCAGAATAACCAAGGTCATTGAATCCTGAAACTGTATTGAGAGGGCATTCAATGACTAGTCCTTTTAGACAAAATGAGGCTAAATCATAGGAATAGCTCATTAATTAAATCTTATCCTCACACCCTCCCTGGACTATATAGGGACAATATTCAACTTGTTTACTATCCCTTCGTGAAGAGCAGAATTTCAGGACTTTTTCGGATTTTTTTTACAGATTTACGACTCGCTGTAGACGCAAAGCAGCTGCAACGGCGGAAGCACGAGTTCTCTCTTGAAACTCCCTAATATATGAAGCCAATCAACTTTAACATGCTTAAGTCTGCAGGGCGAAAAAGGTGACCCCCATCATGTTGCATCCTTGGACTTAGTCTAATGAGCCCAGTAGAAAAGGACAGTGGAGGCAGAGGGGTGAGACCCCAGCTGAAGTAAGATGGGGATGTGCTATAGGGTGGGTGGGACGGTAAATGATAGACTTCATTCAATCTTTACCTAAACAGGGGTTAGCTGTTTAGCTATGATATCCAATTATATTCTGGAAGCTCTTGCAGAAAGTGACTTTGATGTTCATTTGTAATAAGTAATAACACTCACAGCAAAATAAGATAAAAGCCAGAAGTACTCTCATCTGTGCTATGCTCATGTTTTTCTTATTATTGCAGAAAGCTAAATTATAGTTTGAAGTTGCCTCTGGTTATTGCAATTCTTGTTAATTGTTAATAGATCCCCAAATATCAAAAGAGTTACCCAGAAATCCCTATTTGAGACCAATCATTTCAAATGAGCTATAAATGAGCCTGAAAGTATTACAGCCCACCAGAATGAACCCCGATCGAAATAAAAGAATAAAAACTGTTTAAAATACAAATGTCTTAACCTGCAAGGGAAAAATAATGACCAGTTATAGAGTCATGCTTCACTCAGCACAAACGTGGAAATAGCTGTTGAAATAGCTAAGCTGTTTAATCCAAGTACAAAAACTGATTTTTTTTTTTAGGGTTTTGTTTCCTGACTAGCTGGTTTTCCATTCTTCAAGTCAAGTCAGTCAGATAAACTAGCCAGGATGTAGCTTCATAACATCAAATATACATAGGAGTTACATTTCTTCTCTTGTTGAACTCTTGGAAAGAGAGAGAAATATATGAATCCCCACAATATAATTCTCAAAGGATTCCTTTGTCTGACAAATTGAAAAGGTTACATGGATTATAACTAGTAATTCCCAGTCCTTAGAATATAGGGTAATACCACTCTTACTCCATCTGTTGCAGTGACGGTCAAGTCAAACATGTCCAATCCCTCATCCCGGTCCAGAGTTGTACGTGTGCAAATCTGGCCAGACTCCTTGTTGATGACAAAGTGGGTCGATGTTGGGCTTCCTGAGACGGAACCAAGTGTGTAAGATATGGCACCAAAGGAGCCCCGATCCTCATCTGTAGCCGAGACCTGAGGAAAAAGAGAAATGATTTAAGACAGATGGTCCGCTGGTGCCAAATAGCCTGTGAAACACACGGATTTCAAAAAGCATCACATGAACACACCCTGCAGGTCCAGAGCGCTCCATGAGAGAGAACCTTCGTGTGTCATAATAATTATTTACGAGCTAGAGGCCTTTCTGTTGTCACAATACCGTCCAATGTCATGGTCATTTCACAGGCCTACACATCTGCACTTGTCCAAATATCACACACCGTACTAATGCTTGTTATGATTTCCAGGATGCTATAAAAGCAGGCCATCTGTGAGAGCAGTTAATTTTCACAGATCACAGGTAAAGTATGTTAAACAAAAAAAGGAAGGAGCACCCATTTGAAAAATCTGGCAAAGATACATTGGCAGAGGGGGTTCCATGGAGACAGAAGGAGCTGACAGAGCACTTTTAGTAGAGGGCTTCTGCTCGGTTCAAGGGTCAATGAAGGCACTTTGCAGAACGTTACAAGGTCAAGACACGCCAAACTCATTTTCAACATGTGGCATTTAAATAAGATACCGAAAAACTGACTGACTTGGAAAGTCACTTGATGAACGTCAGACCTGAATCCTTACTCCCCCCTTCTTCTCAAAAGGACTTCAAACTGTTTACATAAAAAAGTCGCAGCAGGCAGGGGTCTTGCCCAGACCCTTGACCTCATTTATCTCATCTGCCAAACATCTTTCTTTCTCGACAGACAGACAGACACACAGACAGACAGACACACACACACACACACACACACACACACACACACACACACACACACATCAAACACACACACACATGCACACTTAAACATACATACATTTTATGCATCGACTAACTTTATTAAGACATTCACAAATCCTTGAAAAACACAAAAGGGAAATGTTCCCTGTGCTCCAGCTTCCTGCTTCTGACTGAAGTTTGACATTGGACCAGAACATTGTTTGGTGGCATTTATGGCTGTTGTAAAAGTAACTTTCTCCCTCAGATCTTATCTGGCCTTGAGGCCGAGCCAAGATCTGAGAGATTAAATGACTGTCTCGATGTCACACAGCCTACTGGGCAGCATGAAGAAGTGATCATTTTATAAAAACCTTTGAGTTTCAAGCAGTTCTGTGATTTTGTATGATCACCTTTAACATTTTCTGGCATAGGAAATATATTTGCTGTGCCAAACTAAATTAATATACCAAAACATGCTATATGATATAATAAAAGGTTGCAAAAGACAAAATCATTATGATTACAGGGATAGATTTGACAATAAATATAAGATACTTAGTCTAAAAAACTTTTTTATTAAACTACATAAACCCATTTGAGGAAAAGATCTCAAAGAATAATTTGTATATTCTAACTTTTAGCTGACTTTTTCTAAATAACATTTTAAATTTTACTTTATTCCTCTAGTATGATCATACTAGAGGAATAACTTTTTTCCAAGATTGCTTGAACAAGCTATTACTTCTACAATGAATCAACTTAATTCCAAGTTTATTTTAGATATCAATGCTCAAATGGGACGAAAAAAAATGTTTAAGTTAGTTGTTGATTAAAAAAAAAAGAAAAGCTGATGCTTAAACATCTCCAAAGACTGATTCCGCTAAAAAGAAAAGCTCCAAATAGTAACAAAACATGTTTGTTTATGTGTTTGCATAGATGCATGCCGTGATACAGTGTTTACATGGGTTTGCTTTATTTATACTGCTTTTTAGACAATAACAGGACAAACTGCAAGTTAGCTGAAGTCAAATACAACAGCACAAGAATAAATATCCTGTCTCCTGGACCAACCTGTCGCCACTCTTATCTACTAGCTAACCAGTGCATTATGGGACTGAAAGTGACTTATAGCAATGGAGATAACATACAAACTGACAATATGTGTTATTGGAATATTTGAATTGTTAAAAAATTGTTGAACTGACACAGAAACAAATATTGCCCGACTGAGAAATATTACGCATCATTTAAAGTTCATTTTGATGATTGTTTATTAACTTTTCACGTGCTTTTCAATAATAATTTATATTTCTTAATGTAATATCATGTGATATATTTTTCAGTGTCGTAAATTCTCAGTGTTAGAGAGGTGAGAATACAGTGATTCTTATATATGCACATATGATGAACTTACATGCAGAACAAATGTCTGCGCTGAAGCCTTAGACACAGTGATGTAGCTACTATGTCTAAGGCTACATGACTGTAGCATTGTTTTCATGCCACAACACTTCTGTCGCTCTATAGCGTGTCTGTATTTTGCTGCATAAGAATCATTGCAGACTTGAGCCTAAGAATTGCTAAGGGAGTTCAGCCACAAAGGAAAGAATTCTGTTTGCAAAACATGCACAATGTCAATGACGGTGTCATCACTTAAGGAGAGTCAGCATTCAAACGTCAACCTGCAGCAGAAACCTGTTCTGAGCTTGTGCTTTAGAAACGCTTGAGAGGAATGTTCCTGGCATAAATGCGACCACAGAACTCAATCAACCCATGAGCCAAGCTATTTAAAAGCTATTTGATTTAAAACGCTACCAGTAACGCTAACACCAGCCAACTGAGAAATGTGGTTAAACTTGTAACCCCAGAACTTCTCACGCTGCTGCAGCCCAACCCAGCCTCCACCGTTCTGTTGTTATACTGGTTGGCCTTCAATAGTTGAACAGTAGCAGTAGTAACAGTAGAATTAGTAGTTGAACCTCCACTGCCTCTCCCTATCGCACCCCCTAGTGCTCTATACATTGAACCAACCTTTCCAGATAAAAATCCAGTTCTTCCTCGCTCTAACTCCTCCATGACGTTAGAAAACTTTGAATATGGTCCACAAAATAGTCTTTGGTTATTGCTGTAACCCAAAGGATCTGATGCGGCGCTGATGACCATTCTTTAATATCCCAGACTTTTGTATGGATATAGATATAATGATACATTTGAAGAGGACACAAAAGAAGATATCTGAACTTGTTCGGGCTCTAAACCCCATAGAAAGATGAAGACCATGGCAGACATCTGGCAACAACTTTGTTTCTGTTCCACGGGCGCGTCTTCATGTGACACACACCTACTAGTTAAAGACAGACATATAGGAAGACTACTACCCTGACCCATACTGCTACTATACTGTAGATTATTTAAATTTAGGAATATTAGCACTTTAGCACCGGGCTCTTAATCGTAGCATTCTCATGGCCAGACGTAGCTTTGGTTTCTGACGGGTCATGCTGTCCCCCCTCCTTTGGTCAGTGTTTACAATAGGCAGTTTCAGACCCTAACTGGTACTTCCGGGGGATACAATGTTGAGACCAAGGCTATCTTTGGGATGTAGTCTAATGTCTGGCTGTTCATCATATCTTCCTGACTTGTGATGATGGATTTAGCCACCTGTGGTGATGAGAAGTGGACAGCTATGCACATGCCCACACACACATATAGACCCTCATATATAGGATGACCCCTTCTTTTTTCACTAAATCTAATTAAAGAGGCTTATACGCCCATGACCACCCATCTGGTCATATGGTGACTTCATCCTCACCTCTAACTTTACCCCAAAAGGTCTATAGATCACAAAGACAAGGGAAACTGTCTCCTACCATGAAATCAGCAACAAAACAGGCATGAGAGAGTTTGTTAAATGTATATGAAGTCCTGGGGATGACCACATCATAAATATATATATATATATATATATATATGCTTGAATTTGACAGAGGCTTGCACAGAGTCTGGGAAAAATAAGAGCAGGACATTGATTCTCCACACACTAGAACATAAAGAAGTCTTCCACAGTATGGTATGGATTCTTCATGCTGGAAAAAAATATGCAAGACAAACACAAGGTTGTAATAAGAAAAAGGTTTATGCAAGCACACTTTCATGGAAACCTTGGGAGCTATAAAATGAAAGATGTAATGATTTGAGTTTTTCTCTGCTGCTGCATACTACATATATTAGCGTGGTAGCGTGGTTCCAGGCCTGAACTGCTGAAGTAGGGCTTAAAAAATGCAGACGGACAATGCAGAGATGAAGACAAACCTCAAAGGCTGGATTACCTGACTGTGCTGCCAAACCACAACAGTTTTAAAATGTGTAGCAGAAGAAAATCATATCAAACCTCCTGAAAAGACAGGAGCTGGTAAGGATCAACCCTGTCATCAGGACATTTCCCTCCTGTCAATCCATCTGACAGCACAGGACCAGAGCTGAGTTTATGCTACACAGGTCAGAGGGTTGGATCAGGATGACGCGCAGATATAATACCAAAAGCCAGCCATTTTTATTACAGTCTCCCACGTTTACCTCCTGTGCCTCAACTACTACAGAAGGTAGCACAGTTTTAAGCCAATACACTAATATAGGAAACACACACGCTTTGAGATGTCTTTCTAAATCAAGAGGTCTGCTGGGCAGATGGTAGTGTTTGCCAGGGAAAAAAGTCCTCCCACGCCAGAGTCTGGTCTCCATGACCTGCCAGCCCCAGCTATAAACACCTATTCCTCATCGCAGTGTCCAGAGATGTACGCTCATGATAAACATTTCATGCATACCCAAAAATCCTCAGACAGCACTAGTACATTTAATCATCCATATCTCTCTTCCTCTGAGGCACAAGCTTCTGTTTGTATTATAGTGGTTCTACCTGTATGGATCCTCCACCAACAGTAAAATACATTTTTGGACGCAGGCGTTTTGATGTTCTAGGTGTTGGAAGTGTGTTTTTCTTTTTTACTGTAAATACAGAAGTTCGGTATCTGTGTTTTTGTAACTATCTAAATGATCTTGCTTTTGGATGAAGCAGCAGTTACAGTACAATTATTCACATTGTTTTACTGTATTTCTTTTATGGATGCAAATACATTAGAAGACTCATATGGTGGTTTTTCAGCAGAAACGCTAGAAGGCATAGCTTGAGGCTAACTTTGGAAAAGCTAAGTACAAACCATTTGTGGTTAATCAACCATTGTGGTTGTTTTCTGTTGGAGCTCTGGTGTCCACCTGATAGGATGGTGAAACTCAGCACCTTGTGTAAATGGTGAAATGGTCTGATCTCCTTTAGCACCTTCACCCTCCCCACTAGTGGGATGGACCTCTCAAAGTGCTCCCAACACAAGCCAGCATTCACCCATTCACCCCAGGTAACCAGAGGTTACCATACAAGACACAATCTGTACAATCATTCAAACGCCACTTACAGCTAACTGGGTTTCTCTATCTTGCACAAAACAAACTTTGACATGAAGATTGATCATCGGCGTGGGATCATACTCGACCAATAACTGGGTGACTGCTCTACCTCCTGTACCACAGGCACCCACACACCTCCTGGTTTTATCAAGTAGTCTCCCATCGAGATGTTAACCAAGCCGTAACTTGCTTGACATCAAAGATCAGATGAGATTGGATGTAATCTGGCTGGCAGGGCTGTAAACCAGGTTTACGGAAGCTGGTATTCTCAGCCTGTCTCCCCTCCAAACACTAACCAGGTCCTTCCCTGACAGGCTTCGAACATCAGATAAGATTGAGTATGTTCAGATAGGTATGAACGTGAGGAATTATATCTCAAAATGAATAGCATGAGAAAGCATTTGTCGTTCCTCATTGCAACAACAATCCCACAGAATTTAGAGAAACTGTGTGAGGTGAACCCGGGACCTTCTATAAAATGTTGTACCTTTTAACGTTAAATGCATCAATCTGATGCACTTTCTGCTTCATATCAACTGATAATAAAATTAAAAAAAGACCTAATAACTGGCAAATTGTCCAAAATATAAATTGATATTTGGCCATAAATTCCAACTTCTTATACGACAACCAGCTGGTCAGTCGGCTGCTGTTGTTCATCAGACGTGAATGCAATGAGTGAAAAAAAAGTGTTAACAGATGTCAATGAATTACAATAAAGATTGTCTCTGGAAAATCCGCTTTGTTGAATGTCTAGTATGACAGATTACAGAAATCGAATGAATGAAAGAATGTCCAGAACAAGGTGAGGCAGAGACTCTCCTCTTCTCTGTATCTGGTGCTATGATGAACACAGCACTAGATACACTGAATATGCTGATAATTTATACTCTTGTACTTTTTATACTGATTTTAATATACATGCAAGTGAAGCGTCTTCTCGCGAGCACTCACTCTCTCTATAGGAGCAGACGAGCGGCTCATTAAGTGTCTTGGATGCACACTTTGAAATTGTATTGATACTATGTGACTACCACGACAAAACCACGAGGATGACTATCTTGTCAGCCAAGTGGACCCTTTTTTCAGAGTCACACACATTTACCAGGAAAATGGAACTCACTGACCCTTTTAAAGTTTAGAACCAATATCTGACATACCCCTGTAATTTCCTTTTTTACTTTGAGGATGTATTCTTGATTTTCACATTATTCCTCCATGGAAAGATGGCCAGATTTTTCCTTAAAGCATCTGTCAACCATCTGAACTTGGCGTACATGAAGCATGAAATCACCCATCATGCTTTGAGCTTAAGATTTTCATATAGTACTTTAGTTTACTATTGTTTGGTATGTTGGACTACTGCTGTACATCTGTTAAAAGGCAGAGTCTCACACAGCAAAGATCAACCTGGAAAAAAATGTATGAAAAACAGTCAGAAAGAGCGTGCCGAGTATCAGATTTAGCTAGGACTCAGGCTTGGACCTTTCTGTCCGTAGGGAGTCATTCATCCCTCGCCAGGACAGTAGAGGCAAAATAACTCACTGAAGCATTAGAAAAGATCCAGACTTAATCATTCATTTGCCTCACTCTTATTCACAGCCACTCTTCTTTCCGTCTCTCTACCTTTGTACTTAATCTTTCTCCGGTGTTCGCTCCTTCTATTAGTCTCATGTTGTGTCTGCAGATAAATGGGTGGGGTGGAAATCTCAGACAAACCTAAGACTTATAATAAATCCACGGGATCAAAGAGAAGACCCAAAACCATCTGTCAGTGGTGTTTAATTCAGCAGAAGTGTGGTCTCCGGTCAATAATGGACTGGAGATCAACGTGACGACAATGGGCCACTACTACAGAGTTTCTTCTTCCAGGTATTCTTTGAAAGTCATTATTGGGTTTTTACATTTACTTCTACTCTGGGTTACTCTGGATTCCCTCTGTCTCTTGTACTCGTTCACCCTCTACCTTTCTCTCGTTCTCTCGGTCATTATCCTCATGACGTTCTCCCTTTTGCTTTACTCTAGGCTCTCTTTCCTTTCCTCACCTCAACGCAATTCTGCTCCAGATGTGGGCGCTGATCCAGGTGGATCCAGCACTCTGCCGTTTGTCTCTGTAAAACATCATTTAGTGTCAGAGCGGGTCTGAACACAGCTTCTCCGATGCAGCTGCAGCAACTCTTGCTTTTTATAGACGCCCATGAAAGAGAGGGAGAGAGATCCTGTAGGCTTTCATAGTATAAACTGTTAAACGTAGAGAATTGTCCCCTTCTCCTGATGTTTAAAAGCATCTTCATCAAGTAGAAGCCAAGACAAGATCTAATATTATTGTCAATGCGGTCCCAGTATAACAGTATAGTTGTTATTTATTACAACTTGGACCAATTTCCATTGGTTATGTGGTCATCATTATGACACTGTAGTCTTGCATTGATCAGTCCTCTCTTGGTCCTCTTTACTTTGTCTTTGAGATTTAAAAATTAAAACCATTAAACAGATTTTTTCTGTTTTTCAGTTGGCCTTCATTTTCTGTTTCAGGATTCAGAAATATGTGTTTGTTTAAAATCTGGCTTGTTATCTGACATTAATGCTCATGTTCCTTTCCGCATCTGACCTGTTTTTACGAATGTCACTGCATTCCCAGTTCACCCAGAATAACGCGATGACCACATTGTGTTACTATTAGCGATGAAAACTGGACCCAGACTCTAATAGCCCCGAATTATAATTTAAATGATCAAATATGGGAGAAATGCTGGGAAATGTAGGGGCACATCATATCTTAGAGTAACCACCTACTGCCGCTCTCGTTTCTTTAAGCTTTATTTGTCATTGAGTTACATCAAGTTATAACTACAGGTATCTTAGTTAGCTGTGGATCTAATGGGCCTAAGGCTTGATTGTGATCTAGTGAGAGAGGATGTCACTGTAGGCAGCATGACTCAGCTCAAATGGACGAAGTAACCTCCCTGTGAGCTCGGCATTACTCCAGACTGGACCAAGCTTAGCCTCTGAGATCAACAGAGGCTAAAGCTGACAGGGGATACAGGGCAGAGGTGATTTATAATGGTTCCAATTAAGACTGACCCTGACTGCAGGGATGAAACTAGGCAAGCTGCAACAGGGAAGGTGAAGTGGTGGAGAAGCAAGAGAGTCTTGCATCAGCAGAGTGCCAAAACATCAGTGTGGAGGAGGATCTATTTAAACCAAACCACAGATGTTATGTGAAAAGACAAACCAGTTTGATTTGAATGTGTTTTAATGATGCGTTAACAAGATAACTAAGCTTCTCCTAGACGTGTAATAGAGAAAAACTCAGAAAGACATTCAGAAGCATTTCAGACTGCAACTGGATCTCCACACTCAACGCAATGACCTTCTGGACTGAAGAACCATCTGAACTTCAGATGCTTCCTTTCAACAGATTTCAAATTATTGAAAAATAAAATCAATAGATTTTGTTGCTTCACCTGTTTTAAGCTTTGTGACTGTGACTTTGTGACTGTCGCCAAATACATAGCACTGCCTTTTTATAAAGGATCCGATCTCCATATGTTTTTATTATTCCCAGTAGGTTCTACCTTTAGTAGGGTCCTTTACCAAAACCCGTAAACCCTGGCTCGCCGGGCGCTCCAAAGTGGCCGCCCACTGCTCCCTCAGGGATGGGTTGAATGCAGAGAAATATCTTCACTATGTTATACTTTGTATGACTGTATGTTATAAATAAAGGATTTCTTCTTGTTCTTGTTTTTGTTCTTGTTCTTGTTGTTGTTGTTCTTATTCTTCTTCTTCTTCGTAACTCCAAATTCTGTTGAAAACTGTAGTTCATGTTTTACTTCAAGCTAAAATTCTGGCATTGCTTCCAACTTTAACATTTAAAGGAGCAACACATATCTTTAAAGGTCATGATAGGCAGGGGAATTTGACCTGTGTTCATCAATGTTGGATAATTTACAACAAACTGGGAGAGGAGTAACCATTTCGGAGTGTCCGATAAAGCTTAAATGCGAATTTAACTTTGTTACTCCTTTTCCACAGACACATTTCTTTGCTCTCCAGTGAGCTGCAACCATGAAGTATTCTCAGGTCTCCAAATAAACGTCTGCCTTTCTTTAGCAGACGTGATGAGGCGCTATTGGTACAATTAAGATATATAGCAGGGAATGAGAATGCAGGGGAATGTGGGAGAGGAGGTTGGGAATAGTTGGCACGGGAACAAAAGGCAGCGTTAATGATAACACGAGACCTTGAAAAGTGGAGCTAGGAGGACGTAGGCTTCATCTTGCTGCTCGCTCAATCCCCATTCCTCCCTTGACCTCCCCTTACTTTTTTAGTGTCTCCCCCTCTTTTCTGTCCTCTCCATTGCTTGCTCTTTCAGCACCCTATTATGGCAAGTGCTTGTTGTCTTTCATGTGGAGTTCACGGCTGGAAATAATTTGGAACATCAAACCGCTGCGGGGACGAGATTGGGAAGGAGGTGAAAGAGACGGAGTGAGCGGGATTGATTTCTATATTTGGAATAAAGAATGCTAATATTAGTGAACATAATAAGGGTCATTTAAATTTTCTTTCTGTGTCACCCACAAATGTCCATCCTTGCACACACACACACACACACACACACACACACACACACACACACACCTACACACACACACACACACACTCACACACACACACACACACACAGACACACACACACGTAGCTAAACTATACTTTAGATACACTAGATTTGGCCCAAGGACGCTAACATGTGGTGTGTGTTAGGAGGTTTATCTGCGGACTGCATCTTATGTACAAGGTTGTTAACGCATTTTCACAATTCTGGTCCAAAGTCCAATGACCTTTAATTCCTGATGTGTTTTTTTGTTTGCCTTCATTTTTAATTTGATATAAATCATCCTCAGTCATACGCAATAATGTTTATTGTGTATTTGGAATAGCAAATCATTAGAGGGGTAATCTGTTCAAAGCTAGAAACCTCCTTCACTACAACCCAGATATTACACAAGGTCTGTCATCCTTAACGCTGGAGATCAAGATCAAGCCTCCCCTTCTCTGAGAGCAGGTAGAGGAGGAGAGGAGTGGGAGGGAAGGGAGGCTAAACGTGCGGTCAGATAAAAAGCTAGTTAAAGGGATGGTCAGAATTATGGAGGAACACAATAAGGGATGACATCACTTTACAGGACTGTGAAAAGTGATGAGTAATACAGAGGATATGGAAGGTAGTGATCTCATATGTGCATTATTTGCCCTGCAATGTGACGATTCTTAACCTGGGTCTGTATTTGTGGGGAAGCTGGTTGACCGTATGTACCCCCCAAACTGCTCTTTTTTAAGATTGTCTTCAAAGTGAGTCTGAGGGCCCTGACTCCCAGCTGATCTAATGAGTACAGAATGAGTCCTATTTTTTTTAATTACTCTTGAATATTTATAGCCATTTAAAGCCCGTCTCCACGTCTGTGAGGACTGAGACGCTCTGGCTGGTGCAGCAGCTGCTAGCAACAGATCTGCATATCCGAGAAATACCAGGGGTCACATTGTCACTTTCCACTAACAGTGAGGCTAATGAGGTGCTTGAGGTCTGGTGTCAAAGTTGAAGGGTGAATATGCATGTTGACCACCCTCAGAGACATGTGAAAATTGACACCATCTATTGATGTTTGTAGCTATTAAATGGTTTCCGACCGCAAGTAAAAGAGGCGATTTTAAAATCAACAGTTGGTTTTTGAAAATGATGAAAGTGATGAAATCTCAACAAAATAATGAATTTAAAGCTATGCTTTCTTAATTTTGATTGATTGATGAACAACGTGGATGACATTAAAGGTCATCATCTCCAGGTTCTACATTTTGGGGTCTGTCAGATAAAGTGAGCAATGATACTAAATGTCACCTTCAGTCATTGAGTTGTGATTTTACTCCAGAGATGAAGAGAAAGCAGTGATTAAGGTGAGAAGGAGCACAAGGGTGGACGGAGATTGGACATCAGACAGGATACCACTGTTTGAAACTGAGCTGTTAAGTTTTTGGATGAATGAGAGGGTGAATAATCAGAGTAGCATAAAGATACTAATTTTAAATCCTCTTACTAACCACAATATTAGCAATTAGTGAAGACGATTCATCTGTGTTTATTATTATATTTCATCATTTTGGTGTTTTTATTGAACTGCGAAATTACTTAATTTAACTTAATTTATTATTCTAGACTAGAATATTTGATCTTGTCTTTGATTAGTTCAACTCTAAGACCAACACTAATCGTTGTCTGATGTTGACTGTTACCGTGTATAATTTGTATTTTATCTCCAAAGCTGACTGGATGGAGAGACGGTGAGAGGAGGATACCTAACAAACCACAAGATTACACTCTACATACAATACAATCTTTTTAATTTGTATTCTTTGTCCATTGACATATGTTGCGTTATAACACCCAATCACTGTGTGTGTATGAGTGTGGGAGTGTGTTTCAATTATTGATTCGTCCATCTGTGAGAAGAACTTATGCAAAAGCAATGTAGTGATCGATAGGTGTCAATAGGTGTCAATTTGATTTATTCAACGGCTTGTATAGGCAAAAAAAAAAGGTCTGTACTATACTAGTGTGAGCTGCTTAGGTCTGACGACAAGACCAGTTTAATAAATGGTTTGAGCTGATATGCAAATAGAGATATAGACAATAGCTTCTAAACATGCTGCACAAAGGTTCAGGCTGAGCCCTGTTGATTGCATGGCTTCGCTCCACTAAACCAAAATAGTGTCTCTAAGCCTCTGTAGCCCTCCACCCATTTAGTCATGCTTCCTGGATGTAATCCCAAAGGCAATGGGGCAGTTTCATCACGGCCTCCGCAGTCATCATTTCAACAATGAGCGCTGAGGGGAGCCAAGTAATGCAGAATTATTATTATGGCAACTACATTTTTCAAAACATTTAGATCCTAATTAGGGGCGAGTTATTAGAATTTTTTTTTAAACAAATGGGATGAGAAAGTAGTTTATTTGCTACTGCTCTCCAAATTCCAAAGTTAATGTTTACAATTATTTTGTGATTTATTTTCAAGTTAAAAAAAACAAGTCACTGACAGCATTAGTCTTTTTTGGAGCGAATCCGATAAGTAGTCACTGAAAAGCCTTTCACGTTTCCCCTGCCACACCCACCTAGAGCTCAAAACAAGGCAGCTAAAAACAGCTGACCTCACACAAACACAGACGTACACTCCAAAAGCAATTTGTCAGTGCCACAATGATCCCTTGTATCGTACGCCTACAGCAGTCCTGTGGTTGGGGGCAATGTTGTACGTTGCCAGATGGAAGCCTTTAACTTAGATACTTATTAAATTATTTATCTATTACTATCACTGCCTAGAGGCTAGCAGTACAATACATCCAGCCAAAGATGAATTAAAGGGATTCTTTACTGACATGTTTCCAATTCAAATGTAATCAAGGGTCTAGATAGTAATTCTGATTGAAACCGGGTCGGCCTCCTTAGAGAAGTTTTTTTTTTTCTTGGATGAATACAGGCGTCTAGGCTAGTAGAAGGCTAATTTCCCCAGATAAATATTTATGCTTGAGACTCATTTTATTTTTCGACCTGTAAACCCACGCTATGTTATGTGGGAGGTAAGCTAGAGTTTGTTTATCATCAAGCTCGGCTTGATTGGACAGAAAGAGCCAAGACTAATCCGACAATATTATTTTCAAGGGTCATTCCGAAACTGTGTGTTTGTGTGCATGTGTGAGCCAATCAATGTGAGCCTCAAAGGTCAAAGGTGAGAGAAATTGCCAGCTGGGCCTGTTTTCCCTTGACCCGTAAAGAGGAGTGTGTGCGCGTGCTATTATCTGTGTGTAACAGGTCACTCATAACAATGAGAGAAAGCAGCGTGGAGAGAGAAGGCGAGAGTAACACCTGTTATCTTTTGTCAAGGGAAAAAGGACATTGATTAGGGGGAAACAAAAACCGGTGATGTGACACAGCAGGGTTCAGCAGAATTAATCTC
Organism: Lophius americanus; assembly: GCA_037951165.1. NCBI lineage: Eukaryota > Metazoa > Chordata > Actinopteri > Lophiiformes > Lophiidae > Lophius > Lophius americanus. The sequence goes on from JBBDHG010000061.1 coordinate 1,405,923, forward strand.
AGTGTAAAAACCTCCACCTTCACCTCAGGAAGGCGCCAAAAAAAAGAAGCGGAAGGATCCTGAGTTGTCCGTTTATATGTAATGTTGGGGTACTCTGAGAGTTGGTGGTGGAGAGGCGTGTGAGACAGAACCCATGTGAACTACAGTGATCTTATAGTGTCTGTGCATCTAATTAGTCTCCTCCCTGGTAAGAAGGTGGACTGTATGCAGCATTAAAGTAATTGTCTTAACTTCGTTCAGTATAAATAAGTAAACCACTAAAGCTAATTTAGAACACTAAGTGTAAACAGCAAAATACGCTATATTAGATTTTTTATAGAAATGTTCTTTAGGTGGCAAAAAGTTAATTAGTTGCCGGTGCTGATTTTCACTTAATAAGACTTCTTAGGACAAGTGACTAACACATTTAAATAAGAAAGACAGAAAGAAAATAAATAACATTTAAAACAGTAATTTGGAGAAGTTCTTGATCATGAAGGGGAATTTTAGATTCAATTTGCAGGATTATTTTTAACTGGCTAAAGGGCTTATTAAGTAAAAGTCAGTATAAATCAGAGGTGACCAAAGTTCACACATTCTCCAGCAGAAATTCAGCTAATTGAGTAAAAAAGGACACCAGTAGAGGTGGAAGTATAGAGAGAACTTGTTCATCTTGAAGTCAATACGTACATACCCCGAAATGTACACAAATTAAAATAAAATAGTCTTATAAGGAAATTTCTACTGGAATGTTGTATTCATTTAGTGTATTAATCACTTTATTCCTAATTCCATAACTGCTTTTCACCCTTATGTAGAACACAGGTACAAAAAAACCCAGCGGACAGAAGAACACATTATGCCTGTTCTTTGTGTTTGAGTTTCTCACTTACAAGTCTTTTCCATTTCATCTTCTTATTTGTTTTTATCTCTCTCTGTGGAACATGTTTTGGACCATTAAGAGATCATCATATCTGTGTGTTATTGTCTTATCCATTTAGGTTGAACACCAATGCAATAATTCAAAATAAAAAACAATCTAAGAAAAGTAAAGGGTCTAGTCTGAAGACATAAGGAGTAGAAAGTACTGAAAATGTGGGTTTGTTTGTGTACAAGTAAATATTCCAGTTAAGTACAAACACATGAAAACTCTAATAAAGAACATGAACCCACCTCTGGTGCCACTTCTGTATTTTAGTATCAAAGAATTTTGCACTTTCTTGGGGACTTGTTATATAAAACTATTCAATTTTCCCGGTAATAATTACAAAAGATATTTAAATGAGTGGGATATTCTCATCAATTTAGTACATAATTGTTCCAAATGCTGAACTAGCGTTTATATTATGTGCATTTCACCAAAACCATTGAACTCTCCAGTGCGACAGTGTGGTGGTAAAAATAACATCAACGTATTTTTGCACACTTACTGTACCTATCGGCGTGATAAATACATTTATGAGCTACTATTTCATTTCAAATCCTGCTGCTGTACAAACAAAGTGGGCCAAAAGCTAATTTTACATCCTGATTAGAGTATTTACTACACTCGTGCGGGAAAAGGGTTACACAACTAGCAGGAAAGCTGCTTATATTGGACCTCAGACTGACAATGGAGCTAAGTTGATTTTGGACAGATATGATAACTGGATTAGCCTCCCACTGACCCGGGCCTGAACCACAGCCGGAGTCAGAGATGGGTCACGTCTACTCAGTGACAAATAGAGGTGCATCTGTCTGCGTTAATGCTCATTAGCATCAGGGGTGATGGCAAGATGAAACTAAACACAATTAGTCAATTTAATGTTGAGAAGGTTAAACTGCCCATGCAAGGCCTCAAAGGCTACAAACTCCGACTGCTACATGTATGTGGTTGATTTATACACCAGAGTGCAACATTAAATAAAACACACGACTTATACACATGCTAACCCACAAATGCAAATTATGAACTCATGACACACAAACTGCTGAATGGATAAGCCAATCCTTTCTTGAATTGTAGGGATCTTAACCCTGCTCTATCATACACAAGCACGCACATACACACACACACAGACACACAAACGCATGCAAACAAATGCACACATGCACACCAATACACACGCACACATACGTGTGTCTACATTGCAACTAGGTTTTGCATGATTTCGGCATAGAGACACAAAAAGCCGCTGTGAGTCCGTGTGGTGAGGGGATATTAGAGACTGTGTTCACATATTCATACACAGTCTGAGGGGGTGGAAAAACTAGCCTAACCTTGTTAAATTAATTTCCTGACGAGGTGACAATGGTGACTACAAGGAAGTGCTGAGAAAAACAATCCCGATTCCTGTAGAACCCGTTAAATCACAGTGTCTGTGGGACCAGAGCCTCATGCCCAAAAATTTTCTCCATCTGCAGTAGAAGAAGCCAAGTTATTCTCCGGATAAACCCTTCTCCCTAAAGCTACTTTAGCTGCTTAAATCAACCCTTGTCTTTCTCTGTTGCTTTTTCCTGTATTCAGTCATCGTGCTTTTTCATCACTTTCTTGGGAGAGGATTTAACTTAATTGTACCTTTGGGTCGGCACATTTCTCTCTCATTTTGTTTCTTCGTCCCTCTGATTTCAGCACAAACAAAAGCCGGTCGTGTGGATGGTGATCGCTCAGTCAGACAGCAGGGAACCTATCAGATTAAAGAGAGCACCGGATGCCTCATAAAACCCAAAACACACTAGTTAAACCAGGTTGTCAGTGATGTAGAGCGTCCATTAAACACACATGCATGTGCAACGGGCTAGCGCACATGTGTACAGCCTTCCTCCTCCCCATTATCGCTCGATCCTCCACAGCTAGCTCAGTCAACTGGAATTTCTTAGAAAAACAGGTTGGCTAGGCATTATGCAGCCCAGGGGTCACAGATAGAGCCAAGTCCTGCAGGGAGCGAATCAGGCAAGGATGAGGAAGAGTAGAGAGAGAGAGAGAGAGAGATTGCTGGGAAAAAAAGAGGGGGAAGAGGTCTAGTGTTGCACACCTACAGACGTGTGGAAAGAAGTCTTAAATCAGCTGCATGTCCACACTTCTTCAGTCAGCTCACTGGGAAATGACTTTTCAAAATAAAGACCCACTGCAAGCGCTGCAGAGAACAGTAGTAGCTTCAAACACAAACAATGCAGACAATGAGACGGCCAGGAGGGGCCTGAGCCACAGCTTAATCCACTGTCCCCGTTAAAAAACAAGTATAAAAGCACACCACAGGTATTCAAAGGAATGTTAAACGCTTAGACAGTTGCTCTATCTGACTGAAAGTTTGGATCTTAAAATCAGCAGAGTGGAGGCCAAGAAGAAGTGATAAACAGGGGATGAAGAGTGATTTACGGCTGAATACTCTGCACCTCAAAGAAAATGAATGAGATTCTAGTGGCTCTGATTAATTGAGGGGCTTTTTCTATCCTCATCACTACATTTTTCTTGCTATCTGTATATCTTCTGCTTTCATTCACTGTGCTGAACCATTAATACAGCCTCCCTCATGTCATTGCAGTCATTGCAAAACGGTTAAAAAAAAGAGCTGCGCTTAGCTCAAGCACAAAGTTGTACCAAATTAGCATTTCTCAGATTAAAATGTAAAAGTTGGACAAGCAGCATTTCTCTGGCTCCATTGAGGGAAAACAAATACACAGAGGTGCTTTATAATATTTCTAGTGGAGTTGATGAGATGTGCGCGATCCACCATCCCTCCATCCATTTATCCATCATTACATCCATCCATTTTCTTCCGCTTAAACGGCATCATATAGTCCCTCCAGTGAGTTGTGGGTCTACTCCGGGGTCTCCACTCACCTACACTCTTCTAGGCTGAGCCCAGCCACCCTTTGAAGGAAGCTCATTTCAGCCGCTTGCATCTTTAACCTCATTCTTTCGATCACTACCCGGAACTCGTGACCATAAGTGAGGGTTGTAACTTAGATGGACAGGTAAATTGAGAGCTTTCACCGCACTACCTGTCCATCTCAAGGTACATTTTCCCATCACTCGAGAACAAGACAACAAGATACTTAAACTCCAATGCTTTTGGCAGCAACTCACACCAAACCCGAAGGGGACAGTCCCTCATTATTTGCAGAGAACCATGGTCTCTCACACCTTCCCCTTGACGCTCAGCTGCAAACCGTTCCAGTGAGCGCTAGAGATCACAGGCCGACGAAGCCAACAGAACCACATCATCTGCAAACAGCAGAGGATGCACGCATTCAACTGCTATTAATTCCTAGGGTGAAGGAAAGAAAAGAATAGTAAACACAAGTCAGGATGGCAAGATATGAGGGAGCGAGATTCTAGTAATGGTATGATAGAGAAAGATGAGGTGATGACGTGTCAGTGAGAGTGGTGCGTACAATGCGTGTCAGGAGGGATGGAAATAGTTAGGATAAGAAGTGTGCGTGAGGAAAGGTGGATCGCAAAGGGGAGGAGAGAGGGAGCTGAACAAATGTGGTGTTATGGAGATGTGAGGCAGAGGGTTTAGGAAGACAAAGCAGAGGGGATTCATCGAAAGTCAAAGAGAATTAACACTTCACCCAATGGAGATCAAGGCAGAATATGATGTGGTATTTATGGTTTAACTTGAAGTGCCCATCATAGAAAATGAGAATTATATGTCTATGTCTCGTCTTTAAATGCCTTTTGTCTATTTTAGGATCATTTCACCCATGACAGCGAGGGGGACAGGTGGTGAAAGTTGAAAGGTTTAGCTGGGAGTTAGAGGAGGGATTATCTTAAAGTCACGGGGAAAACAGACCTCCAACGCTGTAAGCCAAGGGGTTCAAGCTGGAGGCACTGACTAAGATGCACTGAGCCACACAGTAATGGGAAATGATGGGGTTCCAGCTATCACATGGCTGGTCACACCGAGGCTGCCTGGGAGAGGGGCGTGAGGACTTTGTGGACTGAGGGTGGCGCAGATTTTTGCGCAGATCAAAGCCACATTTGAGTGGATTTAGGTTTCACAAAATGGGCGGGGAATGGGGGCGTAGTGTAAGATGAAGAGAGAGTAGAGATCTTAAGATACAGTAAACTGTATTTCAAAGAGGTCGGAGAGGCCTAGTTCAATAATTACATGTCATTAGGAAAAAATAGCCTTAAATATGCAACTTTTCCTTAAACGGCATTTCTTTCAACATACACCTGTTGGGACATGTTTGCGTCTTAATGCCTCCGTTTCTCTATCCGCACTTTTGATCCATCTCCAGTGTGCTTACCCTTTAATGTATTGACTTGACCTTCAACTGGCAACCTCATAAGGATGTTTTTCCCACCGCTAAACTTCTCCCTCAGATCAGTTGGCAGCATTGTTAGTAAAGCTCTCCATCAGCAGTGTCACATATAGCCCAGCTCAGCACTTGACACAGAGGCTGTGAGAATACAGTAGGATAAGGTACAAGGCAGAAGGAGAGATGGAAACGACAGAGGGTTAGAGGCGTAAAAAACCTTGGGGAGGGGAGGGAATGTGGGTCCCTGTTGTCCTTAAAGTCTTATTGGTTTTTGCTTTCATTACAGACACCGTGTTGACTCTGCACACTTCCTGCCCCGTAGGGAATTGCTATACTACCTTGATGCACATTGACACGCGATCAAGCTATCTCATGTGTGCATTGAAACATGCTTGAATGATTTTCAAATCAGCAGTATCAAAATCTTTCTTTTTTTTTATAATAGCTGGACAGAATAGTAGTAAACCCTCTAGCATCTAGAGATTTGCCTCTGTGCAGCTAAAAAGTAAATATTTTCCTGTGTTTCTTATGAATGAAGCATGAAAGCATGAGCAGAGCGATTCCACTGGAGGAGAAAGCAGCGTCTTGGACCATGAAGAAATAAAAGGACACTGTAAATTTCGGTCTCAGACACATTGTTCCCCAAAGGGAAAGTCAAAACAGGCTTGTTAAACCCAGTTAGCAGGCCAGCATAGATGCACAATGGGGGCCTTGTGTGTGGGGGCCCACTAAAGCCTTCCTCAGGTTGTCGGTCCGTCTCTTCACTTCCTTTAAAACCTGGCACCTTTTTGGACCCTCCATTTCCCTCTTATCATCACCTCTTCTTCTGCCAGAGTCCCTCTTTGGCTCCTTGTCACTTCAGTTTCCTCCCGCTGTCTCTTCTGACTCCGTTATTTTACAATTTGGCGCGAAGATGTCAGTTTGACTCCATCCTCAGATTTAAGGTAAGTATAAAGTTTGTAGATATTTGTTATTTGCATGTTTTTGTTTTCAGTTTTCTCATTTACTGCCTTTTGCCTTGAGGATGTTGTGGGGTTCTTTTTGGGGTTTTTTTGCGACATGCCATACAAATTTTGGTTTTGATGAAAGATGAGAACACAAAAAACAGAAAACTAAATATTTCATTTATTTTTTTGTTTCCTCTGCTCTATATTAATTTAGCATCACACCGCACTTCTGCAACTTTCAAGAAAAGGCAAATAGTTCTGAGTGTTATTATCCTCCCACAGACACATGTAGACATTGTAAATTGAAGTTTGTCATGTCTTTGAACTGCATCCTGCTTTGAAAGTTGAAATGAAATAATGCTGATGTTCCATAAATTCACCACAAGAGTTAGTGCCACACACATTCTGTAAAAAAAGATTCTAGTAATGAACTGATGAACATATTCAGTTTTGTTAAACACTTTTCTGAAAGTCCATCTCAGTTTGGGTTTTTCTTCACCAAATTCTGGTGTAGTACTATTTCTGAAGACAAAAAAACAGGAAGCCCTGAATCTATTGAGCTTTTTATTTCAATCTAATGCTTAAGTTAAGTATTTCAGCTTAACATGTGACACTGACAGGGTGGTAACATTTCTTGGATTTATCTTTCGCATGCCCATACTGGTGAATTTTCATGCAATAATTTGACTGACCTCATCTGGTTTTATTGAACAAAGAACCGGCAAAATACACGTTTTAAAGCCGGAAGAACTTTGTTAAACCCTCATTCCTTTCTCAGTCCCAACCCTGCCAGGCCTTTTTTTTATCACCAGCATTTTCTAATCTTTGTTTTTTCTCTTTCGTCTTTTTCTTCCCACTCTCCTCCCCCCTAATTGTCTCCATACCCCAGTCAGTACCAGCTTCCACTTCCTTTGTTCTCCACTAGGCCTGGTCGATGAAGGACGGCTACCAGGGAGGAGAAGTCAAACATTATTCTACCACCGCTTGACTGATTTTCTGCTTTGATACTCCCTCTAATCGCCAGCGCTCAATGTGGCATATACTGGCACAGATCTGCCCAAGCTGCAAACGAAGCTCACGCAGACAGCATTCTGTGCCGAAATGCTGTGAATAAAGGATGAAGATACAAACAAATTCAGGTCGCACAGTATGCACAGAGAGAGTAAGGACGGAGATGTAGCGATAAGGTATCAGGTATTTCAGCACAGCCCTTATGGACGGCTCACATATAAGGATTACATCATCACTTCACTGGCTGCAGTGTGCCTCCCATTATTGAAGTGGCACCATAGAGATCATTCTGTATTTTGCCAAAACTGTAAATGGAGCAATGTCTGGAGAAACAAACAATAACTGAAGAAAGACTGAGCAGACACACACCCAGATGCAGCGGATTATTTACTGCTGATGATCACTGTACAAAAATGTACTCACAGTATAATATTATCACCATACCGATATAATACCCAAGTTGTTTGACATTTTTTTCTGGCTTTTTCAAACAGATTTATGACAAATATTATTGTGAAATACAGCAAAAACCTCCGTCAACTTATCTTTGTTAACGCACCGAAAAGCATTTTGACCCTATTAATATGACATCACTACCATAAAAACCTACCCTAGAGTTTGGAATATTATTGATTTCATTAGTCTCATAGCTTTTAAATACATTGAATTAAATATTATTAAAAAAAAGATGTTTTCTTTAGTATTTAATTCAATAACTTGTGAATACATGTTAAATTTTTACAACTAACTCTAACACTACAGCTTTAACAACAATTTAATCTTAAATACAAGTCTGCAGCATTATTATTTGTTGTCTCACAGTAGCTGATTTTTAATTAGCTCTATACAATAATAATCCTGAATGGGTCACCTGAGTTAAAATAGTAAGATCCAATCACACATTGATAGACTGATATTGGTAGATCTTAAAGGATTGTCCCTGTTTAACCTTTTTGCTCTGTTGAAAACGTTATCAATGACGTTACAGAAAGAACACTAACCAGTTAACCTGGTTTGATTTCACCTGGGACCCTTGTGTCAACTTCCGCTCACTCTCTCTCCCTGTTTCCTGTCTGACTTCAGCTGTCCTATCAATTAAGGCCTACATGCCCCAAAAAAATAAATAAATAAATAAATGTTTTCAATGGCAATATTCAGTGAATTGTTCCGTTGGTCACACCTTGAACAGAATCTGTTTGAATCTTTACGAGTAATCCTGCTTACACACAAACAGACAGAAAAACAAATTAACAACAAAAGCACCAGCTGAGGTAATAATGGAAAAAATATGCGACTGACTTGAAATAATTTTATATGATGGAAATGTTTCACAGCTGCGAGATAGAAGCATTACGTCCTTATTCCAGTGCCATTTGAGCCGACAACGTTCTTAATTAAGCTCTTGATTTTGTAATTGGTCTTTGGCAGATAGGTATAGATATCCAATTCTCTGGCCAAAATCACTGCAACAGCAGACTGTAAGTCCTGTTTCTGTATATTGTCATTTAAGTGTTATATTACTTAATATAAAAGTCAAGAGAACCAAAAAGCCTTTAAAATACTTAAACTTGTTATTGTCATATTCTATTTATAGACTGTGCAAAAAAAAAACGGTAAATGAATAAGATTATGATCATATTTATGTTTTTGTCATTTTGTATGAGCTGCTTTTATATGAGGGCCCTCACTTGATCCTGATGAGCCTGTATGTGATTGAGCCAAATGTTCTAAATACAGGGGAGCAATTTTACGTTTACATTTTGCCAAGCTTTGTGATTGCATAATGTTTGATGGAAGCATAAATCAGCCAGTAAAATTACACACAATCAGTGCATCATTGCTGCATGGCACTACAAGAATATTTCAATCGACTCGGTCCACAGGCAAGATGAAATGACAAGGAGAGAGTTGCCAACACTAAGAATTCCCTGCTCAAGTCAAATGCTTCATCTTTACCCCTTGATTTGCTTTTCTCCATATATCTGGCACACAGTGAGTATTGGATGAATTTGCTTGAATTAGCAGCGTTTTAGATATGCTATAGGCCTGTGAATATCTGGCCCTGCAGATATTCTAAATGGTCACAGATAGTCTGATGGTCTACAGCAACCACCACTGCTATAAACAAGGCTCTGAGCCAGGTGTATCACTTGACTTCCCGTTCAGGCCCTACAGAACCATTCAGCTTTACTGGCAGGACATGATTCAACAGTAATGATCCACAGTCAAGCAGGGCACCATGAGTTTGTCATCCTTGAGTATTCTTGAGTGTTTACCTTATATGGGCTTTGAAATGAAACCATATAGGCCAGAAGGGATGAAATGCTGTTAAAGACTTGAACGGGAAGACTCATGAGTTTTCGGGTCGCACAGGACCACCCGGCATGTGGGCTTGGATCAACAAAAACGTGGAGATAGCATAGAAGTCTTTTTGAGATCTTCACTCTGCAGCAACATACGTTGGAAAAAAAGTACCATTAACTGGTCACATGACCTTAACTCTTGAAGCGCAGAGGCCGCATGCAAGAAGTATCAGGTTCTCTTGTGTGAGTGTGTGGGGGTGTGTGTGTGTATGCATAAGTTCAAAAGTACACTTTCAGGTGTCTAGTGACAAGTATGGCTTTAACAGGTCGAGGGAGATTACGCTTTATACAATTTTAATGAAGATATTTTATTTATTAGTCCTAAAAACCACAGTAGTCAGATATCAAAATTTACAATATGCTCACAGACATTTGATTTAATTTACTGACCTAAATCATTGATTCACCCTGCAGTTGGTCACTTCTAAATGTCATTCAAATGAGAGGAAAAAAGAAGATTGTTGCAGAATAAGTGTCAAATCTGAATTTTATGGTCACTTAACACTACAAAGATTACTCAATTATGCATTTGGGGCTGTGGGTAACACGAACAAAGAAGTGAGGTCATGTTTACCTGCACTTTATTGAGGAAAAGGAACAAATCAGTTATGTATGTGGGAAACCGCTAAATTCAATTATATTCCAATTAGCTCTGCCTGATGCTTCAACTTTTAACCTCGCCTTTGAAACTTTGTGACTTAGGAATGGATTTCCAGCCTTTTGGACCGGATCCTGAGGTGTGAGACAGGATTAGAAGCGAGACAGGAAATGATGTGATCAACCAGGAAGTTGCCACTATTGTTAGGACCAAGAGCGGAAGCTCTGCTTGGAATGATACGCTCAGGAATGGGGCATCTGTGCTGGAGTCACACAAGAAAGGACATGGAAGCACCAAACACACACGTGTGCACACACAGATTTACACGCTCTTTTTAATAAATAATAATAGATATATCCACCAAGAAACATCCTAAAAACGTTTGAGTACACGTCTGCAACGCATATAGTTGCTTTTAGAATTTTTGACTGATGTAATTGATAGGAATTAACGAGATTAATAAAATGTTTTTTACAGTGTCACTGTAAAAATTTGATGCTCGAACAAAGTACAAAATACTGATCATAAATCGTACAGCGTCCAAAAAAGATTCCTTCATATCAGAGCGGTGCTTCCATGTTTGTAAAAGTGATCTGTCTCAGGATTTAAAAAATGTAAAGGTTTTATTATTATCATTGTTATTATTATTATTATTATTATTGTTATTATTTTCTCTTTTCGGGTAATAAACATGTTTTTGTTGCTGTGGTGAATGTCAGAGGAAATGTCAGTAGAGAAATAGGGAATGAAACCCGAGGGATGGGCCGCTGAGGACCTGGTCACAAACTAGATTTCTCATTTTCTTACACTTTACGGTAATTTTCCTAGGAAGGTCACACGCAGTCTAACAATCGAGCCTTTGTTTACTGTTCTAAGATTCTGATAAAGGGTGACAACCCTGCAGTTCTAGGGTTGGTCTGACTCAACAATCACTATGCTTTGCTGTAAACATGTTTGACACCTGTCCCCGATAGCTTTGATTACATTTGATTACTATTTTTACAGTAACACCCCAGGGGAAACCTCGTCCCCTTGTATCTTGCCTGTCCAACACTTGAAATGACTGCTGACAAAAATTATTTTATTTTATTACATGCATGTTGTGTAGCATTGATTTACAAATCTAAGTTAAGCTTAATTTACCCCTTTAATGTCCAATTCAACTATTTGGTTTAGCACATTTTGAGTGACTGTTTCTTATTGAAGAATCTGTGCCACCTGACTGGACCTGTTTATTACATGACCCACTTTCAGTATGTATATGGTAAATAGTAAGGGACCAAGGGAGGAACCCTGGAGGACACCACAGGTCAAAGAGGCAAATGCAGGGGGCATTAACCACGATTATTGAGAGATTCATCTTCGTGAAGGTTTTTTGGGGGTATGTTCTAGTCTGTGAGGACTTACTAGTCAAAATGATGTAACTGGATTAAGCCGGAATAGTTCCAAAAACAGGGTCTAACCAAAATGAGAGATTTCACTTTACAATGAAGGAAGTGAGCTAATCAAATTAAAAAAGACTATTTTCCAGGAAAGTCTGTTTTTTAATGTTTTAGAACAATTGTCCTTTTTAGGATGACTATAATATTTAATTAGGAAATTAAATAAAACATGCAGAGCAGTTATTTTTCCATTGTTTTATTTTTTTCTTGGTGAGGACATTAAAGGCTGACACTCCTTAACACAAATTTTTCTTGCACAGGTACGTAGATAATATAACTGGCAAAGACAGCATGAATGGTGGCTTCAAGCAAACTAATGTTTTCAACAGACCTAAAGGACGCTTCAGTCAGAACATGATTAAATGGGATTTTCATATGTTACAAACAGAGGCAGCTTAACTGTGTGTGCGTGCACATGTGAGTGCCCTGCGCTAATGTATTTGTATAAATGAGCACCCCATGGTGACGGCCAGACTTGAAAAGGCGTCAGGGAATAAGTATGAAAACAAATCTCAAACCAATACAGGCATGACTAGAGCTGTGTAAAATAATAAAGAACAAAAGCTTTTCAGACAGAGGCCGAGATGAAATAGGCCTTTCATTGCTTCATTATGGGAGCGGGCTCGCTGGAGAACACATCTGGATTACTCATACAGCCTTAATCAAACAGTTGGCCACAAGCGCGCCTGGTTCAGAAGGAGACTTCAAGCTTAATGTACGTCACTTTTGAGTCTTTGCATGCACACTTTCATACACATTTTGTTTAGAGTGAATTTCACACTGCAATTTTGGATGATGTGAAAACCGAATTAGCCATTTCGGGAAGACTCCTAATGGCGTTGTCTCCTCGCTGGTTGCTATAGTAACCTAATACTCAAACAGAGGACTATCCTCTTGGAAGAGCTACGGGCAAGAACTGGGTCAGATACAATTAGTCAATACATTTCATTTCCTTTAGTTGTTTGTCTTACCTCGCTTCTGTGTCACATGGGTTTAAACACGGAAAGGAAATTTGACGATATTTCATTTGGGGAACTAAGAACACATCGGACAGTGTTCGCAGGGAGATGAACTCTCACACTAATGTTTTGCTCTATTTATTTTTCTATCTCTTAGCGGAAGCAGGGAGAAATATAAACCAAACCTGGTATTTTATTGCATCCCTGCGACTCTTTGAGAATTATATCCCCATGGAAAATTGGGTTGACTATTGACAATAATTAGGGCAGGCGTACAACAGTTTCTCCCTACATGTCGTTCTCTAGGAGTGAAACTTTAAACTCACACAGTCCCTGTTAGCATCGGGATCACAAGTGTAAGTCGTAAGAAGTCAGAAAGTTAGGGATTCTTAACCTTACTGACAGAAACCTCTCCACTAAGACACCAAAAGCCTGAACAGGTTGATTTGTCATCAGGGTTTTGGGGGTGAGAGGAGCTTTTGAAGGTAAGGTATATCAAGTTAACGATTTCCATAGTGGTTAAATACAGAGCGATGACGAATAATCCTAGTATTTGCCTTGCCAAAGTTAAAGCTACACATACATGCACTCTGAATAGTGCAGACAGACGCTGCAGCAAGTGGAGATGTAGTGTAAACATGTATAGTGCTTTTGTGCCATGACTCTTGGGAGGGTGGACCTCTAAACTACCCCCTCATACCAGAACATGATCAATAGGACTGTAAAAGTTGTAGTGCTGGTGCCAAAATGGACATAATATATTGAAGTGACAGAGTGAAACCCAACCTCAGGGGATGAGGGAGGGTCATTTTGTGTGTGTGGAGGGGGTTGGGGTACCATTATAGAGCCGGTCAGATTTTTAATCTAACCAATCAGTCAAGTTACACCAGTGATTGTAGGAAGAGAGAGAGAGAGAGGCAGACATGGGAGATTGTAAACACCTGAGTAATTAAGACTAGAACGGCTTTTCGTCTGGTTTACATTGATCTAGAAGTTGGCAAGTGATTGGTTTTATGATAAGAAAGTTAAACATATTTAATTTTCATCATCTCATCAATAATACTTGTCTCTGTCTATACACGCATTATTACACATTAATAACACTTGACTCCGCATGATTATACAGACAAACTTATACAGAGGATGCAAACTTATAAACACATATCCCAGAGTGTGTAAACATAGAATAAGCTCAAACCCAAACATGCGTGTGAACACTTTTATTAAAAACAGCCAACACATCAATGCTACTTCAGGTAACGTAAGACAACCAACTGTGTGGAAGCAAAGCTGAACCTTTTTTACGACGGGTATTAAATGACAGCTGGGAATGAGTGACAGGAAGCCGGGCCTGAAAGGTGGTACAACTTTATGACAGTAGTAAAATAATAGGCTGTCTTTTATGACAAAGGAAACTGATGTCTGCTCAGCATGGAGCTGGGCAGAGGGGACAAGAGATCAAATATGGACTATTTCAAGTTCATTTAAACTTGGATCAAATTTTGGTGGTTTAACTATAACTTCTATTTGTTGATTTGATAACATTTGACATCCCTAAAAGAAACATGAGCAGTCAGGAAGGTTATGAATGATTACCCTGTAATAGAAGCTCACTGTCGAAAGAGAACAATGTTTTGCAATATAAGTATTGAAATAATACCAAAGTTAAACAAAAATCCTCCTTTATTGTGAAAATGGTCAGTCAAGGACATTTCAAAAAATTTCCAAATCTATGGACATTGCTGCAACCCTCTTATCCCGTGTGACCCTGTGACGCCCTCCGACATGAGTATAAGCATGTGTGACAAATTGTCAAAAGTGGCTTATTTTTGACACTCGCTGTAATTATTCCACTGTTAAAAAGATCACCAGAGGCTTAAACCCAATCAAAGAGATGGATAAATCCGACACACATGTGTGGATATTTACATACATCTGCTGAATTAATATATTCAATAAGAGCATTGAAAGGATGAGACAGGCAGAAAATTAGGCTGACATGTTGGCTGGAACAAACCAACATCCCCCAAATATACTGGCAAATATAAATTTTCAAGTTCTGTCCAATTTAAGTTCCTTATTGAAGTCCTTAAACCAGATCAAAGTTTTATCCTCTCCATGTCCCTATATTCTATGCTTAGCTGCTGTAAAATCAGACCTATAATTATACTAATTTCCTCACAGCTGACTCACCCGAGAGGTGGTCAGTGATAAATCGTATGCCAGATGGAGAATACGGTGCTGCAGAGCTGAGATCCTTGTTGATAATTCACTTTTTCCCACCATTCAATACAAGAAGAGCAACATTGAGTGATGGAACAAGTGGGAGAGTTTATGTGGTTTTGTGAGATTGCTTCCAAGTGTTGGAGAAATAGCGTAAGAGAACGTGGGGGAAAGATAACTGACAGAACCAGCACTACATGCAGCCCACATGCAGGTACGTTCCATATTCTGGACTGGGCTGTCCACAGTTTAGAGTGAGATGGGAATGTGTTTGTGTGTGGTGGTAGGTTCTTCAGGAATTATTTTAGCTGAAATGGATCCAAACATTGGATTATGGTTGAGGGGGGTACTGCAGATAAAGAATAAAAGAGGGAGGAGGGTGTTGCATGAGGCTCGGACCTCAGACACCCAGCAAGGAAACACAACACAGACTCATGTGCGTACACAGAGACTCTGAGGTTTATGTGTGTATAAACACAACGTACAGTAATGTATATGCAAGTCTCTTTATTGAACGTAAGCATGTCGTCTACGTCTGGCTCAGCACAGAGGTACCATAAGACAGACAAAGTGACGGAGAAGAGTTAAAAGAGGAAAAAGAACAGACCCAAAGATGCAGACAGGGTGAAGATGATATGAGACCGGACCACAGTAAATCACAGTAATAGTTCTCTTTGAAAACTCCCAAAAGAGAGGAGCAACAGAGGGACACCGCTGACCAGCTTAATGGCCTAGTTTAAATCTCCATAGCCGGAGTAAAGGTGGACGGCTCTTTGTTTCCACAGGTCTACCGTACCCAGCATCTCACATTACCCCTGTCCTGACTGTATGGTCTGCCAGCTAAACTAACAAGTCTCATTACTCTCCTAGGTGCCGCTCACATCAGTCAATTGGTACCAAAACTGGATTCCAGGTACCACAAGGGTCAGCAAGGGGGCCACTGAGAGGACCACAATCACACCACCTGCTCATAACCATTGATACACACACACACAATGGGAGCCATTTGGGGCTAATGATCTTGCCAAATTACATTTCAAGATGTAAAATGTGGGTTTGAACCACCAACCTCCCAAAGAGTGGACTCTATTATATTCCTAAGCCACAGCTGCTCCTATATTTATATATATATATATATATATATATATTTATATATATATTTATATATATATCCTAAATTCCTTTTCCTAACCAATCAAATATTTACTTTAATGTTCTATGTCCAGTTGGACAGTAGTCATGGCAACTTTTGAACGACAGTCAAAAACTTAGCACCGCATTCTTTAACCAGAATATAAATTTGGGTGGAGGTGCAGCTATAAGCCTGGAGGATGGAGCTGTCAGATGTAACTCTATCACAAGTGTTGGGACCAAAATGTACCGTTGTCTCCCACACCTGAGAAAGCCCAGAACATCTGACATAGTCATCCTGTTTTGCCCAAATGGGCCTAAGCTCTGGCTTAGTGCGGGACACAGGGCGAACCCCACCCTTCATCTACTCCTGGTTTCCAATGGAGGGGGAGACTGATGGTAAAACCAGACAGTAGCCTATGTTTATGCCCCTGATCAAGGTCTCCTCCACCACTCCACCCAACAGCGGAATCCGGAGGAGTCTGTGTAAGCCTCAGGACAACCACATCAGAGGAAGGCACTGTTTGTGGCATCTTTAGTAGCGGAGGCCAGCCACCAGCCATGAAATAAGTAGTCGTATATGTGTATGTGTGTGTATGTAGTCCAAAGCGAGGGGGTTCACAGCGAGCACATACATGATGAATGACTGATTTATTAGCTGTATAATTGCCAACGCTCGTCTCTATCATGCCTATAGATCTCTGCTGTATGTGCACTTTGTGTGTCTGTGTGTGTTTGTGTGTGGGGTCATAGCGGGATTAATGGAACACTCAGCACGCTAACTCTATGCAGACCACCAACATTGCGCTAACCTCATATAGTAAGTTATCAAGACAGACCGTGAAATTTTTTGTATAGTTGAATATGAGTCGGTTTGACAACCCACCTGCATGCCTGTCTGTCTCATTTCTCTCCCTCAATCCTATTCTATTATTCTATTTCTTTTTCGTGTTAAGTGACCGTTTTTTCTTTTGTTTCATCTTGGCTGGACATATTAAAACCTCCAACGTAGATTTTCTACTCGCAAATGATCCGGATTTTTGCTTTTGTTATTTTATCTGTTACCATGGTGACTCCGTGCATCTTTCTTAGGTTTTTAGCCAAATGCTCCATGGTGTCTATCATCCCTCACTGGTAGGTTGAAGGAGAGAGGAACAACGCTCACACTTACAGGTACATACTCTTCCACACCCACAAAGCTGTGCCAAGGTATGTCTAACTCAAACCCAACCCTGTGAAAAAGTGGACCTGAACACAGTCCTCTAACTCACCAGGATGAAACTGTAAGGAGAAAATGAAGCCATGTCACTTTATTACACAGTTATTACTTTGGCTGAGTGATGCCATGGCTGAAAATAGAAAGCTCTCTTCTGAAAATGAAGAGAACCTTTTTGTTTGTTACATGAATGCATTCCTGCTGAGGGATATGAGTTACACTAAATGACAAATTGTCTTTGCCATGCTCTACTCAAGATGTTGTCCTTGTAAAAATCTTTCCCATGGAGAACCTACACCTGCTTCCGAAACACCAAACGCCCCACTGATTGGACTTCAAGCACAGGCTCAAGTCTTTGCGCGTTTGGATCTTAAACCAATAAAGACGGCTCTGAGTTTGAGAGAGAGAGGCAGCTGCAGGAAAGTCTAGACTAAAATGGAGGATGTGTGATTGAACTGAGAACAGCATGTCTGCTGGGAAAATAAATATAAAAGAATAATCACCCACAGGGAAAAAAAAAAAGAGAAAGAAAGAAAGTGGCTACTCTATTCCATGTTGTAGTTTTCCATTTTGAAAGCAAGGACCTCCCTCCCTCCTCCTTCATATTTCACAGAGAGGGCTGGGATGGATGGGGCTTTCTAGTGGCAGACAGGGATTAGACACACACGCATAAACATACATAGACACACACACACATGCCTGCCCTCAAACATCTACATGCTCCTGAGCGCCAAACATGAACAAGAGAGAGTGAGGCAGCCTGTGAGGTGATTGTTGCCAGATGAGGGGGGTCGTACATCCACCCTCACTCTGTGACAGACAAAAGATTGCACTTACTCTTTCTCATCCTCTGTTTTCTGTGTGTGTGTGTGTGTGTGTGTGTGTGTGTGTGTGTGTGTGTGTGTGTGTGTGTGTGTGTGTGTGTGTGTGTGTGTGTGTGTGTGTGTGTGTGTGTGTGTGTGTGTGTGAGAGAGAGAGAGAGAGAGTGAGTCAGAGAGAGAGCCTTTACTAATATGATATTCGTGTGTGTGAAAGTGAGATATTTCAAGCACGTTCCAGCAGGTTTGGGGGGGGAGGGTCTCAACTGAATTAGGGCTGAAAGCCCCTCTTCACCACCGGGTTAGCTGGCAGCTGGCATACGTGTGTCCCATTCAAATAGAGTGACATGTTTGATTAGACAATTAAAAAAACAAAGGACTCCATTTAGGGCCACAGTCGGAGGCTGTTCCAACTAAGTGTGTGTGTGCTTGTCAAGGGTTACCACGTTTTTGAAAGAGGCAGAAGGCTAAAATATTGTAGATGCAGCAGCAAGTGATCACAAACCAAAGAAAGCCAATAAAAAATGAATTAAGGCAGACAAGAATCACATTGATGGGAATCTACTTTTCTGCTAATTCAAACCGACACGCCTGAACTTCTGTGTGATTCAACCTTTCTCGTCAAGGTCATCATCACCTCCATTTACCTTAAAGCAGCGGCAGTAGAAAGTCTGCATTTACAGGTGGCGCATATAAAACCCATGCACTATTCCTTGCAAACACATGCACACAAAACATACTCCAGTTTTTACACGAGGACGACAGCTGCATTATGTTGGGACCTCTTGCCAAAGATCAAGAGTTTTCTATTACATGTGTATTTTTAAGAAGCACCTCTGGGCCCACTTATAAGGACCACTGCACGGTTTTAAACACACATTTTGCCTACAGATTGAAAGGTGTGAATAATTTACAGTTGAGAGTTGGGTGTTCATTTTTTTTTTTAAATTGAATTGCCACGTCGGCAGAAAAACCAAAAAGCATTGATTTTTTGCTAATTGAGCGGCAGATTGACATCATGGTTTATCAGAGACACACACGCCAGGGCCCCTCCCCGCAATTCCTTCCATCTCCCCCCAGTTTTCCCCTCATCTGCCTCCAGCCCCGGTCTCTCCTCCCTGTGGTCCTGACAGTCCTGTTACCTTGGTTACCAGGGAACGATGGCTCAGACCCTTTGAAAGCCACCATGCCTCCACAATGACACACAAACACACGTACACACTCTATCTCTGTGTGAATTCATGATGGTCATCCTTCAAGAGGGTATTCAGATGAAGAGTCCGCTCTTCCTCACAATAACATAACCACACTCTCTACCTGACAGCAATGAAACCTGGCTCTGTATGGATTCATCCTCGCTGGTACACACACACACACACACACACATGTAATAAAGAGAGAAAGAGAGAGAGTCTAATCTGTGCCTTTTCAGGCTGGTTTAATTGGCATAGACTGATGGCGTCCCCTTAGTGCATCCATTATCGTCTAATCAGCGGTATTTCTAGTAATGCCTTGAAGCCTTTTGTGATGTCATTCTCACTTTGCCTGTCGTAGAAGATAGTGTGTTGTGTACAATGGAGGGAATGACAAGCTGATCCTGTGGAAAGAATACTGAAAAGACGCATTTGTCTTGTTTTATTCTCTCTATCGCTACAAAATGTCCTTTTTAGAGGACCTGCATGGCCATTCAGACCACTCCCTGTCTGACACACCCCACTGCTCTGCTTATTTGATAAATACACGTTTAAGCGTGTGTGGAATCAGGAGAGGAGAGAACGAAATAGCCTGTTTCAAGGGCGTACTCAGACAGATAGAGGTGAGAGCCCCTTAAACACATACACAAGAGGAAGCATTGATGAATTGGTTCAGCCCCACCTCCACTGAACCTTCATCTACGTCTCCAGTCGCCATGGTAACCATTAGCACCTCCCCCTGCATCTCATCACTGCTTTCTTGGCACATGAAGAAAACCTTTTCATTTCTCCCCCTTTCCGAATCACTTGCATTCTGTCTAGCCCATCTCTATTCTGTGTTAGTGATCATGAAATATTACGTTTTTCACGATTCTTTCATTCTTTTATAATCCAAATGATATTGCTGCTATGCTATCATGTCTTGCTGGTAAATATAAATCCATTATACAGTAAGGTAAGACATGAAAGTGATGATTTCGATCATAATTGCCATACACTGCAATTACAGAGTACAGTATCAAGAAATATCATCTGTTCTGGACTTCCTATGAACTCAGTCTGTCCATCTGCATGACTTAAATTTACCGTTCTTTAGATAAGAAACAAACGCCACTGAGAGGAAATTCTTCCCCTTCGCCCTTCAATGGATTCACATTAGCTTTGGTATCCCGTATTAAAGTAGCAGATCCAGCTCTCCTAAAGTCTTGTAATCTAGCAGCTCCTATTAAATTGTCCCCTAAAGGAAGGGACAAAATACTCTCAACAACCCGCCAGTGGTGTGGGTTTTTACCAGTGGGCACGTGTCTGAGTGTTTGTCAGGAAATGTGTTTGCATGGCTGTGCATACGTGTGTGTGGTTTTCTGCCTGTAATTAAGTCTATTCCTGTTTGTGTATATTTGACATTCACTGGCCGAGACACCAAAGGGGACATCAAGAAACTGTTCATCAGCAAAAAACCAACACAGGCTGGCACGATCCCAAGAAGAATGATTTCTATACTTATTAGCAGAAGCAGACACACACGCCCACACACACTCCCACAAACGCACACAAAAAGAAAAAAAATGCTTTTAACGCTCATTCATTCATTCACCATACAAAAGATACAGCACTACCGAATAACTAAGAAGTTAAAATGTAGCACATGCTAGTAATTCTGATGGTGTTTAGTGTCTTTTTTTGCTATTCATAAGCCTTCTTGATTTTGATGGTAATAATTTAGGTATATCACTTATAACGTGGTTTTAATGTCTGTGTACATGTGCACTGATATAAACATGAACCCCTTCGTGAAAGCTCAGTCAGGAGGACTATCCCTCTGCACACTTTGGCTGCAGTCTCTTATCACAATTAATCATTCTCACCTTTTACACCAGCACGGCCTCATTATCCACTTCACAGGGGTCATCAATCAATCAGCCAATCATTATGCTACTGCCGTTTAAAATCTGATCATCTCCATTTATCTGAATAAACATCTAGAACTGGATCATACTCCCTCCACCTCCCCATCACTTTCCTGTCCTTGCAGATCCTTCAACCTGCTCATTCATCAGTCCCAGCAGAGTCTTCAGCCACCACCACCAGTAAACAGACTCTACAAGAGCGATATTCTGTGCTGCTGCTCTTGGGACGTACCCTTCAATCCTGATCAGATTGACTTTTTGATGGGTTAATTGTGACATTTTATCTGAAATGATTTTATTCATCAGGACAGGATTTAGATGATCAGCAAAATTATTCAGCATCATTATGTTTTTCTCTATGTTGAGGCCCCACACCATTTTTTCATCAGTTTGTAATGAAAGGCACTCCTTTTCATCTTCTAACAACCAGCCCTCACTTGCAACAACAGTCCTGATCTACACAGTCATCATGTGAAAACATGAAGTAGTAGTGAGTGACACAAGTTAGGACCCCAGATTCAACTACCTACCACTGTCATTCCTCTCATCTTTTTAATACAAGCAGTGACATCTTCAAGCAAAAGGAGAAGAGTATCTGATTGCTCGACACTGTAAAATATAATGTTCACTGGTAATCCACAATTAAATGAAGTATTATTGAGTCTAAAAGTTAAGTTGAAAATATATAATTGTGTCATTTTTGTAAATCACCAACAATTCTCTTCTTACAGTTTGTAGTTTTTTTTCTCAATATGCAGTAGGAATTTTAAAAAATTAAGATTTTTGCTTCATAATAAACAAATAACGATTTACTAACACTGAATAAAAGTTTTTTTGAAAAAGATTTGAATAATTTCCAAAGCTGAGCATTTATTATTAATAATAATAAATGAATATGAATAATAAATAATGAATGAATAAATGTGAATAATGAATAATAATAATAATAATAATAATAATAATAATAATAATCATCATCATCATCATCATCATCATCATCATCATCATCATAAAGTCATGCTCTGTTAAAAGTTAATTGTTCTTTGAAAACAATTTACTGTAGGTGGCAACCTAAATTAAAATATAGTTTTTGAGTCTAGCTTATAAATGAATAAGCTTAAAGTTATAAAAACTTAATTTAATGAGTGTTACCAGTTGAAGTAATTTTTTGAGATCATCAAACATTTCTCTTTTTACAGTACAGAATTAAACCCAGGACCGACATACATTGCCGTTTTCATGATTTACAACTCTTAAGGAAGATTTTCTCGCGTCCGCGCACAACTGATCCCCGAGCCCTTACGGCTAAATTCTGCAAGACTGACATATTATTTCAAAACCAAGGGATTCATTCCAAGCAGCATAAGGAACTTCCTAAACGACACACTGCAGAGTAGGGTGTGTTTAGCCGCAGTAAAACGGATCCAAAACCACAGAGCTGAATTTGGGCCACATGCGCTGGAAATGTTGGTTCTCCTAAATTGACATTACATTTGACACATCCTTATTCTAAAAGTTAAACCGCTCAAAACATCCAGTAAGAACACAGGCCAAATCACATCATTTTCTAAACCTCGGCCAACACTTTTGGACCGGGCAAAATGGCTGTAAATTTACTCAGTGTGAGGATAAAACAACACGTAGACACTTACTGTTTCATGTCACATAGATTAATCTTGGAGGCCTTTCACAACTCCAACACAAACACCTACGAATGACATCACCTCATGGTATGTTGCTATAAATAGACTTTATTTCATGGTCTTTGCACACTGTCAAATTCCTGACAAGTGCTTTTGCTGGTTGGGAAAAGTGTAGCTGGAGAGATGAGGAAACCGGCTTGGTGATGGTTTTTCCGCTGGATGGACCACCCTCCATCATGACAAGAAGCCCACCACTGAACCGACCCGTGTTTTGAACCTACACACTTTGTCAAGAATGCAAAATCAAAAGCTCTCATTGACATAATCGAAGAGATTAGCGATTAACAGCATCAAGGAGACATGTATGTATTTGTAAAGATGAATTTGTAGTTGTGTTATTAGCATCTAGTGTCAGTGGAGCTTTACTAATAATACAGCAAAGGGTCATTGAGGTTATCCCAGTTTTTTTTGTGTGGAAATTATTTCTACATTAGTTCTCGGAGAAAGGACAGATGAGATGGTAATGAGCAGACCACACTGAGAAAACACTGAGGTTTATTCCTCTGCTCTAGGCTGCTTCATAAACTCACAGGGGTTCACAGAGTCCAGAGGACGACAGTAGACGTAGGAGAACGTTTGGAGGATAGAAAACAAGCGTTTGGGATGGGCTGATTGTTCTCATCTTCCCATTTCAGATTTGTATCACTTGTTTAATAAGCTCTCAGTCAATTGTCATCCCTCTTTCATCGGTTCCGTCCCGACGGCCTTAAAATCTGTACAGTTCAATAAAACAAATCAGCTGCCCATGCAAACAGAAGTTATTTCCACTTGTGCAGTCCTTCCAATACAGTCTGACAGACCACAGCCAGTGACCACAAACACACCCACAGGCCCAGAGTGGCCCACAGTGGAAATAAGACTCTGACTTTTCTGTGGTTTGTGTCCCTCATGCCAAAAGCACCATAGCCGTTTTTCAGTCACACACACACACACACACACACACACACACACACACACACACACACACACACACACACACACACACACACACACACACACACACACATACACACACACCCTCGGATGCACGACTTAGACAAGGTCCTAATTGTGGTGCTAGTTGTCTCTAAATTTGCAGGTCTGGTTGGATGCACTTAAATGCATTCTGATTTTATAATACACTATGAATCTCATTGAATTTTATTGAATTGTATAGTAATTTTATTTTACTGCACTGTTTAAGCGGTTTAGACTGCTAATTGTGCTTATTATGCTTTGTCCATTTATCTGTTTCCCATGCAATGCCCCCTGAATTACCTCACTGTATGAAATGTATTATATAAATACATTTGCTTTGCTTTGCTTGATTTGATTTGCTTCCCAGTCTGCAGTGGTTTGTTGGTCCTTACCTAAATGGTCTAAGGTAGAGCTGCTGGTGAACTAATGACCAATGGCGAGAGATGCTTACCTGTGTTGTCCAATCCCATAGCAGAGCTTCAGTAGCACAAATTTCTGAAATAGTTAAGGTTGGTTCTGATAGTGAGGTGTCAGAACACACAGTAGAGTTCTTCTGGCAGGAAGAGAAAGACTTGGGCAGGTGGGATGTAGCCTTAAAATTCCACTCTAGAGGAGTGGAAAATTTCTTCTCTGCTCTTTAGACTGAGAATTATCCGTTTAAAAGCTGGTGTCCAAAGAAAAGACAGTATGGGTGCAGACATGGCAGAAATGTATCTGGTTGATGTAAAGAGGGAGAGGAAGAGGGAGAGGGAGAAAGAGAGAGAGAGAGACCTGATATGAACCATATTGAATATAAAATCCTTTTTGTTAGTCTGTACCATTTCCATGATCTCACAGACCTGGCACGGTCAGCAGGATTCATTCGTACTGTCTTTTAGTGCAGTCGCAAGACTAGGTAGTGGATACTAACGTCTCCGTCTCAGCATCACTCCATGGTTGAGCTACTGGAGCGAGAAGAAAGAACAACAGAAAAAGAGATAAGATTTGGAAAAAGAAAAAAAGGCGCAGTTTGTGACCCCTGTGAGGAAACGTGAGGGGAGAGTCCAGTAGATAACAGCTTTGAGTCTGCCGCACGAGCACATAAACAACAACTGAGGGGAATAGTGAGAAACATGTCATAGAAAACCTAATTAAGTGACCTTTCACCTATCACTATCACCATGACCTATAGTACGAGACAACGCCCAGCTATGACATGAAATCTATTCTCTGTAAAGCCGAAATGACAGAATCCGATACACTGGGAAACACGAGTTTTCGCCGCCCTTCGGCCCCAACTCATCGACCACCTGCTGTCTCGAACCGCAGAAAACCCTCCAAAAGCAAAAACAAAGTAGAAAAAAACAGGAAGTATACTAATTTGCACCACCTTTACTCAGTGTTTCATGAAATTAGATAATAGCGACCAAATGAACTGTGGAGAGTCTCAAGATGACCGGTGGCTCCGTTGCGGTGTGTGTGTTTGTATGTGAGTTTGTCCCTTTGACGCTCAAGCTCCAGTGTGCGAATGAGAATGAGGAGCATTACGGGACCATACAGGGACAAAATGGAGGCCAAGACAGAGAATGAGAAATGGTCAGGGCTGCAGAAAAGTCAGGAAAAGAAACACAATGCAGAGCAGAGCTGAAAGAGAAAGAGGCTGAAGGGGGGAGACGTAGAGAAAATGTTTGTGTAAAGAGGACCCGATACCTGAAGCTGTTTGGTATCAGTCTAGCGTAGCTACGTATCTCGGTTGTGTTCTCTCTAAAGCTTAACGTGTCCAGATTGTTAGTATTAGGATGGACTGTGCATTAAAGATAAGCTTTGTAATTCACTAACTTTTTCTCTGCACACCCCCATCCATCAAAATGTTGTTTAATGATGATTAGTCTGCTGATATTCAAGAATCATCTGGCACATTTGAGCCTAGAGTCCTCATTTTTTCCTCTCGGTTAGGTGTATTGACTGAGTAGTTTATAAGTTTTAGACCTAATAGCCAGAGATTTTGATAACTGTTATAGATATTTTGGGGTCCAGCTGGCATTTTTGAAGACGAATAAATGTAATGATTTGCTGATTATTGTTTATCTTTGGGGTTTTTGGTATTAAAGGCTATTTGAATAAATCACCTTTGGGAAATGGAAAATTCCCAAGATTGATTAAGTTAGACTGAAGAGCGACAGAAATAGAAAGGAGGAACCCTCGCTGCCATATGGTACAGAGTATCAGGCTTGATGAAGCATGATGGCCTCCACTGGCATTGGCCAGTCAGATCAGATATGAATGAACACTGATAGCTTTAAAGCAAAGCATATGCCAACAGCTAGTGATATGGAGTCAAACTCCTGACCCCGAGGGATGAAAAAACAAACCTTAATGATTTACCGCAATCATGGACACAATCCAACAACTAAAACTCTGACGATGCCGCTCTGAACATTCTTGATTGTGTCATATTCAATGTATGAAATGTATTCACTTGTATTGCCGATAAAGAATAATAATAATAATACATTAAATTTATAATGCACTTTACATTTGGATCAAATCTCAAAGTGCTAAATATCTATTTCTAATTTATTAAAAATAATTCTGTTTTTAAATGTTTGTATTCATATTTCATAGAATTAATAAATAAAATTGTTTATAATTCAAAAAAAAATTGAATTATATCAGCCAAAAAATATGAACAAGGTTTGTTTGTTTCTAAATGGGAAATGTATTTAAAACAGATAAGGTTTATTAGAACTACTACATAAATAACATTTTTACTTGTTTCATTCATAATTTAATGACAAAAAAACATAAAATATATGAAAATAAAAAGATCAAAATATTTTTTGAGTGTAGGCAGTTTAGCGCAGGACCATAAAACAAAGCTTGATCTCTACATCTGAGCCTCCAGTAGCAAACAGGTGATTAAATCACAGGAAGTGTTGATGGATGTTATGTGAATAGTTCACATAGCAGAGACAAAATCCTGATCCCTCGTCACACACATGCTGTCAGCATTAATGGCAGCTGAGAGACGTGTGAGTCGGCAGGAGGTGGTGGGGGGGGGGACAGAGACACAGAAAGTGAGAGTGAGGGGCCAGCTGTTCATGACACAATGCAGCAAAATTTCAATCTCACTTTCGTCTGTTGTCTGCGAACCAAAGCATTTGTCAGCGCTGATCACCTGTTAGACCTAACTGAGGCATGCAGTGACAGTGATTGGTCTGAACTGCAGCCTTTCTTCACTCAGTTATTGATACTGGCAAATTAAACACGCTGACAGATTAATTAAAACACACAAGACAGACTCTCAATGGAGCAGGGCCATTTTAAAGAACAGCTGCCACTGTACAAAAACACACAGGAGGGAAGACATCAAGCTGGCAATAAATTTCATCTTAACCCCCCGCATGTTCATGCTTAATAAAAACTTGAGTGTGTTGTGAGTCTGGGCTGGAGGATAGCGTGCAAACTCCAAGTGGAAACCGAGGTCTGGCTCTGCTTTCCAGCAGTTGCAGATTCAACATGACGCCGGTAGGAGAATGATCCTTTGTTACAGGAAGCTTAAAGTGAACACCTTCCTGTTTTGGGAGTCACCTTATGCCTCTGGCTGTGTTGATTTGTCAGACATTATTATTCTCTGTCTGCATTTACGAGTGTGTGTGTTTTATATATAATTAGCCTTTCCTCGAAAAGCTATATAAATGTGGTCAAAAGGGTCGTAGAATTTGGACTTTAAAGCAAACTTAGCTGAGGACTTTGACAGGCGGAGGTGCTGTGTTTATTCTAGGGGTTTAGCTGAAAGTTCAGGGCGACTCACTTCACCTGTCAAAAGAAACCTGTGTCCTCTATTCTTACATGTTTTAGTTCAACATCAGCCACCTTTAATAATAATAATAATACATTTAATTTATAATGCACTTTACATTTGGATCAAATCTCTAAACCTTTACACTACAGTCACATGTTCTTATTGACTTTTAGCTCCTTATTTATCAGCCCTTATCTAACTAAGCACTAGCAATCTCCCTGAATGAGCTCCTCAAACTAAACTTTAACTTCTGTCTACAGTATTTTTCGTAAGACAAGCTCACTTAGTAACTAAAATATGAACTATTAGAGTAAAAAAAAACAATGCATACACGGTTAATCTTCTCAAGTCGATACCGTTGCAACAAATTTGGACTAAATCGGATCAACGATTGATAAATTACGGCCCAAAACTGTTTAGAGATAAAGCTCCCCCCCCCCCCCCCCCCCTAGTAACAGAAACATCCATTTCTTCCTCTTACTAAGGTCTATTTGGGTATAATATATATCTTATATATAATATATTGAAAATGATCCATGAAATAGTTTTTGAGTCATAACGTTTACACGATGGATCGGCGGCAAATTAGAACCACATTCAATACCACTTTATGGCAACAACAGCACTTTATGGCACTTCTTCCCTTTACAATGACAAACCATGATCTTCTGTTAATGACATCTGTTAACTGCAAGTTTGCAGCATCTATCGTCTCCTTTCAATCCCCTTTCCTTTTTTTTTTGTCCAAGTAGCAAGTGCGGACAAGTGCAGTACCATTAAAGTTCTAAACGCGTGTAATGCCAGGCAGCCTTTCTCCAGATCTTTGTGCGTCTCCCAACAGCTGTGCACATCTGGGCGTCTGTCGAGTTGACTGACTGTCCTTTAACAGCCTTGACCAGGAAACCACATGCTGGACATCACAGAGGAGGTGCATCACCTGCTAAAAGTGAGTTCCTGGCTTCAGTGGTGTACACCAGCACACATAAACAGATGTATGACATAGAGGCGTGCACATACACATAGAACACATGCAAACTCTCTGCTTTCAGTTTTGCTATTTTATCTTTCCCGTTTAGTTTTTAATTTGAATTTCCTTTAAACTGTGTTTTCGTTATTTTTCATCAATGTTTTGTCCAATTCCTTTCACATCTGTGGACTTTTTTTATTTGACTCTCATGATAGCGTGCACGTTGCTGTTTGTGAGAACAGCAGTGGCTCCATAGCCATCAGGTCATCTTGGACGGGACCATGTCATTGAATTTTGACATACATTCTATAAAGCACAACCTGCTTCGGGGAAGAAAATAGGCTTTCACACACAAGAAAAAGAGCAAAAAAGCTGAAAGGAACCATATAAGCTCAGTAACGGATATTAAACCAGGCGCCACACTGATCAGATAACTTCAGGAACCTTTACATGCAAAGTTTCGAAGAATGAAAATTCTTCAGTTCTTAAATATTGCTTGTTACTTTTAATCATCGGCCAGAGTTCACGCTTTTCTCATGATCTCTACCTTTTCAGGATGTGAGCATGAATCAGATGTGGATGCACAGAACGACCCACATACACAGACACACACACACACTAAGGCACCATGACCTCTCCTGAATGCATGGGAAATACTTCAAGGAAGTGAGGAAAGAGGAAGGCAGGGAAACCAAGAAATAAATAATCCTTTGTGTTGAGACTACATAAACAGGGCGGCACATTAAAGATTACTATACTAGCTGAACTGATTAGAAAACTTCCTACGGCTGCATGCGTGTGTGTGTATGTGTGTGTGTCTGGGTATGTGTGTGCGTGTGTTTGTGTGTGTTTGTGTGAGTGGACAGTTAATGGACGGAGCTTAAGAAAGGTAGAGAAATACAAACAGAAATAGAGGGAAAAAAGGGCCGATGAGATCATACATGAACAATGAGGGAGAAAAAAAAAGGAGAGATGTGGTTAAGAAGAAACCCTGCAACTAAGGAAAGACTAGTGTTGGAAGAAAAGAGAAACTGCTCATTAGTCTATGTGCTTATTTGTTCCATTCTAACAACATATTGCCTTATTTAGACTTTTTTTTTCCAGAAAACTCAAACCACACAAATAAATTCCTGAAGCAAAATACTGATTATAGATATTTCTGAGAAAATTGGACCTTCATCTCCCTGCTTTTCGTGTCATATAGCATCAGATTAAATACGTGAAATGGGTTTACTGCACCACCTGACCCATTTATTCTCTTTGCCACTATCTTTCTTCAGAGTAAAATACCAAATGCTCCACTATCTCGCAATCTTGACAGTCGGCTGGCAGGCAAACCGATCTGGAACAGCGTCCAGATCGGTTTGTGTGCGTGTGTCCAATCTGAGTGGCCACATATTCCACTAACCCTAAAAAAAAAAATCATTTTCCTACAAATAGAAGCCCCTGTGGGGAGACTCTGGCTAAGAGAGTCTTGGCTTCATCCGAGGAGCCTTGAGAAACGTGCCGGAATGAGCAAAGCAAGACTTATTCACTCCCCCTGGCATTCACTAAATTCACTCATAGCGTCTGCTGTGGGACGACGCCTGCACAGAGTAAGTGCTGGCTCGAATTAGCAAAACGAATAACCCTTGATTGGAATTGTTACAACCACTGGAATCAACGTCCAGGAGGTTAATTTTGTTGATTGAGGGATATTATAATTCATCAGAACAGCTTAATTAGAGGCAAATGTAGAGTTTGAATGATTGTCAAGACAACTAAAAAATGAATCGTGGTAAGGCTGTATCCCTTTCTTTTTTTTTCTTTTTTCTATTATTGTACCTCTCTTCCTATTTTTTTATTTCATTTTAAACTCATTTCACTGTTTTTAATTACATTCAGTTACTCCCCTCATCTCGTGTTGTCCTTTAAGTCAAAGTTACTTACGAAACTTTTATCAGAATACCGATCAACCATCATATTAATTATCCAATTCCAGTTTGGTCGGTATGATGAGCTCCAAAGCCTTTTATTAAAACCATTGCATTTTAAGCTGTGGTTGAAAGAGCTATCCAAAAAAAACCTGAGAAACAGAAAAGGTCCCTCTTTTCTCCGCCACGTCACTGGAGAGGAGTAAAGCCAACCAGTAAAAACAGCTGCTCCAAAAAGTGCATGATGCCAAGGTAAGACCTTGATGGAAGACCAAAAGCCAGTCATCTGTTTTCATTCCTCCTTATGCAGAAGAGTTGCTCAATATGCAAGACAGCCAAGTTGCTGTAAGACAGTGTACCAACAGTAAAGGCTGAGGCCTCTGTGCTGATGTCTAGATTACCATGGTAACCTCAGGGGGTGAGAGAGAGGACATATCAGTAATGTGCAAATCTCCTCATGGCAGCTTCAGGAATGCAGGTGAAGTCTACCTCCTTGCCCTTCTCTCTCGCTCTGTTTCATTTTTCTGGCACCTCTATAAATCTCTCGTCTCTAAATTAGAAAGACCAATGGGTTTTTGCTCTTCTTCTCATAGACCAGTTTTATGAATCACATCACAATCCATCAGGGCTTCCGCATGCGCCATTCTTTTCTGAAATCTGATTTGAGCAGCTTTTCACTACAGACATGACTTTTATAGCCAGGCTCCTTTATAGTAATACATTAATCAAGTTTTTGTGAGGGGAGTTATCAGAGAGGGATTATAGGGAGGGTACAAAATGAAAATAGAATGAGGAAATAGACGATAAAACAGGAGACAGTGGGGAGACAGAAGAGAGAAGGCGAGTACTCGGTTTTGATGGTATAAGTAGGACAATAAGCGGTCGTCAACATGCTGCAAGATTGAGCACTGACAGGGTTTCTCTTACCTCTAAGAAGCAGGTCCCAGCTGGGGTGTTTTCCTTGATGGAGGCATTATAGACGTTGCTGGAGAACACAGGTGTGTTATCATTAACATCCTGCAGCACAATGTCCACCTTCGCTGTGGATGAGAGTGGTGGGCGGCCACTATCTGTGGCCACCACGGTAACACTAGGTGCTGGCTCTGTCTCAAAATCCAGGGCCATTGCAGTGGTGATGATTCCAGTGACCGGGTCAATGGAGAACCAGTCAGAGTGAGAGTTTTTTCCCTTGAGAAGGCTGTATCGGACATCCCCATTGGTGCCCTGGTCCTTGTCTCTGGCAGTGACCTGGAGAACAAAAGAGCCAGGATAGACAACCTCTGGAATAGTCTGTCTGTAGGCCTGTTGGTCGAACAGAGGGGGGTTGTCATTGACATCAGTCACCTGAATGGTGAATGATGACTCAGCTCTGAGGGGAGGCGTGCCGGAGTCGGTAGCCATAACCCTCAGGTCATAGGAATCCCGCTCCTCTCTGTCTAACATCTGGTCGACATAGATCAGGTAGATGATGCTGTCCTTTGTTGTAAGAGCAAACTTCCCATCACCCCCCTCAAGGGACACATTCACATTCGCATACTCTCCATAGTCTGGGTCTGTGACAGAGATCCGGGCCACGTATTGGCCTGGTTGGGCCCCTTCGGAGATCCTCGGAGATCCGTCCTCACTGAGGAAGATGATGGTCATTGTGGGCTGGTTGTCGTTGTAGTCACGTACGTGAATGGTGACAAACGCATTGGTTACCTGTAAAATGGTGTAAAACTCACGTTAGTGTTCATATCAATCTGTTATATATTGTAGTTGGGGATAACAAGGTTTCATTATTGTTTGTTCCTCTCCAGCTTTTTGGCAATGCTTCTACTTTCCTCTAAACTCTGCTTAGCGTAGGTCTGTCTGGGCTGTCAGTGCTGCAAGACGTCAGTGTTTATTCTGAACTGCAATGATATCATCTTGCAGCAGGAAACATATTGGTTTGTGGTCACATAAAATGAAATGTATGTAATTAGTCTGTCAAAATCAGTAAGAACTGAAAACAAAAACATTGTTTTTTGTGGCATCATTCAAAACAAGGCACAATATGTTGCACTGTACGATTATAATTGTAATTAACTATATGATATAAATCAAATTGCTATGTATTACCTCAGGGTTGCTGGCATTATCCCTGGCCTGGACAACCAGTTCATGGACCCTTTTCAGTTCATAATCGAGGGGCCTATTCAGAGTGATGACACCAGATTTAACATCCATGACGAAGTAGCGATCAGGATCACTTTGGCGTCGGTTGATTTCGTAAAGAACCAGACCGTTATCACCCTCATCCTCATCTGTGGCAAACACCTAGAAAGATGAGAGAAAGTCAAACACTCAAACTAACATTTACATTTACAGGAGCAAGCAGTTTTACCAAAGGAACAAGTTGCTTTCTGAACACAGATAATATTTGAGATTACCTGTAGGATGCTGCTGCCTTGCTGGAGACTTTCAGAGATAATAGCATGATATCTGCTCTGATTGAAGAGTGGTGCATGATCGTTGATGTCGGTCACACTCACTTCCAGGGTCATGGACCCCATCCTTCTGGGGGAACCACCATCATGAGCCTCAATGACCAGTGTGTAAGATGAGCGTTTCTCCCTGTCCAGCACACCATTTACCACCAGGTCCAGATACAGCACCTTGTTAGCGGCTCTCTTGGTCTCCATCCTGAATGCCTGGCCTACATTGCCCTCTCGGATAGTGTAGCCTTGGGTGGTCAGCTGGTCTTTGTCTGCATCTGTCGCTGGCTCCAGGGAAAACCTTGTCCCCACTGCTGTGTGCTCTGAAATCTTGAGAGAAGCTTTCTTTTTAGGGAAGACAGGTGCATGGTCATTGATGTCGTTGACTGTGATTGACACCTCAATAGTGACTCCCGTCATCGTAACAGCAATAAAGCTATAATGGTCCCTCTGCTCACGGTCCAGACGGCGAGCTGTGGTTATGATGCCTGTGGTCTCGTCGATAGTGAGGTCGTTGCCAACGCCTGTGCCTTCATGGTCCGAGATGAAGTAAAGGCCTGCAGTTTCACCAGGCGGCAACCCGGCGCTGATGTCACCAACAATGGTCCCTGCTGGCTGCCCTTCATCCAGCTGGAGCTCCAGTGCTCCAAGGACTGTTGTGGCCTGAGCAAGAATGAGGATGACGCAGAGATGAAGGAAAGGCCTCCTCCACCAATGAACAGAATACACACAGGGTCCTGTGACCCAAGCCCTCCGTCTTGACCCTTTATTTGTTAACAGCATGGCCAGGTAGTGCTACAACTACACCTGTGGGAAAGACAGAGAGAAAGAGAAAACTCAGCCCAGAAAATACATTTTTCAACAAGTACAGATCAAATTTTATGATCAACCAGTCAGTTGCCCCATTATTTTCATTCTACCTTTTCAAAGCGTTATGAAAATGAATGCGTGAGCTTAGTGCGAAATGAATACAATTTGTGTTTCTCCAAACGTATGTAAGTAAGGGCAACTTAAATCCTTGCATGAAAACGTGCAAACACTTTCCATTCCAGATCCAGAACTTTTAAAGACACTGCCTGATACATTTTATCTTTTTCCCCCATAAAATGAATATATCGAATAACAAACACGTAGGAAAGAACACACACTGAAATCAACGGAGGGAACACTAACTCTGAAATAGGCATCAGGATCCTTTGTAAGATTTCCATTGGTGCTTACACACATTCACTAGTACATGCCTTGCCTGGGAAAAACAAGTATATGGCTGCTTCAGGAGTCATTCAAGACTGTAAGCTTAGACCCCATGTTCCCCAAACTCTAAATCAAGCACAAATCCATAAAACTAATATCCTCCTCATGCTAATACTAAAACAGTCTTATCAGTCACAGACTGGGTTTAATCATAAACAGATTAATGTACTATTACTGTCCACAAAGCCATGCATCATTCCAAAAAGAATGTTTGAATCTGCCTGCAGTGCAGGAATTGAGGATATGTCTCATCAAATGGCACCTTGACTGCAAGAAAGGCAAGAGTTTAAATTCCTATAAAAAACTCAGCTGACACTTTTCTGACTTATCTGACGGGGAACTCATACACTATCTGGTGCCTCTAGTTGAAGTTTAAACAAACACAACTAATTGTTTGCAAATGGTATTTGACCCAGGCTTGACACGCATACCTTCAAATGCTACGTTCAACAGTTCTGGCCAATGTAACCAGTACGACCAGGTTCAAATCTGATGGGATAGATGCTTATTTTATCCCGTGATGAGGCGAACAAACATTGAGATAATGTTCAAAATGAGAACAATTGTTTATGCATTTCCCCTCTCATATTTATAAAGGGAGATTTATTGAGATTATAATTCCTCCAAACATCCTCATTGAACACGGCCATCTACAACATTCATCACACTCAGAGAGTGGAGGTTGCTGTTTTAACATACTTATACTCTAACTGGGTTTACACCGGACCAAAAATTTGCTAATAAAGTCAGTTTAAAAGCCAAATTGGAATGAAAAGTTCTAGTACACAGACTTCATTCTAAATAAAAAAAATCCTTAACTGATGAGATGTCATTCAGTTGTAGCCAACCATCTTGAGGTAATATAGCAGCTTCCAACAGAGACACTCACTCACTTTAATACTCACTCGCAAGGAATTTAACATTATTGGACACCTGGGAAGTATCAAACAATGAACTACGCAAACAAGGGGAAAACAACAAACCATTGAACAAATTAGAAACATTCGAACATCGCCTATTGCAAGGCTAAATTCCACAACCACAAAAGGGGATCAAACCACCAAGTTCCCTTTAAATCGGAACGGCCATAGCAATGGCAGGGTGACCGGCTACGGTTTGGATCTGTGTTTTCAGAATGAACCTTGAGAGGAGAGTCCTCTCCTTTAAACTTTGGACTTTGGACGAAGCGGAAGCTAATGTCAGTATTTCCCCCTAAGTTTATCACGCTACACCAACTCTGTAGCTTACTGACCTAATCTAATGTGACATAAGCAAAATCGGATATGTGAGCTGACTTTACAGCTTGAGATTGCTTTCAAGTATTGGGAATATATTTTTAACCTGAGAACGATCCACTCGGCTGTAATGTGTCTATAATGGTTTTTTGTTTTTCCAATAACATTCTTCAGATGGTGAGGACAGATGAGCAGAGAGCCTCACTTTTACACATGCCGTCCCGCTGAAAGTCGTCCATGCAACTGAATGAGTCCTTACCCGGTTAGCTCATGTTTGGGTAAAATTAACAAAGCAAGCCAGGCAGTAAAGTGAAAGTAAATCTGTATTGGTCATCCATATTGGCTGAGATGGTCACTAACCCTGTGCCTGTATATTCTAGACTGTTCTCTTCAGGAATGTCAAGAAGAAGAAAAACAGCCAACCTGCAGCTGTGTGCAGTATTTACACATAAATTCAATTGAAGCATTCTCACGCATGAAAAAGGATCATGAATTGACCCTTTTGCAAGCCTGAGGGATGATTGACTGCTATTCCATACACAATAAAAGCTTAAATAACAGCTTCTTTCTATTCATCACAGAGAGGTTAGCAGTTTCATTTCTGGGCTTTAGCCTGAAAAGTATTTCTAGGGTGCAAAAAAAAATAATTTCTCATTGAATCACCACACATGAATCGATTCTTTTATTCTTGTAAGCCTCATTGGATTCTAAACTATGAGACATGTCTTGTTTTCCAAAATTCATAAGGTATAAAGCTGGACTTAGAATTTACAATTTTAGATTCATGAATGTTTGATGAATGTTTATGAACTCATAATGTACGAATAAATAGATTGAGGAAGCTCACTAATGGTGTGCTCACACTCCATGGTCCGATTGTCACGCACAACCACTATAGGGTCCGTCAGCCCCTGCAGCCTGTTGTCGCTACTAACTATTGTCAATAAAGTTTGGGTTGAAAGCTGTCTTGATCATTTTTTCCATTCTGTGTTTCAAAAACCTCTTTAAAAAAGTTGTTTGTAGGTGGCTAGGACGATGTGGACAGTATGGCTGGTCTATTTAGCAGAGATATTTGGAGGTAAGCTAGCTAAGTGTGACTGCATAGCCTTTACATGATAGCTAGTACCATACTGACAGCTAAGCACCATTCTTCTTCTTCACTAGTGCAGTTGCTACCAGCCTCAAACTACACTCCTTACTTGTTTATTATCCACGTGTAACTATGGCACAGAAGACCCTGATGTCAGCCCATCTAGTCATGACCCCGCTTCAACTGTGCACAAGACTGAGCTGACATGTCAGACAACCATGCGATCATCTTACGGTCGTCCAGGCCCTCGCAACCCCTCCTAGATTTGTTGACAACGCCCAGCGAGCCTTGACCGTCGACCCGCTAGTTTTCAGGCTAATGATGGGTTTCAAATCTATACGCTGGCTTAACATCTTTACCTGAGTAACCATAAAAAGGTTTTTTTATTCTTTTGAAAGTGCGAGCAAACCCATTATTTGCATGAAATTTCTGAATTTCTTTGGGGACATTGAAATGCAGAGAATCAAAGACTTACTTGTGTCTTTCAGAGTTGCGTATGTGGGTTTCTGAAATACCTTTTAGAGTTAATATAACACGTAAAACCTTTTCTACGTTCATACTGCGATCCTCCACCCACCGGGCTTCCTGCTTCCTGACCTACTGCCGTAGTTTATGAGACCTCTGCGGTGGAGAGATTAATAAAGGCTATAGCTCCGCTGGGACAGGGAGAGGGACACTGATACTGGCCCCCTCTGGTACGGTCGCTGACCTCTACCTGTGGTCCAGGCGGCTGCTCTGGACAGTTGCTGCGGTCATGAACAAAGAGGGACGCCGAGCTAGACACAGTCTGCACACAAACTCCTCTTATGTTGTTTTAGTTGCTTGGCAAAGTACTTGTGAGTGTTTCGTGTCTATGGGACTGTTGATATAGAACAAGAACAGAAGCAGAAAAAAAAAACACATTGAGAGAGGAGGTTTTAAAAACAATGAGGGTTTGCTGACGTAAAAAATTTAAAGAAAATACTGCTGAGTCAATGCCTTTGGAGACCCCACTCTAAAGAAACGTACCATAATGGAGCCATTGAGAACACCAGGAAGAACAGAGAAGCAGAGAGATGGAAAAAGTGGATGTAGGACACAATAGAAAAAAGTTGTAGGGAATCCAGTTTGTTTTGACTTGGCAAACATATCGTCTTCAGCGACTGCCAAGCTGTGCAGACAATTGATTGAAAAAAATTGCATGAGAAAGGGTGTATTCTGAAGTATGTGAATAGATACGTGTGTGTCTTTTTATGTCCTGTCTCCCTCATTGCTTCAGCTGAACTTAGAGTGAAAGGTTACGTTAATGAACAGATTGCGCAGCTGCTATATGTCACCGTCTATGATCACCCGGCCCATGACATCATCTCCCTTTTGACGTGTGCTGTAATACACTTGTGTTTATTCTGGAAAACACGCTGATGAAGAGAGAAAAAGGGCTGAAGCGCAGCTCATGAAAGGCTACTGGCTTAAACAGATGGTTGGTGAAGCAAAAGATACACTCCCTCTGGTGGCTTTTTTTTTATAACAGACTGCTCGTCGTGATCCATTTATCGTTTATTAATGTGAATTAGAACATGTCTAGTTAATTTAAAAGGCAAAGCATCCAAAAAGTACATGAAATGAATGACACGCAACAAGTTTCCACCTGTCAGTCTGGTTGCTTTGGTCTTCATAAGTCTGTGTCTTAATATGCCTGCACAACACATGTGCACACAAGGAGTGACAGCATCTCTGTGCGTCCCACACTTACACACAGGCCCGACCCGGAGGGCTCCATGCTGTCTCAGCCACATTATTATCTGGCATTACACCCCCATAATCTGCCTCTGCTGTGCGCAAGCCTCAAAGCCTCAAATACATGGGCCTCCCCTCTTAAGTGTAACTGTTAACCATATAATAGAACGCCATAAGGTTTTTCTAAAGGATGGGACCAGTTATAACAGCAAGAAACTGGATGAGGATGTGTGTGAGTGTGTTTACACTGTTGTATCTGAGTCATGAGCAATAGTTGATTTTCCTCATGCGTTGCCAAGTCTAGACAGGCTTCTCTATCTCCCTATCCCTCTCATGTCCGTTGCCCCTCCTTTTCTACCCTCTAATGGATTCAGCAGATGTAGCTGGGCACACCAATGCTACTCGTGGCCAAGCTAAACAGGACCCAAAGTCACGGAGTTCCAAATGAAATATCCGCAACACCATTGCACCTCTATTTCAACCAGGTTCTTTGATGGAACAGCTCAGCGTTGCATTCAGCTAACTCCTAAGGTCTGTCAGAGAGGTCCGGCATTGCCTTCAGATAGTTGGCAGTCACTCAGTCAGCCCTGCCCCTCTGTTTCACCCAGAACCGATGTTGGCCGGATCCTGTGACCGTTAAGTCCAACAGGGGATGGAATAAAGGGAAACGGTGTCAAAATTGTCAAACTGCAAATATCATATTAAATGATGCAATTTCCATTCTCCACAATGGCTCTCTTGTAATCCATATGGTGTTAAGCACTAGAGTCTTTGTCATTAAAAACGCAGAGAAATGTTTTTCCGATTGTTCTCAACTTTCTTGGAATATTGGGCCTGGCTGTGATGAAAAATACTGCTGGAGTCTGAGGGTCCAAAAAGCTGAACGTGAAGTGGAGGGGGGTTGAGTATGGAGGAATGCTTTGCATATCAGTTTTCATGTCGTTTGGGTTCTGTGTGTTTAGGGGGTCGACAACTATGACCCCTTTCTCCTCTTGAGCTGCCTTTCCTTGGATCTCCGGATATAGACATCCCACTTCTAATGCCAGCTGTCACCAGAACCGTGAGCATATACCTGTGTGTGTGTATGTATGTGTGTGTGTTTGTGCGTGTATTTTAGCACTTTGAGATTCGATCCAAATGCGAAGTGAGTTATAAAATAAATGTATTATTATTATTATTATTATTATTATTATTATTATTATTATTACTATTATTATTATTATCATTTGTGTGTCTGTGTGTGTGTGTGTTTGGTGTGTTCGTATACAAGTCAGTTTTTCCCCATTTCAGGTATAAATACTAAGAGTTGATTTAATTTTCCTTGTATTTATGTAGCTGAATCAAACAAATATCCAATTTAATGTAACTTCAGATAGCATGATGCATATCGTCTGAACAGTTACACACACACAGATACACACACACACACACACACACACACACTGCAAACACAGGCTGCACCGAAGCACAATCAATATTAATACTACTATGCGCTGAAAGAGTTCATGGCTGTATGGGGTTACCTCGACCAGGGGAGGAAAGCTAAAAGCACTGAGATCTTGTGAAACCCTAACCTTTCCGATTTGTGGCGACTGGAAGAGTCTAGTTTTCAATTAATTATGATGGAGTGAGGGCCAGTGTCTTGGCTACTGCTGTACTTCAGTTGGTTGATCTGATGCAGGTTGACAACTTATACAGCCATGAATAAATCCAATAAAAAGGAAATGACATTGCTTCAGATCTTATCCAGCTAATATGGAATCTCAAGGCTTGTTTATTGTTTTCAAATATAATCATTGCTGAGATCTTTTAATTTTTACTTTTTCGTAGATGTCAGAAAATTTAATCTCTAGTGAGAAACTGAAATCGGCCTTGTATTCCGTTTTAATTCACATCTATGAACAGCTTTGTTTCAATTCAGTCCATGTAATGTTGTTGTGGAGTCTTGTTATATTTCTAATTTCTTCCAATAATGTCCATATCATTGCGATAAATGACAGCAGGGAGGGAGCGGTGTGGGAAAAGTGAGGCAAGCCATCATTGGAACTGGTCCGTTCACGGTGGGAATGAGCATCAGGGCCAGAAGCATAGTGAGTGAAAGGTAAAATCCTCAGTTTTTTACCGTATAGGGGTAAATGTTGGACTCTGACGATCCGACTGGAGGGGAACAAAGTGCTAAAGCCTCATTCTGGGACCAAGGAACTGTTAAATAATGATGTTAAGTCTTTATTATCACCTTTTTTCAAGACAACGTTGTGAAATTAACTCTCTGCATTTGACCCATCAGGGAGGAGGAGTGGGCAGCCCCTTTTAATGTGAGAAAATTGGGAGTCAGCGTCTTGCTCAAGGATCCTACCATATGTACGCTGCAGGGGCTTTGATTGATCTTTACATTTTCCAATTAGGGAACAACTGCTCTACCAACCGAGCTACAGCTCCCCAAAAACTATATGTTGGCCAGGAATTGAAGTGTCAACTGCTTGAAAGGTAGCTACGCTAACCTCTATACCCCCGACGCCTACAGCCATTTCAGTAAAATCTTTCTCTCAAAAGAGAAGATCTTTGAAGAGTGACATACTCATCTCCACCAAGGAGGTTGTTTTCACTCCTGTGCGTTTGTCTATTTGTTTGTTTTTGAGCAAGTTTGCGTGCAATTTTACCCAGAGATAGGTTTTTGCAGATCCTAGAAATCATTAGCTTTTGGTAACATTACGTGTTTTGCAGCATTTAAAAAAAATAAAAATTGGGAGACTTCAATGCACACATGGGCAATGACAGCGAGACCTGGGAGGAACGGCCTGCCTGATCTGAACCCTAATGGTGTTCTAGGCGCAGCCAAGTGGTGGAGGGTCTCGGGTTGAGTGGCCTTAGGATCCTGTCTCTGCTTTTTGCGGATGATGTAGTCCTATTGGCACATTCGAACACTGACCTCCAGCTCGCGCTGGGACGATTTGCAGCCGAGTGTGAAGCGAACGGGATGAGAATCAGCACCTCTAAGTCTGAGGACATGGTTCTCAGCCAGAAAAAGGTAGAGTGCTCACTACGTGTCGGGAAGGAGTTTTTGCCCCGAAAGGCGGAGTTCAGGTATCTCGGGCTCTTGTTCGCGTGTAGGGGAAAAAGGGAGCGGGAGATGGACAGACGGATCGGGGCGGCGTCTGCAGTGATGCGCTGTCGCTTGACGCTATATCAATCTGTTGTGGTGAAGAGAGAGCTGAGCCAAAAGGCAAAGCTCTCGATTTACCGGTCCATCTACGTTCCGACCCTCACCTACGGTCATGAACTGTATGAGATCGCGGATACAAGTGGCTGAAATTAGTTTTCTCCACAGGGTGGCTGGGCTCAGCCTTAGAAATAGGGTGAGGAGCTCAGAGATTCGGGAGAGACTCGAAGTAGAGCCGCTGCTCCTCTGCATCGAGAGGAGTCAGTTGAGGTGGTTCGGGCATCTAGTCAGGATGCCCCCCGGACACCTGTTTCGGGCATGTCCATCTGGTAAGAGATCCCGGGGTAGACCAAGGACCCGCTGGAGAGATGACATCTCTGGGCTGGCGTGGGAACGCCTCGGAATCCTCCTAAAGGAGTTGGTGGATGTGGCCGGGCAGAGGGAAGTCTGGGGTTCCCTGCTGAAACTTCTGCCCCCGCGACCCGGACCCGGATAAGCGGAGGATAACAAGAACGAGAACGTGTGTCGCATTTAAGGATCAGCACTGTTTAATATATGATTCAATATAATCCGTTTAGGCATGTTGCCTGCCATTGAAAGGCATTCAAGACAACAGGACACACACAAAAAAGTTAAAATCAACAGATTGTAATGTTCTTCAGAGCCGTGTTGCACATGAGATATAATTAGCATCGAGCTACAATTCGTTACTCATTTAAGGTCATGAAAGTTCACTATACAGCTGCACCAGATCTTAAAAGTAAGTCACACGTCAAATTTGTGCATAAACGTTCTCCATGGAGAAACAAGCTACAGAAAAACTACTGCCAAAGAGTCTCTGGAGCAGCAACAATTCAAAGCTGGTGGGATGACTCAGATTGTTTATTTATCCAAACAGATGCCGTAAAGTTGGAATAAAGTCACACACACTTAGAAACTGCACCAGGTCCCTTGTGATACATGGCATGGATTTCAGTGCCCGACAGGAAAGATGTAGAAGAAGAATGGCAATATTACAACCAGAGACGGAACCAAGAGCAGAAGAGAAGTTTGAATATTGATGAGGTTTGTTTAAAAAGCATGGCCACAGTGGCACAAACAGAAAGACGAAGATGTTCATGGTAGTCAGAGTGACTGCTGAAACATGCACATGTGCACACATAAATATTGTACCCTCTGGACTGGATCAGTGAAGCCAAGGAGCAAGTGAAAACACAGCTGGAGGTGATTCACTAACCTTCAAGGCCACGTTTGCCAAGAGAAAGATTGAAAAGTTGTGTTGCCAACTGAATGATATTTGTTTTTAAAGAGAAAAACTGGAAATGTTGGAACATGGGGGCAAGGAAGAATTAGATAATTAAAAAAATAAAAATGATGAGATAGTCTTGAAGTTTAAAGCACAATCTACAACTAATACCCTTCCCCTACGGAATGGGCTTAATATCCCACAAGGCCAAGACGTTCAGCAAAATCAAGTCCACAGCTCTGGCTCAAACTTCATTACCTCACTGCAATGTTGAAACTGAGCTTAATGCCTTCATTGAGGCTCAGAATAAATTTCCCTTTCTGAGTTTAATCTTTGAGGTGAGCCTCAGTTCAACCCAGTTCAACAATCTGTATAGTGAAAAGCAGACCATTGACTTAAGGTAATTAAACACCAGGAAATATTCTCAGCAGAGTTGGATGTGGAAGACTTTAAAAAATGTTCAAGTAAGTAATTAATGGCTTCAAATTGTTCTCCAGACATGCAAAATCCATCACTTACACGCACAGCTATGTGTGTTGTTATTTAGATATTAAGCGTTCTGGTTATTACTACATTCATTACATTAGTATACTGTATTTAATTATGTAAAGATGTTAGCCTTACAAGTAAATAAGATATCACTGTCATCTCACTGTAGTACATATAATCCCTTTGATTACAAAGTGTACCTAATGATTTCTTTGGTTTCTGAGCATGAACTAATAACCCAACACACCCATTTAACAGGAAAGTGTATTGCCTTTCATTTATTCCCTGCAGGGTTATCCTAACCTCAAATACCTAACCCCAACCTTTAACCCAAACATAAAAAAACCAAATAGTCATAATTCTAAACTTTAACTCTAAAATGAATGTTTGACTTAGTGGGGAATGAAGTTTTGTTCCCATTTGGCAATATAGCCACGTATTTGTTCCCACAGAGTGATGAATACATGAACACTCGGCATCATATGAGATGGAATAACAGCAGCGATTAATGAATGAGCAGAGTAAAAAGTACTAAGAAAAAACAAACCGTGTCAGGATAAGAGAATGCAGAGATCCATACACACACACACACACACACACACTTTAATCTCTTTCTGTATCCCACTCGATGAAAAGAAATCTCTGACAATACCAAACAGCAAACCAGACACAAGGTTCTATCTGGAGATGTTGTTGTTTCAAAAAACACACACACATTACTCAAAATGATAAAAGGTTTTCCTGAAAGGTTCGCCAGCTTGCAGAGAATTTTCTATTAGTGTAAAAAAGTGGTCGCTATGAGAAATGTTCCAGGCTTAACTGGACTAGGTGGGACTGCGAGTCATTCTTTTTTGGCTGGGAGATCGGGGAAAGTATTGTAATCTGTAATTATTCATCTCAAGCTCAGAATATGGGACAGTGACTTGGCTTATTAGTTATTAAATACTTCATCGGCTCTCAGGTTAGTGGCGCGCCGACAGCTGCTCTCTTAACGAATGCCTTTGTATCGTGTTACTCCATTACATTTCTTGTGGTAAGCCTGGGAATTAAGCCTGTCTGTCTTTGTTTTCATTTACTTTTCAGACTTAAACAGACATCAATGCCGGGCTGAGAAAATTAAATCATGATGAAAAGATGTGAAAATGATAAATGGATGAGATACTCCAACTAAAAGCTGCACATCTGGACGGATCCATAACGCTTCATTCCCTGACAGGAATATCCATGACAAACCGCACAGAATATTTTTTATAATCCTGAAGGTCACGGCGTTTAAGAGTAAGTTATCAAGTAGAGATGGATTACATACAGTATATTGAACTGATAAATTAATGGTCCGATATTGTCTAAATTAATGTCATTAATGGCTTCAAATGAAATTATTGCCAATAAGCAGCAATTCAGATGAATCCACAAATCTATTGATGAGGTGGTTTTACACTCATATTAAGTTGATTTCGATCCAACGAAAGTGTAGATGTTCCACTTCCTCTCTGCTTTGCCCTGTTATTTTCCTGCCGCTGTTCAAACTTCAATACTTTCACTTTTGTACGGCCTTTCCTTCTATGGCTACTCATTCATTAGTCC
The DNA here is from genome assembly GCA_037951165.1 of Lophius americanus. Taxonomy (NCBI): domain Eukaryota; kingdom Metazoa; phylum Chordata; class Actinopteri; order Lophiiformes; family Lophiidae; genus Lophius; species Lophius americanus. The sequence continues at coordinate 1,450,517 of JBBDHG010000061.1, forward strand.
ATGGTCCTTGTTTGAATCTTTCACTCACCAGTCCTCCCCTTACTAAGCCTTTAATGCCCTTAACAAGAAAAAATCTTTCTTAAGGACATTTATTCATTCAATATCTTTGACATTCTAGATTTACAATAAAATGGCAAATCGGTCTAGCCTATATTTTATACAGGAAAAAAAACAAACAGATCAGACTAATAGTCAATCGTCAATTTGAATAAGATTAACTCAATCTTTTACAGAAACATTGTTTTTAGGAAAGTCTTTGATCTTTAATCAACTTTTTTGGTTGATTCAAGTTATTAGACTCAACCATCAACAGTCGAACCTTTGTTGTAAGTTCCCACATGCTATAACATGCCAAAAAGAGATTCCTGCTTAACGAATAGGACTTTGTCAGAAGGCACGGTTATCGCCTCCTTCTCAGTGGTCCATTTGACCTCTGGTGGCCCCCATGGCTCCATCCTTGGCCCCTTACTTTTTAGCATATATATATATATATATATATATATATATATATATATATATATATATATATATGACTAAGAAATAGCGACTCAAAAACAGTGTGCTCAACAAATCAGCTGAGTAGGACAATGAAGGGTAAAAGGTGCAGCGTGGGAAATTTAGTGACAACTAACAGTTAGATTGCAGTCAACAACCCTTTATGTCACATCAACTCAACCCTCCCTATTCAAGAATCCATGGTGGCTTCAGGTCTCAAAATGATGTACTCTGGCCAAACGTGTCAAATCTTACATTTAAGGTGACCAATATCATCATGTTTTTTGCATCGTGGTAGCATCGACACCCGTCCCGCCGCCCCCCTTGTAGGGAGAAGCGAGGACACAGCCTGCGCACAAACGTCCCTGGGAAGCAGCGAGTTCCTAGCGGGAGAATCCTTGAAAGGTTGACAGCTGGAGCCACAAGCCACATTCATCCTTCGAACCTTTCCAAGCTGGCCCGGAACTGGTTGTGGCACACTGCGGTGAAGAAAATGTCCCTGCCAGGGGCAAAAAAGTGCCAGGAAGAGATCCGATATCATGGAATCCTCCATTCGGGCCACTCTACAAACATTGCAGCACAACATGGTGGCCTCCATGGAAGAGGACCTGCCCGCCTCTGGCAAGATAAAGGGCTTTTCTTAGGTAATGGCAAAAAGACAAAAAAAATATTATTTCAGGTGATTACACACTAGTAAAATTATAGTTATGAATATTATATTTCATTTATTTTAAGACCCTTAAATGTTACATGCTGCTTCTTCGAAGGCTTCTCTTGGCTAATTTCAAATTACCAAACCAAAGTGACTCAAATATTTTTTTTTACTTATTCCATTTCTCTGAGCTGTTGGTAATTAAATTTAGTACGTGAAAAATTTAGATACCCAAATCTTATGATGAGCAAAAACTTGGTACTGAACAGTGAGACTTGTCATTTAAGCTGTATCTTCTGATTTTCTGTCATGTAGTGATTAATCTCACCTGTGTTTTATCATTTCCTCCTTCCAGTGTATTGATTCCACATTTCCTGATCCTTCTCTTCCAGTCCATTGCTGACCCTTTGTGTCAGACATCCAAGTCTCTTTACTCATGTTTTTGTTTGAATTTGAGTCTCACGCTTTCCTTTGGTTTGTTCACATTTTGACTGCATATTGTTGAACCTTTCTCTTGCCCTTTGTTCTACATTGTTTGCTGTGGGTTTTGGACCTCCGGCCTCGGGAAACGGTCTCTGCCTGTCTTCTCCTTGTTCCTATGTTATGGACTGCTTGTCTTGTAATTTCTTTGAAGGTTTAGAAAATAATTATATCTTTGAACTGCCCCTGCTCTATGTCTTATGTCTGCATTAGGGTCCTTTACCCTGATTTGCAATGCAAAACCCATCAATCAAGTGAGGACTTTTTTTTTTTTACAGTTTTACAAAAACTTAGTCTTTTTATCCTAAGGTTTGCATAAACTACATATAAACCACAAACACTATGAGCGACTATGGATTTTGGCTGATAAATCAAAAGACAAAAAAATCATTTCTAAAGGACTTTCTCTTTTCCGTCCCTGTGTTTCACATCAACCCCCACACATCCAGTCTCTCAATCCCTTGACTTGCAAAACACGTTGCATTACCTGAGTTGCCATGCCCTACATGTGTCTCTCAGCTCGACACGAGTGTTTGAAGTTACCAGGAGCTCAGATCGTCTCGCTTACTTCATTAAAAACACATGAGACGCCACACAGACCGGCTCTCTCTCTTCTTCTCTCGGCTCTGCTCCCTTGCCTCAGAGCTCAGACTCTACTAACCCATCAAGTTCCCAGATGGGCACAAGTCACCACGTTCCATTCATCTTTGCTCAGAGCCATTACCACATTTACCTCTGAATATGAATAAATGAATGACATCATTCAGATCCATGATTGCATATATGCACCAGACATCCCTCAGTAGGGAAGAATCAATATCAGAGCAGTCGTCCTGAATCTAAAGAACAAACTAGAGCAGATTACTGGAATTTTCTCCTGGTTTTAACACATTTTACATAAAAATTGAAGAACAAAGATAAATAATTGTGTCGTGATGGAAAGAGTCACTGTTTGCAACCCTAATTAAGTCTTTCCAGTAACTTCTCTGGTATACCCACCAGCAGAACCCTTACATGTACGGACAGCAACTATTTCACTTATTCCATCCATTCACTGCAACAAAAAGAGAGAATATATCAACACTTTGGCACTTGGAAGCCAGTGTCACAGGTCCAACCCACAGAGAAGCACAGGATGAGGAAACTGGAGAGAGCACCAGGCTTTACAGGAATTCCATCTGCAGCTCTCTATAGGAATATAACAACCCATTTCCAGTACTCATTATCCCACACCCTAATCACGAGCCAGCTAAGGGGCATGGCTCTGCCAACCAGATCCACATCTGCTGTCAAATATGAAGTAGAGACTCTGTAGAGCCCACTGTAATCGCTGTTGCAAGATGAAATGTTTGAAATGACATTTGAATGTTGGTGGAACTTGACCAGAGGAAGTCTCCCCTTTCTAAAGACATCTTTTTTCTTCTTTTCTTTTGGCTGAATTGTGTAGTGTTTCTGTTCAGGTGACCTGAACATTACACTAGCAGGATTCGGACTTCCTGAACAAAGCCAATGATTAACGATGAGAGAAGTTACTTAAGGACTGGGCTTCAGTACAAACAAAAACGATGCTGCGTCCAACTCAGAACTCCATTTATTCAATCGCTGCAAGTCTGACACAAGAGTTCAGTCATTTGCTTTAATAGCTTCAGTCAGGCAGGCAGTAATATCTTCTCCAGAGTGAACACAAGGCTCTTTGTACTGTAAGAAGGAAAACTACAGTATACTATCAGAACAGAAATTGATCAGCCATTACATTTTAACCACTGACAGGTGAAGAATAACTTTGAATATCTCATAACAAGGGCACCCATCAGTTTCTTTGGAAATATTAGCAGCATGTTAGCATTTTGTCCTTGAGGATGAGGATGTGTTGCAACCAAAGTGGGAAAAATGGGCAAAAATGGAAGGATCTCAGCAACTTTGACTGAGGGGTCAGAGCATCTCAAGAACTGGTCTTGTTGGGTGCTCCGGGTCTGCGGCAGTATGTACCTACCAAAGTGGTTTGAGGAAAGACAACGAATGAACCAGCAACTTGTTGATGGGTGCTAAAGGCCCAGGGATGTCTGATGCAGCAGAGAAGCCTCTGTAGCACAAAGTGTTAAAAAGGTTAATGCAGATTCTTATAGTAAGGTGTCCAAACACACTGTGGACTTTGGTGGTAAAAGGGGGACCTAAACAATATTAGGCAGACGGTTGCATTGCTGTAGCTTATTACTGTAGGAGTCGTTTTAATCTAAAGGATGAGGTATGTCTGAGGAGAATTCCATATCAGGGTTTGCCAAAATGAAATTCATATAAGAACATGACAAGCACAAATTGTAAAGCATTAATCTCATAATTCAAAGATTATCTTCCAGAGTTGTGGAAGTGAGAATGAAAAATTAAATAAGCACCGATGATAACCTCTTAGAAAAAGGGAGACGGTAAGGGGGGGCCGGTCAAAATCGAAATTCAGTCATTAAAACCTGCTGCTTTTATCTGTAGAAAATATAATTACCCTACAAATTCCACCAGTGCACTCACATGTTCAAAGCATCATATTTTGCGTGCCACATTCTCTGCACATAAGCACTCAAATAACTCAGATTTAAATTTATGATTAAAGACGTAGCAAGATAGCAGGCTTGAGGATTGTAGCTGTCAAGGCAACCAAGAGGCCCTGAGGGGCTCAGTTAATGAAATATAGAGCAATCAGCAAAGGGCATTCCTTATCGATGGAAATCAAAATTTCGGAATGTACAAGTAAAGTTCTTAATAAATGTCTGGCCCCTCTTGTGTGTGGATGATGCAAACAGAGGTGGTTGTCCTAGAAACTCCCTGACTGTGGCTTGAGACATTTTATTGTTCGCATGCTCCTTATAAACAGAAATTACACAAAATCCCCTCGATACAGAGTTTATCTTTTGTTCTCTTTAATGTTTTGTCCAAGATGGTGGTCTGAGGTAAATAAAAGCAACTAACCCCAGGCATCAGTGGCGTGATGGGCTGAACGACAGATGGGAAGTAAATATTTCCAGTAGCTATGTGGTCCCGGGGTAAAAGAACATTTTCCTATTCACTTTAGTTTCAGATGTTTGTTGTCATCTGCTGCCGTAAGTACGTGTGCAATATTTCCTTTTTTCTTTATGCGCTGGTCATTTTCTACGTGATAACTCAGCAGTTAGTCTACTTGATGTTAAAAGTTGGAATTTGGCTTGAGTACGAGTTTGGGTACGAGCCAAAGTGAGGAGAATACTAGCATGAGGTCAAACTGATGGATTAGCCTATGCTGTGTGTGTGTGTGTGTATGTTTGTGTTAGGTGTGTGCGTCTGTTTGTGTGTGTTTGAGTGGGACAGAGAGAGAGAGTCTCTGAGTCACTTTCCGATATTTGTACTCAGGCGCTGATTTCCCATGCATGAGAAACAAAACCCAGGAAAAAACAATTCTGGGATACAATAAGACAGGATTTTTGTTTGAGCTGCAACACTTGGTGGAAGATCATTTCTTTTTTTTCCATTTGTGAATGTTTTTAAGAGTCATATACCAATGATGGAACTTTAATGGTGGATTGAGAATAAGTAAGATTTAATTGTCTATCTGGGTGGCTATTGTACAAATATAATTCTCTGTATATATCTTCAGCATTTAAAGTAAACTCTGAAAATAATTGCAGATTTTAAGAACCTGAAAATTTCCTCCCGCCAAAATATTAGAATAAACAAAATGGGGTTTAAAGACTCAAGATGGGTATATTCTCTTTAATTTTGAAAAAATATGAACTGGATAGATCTCAAAGCGGAAATTTAATAATATCCGCCTGCATGCCAGCAATATAGAGGTGTAAGATTTCCTGACACAAGTTGTAAAATAATATGAAAACCGATCCAAGTTTGACGCCACGTTGCTGCCAACATACCCTCCAAATATTCCAACGTATAATAATACATCCTTTCAGCAGCAGCTCTTGTCTAAGACGCCTATGTATTGGGGAGGAAAATCAGGCGTCTGACTCTGTGTCATGTTCTCCCATCACCTACACACACGTTTATGGAGTGGAAGGTAAGCAATGCACTGTTTACCTTTCGATACACTCTACAAAAAGACTTGACACTGAGCGGAATGGACAGCCCTGTCTGCCTTGACACGTGTGTGTAGTCACTGTTGAAAAACAGGCAGTAGTGAATGTGAATATTAACATTAAATATCTATATCATTCTTCATTATTGCATGAGGATGGATCTAGACATATTCCACATGGCAGCAAACACTCCTGGATCCATTTCTTGGTGGTCCACGCTTAAAAATTGGAATTTCTGTTTTCATAGTTTCTGCTTCTTCTAAGCTGCACCATGACTTCAAGAATCTCATTTGAACTCTTTAGAAACTTCGTGCCACGACTATTAAAGCTATCCAGCGTTTGTTACAGTCCTGATCCTGCTGATATCATAATCATATGTTGTTTGCACAAACACGAGCTCTTCTGGGTTGCAGCCACACCAACAAATATCCATATGGTACCTGTTAAAAAACGTCTTGCTAGACGCCTCATCACTCTGGAAGAAACCAAACTGAGACCACTCTGCTGCCAAGCTGGAGCACACATGAGCGTGTAAGTGGATAGTGTAATAATGCAAAGACCCATATCCGTCTGTAGAGCAGAAAACCAGGAGCTGCAGATGCCAACAGACACCAGATATGACTGTAATAACTATTGTGGTCGGGTGCTTAAATATACCCTTGAGTTCCCTTTCTTAGCTTTTGGCCATGTAAACACAACTGGCTTCTATAAATACACTTTATGTTGAGAAGAAAAAAAAGAGGATTGTGTCAGAATCTATTTACTAGATAACAACTTAAAATCCACTTACACTTTCTATTTTTGAATCCTTAACACATTTAATGGTCGTTATTGTCCACTGAGATCACCACTTCACAACCTTTTGGTTCTGTTTTCATGATCATACCAAAAAAAGAGGACATACATCATCACACACATCATCACCAAAGCATGACCTGCTGTGGCAAATCATCCAAGTGCCTTGCTAATAGGCAAACACTTCTACTTTTCCGAAACGTTTTCCATTGATGATGCCTCTTGCTAAATCATTTCACTGCCACATCATTTGGTCTCCCCTTAAAATTAAGCATTCTGGCCCAGTTTATGCACCTCGTGGTGTTTCCTATTAAGTGGTTGGGATTGGCAACCCTGGAGAGGAATCCACTGACTCATGGTCGTTACATATAATAAGCCCGGACTAAAATCCCTTTCATGTTCAACACCCATTTCAAAAGAGGCTCCACGCTGATGGTTTTCCAGTCTGGATGCGAACTGGCTTGGTTGAAAATAGCGATCGATATGAGGCTATGATGCGTCACCATGATCCATTGATCTTTGAAAGCTATTGTAGTCCCCTACACTATGGTCTCCCCAGAAAACAGCCACCAGCTGAGGCATGCAGGGTGCGGATGCAGGGTGCACCCATCTTTAGGGTGAGCCAGATGCTTTCATCTAACCAGACTGTGATGCCGTACTGATTACAATCATCGGTGATGGTGAACACACATAGCATAATGGGAATAAAGGTGTCACTTACATTCATTTGACCCAATCTGCTGCTCTGGTGCTTGCTCCGGAACCTTGTTCCCCCTCCAAAAGTGATTAGTATTCTAACGCGTGTCCAATTCCTCCAACGACAGGCAATCCACCCGGACCAAATCTTGAATGGAGCCGCACTGGCCAGCTGGACAGGGCTTTTTCTGCTTTTACATAATATCCATAAAAGTGACAGTTGAGCCAATCCCAGTGGTTTTCTAATCCTGATCACCTCCGGTGAGTGGGGTCTTGCTCCGTGGCCGCGTCAGGTGAGCGCGTCTGGATCAGCTGAGCGGTTCCTGCAGAAGAAAGGGTCCGTCTGCGGGCCTGCAGCGCTGTGAGCGGTCTCTGGCTGATCCTAAACGCTTCTCTCCTCCTCTCTTTATCTCACTCAGCATCCAGTCCCTCACACACGCCGTATGTGTGTGCGTGCGCGCGCGCTGAAACCAGACCGCTTGCAGCCACCGCGCACCTCACAGACTGAAAGCCGACTCCTCCGCCACAAGGCCCAGCCCCCCTTCTCTCCTCCTCCTCTCCATCGTCCTCCCTCCACTGGGGTTGTTAATTTATTCGGGTTTTGTTGCACAAAAAGGGGAGCAGGGGAGAGGGAGGCTGGAGAGCAGACTCTGGTGCCCCCAAGCTCCGTTTAGTGGAAGTAGTTTTTGAGACAAAGGAGCGCCATCGGAAGAGGAGCTCATCCCAGCCCGGCGCATTATGCATGGAAATCAATCATCAGCAATATTATTTCCATTATTCTGCCTCCTCCTGTAGACTTAATGATATGATTCAGGACACCACACCAATTTTCCTAAACCATAAATATATATTTTTTTAAAACATCTAAGGAGTGATGCAAATTAAGTCATTCTCTATGTTTTTTACTGTACAATAGTAAGAATTAGGATCATATACTTTTGGATGTGAGGCTTTCGTTACCTCTGAGAATGAAATGGGAATAATGGTTATGAGTTTTCATACAAATCTCTAAACATTGGGATTTTAAGGTAAAGGCCAGGCTGCCAAAAACTAAACATACTGAAGAATGTTTGATGAAAATAGAGCTAATGTTGTCAGCTATACAACATAAAGCCAAGGGTTTATGTGATACACGGTTACATCCTGCTGGACGTTAAAGTTTTAGACTGCAACCTATGAAACAAAGCAGAAGCAGCCGAGCCGACTGGACTGGGGTTCAGACACACATTCGAGTTCTACCATAAGCAGGATGCGAGCCATTCATCACCCCAGATTTTAGGTCAGTTCTCCACCTGCATCACCGAATCAGAGCCAGGGAGGAGATATGGAGGAGAGGAGGAGAGAATGTGTTGAGGTGGGAGGTGTGAAGGTTTGGAGGGGGTTGTGGGTAGTGTGGGGTGTTGGACTCTGTGTACAAAAACAGCAATTAATCCATTCCCTCTTGCTTGTGCAGATGGCATGCTCGATGAGTGTGTGTGTGTTGCAGTCAGTGAAGGGAAATGATACAATTACACATTTACCAGTCCTTGCATTAATGCACATCCACCCTGATAGCCTCATATGATTTTTGGGTCTACCCATTAAACGTCCAAAAACTGTTTGTTTAGTGGTGATTGCAAAAAAAAAGCAAACATAAACATAAACATAAACGTGTTGCTCTTTTCCAATAGTGTGATAGAAGTCATTTGGGGATTGAACCATCAGCTACAAAAATATTAGTGTCATGTAGTTCTTCTTAAAATAATCTTGGTAAAATCAAACCCCAGGGGCAATAGAGAGCAGTTTGTAGGTGGTATGTGATATGTAAACATAAGTAAATGATCTCTAATCCTCCTCCTGTAAGTAAGTATTATTTGTGTTAAGACAATATACTACTTCACTCTACGGAAATCTATTCCATTATGAGAACGGAAAAAGCTTTGTCACACACTGAACAACTGTGGAGTCCTTCACGGTGACAGTAGGCAAAATTAATCATTATTACACTTGTTGACTTACAGTTATTTGTGTATCTTAATTATATCTACACATTGTCCAGCTGAAAACAATATGTCCGTATCCTGCTATAGCGTGTCTTACATATTCTAAGTTGTTATCAATGTTTTTTCTCTTTATTTCACATAGTTGAAAACTCAACCTTCAGTAGTTAAATTTGCTCCAACAACACAATCCATTATTCGACATGTATTTCTTCAGCCCACACCGTCAGTCTTGTTGTGGTTGGGAGTTGAACTCTGGGGCCAGATTTACCCGCATCCTCTTTATGACATAAATGTCCACTTCTTTCTCCCCACAAGATATTATTTATTAAAATACTTTTCAGCTTTTATTGAGTCAAACGTTTTAACCGACATTAGTCATTATCATAATTATCAAATATCAGTCTGTTTAATCCTTTAAATTCCAGTTTGTTTACACGATACCCCTGTCGTTTCTTTTTTTGGGGGGGGGTGAAAATAAGTACAAAAAAGGTAAATTCATACACTATATGGTAAAAGGATTAATCATTGCGTAATTAACACAATGTAGGGTATTAGGCAATAACTGACAACAATACTGTATTATTACCTTTTGTTCAGTGTTAACTTTTCTTTTTGGCTGTGTGTGTGTCTGTGTATGCGCGAGACAGAGAAAGCAAATATATTTAATGATATTGTTGTGTGAGTACTTGTCACAGAGTTTCTAGTTGACTGCTTTAACCAAGAGCAGATGGCCGATCCTCACACGTTTGGTGAGGATCCCCCTGACAGAGGAAACCAGTACAAGATTTAAATTACTAGGACACATACATAAATGGAGACTCCCTCTCTGGCTCCCTGCTTCACGCATACACACAAAGACTCATGGCATAGATCATGAAATGTGCTGTCGAAGGATTTATTTGGCTCCTGTGTCTGTCCTGTCTGTCAGCTCCTCCCTTTAACCTCAGAATTCAAAGCCTGACCATTATAACCCTGGTCCAAATTTCAAACTTCCAACACACTTCCCAGATTTATAATCCGTCACATCTTAGATAAGCCTTGTATTTATTACAACTCAATCCACTTACAACGGAAACGAGTTAAGTTTGAGAAGTAAGTTCTAAGAACCCCGGTAGAAGTTGTCTCTTGAGCCTTATTTTAAAATTTATTTAATTTTCTTTAAACCCATGGTCATGAACACACAAATGTAATAAGTGTTACGGGTTTGTTAGCTAACGACTGGTAGCTACAGAGTCAATTGGAAATGCATCGTTTGGAGGTAATGGGGGGGGTCAGTCTGTACTGCCTGTATGACTGGACTAGTTGGCTGCAAATATCTTTTTTTTCCCATACAAATACACACAGTGGACCTGCGAATCCTCTGGCGTGAATCAAAGCAACAAATGAACCAAATTGGCTTATTAGCATGTGGACTGGGCTGAAACTAATAGTTTGATTTCATCACTTTCTAAAGAAAAGCTGGTGAGCACTTTAACATGACATGTATCCTTAGTCTGAGGAAGGTCCTCTGGAAAATATATCTGAAATTATTCATTGACTGGCAGGCAACGCAATATCCCACTTCTGTATATCCTGGCTGGTTCCATCCTACAATGGGCTTAGTGGGTCTTTTCCCAAAATGTCTTATTTCATTCAACCTTTATTACTTTATCTCCCTGAAATCAGGCGTTTCTCCAACACATAAGTAAATTGCTACAGTTCTGCACATAATACAACCTTCTTAACATTGTTCTCTTTTTTTAAGACTTCCGACTTCTCTGTCCTCCAGAGGAAATTCCTTTCCCTGGCCCTGTTCATGAGACAGACAGCAGTTTAGCTTCTTGAAATTGAAATCACATGAGTGTCATTGTTAGTTCCATGAGAAAAATCATAATCAGCACGGTTTCAGCTCCATTTGATCTGAGTTGAGATCTTATTATTGGTTTTCTCACAGTACCGAAATTCCCATTAGCCTCATACATTTGAAATACCCCTTTAACATCCTACTCAACTGTTTGGTTGAGCACATTTTGAGTCAATATTTCTTTTTGAAAAAATGTAAACCACTTGACTGAACCTGTTTATAACATGACCCAGTGGCAGCATGTGTATCCTAAAGAGTAAAGGGCCCGAGGGTTGAGCCTTGGGAAGCACTATAGGTCAAAGGGCCCAACAAGGAGGATTAAGAAAGTCATATTTGATTTTTTCATACAACAATATATTTTACAGCCCCAAATATACAAAACAACACTGAAATATTGCTCCAGCGTCTCCTTCACTGAGGACACAATAAACACTACGGACACTTTCACTAGATGTTTTTGTTCATATTTTTCTCCCCCATCCAACAAACAGAGTTGTATTTGTGGACATCTTTCCCTGCAGGGATATTCTTAGGGAGATTATTATAGCCTTGAGGTCAGAGTGCCTTCCATGAAACTGCACACCAGCTCAATGACTTTGGCTGTTCTTTCAAAGCTATGAAATTATGCACTTTTGCATATGTCCCTAAAAAATTTACCAAGAGTTATGTGGAATAAGAAATATTGACTATGAACCAATAGCAGAATTGATTATTTTCTGCCAAGAGAGAGAAAAAAAAAATCTATTTCCATTCTGCTGGGTGTTGGCACCAACATTTCCTGTTGCTCTTGCGTGGTTTCCTCCAGCCTTTGCAGCCATTTCAGGGATTTTACATGCACATTGTTTATGTCCGTTGTCTGTGTGCACATGTGCAGCTTTTAAACTATTTTAGGGAGAGGCTGAGGATTAATTGGCCAACAAATGACAGAGCAGGAAAAAGGCATTGTTATTAGGAGCATTAGAACGATGGCGTTTCCTCAGAGCGCTGCAGAATGAAAAGGCACAAATGTTCCAGAAACGATGCCTGAAATAAAGGCCGGGGATGTTGATATCATCATTGGAGGCTACTGACCCTTAAAAGAGGTGCTATAGCAGTTCCCAAGTCCATCATCAAATCGTCCTTTCACTCAGCAGAGATTTAATCTAATTCTCAGCTTCATATTTCAGCCCTATCTTGAATTGCGTCAACTCCTTAATGTGGTAAGAGTTGAGAGAAAGGTTCAAACCTGCCCCACTCTGACTGAACTGTTTTAACTTCAGACGCTCTGTTTCAGAGGCTGGCCTGTCTCCCACTTGGCAAGTTTCACCTGAGTGAGGCTTCCCAGCATTAGCTAAATGTTTGTTGAGAATCTTATCTTATACTTTCAAGCACAAAGGTGGTAAGTTTCCTCTTTTCTAGCAGTTATCCCAAGGTAAAGAGTGAAAACAGGAAAGAAGCAGCTCATGTCTTATACAACAGTCGTAATGGTCGATTGTCTCTTTACGTGCTGGTTGATATCTGTGAAGGAGATTAAACGCTTCCTCTGACGAGCTTCCAGGTTTTGTGTGACAGAGGGAATTTATGGGTCACAATCCTCCTCATGTCTTCTCACTTTGTTGGGAAGATCTTTGCTCTCCCTTCTCTTATATCTCTCTTATGAATATAAGTATGTGCTATTTTCTTTTCTAGTTTCTTGTTGAAAATAAGATATTACCACACTTGTGTGAGCCACAGTATTCCCATTGGTGTTTCTGGAAGAGTCCATCACAGGATGCAGGTGTTAACTGCATCACAAAAAGTCATTTCTGGAGCAACGGAAGCTGGTTTAAATATAAAAATATATCACCTCGCATGAGACTCAGTTTGTGCTGACGCGTATTATAACTCCAATCCCTTCCGTTTCCTCTTTCTTCATCACGATCTCAATCTCTCATGACATCACGTCAACACAATACCTGCCACTTGAGTCCTCCCTTTCTGCACTCCTCTAACAGTCCTCCCCTATTCCCTAGTTTATCTTTATCGCTCCATTATCTCTCCATAACACATCCCATCCTCCCACTACAGGAGTGTTTCAGTTTTACAAAGCAGATACACTAAGCAGGCAGAACCACTAAATCAGAAGGGTCTCGATTTAAGAACTGAGATTGTTAGGATCGTGAGGAACCTAATTACCCATTGGCAGATGGACATGTTACAATAAAAAAGGTTTTGCAGTCATAATCAATTCTTTCAAAAATGTTATTTTTCCCAGATTTCAACATTTGTAGACGCAAACCAGTATTTGGGTTGATTTTATTTGTATTAAATTGCCTCAATGTACCTCAATGTGCTTCTAATACAAGCGTCTAGGAAACAGGAAGTAGCTAAAGCTGAGAACTTCCTGTATGAGCCCATCTACAGGCCAGCCTCTGCACTATGGGCACAGGAGGTTCCTGAATTTGCTTTAGTTATTCAAGTGTGTGTGTGCCATTCAGAATTCCATCCTCTATGCTTCCTTCCTTGCTCCTGGTCAGCTGTTGCTCAGCATCGTGGGAAAGAGAGTCTCACCTACACACACCCCACTTGTACACACAGCACACACACAGCAGTAGAGACGGGAACAGATTTAGTGGGTGTTGCGAACTAGATGTGTGCCGTGAATCTGTGCCATTATTGTGGCACAGTGTTTCCATTTTTAGAGTGAATGACAGATTGATCACGTATGTGCCTGTGAGTGCATCTGTGTATGTGTGTGTGTGCGCGTGAGTGTGTGCGCGTGTGTGTGTGTGCATGTTTCTGTGTGTCTGTGTGTGAGTGTCTTAGTGCGTGTTTGTGTGTGCGCGTTCGTGCGTGTGCGTGAACACGGGGATTAAGTGTTATTTTACTCAACTTGCGGAAAATTTGTTAAATGTTATTAGATCAAACCCCCCAGAGGAAAAAAACGCACACCAAACCATGAACACGATAAGTGTTTATGTTTATGTGTCTATGTGTTTGGTACGTGTTCTAGACTTAAGAGGAAGAGGAAGATGAAAGGGTCAAGTGCGTTGGGGGAGAAGTGGTTCCTCCCTCTTGCCCTTCTGGATCAGCTGCTTCCTGTTTTTTGTTGCACTGAAAGTGTTGCCCTATGAAGATAACAAGTCTTGTCCTTTGACTCCAGCGGAACAGAAGCACATCCTGCGGTGGACGCCATATTGTTTCAGTGCCCTGTCAAACCTCCACACCTCCTCACCTCATCGCCGGTCATGGTTCAGCTTTTGGATTGAATGACTGTCTTCACGTTATCATTGATGTAATTCTCCAAATCAGTCGACATTTAGCATTAAATCAGTGCAGTGTACTTGAATGTGTGCTGTTCATTCAAAGAGGTCTTTAAAAGCCTCCAGCACTAAATTAAACTCAAAAGAATCTGGCTTTAATATCCATAACATCAGGCGAGAGAAAATTCTGATCACTCTACGTCAACTCAAAATTAGTTCAGAGGTTATATTGAAGGTTCTATCATACTGTATTCTCAAACATCGCAGAAAACAGAAACTTATGGTCACTCTGAATCTGGAAAATGTTCAAACTAAAGGTTAAAGTCAGCTTTGTAACTCTCACAGCTGTCTGAGGCTTGAGCCAGGGCAGAAGCTGGAGAATGTCCTACGTCCTTCCTAGAGTGGGATTTATGTCCACACCGGCCTTCTCCCACTGCTCTTACTTTGCCTGAGTGTTTATTGTTTTTGAAGAGTTCAAAATGTCTTATCCAATAAATTGTCTACCACAGAGGGACGATAATCAAGATAAGGTCATACTGGTTCCCCAACCAGTGCCACACACAGCACGGGTCACAATATGTTTACATTACGGAGGGCTGCCTGAGCTTTTAGGGGGATTAGGGGTAGGAGATGGAATGGTTCCAGCAAAGATTATTTTTCTCCATAAGAACGTTTGAACTAGTTTGGAGAATGTAAAAAGAGGCCTGGAGAAAAATGGAGAGCACTAGTTAGAAATAAAAAAAAAAAAAAGAAAAAGGACAAACTGCTCAGGTTCTGGAGATGAACATGAGTATTTAGATTTTTTTCCTTTAACAAAGCTTACATGAGAAAAAAAAAAAAAAAAAAAAAAAAAGCGTTCCAAAAATGCAAGTAACAAGCAGAGATTGATTTACTCCCCCCCCCAAACCAACAGACACACACACACACACGCATGCAGACACACAAACACACACACCTCCCCCAATCCAGAGTGCAGAGTGTCTCTATTAGTTCTGCTTTGAAACATTCTCAGCATATCAACCTCTAAACAGCAGCTTATTCATCTCTGTTTCATGATGTTCATCTCTACGGATGTGTGTCCTTCAACATGTGACCTCGATAGTGCGGTGGTTCATGAAAGGTGCACAAACACACACACACACACACACACACACAGACAGAAGAAGATAATTCTGTAGGCACATTTAGACAGTCGTGGATACACAGTGATAGTAAACAAGGTTAAGTTGAGACTCCATACTGATAAGCGCTTGAGACTGGCGGGAGCCACTGATGATGCGGTGTGTGTCTACTAATGTCAGTAGTGCTTCTTCCCATAACTAACTTACTACACATTTGAAGATCAGTTTTCCTGTCATGATTCTGAAATAAATAAAATAAATAAACGTGTATACAGCAACACACAGACCAAAAAGAATCACCATAGCTTAACATCCATTCTCATTTCATTTCGTTACACCGCCACATTTATCAAAGTGTGGAAATCACACTGTGTTCAGATGGTGCATGGTTTGACCAGTGAGTGGGTCCTCAGAGGTTTTAACTCTCTCCTCCCCTGGAAGCTTGGCAGTCAGTAAGATCCAAATATTTACTGCGCTTGCCTGCCATCTAAACACCATTTCTGTACGACACATTTATTCAATTATGCTTCATTTCACAAAGAAAAAGAGCTCTGCAGGCCCCGGCCAAGTTGCAAGCATTTTCCACCATCATTTATACGGTCAATTCAAAACAGACGGAGACAAACTTTGGATGCATTTGTGACATGACTGTGTTAAATAGTCTCTGTAAACCATTTTGACTGGCGAGGAAATAATAAACATTACTTTTGCACGATTCATGGTCCAGGTAGGCCGCTAAGAAACTGACAGCATGGTGAGGTGTTTCTTGGAATGACGCCTTTGGCTTTGCAACCATGCTGTATGGGCTACCAGTGATTACCCACCACAAGGGAGTTAATCTCCAATTTACTGCTTTATTTCTTCTCTATTAACGTTTTTTAGCGTGAATACCTCCACAGGTTCATGAATAGTCAAGGCACCAAAGTGAGTCGTAGGCTATACTACTTAGGTTTGGTATTCGTTAAATCTCCCAAATACGTTCTTTACAATCACCAACTAAAAAAGCTGTGTGCACTGTTATAATTTGTTGTATTCGTTCACAAGGCGGCTTTAGCTCAGCAGGTAGTCAGTAGTAGTCATCCCTCAACCTGGAGATGGGAGTTCGAGCCCACCCCCTGACACAACAGGCCGTGGACCCCTGGTTGAGACCCTGAAACTTCAGCTCCCCGGATGCTTCATAAGGACCGCCCACTGCTCCCGCAGGGATGAGTTAAATGCAGAGAGAAATGTCACGACGTTGTACTGTGTAACATGTGATAAATAAAGGAAAGATTATTATCTTATCATTTGCTTGGGTTTTTTTCTCGATAGTTTTTTTTGGAGAATTTGTGATAGATAATTTTCACGTTAAAATTGTCAAGCAAAAATGTGACAATGTGAAAATGATCACGCTATAACGTGATACTTGTCTTTTTTTTAATTTTCTGTAATGACAGCAAAGCGCTTCCGTACAATATCACCTTTGAATAACAGTAAATAAAGGGAGGTGATGAAGAAGTGAAGAAGCCCATATTTGGAGCTTTTTACCCATGCTTACACCAATATGAACTTGAAATATAATATATGTAGTTAACCAAATTGGAAAAACTGCCATAGAATATCAATCTGACATGTTGGCTGAAAAGCTATTTGATTAAATATTGTGTTGTACGGCACAACGAGTAGTTTTAGTCCCACCTCTTTGTGTATGTTTCTATCATGACACAGCCTTCAAAACTATAGTGGAAGGTTCACCATAATATCATACAGTGACTCACTAATTGTTGCTTTTCTTTGGGAGTTCGCCTCCGGGACAACGACTTAATGCTTTCCTCAGAAATATGGCAGCGCTTGCAGAGGCAGTCTGTTTCATATTCTTGAAGTGTGTCGAGTGCCGGTTGTAGGGATTTGGGGGATATTGAGGTTGTGGTAAAGGGGTTCACTCAGTTCTCTTTCGGGCCCCCAGTTTATCCCTAATTTTCCATGCATTAGGCAGTTATGATTCAACAAATGCAGCTTTCATACAACACACGTGTAACAACACCATGCACACGCACACCCTAACTCCCATGCCATGGAGACGGATGTGCCCGGGATTTAGAGTGGTCACTGTGTTTCCCATCATTCTCAGCACACACAGATAACCCTCAATGGAAAAGTAAGGTGGTGTGTGTGCAACCACAACCAGAAAATCTGCTGCACTGCTTAGGATACCCAGTGGCTATCCACATCACAGTGACCACTGATTTCTGATCTCTGTAATCACGCTACACAGGACTATTTCGGTGCAATCTGTCTATGGATTAGACAGCAAATTGCCAGGGATACTGAGCGTTTCCATGGAGAGGATGGAAGTTGCTTGTAAGGAATAATAAACAGAGTTAGATTAAGATTAGACATGATGGTCTGAGAGCCATGGCAGAAGAGTGTGTGCCTGTGTGTACTCAAAAGCGTAAGAAGGAGAGAGAGGAGGGTTTTATGAGCAACAGAACATTCAGAAAGCAGAGAAAATACCGAAGGACTTTATTTTATTCTCTCACTTAATCATCTTTATTTGGACATGTTTAAGTGATGACTTCTCCCTCATCCTCTGTTTATCATGTGAGTGTAAAGACTGGCTGACATGCCCATAAATGTTTATACTTCATCAAGATCACACATGTGACATATGATGGAATTCCAAAAAGCAAGTCCTATCAGAGTTATTACACCATAATTATACAGACTGTGATTCTTTACAGAGTTTTCCTAACAATTGTCACTAAAGTCATCGAAATGCAACAGTTAACCCCTTGAATTAATAAAACACATGAAAGCGCCTTGAGCTCCAGCTCGATCATGTATTTATCCCATTTGACCCTCCCCCCCCAACTGGCAGAGTGGTGAGAGACTACCTCACATGAACAGTATGTGTCAGCCACATATGCATAAAGAGAAATAATTGGAGAGCATGTTGGAGAAGAGATGCCTGAAAATAAACAGTGATGACATGTTTACACACAACGGCTTAAAACTTTGTGACCATTACCTCCACAAATGAGGTATTTTTTTCCACTGGTTTAGCAGTTGTTTAACAGTTTGTAGAATTGCACCAAAACTATATGAGAAATTTTCCAAAAAATTTGGAGATTTATTGGCCTAAAATGCAACCATTGAATTTAAAAATGGATCTTGGAAAACAGTTGGATCCATGATAAATTATTCATAATCGCTTACCCTGTTCAGGGTTGTGGGGGCTGGAGCCTATGCCAGCTGACATTGGGCGACGGGGCTTTTTTTTTCTTGCAGAATGGAATCTATGAATACAAAAAGTTTAGCTTCTTTTTTTCGTTCTTTTTGTTTAATCAAATGAAATGTTCAGTTCCCTTTTCATTTATTTGGGTCAAATATGACATATCTGAACAGGACTTGAAACTTGAAACCTACACCCAATATCCCTTTACCGCATCAACTCTCTCATATTGGTCATCAATATTACACGTTTAGTGTATTAAGACACAAGGTTTGGCCTTAGGTGACTGCTGAGTATGAGCTTTCCCACATTCCCCAGCAAGCACCTTGGTCTTTAATCACATACACGCACACTCACCTGCAACCCAACTGGTTCATTTCCTGAACATCAGAGGGAGCTGGGGTTTGACAAGAAAGACAGGAAGGAGTTTGAAAAGCGAAGGGCTTTGATATTTCTGAGCTTATTGTGCTATGCTAAGCACTATTACTATGTCTGTATGAGTGGCTGAGAAGGGAAATATTGGTGCCATGTGGCGAGGAAGGTGTGAGGGGAAGCCTAACAGGCGTTCCCATTTCTGCACCATTAGATCCACTGCAATGCACACATTGAGAGCCCTTTGATGGCTAGTTGAGCACCTCAGAGTGTGTTCCAGGTGTTCAGGGTGACCATAAAAGCAACTCCTGACGCTGAACACAGGAGTTCTTGTTCATACCAATAAAGTAACAGAATATTTTACAGCGCATTATGTCCATGGGTTTTAAAAATATGAAACACTTCCCTGAATGCTATGGACTCCCTGTGAAGGTTTTCTAGGCTTCAGTGCTTTTTATTCCGCCACAATGATCGCAGCCCAATAAAGATGGCAGGGGTCTGTGATTTTAACAAGGCTCTTCTTATGGCTTTTGGCTCTCCTTGTTCTTCTTCTTTCATTAGGTCCATCTGCAACACCACTGAACATACCAGAATTGTTCTGCTCTGGCTAGTGCTAAAGGCCTGCTGCCCTCTGATGTGGTTGTTTTCCGAGGGAGGTTTTAACTGGAGAGCAGAAGCAGATTCTATTTATTGATTTTTGTAATAGGATTGATTGATACAAAATAACAATGTGTGCTTTGCTTGTGCAGATCTGTCCATGCGCCTGCTTTTACTGCATGATTGCAAACTACAATAATAAATAGCGGTTTCATATGGAAGCAGTGTAGGGGAGGCTGGTGGTTACACAGTAGATATTTTGACTTACTGTGCTAGAATTTTCACCGGTTAACTTCATAGAAGCAAATATTTCCTTAAGCTTACAACCCAGAGGAAAATCTTTTGCTTAGGATGGTTTCATCTTTAACTTTTAAGAAAGACATCTGTTGTCAATATGTTTAAATTACATTTACTGCAACTGTTGCTCTCACTTAGGATAAAAAATGAAATGATGACAGAATGAGAGTTTTTGAATACAATGGATTTTGAATGCAGCATAAATGGGATATATTTATTACCTCATGGGATGAGACTTAAATTTCACTCAGTCAAGATAATTTAGGGATTTCCTACTATGATCAGTGTAAATTATTTAGTTCATATAGGAGCCGTTTAATTATGATTGGGCGATTAGAATCAGTATTACCCTGAATGTTATGATCCATGTAAACTCAGCAAGTGACAGTGAAGCAGATTAACATGACCGCTTCGAAGTGGAATGTTGTAACCGTTAACCCTTTGACGCCCTTCTCAACTGTTTGGTTGAGCGCGTTTTGGGTCACTATTACCTCTTGAAAAGAATGTTCCACTTGACTGAAACTGTTTATAATATGACTCAACAGCAGCATGTATGTGCTAAAGAGCAAGGGGCCAAGAACGGAGCCATGGGGGCCCTTTGACACCACGGGTCAAAGGGCCCACCAAGGAGGAGGTATTATCCATGGCTATTGGGAAAGTCCTATTTGATAAGAGAAATCTTTTGGGTTATAGAATTTGAGGAATCACTAAAATAATTAGTTACCAAAACAGTTAAGAGATGTCCCTTTATTACCAAGGTAGGAGCTGGGAGCTAATCTAATAAAAATTCACTATTTTCCATGAGTCAACAATTACTGTATAAAAACATACATGACCAAATAAGGTGTCATGTTATGGTAAATTTAGAGTGTGTCTAAGAAATTGAATTAATAAATGTAATGGAATATGCAAGGAATCGTTTTTCCATTTTTTTTTTCTTGGTGAGGACGTTTGACTTTTTAGTTATGATATTGAATTGTGTCAGCTCGGAGCTGATTCTGATACATCGTTGATCACTCATAGGCCATAGGGAAGATTCATATTTCTTCTCCGGGATTTTTTTATGTGACAACATCCCTTTGAATTTTTGTCTTCTTTAATTGTCTAGCTCCTGCTTTCCATTACACCCTTTTTTTCTGCATCATAACTCTTCAGTCCACACTGATACTCCTTTGGGTCTGCATTTGCACCAAAAAGGGTGCAAGCAAAATGGACTTTGAATTATAAACGTTCAACATATTTTTGTTTATATATATATACATATATTTTGTTTATATAGAAAGTCTTCTCACTGCTACTCTCTGTAGCTTTTGGCCTGGATCAGGTTAAGATGTAAATCAAAAAAAGGGCTCAGCTATCCCATAACAATCTGAGCAATTGTTTCTTACAATATCAGATGGAAAGACTTTAATGTTTATTCAACTTCTACAGTAACATTGAGGCTCTCAACCAGGAGAAACATTACTGTTCTTGGCAGAGGAAAGCAGTGCATGGAAAATGTGGGCATATTTTTCAAGAATCACTTGGAGAAAAAGTCACCTGCTGCTGCGGATGATAGAACATGCAAATCATCTCGACTACAATCCAATTCCTCCACTATCATTAGACCAAAATGATAAGAGTTATGTTGACAGTGATATAGGTATGGTCGAGTTCAACATTCAAGGCCGGCTTTTCCAGTTGATTTGGTCAGACAAACTGAAACATATAACATAAAAGGAAACACATTTCTGCCACCCAGCCCCCAAACTGTCAGAATAAGCACAGACAAATGCTCTCCTCTTCTCATCCTTCCTCACTGATAAACCTGCCAAGTGTCAGCCCGCCTTTCCAAAAGCTAACTCAAGAAACACGTTGTAGAATTGCTCCAATTTAATCATAATACTATTTTTGGCTTATTCATCCGTAGAAAAGTTAGTAACAGACTCGCCCGGTGTTTTCTACTTCATCCATCACCTAATTATATTATTTCCTGAGATGTGCAGGATCAAAGTTGTCTGGAAGGGGTTCGTCATATGCATTGAAATCTCTGTACAATAAGCATCTGGAGACGGATTGCGATCAATTCATGCCTTCAGACACGTTTACCACATAATTAAACAAATATGATTAGAGAAAATACAAGGTTTTAACTTCTACCACATAGGAGTAAGCAAGAGAATTATTGAAGACAGCAGCAAACTACACACACATCCTGTGTAAGTCAGAACAGCAGAGAGAGCGACGTGAGATCTGACACGCTGGCTCTTTTCACATGCATGTGTCACTGATACAAAGTTCAGATCAGTTTTTATTAAATTGGCGTGACACCAAGAGACATTTGGAACAGTAATATCTTTGCTCCCCGAGCCTTCCAGAAAACACATCAGGACCAAAGTGGCACAATGAGTGACTCCAGCTGTGTCTTCCTTCTCTCAGAACTATCATCATCCATGGACTGACATCAACAGGATATCCTATACCAACAGTGTTGACCTCACTCAACCTCAGGCCACTGCGCGTTCATATTCTGTATGTGTGTTGGCATGTGGTCTGCTCTCCATTAAACTGTATCAAAGAAAGCGTTCACTTTTTTTAAAGGGCTTTGAGCACAGGTTGTAATTTAACAAATCTGTGTTTGGGATGTGTACTTGGAGCTGGTGAGTGTATGCGCTGGTTGAGTTTTTTTTCCTTAAAATACAGAGGGCGGCAGCAGACCTCATCAAAGCTCGACCACTGTTTAAAACTTTTGATGCATGCAAAAAACTCACTCCATGGAGTATTTCAAGGGGTCGTGTCCGCTTACGAAATCTCATCCATGCGAGCATGTTTGCTACGAATAAATGCAAAAAGGGAAAAAAATACAGCTAAAAACATTGATAAAACAGTTATTGACTAAGTCCTTTTCAGCTATGACTTAATTTCAAGAAACTCAAGACACAACAGCTATGGAAAATGTTAAAGAAAAATGAATTGGCTCACTTCTGTGATGTGAGAGGTTCAATACTTTTAAAGATAAATTTGAAAGGAAGATAAATACCACTTTCATATCCCTCAATTAGAATATTGATGGTTTGATCCCAGGACTTACCTGCAGTCCACAATGTCTTAGGGTCCAGAGGAAGACCCTGCTCCCTAGGTACTTCACAGGTGATACCCATTCTCTACAGGGATGGATAATGGGGCAGATGGTACCCTAAAATCGTCCCCTTAATGAATGTACTGTGTATAACAAAGTGATACTAAAGAGATAACTTTATTATTATTATTATACAAACCCTCAACCCGGGAGGGTTACCTTAGTTTAACAAAAAAAAAGGAAAATGGGCGAGCAAAAAGCAATCCTTCTGAATGAAAAAAGATATGGGAGCTTGTGTCAATCAGTGAACTTGGGAGGTGCTGGTCAGTTTATCGTCTAACTCAAGGAAAGAAAGCAGAAGCCATCCATCCATTTTCTGCAACTGCTTGTCATGTGCAAGGTCCCTGGAGACTATTCATTCAATTTCTGTAACTGCTTATCCGGTTCAGGGTAGAGAGGGGCCTGGAGCCTATCCCAGCTGACACTTGGTCACAGTGTGACATTTGGGTGGCTGTAGCCGAGTGGGTAGAGTAGCTTCCTCTCAATTGGAAGATCGACAGGCTGGCGGTTTGAGCCCAGCGGTAAATATGTCATAACTTCACAGGGGGATGCCCACTGCTCCATCAGGGTTGGGTTGAATGCAAAGAAATCATTTCAAAACCTCAATATTATGATTTTTTAAATCTTTATTTTATTAGGAAAGTCTCAGTGAGATTAAAGAAAACATTTTTCAAGCATGTACTGTGACTATGACATCATGTGAAGAACATTACTGTTATTATTATTATTAGATAATTCACCAGCTCATCAGAGGCACAGCACAGAGAGAAAATGGAGACAACAACCATAATGACAGTCAGTGTAGAGTCACCGTCTCGTCTTTGGTGCATGTTTTTGGACGGTGCATGTTTCTGGGCTGTGGGAGGGAGCCAGAGCACACAACCCTGCCCAGAATCTTCTTGCTGTAAAAGTGCTAACCACTATGCCACGATGCAGCATGGAATATTTCATGGGAAAACAAGACTTTTTAATGATACGTGTTTAAAACACAAAGTTGCTTAAAACACAGTTGATTTAATAAAGTGTAACTGCTTTGCAGAATTGAGAAGGTTAATGGTTAAGGTGGTTAAGGTGCTGCAATCGCAATATGACAGAGCAGAATGTTGTGTTTACTTTTTTCTATTTGTCTCCTCTTTCAAAATTGCTTTTCTTTCTTTTGAAGGAAAATATCTTTTCCACTACCCAGCTTTGTTTCCCACTTTAAGAGCAATATTTATCTTCAGTTGTCATTGACAAGAGGATAATCAATAAGGTCAAATGAAGGTTAACCACCCCTCTTTGTACAATTACTAAACCTCATCTCCATCTAAGCCCTATTGCAAAAACTGCATCTGGTACTGGTCAGATGGTGGAGTTCAATGCCAGAAAATTAAGCATAGCTTCAGGTTCACAATGTAAAATTGCACGTAAAGACTAAAAGGGATGAGTAGCCAATTCCTTTTCTCAGCAAAATACTTCACTTTAATTGGAAGAAACAAAAAAAGCGACATTTAATTTAAAAAATATTAGATCCCATGCATTCAATAGGATTTATTGAAGTTCATGTTCATGATTGAGGTCTCTTGGCTCTTTGTCCAGAGAGATCGTTTCCATTTTATCACTACGTTGGAATAAAAGGATTAAATTGTCCTGCTTAGTAATCTGGTTACACCCCCTTGAGTGGCAGTCAGCATGCTGAAATCCAGGAAAAATGTTGGCCAAGTTTTGACATTTCCAGGTGCAGGGACGTTAAGCACCCCCGGCTCCTTTATTCCTCTCAGGGAAGGAGAAGAAAGACATTGTTTTCAACTTAAAAGTAAATGGGGAAGACTGAAAAAAAACTGAAAAAACTTGGTTTTGAATGCATACTTCTATTTTTGCTTGAGTGTGAGGCTGCAATTGTGTTTGTTCCTGTGGTCTTAAAGTGTATTCTTGAAATCATACTTAGCACTGGAAGACTGACATAGATAATTATTTAACCAGTGGTTTCCTCTGAGTGAGATGAGAGCTGTCATCTGTATAGTTTGGCATCATTTAGACAAACTGGCAACTATATATACATCAGCTGAAACACTTTAACAGCTTGAAGGGTCTGGAGACTATGTGGACATGTAAGAAGAAGGAATTCCCTTGGTGAACAATGATGGCAGCAAAACATATAAATTATGTTTGGACTGCTCATCGCACCTAAACCTCCTAAGCCAAAAACATTTGTTAGTCGATTGGAGATGTGTGTTTTATTTGCCAAGCAGCTTGCCTGTACAATACTGCATGGAGATTTTTACATGAACACTTTATTACAAAGGGGTGAAGGCATCCCTGTTGGTGCTCAAAGGAAAACATCAAGTAGAGTAGATGACAGCTCGCCACTTCTCCTTTGAATATTTTCATATTTATGAATTGTTAAAACAAGTAGTGAACTTCTGCTGATAAAAATCTGTACTAGTTATCCTTTTGTGTGGTGATTTCAAAACTCTTTTAGGTCACTTCCAGTAGAAAAACATTGCAAAACATCGTGGAGGCAATCCTGGGAGTTCATGTGTAATAGATTTTTAAAGATAGTATATAAGCAGTATTTTATAAAAAAATTAGGCCCTATGTTTAAATAGAAACCTGAAAAAAGGTTGTATTTACATGGTAATAGAAATGGAATTTTCCATGAATACTGATCCCTACTATGTATACACTACACTATATGTATACACGACACTATATATTCATTTAGAGCCGAGGGAAATGTATTAAGTTATAACACAGAAACTGGGGGTTTTTTTCATGTTAGTGAAGAAGCGACGATAAATGTCCAAACATAGGACGACAGTTAATGTTTAGTTGTGCTAGAAAACCCTAGATTCATCCAAATACTAGTTCCATAAGGCTGCCCTATGGAACTGGTATTTGGATTTTGGATTTTCCTTTGAGAAACTAAATCACCAAACAGCAACTGCCCTGCCTCGGCCTGGTGCCTGCATCTTGGCCCGCAAAGATCCATACCAAGAAAGAAATCCACGAGGCAAGCTCTTCCAAAATGGGAATAAACTTAATGAGTAGTCAAGGGAAAATTCACACAAGGGAACACAGGGAGACTGTCGTTATGTGTGACGGCATGGACATAAAAAGCAAACGGGCACAGAAGAAAAGTGGAGCACGGACTCAATACACTGAGTTAACGAGACAATGAGATACAGCTGGAGAAACGAACACAGGTGAAGGTGATGGACGATCACAGGAGAGGAGAGGAGGAGGAACGCAGGAAAGACACACACACACAGGAAGAAGGAGCGCGAGTGGAAATGTACAAAAACATACACTTATTAAAGAGAAATAAAGAAATGAAACACCCAAACTAAACAGGATCATAATAATAATAATAATAATAATAATAATAATAATAACTTAGATTCATTCAGCGCCTTTCACGAGACCCAAAATAAGACAAAAGAATGTAACAGAAAGGGTTTGTCAGGTGACAGGGTTATAATAATAATAATACATTTGAGTTAGGTGATGTTGCAGGCCTCAGTCCACAGGTGGTGTTTGTGGAGTTTTTTGAACATGTCCAGGGATGTAGCGTTGCGGATGATGGCAGGAAGAGCTTTGCAGAGGGTGAGGGCTGTGGCAGAGAAGGCCGGAGGACAGAGACAGAGAAGACAGAGAGAGCAGAGAAATTGTATTTCAAGTATTAAAACAATGCCCTAAATATCAAACTTGACATGAGGAAACATCTCCCTGGACTGAAGACTGACAATAAGTACCCCTCTGGTGTACGGTGAGGGTGAGGGGTTGTGAAACCTCAGTAGTGACTACATTTCAGGAAGGAAAATAACAGATGATTTTCTTTAGAGAACTTTGTTTGCAGTTAGTGTCAAGGCTACGGCTTTGTTTGAATAAGAAACATCACTTTATGTTGACTTGTCATTCACCTCTAAGGTAATGATTGAAACTATATCACTCTTCTTTACCCTCCTCTTATACACAGACATATGAATGTTAGTCATCAAATAGCATACAACTACAGAAAACCCTACAGGTTTCCAGGATATAAGATTTAAAAAAAACTGGGTTCTTGGTGGAATCTATTGGTGGTTGCTAATTGCTATAGATAAAATGAGCGCTTTAAAAGTGGAATTAACGGCCGAAAAAACTGTCAGTTAATGTGTGTATTCATATGTGTGCTTGATATCGCTGATGTCTCTCACACGGCTGACATCAATCACTCAGTGATGTAGAACACATGTTCAGCAGTGTTCCAGCGGACACAAAAAAGTCCAAACAGCTGGATGAAGATACGTGTGATAGGGAAATGAGGGCAAAACATCCCTCAGGAAGCTCTCTGTGTTCTGAGACTCTTCTTGCTAGTAAGAAGAGGATCTGCTTCTGCTGAGAGGTTTCACACACTCCAGGAGGTTTCGGTCCAAGTCCTTCTCGTTCGGACATGACTGTAAGACGAAGGAAAGGCTCAAGGACATTGTCTCATTGTTGGGGAGAAAGAGAGGACAGAGGGAGGAAGCAGTAAAATGATATCCTCTCAATCCCTGGCCTACCTCATCTTATGCTGCACCAACCGTGATGGAGGCTTCCTCTCCTTTGTTTGTGTTCATGGAGCTGGCTTTGTAGACAAAATACAAATCTGACCCAGATAACTTCACCAGAAACAAATTTGATTAGAGTGAGGTCCAGATTCATTATCTGACTCCCTTGTTGGACATTGAGGGGTTTTGCTCCTGAATAAATATAAAAACAAAACAAATAATACTTAAGGAGTCAAAGATCATAGCTTTTTGGTTGGGACAACTTTAACATAAAACTGAACACTCAGAAACGTCCCATATGACCTGGAAAGAGGGTAAATGTTCAAATACTTCTTTTTATTTTCTGTAAATTTGGACAATGAACCGTCTTGCTGTGAGGCAACAATTCCACCAAGTACGCCAGCATGCTGCCCCAAGTTCCAATGCGTAGACTTTAATGGTATCTTTTGGTGGTTGCTAATTGCTACAGATAAGCCCCCCTTCGTGTCCAGAGGAAAACTCACAAGGCTCTCTAGGATTACTATTGAGGCTCTCAAAGGATTCTTTTCTAAGGTAATGAAAACACAGAAATTCTTAGTTTTGGAGGATCATATACCAATGAAAACATAATTATGAATATTATATTCCAATTCTACCCATAAATCCTACATACTGGACCAGGACAATGTTTTCTTAATGTCGATTTAAAATAAAATAAAAAACAACAACCTTTTTCTCTTGATCTTTTTAAAATAAGTATTCTCTGAATGGCCAGTTCATGTGTTTCATAAAGTGTTTTTGCAGCCCCACATACTACACGTATGTCTTGCTACAGGAAATTCTCAATAGAACAATAAACATACCTTGATAATAAACACGCCTTTATAATCAAATATTCTCTGTTTAAGAAACATTTGCAAACATATGCATGGTTTGCATATTTTCATGTGATTTGATTGCATTTACAACAATAAATTAAAACACCACTTATCCTTATTGGGGTTTCTTCACTTATAACATGTGTCAAGAGACTCAATATCAGATATTAATTTATGTGTAAGGTAATAACTTCATCAACTCCACATGTAATGCCTATTTATAGACCACTGAAATCCAGGCAAACCCAACTAAAGGCTGTGAAAATGAGCTCATTGCAAAGAACAGAAGCATGGGCCGGGCCCACAGACTCCGATAAATACAGATGTGCCCATGTGTTCACACATAACCCCACAACCTCCTGGCTTACTGTTTGCCACTGTGGCAAATCAGAAGATTTACTGCCTCTGTGGTTCCTGTAATGTTAGAGAGAGAGAAGAGAGCTTCTGGTAGGACCAGATACCTCTAGGCGGATTCTGTTGTTGGTTCTGTGTGTAC
Source organism: Lophius americanus (assembly GCA_037951165.1). Classification (NCBI taxonomy): domain Eukaryota; kingdom Metazoa; phylum Chordata; class Actinopteri; order Lophiiformes; family Lophiidae; genus Lophius; species Lophius americanus. The sequence goes on from JBBDHG010000061.1 coordinate 1,479,319, forward strand.
GTAGGAGTATTCGCCCGCCAAATGCAATTAGTGGGAACCCACTTAAGAGACACACGGCTGTTAATATACCCAGAGACAATAAAACTCCCGCCAGAAACTTTAGACAAATAGAACAAAAGTTGAGATCTGAGGGGGAAGAAGGATAGTGATGACTCCATGACCTTTTTCCTCCGATCCACGTAGTCTGACGCAGTGAAACGGAACAAGGCAAGTGGAGAGCGGCCTTCTGAGTCACAGTCAGCTTTGTGTTGTTTAATATGTGTGAGTGTTCGCAACCATTGAAGCCTCTGAATCACATGTAACCAACATGGCAAAAGACACAAATTGCATGCTGAGTTTTCTAAAACTGTTGTGTAATCATGAGTGTCTCAGCAGGATGCCGCCGCCGTACAGCAACCTTCAGCTCAGAACCTTCAGCTGAGAACCTTCAGCTCAGAACCTTCAGCTCAGAACTTTCAGCTCAGAACCTTCAGCTCAGAACCTTCAGCTCAGAACCTCCAGCTCAGAACCTCCAGCTCAGAACCTTCAGCTCAGAACCTTCAGCTCAGAACCTTCAGCTCAGCTCAGTCCTCTTGAGTAAAGTTAGGAAAAAGTCAACATAACTCGGCACTTTCATAAAAAGTGACATGATGGAGCGCATATACTCATTGATGATCAATGATTTAATAATTTTAGTTATGATTGATGATGGGGGTTCTGTTGACCAGACAACAGAGGCTGGCCTTCGCTCCCACACATCAAAGTGCCGTGGGCACCCGTTCACCAGTTGTCCTTCCTTAGAACATTTTCGATAGGTACCAATCACTGCAGACTAGGAAGAACAATAATAATAATAATAATACATTTAATTTATAACGCACTTTACATTTGGATCAAATCTCAAAGTGCTACAAAGTAAAAGCAGATAATAGCATCAATTAAAATAAAATAATAACTATATAAAACAAGACCTGAAGTTCTGCAGATCTTCTGACTCATAGGCATCATAACGCTTCCCTTGTCAAACCTTGACCCATAAAGATGTAGATTTCTACCTTTGGAGGGTAACCTGTTTTTAGTTGAGCTGTTTCTAATTGCAAGTCATTGGTTTTAGGTCATTATTATTTAATTCTGTGTCAGAGTAGTTTTCAATATATTGTTTTTATTTGTATTTTATCGTCTTAATTTTAGTGAAATATCTAAATCTGTTGATTTGATAGATCAAAATGAACCAACTGTTTTAAATTCTTGGGAATAATTCTTTAATGAAGGTGGCACCGTGGCGCAGGGGTTAGCTCTGCTGCCTCACAACAAGAAGGTATCGGGTTCAAATCCACGTCTGCCAGACGTTTGCACTGTTAGTCACACCCGTATCTCCCTGACTGGTTCATTGTGGTAGAAGCATAAATAATTAAGAAGGTTTTTTAGGAAGATTCACCACCAGATTTTGAACGCAAATGGACAATGTTAGATACAGCGAACCAGCGATTATTAAGGTCCATCCTCACTCTCTCCCAGAACCCCTGCTAATATTTGGAATAAGTCAAGTATGTCCCTGTCCAATCACCTGACCCAGTGCTCCAGTTTGTCTTTTTTGCAGAAACTCCACTGTTAACTTGAAGGCAGGTGTCGTTCTCTGATTTAAAAAAAAGGAGTTTTATCAGTCATGGTCAGTGGGTGACCACACCTGAGCTGCATGTGTGAGTGGGTGTGGGCTTGATAGGGTTGGAGGAAACATATAATCCATGTATCTACCTAAAATTGTTTACTATTTAGGGTTGGACTTATTTTTGTTATTCCTTTCCGGATCATTCTGTGGCCCAGCACAAGCCCATGGTCAGGTCGCAAAAGGCTTTATGGCCTGGTGGCTGGAGACTGCTGCTCTAGCCCGGGGTCATGTCCAGTCCTAGAAGTGGCAAGCTGGGGGTTTTCAAACTCTCAAGGCCACTGGCTTATGTTTTATGGTGAATTATTTGAGGCAAAAATGGAGTCATAATTCTTGTTTTTTAAGGATAGATTGTTTTACTTGTAAGGCATCCTGTAATTGTGTCTTAAGCTTAAAAAGTCTGTAAATCACACTATGTTTGTATGTTCGTTGTGGTGCATTTCTAGAACATGTTTTGTTTGTTTTTTAACTCTTGGCAGGAATTTAAATCCACTAATATGCAGTGGATCCTGGTTTGATCCTCAAATGTTCAAACCATTCCAGATTGGGATGTTCCCATGTTGGCCTGTTAAGCCTCAGTCATACAAAACACTTCAAGCGAAGTGTGTCTTTTTATTATAGTGGATCCTCCTACCAGGCTGCAGGAGGTTGAGGTAAATAGAGATCTGTTAGGAACTTATTGGATCAGCATCAGATTATGCTAGTGGCTGTGTGATGTGGTGTTTGAGGATCGTACCCTGATTCAAATAGTTTGTAAACAAGAAACCAAAGACCCTTGATCCCCTGCCATTAAAATCCCTTTTTATCCTCAATGACCCCGAGCACGCCAGATAGACACATCTTCATTGGCCGTCTCCCTACTGAGCCCATTACCCCGAGGAAAAATGTCCCCGTACCTCTCTCTCTTTAATTTAACCAGAAACCTCATGCAGGTTCCAAGCTAACCCTGCCTTAGGTGATCCCTCCTAGAAACTCAGTCCAAACTGATGTCAACATTACCTCACAATCAAGCTGCAGTCACAGTTCCCAAAACTGAGGGGGTTCAAGTCATAACTGCACATAATAATCAGATATCATTTCAGCTTCAGTGAATGAAAGCAATCCAAAAAGTGATGGGAAGAAAGGAAGAAAAAAAATGACAGATGTTTTTACTTATAGCAACAATGTTTTATTTCTTCTGCATGAGGTGGTGTGCTAGGCAATAAGTTTTCTTTTTCACACATGCATATCGAGTTTGTTTCTCTCAAGGAGTAGCCTTTGTTCTCTCTCTGTAGTTTTTTGCTGATAGAATCAATGTACAATGTAAAGTAGAATCAAAGTGAAACATCCCAACATGTGAAAGACCATGTTTTAAGTGATAGGCCTACCCGTGATGATTAACGACTGATTCTACATGGTATATTGACTGCAGATACTTTGCATCGGCACGATGTCATTAATCTTGGGTGGCAGGCATGATTTACCTCACTGGTCTAATAGTCCAGTAACTAAGCATGAAATTTAATGGGGTGCTTGCCAAGATTTGTGATGTCCATCCATCAATGATAAGATGCACAACGTTGCCTGTTGACAAGATTACCATGAATCCCATCCCATCCCAGAAAGAGGGAAAGTCCAAGTAAAATAAGTTGAACACACAATGAGGACCCTTCTCTGCAGAGGGGAGGGAAAAAATTCATTCACTGAATGAAGAAGTGAGGAATTAAAGAATGAAGATTTTTTTCCAGATCAACTTTAATGGAAAAATATTGATGATCAACATAAAATCTAAATATATTAATTGCATTTTGCTTTTTACTTTAGAAATAAGGACTTTTGTTAAAACACAAAAAAAAAACAGACAATTTAGATTCATTTTATTCACTAAAAACCCTTTTTTTTCATTAAATTAAATGAATGGTCGCTATAATGTAATATTTAAAAAATGTGCTCAGAAAGTATTCTACTTCTGCTATTACACACCATGTCTTTGTATGGAGACAGGTTCTAAATTGTTAAAAACAATTGGAATAACCAATCCTGTAAGCTGGACAAGATAGACACCTAGTGGTCAAAGAACAAATGACAGTTTGTTTCTTACCTGCTTTGAAATTTGTGGCAATTTCTTCCTTCCCTTATGAAAATATATTATAAATGCAGTGTTAATTATGTGATGAGTACAGATTAAAATAAGTTTCGTTATTTCCACTGCATGGAATAATACTATGGTAGCATTAATGATTAATGGTAAATAAGAACTGGTGATTTTAAATTGAATGTAGTTCTTTATTCTTGATGTACTGTATACTTCTCCTCGGAGGGATAGGTGTGAACTAACATGCCCACCTATATGAACTATCGGCGTAATGTGAGAAAAATGCAGTCTGTCAATACATTGAACTGCAGTCCAATTTGACTCCCTTCAGTCCCTTTAAAAATCACTGAACATAAGTAGTTACAATTCTGAGGCTAGAGCTCGTTTGATGAGTCGCCTGTCTGTTTTTTATTTTTTTAACCCTTGATACGAGCCACACCATTTTTTATTTCTGGAAAATATGATTCAGGATTCATGCAGAACTTTGGTGCTCAAGATTTAAGCAATTAAATTTCCTGATTATTTTTTTTATATATAAAATAGAAATGTCTTTCCCATCGTAATGACATGGATTTGGGTTTGTATTTTAACAAAAGTCCTTATTTCTAAAGTAAAAAACAGAACAGAGAAACATGATCGAACAAATCTGAAACAGTTTAACTGAAACCACAACTCGTTTAAAAAAAATGTAAAAAAAATGCAAACTATATCACAAACAGTAAAACCGTAATAAAACTCAAAGAAAGAATGTCACAATCGGACTTCTCTGAGGCATAAATAATGTGAAGAATGCCCAGGCACAATGGTAAATTGCTAAATTATTAGAAGTGATGGATACCCGCATAACAACCCTTCTTGTCACCACACAACAAACTTTTATATTTGCTTAATATTTACGCAAAAATAACCACTGCTAATAGATTCAAATAAAGCTGCATCATTACCTCCGCCAAGAACGTTAAGTATTACTTTTGTGCATTTTTTTGTCAGCAAGATAACAGAAAAACTACTGAATTGATTTGCATGAATTCTACCCAAAGGTAGGTTTTGACATAAACTAGAGAGGATTAAAAGTTGGTGACGTTACGGCATGTTGTTCTAATAATGTTCTGTTAGCAAGATTACGCAAACAGTAAATCTTGGAGATGATTACGTTATGGCGATGCTACGGGTGTCGCAGCATTTAAAAGAAAAAGAAATTGGAGAGGTGATACCACCCCGTGGTGAGAGCGCCGTCCTGAAAAGGTCCGTTCTTGGTTTGGCGTTATAGTGTTATAAAGTTCATCAAGACATGCTAATTGTGTCTGTTCAAAACAATGAAAGCCGAGATTATTATATGTTATATGTATAAACAGGAAAAGGGGTGAGGGTGGTGTGTGCGGAGCCGAGCGGAAGGCTCAAGAGAATGAGGAGAGACGATAGGTTCCAGAGTATTTGAGAGATACTGAGCATTTGTTGGAGTTTTTGGTAGATTTAGAAGTTGGCAATAACTCAAAAATTAATGGAGGAATCTACACGACATTTTCCTAAATTAAGCCATCTCATTGATTCCGAGCACAATATTGTCTACTTCGGCCATCGTTGAGCCTTGGCGGAGGACTGTGCTGCTTTTTTATATAATATCTTTGGATAAACGCCATAGGAAAAAGAAAAGATGCGGGTAATGTTCGAAAGTCATGTGTCTCAGTTGAGAAGTCGACTGTTTTCGTCATACTCGGCAGAATCCACTTCACCAGACAAAACAGGTTCTGGCGTTCCATCCCGTTCGGTGAGATCCGCCTTCTTCAATTTCACCACACTGAAATGAGGAAGCAAAGCGACGCAAACAAAAAACATGAATATCTGGTTACCAACATTACAGTCCCCACCAATTCCAACTAAATTGCCATCACAGCTGAAATGTGGTTATGTTCACTTTCATTGCTATAAATATCACTGTTACGCAAACACAAACAGTGTGATACAATCCTCCCTTGTTCTCCCCTTCAGCAAAAGCAGAACCGAACTGAAGAAAACCACCTTAGTGACTTGATTACTCAAAAGTGCGTAAATTTCAAGGGTTCTCAAATTGAGAAAATGATAGTAAACTAGAAATGTTGCGATATTTTTAAGCCAGTGTTTGCACTGGCTGTACTACTGAGACTGCCGAACCACGGGCTTTGTTGTATTTTAACGGCCCTCCATAACCCATGTGACACATACCAAACTGGCTCAGCAGCTCTACATTGTTAACTCAACAAAAAATGCTAGGACACACCTCGTTTTTTTAAGTAACTGAAACAGAATAAAAGACAGGCACCAGTCCGCATATAATTACTGTATAAAAAGGGGAACAAATGGAGAAAAAACTTAGATGAGCTGAATGCAGGAATAAAGAATCGGGTCTTCTTGTTTTCTGAGGGGCCAAAATTTTAAAAATGTAATGTCTCTTTTCCAGTCAAATAAAAAAGTAAAAGTGGCTTTGAAGAAAAAAAAATGTATCCACAGGGAGGTCTACAACTGAAGCATAACCACTTGGTTCTGTAGGATAATTTTAAAAAAGAAGAAGTGAACACTATAAATTCTAAAAAAAAAAAAAAAACGATAGCAGATCTGAAAAGGTTCTCTACAAGTATGTTTGCATCAGGACTTGACCGTTTTGAACATTTTTTTAACTCTAATGTTGGAGAGGCCCTGATTGCAAGACTTTGATCCACTACAAAATGAGTCAAATGCAATTTGGAAAATAAATTCATGATCGTTTGCTTGATTCTATGAAATATCTGGGCTTCATTTAGTGCTTGTGTGCTAAGTTAATATAATGACGACATGTTGTGCTTACCCGAGAAGGAGCAAAGGGAAAAGACAGAATATTGCAGACAACAGGAAGACGAAGCCAGGGTACCATCGCACGGTACCGGCATACACACTGTTGAAGATTGCATTTGATATGCTACCACATAACATCTCAAGGAAGGAGAGGCAGGCGAACAGTGCTCCTGTAAATAAAGAACGGATAGAAGGGGAGAGAAGAAAACAAATTTAACACCGATAAAGGGATAAGCTTTGATTCTATTTAGAAACAATAATCGCCTTTGCTCTAGAAAACATAAATGTTTTTCTATCAAGGGTACCATGAAGATGCTGGAGCAGGCAACACTTCAATGGATTCTAAAAACACATTGACATAGTTCTTTTCCTCCTGCAGAGCCCTTAACTCACTCACCCTGCTCAGACTTTGAGATGATCTTTGACATCAATGAGCGCAGAACGGGGAAAGGCATCACTGACAGAAGCATCGGTAGTCTCACTGTTGTAAACGGATAGCAGAGGGCAGATATTATATTATACAACACAAGATACGATAAAGTCATATTTAATCATTGTTAAAGTAGGTTTGAATAATAAGAATAACTGATTCACTTCCTCTTGGAAGATTTCTGCAGGAAATCTCAAATAAATTATATAAAGTTAATCTATCATTATTATATTGTTTTTAATAAGAGTTAACTGTACAAAAATGTAATAAAATGCTCAAGATACTGCCCCCTGAGTTACATTTCTACAACTTGTAAACGTGGCAGGAAAGATAGCTTCCTGTTGATCGGTAACCCGTTTAACTACTCCGCAATTAATTTCTAGATGTCGTTTAGCCTGGCATAATCTTTGTTTTTCTTGCAGCACTAATTTTTCTTTATTTACATGTCAATTTTTCGCTCTTATATCCTTATTTATTTTATGAACACACTTTCAGCGCTAGGCAATATGTAAAAAAAAAAAATAGAAGCCACATAAACAAAAATACTACATTCTTACATATCTGGTGGTTATCTTCCCCAAGGTAATATTAGTTATTTAACAGGGCATCAAGGGCATTAATCCTGTGCATATTTTTAACAAAGTAATATATGACATGCATCACAGTGAAGGGAAACAAATTGATATCATACTAAATCTTATAAACAACAACTGTAGAATTTTTTGGTTTTACTCAATGTTGAATTCAAAAGTATGGTACATTTAAGAAACATTTTTTGTAATGGAGATTTCTCTCACCTAGAAACATCAGCAAGGTGGTCTTAGTAAATGCCAACAGGACCATACCCGATATGAAGGACAGAATCCCCAGCAGAACAATGGCTAGCGGTGGCGCACCACAGTAGGTCAACACTGATATTCCCACAAAACTTCCCAGGTACACAGTGGTAGAGAGTGCTGAGCCGTAGCCAATTAAAATCTCAGTCCAGCACAGTGGATTATTGAGTTCATAGAGTATTATTAATGAGAGTCCACCCACATAGGCGAATGCGTAGCTGATGAAGATGGATATTAGGAAGATCAAGAAAGTTCTGGTATTGTTGTTGTCACTTGCAAATATCTGATAAATTGAAAAGATCATCTGTTTCAGGGCCGATCGCTGAGGAGGCCCATCTAAATTAATGGCGTCAGCTGGAACTTTTTTCACAGTCTCTTCTAGGATAAATATTGCATAGAGTATGATAAGCACTTGGCACAAAGCAGCAGTTAAGAATGGCCAATTAAATCCTTCAGCTCTCAGAAAGTAGCCTGCTATTATTGGAGCCGACCCTGAGAACAGGCCAATCATCATGTCCATTCCAGCCATGCGCATTGTCCTCTGACGATCGTCTTTACATAAGTCAGCTATGTAAGCCAGGCAGCCCCCCAGAAACGTGCCCATGCCACCAAACAGCGAAGTGATAAGCGAAGTGCCAATGAGCAAATAAATGTTGAGCTTGAAGTAGGACACTGTCAAGAAGGACAAGATGTCAATCAAAGTGCCGAACAAAGGCAGGATGATTGTGATCTTGCGTCCGCCCCGGTCACTATAGGCCACAAGCATAAGAGTGACAATTAAGGAGGGGATAATGGAAGAGAGGTCTGAGTACAGGAAGAAAAGAGATGCCTGCTTCTGTACATCCTACAAAACACAGAAAGGAGAAAACGGTTTAGTTTCAAAATCATACCTAGAGTCGAACTGGATTGTCTGCATTCATTTGTAATCACAGGTCAGAGAATAACTTCCTCAAGCTTAAAATAAATGTAATACCTTGAAAACAAACAAAGAATGAAAGCGGATTGTTTCATTTGCTTCCTGTTTTTTTGTGGGTAGAACCACGTATGGAATTATTCTTTGGTGAGACATCCATGTGTAGACTTTCAGTTCCCAGCTAGGTTTAATTTTTTTTTGTATAAATGAATTGAGTTGCAAAAATTTTGCATGGTCTGTTTGTGAGTTCATAAAAGTAGAAATTAGTCACATATCCTCTTGCATATTATCATATAGGACAGATAAGCTGGGTCAGTTCACGGTGCATACGCTATGTTACAAGTGGACATTTAATAATAATAATAATACATTGAATTTATAATGCACATTTGAAAGAGTTATAGCAAAAATGCATGCAGAATCACATGAATTGATGTTGAACAGAGACATAGATGAGTTGCTGAGTTACAACAAAAATTGTGGAAGAATAGATTTACCTATGCATATATACCAGATTATTTCAAATTATATTCACAGTAATAGTTTGATTTCTGTTTTAGTACTTGTTATACTGAGAATGCAACATGAGGGAATACTGCAATATTGCAAAGTTAACAAAATCAAATGTGGTCATAGTGTGTTTGGGTGGAAAATTAAATATGCTCTGTTCCAAATTCTTCACATTCAAAAATTATCCATTTGCCTTGAGTTATTTAATGTATGTTTTGTGTATAGTGCTTCATGGCTAACCTCCTGGCCGCTTGTTTGGTTGGTACTGTTGTTTCCTCCACAAATGGAGGTCTTGTCAGAGTCTGGATAGTCAGTGTTTGTCACCTGCTCCCAGATTCTGCGGTATATATACTGCTGCATAAGAGGAGATACAAGAAAAGCGGAGAAAGCGAAGAGAGCAACGACAGGCTCCACAAGGTACAGACCCTTCATTTTGAGAGACTGCAAAAATCCCTGGAAAAAAGATATGAAAAGAAAACAATTAGAAAACTATGATGAGTAGAGAATGTTTTTAAAAAGCAGTTTACTCAATATGAAGTGGATGATAAAAAAAAAAAAAAAAAAATATGCCACTGCAGTATGTTAAACTTTAGTTTAAAAGGACTATGTGCGCAAAATAAACTCATGACATCAACAATATTTCTCTGTAAATGGTATGAAACTTCCTTATGTAATATCATCCGATGTACATGGAAGTACAGACAATGCTTGAAGTGTTGTTATTGCCTTTTGAAGATAACAGAGAGTGCAAGGGCTGCATTGCATACATCGATTCAACATTTACACAAAGTTTGAACCATAAAGTCGAATGTAAGATAATCATGCAATGCACACTTTTTGACAGCGGAACTCTGATGTTCAAGGACAATATGTAAATAACACAGTAGAAATGAAAAACAGCTTTCTGTAGATTTCTCTTATGAGATATTGACCAGAAATGGAGCATATAACATACCTTTCAAACAATCACTGGATTTTTTAAAATTGATCCGGAGACGCCAGCAGGTGATGATTCGCGATGACATTAACTGGCAATATTAAATACCGTGCTGCCAACGCGGAGATATTATGAAAGTCGGTTTCCCGCCCCTCAGCTGACTTACCCTCACATGATTGGACACCAGTTTTTTGCTGCTACGTTCATTCGACCTAGCAACTTGTCATTCATGGGTCAAGGCGGAGGAGAACAGTCAGTGACCCTATCTTGTAGGTTTTAATTGCATTTTGACATGAATTTGGGATATTTCTATGAATCATTAATTGAATAAAGCTTGTAAAACTAAGCAGGACATAAATTAATGCAGTCTAAATGCCATATTTTCCTCGAATATATTCACACGCTACACTTTTTCTTGGTGTTACGGTAAAAAAATGCTGGCGTGACATATTTATGTATTACGGTAACGTAAAGCGTGCCTTGCGTCGGAATATACCATTTTGCAACACTACGGGAAGGATTTTTGTTGTGACAGCGGAGTATCAACCCGGCGGGGAGATACGGTAGGACTAAATTTATAGCTATTTCTCTGTCTATATCTAATGTACCTTACCATGGTGACATAATTTTTGGTTTGAAATATTTTGCACAGGCTTATTTGATTTCACTGCGCCATTGGCTCGAATGTATGTTTTAGTTAATGTCAGCTTATCCCTTGGACGTGCAGGTAGTAGAACCATCACAGGGATCGTTAGCTAGCGGCTAACTCCTCTCTGTTCTTCCTGTCATTATCTCAGCTAATGTTACCAGCTAGTATCAGATAGGTGAAACACATTTAACAGTGTTCTGGTTATCAGCAAATTGTATGCTTAGTTTTTTTTAAATGTTTTTACATCTGTTAAAGTAACACAAGCAGGTGGGTGATGAACGCGACGGTCACTTGCTGCAGTTGAACAGTAAAGTCGTGACTGTGTTGGGATTGGATGTTATTAACGTTACTGTCCCCCGGCCTTGCATTATCGTTGCCGGTGCTCTTGCTTCTTTGAACTTAAGCTACCTGTGATATTTCCCATATAATTCTATCAGTTTATCATATGTGGGCCTTATCGTGATTACGGTACGTCAAGTTTCTGATTTCGCAATGAAAGTTTGAACCTGGACCTGGATCTGAATCACCCATTTTGTAGCGTGATTGCCTAATTATGTTATTGCCTCATGAAATGACAGATTACCTTAATGAATGGCAATAAGAGGAAATTCAATTGTTAAATCTCCTGTAGTAACACCTGCCGGCTCCAAACCAGAATGGTTTACCTTTGTGTACATTTAATGGTAACATTTTGATATCTAGTTCAGTCACGTTTCCTAAATGTCATGGTAATAATGATATATTTTCAAATTTAAATACCTATCCTAAAAGCCACTGCTGCGGGGATCTGATCATATATCACTTAATTCAAAATAATGCATCATACTCTTGAAGTCTTCAAATTAGAACTATAAATCAATGTTCAGGTCCACATGTTGGGGCTCTGGGTAGCACAGTTGCCTCACAGCGAGAAGGATTTGGATTCAATCCACCTCTGGCTTTGGGGCGTTCTGTGTGGAGTTTGCAAGAACTTTCGACTTGTCCACAGTGTACCCCACCTCTTGCCCAAAGTCAGCTCGGATAGGCTCCGGAGAAAATGGATGGATGTCTGATTAACTGATCTGCTGTCATTTTATGTGTTTTTCAGGTCTTAACCTAGCTTTTTATCATCTTGAATCAACAATGGCGTTCAGCAAGGGATATCGCATCTACCACAAACTTGACCCACCCCCTTACAGTGTCATAGTGGAAACTAGGACCAGGGAAGAATGTCTCATGTTTGAATCGGGGGCCGTTGCTGTTCTTTGTAAGGCATCTTGTTTGTTTGTACCAAAGTACTCTCATATATAGATCTTTCCCTTACATTGTGTTTCCTTTATCTGTTTTCCAGCTGCAGCAGAGAAGGAGGCCATCAAAAACGCATACACAAAGATTGTTGATGCTTATGGAATCCTTGGTGTCCTCCGCCTAAACCTGGGTTAGATTAAGAACCATCTTCTCTATTCTTTCTTTGCAGAAATGTCTTTGGTCCAGTTAAAATTCTGACCCCCAAGTCCTAGTGCCACTGTTAACTCGTTTTGAGTCCTGCTACTGCCTTCTTATAAGCTCCTTTCTTCTGACCCCTACATGACCTTGAAGACTCTTGTTATCACAGCATGGAAAAACGCTCTGTGACTTAAGTCCAGTCAGTAGAGTTTGCTGAGATTTGACTGGTGGATATTTTCCTTTACAGGAGTGATACCAAAGTTTATTTAACCATTTCTTGTCCCGTCTCTTACTGCTTGTTATCCTATTGTATACATTTGATGGAATACTTCATATATATCAACAACAGAATGCCTTTTACAATCCAACACATAGGCTTTAATACTTTTGTCTCTTTATTCACATACTACAACTTACTTCTGCAGGTGATTCTATGCTTCACAGTCTGGTGGTTGTGACAGGATGCAGTTCTGTGGGGAAGGTGCAGGATTCTGAGGTTTTCAGGGTCACACAGACAGACTTTATATCCCTGAAGAATGATCCGGCAGATGAAGAGCGAATCGCTGAGGTGCGAAAGGTCCTGAATTCAGGACACTTTTATTTTGCATGGTCTTCCAGTGGAGTCAGCATGGACTTGAGTCTCAATGCACATCGCAGGATCCTAGAAGATACTACAGATAACCGCTTCTTTTGGTAAGAGCATGGCTTGATTACTGTTTCAAAATGATAATGAGACTAGTAGGCATACATCGACTTCACTAAGTATGCGATCTGCCATCTACGTTGTCCTTGCGATGTAACAGTTTTCTTGAATGTTTGATAAGAGCCTGTGTGACCAAAGTGGAAATTTCACTGCACTGTTTAATTTATGTGTTTGCTGTGAATCAATAGGAACCAATCTCTACACTTGCACCTGAAACATTACGGAGTTAATTGTGATGACTGGTTGTTGAGGCTGATGTGTGGCGGTGTGGAGATCAGGACCATCTACGCAGGGCACAAACAGGCCAAGGCTTGTATTTTCTCCCGCCTTAGCTCAGAACGAGCCGGAACACGATTCAATGTCCGAGGGACAAATGATGATGGACAGGTTGCCAACTTTGTGGAGACTGAACAGGTGACTCAAACCTTTTATTGACACTCTTTTCTTGTTTTTAGCTTTGCTCAGGAAATACATATCAGTTTCCCTATGCACTGGTCAAGGAAGCATTGACTTCAGGTGCTAGTCAGAGCGGGGCAAAATTCAGTGAGAAAACATCCTATCACACACTGAAAAATACTTTTTTTAATTCTAGTTGTGGTTCCAGTATAAAAAATTTTTTGAAAGGGCTATGGCAAATGTTTTTGCAGATATTGGGGTCCATAAGTCTTCATTAGAATGAATGGATTGACCTTGTTCCACATTTGCTTGAGAGTATTGTTGTAGTTTGTCAAATTTGGACATTTTCAAGTTTGTTTTTCCTTTATATAAATGGTTTTTATCTTGTGGAGGTCATGTTTAGTAAACCTGAACCTAATGGAAATGGAATACTAAATTGAAGTTTTGATGTTACAATACCTAAAAAGGAATGTATTGACTTACATTATTCCAGAACAAATACAGAATTAATTAGATATTATTCTGATGCGCCTAAGATTTGCAATAACTTTTCTTGAAGTTGAAATATCGGGAAATATTTCACAGCATTGAAAATTGAGTTAAGTGTTTAAAGTGTGCAATTTTGTGATCTTATGGAATTCCACCAGATTTTCTGAGCTGCTGCTGTTGTTCAAGTTTTTAATTTGGTGGGGGATGCTTTGTAGTCAATAAGTTTAATGCTATACACATGAGATTGGTTTTGTATGTCTCCATGTGTTCTTCAACTGTTTGAAGTAGTCCATTTGAGTATTTTCTGCTGTTGGTTTGCAAAAGAATAAATGGAACATTTTGCAGCATTTCCAGGCGATCTTAGGATTTGTGAGTTTTTAAGGTTTTATTTAGGATAGGGTTTTCCCTGTAGAATATTAAAATAATTTAACCTAAACATTGAATGGGGAATGACACAGGATTTATTAGAAATCAATAATTAATAATTTTGGGGACTATTTTCATTTTGAAGGTTGTTATTTTGTCCATAAAGGATATTAATGCTGGCTGGACCATTTTAGGTAGTCAACCTGTAATAATTTATCGTTTGAATCATTGATTTAGGTTCTGATTAAAAAAAACTCTTGCAGCTGGGGGAAAGATGTATTAATTGTTAAATCGATTGTTAGTTTTCTTCTGAATCGCCATGTTGTCAGATGATACAATTCCTGTTTTGACATGAAAGGTTACTTTTTTGATCTGCGGTGTGGAAATTATTAGAGTTTTGCTTTAAGACCAGTGTACCATGGTTTATCATGGTACACGGGTATCATGGTAAAAATGAATGCACATTGTTTTATGTTTTGTAAAACTTGGTTCTTCTGAAAACTCTAACATTCTGTAATTTGTGGAGTGCTTTGGAAGTCCTGCCTCTGTGATTTCTGTTTGCCCCAGTAGTCATACATCAAAATAACAGATTTATACTGGGCTGCACGGAGTGTGCTTCAACATTTGGTTTAAAGTTTACTATGGACAGTACCGTTGCTTAAAAAATATGGCAGTGTGCAAAATCTTAGGGACTTCATGATGCGTTGTTGTCGGTCTTCCTCAGCTGAGATTAAAACCACGGCAACAAATGAGAGATTCAACTTGAAATTAAATTTACTGAAAGTGATACGATTTTTTGGAGGAAAATGAAAACCAAACTTGTCATGGTTACTAAACCTCGTAAAGAAAGTGAGAGAGTTTATAAATCAAGTTTAATTAAAGATATTTGGAAATGTAATCACTGAATGGATGGCAAATACTTAATGCGGGGAAAAGGGTTCACTTAAGTAATTTTGACATAAATGTACGATGAGACCTAGTTAGAAAGAGATTAATGGCAGTGATCTGTTGAAAAATGTCAGTAAACAAATATCAGACACTAACACGTTCAAAAAATTAGGTATGACATGATATCGTTGAGTACATTCACATCTTATCACTTACTAGTCGTTTTCTTACCAGCCGTTTGTATTGGACTAAATTTATGTCAGGCGTTATTGTCATTTTGACCGGCCCCTATGGTGTTGCTGCAGCTCAGCACAGAAGAAATGCAGCCCCACCACACCTGGTGTAATCTTTTTCTTTACATTTTCTTTGTGTCCTGACAACCCAGCGGTGGGCATATACTGGCATTATAAGCATGTATCTTACTCTCTGCATTGCACACTCAGAGGAGTACACAATGAAATGTATAGTGATTTTCTTTTTATGTTGTCATGTTGGTCAATTGAGGCCATTTTGAGATTACATTTTTAAAGCTTTTTGTAACAGTACTTATTACTACATGTTTGTTTTGTCAAATTGCAAATTGACTTTGACAAACTTTCCTTTTTTTTTAAACAGGTAATTTTCTTGGATGACAAAGTCTCATCCTTCATACAGATCCGTGGGTCCATTCCTCTTTTCTGGGAGCAGCCAGGAATCCAGGTAACCAATCCCGGAAACTAAATCTTTACTATAAATCCAGTTTAGATTCCTAGAATGTGTAATGTTCATATATTAAGCCATATATGATGAAAATCAGAAAATCATCCCTTGTGTTTGCGTTTATGTAAAAGTCCTTAACAGTTTCATAATGCAGTTGCATATTTGTCTCACTCGATATCAGTTCATTTCCCATTGTAGGTATAAAAACTGAAATCAAATGATTAAAAAGATTCTTAATAATGTATTAAGCTTTTGTCAAAGTGTAAAGGAAATTAAGGTTGCCTTGTTAATGCATTGGATATCTGTATCCTAGTTTAAACACATTTTGTCCATGTTCTGTTCAGAAAAAGTCCATTAAGGGTGTTTTGTTGCAACTGAATGACAATCGGCACCCTAAACAGCAGGATGAGAACCCCCACCTGGTAAAGTCTTTCTTCTTGCTGATGCTGATGCGGGCGCTGGCTCTAACTTTTTCATAGAGGAGACGGTGGTTTCTCTGTGCAATGCCAAAGCGCAGATGTGAAAATAAAGGCAATCCCGTAATGGATCTTTATCAAGGTGCCATGCACTGTACTTCTCCAGGAAATGCTATTATGGAGATTAAAAGCAGGAGATACAATCACCCATCAAATGCACACCATAAATAACCATTACTGGGATTCTCTTGCTCTTGTTCTGACATTGCACAGACTTGGGATTTAAACGGATGTGGCAGAAGTAAATCATAGATATAGTGACCGGTAAAGGGCATTTTCTGTTTTCCTCAGCTCCCAGATATCTTTGGTCAGGTGAGAGCCTGGTCTGAAAACATCCCTGAGCCACATTCCTCTCACTTGGACTGTGGATGTTCCCTGGCAAAAATGTAAAGGTGTTGCTTTATATTTCCAAGAAAATAATTTGTTGTTAAAACAGTTGGCTTAGAGGGTTCAAGATTGCATAGCCACCTATTCAGTCTATAAGGGCTATGGTTATGTCAAAAAAAAAGTGGTGGATGGGGAATGGGGTTGTTTTCAGACAGAACTGTAGTCCTGCTTTTAAATCTCCGTTCTAACTTCTAGTCCTCTTTTCCCAAATGTGGCTTTGTACAACCCCTAATATCAAAAAAATGTTGGCTATTAAGTAAAATATCAAAGAAAAACAGAAGAAGCAAGTTCTTCTTAGCTCATGAACATTTTATTTAATGTTCAAACTGACAAATTATAATGTTTTTTTGTTATAAATATATGCCAGTTCGGCATTTGATGCTTGCGAAACATATCAATTTGAGTCAGGACCATAATAACAATTTTTTGTACTTTTCTTTGAATTTCCTGAAGAGAGGACACCAAAGTGGAAATTTGTTCCACTGTTGCTTGATATACCACTTCAGTTGTGAAAAATCTGTGGTCTCTGTTGTCTTATTTTCACATCATAATGTGTCACATATTTTCAATGGGGGCAAGTTTGGATTGTAAGTAAGTTGGTTTACTAACCGAACACAATGCAACTTGGCATTGATGCGATGGACTGAACAGGGAAGTTCCTGACAAAGACGTCATCTGGAATACAGCCTATACTTTTCCAAAACCAGCATGTACCATTCATAATATAAGGCACCTAAAGAGATATGCCAGTTACCCATGCCATCACAGATGCAGAATTTTTGATTTTGTGCTGCCTAAAATCTGGATGGTCTGTCCTAGAGGACAAAACATCTATGATTTCCAAAAACTATTTGAAAAATGATACGACAGAATAGATGGAAATTTGTATATGTCTGTTACCGAAGAGTTACTGGCCCAGAGTGTTTATACATGAAGCCATAAACTGTGTTTACCAATGTCTCTTGTGTTGCATTGCCATCTGAGGAATGGAATAGCACAGGCATTGTTGGTTTTTGTCCTCCCCTCTTACGTGCTGAGCTTTCTTAGGATTCTCCAACTCGCTAGATGTTTTTATGGTTGTAAATGTGGAAATCCTCAAATTCCTTGCAGTTTTGCTTTAAGAAATGCTGTTCTTAAAACCTGAACTAATTGCCCATGCAGATTTTCAATAAGTAGTGAACATCTCCCCATCCCTGCTTGTGATGACTGAGCCTTTTGAGGATTCCCCTGTCATACTCGGAGATTCTTCCATACCCTGTTTCCAATTAACCTCTTTACCTGTGGAATGTTCTTATCAGATGTTTTTGAACATACCGTAACATTCCATTGCATGGAAGCTGTGGAGTTTGTACATTCTCTCCGTATTTGTGTGGGTTTTCTCCGAGTACTCTTGCTTCCTCCCACCGTCCAAAGACATGCAATATAGGTGAATTGACGTAAATTGTCCGTAGATTTGACAGTGATTATCTATGGTTGTATGTTTCTCTATCTGATGTTCCTCAGATAAACTGGCAATTTATCCAGTGTCTCACATAATGTCTGCTTGGATAGGTCTCAGCCCCCTCTAGGCTTCCCAACCCTGAACAGGATAAGTAACAATTTGCATTTTTTAAAATGTGTCGCTAGCATGAAATTCAGAATAAACATATTTCTCTAAAATAAATTAAGCTGATGAGGTGAAACTGAAGATGCTGTATTTTCTCTTTGGACTGTTTCAAACAGAAATGAATGTCACAAAGCATTAGGAGATCTTGATATTATATGAATATTTTAAAAAGCACCACAGTTTTTGGATATGGGGTTGTACGCTTATTCTTTCCTCTCCATGCTGTAACTCATTCCCTGAGCAAGAGGAACAACTTGTCCATAGTCCTGGTTGGTCCCAAAATCAGAATTTTTCATCGTAGACTATTTGTTATAAAGATAGTTAGTAGTCCGCAGAAGCAGGAAAAGGGAAAACTATCACATGTAGCAACACAAACACTCACAAAAATACTTTACTTTTATAAGTATAAATGTCAAGAAATTAGTTGATTACCGACAAAAACAATTGACTGAATTGAGCAACGTATAGAGTTTATAATCAATTGACATTGACGTTTAGTCAATGGAAACCTAGATATGACATGAAAATATTCAGCTTTCGAATAAGTTATGGATATTAAATCATTTTAGTACAATAGACTTGGTGAATGACTGAAAACGGTGATATGACCAGTGACAGGTGTTATCTGTTGACTCATGGTACAATGGTCACCACTTTTACCCGAGTCCTCTGTACATACCACCTGAGGAAGTTATTAAATATGCATAGCAAGTGGTTAGACCCAAAATGTGTTACAATCTGTGTTTTGACTTGAATTGAGTGGCTAGCGGTAGAGAGAGGAGGCAGATACTGAGTGACTTGGGCAGGATGATGAGCTTTGACCGGAAAAGTTGAGATATGAAGAGAGGCACAGTCAGTGCAAATCTGTGCACAGGCGCATACGTGTAGGTAGCCTCAAGGGAACAAGGGTAGTTTTGCCTGCAACAGTCATTGAGCAATGGCCCTGTTGAACCTTGACAAGTGTGATCAGGCCTTCCTTAACTCCTCTGTAAAGCCCTGGTGTTTCTCATGATTCAGTCATGATGATTCAGTTAGCACAAGTTTCAAAAGAAGAGTCTATATATGAGAGTTAGTGAGACAAAATAACAAGCAAAGAGACGGGGAAACATTCGGTATGAATTTCCAATTGAAGTTTTCTGCAGACATTACAGAATCCTCTCTGCAAAATGACCTCTGTTGCCCCTGCATTACTTTTGTCTGTCATTTGTGTTGACACTTAAAGGTTTCTGTGAACCCGCTCTTCAAGTGTTGTTTTTTATTCCAGCTTATCCTTCACCACAGACATTACCATAAAGGATTTTTGTCTTTTCTCACTGTCTCTCTCCTGCAGGTTGGATCTCATCGTGTCAAACTCTCAAGGGGATTTGAGGCGAATGCGCCAGCCTTTGAAAGGTGACTAAATTATTTCATATGTTTGCCTAGCAATTTATCTTTCCTCCAGTTTATCCCTCCCCTGGGGACCAGATGAGATGCCGTCATGCTCTTGAAGAAGAGAATGTTCATTGAAGTTTGTCCACAGTGGCCGATTTATTGTAGGCAACCGATCGCCACTTTAGAAGCCTTTCATTAGCAATCAACCCTAGCAACCTGCATGGTGCAAAAGGTTTGATTGCAAAAGTCATTCTTGGACGTTTTGAACAGCCCTTTTATAAATTGCAAATGCATTTTAAATCGATGATTGTCATTACCAAGGAGATTGTTTGTTTATGTTTTTTTATTTAACAGTATTTCACTGCAAAAAAAATATTTGATAATTTCAACAAAATCTGAAGGGAGGAATATGTAATATTTTCTAAGTTCCCTTGACTATATGAGAAAAATTATTTTCCTGTATTTTCTTAAATTACTTCAACTGTGTAAAACTGATTTCCACAACAATAAATGTTGAGGAGGGGCATGGGATTGGGTAGATAGACGAGCATGTGTAAGATTGTTCAGCCTTCTACTTTTACAACGCATTCGATAACATCTGAGACTATTGTGCAATTTGATGTGTGGTGTGTCTTCTCATTGCTCATGACCATCCAATTGTTATTCAAAAAGGTTTAAAAGTAGTAGTAGTATTTCTTACCAAATCTTTTAAAATTTATCTTAAACATTCATCTAAATAACAATTTATTTAGATGATAATTTTGCAGTTAGCATTCCTTATAAACAGACATCTTACAGTGGAGGGTGTGCAACTCAATCAGGGTCACACTCAAAAAGATTATTACTCAAATAGTTTTCACTCTGGTCAAGGTTAAATGTTGCTGGAAATGGTTGATGACCAATTCAATTTTGAGTTGTCTTGAACATCGAAGTATAAGACCCAGCATAACTGAGCTCAGAATTAATGTCAAGATTCCTTCTGCCTATCAGTATTATGAACATTTCAATGAAACCATTTCACTATATACAAAACGTTTACATTGTAAAGAATGACTAGTTTTTTTCCACACAAAGTAATTAGCCGTTCTAATTGTCATTTTCATGATCTGCCCAGAACTGGATTGTTGAGTGTAACCAAGGTTAGCAGTGCTGTCAGTCAATACGTTTCATCTACAATATTTGATACACCAATTTGATACAGGGACAAGAGATCGTTTGAATGTCTCTTGGCACTGTTACTTCCATTGTCTGACAGTAGTCCCTTTACAGAAATGCATTCAACATAAGAATTTAATGTAATATAGTACTAGCAGAGAAAAGATTCATTAAAATAACTAATAAGACTTGAGAGCTGTCTACACCAAGAACAATAACAATCATTATAAATGTATCATATTTACTCAAGTGGAGTGAGTCAAGGTTGCACTATAACAGCAATGGTTCCAAACAATATCAATGGGATTAGTAAGAGCTATTTGAAGGATAGAGATACTGAAAGAAAAGTCCATCCATCTTTCATCCTCATTCAAAGTTGCAAAGATATCATTCAACTTCAAAATTAGGGTATAAATAATATTTGCCTTAAAAAGATTTAAGCAGTAAAAAGTCCCATGTGCGCAGCATGTGTCTGGAACCACTGACAACAGATTATGCTATTGCGCTGCTTAGTAATGAATCTGATAGATTAAGCACCAATAACAGACATTGAGGCTTTAATATGTTTAAACGAAGGCCGTATTGGTGCACCATTTGGCTGTAATCTCATTTTAGCTCCGAACAATGTTGACTGTTCCTTTGTATGAATTGTCCAGACACTTCGCTGCACTGCGGAGCTTGTACGGTAAACAGGTGATCATCAACCTGCTTGGGAGTAAGGAAGGGGAACACATGCTCAGCAAAGCTTTTCAGGTGAGAGGAACTGTTTTGCATCCTTGAACTATCACATGAACTGTAAAACTGATAGTCCTGGCTAAACAGAGTTGGTCCAAAACTCACCCAAAGAAATTATACCTTTTCCTCTTTATAAACCCTCATGGAAATCACTCTAGTATCATCTCTTTATCAGCTCACATTTTCATCCGTGTTCTGGAAGCTGTCACCAATCAGAGGATATTTGGTTTAGGATATAATTCTTCTTAACTAAATAAGATGAAAGATGGTTGGTTCACCATAGCTGGAAATGTTGGCTCTTAGAGTGAGGCGTCCTGTACGCTAACTTTTCATTGTGCGTGCTAAATGTCCGTAAGCCCGTTTGAGTGCTAAGCTTTGGGGTCCTTTTAACTATTGCGTACTGAAGACCTTCAATTATCTAAGTGAGCAAGTAAAATTAATATTTGCAGTGGTAATCCGTTGGCTAAGATGCAAATATTTCACAGATGAAACAAAAATTCTGAGTTTATTTATATTTTCTATTAATTAGGAAGTTGGTGGTCTTGGCAGCTGTCAAGTTTTCTGCAGTTTTCACAGATGATAAGCAAATATCTTCTCAAGCCATTTTTTTGTTTTATACTAATCATCACAATACGATGCTACGTATGCAAAAGCAGCACAGCTTACATACATGTTGTATTCACAGTTTGTATTTCTAAAACTTACTCTTCATCCTCGTTCTCAGAGTCACCTGAAGGCATCGGAGCATGCAACTGCGGTGAAAATGGTGAACTTTGACTACCATCAAAATGTGAGGGGAGGCAAGGCAGACAAACTCCACAGTGTCCTCAAACCCTACCTCAGCAAGTTCATAGAGGAGTGTGGCTGGTTCTACTACTCTGGAGACACAGGAATTGCAAGGTGAGAAGTCAAGACAGTATTATTATAGTGCTGTACTTTCCTATTTGCAGCGTAAAGTGTTTTTACATTTTTGTTACTACCACTTAACATTGTAAAAAAATCTTTAGGACTCAGGGTGGAACCATTAGGACCAACTGTCTGGACTGTCTGGATAGAACCAACAGCGTACAGGCCTTTTTTGGCCTAGAGGTTAGAAGCCACAGTGTGGAATATCATCTTGTTTTGTTAAAAACGAAACATTTATAGTTCTTCTGTCAAAGTCTAGTGTGTTTTAGTGGTGCTGATTAACCCCTGTGCCTCACCACATCAGATGCTGCCAAAGCAGCTTGAGGAAATGGGCCTGACAGAGAAACCCCAGCTAGTAGCCAGGTTCCAGGAAGTTTTCAGGACCATGTGGTCCGCCAACGGAGACTCCGTCAGTAAGATCTACGCAGGCACTGGTGCCCTGGACGGCAAGGCCAAGGTGAATAACATGAATACACTTATTACAAATTCACCAAAAATACTCTAATACTCCGAAAGTCATTAGAGCTTAATTTGATTTTCAGGAGTCTGACACATTTTGGGGGGTTTTAAAGTTTGCTTCCATTTTGAATAAACTTCTTTTTAATAGGTTATTCCCAAGCCTAACCCTTGATTGTATGACCTTCATTCCATAACAACATCACTTATATCACACCACCATACACCTTACTGTGGTCAAGAGTAATTTCAAATTGACAGTATTGTTGGCTTCCACCAATTATCTTAACGAATCACACAGACACCAGCGCTGAAAGAAAATATTTTCAAAATTCAATTGACCCCCGACCTTAGACTCAAAAGTAAGATCAAATAGTGAAACCCTTCTTAGCAGTTAATACTGCACTAAATGACACTTACGGTAGAGCTCAAGTAATATCCTCTCAACGGTTCATTTTGGCTGACATGTAACCCTGAAAAGCAGCAATGAATTGCTGCCAAAATCCGCCACCTTCTGTACTGAACGTGTTTCAATACTTGGTTCATAATATTATGATAACTGACAACTTAAATACTAAAGTCAACTAAACTACAAATTGTACTTATCATTTTATAGTTGTTCGCATATTGTGCAAAGTTCATGCAGTTCTGCATGAGTACTCGTTCCACTGCACTGTGGAACTATGTATTCCCTTTTAACTCGTGTGTTATCTCTCTCTGCTGTTCCCTGGACCTCCCTGCCTGAATGGTAAGTTTAACTGCCAGTCGGTGTTGTTATTGAGCTGTGGGTTTATTTCGGCCATTTCAATGATTTCAGTCACTCTCTGTTAAATGTTGATCATTATCAAGGATTAAATAACTGGGAGTTCTTTATTTTTTTCAAATATTATTTGATTTTATTCCCCTTGGGGTGTGTTGATGCATTTTGGCTTGAACTGACAACAATGACCACATTACAGCAAAACCAGTTTCATGTGATCCCCTACTCTTTTTTTTTTTTTAAACCTGAATATCCTGTTATCCCCCTTATCAGTGTGTTTGAAATCCTAATCAGAAACGTAGCCTCTGATTGGTCAACAATTCAAAAACATTGCCTCTAATTGGTCAACAAGTGAAGAACACAGCCTCTGATTGAAAGACGGTCTTATTCTGTGGAATCATAGGGCTGACCGTGGTGACAGTTTTCAATGCTGAAAATAGATAATCACAGGAGACATTCTTTTTTGTATTTATTTATTATTCTGTGGAGTTTGCGGTGAAAACAAATGTTGACCATAGTATGAGAAAAATGCATATTATCGCAGCCCTATTTGCAAGTCTCAAAGGCTTCATTAAGATCTCCCTTACAAAAACAGTATACCTCGATTTAATTTTTTAAGTACACTGAAGTAAAGTTCAAGTATATTTTACAAGCACACTTGTAAGTATACTTATATTATTGCACTAATAGTATTGTTTCAAGTGTACTATTATAAAAACTTCTTCAACATATTTGTCCCACTTTCAGATAATAAAAAGTATAATATAGTTTATAAGTATAGAATATATACTATACTGTATATACTATACTACACTACATTATATTTAAAACAAGGTTAATTGTAATTATACTGAATATATGAGAGTAGTAAACTTTATTTGTAGTATATTTTATGTGTACTACTACATGTAAATGTCTTTATGTACACTGTAAGTTTACTAGTTAAAAGATTAACTACGAGTTTAGTCCAAATATAAGTAAACTTTTATGTATTGTCAGTATGTGCCTTAACTTAAGTGTTACTGTGTTAAGTATAGCTCTGTTAAGTACATAAAATGTATACTGCAAGTATACTTCTTTTTCTGTTGTACTTTTAAAGAAGTATAATAATAGCCGACTTGAATAAACATATTTTTTGTTGGAATGGTCTCCAGAAAAATACTTCCAAACATAAATAGCCATGCCAACCCATCATGAGTGATCATTTTCTCACTGAAAGATAATTAGAAAAAGAAAACTAAATTTATCTGGCAACATTACCTCTGTCTTGGATTAGTGTAATCTATCAAAATTGATGTCATTTTGCATTAAAGTCAAACAATATGATCCACGAATCGGTGACGTTTTGATGTTGTACCTTGTGAATCAGTTGTGACTCTTCTTGGTTATTAAAATAAATTCTGGATCTCTGATGCGTTTCTCCTCTTCTCTCACATGGTTGGGTTGGAATGTACAGATTTGTCTCACAATAAGTGATTGTTGCTAATATTTAAAGTTATTTTATCAAATTGTTTTTTCTTTCTGTTTGTAGGCTGGTAAGCTGAAAGATGGAGCTCGTTCTGTCACGAGGACCATCCAGAACAACTTCTTTGACACCTCCAAGCAGGAGGCTATAGACATCCTGAGGCTAGGCTCCACACTCAACAGTGATTTAGCTGACAAAGCCCGGGCCTTGCTCACTACCTCCAGTCTTTATGGTAATTCTATACACTTTGACATAATAATATATTGAGGTGACGGATGAAAAAGCACTCATAAAGAGGTAACATATGCAAGAAGATGTTGCAGAGTTTAGTGTTTGTAAATGGATTCAACGTTTACATTTCCTGTAGCTGTTGTAGCATTTAAACAGGGAGGTGTAATCTCCATTTGTCAGCTCCCTGAGCCAGTTAGATTAATTCAGACCAACTGCTCTGCTTATCTGTTGAAGCGCTGATTAACACGCCCTTTTCTCCCTTCTCTCCACCCTTGCTCTTGCACACAAACTTAGTCACTGAGCCCATCTTACAATCAGGTATAGTATCTGAGAGACTTCCCCGAGTGGATGGATCCTATCATCCAGTCATACACTGTTCCTATTATTGTGTTTCCTACTCATGATTGTTCATTCATTTATAAACCAAAGTTGGTATTGGTTTTAACCCTCTGTCTGTTCAGTATCATCTGGCTTTCTTTTTTTTTAAGATTAAAAGAAAAAAAAAAGGACTCGGAACTTTGTTAGAAAATTTGATATCTCTTAAAATCTTAGGTTATGGACAGAAATTAACCAGTACCAATGAATGTTCTATTTCAGCAAACGTCTGGTTTGGCTCCTTTCACCATTCCTCATGTTCTCATTCTCATGTTAGAATCTTGTCCTCCTCTGTTATATTTAGATGTTCTTCCATATGTTTTTAAGTTTGATCGATATTTTCACATTGTGGTTACTTTATTTTCCCAAAGAGCCTGGCTGATATTGGCCTATTAAAGATATATCTGTATATTTCTGCATTTATTTTATTTGACATTTGCACATTATGACAATTATATTATTTGGTTTTTTTTTTAGATTAAGAATTTAGAAATATCAAAATCTCACTAATATCGTCAATGGCTTCGGCCCCAAAAATCCATGATCAGTCAGGCTCTGTGTCCCTAAATTCCATTCTTCCTGAATACATTTACTAGAATGCTCCTATACAGCCATTTTACGCTACATTCCAAATCTCCTCCCCTCTTCTAGCTTCTCCAAGGGTATTGCTGGGAATGTGTCAGAGCCACCGTAAATACACAAGGCCAAAGCAAATCCGGGTGTGTGTCGGCACCTGGAATGTCAATGGAGGTAAACAGTTTCGCAGTATCGCCTTCCGCAACCAGACACTCAACGACTGGCTGTTGGATGCTCCAAAGAAGGCGGGACATCCTGAGTTCCAGGGTATGTTGATGTTTACATGTTTGCACTCACTTGTGGTTAAAGGAGTCCATGCAAGTTGAGTTTAAAGAGTATACTCTTTGTTAATGAGGTTAAAGAAACGCTTTACAATTTGGTAAATAAGATTAATTGCTTTTTAATTTCTTGCTAAGAATTAGAAGGGAAGATCTGTACTTCTGCCATGGCGGTGGGTTGTAAACCTGGGCTTTCAGCACTATACTCGGGGGCACTATTTGCAATAATGTGCCCCCAAATACAGATGCAGTGACACTACAGACACAGGCTGCTGCAGTAATAATAATACATTTTATTTGTAACGCACTTTACATTTGGATTAAATCTCAAAGTGCTAACTAGTACTACATTACCAGCCCATATTCAAAGAGCCTGTACAATTTATCTAGTGTAATTAAGTGCTTAAAACAAAGTTCAACATTAACAGTATTTCTACATGCCATCAGGCATACTGGACCCATTAGGTCACTGAATCTGGACATTTTTTAACACCTGCAAACATGTTCATTAAGTACTAATCAACAGCTATTTAAGACACTTAGAAATAAGACTCCCCAAAGCCGCTCCTCATCTGTATAGATATTTTCTTCCTTTCTTTCTTTAAAAAGTAGTTCAATAACAGTCATAGAGAACACCGTTGCGTATCACTTCCATTATAAATTACTTTTCCATATGGCATGTAGGCCGGTGCTAACAGGCTGTCAATAAGTTTTAATCCATTGAAAATGAATGCTCTGCAGGAAACAGACAAAATCGGACAAGAAATACTGACCCAGGACAAGCCTGAACACGCCCAGCCAGCTGCTGGGCCCTTCAAGAATACTCTGCCCTGTCAAAGAACACGCCCTAAATTGCAGCCACAAAATCTGAATGGTTAAAAAATATGACTATCAACAAAATCCTCTGGTGTCATTTAATTGCTGAGGCCTTCATTCTGGAAGCTGCATGCCCCACGCAGATGCACGTTTCACTGGGAGACCGCTGCGGAGAAATCTGATTGGATGAAACAAAACTCACTTATATGAGCTTACTGGAAGCGGCCACGGAGAGAAGCAATGGAATCAATGAAACAAATGGGAACAAACTATTCAAATACATGTAGTTTCAATTAAAATGTTAATTGTTTTATGATTTTTTTAATTTCTGACAATGTCTGGCCTAGCAATGGTCCGCCACTGCTGTAGGTTCAATATGAAGTTGCAGCTGATAAACTCGGCTAAGCATAAAAACTGAAAACAGGAAAATTGTCATTCATAACTTAGCGGTCGACCTGCCAACCTCTAAAGCTCATTATTTATCACACAATAATCAATACATTTTATCAATAAATACAACAAAGTTTAAAAAAACAGACTGCGGTTTATGTTTTTATGCCTACGAATTCTTCTTGGCCAATCACAGTGGCTTGCTAAAGTCACACAGGTTGTATTATAGTCATGACAGATATCAAAATAGACAGTGATATGTATGAAGTCCAATATCCATCTCCTTTTGTACCTTTTAGTGAAAGTAAGCGAGCATAATTCCCAAAAGGACGATGATGTGAAATGAAAAACCAGGAGACCAATTGGTGAAGCAAAGTTAACAGCTTTCATACAGAGCTTTTGCTGGGTAAAAAAACGCAACTTTTATTTGTATACAAGAAAAGCCTTAAGAGGGTACGAGGGAGTATGAGGACCATACTCCCTCATAAAGTTATAATTTTATTGGAAATTTTTTTCATTTTATGTCAAACAAAAGTTTTAATAGACGACCGTTGAGAGGGCAGCTTTTCAGCTTTAGCTTTTTTGCAGCACCTGTTTGAAGCATTGCGTTGTGCCACACAACAGTGCGTCCTCCAACCTGCGTCACTCTGCTTATGAAGAAAGCAAACGTTTTGAACCACATTATGTGATGGCTAAATCCTTCAGTGCAGCCACTAATTCCTCTACCAAAGGGTTATAATTTATCATTGTCCACATGTCAAAAGGCATTTGAGCCTCTGATGTAAGTCTTGTAAAATAACGACTTAATGCTCGCAATATATTAGGACTTAAATCTTGTAATCTTTTTTTTTTCATTATGGTCTCAATACTTACTACGTAATACTATATTATGCTAATCCATAATTTATTAGCAGAAAATAAAAACATATCCTGCCATAATCCTATAAAGTTAGTTTGTTTATTCAGATGCCTATCATTTTTCTCTTTCCAGATAGCAAAGCCAACCCCATAGATATCTTTGCCATTGGTTTTGAGGAAATGGTTGAACTTAACGCTGGAAACATTGTCAGTGCCAGGTATGTGTGCAAGATTTACAAAATAACGGACAAGTTTGTCATTCACAAGAAAGTTGATTCCAGAGTCAGCCGTGAATTATTTCAGATCCAGTATTTTCTCTTTGTTAAGATTAGTAGCTGGATGAAAAAGAACAAATTGGATTTCGGAACATTTCGATGTTTTGTGTTTTTCCTTCTCTCCACCAATACACATGTTTCTGTTCTTGTCTCAGCACCACTAATCAGAAACTTTGGGCAGCTGAACTACAAAAAAACATATCTCGGGACCACAAGTATGTGCTGCTTGCTTCAGAGCAGCTGGTGGGAGTGTGTCTGTTTGTGTTTATCCGACCACAGCACGCACCTTTCATCAGGTAGGAAATGTTTCGTTTCTTATCAGACACTCATGTATTCCCACTGTATATCACGGGTATGAGGACAAAATTGTCATTCAATATGTTTTACAGAGATGTTGCCCTCGATACTGTAAAAACTGGAATGGGTGGAGCTACAGGCAATAAAGGAGGCGTGGCCATCCGCCTGCTGTTCCACACCACCAGCATCTGCTTCGTCTGCTCCCATTTTGCTGCCGGCCAGTCACAGGTCAAGGAGAGGAACGATGACTACAACGAGATCACACGTAAACTCAGCTTTCCCATGGTAATAGCCCTAAGATCAATAAGTGAATTCAAAAATACATATTTCTTGAAAAAACGTAAGCATGAGTGCAACCGTCTTGTCTTTGCCAGGGTCGTCTGCTATACTCACATGACTATGTTTTCTGGTGCGGAGACTTCAACTATCGCATCAACCTGCCCAACGAAGAAGTTAAAGAGCTAATCAAGCAGCAGAACTGGGATGCCTTGACAGCAGGGGACCAGTTGCTGGACCAGAAGAATGCTGGTTTGGTATGATGTGCAGCACATTGGCATATTAACATCATGAATGCTTTCCCTCTCAAAAGAAAACGGTGAAAGATAACACGTAGTCAAGGTTTTACAGGCTGTGCTAATCAGGTGTATCTCCAACAGGTGTTCCGCAATTTTATTGAGGGAAATTTAGATTTTGCACCCACCTATAAGTATGACCTTTTCTCTGAGGACTATGACACCAGTGAGAAGTGTCGCACACCAGCCTGGACAGACCGCATACTCTGGAAGAGGAGGAAGTGGAACTTTGACAAAACAGGTAATATGTAAACAGAGCCTCTGCAGATGAGTTCAACCAATCACCGTAATTGTTTTATTGTTCTGAAACATTAGAATATCTTAGCTATTTGTTTCATGTATGCTTTGCAGCTGAAGAAATGAATGTAGTATGTGCAGCTTCTACATCTGGAGAGGGTGAGGATGACCCAGATCAAACCTGGAGTCCTGGGACTCTGAAATACTATGGCAGGGCTGAGCTTAAGACCTCTGACCACAGGTAGGTAGCAGAGTGTGTCTATTAGATTGCAATAAGTTACCGACATTTATTATTAATTTTTTGCATTTCCCTCTCATGGCACATCTGTGTTGTTTTTGTTTTTATAAATCGTACAGGCAGAATACATAGACTGAATATCTGAATTTGTCTGTATATAAATATATATATAATAATAATAATAATACATTTAATTTATATGTCTATATATATTTATATACATATATATATTAAACATATATATGTGTATGTATATGTGTATATGTATGTAGGTATATATGTATATACATATGTGTATATATGTATATACATATATGTTTATATTTATAAATATATAAACATGTGTATATTTATATATGTGTATTTATATTTGTCTATATATGTGTATATATATATATATATAATTGTAAATGTGTATTTATGTATATGTGTATATTTATATATATATATGTATGTATATATGTACATGTATGTATGTATATATGTATCTGTATATATATATATATATATGTATGTATACGTGTATGTATGTATATGTGTGTATATGTATATATATATATATATATGTATGTATACGTGTATGTGTGTATATGTGTGTATATGTATGTGTGTATGTATGTATATGTATATGTATGTATATATATGTATGTATCTGTATATGTATATATATATATATATATGTATGTATACGTGTATGTATGTATATGTGTGTATATGTATATATATATATATGTATGTATACGTGTATGTGTGTATATGTATGTGTGTATGTATGTATGTGTATATGGATGTATGTCTGTATATATATCTATATGTATGTCTGTATGTGTATGTATGTATGTAAATCTACTTTGTTCTCTCTCTTATAAAACATCACTTTCCTCTATTCCACTCCTTCTGTAGACCTGTTGTGACAATAATTGATGTTGATATCCTGGAAGTGGACCCAGAGGCTCGACACCAGGTCTACAAAGACGTCATTGCCCTGCAGGGACCTCCGGATGGGACCATCCTGGTATCGCTATGCTCCTCCGGCCCTGATGACTATTTTGATGATGCCCTCATAGACGAGTTGCTGGACAACTTTTCTGAGTTTGGAGAGGTTATTCTCATCAGGTGAGCCTAAAATCCCCAACACATACAGTGTTTTGTCTCACCTCCAGACAGTAATTCTGCATTTGCAATGTCCTTGTTAATGCAGGTTTGTTGAGGAGAAGATGTGGGTGACCTTCCTGGAGGGTTACTCTGCCCTTGCTGCTCTCTCTCTCAGTGCTTCCACTGTAAGTCATCAGTGCGGTGCCGCTCAAATAGCCCCTCTATTCATCTGTATTGTTTAATCACAAAATTGCATGTTTATCTTCACTTGTATACCTGGAAACTTACTCGCCTGTGCCTGGGTTGCATTCTAGGTCCTTGGAAAAGTTATTGACATCCGTCTGAAAAGCCCTGGCTGGATCAAGAGTCTGGAGGAGGAGATGAGCGTGGAGAGGATCTGCGGAAGCATCCCCACCTCAGCCAGCTCCACCCTGCTCGCTGAGGACACGGACATGGGGGCCGATGATTACGATATGGAAGGTGAGGAATAACAACCTATCTAAACCCCTCAAGATAAAGAAATATTTTTGAGAGATAGATTACGCTCATTTAATTGTCCTTAACGTGTCGTCTTTGTCAGGTGATGTGGATGATGAGATAGAGGAGATACTTCCCCAGCACCTGCAACCGGGTGCAGGCTGTGGCCCTGGATCCTCCCCTCTTCCCTCTCCCCGCAGCAGTCCTTGTCCCTCTCCCACCCATGGGGAACCTTCGGCCCCTAGCAGGCCAAGTCGTGGACAACCCTCCCGACAATCAAAGGGTAAATACAGCATGACATCCGGAAACTGGTTAACAAATGTAGAGTCCAATCATCTGTTCAAGTCCCAGGTTTACTACCTGCTGGAATATGAATGTAATTTTGCTCTGTTTGTAATGTATCGAAGCAGATTTAAGTCCATCATCACTGAGGAGAGATCTTCCAGGTAAACAGAAATATGTGATGAATTAGTCTCTGTTTTGTGTTAGGTTGTGGTGTGCCTTAGGCTAACTACCTTTTACCTGTTTAATGCCGTGTTTATTTCAACCAAACTTAAGACTGAAACACGGAATCGGAGCTGTGTACGAGGAACAAAGTATAGGATGTTGTAGCCGAACTATTCCAACTGATAAAAAGGACATTTTTAGTTCAACATCTCCCTATTCAGCTTTTTTTTTTGTTTCCAGGACCTCCTGTTGACTTCCAGCCTGGTGCCCCCATGTCTCTAAGTTTTGAGCAAAAACGCCCTCCTCCGCCCCGTCCCCACGCACCCCCAGCCAGACCACCACCCCCACAACGCCCACCACCCCCATCAGGTAAAGTATTCTTTCAACCAACTGGTATAAAGTTGATTTAAGTCAAATTTTGTGCCTTTTTCGTGTGCAGGACATTTTTACTCAAGTCAATCTTGTAAATTAAATTGGAGAGGATGGTGCTGAGTTGTGTCTGTTGAAGAGGTGAACTGCTACTAGATTAAGCATGTGCTAATGAAGATTGTGAGTTAACTGTCAGTCAAGTTCAAAATATCGCACTCTTGGTTTATTATTGAATGATTTGACAAGATGTATGATTTTGGTGGATTTATATTCTTGTAGAGAAAATGAAACTTGAGAGCTATATTTATGACTGTCTCTCCACAAGGATACATCTATTTGATAGTGTCTCAGCTGCTCAGGAAATGTAGTTCATGTACGGTAGATGGACGTCATCAGGCCTTTTTTTATTATCACTATTCACTGACACCGCAGCTCACATATTTCATTTTTCATCTATTGTTTGCTTTGTTTTCTGTTGTTTCAAAATACTTTTTCACCTTTTTTGACACCAAGACCTTTGCCGTAGCCCCAGCCCACTGCTATGTAGGAGGAGCAGTGAAGGTAATTAGAAGCGTGTCTTAAAATGTCACCTGATCCCTGTAGACTTCTACTCAGCAATCTATGTAATGGACGCTTTTATGGCACAGCTGACAAGTTCTCCATTGCTTTTTGTGATCGTAGTCTCATGAGTCCAGGTGTGGAATTGTGAGAGAGATGTATTTGGTAGGTATTTAAAATAAGCAGAGAATATAAAAACCAAAAAAGGGCAAGTGGGAACAAATATGATCATGTATTTATGCTTATTCTACTTTGTGCGTATATTGTTAACATTTGTTTTAAAATTTTGCAAATGCCCCGTGCAAATCGGGGGATTTGCATGAAGATAAATCCACATTATTTAATCAAATAACCAAGAGGTTTGACAGAACCAATGCAAAGTTATGAAGTGTGTCACTCCTCACTCTTTCATTGTGGACGTAACAAGTATTAATTACGCGATTCCAGAGATTTCACAACTGACAAATAAAGTTGGTTGAAAAAATCTCTTTCGTCCATGTTAATATGGTCTTTAAATCAGTTTTACTACACTGATTTACTTCTAAGTGAGAACATGCCTGTCCCACGTGTAGATCTTCAGAGTCAAATGAGTTCTGCAGTGTTATTACCACCACATGCTTACCTGGGGCTTCTCATTTAGTGTTGTGTTTTGGGAAAATACCTGCACTGTGTGATGGCTTTGTGTGAAACTGTGATGTGGTTTGGTTTCCTTCGTGCTGCAAAGGACTAAAAAGCCCCGCTCTTCCTCGGCCAGATGCCGCTGCAGGTAGGTGCCACAAAGAATGACACAGCAAGTTTCACGTAGCACCAATGAACCAACAAAGACGGATGATTCCCTCCTGCATACGTTTTTTCCATTTTTCTGGGAAGCCCATCTTTCTGGGGAGTTTCCTTATAGTTGTTGGGAGTGATACGGGTCTGAGATGATCCCTATCTGTCAGTTAACTACTTACATATCCACACTATCTCAGTCAGGCGATGTGTGTACGGTTAGCAGAGCTGACCTATTACGAAGAATCAGACATATAAGGAGCGTGGGAACATGTTTGAGAGGGGATCAGTGTGAGAACAGTAAAGAATAGGAGTGTGCTAACAGGCTGTGTAG
Organism: Lophius americanus; assembly: GCA_037951165.1. NCBI lineage: Eukaryota > Metazoa > Chordata > Actinopteri > Lophiiformes > Lophiidae > Lophius > Lophius americanus. The sequence goes on from JBBDHG010000061.1 coordinate 1,513,598, forward strand.
TGGTAACCAGTTGTCTGTCAGGACATGGCCTGCCAGTCCTCCAGAGCATCTTTAACTTAGGAATGACTGAGTAACTGTTAATTATCATAACAGTCATTGGCAATAGGGTCTGTCATTGATTAGCGGTGGTTTGTGTAATCCAGTGGGATTTAGTATAGTATGTAAAAGTGTGATATCTCATCTCTGAAAAAACTCCTCCTACCATATATCCAGACTACATGATAAATACAAAAGATTATACAATGTTGTTGTTGCTAATGGAGATAGTTTATCCGTCTTAACTCTCTCAGGTCGTGGCCAGGTAGCAGTGGGAGCCCCAGGACTTGGAGGCGCTCAAAGACCGGTGAGTCCACAACCTAGTATTCGAAAAGAATTTTTTATCCCATTGATTTCATTTTCACAATTTTCTTTTTTTGTGTCCTAGAATATCCCCCCACGTGTTGGTGTGATCAGCATGCCTCCTCAATCTCGTCCACCTCCTCTCTCTCATCCTGGAGCCCCCAGACCCCTTCCAGAGGTACACCCTGGGGTCCCTCGGCCCAACCCGGATGCGCATCCTGGAGCCCCGAAACCTATTCCAGGTGCAGAGGCCAAATCAGCTGACCTGCCACTGCGTAAGGAGCTACAGTACTAATGTCGAACTGTGAAGTTTAGCCTAAAGGTCGTATTCACACCAACTTTGTTTAGTCCAGTTGAAGCGAACCGTAGTGTTTACCCCCTTGATTCTTGGGTTGGTGTGAACGCAGAACGAGACCTATGGTGCGCATCAAACAACCAAACTCTAGTCCGCTTGGAAGGGGTGGTCTCATACCGATTGCAAGTGAACTTTGGAACGTTTCATTGCTTTTGTGAACCCCTTTCGAACCAGTAATAGGAAGGGCATCATTTTACACGTATGCGTCAGGGACTAGTATTATCTGGGGACCTGTAGTCATTTGTAATAATTAAGGAGGACTTCTGTGATAGTAATGACATGTGAATGCACAATGTCTAAAAAAGTCAAGTAAAAAACTCCACTGCTAATTACCTTCCATATTTCTCTAAACCCAAAGATCAAGTGATCATTTATGTTCCATGCGAATCAGCGATTTGGTTGCAGAATTTATATTTTCTGTCTCTTTCCCGATTGAATCATGTCAGCGGTGGATAGAATGTTACAATGCTTTGAACTGTGTGTGTTAGAAGTGTTGAGGATCAAAGTTTCCTGTAACTCAAAATAAATGTCGCAGATCTCCGATTTCTTTCTCAACATACGAGCCGAATGAACCAACGCTAGGACTTATCACAGAAAGGTGTTGAGTGCGACACTTACTCCAGGGTGCTCTTCGCCCACCGCTTAGACGGGTATAGGAGATGCAGGAGGGTTGGGTTCCCGGGTGTGTGTCGGACCTCAGGAAAAGGGCCGACACTAGCCACTGGTTATCACCACATTCCTGCCAGTCGGTTCAACCTCCAGAACCCTGTCCCTTCCGCAGATTCACCCCTAGGTGCGGACAGCTGACCTGGTTGCGGCAGCAGGTGCTAGTCAGAGCCTTGGCATCATATCCATGGCGGATAATGTCGGTAAATAAAAGTAAACACTTAACCCGTTCCATTGAACGCATTTAATAATATCTTTTTTTATTTTTGAAACGCACTGTTTGAACAGAGGTCCATATGCGCGGTCCGCTAAAGTCTGTTTATATGCCCTCCAGATCAGGACAAGATGCACAGTAGAAATTTGGAGGGTTAATGCTTTTAAGTCCTCCGATATTCCGACCAATAATTGAACGGCATTTCCGTGCACATGACTTTAATTTACAATTTATAAGCCACATGAGTTGTGCCTTTTCTGAACGCAAACCGAACCAGCTGAACTATGAATATTAATGAAGATTTATTATTCTGGCATCTGGCACAGTCCAAGGAAGCGGACTATTGGGTGTGAACACAGCCTAACTCTATTCTGTTTCTTCCCTCAGGCACTCCACATTCAGGACCGCCTCCTGCAGAGCCCCCTTCAATGACACCCCAGTTTCAATCGCCAATGCAGCCGCAACCACCCGGCCCTACAACTCAGTCTCAACTCCCACCACCCATGCAGCCCACACTTCCTGCTCCACTTCAGCCGCAGCAAGCCGCAGCTCCGAAAGCAGGTTTCCCTCCTGCGGCCCCTGCCACTGCTGGGCCTCCACAGGGCCTGGCTTCACCTAAACCCCCACCACGTTCACGCTCCTCTCACGCTCTGCCACCGGATGCTGCCAAGTCTGATGCAGCCCCAGCTGTGCAGGTTGGTGCCACCTTCTTTTGTCATTCAGTCATTGGAACACAACACTAACAACCTATCTGTCACATATTGTTAAACCATTTTCAAGCTTAAATTCTTCTCACTAGTTAAGAATTCTGCTGCTAAATTATGATGAGTGGAGGAGGTGGAGACTGCAGCAATAAGGAGATAGCTTCTTTTTGCTCCTTTGTTTCACAAAAGATGAGCTTGGCTGTCTTTGTCATTCTTCCTGCTTTTGTCTCTCTGACATTTGTCTCTCTCTCACAAGCCGGAGAAATCCTCAGGGTGACAGGTACTTGATATTAAACCGCCTTTTTTGTCTCATCCTTAGTAGCACAACAGTCCTCGTATGTTATTGCCTCTCATTCATCACACTCAATAACCTCTCCCTCCTCTTCCATTTTGTAAACTGATAGTTCCTCCATTTACGTCTTCTCCTAAGTTATATTGACCTTTAGCTCACTGCAAGGCCGTGCATTGTTTTGTACCAGGCTCACAAAATGGTACGCTGTTTTTTTTTTTTTTCGTTTTTGTCAGTCAACATATCAAATCCTAAACGACATGACAAATGCAGATGAGAGTGTAATGATTGCTGTTTACTATTTTTCCCTCATTATTCGATTCGTATATGCTCACTGTGGCTCATAGCGAGAGAATGAGCACATCTGCAATGACCTCATCATTTGATTTGACATGTTTTTTAATATGTGATCATTTTATTTTATTTAAATAATCGTTAGGTAGATTGTACGTGGAGTTGGATTCAAACATGCACTGTACATGTTGTACATGTTTTAAGTTGTCCTGACTAAAGGTACCCTGTGGAGATTTTAACAATAGTGTTATGGGATGGGTCCATTATGTCTTACTTTATATAAATTTCTTCCAATTGCACTGAACAATAATGGAAATATGCGATCTGTAAAACAATGAAGGAGAACACCACAGTGAAGCAAAATAGAACAACTTGTCTATTGAGCATGGATAAATTCATTGAAATAGCCCATTAAATGTGTTTACATCCACAATTTACATTTTTTAACAAAAGAAATGGTGGTATATACTACAATGTGCACCAATAGATTTAATGCTTGTAATTCAACGAGAGAAACAGAAGAAGAACCACTGGTGCTGACGGAAATATGTATTTAATTATATATGATTAGAAAATCTTCTGCTCTTTGAATTCTTTAGATTTTTAGAGGAACAACACTCTGGGATAAGTAGGACACTGATTGGAAATAAATGAGCGTGTACAGGAAAACTCCAGAGGGTATCTTTAAACTCTATTCTGAGCTAAAGTGAGAGGATTGTAAAGATATTTTCAAAACTTCAGTTCCATTACTTGGTGATACATTTCTGAGACATTAGGCCATGTCTCCTACGTTCACATTGTAACACCTGAGTGAATTTATTGTTTTTTCTTTAGACCAACGGATTGAATGGAATCCAAAGAGAAGCACAATGGAAGCCCAACCCCTTTGACACCCTTGCATCTGACTTCCTCTCCTCCGACTCATCTCCTTGGCAAACCACCCGGTCCCTGACCAGAGGCTCGTCTCTGCGTACACCCCCCGCTGTTCCTAATTCTAGATCGTCCTCCCAAACTCTCCCTTCATCATTATCCCTCCAGTCCTCAGCCATTTTAGACCTGCAGGCACTTCACTCGTCTTCGTCTTCCTCGCTCTCCACCCCGTCACCGCTCCCCTCCTGTTTGCTCCCGCTTCCTCCGGTCCCGTCTCGCAGTCGCTCGCAGGAGACCCTGCACGCTTCCCCTGGGCCGTTCCCAACTGACCCACTTCCTGTCCGACCAAGCAGCACTAACCCCTTCACAGGCCCAATGGTGAAGCAGCAACACCGGTCACTCACGCCAGATCTCAGTGTCCAGCGTCCCTCCCCAACACCAAACCTCCAGAGAACAATGTCTGCTCTCACAAAGCCACTCTTACCCACGCCTGCCCCAGGAGAAGCCCCTGCTGCTGTACCCACCTCCCAGCTCCAGAGGACCATGTCTTTGTTTGGACCATCTTCTCTTCTCAATCCTACATCTGCTACTCTGTTCTCCCTCCCCACTGACCTAACTCCTGCTCCCTCCTTGCCTCTGGCACCACCGTCCACCATTCCGCTGGCCCTGGCGCCACATCGTCAACCAACGCCACCAGAAGGGAAACCAATTCAGCAGTGGGTCACTTTCGATGATGATTTCCCACCTTCAAACAAAACACCACAGGCCCCCATGTTCAGTTCCTTAACATCCCAAAGTCAGAGTCTGCCCCCCCACTCCGTGTTCGACTCAGAGCCCGACTGGTTATCCTCAGCCCATTCTGTATTCCCAACTCTCCCTCCTCCCATTCCAAGCAGAACGGTACCCAGTAACCCAAAGCTACCGGAGGGACCCCGCGGTGACTCCTTCTACCCCAGGGAGTCAACAGAAAGATAGATCTTAACATGTAAAGGGCATATCCGTAAATGTATAGATCCTAATAAATGTGTATATGTGTGTGTTTATTGTACAAAAGAGACAGTATTTAAGAAGATTTCAGAGTGTCGACCAATCTCCTTCTGAGTCAGGATAGATTTATATCTGGAGCAGAAACATAAGAAGTGTGAGTCTCATCATGTGTTCTATATAGACTGTAGAGATGTGAGCCTGTTCCCTGATATTAACATTCATGTCCATGAGTCATTCTGGTGTTTAGTATTTTAATTTATAGGAGAAAACATGTGCCTGGGTCTTAAATATCTAGTTATACATAGTACATCTATACGCACAAATAATGTGTTTAACCACTCGTGCAATATCAACATATATGTGTGAGTGTTTGGACTGCCTGCAAACTTTCAACCAAATTAGTGTAACCTCTGCTTTTGACACGCTGTGGGTCATATCCGCTGAGGTGAACCTCCTCTGGAGGAAGATTTTCAGAGAAGAGTAAACGTTCTACTCTCTCTGCAAAATCATTTCAGGTGTTCTTAGAAGGCTGTTCACAGCGGGCTTTTGTTTGCCCTCAAGATGCAGCAGTCAGAGAACTGCTTTGACCTGCAAAGAGTTTTTCTCATTTTTTTTTTAGTCTGAAGGTGCAAAGTCCCACCATGCATTTTTTTGTGATTGTACTTTATTGGTGGACTTGGTTTTGTCATCAAGGACCAGTGTCCTATTCACACTGTTTACAGCTGCAGCACTGATGCCCTGTGACGTCATTCCTTCCCCTTGATAGACATTTATCATCTCTACGCTGTCATTAATTATTGTCTGTGGGCTGATACGCTAAGCTAAATATATTCAAACCTATACACAGAAATGATATGTAAATGTTTTCATATGGAAACTGCTCACTATTTGCGCACATGTGTTTGTGGCAGCCGTGTCAGTGGTTTGCACAGTGTAACAGATGTGCACTGAGCTGCTGTGTGCTTCGCCCTATTATCGATGGCAGGTAGAAGAAGGAGATAAATCCCTGCAGACTGAACTGATGACAGATTTGACTTTTCCACCTCTGTAGTGCTTTAGTCCTTGTTTTTTGTCCAAAGCATAATTGTACACATGCAGCGAATGTGGTTCATGCGAATTATGATTCTGTAACTGTTAAATGTAGGCCAGTGGACATGGCAGCATGCCATGCATACCAATAAGGGGTCCCTTTTATATTTTAACTTTAAATTTTGTTCATTTCAAAGGTCATGTTTTCGTTTCTACGAACATTTACTCTGAATAATATATCGTCGATACCGTGGTAAAAAGTGACGTGTTGTGTTTCAGGTGCGTATTGTCTGTGGTGTTTGTTTTGGGATGTGAGTGTGTTTAGAAAGGAAGACCAGGGTTTTTCCCTTCTTAAGTCTGATAGTGTGTTCGCTAACTGGTTTTGGATTATCAGCCACTGTATTCATTGGCTCATGGATAAAGTCGTTTCCACTCTCCAGCCTGCACAGAGCTGTGAAGTGGCAGCACTCTGTGAGGAAATATAAACAAGACAATGGAGGCTTTTTCTCACTGCAACCATCCCACCTGAGTAAGAATTCCCAGCAGCGATGTGGCCCTGAACAATATTCATCATTCTCAGTTGTTTCTGCGTTCTTTCCAGGAGCAGTTTGGCCCACATTCCACACAGTTGGATGTTAAACTAATCCACCTGTGATATCTAATCCATATCTGTTTCCTCTAGACTGAAATAATTGTTACTGATCCTGACTGAGTTTACTCATAGCGTGTGTGTGTGTGTGTTGTCAGAGGTGACGTGTCATTATTCTTGTTATATACCACTACCTTCATGTCTGTTGGGTTGATGTCAGCTATGACGAACAATAGTTTACCAAAAGGGTTACTAACAAGACACGTGCCAGGTGTGTCTATCAGCTGCCTCATAAACCTCATAAATCAACAGGCTAGAAAGCTAAAAAACGCAGCTGATCTTAAAACGCAGCTGATCTTAATTTTATCACTGTAAAGTTTGTGGAAATAATCTCCATTCCCTGCACTGATAGCATTCTCTATGTAAGCAAGTGTATAGATTTGCCTTTGCTTACATCCCACCCTCGTCTCTAAATGCATTTATAGTGTTACAGTTTCTACTAGCAGATGCAGTAGAAACTATCTGCATCAAACATTGTTGACTAGCCAGCGCGGGGTCAAGCAATGCCTGTGATGAGATTTTACAGAAAAGAACTTGCTCCTCCAGTGAGGTCGATGTCCCATTGTATGGCTATATTCCATAGTAAATAAGAGTCTATGTTGTTGAACATATTCTGTACTAATAAACAAGAAAACATGAAGCTGCGATTCATGTTCATATCCAATGTTCCACATTTAAGTGCACGGCTGGTTGCACATTTATGTATGAAGCGGTCTATGTTGTATGTATGCAAAAAATAAATGTAAGTTTACCTGATTGTTGTCTTTCTTTATGAAAAATAGATGTAGCTTCATCGGGTTCTTGGTATAATTTTTCTTCTAAAAGCACCAAGACATGTATTCGTTTGGACCAAGGGATTATGATGGATTATAGCACTTTGAGATTTGATCCAAATGTAAAGTGCATTATAAATTAAATGTATTATTATTATTATTATTATTATTGAAATCAATTTTCCATAATTTAATTAAGTTTGCCATCATAATGCTTTTGGTAATTTTGCTTCTTATTGTATCAGGATGCAACACATAAAAGGGTGTTTTTGTTCCTTTTTATTTTTCTCATTTCATTATAGAGATTGATATAGAGATATTCTGCATGTTTCTCAGCGTAAAACCAGACCGCTAGGATGCCTTAGCTATGACACATATAAATTATATAAATTGGCATCCCAAAAAGAGCTCTTAGCCATTTAGCATCTGCTTTTAATCTTGAATATATCTGATGTTTTTCCTCTAAATATTTTAAGCCAGATTCTGCTGAATTGTGCCGTTTCATATTTCCCTTTGTTAATGTTTCGGGTTAAATATACTGACTGTCAAATTTTGTAACTGGAATATTTAGATTTATTGATGACCTAAGCAACTCAGAACTGAAAACGCTGTGAGTTCTGCACCGAGCATAGAAAGAAGTCTGTGGACTTGAGTTCTAACCAGTCATTACTTAATCTATGGACTTCAGTCCTAACCAGTCATTAGTTAATGCTAATCCACTATTTATAGCCTTCACGAATGAGTTACAATCATAAAGCATTCCCTGAAATATACAATACAAACAAGCCTATGCTTTTTGTAGTAGTATGTATTCTTGAACTGTTTAAACCTTTAACCCTTTTTGTTTTTTAGTTTTTGTTCTCTGTTTTTCTTTTACTACTTATTTTGTATCCCATTTAATTTATTTGGACAGTTTTGATTGTAATAATTCGGTATTTTTCAGTCACAAATACTACATTTGGAATTGTAACTGTTATGCATTGTTCTTTGTTTAAATAAAGTTCATTAAAAAAGTTAGGCATTAGTTTGACAAAAATTCTGAACAGCATCGCTGTAGCCTTTAAGAATTAGTGAATGGATGAAACTGGGACAGCTTGCAGTTTTAGCTCCCGTACTGTGTTCTGAAAGTTATCGCAGACCGTTGCTATGGTTACACTGAGTTACACAGTTTCCTCGGGTTTCGATCAGTTAACGCACGAGACACCTTTCCCTGACGTCACATTTTCCCATGATCCCCCCTATATTTCCCATGATTCTCACGACCGTCACCATTGCAGTGGGCAAAATTGCGGTAATAAGTTGTGCTCAATTATTTGGTTTATAGTATGGGTTCATTAATGGCGGATTTATGAATGGCGCACCAACATTATACGAATAAATAAAATAACATACACCTTGGAGGTTTTGATTTAGGGGTCTAGAAGAGCAAACCGATTGAAAGAGCTATTCAATATTTTGATCATTTTAACAATAGTAAAACGCAACGAAAACAAAAAGTGTAATTTATGCGTGTTTGCAATCATCAATGTCAAGGTACAGTACATTCACACAAAATAACAGGACACTCTCACCTTTTCAACGGAGGTAAGTACTTTCTTCCTTAACCATTAAAGTGTGTTGGCAGTGTTTGCATTTATATTGTCTACCTTTCACTCCCTATGAACTCGACATGAATGCCAATGTCGAGTTCTTCTAAATCTAGGGGAGACCCTTCTGTGAAAGCAGGTAAACACAAACAACTCTGACAGACGAGTTGATAAATAATCTTCTGTCAGCAAATGCCATGATCTGGGAGTAGTTTGTCTAGGCTCCATGCTTTAGACAGGTGAAGTGCGGTGAGGTTTGTGGCAGGTGAGGCACTGACCCTTTCAGACTTCAGAGTCCGATTTACAAATATATGAACCCAATAGAGTAGCTTAAAGTCACCATTTATTTGACAGCTTGCAAACTGACTACTGGTTGTGTTTCATATCTCTTATCAGAATTCTCTACGCACACATAGGTAAGGTACATGTTTGGTCAAAGAAGAAAGTTAATTCTACAATTCATACAGTGAGACAAAACCATAGGCTCAGCTCATATTTTTGAAAAAATAAAAGACTAGAAATTACTTCTTTTTTTTTAAATGTGGTTTTTAAAGTTAAAAAATTAGTTTATCATTACTCCTCTTACATTTTTGTTTTCAAAATCTTTTCAATTATATACGACAAAAAAAAATATTTTAAAAATATAGACGAAATTGTAAGTTCATTTTTTAAATTTAATAATTATTCTTTTTTTGTAATTAATCGAATCTTCCATTTTTGCAGTCAGAGCAAAAAAAACAAAAACGGACTACAGTATTCTTGACTGGTTTTGTCTCTGCCTAGAAGAAGAGAAACTAGAAGAATAAACTCATGGGCTCAACACGCCCCCCTACAGTTTTATGTCAGATTAGCAAGACTAAATGTTATACACATACGTGAAACACGTGACCTATTCTATGGAAAGTGAGGACATATAATAAAAGTATCTAAAAACATGACATTGGTGACAAACAGTGAGAAAGCGAAAGGCACGCGCTCAAACCCAGTTTGTGAGGCCCAGCTCACAAACTGGGTTTATGAGGAGACCTCTCACGTCCCTCACGTCTCCTCTCTATTTGAACAGGAATCGCGCAAGTTCATCGATTTTGATTCTAACCACACAAAAAAAAACATTTAACGCACAAATCAGCTGGTAAATGTTAATATTTATTCTATTTTATCATAATTTGTTTTAATTTTTTTTTCTTGACGCCTCCCCTGATCGCACGTCCCTGCTGTGTATGAGTTTATACCCGAGTTCTGTAGTTGCAGGTTTGACTGATTCTTAGGATGCTATGCCAGTTTTTATTATAGAAAAACTCGACCGCCCTTGGGCTCTTGTTGAAAGACTTCCGTTTAAGATTTGCTACCAGCACCATGTCTGGTTTTTCTGGTCTGGGACTTCCTGTCCTTACATGAACAAGCAAACATAGTAGGAGACTAAACCTTACAATTAGCAACAATCAACAATTGGGTTATTCGGCTTAAGATCATTCGTACTGTCCTCTTTCCCTGCACCACCTTGTTTCTCGCATCTTTACCCACTAAGATGGCGGCGTAGGCGTCAGCCTCGCTTTAGCCCTAAACATGACATCACGAGAAAAGCGCCCTATAGTTTCCCCGCCTGCGACAACAGAACACGGGTATACACAGATACACTCTGTTTAGATACACTGTGTTTAGCGTTTAAACCAGCGGTCAACTTTCTCAGATATGGTGCGGCTGCACGTGAAGCGTGGCGATGATAGCCAGTTTCTTTTCGAGACCACCGTGGACGCTCCTGTGGACACAGTGGAGCAACACATTACAGATATTTACAACGGGAGACTCAAAGTGGAAAGAATCTGCTCAGGTGAGACATGACTGAGTCTCAGCATGCCATACTTGCACACCTTGCTTTACTTGGTTTTATTCTGGTTCCTGGTATGAGTGTGACGGTAGAACAAATGAAGATGAGCTTTCGGACGGTCAGTGGGGGTTACACGTCACGACAGGCTTGTTATTGCAGTCAGGGTCACCAAGAAAAACACCCAAACTACCTTTACTGCAAACAACATTCATTCACATTCATCTATAAACTGGCACTATACTAGAAAACATGCCAAAACATAAAATAATGTAAAATAATAATGGCAAGTAAATGACAGCCGTCTGAATGAAATAACATTGATATTGATCTAACCAGAAGCTATATATTACTACCCAAACCTCTGCCTCTACTCATGGATTGCTGTGACAGGTCATGACAGAGATAAATGTTGGATTAAATCCAACACCTCATGGTGCATTTGCCCCCCTGTAGTATCTTAAGAGTAAAACAGTCATTGTTAAACCAAAGGTTGTTTGGTTTACCAAAGGGAGTATTTGCACAGGAGTCAAGGTGAGGCATACACACCTGTGTTCCTCAAATCTTTTGTTAAAGTGCCCTCATCCGTAACCAACCAAATTATCCACTTTTATGCTGGGTTGATATAAAGCCCAGACAAACAAGTAACATTTCTTTAAGAGTCTGTTAGAATGTAGGTTTTCTGGCTCGGAGGATGCTGACATGAACTCGTCTGTTTCGGAACCCTTAGAGATCTCAGAGCTGGCAGACCACGGTATCACACTGCCACCCAACATGCAGGGGCTGACAGAGGAGCAAATTGTGGAGCTGAACCTGAAAGATGAATGGGAGGACAAGTGTGTGCCGAGCGGAGGCCCAGTTTTTAGGGAAGATGAGATCGGCAGGAGGAATGGACACGGTGAATCTATGACTGCAGAAAATCACCCTAAATGCATGTTTGATGTTGCCAGATTTAGGCTTTCCTTTTTGAATGATGCTTGGAATGTACAGTAATTTGAACCGCAAACTATGACAAACTGTTATACATGAGAAAAATTCTGCAAGTAAATAATGTTGAACAGTTTTAGTAAGTAATTTTTCTGTGGGAAACAAAAAAACTGGCATTTTTCTGTTTATACTTTCTTGTGATTTATCTACAGCACATGATAATAATTATAATAATGATATAAATAACTTAAATTTTTATTATTTAAGGTATTTAAGAGAAGGGCGCTTGATGTAGTTGGGCACAAATAAAAAATAAATAAAGACAAGATATCCATCTATATCTATTTCTGACCATCTCCAAACCCTTTTCCAGCTCCAAATGATAAAATGAAAGAGGTGTTGAAGAGAACAATGGAGGAGGCTAAGGCACTGATCTCAAAAGTGAGTACATGTTTTTATTTTTGTCTTATACTCTAACTATAAGAATACTTTTATTCATCAAGTTCTAATACTTCACTCTTGACTATCACAGAAACAAGCTCAGGCTAATGTTTGTGTAACCATGGAGATGGTAAAGGAGGCCCTAGATCAGCTAAGGGGTGCGGTCATGATTGTATATCCGATGAAGCTCCCCCCTCACGACCCTATCAGGATGGAGTTTGAGAACCAGGAAGACCTTTCAGGAACTCAGGTAAATAGCTCGACCAGTTTCAGTATTCAACGTTTGACAGCAAGGTATCAGAGTTTCTATCTGTTTGGTAAATTTGGAGTTTGTAACTGAAAACCGTTTCTGTTCTTCTCCCACGATTCTGCCCTTTACATCTGTCTCCATACCTCAGGCATCTCTGCAGGTGATCACCGCAGATGAGTGCCAGCTATGGTGGGCTGGCAAAGAAATGCACAGGGGGAAAAAACTGCAGGATTATATTGGCAAAAATGAAAAGACAAAGCTTGTGGTAAAACTCCAAAAGGTGAATGGCATGTCAATCAGTCAGAGATGAGTTTGCTGTGGTATTTAATAGATGGTGTTTATGTTGATGTTTCATTTCTGTTAGTTTTGCGAATATCAAAATCATTTTTTTGCCATTCCCTTCAGAAAGGGAACGGGGCGCCAACACGAGAACCTGTGGTCACTGAAGACCAGCAGAGACATATGATGGTACAATACCACAGGAGACAGGAGGAGCTCAAGGTGAGGAAAGACGGAATTAAAAAGAAGAGATTTAAAAATGTGTTAGTTTTGATTTTAACTTTTGTCCCTTGATCTCCTGTGGACCTTTTCAGAAACTTGAGGAGGGAGACGACGATTGCTACCTGGACTCACAGTGGTCAGACAGACAGGCCCTCAAGAGGCAGTTTCAAGGTCTCTCCAATATCAAATGGGGGCCGAGATGAAGACTACCACTCAGAGTCCCTCCTCGGAGCAGCTGCTGCTCTACCCCGTCCTTTACAGATCTACAAACGACTAAGATGCCTCGGCACAATCCTTCCATGTCGGTCTTCTTCAACCGGATGCATTCAGAGACTATAATAGGAAGCAGATGTTTTTGTTTGGTTTTTAAACTGAAATATAAAGACGGTATCTTGGGGTGTTGTACGACAGAACAGGTAGTGATGTCTGCTTTATTTCTATTCCTGTCGTAAAATGATATTTTATTGAAGTTGTGCATTTTTACTTCTTCTGCTTTCAACTGTTCACTTTACGGGTCGCCACAGCAGAGTCGACACAGCAGATTTCCAGCCTTTTTTCAATCTTACCCTGTCCTCTGCATCTTCTTCTGTCACACCAACCAACTGCATGTCCTCTTTTTCCACATCCAGAAACCACCTCTTTGGCCTTCCCATTTTTTTCTTTTCCCACTGTCTCTCCTCTTAATGCGTCCAAACCATCTCAAACTGTCCTCTCTTACTTTATCTCCAAGAAATCTGGACTCTCCCTCAGATGTGCTTGTTTCTAATCCTGTCTATCCTCAGAGAATGAAGGTGTGCATTTTTTACTGAGTTTATAAAAACCATTACAAAATGTCAGTGTGTATTTTATTACTATGTTTTTTGTTTACCTTAATCCAAATGTGATATACAGCTGTGTAAACATGCAGTTTTGACATCGAAGTTTCAAAACTGTATGTGGAGTGTTATTGATGGAGGAGCTCCAGGTGATGAGAATCAGGTATGTGGAACAGGATGGGCTGTGGTTTTTGACTGCATCCCAGTGGAAAGTCTCCGGGGTCGTGAGTCAGTGCAGTATCTCTTGGAGTGCATGGACAAGGTTGCAACACCTTTCCTCTCTTTGTCTCCCATCAGTGGAAAAAGCACGCACAGAAATCTGCTCCGAGGCAGGATGTTACTGCATTCGATGGTCATTCCAACCTTTGTCCCAGCAGGAATGAGAAAGCTGTAGAGCGCGGGGTGAGAGGGTTGAACTGACTCTGGAACTGGTGAAGGCACCGGTGCAGTGATAGAGTGGCGGTGGCGTGGCCAGTTTCACAGAATAGTGCGTTCAAAATAATGTGTAGATTCAAAGGATTATTGTACTTTTTTGCACGATTACATTAGATGTATCAGGTGAAAATGTAATATACATCAGTCTGTGGACTGAGCTGCAGCAAACATTATTGAAGATGAACCATAGATGTTACGACGTGTCTCATCATCTGGTTAATTTTGATTTATCCGTTTCTGATATATTTCCCATGAGACCCACGTCCATTGGTCTGTTATTGAAAGGTGAGTCTCCAACAAAACACCCTTTCATAAATATCTGGTCACAGTATCCAATCCAACCGTCCCACGCTCTCAGATTGTCTCCCTCGCTACAACCACTACCCTGCCCTTTAGCAAGGCCTTAACCCCACAGCTCCAGACGTGTTACGGAGAGGCCTACAGATCACTCGCTGTACGGGGCAGTTTCCAGGTGTGAATGTGATCAGGGCTTTTCTTTCCAATACAGGCTTCCTTCTGTGAAACTTCTTCCGTCTTGGCTCTGGCTGCATAAATTCTTTCACCAAACAATAGTCAAATGAAGTCATCAGGCTGAAGGGCCTTTCCATGTCACGCTACCTTCCTCTGGAGTATCTGACTGGCTGGTATCAGACAGCGCATCTTTCATGAGAACTTTAAAACCAAAACTTGAATCCATCGCTGAGGATTGCCTTCTCGTTTTTATGTGCCTGCTGTCCTCCATCTATGTCCCTTCATGCATCTGTGTGAATGATGTGCTTCATCTTTATCTCCTGTCCTCAACAGAAGGTCATTTGGTCCACTCAGTCTGGCAGCAACAGGAAGTTGCTTAAAGTCCATTTCTTTCATGTACTTTCACCATGCATCTATAAATATTTTTTATAATCCATACTGTCAAATAGTACTATATATTACTCTCTTCTGTAAATACAATGAATGTCTTTCCATCCTGCAGCAGGAGCCCCTCCTCTCCTTTCAATTCCCTGCTAAATGGATTATAGGGGAGAATTTCATGTTCTGAATATTAGGGTTAAGAATGGAGGATGCTAAATAATGAACAATAATCCAGGCACCTGGTATAAAAGTATGGTATTGGTCTATAGTGATACAACAGACTTCACTTAAATAAATGTGGCAGCCACGAGGTTTATGTCAACACCAGTCATTTTCCTGTTTGTGTTGCAGTAAACAATATTCCAATCTGAAATCCAAGCTTCATTTGGTGACGGACGTTAACAAATACAACATTTAAACCATTCATGCGGACAATGATGAAAAAAAAGCTATGAAAGACTGCTTTGTAAAAGTAAAAGTTTTTTGTTTGGTGGGTGATAAAAGGTTCGAATCTTCCACATAATCTGAAATAATCCTCATATTGGGGTTTTTTTGTTAACATGAGGTGCCGTTCAGGTAGGCATTCATCCGTATCTCCTGCACGATCATGTCCCTGCGTTCAATTCTCTCTGCCCGCTCCGCTGCCTCGCTCACGAAAGTCACTTCCTCCCATTCGTAAATGGCTTTCCGTTCTGTGGCTGAGATTAAAGAGCTTTCCGTTTCTTCTTTGTCATCATCCTCATCGTCATCCTCATCGTCATCCTCATCATCCTCGTCGTATTTGGACTTCACAGTACTGCTACGAGATTTGGGTGCAAGTCTGTGATCGCTGAGCCGGTGACCCCGGCAGGTCACGCTGACTGACAAGGCCAGAAGTGTGAGGAGAAGACCAACACACACGCTGGAGGTGAACAGCAGCGCTGCCATTTCTGGATGTTCTGTGTCGGATACAAAGGGAGGAGAATCATAAAAAACAGCACATTCATGAGCGCAAAGAAGTGGTAAACAGGTTTACCTTTGATGTAGGTGTAGGTCAGGAGAGAGTTGCTCATCATAGCTCCTGAGCTGACTGGCCTTCTGGACCCTTTGGGGAACGGTTCCTCAACATCTGCAGGAACTGCGGTGAAAATGAAGAATAATGATGTGAGATCAAAAAGACAAAGTGCAACAAGATGCAACATACCTCAATAGGACAATATATTATTCAAGCTGTCGGTCGCACTTAGAATAACATTCATTGTCTCGTGATGACGGCCGCCGTCAGTGGGTGGGATATATTTGGCAGGAAGTGAACATTTTGTCCTTGAATTTGAGGTGCGGGAAGCCGGGAAAATGAGCAAGATTAAGGACCTGAGCGACTTCTAAAGGGCCAAATTGTGACACCTAATGACTGGGTCAGAGCAGTTCCTGAGTTATCCTGGTCTGCAGTGTTTACAATCTTTGGACAACTTGCTGAAAAGACAACTTGGATCCTACTTTTCATGTGGATGTTGCTTTGACATTTACATCGTTTATGGACACAGTGTTCCCTAATGGCAGTGGCCTCTTTCAACAGGATACTGTGCGCTCCCACGCTGAAAAATGCCGGACACACAGGTCTGATCCATGGAGGCCCCGCCTCGCAACTTACAGGACGTAAAGGTTAACGTCTTGGTGCCGAAAACCACAGCACACCTTCAGAGGTCTGGCGGAGTCCATGTCTGAACGAGTCATAGCTGTTTTGCCGGAGCAGGAACTACACAATATTAGGCTGATGGTTATAATGTTGTGGCTGATCAGTGGAAATCGTGATGCATTTACCCTTTTCTGTGCCCACAGTAGGGGATGTAGTGGTGCTGTACAGGTCAGGGTCAACCTCCCTGAGTAACGTCTGCGGACTGCTGGAAGGAAAGCAGAATACAGACGTCTTCATATCGCTATGGAAACATTGATAAAGGCTCTACAGTGGACAATTCATCAGAACGCCAATTGGGACTAAAATCATAATTCCTTTTGGTCCTGTTTTCACTAACACACATTGTTTTGTGCTAGATGGAGGTCAACAGATTCCAAGACCCGGCTAAAATCAAATCTCAAAATTGCGTTCGTGGGAAGTTGAGCCGGATGCCGGCCTCAGCACGCAAATCTGAGCTCACAGTCTATTATGCCTGCTATTTTGTTGCTGGCGTGGATAAGATAAGCTGTTGGCTGAGATCAGCAGATAAGAATCCACTTTAAGGAACTACTGAAGGAGGCAAAAAAAAAGAAGTAAAATGAACAGTCAATGACCTCTCTCTCTCTCTCTCTCTCTCTCTCTCTCTCTCTCTCTCTCTCTCTCACGATTTCTGTCACGATCGCGATCTCTGTCCCATCCTCTCCTCTGTGATCACCTCCATCTTCCTGCCAGCCACCGACCCCGTCCCTCCCATCCATTCTATCACCACCAAATGGACGCCGTCCACCTCCAAAACCTCTCTCTCTCTCTCTCTCTCTCTCTCTCTCTCTCTCTCTCTCTCTCTCTCTCTCTCTCTCCTCTCTCTCTCTCTCTCTCTCTCTCTCTCTCTCTCTCTCTCTCTCTCTCTCTCTCTCTCTCTCTCTCTCTCTCTCTCTCTCTCTCTGTCTCTCTCTCTCTCTCCACAGGAAGCAGAAGGAGTCCTACCACAAGAATAGTGCACACTGAGGTACTTCCTGGTTCCTGGAAAGCAGGGGTCCCGAAATGTCTGGTTGCTGACAGCAACAATACACTTCTGTTTGCTGTAGCAGGACTTGGATACCAAGTGGACCGCCTCGTGGTTCAGACATTCTGTGAGGGAAAGCAAAGACAATCTCAGAGAGAGAGCCGGCTATTGGACATTAACACTGAGTTTGTGTGTGTGCCTGCACCTGCATGCGTATGTGAGTGTGTGTGTGTAAAGCTTAATCAACTTTAGGACATCTAGATGCCTCGACTGCAACAGGCAAACCAAACAATAGAAATAAATCCAATGCTCTGACAGCCAGCTGAATCATCACCAGAGTAAATACTGCCACCATGTGAGAATAACATATATATACCATATATCCGGTGGACTCACCAAATGGGGGTGGGCTGGTCAGGTGTGAGGGGCAGGTGTCACTGTAGCCCAGACTTCTCCCATAAACAGCTTCATAGATATTTAGAACCTTGGGGGGCTTACAGCGAAGGACCAGCTCTCCCCCCTCGCACACCACATGTCTTTTGTGTTCAGCTGAGTTACGGGAAAAATAAAAAGAGTTATTAGAGATGATGAGAGTTTGGGAACAGAGGGGTTGGGATCAGTTGAAGGGGTGACTAGTTGGGTGCATCAGGGAGGAGAAGGTGGTGGACAAGTTGGTACAAATGGGAATGGAGCTGCTGAACTCACTTGGTTTACACTTGTAGTCCACATGGAGGTATTTGGTGGTCCCCGGGCAGGGGTCCTTCCCAAAAAGCAGGTGGTGGACAGGCAGCTGGCAGTCTCTGTGACTTTGACACTCAGACAGCAGTTTCTAGGGTCAGAATTCCCCAGAAAACAGGTTAGACTTTAGTATCCACCATGAGGACATGTAAATCAGAGGCAAAATAATGGTGCGCCAAGTTAAAAAAGTTTGGCCTTCATAAATATACACTACAGAAAATGCATTTAGTGGGACTTAAAACTGCTGGTTAACCCATCCATAGAACGCACCTGTAGAGCAGTAAAAGCTGAACAGCTCTGGTTGTGGGTTCCGGATGGAGGGCCTCCCCCGCACAGCTTTGCCCCGCCGCTGCCGTAGAAGGCGGACTGGATGGAGATGGTGGAGTGGCGAGGACAGTAGAGTCGCAGAGGCTGTCCGTCACAGGCGTGTGCAGAGTGAGTGGTGATGATCCTGGACAGGTAGTCTGTCACACAGAGGGCACAAGTTAGGCTGTTATAGCTGACACATTAATGTGACATCCCAGTGATTTCACACATCAACCTGAATTTTACTGGTCATGAGGAGATTGCGGTTTAATGGAGTCCCGTGTTGCTCAGGGGGAAGCTCTCCAAAGTTTTAACAGAGGAAAGCCAATGATGTCATTGTTTTCTCAGCTTGGCATGATCGTTTTCTAAAGGAAGTCTGCCTAATGGATTGAAGGGAGCATTACACAGGAAGATGTGATGTAATGAAAGACGCTGTGTTCATTATAGGAACCAACATTTTTTCGATGTGACCCTCTGTATCTTCAATTTTCACCATTATTTTGTGAATTGTGAGTCACTAAACTTTCTAGAAATGTGATAACACTTGAGATCCCCTTTGAATCATATATATATATATATATATATATATATATATATATATATATATATATATATATGTACACAAATAGAAAAAGGAGGTCGGGCTCATATATAACTTAAACAATTTAAAAGACGGTTTAAACTTCTATTTGTTTTGTTTTTTGTTTTTTAATCTACCTCATCTGTTGTTTCAGAAGATTGGATGGATAGTTTAAAAGCCCTTGGTTTACATAATACACATAATAGACAGGTGGGCAGATCCACCTGTTAAATCTCTGGCTTCTTATTTGCAACAAGTGTTTGATTATTTTAGGAACACTGGACATGTGAAAAGTCCAAATTTGTTTCACTCCCTTTCTGCATCTACACGCACTGACTGAATATCCTTTACCAGGATAAGTAAAGGCACATGTCCATCCACCACCATCATCATCATCTTACTTGAAAAGTCAGCCAGTCCAACCACGCGTCTGCTCCACACGAGTAACGTCAGATAGAAGAGGCAGTGGCTCCAGGCTCGTCCGTGGCGAGGACGCATCCAGCTCATGACCCACATCGGCTGTTTCTGAGATCATATTAGAGACTACAGGAGCCGAACATCCAAGCGGGTCCAATCGTTCCGAGGCTCAACCCCCCCTATCATGCATCTTTCCGGCCGAAGCCCCATGGCTGAGCGGATGGAGCAGAGCCGCGTGTCTGGGAGCTGCGGTGGCCTCGCGCCCTTAGAATTAACAGCTGCGCAACAAGTTGCTCCAAACTGACGGACGAGCTGCCGAACCAACCGAGTCCAAACCCGACCTCCCTGCTCTCCGCCGCTACGGATTTGGGAATAAAATCACGAGGAAAGTAAAGGCATGTTATATTAACAGCTGAGCGGCGTGGAGTGGGCGTGGCAGTCAGAACTATTATGAAGGGCAAGAGAGGCGCGTGTGACGCAATGCCGCGAGCTCCAGCTGTGACCCGAGACAGGAACGTGTTTACATTTAGATTATGGCTAAAGTGCTTTTCTAGAAAGACCTTCCTTCTGTTTTATACAATTACCCTTATCACCTTCCTTGCTTTTTTCTCACAGGTATTAAATCACTTTTTGTTGTTGTTGTTGTTTTATTTAATCAGGGAATCACACTGAGATCAACATCTCCTCTTCAGGAGTACAGCATATGTTCAGATCCCCCATAACATACTTGATTCACTCTGGACAGGTGTTAGTAAACACTGCTGGAGTGTAACCTGCATGCTTACGGATCAATTTCGTGTTTTATATCACCACAGAGCTTAATGCAAGGAAGAACTGGATTTATTTTGGGGAAGACCGATTTTATATTTCCTAAACTGGGGGAAGGTTTGTCTTCTCTTTGAGACATTATTTATCAACTCTTAGTCAGATTTAGTCCAAATTTGGTGTATATGAATCTACTTGAGGAGATCTATGTTTTATATTTCGTATTTTACCTTAATAGTTTAATTTTTTACATACAATGGGCCCCTTTTTTATTTTCATTTCTTTACAAAAAACACACAAACATAACTTACCGTTGGTTTGAATTAGTCCCCACATTTATGCATATAAATCGAATTGAGGAGACATACCTGTATAAGTCATATTTTACCCGCTAGTAGACGCTTTTTTTTAGTTAATTTTTATGTAAAACACGGTTTTTCAGACATAACATCCATTTTAATTTGAGGAGTTCAATCAAGGGGATGGCTTGAACTACGCAGCGGATTAGGGGCTTTTCAGGGATAGTCTTGCTGTCGGGGATGAAAGAGGAGGCCAAGTTTTATTTGATGCGACCTCATACTTTTACTCCACTACATTTAAATAAAATGTATTATTATTATTATTTGTCTATAACTAAAACGTAACATAACTATATAACATAACTAAAAACGTGTTGATTTTGAATGTATGTGTTGAAATGAAAGACTCCCTGTTTCTTATTGGGCTGAGGACATTTTCGCACTTCTTCATCTTAATATACCATTCCAACCATTCCGTTGTGGATTATATGCAAAAATGTCATTAAACTGACAACATAATGATTTTATGAAAAGTTATTCATTTAGAGACAATTGAGGTTCTCACATTACAGTAGTGCTAAAAACCAGCTATGATGATCTTCTACTCAACAGCATTTAACGGAGTTAAAATTTACCTGGACTTTCAAGCTCTGGAAGAAAATGCAACATAGACATACACAAGGATACATCAGTAATGTTCCAAGACAATGAATACTTTTATGCTGTAAGTAAATTCTGCTGATAACATGAACTTTGACCTAAGGTTTATGCAGGACTGTTCAGTGTTGAATTCATATTTTCCCTAAAGTAAAGAATCTTAATACTTCATCCTTCACTGATTGTAAAAGTAGAAGTTAATAGTTGTGTGACCGATTGGAAGTACAGCCTGTGTTGGAATTCAGTAAATCATGCAATATTTAAAATGTTATAAATCAAAAATATATACTTAATTTGTATTTGTTTCACGTACGGGACAGTCACTAAGAGCTTTTGGGTAATTTTTCATAGCTCTGTATTCATATTGTGATTTATTTCATGTCTACACGCTGAACATGTGCCAATCAAAAAAGATGATAAAGTGAAAAATGAAAAGAAAAGCCATGTCCTCACAGAATGAGCTAAATATTACATAGTATGTATAATCTTCATTTTATTATTTCCTGAAATGACTGTGTAGATGAATTATTATCTTCATTCTTTGTATTAGCTGTAATTCTCCGTTTAATCTATTGTTTTTTTGGACTCCAAATCTATTTTAATGTATTTTGTTTGATCATGTCCTTGTGAAGCATTTTGCACTAAATGCAAATTGTTTGAAAGGTGCGTTATAAATAAGGTTTGACAGAGCCATCCCACGACAGATGATAAACCATAACGTCATCACTGTAAGCATAAACACAGATGGAGGGAAAACCCAAATATAAACCTGAGAAAAACACAAAAATATTTGTTGAGTGTCAGTAATTGGGGCCACAAGTCAGTGTTTTTTTTTTCATCTACAAAGATCAAATGAGATAGTTTGATACCGTTTCTTTTTCAAAAACTGTTGATGCCCCAACCATGGTGTCTTTGAATGAAGAAGGGGGCCAACTGGGTAAATTGCTCCCTGGCACACATCCATGACCCACTCCATGGTAACCAGTCATCTACATATCAGCCTGCCGCAGTCAAACTGACAGACGTTGGGGTCTCCACGCTTTGCTCTATGGGGGGGCGGTGAACCGAGAGAAGATTTTTCGCATTCAAAGTGACAACAGCCAACAGTTGGTGAAATTCTCTGTACTTTAGCTTTAGTCACCCATGGGGTGCCACCAGAACTCATAATCATTTGTTGTCTCTCTAATGTTTGGGTATTTCCTTATCAAAACATTACGTGTCTTTTTGTTTTTAAGAAAAGAAACAACAATTCAGGTTAAAAAGGAAATAAAAAATTACATTTTAGTAAATGTATTCATGCACTTTTAAGGTATGGTGGAAAATAAACCCTGATGTAAAAAAATAATCCAGGTGTGATAATTATTAGTACTATATTAGAACCATGAGTGATCATTAGAATAAAATGCCAACTTGTAAATGTAAACTTATTTCTTAAGAAAATTCTTCCGAAGTTTCCAAAAAGATTACGGTTATTCAGATTTTAAAAACAGTATTCTGGCGCACTGAAGCCATTCGACATCGTATCTCCTATTCCTACGTTTGCGTCGTTAGACAGAGGAGTGAACAATGTGCATCCAGCAGATGGAAAAGACCAAAGAAATATTCTCATGACATGTTGCTAAAACACAACCCTTTAATTATATAGTGGCGACAAGAACAAAACATTCAATCAGTGTTAATGATGTTTTGGTGAGAGAAACTGAATATGATCAAAGGACGCGACATCATTGTATTCAAAATATTTGAAATTCTTGCAAAGAGTTTAGCTGTGATGGAACATATTTCCAGACTAAGGTGGTTTCTTTACTTCAACTCTTAAAGAGTCAAAGAAAGTCCTTTGATTTTTTTGAGGGTCACAATTGTGGAGGCTATTAAAATGCAAAAAAAATGCATTTTTTTTGCAAAAAAATGTTTTCCTTATTTTAATCAGCTGCATCTGAGGGACAAAGGTGGAAAAGAAGTCTTTAATTAAGACGCTGGACTGAGAAATGGATCTAGTTTAGCTCAAATTAAATTGAGCGGCTCTTGCTAACATGTTTTTAGCACGCTAGCAGTTCCCTCGTTCACCCTAATTCACCTTTATAACAGTACAATTGAAAAAGAACAAACGTAGTGGAGATTAAAGATTATTATCTGACTGCTGTGGCACACGACAGAGTCCTAGAGCGAAACAAACAGTCACTTTATTATTTTTCAAAAACATTTCACATGTCTTCACTTGAAATCCACATTCATCTCGAGTTGGGAATCAAGCGCAGCCTGTAATTAAGGAAACAGTGGCATTAGGATATGAGATGTAATTCATCGTGTCTCGTCCATCATCGAGTGAACAATGGAGATGCTCACCAATTCTCGTTTGGCTTCTTCGATTTTCACTTGAGCGAGAGACGGGCTCTGTTGTGGTTTAGAGAATAAAAATAAGACGTAAAGCTGAATGCAGACTTTAAATGGTTTCAAGGAATCTTAACACGAATCAGTAATTTCTGTTGTGCTGGAGTCAAAAGTGAACATGACGTCATGAAGTCACGAATGAAGCCATGAGATAATTTCTTAGGTGTTGGGATATTGTGAAACAACTTCTGGTTGTTGGACTGGAACCCAACTGGAAACAAACATACCGGGCTTAGATCCATGTAAGGGTCCAGCTTCTTCTTCAAAGGGATTATTTCTTGTTTCAGTGCAGTCACTTCCTACAGATGGAAAAATAAAATGACAGTATAAAAATAATGACTAATACAAATAAGATGACAATGATATCAGAAAGTGTTACTTTTTCACAGTTAATGTCACTAAACTGCTGAGTTTACCTCAGAGAGCTGCACGATAGCCTGGTGGGTGATGGACTTGTCCATGTTCCTGGATAAAAGTTGAGCCTGCAGGATTGACAAAAGAGAATAAAACAGGCAACCAAGGTACAGGATAGACATTGATACGAAGGTCCATAATTGTCGGACCTGCCTACATTATACCCAAGTTCAATAAAAAAGGAAAGTCTTGTAACATCCATTCATCTGGGATCTTTCCCAACCTAATGCTGGGATCCTGATGAGATCCCAGGACAGCTGAAACATGTAATCCCTCCAGTGTGGTCTGGGTCTCCTCTGAGGTTTCTTCCTAGTTGGGCGTGCCTGATAAACCTCCAAAGGGAAGCGACCTTGGGTCTACCTCAACTGGCTCCTTTTGGTGTGAGGGAGTGGGGGCTCAACTCAGAGCTCCCTCTAGAGGTTCCTATCTTGAAGGTTAAGCCAAGTAACCCTTTGAAAGAAGCCAATTTCAGTCACTTGTATCCGTGACCTCATTCTTTCGGTCATAACCAACAGCTTAGATGAGTGTTGGAATATAGATCTCTTTTCACCGCAATATGTCGATACAATCGCCGGATCACTACTGATGCTACACCAATCCTCCTGTCCCTCTCACAGTCCAGTCCCTTGTCACTCATGAGCAAGTGATAAAAATCTATTTGGAGGGGCCGACTGTCATGTAAGTTTACTTCACTCCTGCAAACCGCTCAAAAGCAGGCTGACGAGCAGATTGATGAAGCTAACAGCCAAATCATCTGCAAATAGCAGAGCCTCCTCCCACCTCGACTTCTACCAGAGATCCTGTCCATAACTATTACTATAAGGATTTAAGACAAGTGCAAACCTTGCAAACCTTGGGAAAAAACTTTTTCCTCTGTTCTGCGACTGTTCTGTAATTCTGTTCTGTAATTCACATTGTTCCACCTGAGTCCAACATTCCACTACCTGTCATAGCCTTATTGCCATTTGCTATTTTTTCAGAGTGTAATTCCTGCACCTGTGCTATTATTTTGCATGATCTTGTTTTAGGCATAAATTCAATACTTTTCTTACGGCATAACCGTTTGTTAATTAGTATTAGATGATAGATGATTAGTATTGTCAATTAGTATTAGATGACCTCCCACCAAAAATATAAAATGGAATAGAGCAAAATGGAAAAGGAGTTTACCTGGGCATTAATCACAATTGTTTTTTCTCAATAGGGATATAGAGTAGCACCAACACCTTAATCACGGACGTTTAAGAACCCATTAGCACTTTGAGATTTGATCCAAATGTAAAGTGCATTATAGATTAAATGTATTATTATTATTATTATTACAACATACCTCTGCCCTCTCTCGCCTGTTGGCAAGCTCTTTGGTTTTGGCGATCACAAAATCCATGTTGAGCAGTCTCTCCTCTGCTTTGGCACCCTCCACTGCCTGAGATTTAATGGTTTTGCTGATATCCCTGAAGACATTTAAGAACACAGCATGTCATAGCCCAGAACTGTGAATCTACACCAATCAGCCATAACCTAAAACACACCTGCCTTATATTGTGTATAGCCTCTTTTGGCCCATAAAACAGATTTGTATTGCACTGTGTGATCTGACACATTTCTGTCAGAGCCAGCAATAATTTTTTCCAGCAACTTCTGATAAAGTAGCTCTTCTGTGGGACAGGGCTGTACTCCCACACTCATTATTCATCAATGAGCAATGGGCACACATGACCGAGTTGTAAGTTGTACTTCCTTAAATGACTTTGATGGGAACAATTGCAGACCAGGAAGAATCAACAAGACGTGCAATTCCAAAGATGGTGTAACCCGATTGTCTAGCCATCACAATTTGGCTCCTGTAGATTGCTTGGATCTTCATTCTTGTCCATTTTTTGTGTTACAACATTTCATCTTCAAGGAGAAAATGTTCACTTCTGCTGCTTAATACAGAACTACCACTAACAGGTGCCATCTAACCTAACAGTCAATGTTATTCTAACTACACTATCACTATAATGTATTGGCTGATCGGTGTACAATGACACAAACATTGGTAAATTCAACCTCAACGTCCATGCTCTTACTCTTGTAAGTTGGTCCGCAGCACTAGAGTAGCACCAAGTCTCTTTCTTAGGGCGTTGAGTTCTCTCTCAAGTCTCCTGTTCGTTTTCTCTGCTTCCAGAAGTTCGTTGGTAAGGTTGTTCACTGCTGGTGTGAAGCTAGACAACACATGTTCATGAGGGAAATCATTGACAAGAAACAAAGAAATGTAAACAATGCTACAACACTCTACCTGCTCAGTGATGTGTCCCTGACTCCAAGCACAATGGCAGTTTCCACTAAAGACGTTGAGTAGTCAGAAGTGGGCTTTGACAAGCTTGCATAGGACAGGCCAACGCCTTGTAGGAGAACATCCCGGAGATGAGCACCTAGATGGTAGTAACACAGCCGAGTTCTGTGAAAATACTACAAACCTTCTGTGGGAAGAACTGTTTGAAGTTCTAAGCAATAGACCTGAGTGGCAATGATGGCTAAAAAAAAAAGTAATTTAACGTTCATTCAAGGTGTGAAAAGGTGCGTTAGTGTAATGAATTTCAAAAGAAAAAAAAGCTGATAATAAATAAAGCTAATAAACAGCTTTGACTTATTGTACTATCAACTTTTCCTACATAATAAAGTTATTTCACTGGCATTTCAGAACTGGCTAAACTGTGTCTTGTTTGCCTTTAACCTTCAGAATTTATTATAGCAAACATAACCCAGCAAATATTTTAATAGTTATTTACAGAATTGTATTCAATTGAAAAAAGTTATACAACTGTTTTCACGCTATTAGGGTGACTAGTTGCACTTCACATCAGTCAACATTTTAATTTATTCAAAATAACAGATGGCACTCATATTTAATCATGTAATCTGTTGAGGTTCTGTAAAGTGCAGGAATCAGTAAGACCTGCTAGACCTACATGTTCGCAGGTTAATATTTGATAAGATTGACACGTATGCATCTGTTAGTTCAACAGTAACAGTGCTTGTATAGCAGTGCCAGTAATAGTGGGCTAAACAAGTCTAATTTGTATAGTGCATTTCACATATGCTGTAGGGATTTAAGAAAAAATCAATAGCAAACGAAGGGGACCTGTACCCTAGTAGCATTTTATGTCTATGACCGCCACTGAGCCTATTAACTGCATTTAACCTCTATCTGATGTCCTCACCCTCAGCCTCATACTCTGCAGCTTTCTGTTTGCGGTCCTCAATGAGGAGAGCTACATCTCTGCACCGGGCTTCACTGCACTGTGCAAGCTGGTACAGTATGTCCACTGTCTTTGTGTTGACCTCAAAGAGTGGCACCGCCTGATCTCCGAACACAGAGCCGAGCCAGCTGGTCACCTGAGGACACACATGGAACTTTTGGATCATCACAGCAGACGGTGACATTGCGTTTACTTGTTGCCATGCTGGCTGAACATTACCTTGTTGATCTTTTCACACATGGCAAAAGGTAAAAAGCAGGAGAACTCACAGGATCTACTTAGTTAAAAAAAATGTAAGTAGTTAAACAGCTCCTTCTAAAAAACACCATAGCATCTTCGCTTTCCGCGCCCATAAATTCGTTCTAATTACTTCCTGTTGGCGAGCCAATGAGAGGACAGTGAAAGGTCTAAGATAAGTTTGGTAGACGATAACATTTGTATTATAATTTAATGAATACTGATTAAAGATAATAATAATTTAATAAGTACAAATTGAATAGGTGAAGGGTCGAAATATTACGAGATAATAAGTTATTAACAAAGCTTATCCGGTTCAAATTTCTTTCGGGTCTCAAAGATGAAACATTAGACCAAGATAGTTAAGGTTAGTTAACTATACTATCAGCTCAATATCACGGGGAAAGTCTGGCGTAGGCATTCTGGCAAACGTATTAAATATCTATGTACGATGACTGAATTCGTTTTTGTTGTTTTACATATTGTATTAGTTATATCAGAGAAATGGAACAATTTCTTCTCATTAGTATCAGGCTAATATTTCAGACTTTTACCAACTGAAAATAATAGGAGAATATGAGTGATAGAAACACCACTATTGATACCAACTATTGATAACAACATTGAAAAAGATAATTGTTATAACCAAATTATTATCAGACTATTCTCCAGGTTACTAGGGTAAAATCAATCAAATCAAATTTTGGTATTTTTCCATGTATACGTAGAACATTTTGGTTGGAAATTACACATACACTAAATACAGCCACTATATGTGATAAACGCACAAATATAGAACGTCTATATTGTTCTATTACATACAGGTCTTAAAATGTAGGTCTATCTATGAAAACAAGCAGTTACAGAGATAATTATGAATTACTTATAATTATAATTATCACGGCTCATTTCTCCTCTCTGGTAGACAAAAGCGGAAGTTACTAGGAGTAATGATCTTGCGACGCGATATCCTCTGAATAATTGGAGAGTTCATCACCCGCCACTTTTTGAATAGTGTCGGTAAGCTAAACAGAAATGGCGACAAGGGATACGCCGTCAAAACATCAACTAAACAACACAATCACCACGCTTGATGCTTCCAGTATAACCTCCTCCGTCGTCGAAGAAAAGTTTCTCGGACAGGCTGCGGAGGGCGGTGACGCTGATGACGGACCTGTGGTCTTCATCTGCGGGAAATGCAAGTTGCCTGTTGGTGATTCCACGTCCTGGGATGGAAGTGAAGACGGGCTGAATCAAATCAGATTGAAGCGTGAGTTCGGGTTGTAGATCGTTCCCTTTTCTTTCTTTCGTTCCCAAACTCAAGTTTGGAAAAAGGGACATGACAACAGGAGCGCTGCTAGGCGTCAGTCTGTACGGGGGCACTGTCCCATGACAAAATCCCAATCTTATCCTCCAATGCCTGCCGAGTATAAAAAAGGGGCCACTGCTGATCTCACTATTAAAAAAGTGCACGACTATGAAACTATGGTTTGAGATCAAAATGATCTTCTTTATATGTGGGTTTCAGATACTACTCAACATGAGAATATTTATTTTCTACATATCTCATTGACGCCGTCAACATGTTTTCATGGTGTGTGAGTCATACACTGAATATTTAAACGTTAACAAACGTGCTTCAAGTAAACTGAATATGATTTCTAAATAATTGCAACTATTTAATTTTGCTGCATGTTATGGTTTTCTATAGTAATCTTCGTGGTTTTCGTGGCGGGTCATCTGTTTCCATCTTCCTCTGTCACATTAACCAACTGCATGTCCTCTCCCAACATATCCAGAAACCCCCTCTTTTGTCGTCCCCTTTTTATCCTGCCTGGCAGCTCCATCTCCAGCATCCTTATATCAATATGTATCCAATATTCTTCCTTTGCACTGGTCCAAACAATCTCAATCTGTCCTCTCTTTCTTTTCCTTTCAAGACATATTCCCTGGGCTGGTTGTCTGATGTGCTGGTTTTCACTAATAATCAGATAACAATAGCTTTAATACCAACAGCAGACAGTGTCTGAATTATCTGTTAGGAATGATGATCACGATGTGAATTATTTTGACTGATTATGATTTAAAGAAGTGTCTTACTTGATTAGTTTGCATTATGGAAGAAGCCTCAAGGCAGTGCAGAATTCTTATAAAGTTCACACATTCTTTGCTCAAGAAGAAGCACATTGACCTGTGTAAATATAAACTCTGGTAGAAATTCAACTTCATTACTCAGGTTACACTGAAATGCACAAGTAGAGTTAACCTTTTAAAAGGGAAGGACACTTCTAAGATTTGTTTTGTGGAAAACTGAATTTGATGTCCCTTTTATCACAATGCTGCTGTTGACATGTGTGTGTTATGTTTTGGTCACAGGGGTCACGGACAACGTTTTAATGGGAAAGGAAAATCGCCTGTATGAAGTGAGCAAACGATCTGTCTGGTAAGAAAGTTTTGACAAGTGGAGAATGAAGTATTCTGATATTTCCCTCAAGTACAAATACAATGATGTAAAAATACTCCATTACTCTAAGGATTTCTTACTTATGTACAGAGGAAGGATTTTCTTTGGCTGTTATATCGAGATATTACATATATTCTAGATTACATTTGTAGATTATTATAACTGATAATAGCATAGTTTGGCTTTGGAGGGTTTAAATTTATATTGTTTTATGTATTGCATTATTAATCTACAAAAGGTTTATCTATGATCATATATTTTTCAATGTATCGTTAGAAGATAAGTGTAGTACAATAAAAAGTGCAAGTAGCTCTAAACTGTGTTTCAGTACAGCATTTGAACAAATGTTTAGCACTTTGAGATTTGATCCAAATGTAAAGTGCATTATAAATTAAATGTATTATTATTATTATAATGTACTTAGTAACACTGGACCTCTTCTCTTGCACCCTTGATCTGAGTCACAGGTAACCAAAAGAGAACACTTGATTTATTTTCACTTTGATTTATTATGATATTTAATATATATATATATATATATATATATATATATATATATATATATATATACTTAGTAATTTTTTTCAGTAATTAAAATTAAAATTATAAAATGTAATTACATTCTGTCTTGGGCTAAGGTTTTTCCTTTTTTTCCCCTGTAATCTTATGTTGGCAGCCTGATCTTGGATCTTTTCTGTCGAAGCTGCAAATCTGTGATTGGTATGGTGTACACCTCTACGCCTAAGAATCTGGACCATAAGAGATCTACATTTTGCTTGAATGTTGCAGACATTGACAGGTATGCTGATGGAGACACTGATTCCATAGAAAAGTTATACAGGATACATCATTTGTCCTTTGTTTAATGTGATTTGATTGATTTCAGAAGAAATTGCTGTGATCAAAACATGATCATAATTTTGAAATTAATCCAATTTAGTATTCATCACAATTTTGTCTTCCCGCATTTAAGTCAACGAGATCAAGCAATGAGCGATCACTCTGCTGCAAATCAAATCAAGTGCTCCCTAAACCATAGCCTGACCGATCACAGCATCTCCCTGCACTGCGTCGCCCGTTCAAACATTTCCTGTTTGTAGTTCAGATGAGTGCCGTTAATGTTAAAGAAAATTACTAATATACAACAGATGGAAGAAGGTTGAAATGAAAGTAAAATGTCTTGTGAGCAGAAAGTGAACACTTTGTCTTTTAGAGCAGACAATTATATGTTAAGTACGGTGGCCCAGAAGTGCAAACAACTTTACAAAAGCAAAACACATTTCAAAAATCCAAAACAAATTTCCCAAAAGAAAAACACGTTTCAAAAATCCAAAACAAATTTCCCAAAAGCAAAACACATTTCAAAAACCCAAAACACATTTCCCAAAAGAAAAACACGTTTCAAAAATCCAAAACAAATTTCCCAAAAGAAAAACACATTTCAAAAATTGAAAGTTTGACGGAAAGGGAGGGTTCTAGACCCCGGAAGTGAACTACCTGTCAATTAAACAGTCATTCATTGATATTAGTTCATGTGCATGCTGTCTGATATGTTTTGTCCTTTTTGTGGAACTCATTTCAGCAACTTGGCCCAATTTTGCTCAAATTGTGGCAATTGTTTAGATCTTTTAAAAGGGATTGAAAAAAACGAAAATGAAGTAATTAGTATTGTTGAAGGCTACTTCAAAGACGGACACACGTATGACAGTATCTGTGATATGATGTCCTCCTGTGTGTTTTGGATTTTTGAAACGTGTTTTGGATTTTTGAAATGTGTTTTGCTTTTGTAAAGTTGTTTGCACTTCTGGGCCACCGTAGTTAAGTCATGTTAAAACTTACATTTTTTGGTTTATTGGGGCTTTTTGTTTTTTTTTTTGGCTAAATTTTGTCTGAAGATCCAACAAAATTTAATATTGGATACAGAAAAATCGATGGAAACCAGGAAGGCGGTGAGATCATTTCCCAGCACTGTAGCATTCACTACGGTGAGTCTTATTGTGACATCTTACTCCTAGCATTTGTTGTTGATATAATCACTAGATTATGAGTCATCAACAAACTCATGGTTTTCCATGGAAATAGTGGTTGATCCTGATCTATTTGTAACTCCTCATCATTCACAGATACATCAAATCATGATGACACTGAATCTGCATTATCTCAGCATCATGTTTCTGCTGTGGCATGTCTCTACCCTTCTGTAGTTCTGTATATAAGTGAACCTCCTGTATCTGGATGCCATTGCATACAGTGTTGGACCATCTTGAGCTGTCCATGACTGGGTATTATTTATTTTGAGGACTCTACTATTATTCTTGATGATATTGGCATCTGCCTGAAAAATGTAATCACTATCTTCCTTAACCCAAGAACCGTCCCAACACAAAATGTGATCAAAACCGTCTGACAACTGTTAAATGTATTTTAAATAAATGGAAATTTTGGAAGGCACAATTGTCACTTTTGATTAAATTAAGGTAAATCCTCAATCAAATGAATTAAACTGGTTTTGAAACAGTCAACCATTTACATGAATCCGGATTTTTATTTGGATTCACACCAAATTTCACCCCCTTAATACGCCAGATTTTATTTTTCCATCAGGATCCAGGTATTGTTCCACTAAAAAAAAAAAAATGAAAGAAGGTATCTTTTCTCACAATGTTAAAGGAAGTGGCGGGGGAACAAGTCCTGGATTGATACCTTTATCCATATCTGCACCAAAATTCAATGGGGCACACCTGTGAAAAAAATAATATGGATGATGAATTACCTCCTCCAACTTGCATTGATGGAGTTACTTAAAAGACAAAGTCCTCCCTTTTTAAATAAGTCACAAATTACACGAGATTTGTGGGTGAATTGTGTTCTTAAAAAAACATTATTTTAGAACCAGCAACCTAATATAACATCACCGAGATGAATGCATGTAAAAGCTTCACAGGTCGTGTCTACAGTGAATGTCTATGGTTGAACAGGCTTTAAAGGGTTACATCCCTTCATACCATCAAGTTACATCCTGAAATTTATGCCATTAACATTTCCAGTTATGTGCTCGGCTCTGGAAGACAGAAGTTGTCAGCAGAGGGCCCCAAAGAGCAGCCAGTCACACTGGAGTACAGAGGTGTTGTTCAACAACAACTGACTGAGGTAATTCGCTGCTGCTGCCTGTCTTTGTGTTCTGACATTTCCCTTCTGCGAGAAATAATATCTTACCTGCTGACCAGAATCCCCATAGCAAGATGTAATATTGAGTACTGATCTAAACATTTCAATCGTAGATTATGTATTGTTGATGAGCTAAACAAAATGATGAAATCCTGGTGTTCTGCCCCCATAATTCCCAGTCACAGCATGAGTCACTTCTCCGTATGTTAGATTATGTCACTGACTTTTCTTTAGAGGTGCTCTCTAATTGATTCTCAGTGAAATGATGACATCAGCTTTGTTCTGGGAAGCCCTTACACTTGTGATGGGAAGATGTTTATACTAGACATTACCTCATGGCTTTGTGTCATTCTCTGCAAAAGTTATTGTCCTAACCATTTTAGATTACGTTAAGATTACATTACATAACTATATATCAAAATTATAGTTAAGTTTTAACATTTCAATCAATCAATTTCTCTTTAATTATTATTAATTTTAACCGTGTTCATCACATTATTATTATTATTGTTATTATTGTGTTTTAATTAGGTTATGTTATTATTGAAATGCATTCAAGTTTGGAATTGGAATACTGTAATTGTTTTTTTTCATCGTTTTTCTAAATCACCCTTTGTTTTGAAAAATCCGAGAGGTCCCCAGATAGACCCATAGGTGGCGGTAGTGCACACAGCGTGCACCAGGAACAATAGACCAGAGAGCATGCTGAGGAATCCTTCACATGGAAAAATATGTTTTGATCATGAAGTGTCTTTGTTGACATAGCTGGAGTAAAACCGTATGTGGCATTTTCAAAATTGTAACCAATTCTAATTAAATATTCTGCAGGTGACGACTGATCCATCGTTTTATGAGATTTTACCTGTTCAGCAATAAATGTCAAAAATGTGATACGAATTATATTACAAAATTTAAGATAAGCCAAGCATATGAGGAACAGAACACGATAAGTGCTTTTACGTCCACATGGCGACAACATGTCTGATCTGCTCCAGCACACTATTTACCATGTAGTCATTCTGTCTGTTACTTGGATTGCTTCCAAGTGACACACAAAGAGATAATTAACTTTTTCTAACAGATTTTTAAAAAACATCAGCTCATAAATCATCTCATGCAAGGAAGTTATACAGCAATGTTGGTACACCATGTTCCCCCAAACAAAGGGTAGTTGATGAACAGGCGTCCTTCACATGCTCTTAAAATAAAGGTTATCACTTAAATCCACATTGTCATTGACTGCGATGATTCACTGTTAGAGAAGGATGAAGATTCATTTGTCTATAGCACTCCCGTATTGTAATATTTTAGCTGCTTCTTTAGGTATTCATGATTGGTGATTGGCCCCTTGAAACCAGATCAACAATTGAAGCTTTCTGTCATCATGTTTGTTATCACAGATCAGTAAGGCATGTTCACTGACCAGTACTGCTTTATTGTTCTACCTTGAACACACTGTTTGTGCTGCTTAGCCTCTCACACAGTTGAACTTGAATCCACTTACAACCCATGTAGGTAACGGAATTCAATATTTTCTGGTGTCCAATAAAATTATTCTTGCATGTTATAGAAGATGTTGATCAGTTTTTGATTAAAAAAAAAGAAATAGACACTTTTAGAGTTGTTCCATTGCTTATGTTGAGTCAATTTTACATAGATAAATTACATATATTAAATATATGAATATCGATAAACCAATTGGTAGATTACTCAATTATCTCATTGATAGATAATTAATCCACTATAATTTACTAATATTTGGTTTTGTATATCTTTGAAAAGTCAGCAGCTGTTTTTCAACTGTGCTGATTTCCCCCAATCTAAATAATTGTGAATTGTTTTTCGTTTTTTTATTGTTGGTCAGGCAACAGGTCTAGACAGATTTTTATTTTTTTATTTTTTTGTAGTTACATCTTGGGGAAGGTTACTGGAATGAAAAATGACACCCAGCCCTATGCTCGAGTGTTCTTTGTCCTTGGCTGTTCTGTATCTGATGTAGGTGTACGTCACTTCTGCCGCCATACTTAATGTATTCTGTCTGTCTAGCAGACACTTGTTTGGGTGTTTAATCTTTTACACACACTGACCTGACTCCTCCCCTCTCTCCTCCCTTCTCTCCTCTCCTCCACACCCCATCCATCCATGGCTACTACCCATCTTGAGTTTTTGTTTTTCTCTCCCTTTGCCCATTTTTTAATTATCTTTATTCCTCCCCTCTACCCTCCTCACTACTGCTCTCTTTATTTCCCAGCTGCCCCCCCCCCCCCTTTTTTTTTTTTTGTTTTTGTTTCATTTTCCGTCCTCTATTCTATCCACACTTCCTGTACATATATTTACGCCCCAACCTTGTGCCTTTAAAACACTCACTGTCTCTTCTGCCTGACCCCAAAATCCCCAGATGAAGATGCTGGTCAGGTCCATGGGACTCAGGCTGCAAGAGATTGAAGTTGGCCTTCAGGAGCGAGGTGATGAAGCATGACAGTGATGGACATCAAGGTGCCAGGGTGGTTCTTTTGTGCCGGTGTTTAAAGTGAGGGTCAAGCATCCTCCTGCCTCTGAGCTACTTTATATTCAAGCTTCTTCTAAGTTTCATTTCATCCACATTACCTCAGTATCAGGTTTTGTCTGAACCTCACCTTGTACACAGAGACCTTCACAAACACACACACACACACACACACACACACACAACTTCCACAGGGCTTCGTCCGGATTACCAATGCTGAAACAAAGACTGCTGGTACTTGTAATCAATCATGTTGTCAGCTCCGCTCCCGTGATTCATTCCGCCATCTTCTGTGATCGTCTCGGTGCATAGCAAATATATGCTCCGACCAGAATGTTTATTTGCGCGGGATTTAATCAGGCAGGCTGCACACTCAGCACAATGCGATATTGATCTGGCCACTTGAGGCCACACACTTTTTTCTTTGTTCTCCTCATGAAATGATTGCTGGATGCACTTTTCGCCGTGATGGGGTGGCCAGAACTGAACAGATTTTTTTCCCTCTTTAGTTAATATTGAAATATGGTTTTCAACATTAATTTAATTTTAAAAAGCTCACACACGTTCTATCATTGCCTGCATGTTAGCCAGGAATTATCCAAAGGTTGTTCATTGCCTCCAATGTCAAGAAAATCTTCCGGTGATTTACATCCAGTTATTTATACATACATTAGTTATAGTTACTTTATTGATTTCATTTTGTTTCATATGTCCACAGATGTACCAGCTGTTATTGTTAATGATTGTTGTGTAATAAAATTGTCAGCAGACAAAAATGAAAGTGTTGTAAAAATGCCTTTCATTGTTGTCAGATTAAGTAAAGAGACTTAACCTTAACTTAAGATAACGTTTAACAATGAGAATAATCTTTTTAAATTTGTCTTTATGACTTAAGATTGTGGGGGATGAGTGACTTGTGTTGCTTTCCCCTTTACTTAGAAGTATCCTTGGGAATTACGAGTTAAACAGCAAGTATACGGTGTTTTGGGTTTAGGAGGCTATGTGTGTTTGTTTACCAACTGACCTCACCCTTATGTGCCCAGCAACACTTTCTACCATGGCGGGAAACCGGCTGCATGCTGCCCAACATGCCCTCCCTCATCCACAGGGTTTCATCAGCCGCACAGAACAACAACAGTTGGAAACGGCCAACCAGCACGCCGTATCCAAGGGTAGGTTGCGATGGCAACTGAGAGCACGTGCTATGCTGGCTGCCTTTTGCCACCGCGTCATCACGCTCACCGCCAGAGGAACAGCCAGCCAGCTCACTGACGGCACGCCTGTCAACAGACGTTATTTCGCGATCTTGGTCAGACGCATACACCGGGAGGAGTCGTGAATGAACCCCCACCCTAATCCCTGTGTGATGTTTTTCTCTCTGCTAACCCCACCCATGCCCCTGTCTCTCTCACCCCACACCCCACCCACCTCTAATCCTCCCCGCCCTCACCACTGTGAAAAAAAACGTCAAAACAACAACAAACAAGTCGCGTGGTTTTTGTTGTTTACGGTGATGGTGGTTCTTTAGGTCGAGGTGCCGGTATGAGTCCAGCACAGAAAGTGGATGCTGACAGCCTCCTGTCCAGCTACGAGAATGTAACTCCCTAATTATGCAGAATGTCCCCGTTTCTTTCTTTCTTTCTTTCTTTCTTTCTTTCTTTCTTTCTTTCTTTCTTTGTTTGTTTGTTGCGCTCAGACCGATACAGCTTATGGAAGTGAACTCTACCGTCGATGACCTCTGAACTCCTTCAGCTGTCTTATATATATAGACGTGGTGTTGCTGGATGCATTGCACTGCTGAGTGCAATTATTGCACCGGTTTCACCCCTTAAGCCCCAGCCAATCACTAATTTCGGAACCAAGACCGACATAGAAACACAAACACTCTCACACAGCAGTCCGTACATTACACACATTCTACAAGCATTCGGGGACAAAGGATGAATAATGCAGAGGCAGCGTCTGAGTGAAAGTCGCCTCCCCTCTTTCCCTCCTTTTCACCTTCCCAATGCAATAAGGAAGCAATGTTGCCATGGAGGCAATGAAGCCTTGGCATGCTGTCGGCCAATTGGAGTCCTTCCTGTGTGATGCTGCCAGCCAATGGCAGCTCGAGCCGAAGTTGCTGTTGCCACAGACACTGAGATCCCATTGGCTGAGCTCTGCTGTTTGATCCAATTTCTGATCTTGTTTTTGTGAGAAAAAATATCTCAAGGAGTGCCACCTGTGCTGCAGCTTACAAAACATATTTGTTTTTTTCCCATTACTTTCCGAGAGGGAAAATGTTTCTGTTATTATTTAGGGTGTCTAAGATTTATTGTTGATTCTGTTGCCTTTTGATTTCGTACTAGAAAAAAAGTGATTTTATGGCACATGTTATATTCTTAGGTTTCTTAAGTTTTGGGGATTACAAAGTGAAACAATACAATTTCATCTCTGTTTTTTGTCTTTCATTTAATAGCAGTTTTATGTCCTCCCATCTAACCTATTATGAATTTAGTTTTTTGCTTGACAAAAGATCAATACCCCATCAGTTGCTTGTATATGTTTATGACCTTGTTCCTTGTTTAACACACAATTCCCCATAGCACTATCTCCCAGGTCCAATAAAAATGATTTATTGTATTTATATAAATACGTGGTAATTGTGTCTTTATGTACAAGAAATCCTAAATATATATATATATATTTATTTATATTTATATATATATATATATATGTTTATTTATATTTATATTTATATATATATTTATATATATATTTATATATATATTTATTTGTATATAAAATTATTTTAATAGATGGATAATAAAATATATTTTATTCTTGTGTCTATTTCTGACTTTATCTAAAAAAAGACCAAAATTTAAAAAAAAAATTTACAAAAAAATGAAAATTGTTTTTTTTCACCTGGTTGGCTGCTTGTTAAACTTCACTGTGTAGCAGGTTCTGCCTGTTTTCTCAGACACAAAGGCTCATCCTGCTGCTCGTGACACCCCAGTGAGTGTTTATGTGTGGAGGGGGCTGAAAACAGGATTAGTGTCATCAGGATCTGAGCCCGAACAGTGCCACCGAAACTAAGCCCTGCCACACAGGAGGTGGTCGGATTGGCCTGTCGTTAAAGTGATCTAAATTCTGGAAAAAATTGTGTTGTGTGGGTAAATCGACTAACGTCCTCTCTCGTGAACATTTATGAATTGATTCACTCAGACTACCTGTGAATTCAAAGAGGTGGTCTTTTTAAATGTTTTGCTGATATGTTTTCGGATTGTGGCAAATGTCTCGTCTCAGGAAAAATCTCTGCTAGTTACACCTCAATAATTGCCATTCCTGAAGACATCTGCTAAATAAATCTTCTTTTTACTGTTTTTCATAAATTATCATGTTTCATTAAATTAACCCCAAAGGACCCAGAAGGAACACTATTGGGGATATGAGCTGGACTACATGGAAAACATTTCAGAATTGTTTTCATGCACTGCAACCACTGTCAGAGATGTGTAATGTTGCATGCAGGATATGATAAATGGTGCTTTCCTAATTTGAGAATAAATATACTCGACAGATTCTTATTTATTAATTACTTTTTTTATTCACAATCCCAAAACATCTATCAAACTCAGAGCATTGATGGTAAGTTTTACAGCACAAAAATAGCCAAACTCGTATAAAATAAAACCGCATAATGCTGGAGGACTTCCCAACGCACAAACTAAGAAGAACCTGAAAACTAAGTCACAGACCTAATGCAATCAATTCATCCACTCATTACACACCATGTGTGTTTCCGCTAACTGCACATCCGCACCTGGAATGCTTTAATTTATTGTTATATTTAAATGTACACATGTATTTCTATTTAAAAACTGTTTAATCTTTATACATGAATATGTATATATATATATATATATTTGTATATATATATATATATATATGTATATACATATGTGTATATATATATGTATGTATATATATATATATATATATATATTTGTATATATATGTATGTATATATATATATATATATATATATTTGTATATATATATATGTATATACATATGTGTATATATATATATATATATATATATATATATATATATATATATATATATATATATATATATATATATATATATATATATATACCTTTCATATACCGTTTGTTGAAGCTGCTGTAACAACCGAATTTCCCCTTTAGGTATTAATAAAGTCTCTTATTGACATACCAGTGTGCAAACTTTTGGGTGATGATGCACCTCAGTAGATATCTCTTATTTTATATGTAAAAATCAATAACAAGGCTTATAAGGAAATTTCATGACATGGCCTGTTTGTTCAAACTGAAACTGTTTTCCCTCTTGTGAAAAAGGGTGCGTCACACTGACTTACAATTGGGTTAGTAATATTGTCTTTGCAGTTCCGCTCTGCACCGTGAATGTTCTTATCTTATCTTCTATCTCCGAGAAGATTAGGCGAGTTGATGTCAGGTTAATTTGTACACTGCTGGGAAAATTATTTGCCCCCTCATAGTTTCTCCCATAAGTATCTG
This sequence comes from Lophius americanus, assembly GCA_037951165.1. NCBI lineage: Eukaryota > Metazoa > Chordata > Actinopteri > Lophiiformes > Lophiidae > Lophius > Lophius americanus. The sequence continues at coordinate 1,553,790 of JBBDHG010000061.1, forward strand.
TTTTAACTTTAATAGGAAGAATGCCTCATTGCAGAAAAGCTGAATTTCTCAAAAGAGTATGACAGACCTCGGGGAACTGCTTGATCCGCCCTCACATCCCTGCTGGTTGAGTGTCTGATATGTCTCTCCAGATGAGTTTAAATCATCAAAATCATGATACCATGATGGTAGAGATGAGTGATGGATGATCCTCCATTGGCCCAACCATCCTGTGTAACTCTTCTCTCTGATGTTCTTTGTGCCTCAGCTTTCTGTATTTAAGGGTATTTGGACTCTGAAGACCAGGCACTGGACCTGGGTGTCTGGACAGTTGAGCCGAGCTCAGAAGCTTCTCCAGGAACCACGAAGGGGGGCAGCGATTCCAAACAGGGCAATGATGGAGGAAGTTAAAAAGAGATCAAGAAACACAGTGGACATGGATTAAAACTAAGCAAGCTAGCTTAGCGTGTCATGCAGTCTTATTTGTTTAACGTTTGGCTGCGTTCTAATAGATGTCGCTTCCTTTTTTTAAACACACATTTTAAACTAAGTCAGTGCACTTTGATAGGAGCTTAACTGATAACATATTCTAGCAAGGTGTTGTTCATTTTGTCTGACTCTCATGCAACATTAGCTTCAATGTTTCTGTTCCCAGTTGTGTGCAACTCTTGTAACGTACTCCCGTACTGAAATAACAGTCCAGGATAAAGTCTTAATTTCAAGGAATAAGTTAAAGACTTAACATTATTACATCTCTGAGCTTTGGCAGAACAATATTTGCCAATATTGTTATGAAAACTGGGGATTTGTCAGGCATAGCGTTGTGGGCGCAACAAATTGCACGGACTGCAGTTCCTTCAATCGGTTTACATTTCCCGAATATGATTTTGATGGAATTTTTTAAACTTCTTCTATTGCCCATGTGGGACAGTGGAGTATGTTTGTTTATCAGACGCCCATCGTTGTAACCTGACCGTTTCATTCAGCGATTAAAGTTGAAATGGTTAAGGGATATGTTTGTTTTGTTTTTAAATCATCACTATGGATATATGCATTTAATACTTCCTGTGATTATAATAGCAACTGGCAAACAGCCTGTTTGTTCCATCAAACTGCCATGGGATTTTCGTCTGCGGTGAATAAAAGGCTCTGTCTCTCATATATTTTCGTACAACTCTTGCCCCTCAGCTTTTATCAGCTTAGCCTTGCTGATTTAATTGGACGGCCCTGTTTGTGCCCTCCTTTATGTGTTTGTCTCAGAGCTCTGGTGATCCCCCTTCTTTGTCTCATCAGGGCAGTGTGACCCAAAGAGGTTTATGGTGGGGATGTGGGTGCCACAGCTGAGTAGATTAGTGTTTACGGTGTGCGTGTGTGTGCGAGTGGAAAGGGAGGGGTCGTGACATATGTGAGTGTCAGTCCCAGGGAATCATTCATCAGGTGTTTGGTTGGATAAATATATGACTCGGGGAGACAAGTGGTACATTGCGATGATAAAACAAAGCCCTTCCTAGCATAGCAGAAACAAAAAACTTCGACAAGTTTTCCCGGAGCTTAGAACTTTAAGAGTTAAGTATATATATACACTTAATTCTGTTAGAAGAATACATAAATTAAGCGTGTAAGATTCTGTTAAATTAACAATAGTACTTTAAGCATATTCTATTTTTTTTTTTCAGTTAGAACATATAAAACCAAACAGTAAGCAGTTGCATTTAAAGACCAGACAGACACATGATGGATAAGTTATAAATATTTAAAATACTTTATACAGCATAGAAATCTCTTGACACTCAAAACAAATGCTTCCTTTACAAAATCTTAAAAAAGACCCCCCCAGCCCAGTCTGTATCAATCTCAGTATCAACCAGAAAGAAGGTACAAAGACTAAATGTAAAAAATGTTAACAGTACAGTTTTAACTCATGAAACATTGCATGCAATATTTTATTTTTTGACAGGAAGAGATTTAACAGTGTCGTTATTGTGTAATAACAGTGAGAAGCATTATGCGCCTACGGAAGCTTTTCGTGGAGCTAAATAGTTTCATTGAGCCGAGAGCGTGCGTCATGTGACTTCAAAAAGGAGTGACAGGAACACAAGTCTTGTTATTTACAAGCATAACTTTTCCATCACGCTCAGAGAGCTTTTGGCAAGTACTCATCATTGCAGGTGACACTTAAGACTATTGCACAAACTACAGCATTAAGACATGAGGAAATTACTTATTTTCATTGTGGCTATGTAATCCCAGTGGCAGTTCACCCCCCCTCCTTCATGCCCTTTACTTTTGGTGAGGTCGATCAGTGTCATAAGGCTTTCCATGCGCTATTTTTTTTCCAAATTTTTCTATTTCATCAAAACCGACGGGCATTACCCCCAAGAAAAGAGTCATACCTAAAAGACAGTTTTATAATGTAGTTTACCTGTGGAGACATACAGTTGATGTACTATTTAAAGAAAAGATGAAGCTGCATTGAGTGATCGTTTATGAGAATGTGAGAGTCTCTACTCTTTGTGTCTCCCTCTGTTTCAGTGTGTTTTTCAAATGGCACTAATACTCAGACGCTGCTGGCAAAAACCCACTTAAGCTTGTCACAATACACTGCTGCAACATACTAATTTATGAATAATGCAGTAAACAGGTTAAAGATGGAAAACATTGTTGTTACTATACTTTTTGGGTTTTTGTTAAGAACAGTGCAGTGAGCTTCTTCATCCAGTCAGAATTGAAGAGCAGACTGGAAGTGAGTAGATAGATAGATAGTTTTTACAGTGACATTTACACACATTACATGTAATCAGGGTAAGGGTCGGGGTCTGTCCGCTGGTGTGAATCAGTTAGTGGCTCAATTAATCACCAGTTACAGCAAGATTACATCACAGAATATCTGAGCTCAGTTTACAATACAGTGTATTGTCTATATGCGTGTGTGTACACCTTTTTGGCAAGGCTCATATTACACAATGTCCCATGTCCGCTATGTATCCAGGGCTCAGCGAGGTTTAGTCAGTCCTCAGGGATCAATCTTAAGTCTCATCTTCTCAATGTCACCACCTCTTATTACATAATCAGGACAGTAACGGGACATAAAACATTTTAAAACCCTTCTTCTTTTGAAACTGTCAAGTCTATCGTAAAAAGTGGCTCAGTTGCAATAAAGGGACAGTTCCCATTTCCAAAGGCCACTCTGGGAGACCTCTCCAACTTGACGGAAATGTCGAGCTTGGCCTTGAGTTCAGTCCGTCTCTTAAAGTTCCTTTCATTTTGTATCGCTCAGCAGAGGGTCTTGAGTGCACCTGAAGCACAAAGCAGAGTCTGCATTGGGTAGGGAGGTGGGGAAACCACTTCCTCAACGACCTGTTCTGGCCGGAAGCTGAACGGCTGTAGCTGCACCTTCTTCTTCAGGATCTGTCCAATTCCCATAGAGGGGAACTTGCTTCGGTGGGTCGGGCTTTCAGGATCACTGCTGCTGCTGTTGGAAGGAGGACTGAATGCTGAGGTGGGGTGTAGGAGACTAAAGGCTGACTTAGGAGGGCTGAAAGCAGAGCTGCCCGGGGGGCTTCCTATGGTGCTTGGGGGGCTCCCACTGGTGTCGGAGGAGCCGCACCAGTCTGACGAGATGCTCTTCTTCGGCTGTGGGTTGACAATGAGGACCGGAGGACTGGGGATCGTGGCCTTTTTCAAATAAGAGGAGTCGGGTTGGAAGGCGGAGACGTGGCGAGGTGGGGACAGAGTCCCGTTGGTCAGTTTGTACCAGGGTGAAGCTGGAGTGTCTTCAATTTGTTCTGCTTTGGAGAGAGAGCCAAAGGAATGCATGCCGATCGGTGATGGCGCCGGTGGAGCAGGTATATTGTGCTCGGGGCTGGTATTGACCTGTGGGAGGGTGGCCAAGCGCCTCCGTTGCTGAGGAGTATTATTAAATAAGGGTTGGATCTCTAGGTACTCCATAGAGGAAGATGCCACTGTTCCGGGGGGGGCAAGAGGGGAATTGCGATGACCTCCAGTTATGGCACGCAAAAGACCTATGAAAGAAATGATATATATTGTTATTTTTTCACATATTATTTATTTTGACGTCTGTTCATCAAACATTTAGTCGATTACTTTTGGTACACCTAGCTGGAAATGCAATTTAATGAAAGAACAGCTCTATCCTGCATCCTATGTGTCTCGTCTAGATATATCTGTACATCGAGAACTAATGTGTCAAGTAGGGTTACAGTACAGGAACATTCTGTTCTGCTATTATCCTCATGTAAAGCAACCAGTTCCGACATGCTAACTCTGAAACACCCTGTAGGCGTTCTCTGTACAACTCAAAGGTACATGAGGACAGAAATGACCCAGGTTATAAATACCTCAGCTTTGCCCTCAGTATCTAGTTTATTACTGATCTAAAGACTCCGATTATGACCCCTTTCAAAAATCTCAGGCCCAGGATGAAATAACTGAATTTATTTATTCATTCATTAAATTTTTTCAATTTATTTTTTACTTTAATTAGCCAGGATATCTCGTTGAGGTTAAATCTAAATGCACAAACACAACATATTATCAATAAACAAATTATTTATTAATCATTTTATTTACTACTATCGCTTTTTTAATCGTTTAATCCCCATCCTAAATAAATGATTCTTTCTGAGTCATTTCTGCTGACTGTCCACAGTTGAAATTAATTTATCACATCTCCCCCACATTGGACTGGCAACTTGTCCAGCATGTTCCCTCTCACACGGACAGGTGGACGGACAAACAATGGAGAGACGAATGGATGGAAGGAGGGGTGGATGGGTTGATGGATGACTGGGTAACTACGTATGTGCGTCACAGGTCATTTCCGTACAACAACATGCATGCCAGGCAACCTACCCTGTGTGAATAAAGGTAAAATAATTCAATGAAGGGAACGTTCTTCAAATAAATACACATCTTATTGTGATACTGAACTGTAAGCTTCCTCACCTGTTCTATGCTTCTTCTCCTTGCTCGGCCCCTTGCTAACAGCCAGGTAAATTGGTGTCTGTTTAGGGGGAATTGTGAGCTTGTCGACGTGTTTCCTCCATTGGGTCTGGAAGTATTCACTTTTCTGCTTTTCTCTTTTCTTTGTCTCCTTAAACTGCATCTCCTAATCAGACAAAAAGAACAAAAATATTCAGAGCAAAGCATAGCACTCGCCAAACCTGTGGTTGTTTAGCGGCATCAGTCATCTCATCATCGTTTCACTTTCGGAACACTGTTTACATGTTAGTAGGAATTACTTTGGAATTTCAGGTGTGTTGAGTTGGACTACAGAATTCTACCTTAATCCTTTGTTATTGGTACGCCTTACCCTGTATTCCTCTGATAATCTCTTCATTTTCTTGTTAAGAAGGAAGTAGACGGCCAGAGTGTGGCAGGCACGGTTGGTGAGGACGGCGCTCAGCACCTCACTGTGCTTGTAGCTCATCTTCTCAGTCATATGCAGCAACACTGTGTGGTTGATTTCTTCAATGTGGATCCTTGAAACAGAAAGGGATGGTTAGTTTTTATATTCGAACATAAGGATGTTTTTTTTGTATTTGTAAAAAAAAAAAAAAAAAGAGAGAACAAATAGTATTAAAATATTCTGGTGCTAAAGACGAGGCTGAAGCGTTTGAATGTGTGCCAGTCTGTCTACCTGTTGAGGTATGGTGCGCCGGTGTTTTTGTTGGCTAGCTGCAGCCATGAATCAGCCATCACCTGGTGGATATTGGGACGCTTGTTTGGATCCGGCTCAAGAAGCTTCTTCAGAAGACAGATGGCAGCTGAGACAGAGAGGATGACAAAGAAATATGAATACACTGACACCGTCTCACATACAGTTTGAGTGTTCTACCTCAGAAATACAGTTGGATTAAAGACAATGAGAATGAATGTTAAATATTTGCTAGTTGGAGCAGATGGAAGCGGTTCACAATTTGTTTGTCTGGACCTACTCAGAGCAATCATTCCCTTCATTAACTATCATGTTTGTCTTCAATTTAACAGATGACATATCAAGAGCTTGATTAATGGAGTGACAGAACTCAGTTCACCTTTCCCTAAATTGACTAAATATGGTGAGATTATGTTTTAAACCACATGAAAACAAGTTGATTCATGTCTTCATGTGGCTTAAAACATCAATCATCAATCTCCCCACTACAATACAGATATAATAAGCCTAAGACTGTGCAAATCCATTCTAATTCTATTTGTATATAAGAGTAACAATTTCAGGAATTTAATGTTTCTTTTGTGAGCAGTTCTTCTGGTTAGCATTCTGAGGAAGGTGATTTCCTTTTGTCCCTGTGCCAATGACTTCGTAGGAAAGACTGAATGAAACATGCTTATATTAAAAACAAACAAAACCGCAGATCTGGTGGGGAGTAGACCCATCTAACCTGTCTAGAAACAACTTGTCATATCAAGTATGACAAGTGGTTTGTTGACATGCTTCCATGGAAGCTAGCTCTTTCCATAAAAATTTCCATTATCTTTGTTGTGTCTATTGGCAGAGACTATCAATTTATTTCCATTTGCAAATGCGCATGGATTATTCTATTTATTTGCCACAAAGTAATTTCTGTCGCTTTATCTGACCAAGGCTGAAGTTTATGTGTTCAGCATTCACCTGTGCAGAGCGAGGGAGGTAGAGGGTTCATCTCTTTGTCCACCATCTTCTGGTGCAGAGCTCGTAGGCTGAAGGGTTCAACAGTGAACGGGAGCGTCCCGGTCAACATTGCATACATGTTCACACCACTAGAAAAGAAGGAAATACAAACTTCAGTTCTGCAAGCCCTCACCAAGCAAAGAAATATATATATATATAAAGTTGGTTGATATTTGATGACAACTGAAAAAAGAAGATACACTTACATGGACCAGACATCCACCTTTGGCCCGTACTTCTTCCTGGAGAGCAGCTCTGGGGCGGCGTAGGCTGGACTTCCACACTGGGTGCTGAATGGGTCTGAGTATCCCAAGATGCCGGCGCAGTTACTGAGGCCAAAATCTGAGGCACAGAGGAGGTGAGGTCAGTGTTTCTGGGTTAATTCCCGTCTGTTCAGCTAACTTGTAAAACAATTCACCTCATCTCAGTGTTGCACAAACAGAAACAGATTAACACTGCGGTGAAAACTGCAAGAAGTGTTTTTTTAATGGAATATTTAATTGTCCCTAACACTTCACCACGCGTGGCAGAAAGATTAGGCACTCCAGCTTCCACAACAACTGAATATTTTACTTCTACAATCCAGTTTCCAGTTAAGGTTCATTATTAACTCTTTGTATAGGAATCTGTTTCTATGTTTTAGGAGGTGTTTTATTTCGTAAAGAATTTATAGATCAGTTTTTCACTGGAGGGCACACAAATAGAGAACTTAGACACGAGTGAGATACTGTAAATGTAGATTTGTTTGATTTACCTATGAGCTTAATGTTGTCCTGCTCATCCAAAAGCAGGTTTTCAATCTTCAGATCCCTGTTAGATAAAGAGAAAAAAAGAAAGATTTTTTTTTAGAATGCCACCACATCAGCATTTACATTAGATAACTTATCTGAGCAGTGAACAGAGAATGCACAGGCAGGATTTGTCAGCCCTCTGAAAGCATCAAACTTAAACACAAATTCCTCTCCCAATGTGGTCGGTTCTCACAGCCTATTGTATCCCTCCCCAGTTATAAAGTTATCTACATTGGCCATCTTACTATAATAGAAATTGATTTCCCATGTGCTCAGTTACTAAGAAATAAATATTTCCAGGAAGAGCTTTGAAATTTTTATAAAAATTTGAGTTTTAATTTGTGTTTATTTCCTTGAATGAAATGAAAAGTATTTAATTAGTTGATATGCTTCTTGTAGGGGGGGAAAAAGTTCAATATATTCCATGTTTTCATTTTTTTTTTTCAGAAAGCAGCTCTCCTGAAAACATTTTAAGTGTGACATTGGAGTGATTAACCAAACAGCTATTTGTGGATTAATAATAATAATAATAATAATACATTTAATTTATAATGCACTTTACATTTGGATCAAATCTCAAAGTGCTACAAAGCAAAAGCAGATAAAAGCATCAATAAAAAATAAAATAATAACTATATAAAAGCCTGACCAAAAAGCAGCAATGTTAATTAAAGTTATAGGTTCTGCTAAAAAAATTAAAATTAAAAGAAATGTGGACATAAGTACTTAACCCAAACATTGAGAACGAGGATCCTATCTGACTAAGAGATCGCAAATACAGTTTTAACCCGTTAACGCACTCAAATTCTGCCGTCACATTGAAGACCAGTGTTTTTTTTCTTTTTACCTGTGCACCACACCCGCTCTGTGCAGGTGCTCAACGGCCAGCACCAACTGGCGGATGTACTTCTGAGTCTCCCTCTCATCCAGTCGTTTCTTGTCGTAGATACGGTTCATGAGGTTTCCCCCGGGGCATAGCTCCATCACCAGGTAATAGCTGTTGTCCGTCTCCAAGATGTCCAGAAGCTGTGTGATGTTGGGGTGGCGGATCATCTGCTGGATGTGACCCTCCCGCCGCAGGTTTTTGGTCACATAGGAGTCCTTCTTGGCCTTCCGCTTATCAATCACCTTGACTGCCACCTGGAGAAATCGAGGCAGAGGATGAGGGGAGGGTTATCATAATATAATCATCATATCATATTGTGAATAAATAACAGTTGGTAATAAACGAAGTCACGCACTGCTCTGTCTTCAAGAGACTATTTCAAAGATTTGTAGTGTAACAGGTGATGAGGTGGTTGGTCCCTATTGCAACTCGACACTGACTTCTCCCTCACAGCTGCTCGCAATGTGGGGCAACCCAGGCGCGATATAAGGCCCTTAGGGGTGCAGGATGGGGGTGTGTTTGTGTGTGTGTGTGTGTGTGTGTGTGTTGGAGGAGTTACTGAGCCGTCATGAACAAGGAGAAAAGCAAATGTTACCCTATCTGTTGAGAAAACGCCGAGACCAAATGGACATTTAATATTCCCCCATTTGCTACAGAGCCTAGCTTCTTTTGAAGACACGTGAGGAGCAGTGACAAATGCAGAAAGAAGACCCAAGAATCCTAAACTTGGGCCTGCTGATTTTAAGATTCAGTGGACTGACAGCAGATACCCAGTCAGATGTGTTAAATGTTATTAGCTTCAATTAGTTATCCCAGCATCCTCTCCTTCTGTCCTGCCTTTGTCTCACTAGAGGACATATTTCCTCATAAAAAGCCCAAGTACACGTCCTTTACCTTTATGACAAATACATCACTCCCATTTGTAGCTAATTACATTCAATAAGGAACCCATCTTTTCCATTTCATCTTTAGCCCATGTCTCCTTGTGTCCCGTCTAGACTTGAGTTCAAGAACATGGCTACCATACACAACAAATCATCTCAAGGAGAGCAGCCAGACATGGAAAGGCATGGAGAGTGAAACTAATCATCATATCCATTAATGTAATGGCAAGGGTGAAAATGGCTGCATGTGTGCGTCTTCTTGTCCGCCCTTCAGTTTGTATTCCTTTTTACTTTCGTCCTTTCATCTCCAATAAAGGATTCACCTCTGAAATCTTTTTTTATGGCTTCTAATTAAACCTGGTTGTGTGCACTTTTGTGAGTGTGTGTTATGACCTGTCACAATACAGTTATAGATGTCTCCTATTTACGCCAGGCAGAGTGGATGATAGAGGGGTGAGGGGTATGTATGGGGGGAGGGGGCACTGTATTTACAGTAGGCTAGTCTATATGATGGGGGTGGGTAAGTTGAAGAGGCGGGGTGCGCCCGGCAAGGGGGCTTGTGGGAGATTCAGTTGTTTATCAGGCACCCCTCAGATAGGGACAGGGGGAGGCGAGGCACTTCGGGAGGGTAAAGTGGGTTGAATATAAGTGGGTTACAGACATAAAAACACATGTATATGACCTCACCAGGCCCTGAGCATGACAGCAACACCCGTGACCTCTCCTCACTTTCATACCCTCCGTATTTAAACACACACCCTCTCATCCCTGCAGTCCTTCTTACTTTTGACTAATGCTTTAAAAATAAAACGATGGACCAGGGCCTGAGCCCTCCTGTTTACCCCAGAGCACCCCTTTTGCCTGAATGAACTCACTGCCCTCGGCTCTCCTCCTGCAGGGCCTGTTCCAGTGAATGAGTGAGAGTGTGTAAAGGGAAGGGAGGGGGTAGCTGATGCATTTGGTAGTATGATTGCAAGTGTTTGCATCATCTTTAACAAAGAGAGTGAGGGGAGGGAAGAGGACCTTTCTTGTCTCCCAAGAACAACAAAAGAAGGGGAAAAAAAGGGGGGCGTTGTGTGGATGGGATAATATTTTTTATGATATTTATGAAAAACTATATTTCTTTTTTTAAATTCATATTTGTACATGCCGAATGGTGTATTATAAATGTAATTTGATTAGACATTTGTCCTTCTTTGCGCAGACATGCAGGAGCACCTAAAGAGCAGGAGTTGTTGTTTTCCAAGACCCAGATGTCCTCATAAAAACCTGCAGACAAAGGCAGCCACTGGCCATTGGTAGCCCGATATTACAGCTCTGCGCTGGCAGAATCCTAATGAGGCTGGAGCCCGTTTATCAACGGTATCATTTCATATGCAAGTAGCAGCCCCGCACATTGGTCGGGCAATTTCCCTCTCTCTCTCCCTATCAGCGCTCCCGCGACCAACAGCGGTGAGATCACCGCCACCAGCAGCCGCAGCGAACGAGGTGTGAGGTTCAGAAAACCCACGCAGAGCACAAGTCATCCAAGAGACACAGCCTTTTCTCTCCCTCACACAAACACAAAGTAAATATTGTCGCTAGAGCTTGTCTAGAAAGCAAACCCTGCTGAGCATGCAGCTTAGTTCGACAGCTGCTGGTGCCGGATGAGCTCATTAACGGAGCTTCACTTTGCAAACAGGGTCGATCACTTTCTCCAAGAAAGCCAAGAATTGTGAGCATTAGACTGGCACACAGGGGGGAAATGAATGTATGACTAAAGTGCCAATGACTTACAAATATTCAAAGAAAGCGACAGCTGACACCGTCCTCTGAGATGACATTTAAAACCACAGAACATTTGCTGCATGCCAACCATTATTTTTAGATGTTCAGACATTTCAAAAAATAATTGTCAAAAAGGAAAGAAATGATGTATTTTCCCTTAAAAATTGAGGAATGGTTTACAACACAAAATGTTGATTAGTCCAATAAATACAAAGTACTAAACCAGAAATCTCTTACCTTTTCACCAGTTAACGCGTGGAGACCCTCTCTAACTTTGGCGAACGACCCTTCTCCCAATTTCCTGCCAATCAGATAGTTTCCGACCCGTTTGGTGTGATAAAAGTTCTTGAGGATGTCGGCTGCAGGGCTGCACAGAGAGGACGGTGCACTGTTTTGGGTTTTACCCTCGTGGACCCCGTGGCTGCTGTCCACTACCATGTTGCTGTCTGCAACTGGCATCGCAACGCAAAACAGGGGACTATGATCCTCAGTTGGTGCTTCGACCAGCTTAAAGCCAGGTATTAAATACTTAGCGTCCACTAAAGATCGTACAGTCCCTTCTGCCTGCGTCTCGCCCTTAATAGCAAATTAAGGGAGCCGGAGCTTGCGCCACCTGTTCATCCAAAGCATCCAGGCAGCGCACTCAGCAGGTTCCAAGACAAGCCTTGATTGAACCAGCTTACATTGGAGTGACACAGAAATATAAATGCCAAACTCATGGAAAGTTAAGCGCTTATGCAACTAATCTCAGAAGTGGATCAGTCAGAAGTAGTCTCGCGCTCCACACGCGTGAACGCCTCTCGGTTTCCGTGGAAGCGGCTTGTCTTTCAATTTGAAGGAGCTGATTTTACCGGCTACTCTGGGTGGGCGTTCCTTAGAGCGAAAATGGAAAAAAACAAAGCAATGGGATACTATACGGGGTGACTCAGTCCAATCCGCGCAGGCGGGCGGAGCGCGTGTCGGGACAAGAGAAACGACTCCCGCTGCTCCGCCGTTACGCACGGTGCGCTCAGACAGAAAACGGGCTGAAACAAAGAACGTGAAGCCCGAAGAATGATACAACACCAAACTCAATATAGATATTTCTTCTGTAAATATTTATATATGAGTATATTTTCTAATATGCCAACAGGACCCAAATCACAGCGTAGGCACTGCACCAACAATTCCTTATTTTATTATAGTTTCTATTACCCAGTGAAATCCTCATTGGGTTTAAAATTTGTTTTCCAAAAGTGACATAGCCACCTGAGGTAGGCTGGATCACTGGAGGCAATTTCTACCAAGGTGCGCCATTATCCAGAAACTGTCTCTTCGTTATGTAACTAACTAGTAATTACTTTACTCTGCAATTACATGTGCATTCTGTGTACCATGAGGCAACAGGAGTATTTGCTCGTCCCTCAGCTAATAAACAAGACGTACATCACTCTACATGTTACGGGAGGGGCAACAGTAAACATTCCTGCTGAAGTTCCTCTGTGCATTATGTCAGATGATTTATGTTCAGATGATATTCCTGCAGTGACACTACAGTTTGCGGGATAAAACAGGACAATCTTATAATAGCCTATGTCTTTGGTCAAAAGATAAAACCCATGATAAACAGGCCTCCACATGAAGCTCGGCCAGAGAGGCATTGATTCAACTCTAGTGTTCGGTGAGACCAGTATGAAATTATGGGGATAGATAGGAATAAGAGGAAACATGTACACAGAGAGTTCGGTGACGTGCCTGCTGGACCATGCTTTCTAGGCGCCAGCCCACGCTCCCAAACCTGTCCCCAAATGTAAAATGTAACTATACCACCATCTATCGGAGTTCATTTGAACTACACGGACATATAGTCAATTATACAACTTACCTATATTTTTTTATTTTCAGTCAGCAAAACTTGACCTCATGACCTTTTCCCTTGGTTCTGACAACATGCGTTGTCAGTCTTTTGGTTATTTCACTGTACTCTATAGCTATGTGAATTGCAATAATAATGAAGTAAATATATAAATGGCTCAGTCTTTCTCCCATAAAATATGAAATGGTGATAATTGTAATACAGTATCGTTAGAAGTCTTTAACCTAGTGGATAAATCTAAAGGTAATCTAGTCTCACATACCTTTTGGTAGGTCTTAAATATGTTAACACTCGTTTCACACTCCTCAGACACTGCATATTTAAATGTTTCCAAAACATGATTTGAGATTAGTTAGATAACTTGTATTGGTTCCATATTTTAGTTCTTTCTCTCATATATCCACATACAGTATGCCATGATTCAATAAGAGTAGAAATGTGACTAGCGTGGAACTGACTTGAGGTAATAACTTCAGAATATTCTGTTTAACCACACAAGTAATTTTCTCTCTCTCTCTCTCTCTCTCTCTCTATATATATATATATATATATATATATATACATGGACTTAAAATATATATATGGAATGTTTTTTATAAACAGATTTTCTTTTGTGTTTTTTTTTACCTTGGATTTAGTAAGTGCAAGATCAATGACAAATGGCTTGACCAAAGTGAATGAAGCTGTTGGTTGAAACCCAAAAATAGTAATCAATTCAAGTATAATTGAAGTATAATAATAATAATAATAATACATTTATTCTGGACTGTCATCACTGCCCGGCCCCAGGGTGACTAACTTTGTTCCAGTTCTACAGATTCTGGTCGAACAGAGACTTTAAGGAGAGGTGATCTCTTGGGTCTTTACATAAGCAAGATACAAGCCCAATGTTTCAAAGCATGTTCCCTTTTCAGAACATCGCAACAACATTCAATTTCAGAAAAGACAAGACTTTCAACGTTACAAAATTTGGATCGTCAGCTCCTATTGTGAAAGCTTGTATCGAAGGCAACAAGACTATAAATCTATCCCTGCACTAGTACAGAAATCACTCTACAATCTGCTTTTGCCTATCCACTCAATATTGTTTCCTTTAAAGCTATGGTAAAAGATCTTCACTCAGAATTTTCTTTCTTCTGTCTATCACATATTTAGGTTTTTTTTTCACGTAACTGAGAGTTGCTTCATAACTGGCAAACTTTTTTTCCAATGTAGATGTGAAATAGGTCTTACGTTACATTTATAATGTTAAAATAATTTGTTGAAATCTCCATAATCCCTTGTACATTGTCCTTATCTCCCTGAAAAGGACAAGTATCAACTTCACTTGAAGGTCTATGAGCAATAACAGGTTTTAAATTCTTTGGCAGACAACCAAGTTTTTACCTGTTTTGGTGTTTCTTCACCTAATTACTATGTTTTTATCACTCAAATGTCAAATGCAAGGAGGACTAAACTTCTTGCCAAATGTCTTTTTGCAACCAGCTTTCTTGTCAGCGTAATCTGACATAAATACGATATTGAATGTTTTCTAACTGGGAGCATGCAGTGGCTGAATAAAACCTGATGGATAACTGGTTTCTACTTATATGATGATTAAACTGTTGGTTTTGAGTCTGGGCCTGAGAGTGATTCAACTCGTTGGTAATTAATGAGTCTGTTTAAGTTATTATGGGGACATGTATAACCATATTTACAGGTGTGCTCTCTTTTGTTTATTCCTTGTATAGATTTACAGCAGTGAGAAGAATACTTAGTGGGCTTGCCTACTGCAACATGGTTTCTAGAAAGCACATCAAACTCCTAGATATTGAACTAGAAGTTTATAAGTCTCCCAAAATCTCTATCTATTTGACTTAATTTGTTCTACAAGAGCATCAGAGCCAGCCCTACAGTGCATTGTGAATATGCAGTCATCTGTAATAGTCTGTTTTTCATGGACCCGGATGGATAGTGGTTGGGAAAGGGATGTACTGGCCCCAACAGAAAAGTAAGTGCTTCCTAAAGTGCGTTATCTTTATTGAAAAGCTCCCAACTGGACATAAGTGTTCACAATCTGGTACTCGGAACTCACTCTCATTTGTTTATTTAAAGCCTCAGACAACACATTGAGGAACAGCTTTCATATTCAGTGGCACTCAAGTACATACTTTACAATAAATGCAAGCATTTGTACAGATTCTCATTCATCTAGGAAACTTTCGAGGTATATTCCTACAGAATATATCATATATCACAGGGAAAGATGCAGTGGACAGGGCAAGATGGAAACAAATGATCTGCTGTAAAAACTCTTAAAGGGAACAGCTAATAGAAGAAGAGTAAAATATGAGATAAACAAGACAAATCTCGAATCGGTTTATATGCACCAAATTTGGACTAAATTGTACTAATGGTTGAGAAGTTATTTCCTCAAAACCATTTTTAATGTGAAAAATGCTTCCCATAGTGAGTAAAAACACGAAGTATTAGAATAAAATACAAAATATAAAATAGACTCATATTCACAAAATTTGGACTAAATTGAAATTCATTAATTGAAATTCTTGTTTTGCATAAGTTTAAAATTTTACTTCATAGTATTTGCTTAATTAGCAGAAATGACCTGTTTTAAAGCATTTCATACAATATGTAGATTATACAGCTTTTTTAAATTGCACACAATGTGCAAAAGAAAAACCCGTCCAAGTGTCATGACGGTTGGGCATCTATTTGAACACACTTTTTTTGTTTGTTTCTTCTTTGTGTTAGTTGCTAACTGCACATGACCTGCATGTTTATGCCTATGAGCAGTTTGCACAAGTCTGCCTTGAACAGGCAGGGTAAAAACGAATGAAAAGGGTCAGATCGAGGCGCAGAGACCCACACAGATGTAGTCACAAATCCAACAATGTTTGGTGCTGTCTGTGTAAATTACTACTTAAACATATTACTCAGATTGTGAAAAAAACATTTCAACATTGTCAACTTCATTAATATTTAAATTATGTGAACGTATATGGGTGGCCAAAACAAAGGGCTACAGGATTCCCAGGTCATATTATTATTATATGTGGTAAACGAAGGCACCGCATTTCTGCATGAGGTTCAAAGTAAAAAAAACAAACTCGACCATGCCTTCATATCAGTTTGACAGTCTGGACTTGGAGTTTCCAAAATACCAACGTTTCATGAATGCAGCACAATCTTTAGGCTCTCAACCCTAAAGATGGCGCCACCTAGAGGACAAACCTGAACATCACAATTGAATCCCATCATGCTTTGCCGTCCCCGCCGACTCGAGAGCTACCTATGTGAAGCTAGCTGTCGTTAGCTATCCTGAGCGGACATGTTGTGTCGATCCTATCTTCAATAAACACCACTAGAAGCGAGGATTTGGGAGTTGTGGAGGAGACGCGGAGCGGTGCGCAATCATGGATGCAGTCAACGCCTTCAACCACGAGGTGAGCGCTTTTAGCTACAGACAGGACCCTGAAGTCGCCGAGCCCGGTGGTCCTGGTTATGTTGCTGCACCGATCAGCGGGCCTAGCTAGCTAAACCTGTTCATATTAAACCTGGTAGGAGCTGCCAGAGCTAGCTATGGTGGTATAACTAACTCTAGTGCAAGTAATGTTGAGAGGAAAAAACAGCTGACACATTAGTTTAAATTATGCACAATGCGAACTTGCCAGCTAGCACAACAATAGCCACATAAAGCTTGCACTAAGTTGGTGGACTAACATTAATCTTAGCCTCTTGGAGCATGGTCACTCACGGTAGTGTTGGTAACAAGGTTGCTGGCAACCTCAACACCAGCGATCACGCCACCTAATTTTCACACTGAAACATCCCAAAACATCAACAACCGTTGTAATGTTTTACACAGCCTATCAGCTAGGCTAAGTTAATGTAAGGCCGAAGACTGAAAGCTGGTGCTATGAGGATGTCCAGTCAGAAAAAAAGGCCAACTGATCTAATGTTTGAATCCCCTCGTTCTCGTTTTTTTCTGACGGTCGTCTTAAACCTTTTCATGACAGAGACCGTTATTACTGTGTTGCAGAAACAACTCAATAATAATCGTTTTTACCTGGCTTGTCCAGATACTTGGTTAGTTCACCAAGCCTCCACTAAGCTATGGACAGTTTCTGATCGTTCTTGGACACAGTCTCGTAGTTTCACTTACGGATTCTGTGTGATATAGAAATCGAGAAAATAGTAGACTCGTTCCAATAAACATAGACCTATGAGTGCTCATATGACAAGGAAGTAACTGTTAGTTATAGCATATGTCAATGCAGAAAACAATAAGGTCATTGTGTGTACCTTTTTTGAATAAGCAAAAAAAAAAAACAGCTCAATGCAACATGACGACGTTAAGCTGCGTTTGCCCCCTTTAAAACTGGCATCTATCAATATTGTATTTTTGATTTCCATTCTTTGTACTATACTGTTGAAAACTGCATCTTTGGATTCGGTTTCATGTTTGTTATGATGCTATGTGTCTCCTGGCATCATTATTAATAAAAATCAAAATCCATAATCTCTTCTCCTGAGTCTATAGGAGGAATTTTTGACATTCCACCTTTCTAAAAACCCGAACGTGGTGTAGATTTCATGAATGCATGCAATAGAAATCGAAAGAAGTAAGTAATAGCAAGGAATGATTTCATGAATTCTGTCTTTGTCGCACAATTCAGTGCACAAATAGCGCTAAAACTTTCCTTTGGAAAGTCATGTGTTTTTCATCAATGATGATAAGCTTGATCAGACATGATGCGCCAAAAATTCAAATCTAAGGCACGGTTTTATTCTGCTATTAGTTTCCAACAAACATTTAGCTCTAAAGTGCTTTTCATACAATTGTTTCTTTTTCTTATGCAAAGACACAAGGGTTTTGAAATTTCAAGCAAAGTAATAGAAAAGTGATTAAGCATCTATCACACTCCTCCAGCATGACTGACCTGTCTCACTTATCTATCCAACCTGTCTGCAGTTGTTCTCCTTGATGGACTCCAAGCCCCCCATATCTCGGGCAAAGATGATCTCCATCACCAAATCGGCCATCAAAGCTATGAAGGTAATACTAAGTTTGGCATAATTTCATTCCGAGTATTACTTGAATATTTATTTTAGCCATATTCTGTGTATCTACTTAACTTTAGCAGCACATCTCTGGATGAGAATAATACAGTGTTGCCTATCTCTTTCACAGCTTTACAAACATGTAGTCCAAATTGTGGAAAAGTTTATCAAAAAGGTGAGAAAAACCTGTCTAAATTAGGTCACTGCTTAGGGTGTCCTCCTCGCCAAACACAGGTCAGCTCAAATCTGTTTTCTCCCTCTCCTTTTCTATTCTCCAGTGTAAGCCAGAGTACAAGGTAGCAGGTCTGTATGTGGTGGATTCAATTGTTAGGCAGTCCAGACACCAGTTTGGAGCAGACAAGGATGTATTTGGCCCAAGGTTCACCAAAAACATTGTAGGAACTTTTGAGAACCTTTGTCACTGCCCAGTAGAGGACAGGGTAAGAACAGTTATTATTGTTGTATTCTCACACAGTACAAAACGCTTTTTATTATCACTTCTCAACTTCTTGCTTTGTTATTTTCCTTTGTAGAGTAAGATTGTGCGAGTGCTGAACCTATGGCAGAAGAATGGGGTGTTCAAGATTGAAGTTACTCAACCCCTCTTGGACATGGCAGCAGGCTCCAGTAGTGCTGCTGCCCAGTTCACAGGTGGTGATGAGCCAGGTAATTTCTGCGTTTCTATGCATGCATGGGGCAGTATTGATTCCACGATGTAAGTGTTTCGATTATTTCCAGTCATCTGACCTGGAAGTTTGCAATGTGTTTGACAAAAGAAAAACATTCTTGCTAATTATGAATAGCTGTTGTCATGCAACATCATTCCAAAACATCCGTTTTTGACAACCTTGGAACCAGATTCATGATTCAACTTTATTGTCTAAAATCACTTTACCCTAGTAAAATCAAATTGGGATTCTGTTTACATAGAATTGAAGTAAATGTTCACATTGTGTTTCTGTGGAAGGAGAACTGCTGTATACTTCCTTTCAGCACACATGTAGAAATAGTTGGATCACGCACACAGATTGTACCCTCATCAAGGAGCTTGCTAAGAAGCAGCGATTGTTTCTGCAGTTTTTTCTTCTGAATGCTGTTACCAACTTTTGCAAGAGATCACACTGCTAATCTATAAGAAATAGGATCATTATTGTTTGTGTTTTTATTCCACATATCTGTTGGGAGTGTCTAAACAGATGGCATGAGGTCAGCAGACAAACACACTGCTGGAGTGAAACCTTATCCAGATAATCACTGAAGGCAATGATCCTTTTTGAAATTCATTGTTGCTAATTACAGGCCGCTGCCACTTTCAAATGCCAACGTTAAGATTCCTGCTAAAGTGCTTGCACTTTTTTATGACTTTACTTTTTAATTGTGACCAGACATGTTTTATTAGATTTTGACCTGCGTCAGATAATGTTAAAAGTTAACTGCATATAATAAATGCTGCCTCCTCATCACCACCACCTGCGCTGCTGTCCTGTCACTCGTTGCATTCGAGTGAACGCACACTTGAATGTATATTGACGTGTACATTCAACATTTGAGTATTACACAAAAACAAGACAACATAATCAAGTCTAAAACCCACATGGGATAAACAAATCACCTGACCTCTATGCTTGGAAAAATGTGGTAGGTTATTTGCAGTTGGAATTTTAACTTGAAAAATTAACTACATGGCATTGAACAGGATTAGTATCACAGACGTCCTCCATAGTTATTTAAAATCACCACTGGTCCCCAGGTAGAACTAGTCCCAGGAGATTAAGGCATTTTTTTGTTGGATCTGAAGGTAACAGGCAAACAATTTAAGGGCATGTATTGTTAACAGCTATAAGAAAACATATAAGAGCCCTTCCTACAAATGAACCAACAACATTTTTGCCTTTTCTGGCGGTCCATCATTCAGAATAGTGCCTTTGTGTTTTCAATTCATGAGCCCACCAATGACTTGCCTTAAAAAATGACTGATTTCATGACTTAGCAAGTACGTAGTGGTGTTGCATGAAAAAAGGCTTCATTCTGTATGGAAAGCCAAACGTCGGCGTTGAAAATTGGCGTTGACAAATTAGCGGTGACGTAATTTATGACGTCAACTAGTCGTGGCAACCCTAAAAGCCGCTGACTGTTTGAATTGGCAATACCTCTGATTATTTTCGGAGGTTATGGGTTGTTGTATGCTAACAGCAGTGGTAATGACAGGCAGGACTTGATCCTCCCTGATCAGCATAACTTAAGAGGGTGGCCCTTTGATTCCACTATCTCTGGAAGCTCTGGCTCAGATCATTTGGATGGCAAATAGTTTCACAACTATTACCGTCTGTGGGTATAGACATGATAAATTGCTGTATGAGGATTATACACTTTTTTGGGTACGTAATCCAGAACAATCTATACCTAACATTTGATCTATTTTTTGAAGTCTCAGTGAAGCCTCCAGGTACAGAATAAACTGGCCAAAGTCGTAAGCATTTTTGCTTCTAATTGATGACACAAGAAACTCAAAACTGGAAAACTAGCTGAAGTCTTATTCACCGATACCCCTTTAGACAAATGGGAACCCTGCTTAGGTCCTTCCCATTGTGTCCTTCCTAATTGTAGTCTGGATGGGAGCAGAGGAAGTGTGTGGAATTTATCCAATTAAAACACAAAATCCAGTTTTCCTGAAAAATGGGCTAATAATGAGTGGATAATTTGAGTTTTTTTTCTCCACGAAATCATTTAATATGAGTGACGCTGGCATGTGAGTGCATCCTTGAAATACTCACACCCACGTGTATGCTGTGTATTCCTGCAGGTTCTTCTCCACCGCCAGTCAAAGAGTCAGTTGCTGCATTACCGGCAAACTCCACCACCACCATGACATCTACTGCTCAGCTGCAAAACTCTGATGCCTTTGCTGCTGTGGCTCAGCTCTTCCAATCCTCATCGGGTCAGCAGGTGCGTGAATGTTACTTTTATCCAAAGTCATAATGCTTGTATTGCCATCGCTCACTCATCTCTACCATCTTCACGAATAACCTTTCTTTAACTCTCCCTCGCTAAAATTTTAGCTGCAACAGATGCTCCAGAACTTTCAGCACCAGCCAGGGAAGCCGGACACCAACACTCAGCCCCCTGCCCACAATTTTCAAAAAGAGGTCCAAAATGTCACCACTGACCTGGGCATGGTTGCCCCACAACCTCCCTTGCCTCTTGAACTCTCCCAGCAGAAGTCAGCCTTTGACAAGGTGCGTTTTTGCCAAATATGCCCTCAACAGATAGATGTACCACGATTACAAAAGTGTTTGGATGTAAAATATAAAAAGAACAGAATGAAATATTTCATTTTTGACATTCAATCAATTAAAACTATCAAATAAACTAGATTTATATTTTACCACGGCAACTTTATTCGTTTTTGTAAATGTAGGCTTTTCCTGAAACTAATGTGGACAGCACGTCTTAAGCAAGAGATGACAAAATACTGAGAAAGTGGTTGAGTGCTTAAAAGAATGATTTGGTCGATTCTACAGGTTAACATGTTAATTAGTATCACTAATCACTAGTATCATGATACAATGGACCTCCCCTGAAAGCTGATTCACAAGCAATGGTGATTGGGCCTCACCTTTGTGTGAAACACTACTTCGAGAGGGATATTACTACATGAACTCAGGAATGTGTGGAAATAATGTTGTCCGTAAACTATTTGCACACATACTGATATCAGTACAAATGTTTATATTCACACTTTGCAATGTTTTTCGAGTGCAATCCTGTTTCAGAGGTCAAATAATCTTGAGACACTTTGTTGAGATCAAATTTTTCTGTGTTGAAAACATCCTTTTTGAACTTTTTGTATGAATTAACTGGCTCTCCCTCAGAAATTGCTAGATCGGTTTGACTATGATGACGAACCAGATGTTGGAGATGATACGAAGAAAGATGAAAACTCATCACAGCTCTCGTTGTAAGTCCTTAAATTTTTACGCATACCGTATATAACAGTATCTCTGCAATGCACGAGGTGGAAAGCTCTGATATGGGTATAAACATAACCTAAAATCTGTGAAGCTGAGGGAGTATCTTTTTTCATTTCAGTATGCAGCCGCCTCCAGCCTTCCTTCATCATGGGGAGAACTTCAAACCACAGGTGAATAACATGTCTCATGATCTCTCACAACAGGTAATACATAAAAATATTGAGTTAAGGCTTGCATGGAATTGGATTTTATTAAGAGTAAATTTCCTTGAGAGATACATAAACACGTTCCACTGTGTACTGTAAGCTCCTTATTTAGTATGTGTCTGTGATGTGAAAATATGCTCATTCCCATTCAAAATTATTTTAGTTTGGGAAACCATTCTGAATGTGATCAATATTTAGTCCAGTTGTCTTTTCTCAGGTTCTTCTCCCTCCGAATGGGCAGTCGCAGGCCTATGGGTTACCACCAGGAAAAAACATGCCACCTGTGATGCCTCCTATGGGGCATGTTTTACCTGGGCAGCACTTTCCGGGTGCTGCTGTGCCTCCAGGCTTTCCAGCGGTTTACCCTCCGCACAACGCAACCCAGCCGCAACAGGTAGACTTAAGAGTAGTAAAAAGGATTAATATAATCAAAAGGGCAGTTTTTTGGATTTGTGAACACCTGTGTCTTTTACAACATCGGCGACACAGAGCACATTGGCAAAGCAACTGTATGTAGAGCTGTGAGAAAAGTGTCCCTCTTTGGGCACATATGGCATCAAATTAAAACCATATGTTTTCCATACTATATCAGGATTTGTCAGTGGATATGGATCATTCATCTATGAGGGACGGCAGACATGGTCGGCGCTCACACTCAGGCTCAAGGTAAGTAAATCACTAAAATGTGATTTTTCAGACGGTCTTAAGTTTCCATCATAGCACTTCTTCACTATTTATTTTTGAAGGTAACAATTTGTGGTGATGAGAATCTTTTTGTCCTTCAGGTCTCCAAAGAAGAGGCGGTCACGGTCTAACTCCCGCACACGACGATCCAGGCACAGGCGATCCCGCTCGCGTTCAAGAGACCGCCGTCACCATTCCCCACGCTCTCGCTCCTTGGAGCGCAGAGAGAGAGAGAAGGAGCGAGAGCGTCGGCAGAAAGGCCTTCCACCACCCAAGAGCGACACACTGAGTAGTGAGTCATGATTTATTTATCCTAGCCAGATTTATTATGGTAGATACGCAGAGCCCTTTTTGTATGATTCCACTGCGTTAGTCCAATAATTTCTCTTTTTGTTTGAATTATTGCACTTATTTTTGCATTTCTATGCTCATCTTCATGTAACCCACTTCTTTTCCTTTTCAGTTTGCAGTACAACTCTCTGGGTTGGCCAGTTGGACAAGAGAACACAACAGCAAGATGTTGCTTGTTTACTGGAGGAGTTTGGCCAGATAGAGTCCATCAATGTAAGTAGGCTCATAGATCAGTTGGATCCTGTGTTCATAGTTGCAGCCTGATTAATATTTTCTCATACTTTGTATTTGTATAGTGTATCTTTAATAAGATTAAATATTTAGATATATTGCACTATATATTGCATTTCCAGCTGTTTGCCTTTTGTACCTGTTGTATAAAAGCTCCGTAGTGCAATCAAGAGACTAGAGTCCAGAATCGGCTTAATCAAAGTCATCATCTCCTTGTTTTATTTCCTCACTTATAAGATGATCCCTCCACGTGGCTGTGCCTATATCGTCATGATACACAGACAAGATGCCTTCAGGGCTTTACAGAAGCTTAGTAGAGGATCTCACAAAGTTAACCAAAAAGCCATCAAGGTGAGAGAGAAATGGAGATTGCTTCTCCATGAAGCATTACACAACCAAATAACAATTCAAGAAGTTTGTACTTAACTGAAGAATTGTTTTTATCAATTTGCTGTCAGATTGCTTGGGCTTTGAACAAAGGCATAAAGCCTGAGTTTAAACAGTACTGGGACGTGGAGCTGGGTGTTACCTACATACCATGGTCCAAGATAAGTGAGGTCCAGTTGGAGGAGCTAAAAGAAGGAGGGATGTTGGATGCAGACACCTTATCACCAGGTAAAACTTATGATTGTCGGTCCATGACCCTAGTAATTTTTGAGTAATCCTGCTAAAACCATTGCAGAAACATGACCCCATTTCGCATTATAATGTGTTAACAAGTGTCATGTCTGACTTATGCAGAGTGGAGTGGATTGAGGAAGACTCATGACATCCCTGAGGAACTCTCCCAAAACGGCCGTTCAGAACCACAACAACCTGAAGAGACACAAGTAATACCTCTGGTTGCTGCTGCTGCTCCTCTTACACTGATAAACAAGAGCCGCACTAGAAAGTGTGGTTCTGCCACTCTTATTTTGAGATAGCGTTACTATTTAAAATGATGTGAGAAACTGGTGTGTCGTCCAGTTCAGTAAGATAGCTGTCGAAAGCATAAATGTCACTTTCTATTTTTAGATATTCAGTAAACGTCGGTTTATCTTCTCAGGTTCCTCCAATGCAGCAACCAATCATTGGTGTGGGTGCTCTCCAGCCTCCTGTCTTTCCTGGTCCTATAGGCATGCCTCCCCCTTCCTTCCCTCCAGGTGTCCCCCCTCCTCCTTTCATTAGACCCGGCTTCAATCCCATGCAGATGCCTCCAGGTAATTTGTCCCCACAGCTGTCTCTGAAACCATTTACCACTGGATTCCTCTCAGTTTCTGATACAGTTCCCGTTCTCAGATATTGTTAGATATAAAGGTACACACATTGTGGTCTGTTTTATACCTGTATTTTAGTCAAATTGGCCCGAATGACTCATTATTATGGTTTGTGTTTGCCTTGAGATATTACAATTGAAGCTAGTGTTTAAAACTGAAAATGAAAATGTTATATCACAACAAAACACACGAGGGCAGATTTTGGGAGGGTGAGGGTAGGCCTGTCAACAGATATCACTTGAACCCAAATTATGTTCAATGCCGTAAATAGGTTTAGATAGGACTTCGATATTTTTAACATTCTTTTAAAGGTACTCCAACAATGTTCACGTAAATGTTTCCTTACTAGTTTTTTTCATATGCACATATCAGCCATAACATTATAACCTCTGACAGGTGCAGTCAGAATAAGATTGAGTATCATATTGCAATGATGTTTTGTCACTAAGTAATAGATATGGGAGGAATTTAGGTGTCAAATTTGATGTGGTGGAGCGAGGAAATTTGCTTAGGTGTATCTGATTGACTTTGATAAGGGCCAGATTGTGATGCCTGCAGACTGTGTCATAGTATCGCCAAAATTACAAGTCCTATAGAGTCATTTAACAAAATAACCTACGGAAGGACAACTTGTCCAGCAGTGAAGGGGCACCAAAGGCTTGATATGCCTTGGGGTGCCTGTGTCACACGGAAGAGGGGGTATATATTAATAGTCCCCCATGAAAAGGGACTATTAAGATTCCCCTTTTCACCCAAAACTTTTTGCTGGTATGGATATGAAATGGGTCTTTAATTTTATTTATTTAAACATTTCTTAAAGGGTCAAAAAATTTAGTTGTTTATTCCTGTAAAAATCTTACTGAACTTCTCTCACCTCTACTCCTGTAGGATTTCCTCCTCCAGGTGCCATGCATTTAGGTCCCCCGCCTCCTTCCAAAGGTGGCGTGGAAGACCAGCCAATGGAACCACCGGGTCTGGGAAAGAGGAAAAATGATGATATCCTGGACGGTCCCAACATCTTCAACAACCAGATGGGTCCTATTGGTCAGTCGGCCTCAGTCAAGGCTTTTCAGCTGATTGATATTGTTTCTGCGTCCTTCTACTGTAATCTTTGTTAAATAACTTATCTGTGTTTGGTCGGGTAACAGAGTATGAAGTCTAGTGGATATACTTAACTGTGTTGTGACTTGAGTGGTGGATGACCACAAATAATTATTAGTTTGACAGGGATTTATTGGTTTGTCAAGAGAAAGTACAATATAAGGCATTTACTCGTTGGTGGATCTGAAAAGGTATTTTTTTTGATTTTATTGTTTGCTTTTGAACAGTGAGAAAAGTTTGATTAAAATTAAGATTTTATTTTGTATTTGCTTCCCCATCAGGTAACCAAGTAGGTATGCCTCCAGCTGGACCTCCAAGTTCTCTCCCTGGTGGACCTCCGGGTTCTCTCCCAGGCGGACCTCCAGGTTCTCTCCCAGGCGGACCTCCAGGTTCTCTCCCAGGCGGACCTCCAGGTTCTCTCCCAGGCGGACCTCCAGGTTCTCTCCCAGTCGGACCTCCAGGTTCTCTCACAGGTGGACCTCAAGGAAACCTCCACCACCCCTCTGGTGGTCTTCTTGGTGCACGTCCCGGTATAATGCCACTTCAGCGTCCTCTGGCTCCCCCTCCACAACACATGCAACATTTCACTCCACCTCCACCCCACGGTCCACGACCTCCTCACCCCAACATGCCACCCATGCCTCCACAGATGATGCCTGGAGGGCCACACCCTCAAATGATGCACAATGACCCCCCTCCCCCTAAAGGTTTTGGAATGCCCCCAAATATGATGGCTCCTTTCCTTCCCCGTGGGCATGGCTCTTCTCCTCATGGTCCTCCTCCTCCATTTGTCCGACCTGAAGGTCCTTCTGGCCCAGATGTCCCAGAAAAATTGGATGGTAGATCATTCAGAAGAGACCGGTCGGGATTCAGGGACCAAGAGACGGATCGGGACGGAGACTGGGATAGAGAGAGGGATAGAGACAGAGACAGAGACAGAGACAGGGAGAGAGAGAGGGGTTTTGGAGGTGGACGGCGTCCATTTGGTGAAGCAGGAAGAGGGGGTGGTGATAGAATGGATGGGAGGGACGGGGTCGGTGGCTGGCAGGAAGATGGAGGTGATCACAGAGGAGGAGGATGGGACAGAGATCGCGATCGTGACAGAAATCGTGATCGAGACAGGGACCGCGATCGGGACCGAGACAGACGGGACTGGAGAGAGAAGCGAAGCAGCCTGGATCGCGACAGGGGACGAGGGAGGGTTGATGATGGAGAGCGGGAGCGAGGTCGGGGAGAGGTTGTAGAAAGAGCAAGGGGAGAAAGAGGGAGTCGAGAAAGAAGCAGAGGAACTGAAGGAAAAGAAGGGGAAAGGGAAAGGGAAAGGCCAAGGCGGTCAGAAAAGCGAGAGAGGACAACGCGGTGGGACAGAAATGATAGACTGGCAGAACTTGAAAGCATGGACAAAATTCAGACCTCTAACAATACAGAGCAATCCTGTTTGACTCCTGCGGTCGCTGCAGAAACCAGTAAAGAAGAAGCCTCTGAAAAGAAAAGAGAAACAGAACTTGTAGCTCTTCCCCCAAAGGTAAGTACTGCTGAAGGGGAGCTGGCGGCGCCCGAGCCCATACCTTCAGCTCTAAGTGAGCCAACAGAAACAAAACTGGAAGCAGCATCATAGACCGGTTCAGTGCTCCTGCAGCCAGAGACTGCTGTGAACCACAGAAAAGTTTTTTAAAAAGTGTTAATTTTTTTTCACTATGATAAGCGGCCTCCACTCCTGGCAGACGAAGAACCAACTAGGAACAGTTTTTCAGTAGGCAATGGCGTTTACTGGTTCAGTAACACAATTTGTGAAGACAAACATCTCCCATACATGTGAAAATGGTTGTTTTCAGACTCTATGGGTAACATTCAAATTTGGCATTGCATCTGTCTCAAAATGTATGACCACTAAAAAATCTGTTTGGATTTTTGTTTGGCTGTCAACCCCAGTTGTTTTGTAACCTGTGAGTGTGAATGAATGTTTGCATGGTAACACAGCGCTGTCCATCTGCGGTTAATTTAAACTTCCCTCTTATGTTTTTAATCCAGTTATTTTGCCAAGGGAGCTAACCAAACTTTTCTACAAGCTCCCATTTATTTTTGCTCATCTGTGCGATAGAAGACTTATATTATTTTTATTTGCCAAAAATGTCAAAACACTGAAAAACAGAGGTGTCACTTATTTTTCTTTGTTAGTTAAATCTCACATGTTGTATATTTTCTCAGTGTTACATCACAGCCATTTAAACGCAGCCTTGAAAAGACTATGATAGCCTAAATATTCAATTTACTAGCTATTTGAAAAGAGAATTAGATTTTTAGTTTTTTTAAAAGTACAAGTTCAGATATCATTCTGGATGAAAGGGTAACTTTGAGAATTAAAACTGTACTTCACGCAACTGTGCTTCACACCTACAAACTGCAGAGTATGCTTTGACTCATCAAAGCTCTGATTGTCGTCTTTTTGAACCACAGTTTCTCTGAATAATGAGTGTAATTTCCATTTTTACCATACACTTGGTGCAGTAACTGAATTATTTGACATGAAATGTTACTGGGCAGCGACTGTGCTTAAAAGTCCAATTTCAAAACTCTGGTTTTATTTACGTTTTTAAAATTGTTCTGAGACTCTTAACAGTACACAGGGTTGGACATTAGACTGGGTCTCTGTTTCTTACTTTGTAGCCATATTTTAATATTTACAAAAGTTCCTTGTTAAAAAATAACACATAGTCTAACATTATTTGACCATGCTGTACTTTTCGAGTTTTCACTTAAATGAAAAGATGTGAAAATGTGTTTGTGTGTGCAAATAGTTGTCAAAAATATTTGATAAACAAACCGCTGTAGAGAATCTAAACATAGATGGGGCATTGTCAAATTTATTTTTTCTCAGTGGTTCTGTTGACATATTTTTAGACAGGCCTTTCTGATCAGACATGTAAAAAACACATCCACAAAAACTGTGGGAAAAGAACAGATGTATTCAGGTGTATTATTGAATAGCTCCCTTGGTATATGTTGGAAGACAAATATTCAGTGATTTATACAACTTGGCTTTGTTTTAATTGTTTGATCTAGAAAGAGCGATCCAAAATTAAGAGGAATATATGCAAAGAAATTGGCCCAGATGAATAACATCAGTTCAAAAACTGCAGAAAGTATATTTTTCTCAAGCAAAGTCAATCTTTCGTTCTTGTTTTCTTTTGACTATTTTGGCAACAGCTATTGTCTACGTCATAGAGTTGGAGTGGGAGTAAAATTTTGTTTTTAGGATATGTATTCTTTTTTTCTGATGTCTATTTTTCTTGTGCTGTCTAAACTTGTCACCCTTGCTTAAAGATGAACATTTATTTTTTTCAGTTAAAGAAATAAATTCTAAACTTTTGTAGGTCCAACAGAAGAATAATTTGGAACGAGTTTATTTTAAAAGCATCGTAAGATACGTTTTTTTTCCCTGGAAACAAAAGGGTTCTCTCTTGAAACATTTATTAAGAGCTGCTCCGTTTGCCTCATGAATGTCAGTCACACTCTTCAATTTAAAGTTTCGACACTTGAAAATACAAGACCATAAACCTGTAGCTGAATTCTTCTTTGCCTTTGATAAAGGCACCCTTTGAACTGAAGTGTCTATCTCAAAGATTACATGCTGTAGCCGTGTTGTAAACATTCAGGCCCAGACTCTGCAAACCCAACTCTTGAATAATCTTAAAACAGCGGCACCAAGGGGCAAATCTGAAGGTAGAAATGAAGTGTTGTTTGGGATCCACTGCTGTAAATATTTGCTTCCCTCGCTCCCAAATCAAAGCTTTAAAGGTAATTGGTGTTCATGATCTGTGATTTGTTTATTTGAGACCCAAATGGACTCAGAAGGCACTGTGGGAGTCCTCTGCTTTAACGCCTTGTAATTCCTAATGGTCTTGAATGTTGACAGATGTTTCTATGATTTGTTGAAAATACAAATGACATGGACATAAAATCTTCAATATTTCAGCCATTGGAAATTGTTTTTAATAAACTATTATTTTTTTTTTTTACAATTTAACGTTCGGGATTGAGAATAAATGACACGCTTGACCGGTGCTGGTCAAAGTTTTAATATCTGGTTATAATTGACGTAATGGTCTGTCAGCATGCCACATGTCGGATATTTTATATCGGTACAGCTTCAAGAAAAGCTACGAGAAGTCTACAGTCTTATCCTTCATCTTAATTATTTTATATGCAATGCAGACAAAAACAGAAGAAATACTCCCTGAATTTCACTATCTTAGCAAACTATAGTTGAGAAGTGGTAGATATGCTCTCTTCTGGGGCATCTGCACATGAGGGGTTGAGAGGGAATGAGTGTGCTGATACAGTAGTAAAAAGTGCATTGCATTAGGAAAATAACGGTTTGCTTGAAAAAAAAGGAAAGAGGAACAGTTGTGATGGGGAAAGAATTCAAATTTCAGATTACGAAGATGGTCGTAATGAATTCTAAAGTGGGGAGGGCGTTATCACAACTCTCAAAGTGGAGAAACAAATATTTTGATTTTATATCTAAAAAAAAACGTTATTTATATGTACCTGTTGGTCAAATGAAACAAGCTGGTAACAAGGTATAAGCTGGCTTTAGACTTCTGCACAAAATGATTTAAACTAATATATTTAATAGATTTACCCAAGACAGGCTGCAGATATAATCTCTTTGGTCAGACACATGATATTCAGACTAAAATGAAAACCCACGTCCAAGAAAATGTCATTCAAGAAATATTTTGACACAAGGAAAGAAACATAACAAAAGCCCAGTGTGACACATATGTAACCAAAAAAAACCCCTTAGAGTGCAACTCTCCCCCAATGCACAGTAGGTAGACATAATTGTGATCAGAACGTTTCTGCTCAAAGCCCCCAGCTTGAACCATCTTTTTTCGTTCTTAATTTTTGCACAGATGCAAAGAGGATGTTTGTATGAACTCTCGAACGTTGCACCCCTTTTTTAAATTAATCTATCAACACCAAACCAGAATTGACAGTTTCAAGTCAGCACTTTTCCCACAAGGTCGCACCGCTGCAATCGGCATATTGTTTTAAATTTTAAATAGTGCGACAAACGAAACGTCACCGCAAAACTGATAAACTCTAGGACATGCCAAAACCTGCATGTGGGTAAAATTGAATGCAAATATGTCTTAGTTTTTCTCCGTTGTAATGCTAACAAACGCACAGAGGTAAAACATTACATGCTTGGCGGAGGTAAATATACAGATCTTTGACACGGGGTAGAATTTAAAAAAGAATATCAAATGTTTTTCTAAAAATGGGTTTGGCTTATAATGGTTCGAAGCTTGGTGGGCTGCACTACACCGAAATGACCGGCGACCAATCAAAATGTAAGTTCGAGTATATTCGACTATGATTGGCTGTCTGAATCCTACGCCCGCCTATTAGGCTTTTACGTATTGTCAGTCTTTAAGATAAGGCACGCTGACAGGAAACTTCGTAGTCCATTGAAATTGCCATAATGATGCCACTGAAAGCTGTCTGTGTGCTGAAAGGAGCCGGAGATACCAGCGGGACTGTTTATTTCGATCAGGAGGTAAGAGTGCAGCATTGATCTCAGACGAACAATGATATTGTAAACAGTTTTAGTGATACCAGCCAGAGATCTTGCATGTTCTTGTTTGGACCGTTAGCGCTCGCTTGCTAAGCTGGCTAACAACATTATCCACGTCAAGCTAATGGTTTGTTGAAATAGTCTTTCAACAAACCAAGACGACAATCAGAGGAAACACAGCTAGTTAATTGGTGCTACATTAAAATTATGTTGTACGGCCCCAGACTTTGTGCATATTTGGCTTAAGTTTGTTACACAACATGATATTCAGTGGTAGATAACACTCTCGCACAGTATAAGCCCTAAAGTTTGCTTGTCACTTTTTACACCGAGTAGGTTGTTTTTAAATATGTATTTAGCTAAATTAGTAGATGTTATCGTGTGTTTGTGTGTGTGTGTGTGTGTGTGTGTGTGTGTGTGTGAGAGAGAGAGAGAGAGAGAGAGAACCGCCTGTTGCATAAGTTCAATGTCAGCCTTGATAGTTTAAATGATCAACGGTTCTAATCTGGTGGGGATAATGTTGAAATCACATAATATTCAAAGAGCTCTAGTTTGCATACGTTTCACCAAATATCCTGTTTTAGTCCAAAAGGGCGATGTTTCAAATCAAGAGTAAAGGCTAGCCAGGTTATATATTCACAGATGTTTTTTGCCGAGTCACGCCACCTTGTGTCGAATATTTGCCCACGGTGATAAGAGTGTGTGACTACAGGGCGCGACCGATCTCCACTGTCAGTTGAGGGACGATAAGACACGTTTTTACTACAAAACACAATGCCACTACCAAACGTGGCGAGATGTTATGAAATGTTGAAACTGGCTGTGGATATTCCTCATAGAATGCAGCCATGGCTCCATGCATGGGTATGAGAAATAACCAGGACCAAAATGTTGAGTTCCCTGATCCACGCAAGTAGAAGTCATAATCCAATAACAATGGCGTCAAAATTAAGTCAGTGGGTAATAGCATAAAACTGTTAAACATTACTGTAAGACAATGTCTAATATTACTTGATTGTGTGTGGTTTTAATTAACACAAAAATGTACAACAAACATTTGGTGATGGAACGAATCTCTTTTCCATGTTGAATTTGCTTTATGGAGCTAAATCAAGTGAAAACAAGTCAGATTCACTGGGATTAGCTAGTTTATTTTATAGAGTCATTTACCATTCATAAGTGGAAATTTGTCTTTTCATTCTGCATCTGTGTCAGAAGTAGCTCAGTTAACATGCATATCAACCCATCACACAAAGGGGATTGGAATAAAAAGTATTTTATCTGCCTTAACGTCATACAGATGAGAGATACCATTCAAATCAACCAGCCAAAATCATCAGAATCATGTAATGTTTCTACAGAGGTCCACCTTCAAGAACTTTGACATGTTGCAGTGCATGACATACAAGTCAAAATAATTCATGGCATAAATACAAAAGGACATATGCCAGTGTGCAATGGGAAATTGTCCAGCAGAGACTCTTCAATAGATTAAACTGCCTCTCCAGTCTGATAGTCATCAGAGAACAACCATATTGATCAAAGAATTGTAGTGGCAACAGAATTATTCACTCCCCCCAGGTGCACGCACACAGGGACATTGGTGATCACTTGAGAAAGTCTGTTTTACGATATGTAAACAACCCTAAAATAAAGTTATTTTGGACACAACTTTTACTATATACATCAGAGAATGCACTGACCCCTCTATTTTCAGGTCATTTTGAAAGGTCTGCTTTTAATGTGTAGTCACTGCTGTGTGGTTTGTTATTTGAGCTGTTTCTGTTTGGGTATATGATTCCTGTTTTAACGTGTTGCTTGACTAGGTTTTTTTCTGTACCTGTGAAGCGACGTTGAATACTTTTTGAGAAGCGCAGGATAAATAAAATGTATTAAACCTTTCTGGAAAAAACAGAGAGGTCCTTAAATGGTTTCCCACAGTAACACCGCTACTTCACACAGACGCTTAATAGGACCGCTTTGTTGAGATTATGGCAAATACGTCAAGGTATTGTATAGTTTTTGTCCACACCATAGCAAATATATTAGGATTATCAACTCGTGGACTTCTTGTTGGAATCACTTAAATTTCTTTTCCAGCCATTTCTTTATGTCCTCATCCAAAATTTGCCCTGGTAAAGTTATGTTTGTAACTAAGTAACTTAAGTCTATACATTGTTGGTTTTCAGGTATTTTCTTCGTCGTATGGTGTAAGGATAATGATGTAGAGCAAAGTTATTTTTCACAACTTTTGCTATATTAATCTCTGAAAAATACAGAGGTCCGGACCTCGGTGACCTCCAGGGTGGCGGCCGTTTTTCGATTTTGACTTAAAATGATTTGTTTTAAGAGCAGACATAGTTATTAAAGATATTAATATATTTCCAAAAGGGGACGCAAATTCAATATCATATATATTGCACTGTAAGTTTTTTTGCTTTCATGTAACAAAGATACCAGTAAACTTGAAACTGTATTCTGAGCATAAAATTATAATCACTGTTAGTCAGATATGGTTGGAATTATCTCATTGTATAGTTGCCCTCTGCCACACTGTGTCAAATCACCCTGCAACACGGTTACCCTTTGTGAAGGGGAAACTGCAAAACCCTGGATAAAACAATAGATCTTATCAGGTGATGAGAAGTCTTTGTAACAACATTGTGGTAAAAAGTTTTAACATGCTAAGTTGCATGAAATTAATATGGGTGTTTATTTATTTATCTGCAGTGCAAAAAGTCATTCAAAGCACAACAAGCACATATCAAACGGTCTGGTTTCCCTGTATGTTTAGAATCGTGTTGTATGTGTATGTCCTTTGAGACACCTGGCTTTGACAAGTGTTTTGTGTCTTTTATTTATCCTGATAAACCTTTTTGTCTTGTTCTTAAAGACTGAAACAGCCGCTGTGAAGGTGACAGGAACGATCAAAGGGCTTACTGCTGGAGAACATGGTTTCCATGTCCACGCTTTTGGAGACAATACCAACGGTGAGCATCGGACAATTACTGTTAAATGAGTTTTTTTTTTAAATCACCATACTTTTAAATGTTGGCTGGTTTAGCTTTCCTACAAGTAGAATGAAATATTTATATAGAATATTTTTTCTAAATATGTTTCTCTTTCCCAGGATGCATGAGTGCAGGTCCTCACTATAATCCCTTTAACAAGACCCATGGTGGTCCTACTGATGAAGAGAGGTGAGTCTTGTCTGAGGAAAGAGACCAGTGGGGTTTAGTACTTTAAGTCTCAGTAACAGATTTAAAGCTCCTTGAAAAATCTAAAAGAAATGTGAAGTAAAGCAGTAAAAAAACATCAGCGACTTATTCAAACACATATTTGCAACCAAGTTAAGAAAATGTAAAGTAATTAGTTGACAAATATACATTGTTATTCAAATGATCCGATTGTAATTTGATAGTGACTTAATTGCCTTCTACATTTGTCTTCTGCCCTCCCTGTTGGAGGAGCACACCTTTGCACGTAAAGAATTAAACAATATTTCTTAATTGCATGCAGTGGCACATTGAAAAGGAAGTATGACAACATGTGGTCAAAGCAAGGATAAACTGAGAGAACAAGCTGTAGAGGAACAAGAGGCCCCCTCCCCCCTCAATCAAACAATGTAGTGGACTACAAGCCACGCAAATTGTTAATGGGTTATAACGGCACAAACACTTAACAGGGGACAGCTTTGTTGAGGTAATGGCAAGACGTCAACGTATTGTACACTTTTTGTCCACACCCCGGCATGGTGTATTAGGATAATCGTTTTTCTTCTGTAGTCACTTGAGTGTAATTTTCCACTGGATGATATTTCTTTATCTCCTCATCCAAAATCTGTACTGCTACTGTTATGGCTGCATAACTGTCATTAAAGCCTGTAATTGATTTCAGTTATTTTCCTCGCTCCACATCCTTATCCTTCCACCCTACACATAGTAGGATAGATTCAGTCCATGGCCTAACAATTTCAAAACTAAGTTTTATGTTGCTTACTTGTTTGGTTCTAAAAGAAAATGATTGGATAATGTTTATGATTAAATCTAAATTTATTTTAATGGCTACTAGTAGAGCAAGAAAAATGTTACTGAGCAGAGTTTTCTTGTGGAATTAAGCCGGAGTAATAAACGTCGTTAAAAAGACCTGTACATCAGACAACTAGCTAACTTGATGTTTTTCTTTTTTAATTAACTATACATCGACTATTCAATAACAAATTTTGTCTTACTGGTCCAACACTCTTCAGTCAAAGCTGTCGGCTGAGAGCATGTTAGGTTCTGTTTCCTTGGATGAAATTGTAATCACAGGATCATGTTTCAAGTCTCAGCTGCTTGTGTTAAAATCAGCCTTTTTTGAAACTGTATTATAACAGGCATGTTGGAGACCTGGGGAATGTGACTGCAGGAGAAGATGAAATCGCCACGATTAACATCACGGACCAGTTGCTTACCCTCACTGGCCCTACGTCCATCATTGGCAGAACCATGGTGGTAAGGATCCTGTTTTTGACCTCTTGTGAAGTGGGGGGGGGGGGGGGGGATATGATGGTGTGCATTGGTTAAGGATGTTAATGTTAAGTGTAAAAAATATTTTGTAATGGTTACGCATGTCTGTCTAAAGATCAATTTGTGTGTACAGACCCACTGCTGATCGATTTGCTTTAGAGCAATTAAGAAACAAAGAAAAGATAGGACTTCGAGTTTGCAAGCGCTAATGTATGACTGATGCACAGCTTATATGAGCTAGTCCCGTGTGTTCCTCTCTCCAGCGCTGCTGAAACCTTGAAACATGTCATTTAGTGGCAATCATTCTAATTTTTTTTTTTTTTTTTTTTTAAATGCATCCATCATCAAAGGGGACATGTAGGGCTACCCCAGTGTTTCCGTGTGTATGTAAAGGGTTATGGTGTGTCCACGTTTAAAAACATCTGAACCGAATTCAGTCAAATATCTTACAGAATTGATTTTACTATATTTTTAAACTTCTTTGGACACCTTTGACCTTAAACTGTATTCATGTCAGTTTGCTCACATTCACCCTACCATAGAGGTTATGGAGTGTCCACGTCAGCACGAAATGACTTTTTCCAGGTGTGAAGTACGCAAATAGATGGGTTCTAAATATATATATTGTACTGACATCAGGTATTTTCCATTTGCATTAGAAGTAATTTGAAATCGGAACCAAAAAACGTCCATTTTAACAGAAAAGTTGTTGTAAAGTTTTGAATGTGAAGCAAAAATCTTCCAGGATTAGAAGAACACCCTGTAAATGTTCTGACATTCCCCTCTGGCTTGATTTAGATACACGCGAAGGTGGATGACTTGGGAAAAGGAGGCAACGATGAGAGTCTAAAGACGGGCAATGCTGGCGCACGTCTGGCCTGTGGAGTCATTGGAATCGCCCAGTAAAGGAATCAGCAGTATGTGGAGCCCTGCAAGCTACTTTCCCCTGCAGCACTTAATAAGAAAAACCAAGCTACTTAATGTGATTATTTGTCTTTTTCACTGCTCTGTGTGTTTTTGTTCCCTAGTCGAGAGGGTAGTTGAGCCAAGCTGTTGTTCCGCATTACAATTGTTGTATGTTGACTGTTTTGGTCCCAAAGAAGTGGTAACGCACAAGTGATGAATAGATGTATACACTGTTCAAAGTTAATAAAAAAGTTAATCTGACTCATTCTTTATTATTCTGTCCAGCATTCTGAATCGAAACACAGTTGTAATTAATGTAAAATACTATTTTGTTTTAACAACCAATGCCAACCAAACCACCAATGCACAGGTGAAGTATCAATTCCACAAAAGTTAGAATGCAATTTGAGAAAACTCGTATTTTTTTGCTTGGCGGTGTAGTCTTGGATTTGATCCCAGCCCTTGATGCTACATGCCGTGGGCCCGGGTAGCTGAAATACCAGCTCTAGGTGCTTCACAGCGGCTGCTCACTGCTGTGGTGGGTTAAATGCAGAGAATGAATTTCATGTTGTACCGTGTATAACAAAGTGATAAAGTACAGATTATCAACATCACTGGACCTTCGCTCCTCTAAATGATGTAAAGATTCAAACACAAGGGTCCATTTAACGTTGTAAATTTAAGTATTCATCGGCGATTTCTATCAATGTTATCACACATCTTTAACAAGAGACATTTCCTGCTATAAATTGGTTTTTCTTTCTATGGGCTTTAACTTAATTTTCAGGTAAAGTGTCTTAAACTTTGCATGATGGTATAGAAGAAAGATCAATAGAATTTTTTTTTTTTTTTTTTTAGAAATCAAAAAAGAATTTACAAAATTACAGAGTTGGCATCATGGTCTGAGACAAAAGGGATCTGAAATTACCCTCTTTCGTTTTTACTTTTTAACCCGGGCTCATCCCCTGTACCTTGAAAGTGTTACGTCACTCCTTCCCATTATCACAGTTGTGGAACACAACAAATGTACCTAATCACTTTTTTAGACCGATGCCAGAAACTAGTGCAAAAAAAAAAAGACAAGTCTAGATTGCAAGTAAAGCAAGATGTTTTTGGTTCTGTGATAATCTGCAAGCAATACAATCTCTAAGGGAATTTCTTGGAGTTCCTGACAAAAAAAACGTCAGTCTATTCACTGACCGGGGCAGTAATGCGTATCGTCCTCTAGAGGGCGTTGTTTGCCTTCACAGATCAGTTTGTTGCGTAAGCAGGTCTGATGCTCAATCACAGATAACTGGATCAGATCAGTTTCTTCTATCCTCAAGAGTCTACATAAAAATAGAAGCTTGATTTTTTTGGGGGGGTCAAATGGGTATGGGAAAACCCAAAGTTTCTAATCACAACACCCGCCTGATGAATCAGTGGAAATGATAATTTCATTGAAATTATTACTTACTATATATGATACCTAACGTCAAATGTTATGAATATCTTAAAGGGGTAAACTGAATACATCAGTTTGTTATTATGAATCTTGCTTTAAAATATATTTCTCTTTGCTCATTATCCATGAACAGCTTTACCATACAGGTCAACATACACACACACACACACACACACACACAGAAATACCATATTAGACAAGCTTTTTGATTTTCCATGGGAATGCTGGATGCTCTCATTTAAAGTGACTTGGCACTCTCTGCTCCTCTGTAGAGGAAATGCGATATTGGAGGGCATTTAATGGAGTTAATACCAAAGAGAGTGATACAGACGTAAGCTGCAGAGAGTGCATGTCGTTTAAATCCACAAACGGGAATGTTTAGGTCTGGAAAAATTGCAGCGGCGTAATCATATGAAGGAAGTAAAATAAATAAACTATCATATGTGATGTTTCTTGCTCTAATTAGTCCTCTGTAGTGGATTAGCAATAACTCTTAAATTTCAGCTTCTATGGCAGTAGGGCAGCAGAGATGAGGGTTCTGAATGGAAAAAAAAAAAATCTTAATTTTTTTGTCTTCATGCAAGGCAGTGTATGAAATGTTTTTGTTCTGTTTTGGGGTGTTTGTAGAACTTCTGTTCAACGCTAAGGAGAAAAACGTAGCCTATAACTGCATATAAAGAATGAAATATCTGTATTAGTGCAGACAGATGCAGCCGGCAGAGCAGAAGGACAGACTGACAGTAAGAGCTGGTATAAATAGCTTGTGAGTGGGGGTGATGAATAATAGAGACTAGCAGTTTTGCCGATAGTGAAGCAGAGAAGATTCCAGAAGAAGAGTCCAAAAAGGCTGATGAGAAAGACAATAATAATCTATCCAGATGTAGAGCTGTGAAAGGGCCAATCACATACATTTCCTGACAATGCCTGTTTCTGTTTTGTCTCTGGTATGATTGTCATTGTAGGATTTGATTTTCAAAGGCATACTATGCAGAAATTATTTCCGTCGAAAATCTCATTTACAGATGCCGTTGGCCATTTGACAAGCTCTTTTTCAGAATAGTGAAACTGAAACTGAAAAACAAAAAATTTAAAAAAACAAAAGCCCCCAGAGTGTGTATAGCTTCACCTCAAAAACTTAAACAATCAGGTAATATCTTTCATACTACGGAAGTGGATTAGGGCCACATGACAACTTTTATTTATTTATTAAAAATTCAGAGTCCCATAGTTGATTTTAAAATTAGAAATTATGAACCCAACCAAAAAACAAGTTTAATTTTGGAAATCTGACTTATTTCTCATGATATTGACTTTAGTCTCACATTTCTGAATTCTGCAGTATCAACATTGTTAATACAGATTAATGTCGATCAACCTATTATTTGAAAAATTCACTAAAATATCAAGAGAATCTATCTCATATTTTGAATAGAACCAAAACTTAAATCCGGGATCCGAATCCAATTCATTGTCCAATCAACTCTTCCCTGACCATGGGCCCATACCCTTTGTAACCCTGAAATATCGTGTACGCAAACAAAAGCAAAGATTTTTCACAGTACAATCACAGTATGGGTGACAACATATTATCCCACCCAACAATGGTGTTGGGTGGGGTAATATGATTATAGAGGAGGAGGACACCGTCGGAGCAGGCACAGTTACTGCCGCACCCTTCTGTATGCGATTAATGGCAGGGATTACTTTGATGGATATTAATCTATATATGTATTTTTTTCATCCCTCATAGTATGCCATATATTCATATTTGATCCATAGTACACAGAGTGATATGAAGAGTTAGGCACACTAATATAAATGTGTAGGCATACACATACCAAACGTCAGCTTCCCTCCTCTCTTTCAACTAAACCTTTATACAGCAAAGTCCTGCAGATTCAGGCAAATGCTTCCATGCGCCAAAAAAAAAAAAAAAAACCCAGACCTGAGCCACATTACATTAAGTTGAGCCTCGGAGCCTAACTGTCACTGCAAAATACTTTCAGGTGAAAGGGAATTCTTAAGGTGTGTTTCTCCTCTAACAGCCACTGCCTCGGGGTCTGCATGGCACAGTAGCTGTGTGCCTTCCTCACAGAAATACCAGTGAACCAGTTCTACAGGATTCAAAGCTTTGTCTGTGACCCAGGCGCAGTGAGTGTGTGTCTGCATGTGTGTATCTCATTAACAAGGAACAAGTAAATATGTGTTATATAAGTCATCTACTGATATCCATCAACCACATGCACAATGTCACAGGAGGAAGTTGGTCTGGTTTTCACTGTAAGATGACTTTGGTGAAAACCTGATGATTCCTGTAGGATAAGTGCAGAGAATTTCATGTGAATGTGTGTCTGTAACGTACTTCAAACCCGGCTTTGCACCCTGAAGCACCTCCGACAAGAACCGGTGTCGTCACATGTCTGGGGTTGTGCCTCTGCGGTTCTTCCCGACGGCTACAGTAGATGTATTACCAAGCACTAAAAACTCTGGACAGGCTCTTATTTGTGTACCCTGTTCCAACGGACCCACAATGAGTGGAAGTGTATTCTCTGAGGTGGAATATTCTTTACATTTTCCTAGGAATCAAAATGAAAAACAAGCATTTTGGTTTATGGGTTCTAAAGAGATTCTAAAGTACCCATCAGCAATCGCATTACATTACATATCATATATATAAACATATACATGTATATAAACATACACATATACAAATACAAATACATTCATATTCATACTTTTATGCATATGTACATTTGTATATGTTTTAGTATGGATTGATGATTGCTCAAAATAATGTTGCCATTATTAAGGTCATAATCTATTGGGCTTATTCTATAGTTATAACAGAAGGATTGTGTTATCACACAGTTATAACAGGAAGATTGCATTAAAATATAATTTTGTGGAGGTTTTTTTTTTTTTTCAATAAGTCCCCAAATTCTATTATTGTTAAATATTAAATTAGCTGAGTATTCCATGAAAAAATTAACTGATTACCAAAATAATATCTCAATTAACTAAAGAATTACTTTGGTTAATTGAAGTGTTCCACCTGTAGAAGCTGGTCTTCTTGATTTAGGGTAAGTACTTAGGTTGTTACTATTGAAATATAAGAGGTAACAGACCTTGATAAAATGCAATAATTTATCCAGGTTAAATACTTTATCAGAGATCTACTTTTCTATCACATGTTTTAAACTGGGGAGCAGAGTTTCATAAAACATAAATATGTATATGTCTAATAAATTAATGCAATCAGTACACATGGATTTAAATGGCAGATAAAAGGCTGCGCATATTGAAAAAAATGTAATAACATTTTTTAAAAACTCAGAAAATTTGAGCACATGTCCACCAGAGTATGTCGATACATCCCACTGTGAACCATCCTATCCTGGTGACCGTATCAGTTCTGTCCCAATGGATTTATTATCCGCACTGTCTCAAAAAACAAACAAAAAAACAAGAAGACATTTCTGCAAAAGTGAAACACATTAATATTCTCCACATCATCTTTTCAGAGTCAATAATTAGTTTGAGTACAAACCATCACATTCAGAGGTAGCTGTAATTTGATTACAAATGTTTGTTCTCAGCCACTACAAAAGGTTAAAACACATCTATTTTTTAATCTCATTACAGATAGCTTCTTTTAGGGTAGAGGAGTCGCTCCCCTCAGACAGCTTTTAGAATGGTATCTGCTGCACACATGTTTTGAAACAAACACAGAGCCTAATTCTGCACTCCAACATGAATGATGCTCCCAAGGTATTAGGAATCTCTCCCCTGTGACCCTCCTCTTACACTCTGGGGTGAAAGTTCACCTTCCGGTACACCTACCATTGACATTGGTGGGATATTTTAGACACTAGGAGGCATAGGTCAGGGGTGAGATGCCATAAATGGTACCTATCCTGTGAGACATGGTGGGATGGTAGCCGGACTAATTACAAGGCTCCTGTGACCTAACCTCTGCCCTGAACCCTGTGTCATATGATCATGAGAATGCAGCCGCTGAAAGTCACATTGCTCTTAGATTTGATTTCTACTTTCCCTTTTCTTCTTGTTCTCCATCTCACTCTCAATCCGTTTGGGCAAGACAGTAGAGAGGAGATGTCGAAATGTTTTACTTTAGTCTCATATGTCTGAAAGTCACTCCAAAGCCCTTCACCTTAGATCGACGTAGTCCGTAGGATTTTAGCAGGACGTGTCTCAGATTACTGCAGAGGGATTCAAAGACTCATTGAGCTCATTACTACACCTTTTTCAACCATGGTCAAACAGCAATCTCCAACTCTGACCTTTGAACTCAGTGACCCATCCACCCTGCATGACCATAACTTTCACTTTTACTCAATAGGATGCCTTTTGTTCATTCTAGGATGATTGAATGAGGGATTTTTCAGTACTGTTCTGTAGATTGTTGAATAAAAGGAGGCTGGAGGACAAACAGGACTGGAGTAGCGTTCCAGATGCTGCTCAACTTGTGTGATATTCCGGGGATGCTTCTGTGTGTAACACCTGGTTGTGGAATAGACCGTATATATGTTGATCATGAACAAGTGACGGTATTGTATACAGTGTGATAAAATACATGCATATTTAAAGTCATACAATTTGTACTTGTAAGTATTAAATGTATTTTATATTTGATATTTTTCAGGTCATTATCATACAGATTTTACACGATAATACGCTCGCTATAAACAATGTGTATTTTTTTGTATTCGGCCTAGACTGTTATAAATACCACAAACTAGCAGGTCAGTGGGAGAACCCTGTGGGGAAGCCAATAATCCTCTCATCTGTGAAAACAGTAAGGATCTGTTTATCTCTTATCTTTCTGTTCTAATGTGATTCTTGAAATGAATTCAGTTTTCCTGCACGTTTAGTTGCAACTTGGACTTCACTTTAATTATGACAGGCACATTAGTTCATCAGTTTCAAAGTGTTAGAGTCGACCCACACTCGACAAACCCTCTTCCATGGTTATTCCACATTAATTCTTTAATTTTCCAACTCAGTAAAATAACATGCCTATTATTATGTCTTTGCTTTCTGTGCAAAGACATAAAATATTTTTTTCTGTGACACCTGTGGTGTCCCCCAGAGCTCCAACGTTGGTCCCTTTCTCTTTAGCATATACATGCTGCCACTGGGTTTTATTATAAACAGGTCCAGTCAAATATTACACATTTTTCCAATGCAAAATAGGAACTCAAAGTGTGCTCAACAAAACAGTAGAGCAGGACATCAAAGGGTTTTAAGGAGGGATGCTCAGTTTAATCAGATCGGGTTACATTTGAGCAGCCAGTAGGTTTCCTTTTCACGGTGTTAGTGGATACACAGTGGATACAATAGACACAGTTTATTTCTTCTGTTGTCCACATATATTATGTATTTATTATCATGTCCTTAAATTAATTCAGATGAATGTAAATTTAATATTTTTGGACAGTTGAAGGGTCAAACAATTTAATTTCTGTGAAATACAGATGCACTTAAAGTATAAAGTGACGCTTTGCAGGTGATTTTTCATAAGTATGTAAAATGAATCAATGTATTAGACAAATAAAAAATCCGTAGAAAATGTAATGTAGTAACATTGGATAAAAAAAAATTCACATTTGATGTAAATCCCTCTGATAGTTGTTGAGAGATTTCACCCAAAACCTGGGAACCCCCATGGGGATGGCAGAATCCTTGGGATTCGCTCTTTGGAGCCATGAATGTTAATCCATCTGTAGATGTTGTGATATGTGTAAAATTACACCAGAGGTAAAGTCAGGATACCCAAAGGTAAATGTCAG
The DNA here is from genome assembly GCA_037951165.1 of Lophius americanus. NCBI lineage: Eukaryota > Metazoa > Chordata > Actinopteri > Lophiiformes > Lophiidae > Lophius > Lophius americanus. The sequence continues at coordinate 1,597,738 of JBBDHG010000061.1, forward strand.
GCCTAGAAGGACAATGCTAGCCTATATGGAAGAGCAAACATGTTTAAACTGGCTTTTAACACATCCAAACAACAAATCAGGGTATTTTAAAGACACATAATATTATAATTGTGTATAATTGTTACTTATGGTTTACGGAAATGTTGTGATCAGAACTGATTTATGTGTTGAATTACCCCATTCCTCTTCCCCACCTTGTTACTTCCCCGGAGTTCAATCATGTAAGTTCTGCACTGCAGACGGACTAAATTCTGACATGAAAATTAATTCCCCCATTAAAATGTTATCAAAGCAAATATTTTGGGAGTTATACAGGAAGAGCAAATAGTGAACATGAGTCATTATGCCAACAATTTTGTCAGCTTAAATTATAAGGAGGACAGGGTGTGTCCCAGATTGTGGATGGTGTGTCTCAGGACAGATTGGTCTTTACTCACACAACAAGAATGCGTGTGTATGTTTTCATCGACAAGGTGACCTCATTCCAGACAGGCTTCTTCATTTTGTAATTATTTTCTTTCATGAGAGCTGATCCACAGCACTCGTGTACGTGCGAGGGTGAGCTTTCAATTTAAGGCTTTAACATGTATGTGTGAGATGCACTGCTCAGGTGTGAAGTGTTCTGCGGTTCCCAGCAGAGTGAAGATCATCACACAACCTCTCCTGATGTGGTGGAAGATGAAAAATCGTAGAGCGGTCTCTGGCGCTCAATCTAATGAGAATAGATAGTCTATATTGTTTGTGGACACACCAGCAGGAATATTAGTACAGACTCTTCTCCTCTTTTTCTTTCTCTCTACTCTTTCTTTCATTGTCTTTCATGTCAGTTAAGGATAATGGAGAGTCTGGCATCTGACCCCGAGATGGAGGAGGAAATTAAACTATGCTAATATGCACATATTTTGCCTTCTTTAGAATGAATAGCCCTGAAATTATTCACTTCGCAGACGTTTTGCTTCATTATTCGTCTTTATCGAAAAAGTTCAGGCGGAGTCAGAACTGTACGAAGACAATGAATGACTCTGCTGGCTACTTTCTTAATAACCTGTTAAATGTGGAAAGTGGAACATAGAAAAGTTGACACACTCATTATTTTTTGAAATGTTCAAAAGTCACTGGCAGTTTGATTTAAAATTCTAAAAACAAATAGTCTTTGGAATCAGAAACGTGTTGTAATTTATTTTATACAATTACCATTGAATCGAAGTTTCCTTCTAACTTTTCTTTTTGAACCAGAATAGTCACCATTAGGCTCCCTTATGTGCTCTTGAGCAAATATTTGACCTCCAATGTGTATTAAGTTTTCAATCCCTCACACAGCTCGCATTGCATGAGTTACATCTTTCTGTTACGCTCACTAAATTAGTTAGCTTGGACGCCTAGGTGGCACAACAGCATATCTCGTCTGCAAATCTTTCACAGAGGTTACAACTGTCACTAGCTGCTACTAGCTGCTAGCTGCTAGTAGCTCCTAGCTGCTACTAGCTGCTAACTGTTACTAGTTTCCACTAGCTGCTAACTGTCACTGGCTGCTAACTGCTAGCACTTCCTTACTACTCCTAGCTGCTAGCCGCTAGCCGCCAATTTCTGGCCATCCTTCCTTTCCGCCTGGCATCTACACAAATGTCCGATTCTCCTCCGTTACTACCTCCCCCTCCATCCTAGAGGGGTTGACCACCAACTAAATATTCCCTCAGAGCTTCATTATAATCGGTCAAGTAGTTATTGACAGACGGTCAGATACTGGGAACAATATTACCACCTTGGTATGGGGGAAATAAAAAGTTCAAATTCTGATTATATGAAACAGAAATAGATGGAAATGGCGAAATAAGGCCTATCTCACAATCTTAAAGAACAAAACCCAATCCACTTCAAAATGTAATCGTTTTTTTCCTTGTCATATGCCCACTAGTTTCTATGACTTCACCAAGTAGTTTGGTGTAATCCGGCTAACAGTCAGACGGACAGATAAATCATCCCCACTGAAAACATTACCTCCTCGCTGGAGGCAATTAAGTTAAATGAATTAAATAGATTGTGAGGAACTGTACTGTAAATGCAAAATGCTCTCCGTGGTGTTTAATGGTTTCCATTTAGTTAATTGTGATTCTACAAGGCCTGTCAGACCCGGACAACAATAAACCTAATTTAATTAAGAGTAGTGTTGCAGCAGGATGTGAGATAAAACTATACAGAGAGATTTTTCTACTGCAGCTCCATATGATGTAGTTTACTGTGTTACAATAGGGAATCTCAGACCTGTCACTCACTTTAAGTCTGTGCAGATTTAGACAGGCCTCTTTATTTACCCCTGGCAAGGAGGTTTTCTTTTTTGTGTGTCTGAAAGCAGGATTACACACAAACTACTTGATTTATTGGGCAGTGTTGGCCACGATGAAGAGAAGAACCTATTCAGTTTCAGATTTAATCTGCATACACTTGTATGCAAAATGTTTAATTATTATATTAACATTTTGCAGTTAATTTTCCTTGTTGCTCTCGTAATTATATATCTGAAAAGTTGGGGGATATAATGGAACCATCATTGCTAATGCCGGGCCTGTCTGCCACGGATCCTTCGTGTTGATTTGATAACTCAAAATACATCTCATGGGTCATATTCAAATGTTGTACGTACATAGACCTTAGTACGAAGAAGACCTGGGTTTGATTTTAGCAAAGGTCACTTGTAGGTTTCGGAGACTAGGGGGAGCCTTATCTCAAAAAGTTTTTGGACCATTATTTCTAAATTGTTGCTCTGATTCAGTCCAAATTCTGTGACAATGAATCAAGTCCAGGAGATATATCTTTTTATAAATCATATTTTACTGTAATTGTTCATATTTTATTCAGTAGAGGGAGTTTTTTTCTTCTTCTTTTTTACAATTTTTTTCAGACATTTACTAAACGTTAGTCCAATTTAGTCTAATTTTTCTCGCGTATTAATCAGCTAGAGAAATCCATCTTATATTATATATTACTGTAATAGATCCGATTTTACTCACAAGGGGGGCTTTTCCCCCCCATTAAAAACAGGGTTTTTAAACATAACATCAAATTCAATCTGAGGAATGAAATCAGGATCATTACTTGTACAACACAGGGGAATGGGGGCTTTTCAGGGATATACCCTTATTATCGAGGACAACAGCATACGCTTTGTTAACTTTTATAACCATTAAATATGTAACTGTATTATTTTCTGATTTGCAATCCCTATTATTGAAGTTCACTGTTGGCTCACGAGATGACTTGTCTGTTCAGCTCTTATCACAAATCATACAGAAACCTTTGGACCTTCGGCTTGTCCAAAGGTTCTGAACTCAGACCCTTCATCAGCTTTGCAGGAACATATGTTCGATCAGAGTTCTAAAGTCTGCATCCTGTTGTCTTCTGATTAATTGACTTTGTCTGCCAGCAAACCTGGCAGAAAAATACCAGATCACTAATGCCTTATCAGAATAGAACCGGTCCATATCTTCTCCACACATTAGAGAACAGTCACACATACTCTTGCTGTTGGACACAGAAAGATTATCAGATGAAGGTGAGTGATGGGTGGTGAGTTATCAGTCTTTCCTAACCTAATCCTCCATTCCTGCAGTCTGAAGGATTTTACCACGCAGCTTGTATTTGTGTAAATGTTGGTATTCATGTTTTTTGGGTTAATGGTAATATTTTTTGCCTATCTAATCAAAAGTCATCACCCACGTCTAACTAAATGCGTATTCTCCCTACTATATTCTAAATATGGGAAACATGGGTCTGGTTAATTCAAGTTTTGTATGCATTTTGATTATCAACAAGTGGAAGCATAAAGAAACGGTCTTCTATCATCTGTGTGTGACCATGTGTGTGTATTAGAGAGTAAATCTAGTCTTTGTCGCTGCATCTCTCTCAGTGGGTGGTGAATGTTCAATTCTTCCCTTTGGTGGGATTACTCCACCAGTTTGTCCTGTGGGAGCAGCCATCATGCTGTCGTCTTCTACAGGAGCACCATACCTTCTGTTGCTTTAATCCTCTCCTGCCTCTCCTCTCCTGCTTTGCCCACTTGTAACCTCTTAGCATCATCTCCCTTTTTTTGTGGCGCTGTCAACTTTCTGCTGAAGTGGCTGAAACCCAGCAGAGCCAGCAGTGGATGGGTTAAAAGCTGTGATGCTGCAGCGCCGTCTGATGATTTCAGTACTAAGGTGATGAAGCTATTGTTATGGGAGAAAATGGGCAGCTCTGGGTCACAAAGGTGTTTTCATTTTAAGAATATGAAAAGAGTTTAAGGCTTATTATTTACACAGCCTCTGAGAAAAAGTACGGTGATATATCTGATTTCTACGGATTTAATTTGTACCCAATTATTTTCTGCATTTTTTGTTTTCCTTCATTCTGATCATTTATTTAATGCTTTACTGCTGTTTTCTTCTGTGTCCAGTTCTTTAAGTGGAGACCTGAGAGCTACTGAAAAAGGTTGTGTTTCACAGACAGTAAATGATGTAATGAGAAAAGGTCTAATTCTTTCTCTGCTGCTTGTCCTGGAAACAACTCATATACAAAGATTTCTTAAAGGGGCATGAAGTGTATGAAAACATGTGTGTGTGTGTGTGTGTTGTCTTTGAAGCGGAGGATAACAGGAGTAAGATAACATTTTGAAAATATTTTTTAAGAGGCTGCGGTCACAAAAGTGGTACATGCAGCCATGCTTTTATTTAAATGTTAATGTCAGCATGCTGACCTGGCTCATATTTGTGTACTTTTTGTACATTTAAGTTGACATAATCAATTAAAATCAATAACACAACACTTTAACTGTTTGGTCTATCATGTTGGATTCACAAAAACACTATTGGAAAGATTGGTATTGTATTAAGTGGAGCTGTTCAGGCTTTGCAGCGAATGAACACTGGCGGCTTTGATGATATCCTGATCTCTCCTCTAGGGTCACACGGGGGTGGATTCCATGTTCACGCAGTCAAGATCTTCACTGATAGAAGCACATCTCACTTACTTTCTGTTTATTTTAATTTGCATTGCCAAAACTGCCCTACAAAAGAGAGGCCCAATATTCTTAAATATAATCAAACTGTCTTGTACTGAGCAAGAAAAATCTGCCAATAGGTTCAGAATATTCTTCTCTTGAAATTTGAATGTAGGTATAGTTTTATGGGAGGCCATACTTGGCTTTAAAAGAAAAATGCCTAAATTTATAGTTTTGCCTAAATTATTCAAGCAAGGGAAACAGAACTGAAATGTTTTTTTTTTTAGTTTCTTGATTGAACTTACCGCAAGAATAGACCAGAACCACCTGATGAACAATGCAAGCGCCTTTCAGAATTTCACACTTTCATTTAGTCAATGGGAATGATGAAGCCGCAGTAAAAGCACCTTAGTGTCTGACACTATTCTGAATTGCACGAGAATATTGCCGTTGTCCGTTGTCGATGTGGTGCCAAGACTTGGAGGTGTCTTTTGTGATTGACTCCTTTTTCTTGATATCTGAGCTTAATGCCAACAGTTTTGCCAGGATGCCTTGTCAAAATCCACTTTCATCCTTCTCCAAGAGTCTCTTATGAGCGGTGAAATCTTTTGATGTCTGTGGCTGCAGCCTTGTTTGGGTTATAGTGTGCTTTTATAACAACAGCGTATAATGGTGTGTTTGTGTGTGTGTGCGTGTGTGTCGACAGAGAGGCTGGGTTACTGGGCTATGTGAGTAATGAAATGGGCTGTGCAGTTTTTGCTCATGAGTCTGTGCCAAGGTCAGAATGTTGTGTGTGTGTGTGCAGCCGTCTGAGAAAAGCTCCGGCCTTATCGGCCTCCTTCCTCACACGAGTCTCTCACATCCAACCCTTTGCTCTACCCACACAAGCACTTACATTTTAGTTTAACGAATGAGATTCAGGGAGGTAAGGTGCTGTGAATATAAAGAGATATAGTACAATGTATTCTGGATTATCAGATATGAAAGAAACACCATTCTCCCTGGTTACATTGATAATGATGGCTATGTCTGATACTGTACATTGCTAACATCTGTACGACAGATAAGTACATTTTCCCTTTTTCTGGCGGATATCTTATTTTCTGTAATGCTTGTGATTCTTGCAAAAATACGTGACTTGTGACTACTTGTCAGACAATACTCTCCTTTATTTTCTCCTTTCCTCACAGAACTACAGAATTCACATATAAATATATGGATAGAATTGGTGCACAGGCTCAATGCTTCATATTTAACATTCATACTGCAGGTATGGGTGGAGTCAATCTTCTTTCCAAGATTGCAAAAGGTTGAACTTCATTATTTAATTTGTTTGTGCTTTGATTTCAGACATTCACTTGCTTAAAATTCTGATGATGGTTTATGGATCAATGTAGGCTTTTTTTATGCATTTCTTTCTCTTCTTTATCATTATTTTCATGGTCCTTCAAACCCAATTAGAAGGGTTTTTTTTTAATTCTACTGCTGATGAGACATCCTCTCAGGCAGGTTCCAGTAACATCTCCATGACTCTCCAGGTGCCATGGAGGTGTAGCTTTATTGCAGCTGTTAGCACCTTCATCTGTGAGTAAGAACTGGGAGCTTCTGTCATTCCCAGCATTGCTCCACTCACCTTCAACCTGAGCAGAGATTCATCTTCCAGGGTTATTCAAAACACATACATGCCTCAGCTTCAAAGTAAAAAAAAAAGAGTCAGTCCTGTGATTAAATACAAACATTTAGAACATCTGAACCTTTTTAATATTAAATAAATTCATAACAAATAACAGATTGTAACAATGGAAAGCTAAACACTTGCTGTGCACTTTCTCCACCTTGTAAGATCAGTCGCTTCCTCTCCACCTGAAATATTCACTCGTATTTCTCCCCTTTGCCCTTCTGATTTCTCTCTTCTGTGAAAAATGCATAATTGTGGTGAGAAGCCAAAGCACAGATTTAGACAACATTTATTACAGCATTGACCTGCTCAGCGGTTTGGTATTTGCACTGAAGGTCATGTGTCTCTATCCTGTGTTAAATCACATGGGTGTAGCAGTGGTTTGGAGGCAGACCTGACAGATCGGCCAAAGTAAATATACAGTATGAAATATAAAACGTTTCTGTCTTATAACCGCAGGTTACTAGCTCACCTCAAACCTTCCAATTAGACACATAGATTTGGGTTAATGGAGCACAGATGTGTTCTCTATTACCTTGCAGTCGTGACGGGAAAATACTGGCTCATTAGCAGATGATAATGTTAACTAGACTGCTGACTTGCATGTTTTTTTGTCCCCTTTAAGATTTCTACTTTAACATCTGATATTAAGATCTTACACTGATCAGCCACTAATTTTAGAACTAGTAGTTGGTTTTAATGTTTTGGCTGATCAGTGCGTATTGGCACCCTCGGAACAATACTGATGTTCTCTGTTGAAATTAGATGATACACCCATTCAAACACACAAACACCTCAATATTACAGTTCCGTAAATGATGAAACATGGGATATATCCAGATCAACCACAACATTAAAACCAGTTACTAGTTCCAAGGTTGTGGCTGATGAGTGTGTGTCAACAATCTGTGTGAAAACAATTCAGATGTTTTATGTTGGAAAGAGATAAAATACACACATTCAAACTTGAAAAACATCACAATAATATAGATGCCAGTCAATGGAGAAAGATGTGATATACACTGATCAGCCAAAACATTAAAACCCGCTGCTAGTTCCAATCTTATGGCTGATTAGAGTACTCTGCCTTATTGTTCATTTACGTTGAATGGCAAGCAATTTTTTTTTACTATAATTTGAGTTGTTACTTCTTTAAGCAAATCCATTGCATTATAAATAATGACCCACATGAAAACAACTGCTGTTTGGTTTTTGTTGTCAAAGTCCCAGATAGCTTAGAAAACCACAAAACAAAATACCCAATGTGTGATCAATGTTTCACCTTGGCCCAAGACTCTAATAGTGTGAATTTCATGTCTTCCCTCCACTTACGTCATTTGTGTTAGCATCGCCGGTGTCATCTGGCCCATGTCTTCTCTTGGCTTCCTGTTGACTTCTAAGTAGTCACACTATGGGATCATTTTTCTCTGTGCTCAGTGTGAACTCACCAGTAACACTTTAAAGTGAGGCTGCAACCCTTTATGTATGAGCATCAGTGTGTGTGTGTGTGGGGGGGGGGGGGAATCTGAAAGGGTGAGGGGCCATGGAAGAGTCTGGGTTCATGCACGATCCCTTTCACCTGATAACTGAAATAATCGAAGCCTCCTATACCCCTTCCAGTCCAATCTTCAATTCTGCTTGATACCTTTCATAGTCTCTTTGTGTCGGATCATGAAAGGATGCGGTCTAACACCTGATGCCCACCTTTTCTCCAGTCCCAGGGTCTGTCAGTCACTTTGGTCATTATTATTATGAATGTGTGCAGTTGTGTCTGTCAATATATCTGTCCTTCTTCTTCTGCCAGATGTGTGTTGGTGTGCACGTATGTGTGCATTCAACACACAGCTTTGTGTGCATGTGCATATACACAGCAGTGGTGCCCCATGCAAATGGAAAATGTAATGGCGCTAGACAGCGATTAGCTGATATGACCCTGAGCAGTGGAAGTAGCAACTGTTAGCCTGTTTTTCTGAGAGGAGGTATCTGGTTGGAAGGGATGAACTATTGTGACCCAGCAGGGCATACATTATTCATTAGTTTTGCTCGCATGGCTGGTAATGATGATTTTATCAAATCTGGCAAGGTGGGTGGTTGGGAGGGGGGAAACTGGCATCCTGACTCTGTATGGCTATGTGAATTTTGTTTTTGTCATTGTCCGATACAGTGTGTTCATGAATTTCAATATAATATGTTGAGCCTCAGAGATGGCATGAGGCATGAAATGGGAAACCGATCTATCTCCTCAGCCTTTAACTGATATTACCACCCACTCCCAACTGCACAGACACACACACACACACACACACACACACACACACACACACACACACACACACACACACACACACACACACACACACACACACACACACACACACAAACACACACACTATGATAAAGCCTGATAAGGATTTAAAGGCTATTGTGCTGAAAGGCCAGCTCAGGTGTGCAGGAAGGCAGGAGAATAAAAGCGGCTACAATTACAGTGCTTCTCAGAGCCGGTTCACTCCCAAGAAGAATGCTGCTGGAAGGTCTCAGATATTCATTTAATTTTTGCCGCATACATAGAACAAACTGAGCGTGCTCATGTTAGAAAAGCAGTACGTCAAGAGATGAGTGTGTGAAACAATCAAACAAAATAGAAACACCCACCTTCCTGATTTTCTCCAGCCCTCCTCTCTGCTCACATAGCATCCTCCACCTGCTGCTGTTATTTCCTCCTCTTTAGTCGGCTTGTGCCAACATGATCCAGGTTGTCCTTTAACTGTGAATATCCTCTCCACTCCTTCTGTAATTGCTTTTCAGCCCAATAATGCTATGTTAGGCTTTGTGTGTGGGAACTGGTTGTCTGAGTTCATCCTCCTTAATTGGTTATTTCCTGTTTCAGCCGGATAGCGGGACTCAACCTTTTCCAGTAAGATTTTATCAGATAACACAGGAAGATAAAAACGGACCGAAAGGAAGGTAATCAACCGGGAGTGAGATCCGGTGAGTGTCAAAGACAGAACATACATCCACAGTCAGACCTGGTGCGTTTTAGACATGGTACACAAGTCCACACACACACACGCTATCATGAATTATCCAATTAAGATACTGAAATATAATCATATTCCTGGGGATATAAAGCGGCAACTGTGTGTGTATTGTTATGTGATTGTCTCCCCTCTGTCACCAATGGAGCTTCTATCAGGTCTCTTGTTGAGTAAGTCCCTTATCTTCTCATTCTTTCCTTTAATACAATCCTCAAGAAAAACAACTTGTCTCCCTCGAGAAAGTAATTTTATTATTAGAGTATTTCTCTTGCATAATGAGTCCCTCCTATTTATATATTTACTGGAATAAACTATTCAATTTTCTCTAATACCAAAGGACAATGTCTCCATGTCTTTTGATTGAGACGTTTTTCAAAGTTTACTCTTGTCTGAAAAACATAAAATATAACTTTATGGACAAAGTTTTAGTTTACATTGTTTGTGTGTATGTGTGTGTGCGTGTGTGTGTGCATTATAATGTACCAAGTTACCACAAACAACAACAGCAAAAAAATACTTGGTAAGAACAGTTACAAAAGGGAGAATCTCAAGGCCGCCTTATTATCACCAAATATTATGGACGACATCTGAAAGGGCTTTTTCAGATCTTCTTCTCATCTAACACATACAGTTTTCAATTTAGCTTCAATAAAATTTATCTTGATTGATCACATGCACACGATACCAAATGCTAGACTGAGAGAACAAAAACAGAATCTCTTTCGTTGCCTTTTCTTTTCTCAGTTTGAAAGAAAATAAAAAACACATTGATCCTGATGGAGACTCAAATTAATTTATAAGCCCTTGTAAAGCCCTGACAGAAAGTAGACTTTCTCCTCTACCTCTAACATGCTAACAGCTCCCCGACATGGACTCCAAGAACTTGTCCTGATTGAAGGGATCTTCCTCAAACTGGACTGGCTGAGGCAAAAGCCAGGACTGCAATAATAAATACATGTTTATTACATTTCACAATTTTTTCAACTCTCAGTACAAAGACCAAACTGTGTTGAACTTCAAACTGTTTGTGTTTACATTTGTCACAAGCATCTATGATTGCTTTCAGTGATGACAAAGACAAACAGCTAACCAGATTACTGACTGTCAATATAAAGCTGGGGATCTACCTATGTTTGGTCACTCTTTGCTACAAAAGTGTGTGTCTGGAATGTTCTGAACACAGGAGTGGGCGTCAGAGTATGGTTAATTATGTTGCAGAAGTACAGTCCTTAATGAATATGAAATATGCGATGGGTGAAAAGAATGGAAAAAAAGTGAAACAATTTGCATCTTGATATATTTTGTAACCATAAAGCGGGACAGCTGTTGGAAACTATTATAACTGTGGTGAATCCCAGAGGAGCAGGCTACAAACTTTTCTGACTTGTGTTTCAAGCCTGTAGAAGTTTTTCTTTATCTTTCTATAAATCATAAATCCTCTGAAAAGGCAATTATTTACCTTTTAATATAATACTTTTCAGTTGTTTCATCATATGTTATATGTTATTTTAGCACTTTGAGATTTGATCCAAATGTAAAGTGCATTATAAATTAAATGTATTATTATTATTATTATTATTATTATTATAAGTAATCTTTTTCAAAGTGCAAATTATATTGACTATTTCAGATTAACATTTACTTGCAGGCGAGTATTTTGGCATCTGTGCCACGCTGAGCGTGTCTGTGTTCATGCAGTTGTACCTGCGGGTCTCTTTCTGTTGGAAGTGTAGAGGCCAGAGAGCCTGCAATTAAAAGGAGGACTGGGGTATCAGAAGGCTTACAGGCACTGACCCAAAACTCCTGTTGGCAGTCAATGGGCAAGCAGAGGTGAGGTGAAATTGGAGAGAGAGGGAGAGAGAGAGAGAGAGAGAGGGAGAGAGAGAGAGAGAGAGAGAGAGAGAGAGAGAGAGAGAGAGAGAGGAGAGAGAGAGAGAGAGAGAGAGAGAGAGAGAGAGAGGGAGAGAGAGAGAGAGAGAGAGAGAGAGAGAGAGAGAGACGAGAGAGAGAGAAGAGGGCGGGCTTAGATTCAAGCAGCACACACACCCTCTCCTCAGTGTTCAGTCTAGCCAAGGCATGCAAGAGGCAGCATGAGTGAGTGAGTGAGTGAGTGTGAGAGTGTGAGAGTGTGTAGCGAGTAACGCGCTGCTATGGGTTCCAGGAGAGAAGTGCCTCACTGATGCAAGGATTCCCCTTTTTCTGGCTCCCTGAGAGGAAATTAGACTGAGGAAATTAGCTGCACCACACACAGGAAACACCAGGAGCTTAAGTTGAAGGTAAAAAGATCGATTTCTTATCTTTTTGAGACGTTTGTGAGTGAAATGGACTGAGAGGTTGATGAAGAGTTGCTTGTTTTTTTTTAAAGGTGAAATGATTTCATGTTGTGTGTGTAAAGCTGATATATAGACCATGTGGATGTTAGTATGTTATTATGAGAAAGACAGGAGAGGCAGAGAATGTGTGTAAGAGGACAAGCTGTTTTGTTGAATGAGGTGAGTACAAGTGTGTGTGTGTGTGTGTGTGTCTGAGTTGATGAAAGGAGTTGATCAATCATTAATGTGTTTTACACTGCTGGGACATTGCCTGGTTAAACTGGAGGTAATGTCATGATAACAAAATACCTTAAGAAGCCTGTGGATTGTCAACCAACTGATATTTCCCTACCGTTGAACAAATCCCACAGCTCAAAGGGCAAATTCAGAAATACATGCTGTAGTAGTGTGTGTGTGTGGTGTTAGCCTGTGGCTCATACATCAGAAAGTACACTATGAATGACATTACATGAGACAACGTGAAATGTCAAACATGCAAAAGGAACGTTTTTGTTGGAATATAACAATACTTTCAAGATATTTTATAAAGTCCTCAAGTCCTCTGTTATTCCAGCAAAGGTTTACGATGCAAGATGAAGACAGGAGGATCATAGCCTCACACATTTTGATCTGATAAAGACATTAGCCTACTTTGTGTGTGGAAATATTGATAGAAGTAGGAGGAGAGAAACAGAAACAGCTGTAGAGCAGAGGGGAGAATGATTAGACAGACAAAGAGGGAGATCTTTCTGTACGAGCCCCTGGTGGTCTTGAGGGACTCAGCATCTAAAGGCAGTGTGGTCTGGAAGTTTATGAGGACTGCGACTGTAATGAGCGAGAGAATAAGAAGGAGAGATAATTTGTCCAAGAGGGAGCGAGGAAGCGGATACATGAATAAAGGGTGAGAGTGTGCAAATGTGCACTTATACCCCTCTCTGAATACTTGAGATGCATTGACCATCTGTCACTCAAACATGTGTGTGTTAGTGGAGATGTTAGGGCTCGGCTGTGCACAGGGTCATCTTCAGGCATCCCGACATGCAAAGAATTATGAGTAGGGTCAAAGGGCATTCAAAGCATTTTTCTCCCTTTCACATTTCTCCTCTGGAGGAGAAGGAAAATAAACGTTTAAGAATACACAGCACAGATCAAATGAAATTTGAAAAACATGCGAAGTATCTACATTATAACTAATATTCTCCAGAGTAATAAGTACAGCTTCAGAGCGGAACAACATTACAGTTTATGTGGGAACATTACATTTCATATTTCAGAGGCTTTGTTTGTTTGTGGTGAATCACAATCAAAAGTGTTATTTGCTTTAAAAAAAAAACTGTTTTCCTTCAAGAAACGTATCTTTGTAGCAGCGTTTTAAATGTACAAAGGCTATTAAGCTTTAATTTAGACAGAATAATACTTTTGCTACCTTTAGGGCAATGGCTTGCTTAGATTTTGTTATTTTTGCAGTAAATCATTGTGTTTTCTACATATGTTGAGAGCGGCAAATAAAGTTATTTACTGTTTCTTGGTTTAGTGTTTTTCTACTATGGTGTTATCTTATTTTTTTTCAGGTTTTACTGCAATTTCTTCAGATTTTTACATTGTTTTGTGAGACGCTTTGTTGCTCAGACCAGGATTTGATGTAACAGCTGTAGGACTTAACTTTGTTTACCACTGGTAAGTCAGTAGTTTCACAATGCTGAGGTTTTGACAAGAAAATAAATCAAGAAGTCCAAATACGTCTTATTTAGCAAACGGATGGATTGATATATTACATTATAACACAATATTTTTGTAAGGTGCTTTACTTTAATTCTCCGACTGAAGCCAGTTTAGGGGCAAGCTGAACCATCAGGGTCACTTTGGTGCTCAGTGTGACAGGAGATGAGGTTTGAGTTTCCAACCCTTGGCCTAATAACTTAGCTCATTTCCAAACTTTAATTGTACCCCATTGGGCTTCATTTGCTTATTCGGGGGGGTTATTTGCACTTTAAAAAACATGGATTAGGTACTTAGTTATAAAGTAAGTCAAGTAAAGTATATAAGGTACTTAATTTAAAATTCTGTTTGACAATATCAGAGTTTGTTGAACGTGAAAGTACCTCTCTCCCTTTTTCTCCACTTCACTCTCTTCCTTGTTATCTTTTTCCCATTTTGTCTTTCTCCCTCCGACTCACTGCTCAGCTGCAGTCACCAGGAAGTTGCATATTGGCAAGTTGTTTTGAGGTAGTGATCCGTGAAAGGATTTAAAGTGGCAGATAAAAAACTGGTGCATGTGTGTGTGTGTGTGTGTGTGTGGGTGCAGAAACTCAAAATTGACAAAGACTTTTGCAAATGCCTGGGGCTGGATGAAAACCATTATCTCCTACACAGTAGCACCGTGCTGCTGCAGGTTTCTTTGGATCATTTTACAATGTGTGCACGTGTGCTCAAGACAACCATGTGCTCCAACTGTGCACAGTGAGCTGAAATGAGTTTGGAGGCTGTTCCGTCTGTGTGCTCTCATTCACCTATATGAGCATCTGCATGCTTGTGCATGTGCAGATGTACAGTATGTGTGTTTATATTGTATGTGTGTGTGTGTGTGTGTGTGTGTGTGTGTGTGTGTGTGTGTGTGTGTGTGTGTGAGAGACAGGCTGATATACTGATCTAATGCTCATCATCCCCCCTATATGGCAAATAAAAGCAGGTTTATACACTTTCAAACACTATCAGCCTCCCATAGAAGGTCAACACTACTGCATTTGTTAATAATTCATCACAATTTACTTGTATTAATGCCCTTTTCTGAAACCTCAACCACTACCCCTTTAGCCTTTACCCTTCATCAAACAAAATCTAACAAATACACAGTCACAGATATTCTGCTGCCTCAGGATAATCTATTCCATTAATGCAAGTATCGGAGTTATATTTATCTCATAAAATGCTTTGTGCATCAATAATATCATTATATAAATAAAGAGAGCAAGCACAATTATTATTGCAATCAACATGCAACTCTATCTTATTGCAAGTACTCCCATGATGAATAACACTCGTTTTCGACCTTGTGGCAGAGCAGCAAACGCGCTCTTTGTGATTATAGCGCAGTAAATAAGATGCAGCGTGATGAACATGTGGAAGGTTTGATAAAGGGAGGATACAATTAGCAAAAAAGTGCTGATCTCCATTTTGCGCTCATCTTTGCCCGCCTGCCTCTCTCATTTTCCAACCGCAGTAGGAAGATGCTTCATCCTTCCTCCTCACTAGCCCACTTACTGCGGCTGTTAAGCAAATACGGGGCTTATGAAGCCCCCTGTGCCCACATGCAATCAAGCTGTTTAAATGTTTGTGTTCGATGTGGGTTCTCTCTCACTCTCTATCTAAGACACACCCATGCACATACAAGTATGTGTTTGTCAGTCTCGCAGTTCTCTGCCTGTGTCACTTTCAACCCAGTAGCAGACAGTTATTGTTAAAAACTGACGGCTGAGGTTGGAGACAGACTGTGGTGTTTTTGCTCCTATCTGGATTAGCCACAGATTTTTTTTTAACCGCTTCAACATGGCTGCTTTCAACAGGAGGGGGAACCCATATTGCTGTGTGGTAAATAAAAAGGGAATGCCTGTCAAGCTAGGATCAGAACTCATCATCAACCTTGTTACCGGGGTATATATGATTTACAGATAAGGAAAGAAAGAATATTTTCTTTTTCTTGTGAATTATAACAATTTTACCTTTTAATTTAAAAAGAAATTCCAATTAAAGTAAATACTCTTAGATTGACCCGGTCATAAACCATGACACAGGCGATGATGGGTTGTAACGATATCCCCGAAAAGTCATGGATATTTCATGATCATATGCTGCGTCCGCCGCTGCAGATCCTTTGCGTTCACGCTATAACCATTTCATGCATAATTTTGTAATTTTACTCCCACATAGACCTTTGTGTGAGGAAGAACTGGATTGATTTTGGAAAATGTCGGCTGCATATTTCCGACACTAGACGGAGTTTATGGCCTTTAGTTTCTCAAATGTTGATTTGTAATAGTTCAAATTTGGTGAGTGAATCGACTTGAGGAGCTCTTTCTTGTATACATCGTGTTTTACTCGAATAGTTAAATTTTAATTACAGGTTAGGGTTTTTTTATGAAAAACACGTTTTTTCAGACATAACGTCCGGACTTTTTAGACTGATTTCGTCTCACGGAGATATATCTTATATATATATATATATATATATATATATATATATATATATCATATTTTACTCACTAGGGGGAGATTTTGAATGAAAAACATTTTCTCAGGCATTACTTCCACGTTTAATTTGGCTCGTTCAATCAGGGGGATTGCTTGTACAATGCAGGGGAGTGGGGCTTTCTCGCCTATATACCCTTCCTGCCAGCTGTCCGACAGCGTAGGCCTTGGTAGGCTTTTCATTTCAACATTAGAAAGACTCGGATATCATACTTATTTATGAATTCATGTGTCTCCATATGTATATGTGTTCTCCAGGCCTTTGGTCTTTAACTGGAGCTTCAGAAAACACGTCATGAAATAGTGTAAGACAAGAGAGGCTGAATGAGTCAGTTTTCACATTATGACGGCTGACAGTTCACGGCTGTCTGTAAAGTCACTCGTCTGATTAAGCAGGGCTGTAGGATTGCTGTTAGCTGTGCAAGGGTGCGCAGTATCAGGTGGAGAACATTTTTTTTGGCAGACACCTCAACATCAACCCCCTGATGAGAGGAAGATGATGCAAAGGGAGTGGAGAAGCAGAAGGGGATGCCTTTAATTTGTGAAGGGGTCCGGGGACGGGGGAGGGGTGCCTCACTCAGAGCCAACATGAGCTAACATGTGCCCTCTTTGATTTCTTATCTTTTGTCTGTTCCACGTCTGCCGATGAATTGGGAGTTTCCTCCTTCCTTCCTTCCTCTACCCCCCTCCCTGTTCCTCTTCGCTGTCTTTGGTGCTCTTCTTTCCCCTCTGTCTCAATTATCCCGCTTTTCTTCCAGTGTTGGTGTGAAAGCATTCCATTCCTGTCATGTCTGCCCATTATCTCTGATCAGTGTGGCGTTTCAGCCCAAACAGCAGCTCAGGCCAGCGTAAAATGATGCGTAAATGTGTGTGTCTTTGTGTGAGTGTGTGTTTGTGTGTGAGCTCACTTGTATACATCTACATCTTATTTGATAAACAGAAGATGAGATCATCATATTTTTGTTGAGCGAGCTCATTTCAGAGGAGAAACAGACGCACATAACAGAGAAAAGGTGAAGATGTAATTGTGTTTACTGAGTGATTAGCGAAGGATCGGTGCAGCGCCAGAATCTGAGTTAATGTGGTCTGGGAAGGTTTAGGAGACACGAATCCAAATGAGACACAAGATAGAGCACGCTACCTGAAAAGAAGGCTGGCTTAGAGGCGTGAGTGAGACAGTGAGAGTGAGACAGTGGAATTTGTGTGTGAAGTTCTGAGTATTGATTTAAAAGAGGAATTATCATGGGAGAGCAATATCTTCAAAGATTTTATTCATGCTTTGTTTTTGTGCTGGGGAGATATGGCCTTCCTGGGATCTTCCATAACAAAAAAAAAAAAAATCACTCTTTCTACTTGATGTGTCTCCTCTCCTCTCCTCTCCTCCAACCCCCACGTTTTATTAGTTGCATAAAGAGAATGCTGACCAGCGACTCAAAACAGTCACACTCCAGGTTTCTGCTTATTGACCTGGAAGTCATGCGTTGGGATTGTACAAGGTGGTCTCAAGCGCCTATACGTGCATTTGTAAGTGTGTGTGTGTGCATATATGCATGTGAATAAGCCTGAATAAGTATGTATGGGTGTGAGCATTGACAAAAGCGAGGATGAAGTCTAACATGCAGAGCTGCATGGATTTTTGGATCTTAGGGTTTCTTTCATGATAAAACCCCGTGGTGAGTGCCGCAGAGGGTTTTTTTAGTCTGTGTTTTTGTTGTTGTCATATGGTGTATTAGCTTTTAGACACGTGGATGTGTGTCCATATGTGTGGCCAGGTTCCCTTTGTCCTCTCCCCTCAGGCCTGCACTCAGATGTTAGTGACTCGTGTGGTGCTCAAACAGGTCACTAATGTGCCGAGAGGGGAGGCTCTATTCACTATAGCCACTTAGAGCCCAAACAATGACCCCCAACTTGAGTCGGCACAAGAGCTCAACTTGTAGGAAATGGATCCATTGACCTAGATCCAAGACACCACGCTGCTGACATGCTGTCGACATCTTAGTCACTATGATAGCGCTACGAAGTTGAAAAGGTTATAGGTTTTGATCCGACTCTTTTATGATAGGTCTTTAATGATGACGATAATAATTTATAGCCGTTCTTGTAGATATACTCTACCCACAGCGGCGTACATCTTTATTCTGCTAAATTAATGATTCCCGCTCTCATAGGCAGTAGGAGAAAATATAAGCATCACAACAGGACGTGTTCGTCTCTCTTATGTTAGAGCTGAAAGCTTTTGAATTTGACTAGAATTTACTAATTTTACTGCTGTCTGTGAAGTCGAGGGGATTCAGACCATATGTATTGTTGTTTTGATGCTGTAAATACGCCGAGTTTGTCTATTATTACCTGTAATTTTAATATGCACATGATCATGAGGCATAGCCAAAAACACCTCAATTATAGTAACATTTAATCTACATAACACACACACACACGCACACACACACACACACACACACACACACACACACACACACACATACACACACACACACACACACACACACACACACACACACACACACACACACACACACATACACACACACACACACACACACACCTCACATATATATATATATAAATGTCCTCATTAGTGATTACCCAGAGGTTATCCCATAATATTAGTTGTCTCTGGCTGGTTATGATAATCAGTATTTTATATGCTTTTCCTTCATTTTTCATCTTGTTCAGATCTTGATCAATCCCACAGCATTCAGTGGGATTTCTAAAGTACATTTGGGATCTAGGCTGTTGTGACATTTAATGATAGGTAGGATCTTCCACATTATGGCTAACAGTTTTTGACTGACACGATCACAATAAACCGTAGCTACTACTCCTACTGCAGGTGCTCTACATGTGGTGGCCGGGGGGGATGTTGTGGGTCCATTACTTGACGTTACAGTAAATGAATTGTGCTGTGTCTAACCATCAAGTGCTTACCATTAGTGTATTACTACTTAATATGCTATTAGTGCTAGCGCTATTATTGGATTACTATGTGCTTTCCTGTATTTAAGTATACCTACTTGTGTAGTGTCCACAATATTTGACTGCTACATCAATTTCAAAAACATCTTCCATCTTTTTCGTTTGTCTGAAAGGTTGAAAGGTTTAAAAAGCTTCCCTTTTAGTTACTTCATGGCCACTATTCTCACAAGCTTGAAAAGTCCAGTGAGCCCCTCCCTTTACGCCACATAGCCAAGATGGAGGGTAATAGAGTGTTCCTTGATCCATACTTTTAGGCCATTTCTGAGTAAATCACCCTGATTCTATTTGTATTCTACATTTCCGTACACATGTTTTTGCAAATCCACTTAAACCCTCAACATGAAGTAGGGAAAACATTTTTTTGCAATTTTTGCAACAAAATCAAGCATTGACGAAATATATCCGATTAAAGTGAGTCCTGGTTTGTAAACATCATGGGACAAGTTTGTAGGTAAAAAATTAACGTAGATCTAAAGTATATCTGTGGATATCTCTACTTTAGACAAAACAAGTCCATTCAAAGCTGGATCTAGCTTTGGGCCCAAGCTCAACTCCTGTGTGGTATAAAGATCTAGAGGGAAAATTGTGCAAGCGTGTTGTTTTCACTGATGCAACAACTTGGTCATCATTCTCTGAAACTGACACACCTTAATGTGTGTGATGATGTTTGTGCTTTTGCGAGTGTGAGAAAAGTTGATGTGAAAAGGAGAGCATCATCCATATACACAAATAGAAACATCAGCAGAGCATCGTATAATGTTCTGTATACTACATTTCCATTCTGTCGTATTTACGGCTCCTTCTTGTCCTCTGCAGCGACGAGGCCCAGCGAGCCGCTGTTTATCTGCCACATTCTTGCTGAACTTCTTTGCCCACATCCTTCAATGCAGCACATTGTCTCTGGTCTCTTCTTCAAGGGGGTGCTTTGTTTGCACGCTGTGTTGTTGACTCAGGTGCGGGGATGCACTAAGCTAACTTCCGTTTCCACCCTCAGTCTCATGTCCGTCCTTGTGTTGGCCATTCCTCTGCCTTAACTGTTTGTCTGTATGTGTTTCTACTCACTCTCTTTCTCCAGTCTCTATCTTTTATTTATTTTGTCCCCTTTTCTGAAGCACTCCACTTTCTTTACCCTCTTACCCGGACTGTCGGTCAAAGGCCTCTCTCTTCTTCTCGTCCTAGGTAAAGATTAAAGTATAAACACACAGAAGCTTTGAGGAACCTCAACACAAATCTTTATTAATACAGTGATAAGGCTGCTCTTGTTTATTTTGCATCTGATTAAGGGTAAGCAAAT
Organism: Lophius americanus; assembly: GCA_037951165.1. Classification (NCBI taxonomy): domain Eukaryota; kingdom Metazoa; phylum Chordata; class Actinopteri; order Lophiiformes; family Lophiidae; genus Lophius; species Lophius americanus. Next base: position 1,618,271 of record JBBDHG010000061.1, read on the forward strand.
TTTTGCATATTGCATTGTTGTAGTATTTAAACCTTATCGCTGCTATCTTTGTTTTACAAATTCAAGAATAAAGCCAAGATTAATATTTCACTAATGCATCAAGGGTATTATTTGTTTTCACTATTGCATAGCTTTTCTAGATTTATAAGATTAGATTCAGATTTTTATTGCTGCAGTGTGGTTTAGCTGTTGCCTGTGGTTATTGTACCATGTACTTTATTTGTATTTATTTATGTATTTTTAGATTTTTTCTTTACTTCAAGCACCATTCAGAGAAGCACTTTTGATTTAATTTTGCTCCAAAATACATTCACACTAAAGTCTTTTGTTCTATTTCCTGTCACATATAAGTGTTAACCATTAAGCAGCTCACTTAAACCAGGATTAGTTGATCGGAGGAGAACAAATCACTATATAACCTTAACATGGTTAACTAGAAGAAGCACTCAGAGAACGCAAACCTCCGTCAAGGCACAACAAGTGTGTCTACCCAAGATAGACATTATTATACTCGGAATGAATGAGATTGTTTTATTTATGGAACATTTTATGCAGATTGGTTTATTAATTCATGAGTTATTATCAGCGTCTAAATCTACCAGAACTCCAACAAACTTTCTTGGTATCTCTCAAATACTCAAATACAAGAACTATTTGTCTCTCCTTATTTTCTTGCACCTTCCACTTGTGCGTCTCTGCTCAGAAATCCTAGCTGAAACCCCACCTTCGCTTCAACCCTCTGAAGTCGTTTCTTCATATGATGAAAAATGACGAATTTTAATAATTCCAGAGTTGTTTGGATCAACTTTATAAACCTACGTGTCAGGTTTAAATCCACACCAAATCTGAGATCTTCAAGACTGCACTTTCACCACAAGGCGGCAACCCTGCAATCTACTATTTATATTTTTTATTTTAAATGGTGCCACACAGGAAAAGTAACCAAATGTTGATAATATCTATGATTTGCCAAAATCGAAGTCTGGGTACAATTTCATGCAAATCCGTCGTGTTGTTTTTCCGTTATCTTGCTGCCAAAAGGTCATGATTTACTGTTTTTTTAATTTTTTACGTTACCTTGCTAACAAACAAACAAACAAATGCACAGAGATAAAAACATTACCTCCTTGTTTGAGGTAATAAAAATAATTCAATTATTAGTCTACAAACATAAAGCATGAATCACAATACTTTAGAACACATTGACAATTTAAATTTTTTTTTTACCCTACCAACTATTTCTGAATGAGTTCAATGAGATCAAAAACACTTATCCTTAAAATCTACTATTCCTTCCAGCACTCAAACAAACAAACAAACCTCCAAATTGCTTCGCCGCGGTCATGTTGTTAGTGGCGTTCACATCCGCTCTGCTTTGACCTGACACAACATCTATCTCTATCCCGCCCTCAGGACCTATCAGCACCACTCCACCTCTGTGCCCGTCATGTCTCCTTCCTTCTCGCCACACATCACTCATCTTTCTACCTGTGGCCCACCACTCAATTCCACACTAGCTCCCCACTGCTCTAACAGCCTCTCATCCCCCTTTCAACACCATTATACTTTTTCCAGAGCCTCTTTCCCCTCTCAACCCCTCCCCCTGTCTCAGCCTCCCAAATCAATCCGTCTGGTGTTGCCTAAAACCCTCTTATCCTCCCGCTGTTTCCCTCTGCTCTTTATGCGCCCTGTTATTTTGCCGTCCCTTCAGCTTCCACAGGGCAGAATAGGTGGTATTACCTGCCAATTCAGCGCCATTCACACCTGTCCCCTTTTGTCTGCAGGTGTCTGTACCTGCCTCTGTGTGACAGTATGTGTTGCCAAAACATAGAAGTTTAAAATGATTAAACATGAACCCAAATCGTTTGTCTATTTGGATTTGTAAAAAAAGTTATACAGAAGAAGGGAAGAAAAAAAAAGAGGCTGCGAGTATAGGAAAGGAATCTCCTTTTCAAGATGACTCATCACACCAAAATTCTCCTCAGTTATTTCAGCCTTAACCATCCCACTTCATTTCTTTATTGCCATGTCAACCAAACCGAAAGGAATTTGTCTCAGTGCAACTCAGATTAGGCGAGAAAAAAAATCAGAACAACTCGCAGACGTCAAAAAACAGCCGCAGCAAAAACAAACCTCACAGGATTAAAGCATGCAAATGTGATAATACAACCTTTAAATCAAATACTATTAAGGAAAGCTAATAAGTAGATTAGTAAAAGTTTGTCACTCACATTACGAAAACATAGAATTAATCCTCATGAGGTTCTCAATGCCATTTTCTTAAAATCAAAATAGAATTGACCATTAGTTTACATTACTTTTTATTATTATAATTATTATATGAAATCAAATTTTGACATAAAATTCCCTTTCAAGAACATTTAAATCCATATATTGTTCATCTGATAAGGACAGCTTCAAAAAGTTCAGGGGTAATAAAGCTGTTACAAAATTTTGTCTTTTTCAACAAATTAAGGTTATTTCATTAGAAACATATTGGGCATATATTAAGGAATTTGCACCTTAACGTTGATAAAACTACAATTATGTACCCTTTGCTGTCAGCAATGATTGAGAGTGATGATGTACTCTTCAGGAAAACGTACCCATCAGTGCAGAAATAATGATACCATTATTTCTCTGCGTGAAGATTTTGCTAGTAAAGTTCCACTAACAGTCACTATGGATGACAAAGGTGTCCCTTTGTAAAAAAAAATAAACAGGTTTAAAAATGCACACACTGTGATGCTCAAGCTTATTTTGCTATCTGCATGTCTTACCTCCATATTATTTACAATATTCTATTTAAATAATTACTATTGCACCACTATGTCCAGCACTTCCCTTTTGTTTTTAATATCTTTCTGGATCTTCATTTTTTGCTCCTGGTCGCCTTTTCCCCCCAGGCTTTATTTTGGCCCTCGGGGTCTCTATATTGTATTTGCAGCTGAATCTGGAGCCAAGTCAACATCTTATCCCACTCCTCCTGGATAGTTAAAAAACACCATTATTTTTCATGCAGCTCATTTTCATCATAAAGAGTGAGTGCGTGTTGATTGAGCAATTCCAAAAGAGCTAATCATTATAATATTAGGTTGCCATTTTGTAATGCAGACTGCCCTGCTGTTAGGATGTATAATACACAAGAGGATTTAGCATAGTCACCTACAAGAGGAGTCACAGATAGATTTAATTTAGGCTTACACACCTTGATCTCCTTCTTCATCTCAGAACAGGCGTGAGAATATAGTGCTCTGATCATCTAGTGTAATAGCCTCACATGAAATTTACATCTTGAGAGATCAGAAAGAGCCGGTTTCCCTGTCTCTGAATTGTTACATGGAGTCCAGGAAGTTTGTAGTCAGCAGCAGAGGCTAAATAGTGGAGCTTCCCTCTTTGGTGCTTCTCACTCAATGGAGGACTTGTGCTTGAGGGATTTTCTTTAAATTATGGTAATCCCTAACTGCACGGTGCTGCATAGACTGTCGGCTGAAATATGAGTTAAGGACCGTACAGTGTAAGCTGCTGGAGAGATGGGGAGCATGCCTAATGAAGTTAGTGACACTTGAGGAGTAAAGTGGAGTGATTAGACCTTCACTGAATCCCACTGCCCTGCATCTTTTCCACACACATATGACACAAACACTGATGCCACATCTGAAATGTATGTCATTTTGCAGATGATGCTGCATTATATGACCATCAATCTCCCTGTTTGTGCTCTTTTTAAAGGAATATGCAGTGCACTTTGTTTGAGACTACCTCTTTGTATTTCCTCCTCTCTGTTTGGAGATGACGAATAGAAGGTACCTTTGTAAATGAATGATCATCATCTAGTTTCCCCCCACTGCTCTTTGCTCTGTCATTTTTGCAAAAGGGTCTTCCTCTGTGGTCTCAGCAAGAAAGCGTTCCAAAAGGAAGGAATTATGAGTTGTCTCTCACGAGTAAAAGAAATGAAATGTTTGATTTGAGCAGCGGTCTTGCAGGCATGGTTTGTGTGTGTTTAAGCTGAGGGGGATGGGGACGTTGACACGTTTCTTGTCAGATCCTGAAAGGATGAATAAGAAGCTAATCTCCCACTCCCAAGGAATCTTACCAGTGATGTTTCAGCCTCTCGGAGGGGCTGTGGGGTGTGCGGTGGAGTGAACACTCCTATACATACAATAGGATGTTGTCAGAGGCATATCTAATCGTGATCGTCACATTGGATAGACACTGTTCCGCCACATATTTGAACAATACACATACAGTACATCTACTCTGCATATCCAGACAGGCGCTCACAAAAAAGCCTCTGATCTGTATTTATTCAGACTGCTGAACATGCTGCATGAAGCCCTGAGTCACATGATATTTATGGTGTTTGGTATCTTTGAAAACAGGTTTACTCAGTATAAACCCCCCCCTAAATGTGCAGGTGGGTATGCAAGAGTAGGGAATATGCAGTTAGATTCCCACGGTGGTCTATTTTGATTTGCATGCAATCAATTTTGACCCATCCACAAATTCCTTTCTTTACCCCCCCAGAGTGTAACTCTCAGCAACGTCATTCCTTTTCCTGAGGTGGCTGGGGGGTCGTCAACCATTAATGTTAGGAATGTGAAAGGTGCAGGAAAAGGCCCTAAGGGAAAGGTGAGTCCAGTGAGTCTGTCGTGCGTTTTAAGGCTTGGTAAGGGTCGTGGTAGAAGGGAGCAGGGAAAGGTCAGAGGGATCAGTTGAGTTAGGGGCTTCTCTGGTTACAGTGTCTAGACTGGTCATTGTGGTTGTGTATTTTTAAGTGCCGGAGTTTTCTCTTTTGATCTGATGATGATTAACAGAGGAAACTTTGAATGGTCATGGGAAACGTTACGTTACATTGCATGTAATTGTCTTCTAAAATGTTTCATCTAACAAATTAAAAAGTTACCACTAACTAATAATGATATATATTTATTTTAGGTTTGGATTGGGAATGATTTATGAACATAAGAGACTAGGATTTAATAAATTGTTTATTTGATTTTATTTCTGGTTACACCTGATATGTAATACAAAAGACTAGGAACAAAACAACCAGTCAGTCAATGATGAAATAAACAGAAAAGGTGATGAAAGAACCATCGGATAATTTACTCACTTATGTTCAAAAAACAATTTTGCAACAGGAATTTTATTGGTGATAATAACAGCAGCTTTAAAGTCAAGTGACATATTTTCTGGCAGCAATAATCTCCAAAGTATCACACAGGTATTCGATGTTAAACCGAACATTAATATTTGTTGTCGTGGCATGTCGTACAGCTGCTTTAAGTAATTTCATCATTTCATTTCAAAAGCCACTCAGGACATGCAGTCTGGACTATGACACACTTAAGAAAGCAATGAGACAGGTTTCGTTTGGTGTCACTACCAGCACACCAACACCATGAGTGGTTTGGTTCCTGAAAGCCAAGCTGTTCGTCATGTCGGGCGGAGCTGTGAGACAGGTGCAGAGATGAAAAGGTTGGCGGGAGGAAGCAGGGTGTGTCTACTCTCTGGCTGTTCTGACAGGCCTTTGGTATGTTTCCAAAGAGTTCAGGAGTCAGAAAACCTGCTCATATTTCTCATTACATGCACCTGTATGAGACTTCCCGTCACATTATAGTAGTCTGATGCATAAAAAAACCCTGCGTGCGTGTGCGTCTTTGTGCGTAGGGACGGGAATGATATTCATGTGTGACATGGAGCAGGTAGAGCTTAGCACCCATAGGTGTGGAGCATTCTTATAACATTGTAGAAATCTTTGGTTTGGTTTACCCGATTTTGGCACTAACCGTAAATAAATGTGCAGACGGGTAAAAAAAACCAAAAATGAATGCAGAATAAATCTAAGGTGAATTATGGATATAATTTGACTGTTGAACTTTTATTAAAATTTTTTTTTTTTTTATAAATTTTCATTTTCGGTTCCAATAAGATGCTATACCCTGTCTTTGAATTTGTGTCTATTATTTACGAGAAGAAGATTCCCACTCGGAAAACAACAGATCTGCGGTTTAACCATTTTGTTAGTGATGAATTCAGTGAAAAGATGTGTGAGTTTAGTGAATTCATTATTTATCAACCCAAAATGCAGTGTTATTCCCATCAGCCTGTTCTTTGTGCCTTCTCGGTGTGTGCGTTCTCATCTGGGAGTAGACAAGTCTGAATGGTAATGAAGCTTTGGCTGCTGTTGCTCACGCCATTGTTTTAATACACTCTCTCTCCCAGTGTGTTAATATGCCGCGAAACCCAGACTGAGAGAAAGAGAGCGAATAATTATGTTTCCCCTTTTGTCTCGGCTCCCTCAATTAAGCCTGAAGAGAGGCAGCCAGAGCACATGTCTACTTATCCACTTAGAGCTAAGCAATAAAAGCCTCTCTGACGCTCTCTCTCCCTCCTCTTGCTCTCCATCACACTGTTTTCTCACTTTTCCGCCTCTAACTTCTATTCATAGTAGGCGTTTCTCTCCTCCAACCCCCCGTCAGCGTCGGCGCAAACCTCAGTGGCCTCCCTTCTAACGTGTTTCGCCTCCAGCCTCACCTCACCTCTCAGCGCTATGTGGGTTTAGCAGTGAGCTTCCCCCTCCTTCCCACCGTCTTCCCTCCTCCATGATTTGCTGCAGGGCACGAGAAAAGGAGAAAACGAAGAGACTAAACCTTTTTCGACTGTACACTGCCAGAGGAAAGACAGTGGTTTGATATCCCTTGTGTTGTGTCAGAGAGGATTGTTTTGTTTGTTTTGCCTCCGTGAGTTTCACCCCCACTGCTCCAAACCCACAGACAGAACGAGGTATAGATGTATGTGTTATTAAAAAAAACCCAAAAGGTTATGAGGTACACCTGGAGGTACTCCAGGTGAATCCCAGGTCCTCTAGAAGTTCAACTATATCTGTACCTGAAACATATGTGTGTGTATGTAGTAGCAATACATCTCACAGTAGTACAATCCTCACTTTTATTCCAGAGGAGAGATGATTCCAAGATAATCTAGATCTAATCCTGCGTTTGTTCTCTGGTGGTGGGTGGCCATCATGAGTCTCATCCGACCGGATCAGATGGAGGAGGGTTGAGAAATAGACCTAGAAGACCTAGAAGTATCAGGTCAAGTTTAGCTTATGTAACTGCTTCCCACAGCTGGGGCAAAACAAAATAACATTTGAATGCAAAAACACATACTGTCAGGATTTAATGTTAGCGTAGACCTGTGGAACTAAAGACCATCTGTGGGTTCAACCATTTGTTCAACAATGGCCTTTGTTCAACCTATTGACCATTAAACTTCTCCTTTTCTGGATCTTAATATGTGTATCTTTTCAAGGAACTAGAACACACATGGCCCTTTATGTTCCCCATAGTATATACACATTGACAGTATTATCCAATTTCAATCAATGTACAGGATATGTAGGAGGGCAGCCTGACAGCAGTGAGGTGTGCAGTAGGAGTCACGGAGGGGTTTAAATTTTAGGTGGGACTGCATCAAGGATCAGCTCGGAGCCCCTTCTTGTTTGCTATGGTGATGGACAGGCTGACAGATGAGGTCAGCAACACTTGAAGGGAACAGCCGAAAGTAGAAGAAGAATATCCAATTATAATCAATAACTAGAATCCAAAATCAAACTAGTAGCCCTGTAAGCATCATTTAATTTCAATGGATTTTTAAAAGCCAACCATCTAGATCCGGTGAATTCAGAATTTTCTGCCCTTAATTACAACTCGTACATGCCACACATGTTTGATACCATCAAGATTATGCATTTTTCCCTGACAAATTAATGAGAATGTCCCTATTGTGCATTGTTATAAAAAAATAAGAAAATAATCCTGGATCCACCCATTTAATCTGGACACAAAAATGTAATGGGGTCTATTCTTACACGAAAACCATCCTTCCAACACATTTCATGGGAATCCATTAATCTGAAAATGAAAAAATAAAAGCAGATATAAATGAAAACAACCTTCTTGGTGGAGGCCATGAAAACATCAGACATGATTTTTTGCTGTTATATTGATAATGCTGTTTGTGTTGTGAATGAGGTTCATTTTTGCAGAAACACAGAGCATTGTTTGCAGAATTGCAATTCTGGCCTCTGAATTCTGCTGAGTGGGATCATTACTTCCATCTGGCTGATTCTATGCACACACTTAAATTGCCATTTAATCTGGTAAATTAAATATGCAGTATGTGCTAAATACACATATGAGCAAGCTTGTACTTGCGTACTTTCATAAAATACATAACACATCATGTGAATCATGGACTTTTATCCAAGTAGCTCAGGGCTGGTATTAGTGGAAATTAGGTCGTATTGGCATAGCAGAAAAATCAAACTCCAAAACTGCTTTAATCTTCTGTCATTTAACAGTACTTGTGCAACTGTGTATGTGTGTGTGTATGTGTTTGTGAGTGTGTGTGTGTGTTAGCGTGCATCTCCCTGTGTGCAGGTTAACAAGGGGGTGTTTTCCCGAAATGCTCTGTGCTCATGCCTGTGCATGCCTTTATGGTTTTCACTCAGCTTTGAGTTTCGAGGAGTAGTGTAAAAAATCCCAAAACGCTCAAGCTCAGCGGTTACCTGTCTGTGCATCTCTCACGTATAAAACAATTAAATGCGCCTCTACATACTCGTCCTACAATATGATTCAGGAAACACTACATTTTAATGCAGGAACATTTGATATAATGTCATTGAATGTGAATCAATGGGATCTGAGACATTAATGTTCCATTAGACTTTAAAGTATGGAAATCCCATAAAAGTGTTACCACTTATCATCAGACATTACATCCGGGCATCAGTTGCTATCAGCACCTTCAGAATTTTACAGGTCATGTTTAACCGCATGCATTCCTTTCATATGTGACTCTGATACATAGAGTATCAGTGACAGGCTGTCTCTCTGGTTCTGGTACATCAGCCCTGTTGTATTTACATCTCAGAGACATCAATCTCAGATACACTATAAACCCTTGACAGTAAACGGTTGTGGACGCCGTGATTACAGTACACCTGTGTTAAACATTCATGTCCTTCTCTTACCTGCTCTTGCGTTGCTAGCTGTAGTTGAATCAGCATAGTCATCATCACCACGCCGTCTCACTGGTGTTCAGATTTCTGCACCAAAGCCTTCAAGCAGAAATTCTTTTGTTCAAATTACCTTCTTTCCTATGGAATAAAAATTATTTCCAGAGTTTAGATGGTAGAGTTAATGGTGTACTGTAACCCATGTGCAGTCTGCCCATGCTTTTTTTTTTCTTCCAAAACTTTATTCACAAAAAGGATAAACAAAAGCAACAACTGGACATGTTTTGGTTTTAACAAAGATAAGGCTGCACGGACATTACTCTCATCAAAGGAAAAAGTCTAGTATGTGTCTCTCTTTCAGAGTGGAGACTGCTGAATCAGCAGCCGAGCTTCTGTAAAGCATTTTCTTAAGTCAGACTAGGGCCAGCGACCAAGTCAAGGCGGATTATGACCAATTAATGGAAAGGCGGATGGATGCATACACCTCTTTAATGTTAAAAATGATTTACCATTTTTTTTAAACCTTTAAAACCCTAGAGCGCTTATGCATTCGGTAAAATACATTTGTTAATTTTAATGTGTGTTTCTTGCTTAAATTGTTTGATTCTTGCATCACTGCATCACCTCCAGGCTTACTGACCACCCTGTGCTTTATTCTCCTTCATCCCGCATGCTGTCTGAGTTAGAACTATAGACTCCCTCTCTAGAGGGCTTCACCGCTTTCCTTTTCAAATTCACCTCACTGAGATTTATGTGACGTCCCTGGCAGACCCTCTGCAGTAATTTTAGGACTACCTTCCCATCCTCGTCTCCTGTGTGCATTTGACACACGGGGTCACTTTGAAGTTGTGAGAGCTCCACTGAAACACTTCTTTTTTTTCTCTCTTTCCTCCCAGTGCAAACTAACACCATCGTTTGAGGATATGTGGAGGATCTCACGGTTGGTGAAAGCTGACACTGCATTGATGTGGAGAAGATAATGATGTGACTGCTTAACCACAGGTAACCGCAGTTTGTATACATTTGTCTCTCATAAAGGCCAACAAAATCTCCCTAAGTGATGAATTATATTTCAAATTCCTTTCAAATTATGCTTGAATCTTTACATCATAGGGAAAACATTTTCTGCCTGCAGTGTGAGCCCAAACTCAGAACATGATGGCGTTGATTTTTTAACTTTTTTTTTTGTTATTCACAGATGATTCAGCAGCTGCTTATATAATACAGAGTAGGAGGGAAAGCAGGATTCTCAGAAAAAATGTGGTTAACAATGGACTCATCTAGCCATTTGAACTATGGGTAGTGAAGATAATGGATCGTTTTAACACCACCGATGGAGGGAAGACGCTGTGGTTCAAAGGACTCTGTACAGTTTCAAAAAATGTACAAGTCTTAAATTAAAATAATTTATCATACTTTCAATATTATGAGAAATTGGATTTCGGCAACTTAAAAAGTTAGAAATCTTTGCACTTTTTAAAATAATACTTTTATAGTGCGGCTTCATTAGTCCCTAATACTTTTGTGCAGTTAGCATTAATTAGCCAAAAAATGACAATGGAGTTCCTCGCTCTAGTAGATCTCTGATCGGATTTACCTTGTAGCTTAACTCCACATTCACCAATATACTAAAAATTCTTTGCTGGAACTGACAGTATCTTAGTAAACAAGAACATAGAGTGGCCTGGTTTTCAGCAAGGTTTGTAACACTTACCTACAATTTAGTTAGCAATTAGCCTGCAATCATTTAAGACTTAAAAGCAGAATGCATTCTTCTCAATTATTGAAAAAAAACAAAAAACATATTTGAATTCAAACATAGACACATCGCAGGAATAACAGTTCTCACACCCATCTAAATGGAGACCTGACAGAATGCTTGTCACTGCCAGAGATTTTAGCTGACAATGCTAATATTATTATATAATATCTTAGCTTTAGACATTTTTTTAATTTTCTTATTAGGATATTGTTGTCATGGTTTGACATAGACCTTTTCTCCGTTTAACAAAATCAGCTAAATTTAAATAGCTGATGTTTCCAGATTTTTTAAATTTAATAGTATAATTACAGTAAATATCTGATCAGAATCTGACAGATTTTCCACTTTAACCAAAGAAAATTATGGTTTCATACCAAGACTATGCAAATTTAGTTTTGGTATCTTGATTATTTTCTAACTCATTATTTGGTGTCACACTTGGCAGCTACTCTCTGCTGTACTGTTTGTCTTTCTGACTTTCTGGTAACCACTTTTGTATACTATCGCTACATTTAAATTTTACGCAAGTAATGTCAAATGTTTAAACTTGATGAGCATAATGAACATAAATATACTTCAAGTAGTGCTCTCATATCAATAAATGTAAAATAGATATAAATCACAGATACGGAATAGACTTATAACGACTTTTAAAATACTCACTTTAACAGCAACCTGTTCTTTAATCCACAGTTAAACCATGGGAAACGTGGAGAGCCAGAATGGGGAGTGTGGTGTGTATGGTGACGTGAAGGGACACCTGTCCCGTAAGCACATGTCCCGCTCACTACGTCTCCCCAGTAAGCAGCCAGTTGCTCGCTGTCCCCGGCACTCTTCTTCAGTCAACCAGGAATACAGAAACTCTGAGGCCTCAACCCGCTCGTCCAGCACGCCAAGCATCCCACAGTCCTTTACAGAGAATGGACTGGAACCTTTCAAAGCAACGGATGCGCCGGAAGATTTCGGCATCAACCCTCACTGGACACAATGTGTTGCCATGACGATGAAGCCCGAATCCTTTCAAAATGATGATGACCCGCTAGCCACCCCGACTCCTGAAACCTCAGAAGCAGACACTGTCGCCCAGGATGTGGGAGAGGACTCTTTGGAGGAGGAACATTTTGGAGAGGAGAGGTACCTCCAGCGAATGAAGGAGGGGTCGCGGGAGGGAGGGAGTTTTAAAAAGAAGCGGTCCAAGTCAGCGGACATGTGGAGAGAGAACAGCTTGGAGTTCTCTCTGTCTGACCTGAGCCAGGACCATCTGACAAGCACTGAGGAAATGGTGGATGGAGGGGAGGAAGAGGAGGAGGAACAGTTCAAACCCCCCAGAGGAAATAAGGGTGAGGATGGAAGAAATACATAATAATGTAAAAACTCTTTATATTAAAAGTACAGGATGCATGTTTAATTTTTCCATCAAATGGATGAATTCTGTAAATTTTACTCTTGTATAGTTTCTAAAAAGCACCACTGCAGTTGTTCAAATGTTGATGACAAATGACCCAAAAAAAATGTGTCTGACCTTGTGTGTGTAGGCGTGCCAGCTTGATTAGAGTCCAGGTGCAGGTGAAGATAAGGAGAGAGGTTTTGAAAAATTGCAGGTACTCAGAGGAGGATTTGAGAAAAAAGCTGCTGATTGAAGGTTATCTGCCATCCATCATTAGTAGTACTTCAGTTCATCACAGGGTCGTTATTTTAAGGGCCTCTGTACAGAACCCACTGGAGTTCAGTGTGACAGCAGGAGGTGGCAGGTAACTTGTGTGGAAGGTCTCAGCTGATTTGCCTGGATGGGCATCCTGCAGACACACATTCATGCTCACTCGTCAAAATCATACAGGACAAATACATGGAGGAGGTTAATTTGGACGTCAAAGTAATCAGAATACACATCATCTTAAAAACACAGACACACTAGTACACACACTGCTGTGCAATAATCACCTGACTGTGTTCCAGGCTCAAGCGAGAGGGCATCGTCCCTGGACCATCTGTGCAGCCAGCAGATTCCGGGCCTCAGGGGGCAGAGGAGCCGCTACACTAAGAACCGGAGAGAGGCGGAGTGTGATGGAGGAGGGGAAGGGGAGGAGGGGTTGATGACTCCAACCGAGGAGGATGGCGGCGGGTATGGAGCATTCACTCTCCCCTGCAGACGCTCCCATTGCCTGTCTGAGGGCTTGGCAGGGTTCGGCATCCCAGCTGCACCGTGCCGCCCTGCTTTTCAAGGACGGCGTGCACAAACTACTCAGGTTAGAGTACAGCTGGTGAAAACATGAATAAATATACAAAGCAGAAGAAGCAGTCATCAGTTTCATAGTCTCATTTCTGTCTTTGGCCATGATGGTCTGCCTCTTGTGTCTAAAACACAGAATATAACAATAGAGCTCTTTCACTAACACTCATTTCTATATGGTTAAAAAGGTTCACACTCACTTTGTAGACAACCATAGACGCTTCCTATGTGTCATGCTTTGCCGTTACACAAATGCTTGTCCATTCATTCATTAATTTTTTATCCGTAACTGCTTATCCCGTTCAGGGTCGCGGGCCTATCCTAGCTGACATTGTGCGAGACGGTACACCCAGGATGAGTCGCCAGTTCATTCCAGGACCGACATATAGACAGACAACAAATGCGTAGGAATATTTGTAGAAGGTAAAGCAGGATAGAGGGATAGGACAGATAGATGGTTGCTAAAGGGATACTTGCTTACAATTAACATGTACTACGATCAGCCAATCTATTACAAACATGGACAAAACAGAGTCTGAAAAACATTGATCATCTCTTTAGGATGACGCCTGTCAGTGGGCGGGATGAACAACATTGCGTTCTCAAAGTTGATGTGTTGGAAGCAGGAAATACTAGAAGAGTCAGGATCGCAGAGACTTTGACAAGGACCAAATAGTGCTGACTAGACCACTGCATCAGAGTATCTGCAGAACTGCAGAACCAGCGTCTGGAAGTCCATGTTCTCTGATCCCACAGAGGAGCTACTGTAGCTCAGATTGTTTAAAAGGTGAATACGGTTCTCCAAGAAAGCAACACACAGAGCGTCACCGACTATGACAGACTGGTGGTACAAATAAAAATACACATAAAGCAATTTGTAAGAAAAAAAGAAAAGCCAACCGTGATGAGATTGTAAAAGTACATTAATGGAATTACGGACGTTCATGTGCTTTCTGGGATTTTTTCATGTGCATTGATTGAAAAAGTTGTCAAATAAGAGGTACTAAAATAGCCAACCAGGCTTTCCTTTCGACTCATTCCCTGAACCCAAAGCACCCTTGGATAGCAGAGCCCCTTAAGTGCTTATTATAAATTCATCTAGTCAGGCAGGGGGGGTTGCAAAGCTGGATATAAATAAATCGACAAAACACGGCAAAACAAATAGAAAAATAATAGAAGGAGAGATTGCTTGGCGAAAGAAAAAGTGTGGAAAAGCACACACATGCCCATTTTAAGTGAAAAGCTTTCTCTTTTGCAATATGGAACACAGGAATACACACAAATATAAAACCAGAAACCATTTGTGTAGCCTAAGCTGTTTTAGAGGGGCTGCCTCTTATATCATAGAGACTCTCTGTTAGATTACTGCTTCTTTTGTGTAGATTGTGTGTATGTCAGCCTGGGTGTGTGTACATTTTGGCTATCCAAATGTTTTTAAAAAAATCAGAAATCCATTTGTAAATCAATTCTGCTTCCATGTTTTTTCTGGTTCACAGGACATCTCTGGGGTTTTGGGTGAAGGAAGTGAATATGGCGACAGTGGCATCGATGGCGTCACTGCAGAGATGGACGGGGATGGAGAGCTGGTGACCCGTCGCTCTAAGACCATGTCGGCCTCTTTTTCGGTATACTCGGCCACTGAGAGCAGCGTTTTCAACGGGAGCGACAGTGGGAGCAGCAGTGCCGGAGGAGGAGAGGGAAGAGGAGGCGAGGGAAACAGGGGAGGCGTGTATGAGAATTTCAGAAAGGAGCTGGACAATCAGGCCTGGGTTAGTCTCTATGTCTAAGTGTAATTGTCTTAATGAAAGCTCCTACGGGGTTGTTATTAATCTAATCCATCGCCCTCTCGTCAGACACATCAGGGTCGAGACTTTGCGGAGGAGGCAGGCTCTGCTGTGAGCGACGAGCAGAGCAGCGGCACACTCAGCAGTGCCTATCCATCAGACGCGCTGATTGGCTGTGCACAAGGCACAGTCAGGAAAGCCGGCGCTCTGGCTGTCAAGAACTTCTTGGTCCATAAGAAAAACAAGAAGGTGGAACCTGCAACACGGCGCAAATGGAAACACTACTGGGTCTCTCTTAAAGGTGTTGCATACACGCTCATACTTCTGTGTTAAATATATACTGTATAAATGTATATTCATATGTACTGTATGTGATGGATGTGTACTTCATGACTCCAAGAGAATCATGGGCTACCACTCATACTTTATAAACATCATAAATATCATCAACATCAAACATCTCACAAGTAGATAACAGACACCTGGACACAGAAAACTCGTATTTTGTAACACAGGTAAGGACAAAATAAGCTTTGGAGGAACAACCCTGAAAATGTTTGACTCAACAAATTTAATCACACATTTGAAATGAAATCGTTATCGTTAGCAGAGCGGCTAAAGGGGCAGCGTGAGGCAGAGCACAAAGGGGAGAGATGGCCAATGTTTGGAGTTTAAATATACCACCAAATCAGGAGGGTGTGACTGGTAAAAGATTGTGGAGGGTTTGCAGGCGCTGCCTGAACTTCTTCGCAGGCGTCGCTCCATTTACCTTTGAGAATTGTGGCAATGACAAAGTATGAGAGCCCAGATAGAGATGGTTCGGTAATGTGAAAAGGAGGAATAAAGGTGGCTATATTGGTAGAAAGAAGCTGAAGATGGAGCTTTCAGGCAGAAGAAAAAGGGTAAGACTAAGAGGAGGCTTCTGGATGTGGTCAGAGAGGACATGCAGTTGGTTAGTGAGACAGAGGAAGTTGCGGAGGACAGGACAAGATGGAAACAGATGAACTGCTGTGGATATTCTGAAAGGGAACAAACTGAAAGAGGAAGAAGATTTATGACAATAATAAAACATAATAGCTGACATTTGTTTAATAGATAAAATAATCAAATGTTTAACTTTAAACACAATCATGCCGCTGGAATGTCACATTCAGCTAAACAGCTCACCTGTCCCAAACTTGTTTAATCTCTCACTCTGTTCCTCCTGTTTTGACGGTAATCACATCAGTTTGATATTTCTCCATGCCCTTGCTTGACAACTGTGCTCTCTCACTCTCTTCTATTTGGCCTCACATTTCCTCCCCTCAGCCTCATCACAATTTAATTTTACAGCACCATCCATGACTAATCCAATCCAATCCTTGTGAAATGCACACGATACAGCATCTGCGGCCACATTCCTGCCTGACCCTGTCTTTATACCCATCCCCTAAAAGTAAATTCAATATAGGATCTCTTATTCCTCCTGGCCTTTTGCCATAAATACGCATGAATAATACACATTATTGGCAAATAATTAAATTTTTTTCGTATATAATACCATAATAAGGATAATATTGCTGTATTTGACATATTTTGGTTCGGTGAAATTTTCGCATACATAATATAGTTGCAATAATAATAACATGTCTTCTTTCTGTGTTCCGAAAGGTTGCACTCTTTTCCTTTATGAGTCGGATAGTCGCTCTGGGATCGACCACAACAGTGTTCCTAAACACGCGTTTTGGGTAGAAAACAGCATCGTACAGGCCGTACCTGAACACCCCAAGAAAGACTTTGTCTTCTGCCTCAGCAACTCTGTGGGAGACGCTTTCTTCTTCCAGGTGAGAGGAATGCTGGTTCTTAAATCATTCATGGGGGACAGAAAAATAAATGGAGAGTAAGGTATAGGAAGGGGATGTAGTAAACAAGTCTACAATTTCATTTTGCTAGACTGGGGCGGGGTTGTGTGTGTGTGTGTGTGTGTGTGTGTGTGTGTGTGTGTGTGTGTGTGTGTGTGTGTGTGTGTGTGTGCGTGCATGTGTGTGTGTGTGTGTGCGTGCGTGGGCTGCATACTAGATGACATTTATCCATGTGTGGGAGCCAATCTTATGTCCATGTGTTTGTTCTATGTCTGACATGTTTAAAGGCCATACTTTCACACTTTGACAGTGATGCACCACGGTGACCATTGTGTAATATTAAAATGTGTCTATTTATATTCATGACAGCTTCCCAATGTGGTATTCAATCAAAGAACTGGATAGGTTATAGGATGATGATGAGATTATAGGTGCCACCCTCTTGTAGAGGCTACCCAATGGGACCCGTACCTCAATCTCTGAGCTGTCACTTTCTTAATTTCATTTCTGCCCTCTTGGTACCTTGTCGTTTGTCTTAATCTTCAGAGATTTCACCAGTTCATATTCCATTTCCCCTCTCCTGTCAGACATCAGGCCAGACGGAACTGGAGAACTGGATCACGGCGATCCACTCTGCGTGTGCCGCGGCTTTGGCTCGACAGCACCACAGGGAGGATACGGTGCGACTGCTGCGAACCGAGATCCGCAAGCTGGAGCAAAAGATCGACATGGATGAAAAGATGAAGAAGATGGGAGATATGCAGCTGTCCACCGTCACTGATACCAAGAAGAGGAAGACCATACTGGAGCAGGTATGCAGCAGGGGCAAATTTGTAAAACCTTAAAGTCCATCCGGCGTTAACGTGAGTCCGGTTTTTCGGATCCTTTTTGAAATCTACCAATCGAGCTGATTGAAAACAGAGTCGGGCCTTTTTAGCTGGAGGTCTCTTTATCATTGAACGGAGCTGAGGCTGTCACAAGCCAAACCCTTGGCACTAAATTATATTTTCTGCATGGTGTAAATTTTCTTCACAAAATGTTCTCAACTAGACAAAAAGACAGAGCGCAGCAAAAATGTAGAAAATTCCCATCACATGTTAGAACAGCACCCATGTGAGCCTGAGGTCTTTCGCAAATCTCTCCTTACATAATAGCTGTTTTGCGTGACACAGGTGGAGTTTGAAAGCTTGTCTACTGTCAAATTTGTTCACTTTCAGTGGCAGCAGAATCGCATGTGAGAATAAGACGGTATCTTAAGAACATTCCCACTAGTTTGAGCCGGCCTTCAGTGTGTTTGTGGGGCATCTGTTTCACTGTCAATACACAAATACAGAGTTACATAAAAAAAGCGCCCCGAGGTTGTTAATCTCATTTATTCAGAATGAGCTTCCATTTCTGAGGAAAACTACTTTTTTATAAAACAAATTAACTTGAATCGGGGATCAAAGGATTTAAAACTCGAGTTAAATCGAGTGGTCGATTATATCGTCATCTGACTCATTTCGAGATCAGCATCTGAAACCACATTAATGCACTAAATGAGATTAAAGAAATAAAAACGCCTTGGATTGTTTTTTGTTTTCTTGTGAAGACCCAAAGAATTAGCAGTTGAATTAATTTTGTATTAATTCCTGGAGCAAATCAGTGAAGGCAAGAACCAGAGCAAATTAAGTCTAGATTGTTTTCCACTGCAATATGTGTGTCCCTGTGTTCTTCCTCCCACGGCCCACCCTCTGATACATTGCACATAGCACAGCAGGTTGGTGACTGGTGGGGGCTGTGTTGGTGAGTAATACCTCTCCTCAGGAGCTCCACTACTCCTACATCTCACTCCTCCTCCTGGGATGACCTGACGATCAGCCTACAAATCCTGATTTTTAATGCATATTTCACATGTTTTGTTTTTATTCTGTTTATCAGTGGTGAAATCTGATGTCATTCAATGAATGTAGAGCCAAACCAATAAAAGCATGCTCATGTTATATGATCATAAATCGGTCCCTCTCACATGTTTCTTTCTGTTAGATCTTCCTGTGGGAACAGAACTTAGAGCGGTTTCACATGGATCTGTTCCGTTGTCGGTGCTACCTGGCCAGCCTGCAGGGCGGAGAACCACCAAATCCCAAACGCCTGCTGGGCTTCGCTTCACGTCCAACAAAGCTGGCCATGGGAAGACTGGGCATCTTCTCTGTCTCCTCCTTCCATGCACTGGTATGCCGGCATGCATATACCCATCCACAACAACATGTTTTTTTAGTACTTGCCTGACCGTCTCCATTACTTTGATGTGATTTTTCTCCACTATCCAAAATTCAAATTCCGCCCCGCATGTCTCTATATGTAGACGTAACATGAGAGGTTCCTAATGAATGTGCCTCAGTACCATCTCAGCGGGTAGATGAGTGGGTGTTTATCGCTGCATGAATGCTAAGAGAAAGAATTTCTGCAAAGTAATAGGCAATGTCTGTGGCCGAAAGGCACGTTGACTTTCTATCTACACATGGAAATTAATACAAACGCTTCCAACATCGCGTCCCCCAGCGCCCTCGTTTCCACATATCCTTTATGTTGACATCAAAAAACATCCACAAGTTGTCAGCGATGAGGTGGACAAAACGGAACAATACCACCGGAATCCATCAGGGGCAGTATAGCCATAAATCAAAGGAGACAAATGTCTTCAATGTCGACACGATGTATTCATTGGTCGTTCATTCAATGGAGTACATCGTTGCCTCCATATTTTCCACTTTTTACCTACTGTGGACATTAAACACATCCCCTTATGCCGTTAGCATTTTTTTTTGGCTAATCTTTTGACTCTTAATATTTTGGCTGTTTTGATGCAAACGCGAAGGTTGCATTGAAGTATATAGGTGCCGATGGGACATTTCATATGTAGATGGAGAATAAATGTGGTTTTGTTTAATTTTCTTTTGAGAGTAAATCTTTTTCGAAACTGTTTTTGTCATAATCAGGTTTGTTTTCTTTGGTTTATCCTTGAAGAGTTATTGAAGCTTTTTTCATGAGAAAGGATCCAGTAAACCTCATTGTAGTGGTGACATAATTAGTCTCTATTGAGTCTCTGGCTCAGTGCTACTTTCTTCCATTTATACATTTGAAATTGACTGTGTGCTGTAAAAAATAAATTTACACTGTAAGTAATCAATTTTACGCTATTAAAAATCAAGCCATTTAATAATTAATATTAATTTCAACCGAGACTCAAGTGTAAATTAAATCCTTTTAGAAAATTAGTTCTACACAAAATGTTCTTAAATGTAGGGGATTGCTTTTATATTTTATCCTTTTCCTGCACCTATATACTGGAAGACAAATTTATCCTCATATTTCTACACCTGCACACACTCACCTCACACATTCACATCATTCTCTTCACAAAGTCTCCTGATGATGACGGCAGCCAGTGGCTCTAAGTCAGACCCTTAGCTCAGTGCTTGGAATCGTGCTCTTGCTGACACCTCCAGCGCTCCAATAATTTACAGAATGTATCGTCGACATATGTGGAATGTGTATAATGCAGCCGTGTGTTAAAATATCAACAATGAAAATAAAGACAAAAGGCAGTAAGAAAGAGATGAAAAGACCGTCTCTCCAGACAACAGAGGATGGGATATACACACACACTCACACACACACACACACACCCACTCACACACACTCACACACACACACACACATACACAACATCAGAGGTTTATGGTATTTTTTTGTGTGAAAGGTGAATCAATATGAACTCTGTTAGTAAGCTGCCATCCCTCAGGCACTTTCCCACAAACAGGCTTAACACCGTCTGCTCTGAACACCCCCATTTCTCTTCACCTACCTTCCTCAGTCCCTTCCCTGCTCTGATTATTTACCATTTCTTTAATCTGTAGTTTTTTTCATCTTCATTGCTGCCTATTAATCACCCAGTATCATCGCATCTGAAACACAGGACTTTTACTGAACATTAAATAAAGCTTTGCTACGCTGAAAATAAATATAGACAACTAAGTAACATGGAAAATGATGGTGAGTACATTTGTATTTATAAAGTACGGATTTTATTCCAAGTTAGTGCTATCTCGGGGATCAATGAATATCTGAGAAGTAGGCACACTATGTTCAATGCGCCGGATTCTCACTGCTTCAAAAAAAAATTGCCAAAACAATAACAGGACAAACTTTATCATTCAACAATTTAATACAAACCACAATCGATCTCCAAAGGTCACTCTGAGAGTGCATACCTCCACCACGTCAATTTACAAATACTGCTATGACCATGCCAAGACCCACCTGAGGAGGAGGTGCCGAGTGGGAATAACTCCACTGACAAAGGCTTTGACTGTGCTAGAACTGGCCCTCTTCATCATTTTATTTTGGTACTTCAGCTTAATGGCATTGTAAATAAGTCATATTAGCTAAATATTTAGTTTTCTGCTACACATTCAAATTTAATGATAGATTTAACATTTACATTTATAATTCAATTCCACCAGTGGCAGGCTGTGGGTTTTACACTGGGTTCTTCAGCACTATACTCCCACTATTAAACTGACTTGAAATAACTTCACAGGGAGACAACAGCAGCAGGCAGTCATCCCACTTCTTAGACACATTTATATTTAATATTTAATATTTAAATTCACATTATGATTTTACATGTTAGGTAACCTTTTCATTTACATTTAATATTAAGACCTTTTATTTAACATTTTTTTCCTTGGAAAGTATAAAAGTATAACATTTAATTAACATTGCAGTAAATGTGATGAAAATGGGAATAAAAAAAAAATTGGACCAAACTCTTAAGCATTGTTTGGAGTTAAATGTGACAAAATGTTGGTTATAATTTCAACAATTTCTACTTTTCAATACCTTCTGGTGTTCCTACTCAACACTTTTAAAAACCATCATATAAAAGGACAACATTTAAATGAATACACAATCTCTTACACATTAAACAAATGAATTACAAAACGTAGCTTTTTTAAACTGAAATCGATTGCCTAAAACTATTGACACTGGCTCCTTTCATTCATCAAAAAGTTATTATTTTAAAGAAACATTGTTAAAGAACCGACTTTTTGCAAGCAGCTTATATAAGGACATTCTTTCTGACAGTTTAACCTATTGTGCTTGGCGTGAGTGTGTGTCATGAATACTGGCTGGTGAGGTCCTCGCAACAATGACGCGACCAATGATCCACCCACTAAAGTCCAGTATGTTCCACAGTGCATGAGCAGGCATACTTGTGTATCATGGCAGATATCCATGTGCTGCATAGTGAGTCAGAGCCTCTCATAGGCCGCTGTTTTAAAGTAACTTAGACTTAGTTGTGCAGGTGGTCACAGAAGGAGCTAGGAGGATAGAAATGTTCAGTTTGTGTAATTAGTGTATAATACTATGTATCTGAACATGTTTGCTCCTTACAGCGGGTTAGTTACATGCCTGTGTCTGCACTTACATTATTTATACATAGAATTACAAAAACTTTCTTTGAAATAGTTTACGGGACCTTTCTCACTGGGTTTGTTGTCATTTTTCGCTATCACAGGTGTCAGCCCGCACAGAATACAGCATCAGGAAGCGGAACCAGGCCACGCCTCGTACATTCAGTAAGCGCCGCAGCCGCTTCTCCTCTCTCTGGGGACTGGATAGCACCTCAAAGAGAAAGACCACAGGACATCCTTCAATCAACCAGGTTTACATACTGACACATCCATGCCTTAAAGGCTTCTGAATATTCTCCATACGTGATATCATGTAATGGTACTGTAACGTAGCGTTTCTCTGCGTGCCTCTCTGCAGGTGTTTGCTGATGGGATGGCGTTGGTGAGAAAGCCGCTGGAACGCATGTTTGAAGACTCTGCTAGTGAGAAATCTGTAAGAGCTTAATAATCTTCACTACATTGAAGTAAAAACCACTTTTTTACATCTCTCCTCTTTTAAGATGGACCACAAATATTTAGTCAGAACTAAGAGTCGAGTGAAAGTAGGCCAGAACTTGACATCATCTCCATTGTGGTCCCTGACTGTTCTCCAGGAAAAGCAGGAGGACAAAGACCACAACAAATACAAGCCGATGGTTATGTATATCCCGTAATTATCTTTGTAAGGCTAAACACTAATTTCCCACTCCCTTTTTTAGTTTCTTAGTAGAGCTTGGTGTTCATCACAGAAGCAGAACTCATGTGGCTTTAGATCATTTGACTGTCGTTGTTTGCCTTTCTGATCAGCCCATGAAGTCAAATTCACTGTCGCATTTGACAGACCTTTATATATATTTATATATAATATATATATAATGGGTTAGAGGCTTTGTAAGAACCAGAGGCTAGCTGCTACTAGATTCTCCAACTCCTTTTACTTGAATGAGATCTTTTGATGCTCTGGCTCTTCATTTGGTGGCTTATTTTGGGGGAAGCACCAATCGCTGAATTTTACCGTGACCCTTTTTTAAACTTTTGCTTTTGTTTTAAAGCAACTGTTTCTCTTCATCAGAAGTGAAAGGAGAAGGACGGGGATCTCTGGTGATAAAATTTTAAAAGCTGTCGAAGCACGCCATTATACATTTTATGAGATTGTTGAGTTTATTTGTGGTCGATTAACAACCTTGTTCATCTGCAAATTATACGCCTCACCAGACTGTACTTCCTGTTATGGCTTTTATGTTTTTCTTCCTACAGAACTCTCTGTGTCTTATCTTGAATTATTGGCAATATTTTTATTCTCAAACCTTTTTAGTACGTCAAATACTATTTTCAGATCAATGTTGACAGATTCCCTTTCCTTCCTTTCAATTGCTCCAGGCAATTCCAACTCTTATCAGCATTGTGGGCTACTGACTCCAGGGATATTTCTGTCTGCTAATCCCACCGAGACAAATTTGATCTGATACCTTCAGATCCTCAGCTTTCGGATGTTTTTCCAAATTATGGAGTCATCTGCTATCAAAGGACTTGGCAGTTTCAGACCATCTGTGTTCTTGGGTATCTGCCGCTGTGACCACTGATAATTACATGTAATGAATACCATCATCAGAGACTAAAATTGATTAGCCAAGACCACCTTGGGACTATAGGCTTCCCATAGCACATTATCACAGATGGAAAGAAAATGTGAATTTACCTGATCTGTTGTGAAAAAAATGTGAATTTACCCATGGGCTGTGCATGGACAAGTATGCCATTCCATATTTTATGAGAGCTGGTAGAAGGCATCAAAGATGAGGTGATTGTTGGGGGAGACAGACCCCTGTCTGAACTCAGTGGATAGGGGAATCCTCTACTGTACCAACCAATCTGATAATGAAAGCCCCCAGTGGAATCATGGGAGATTAATTTCTCCCCGAACATTGTCCAGCTTTATCTGCCAAGATATGAGATGACATTAGAGAAATGCACAGAAAGTAACTTTTCTCAGTTTGTTGTGAGAAAAGATGGAAACGTTGCATTAGTAGCAATTAGCAACTACGGAAAGATTTATTCTAAATGTTCACATCTGATGGGTTTAATTCTCCGTTTGCTTTGGGGAATCTCTGCTGGCAGTAAAAACGGAATGCAGATAGTTCAGTGTATTACCCAAGACCCCCACCCCCCAGCAGAGGCATCCAAGATGGACCAGGAGGGGAGCCAGATGGTGCTGAGCAGGGTTGGGGAGTTGAGGGATTTCGGGGAGGTACTAGATACGAACCCAGATTGTGTTCTCTGTCTGAGAAAATTTGAAAATATTTGTGTGCGTGTGTTCCATCCATCATTATCTGTAACTGCTTATTCTGATTATGGTAGCGTTGGGCTGGAGCCTATACCAGTTCACAATGAGCGAGAGGCAGGGCCAACACTTGACCTGGTCAGACTTCCATCCACTCTCACATTCGATCCTAGGCAATTGAGAGTCACCAATATTTCATGTTGGAGAAGAAGCAGGATTACCTGCAGAGAAGCACATGTGGTCAGAGGTGGATTTAAACCTGGGACCTTCTTGGTGGGTGGTAACTGTGCAACCCAATGTGCCAACCCTCCTGTGTGTGTGCGTATTGTCAAAATGAAAAAAGAAAATGAAACACAGAGGGAGACAAAAGGAGAAAATAACTTTGTGTAAGCATAGGGTTATAATGCAATCAAACACACACACACAAACACACACATACACATAAACACACACACACAAACACAGGTTAGGTGGACTATTAGAAGTCAGCAGAACGATAGAATGAAGGAAAACTGGGAAGGACGGAGATGATGGAGCGATGTTCAGATAGAAGGGGCACCAGAAGAAGAAGCAATAATCAGTGAGGGTGGGGGAAGCCGAAGCTGAAAGAGTATTGACGGAATAATAGTGTTTGTGGATACTGTTACCTGAAAGGAGTAGATACGGTATAAGTGACAGACGTTGTGAGGTCAAGCAGAAGATGTGAGTGGGAGAGAGTCCCACTGAGGGGCTCAGAGGTTACAGAATGTGGTCCACCGACACCCACGAAGATGTATATATGATATTTAACACACCATGCAGGGGGAAAATCTTAACAGAAGGCTCTCATCAACACAAATGAAATAGATTTTGTAATCTGATCCCCCGCTGCCCTCAGGCCGCCGCCACTTTCCATCATATTAGTCTTATTATTCTAAGCCAGTCTGCTGTCTTTTGTGACCAAGAAGGGAAATAATAAGGAAATAATATCATTTAATGAATTCATCATTTTTAACTGGGGATGTTAGAACAGAGACATTTTTAAGGAGCTAATTCTTCTCTCAGCAGAACCTCATATCAAGTGTGAATTTATTATGTGCTGTTTTCATTGAGAACAAATGTAACTGTATAGTTCATAATTTCCTTCTGTTTGTGTGTTCTATTTTCAGAAGGAGAGAGAGGGCTCAGTAAAATGTCTCTCTCAGCAAAACGTCGACAGTGACATCTGGGTTCCTGATTACCTGACTCCATCCTGGGTTTGTCTGCCTAACAACCGGCCCGTCCTGGCCATCATACAGCCCGGAGAAACAGCACTGGAACTCCTGAGCACCACCTGCAAGGTAAAGAAAGGCTGATTTGTTCATGCAGAAAATCAATTATTTGTGAAAAAAAAGACTTAGAAGTATTGATTCAACTTAATTACTTGAATAAACCTAACTGAACTTGTATAAAAAAACATACGCAACATAAAAAAAAACAAAGAAAGGAAGAAATTTGAGAAAATTTACAAAGGGCAGATATTTATATTAAAATTTATGAAGTTAAAGTAAAGGGTTGTCAAAAAACTCCACCCGAAAATTCCACTTTAGTACAGCAAAAAAGTATTAAGACTTTGTTACTCCCACCAGTGCCAGTTTACTTCTCTGAGGCAGGAGGTCCAGCACACAATTCAGTGGATACAAGATTAATGGTTATAATAATGATAAACTGTATTTGTACAGTCCTTTTCAAAAACTTTGTAAGTGCTGGGTCTGGTAGAACAAGAATAAAAACATTTCAAGAAATCAGGCAGGTCATACTGTACAAAATGAACTAAAATGAAATAAATTACATTAACACATGCACGTCTTCAACAACGTAGAGACTCAGCCTGCAGGCTGACATGTAGAAAACACAAATATTCCAGTAAAACAGCCAACAGTCAACAACTGTTCTGAAAACAATCAATTTACTTTCCCGCGTTGGTCAAAAATATGGAACCATGAGAAATGAATCTCATAAAACTGCACACAATGCTGTTGAAGGTAGTTTAGAAAGCCGTAAATGGTTACATAAGCACAATTAAATATTATTATTTTATATTGTGTTCACAGATTAAGCCTGTAAAATATGTAAAAGTTAACACTTTTTAAAATTCTGCTGAGGGCAGCCGGAAAAAAGTTATTAGGAGCTGACTATGAGAGGATGTCTTCTTTAATGTCGGTCTGAATATCTGAGAGTGGAGACTATCAGAGGTGAAATGGTGTATGGGTAGGAAGGCAGAAGAGGAAACCCATATGACAGCCTCACTGATCATTTCTTACAATAAATACTTACACTGCTTATTACTGTGTCAACCACTCTTTTCAAGCTTCTCTCCACTTCATTTCCTCCTCTCTCCAATAAGTCTGCCTCAGCCAGAGACACATTGAGAATAATGATGCTTTCCACTCTGTGAAACACGTGTCAAGCTCATCGACGTGTGTGCGTGGATGTTGGTGGGCGAACATGTCATAAATATTTTGCAAGAAACTAGGGCATCTAATTCACATCCCCTGTTTGTTACATGTATGCAGAGACATATATACAGGATTACAAACATGAGTGGGTACATACATGCCTGTGTCCTTCTGTCAGGGCTCCTATGAGCTCTAAAGTGTGGTCCTGATGAAGAGTATGTTTTTTTACTAACTATAGAGTGTAGTCATGATGAAGGGTATGGCTTTTTGATAGCTATAGTGTGTGGTTGTGATGAAGATTTTAGCTTTTGATAGTTATAGAGTGTGGTTGTGATGAAGGGTATGGTTTTTGACAGTTATAGAATGTGGTTGTGACTAAGAGTATCGTTTTTGATAGCTATAGTGTGTCCTGATGAAGAGTATGGTTTTTGATAGTTATAGAGTGTGGTTGTGATGAAGAGTATGGTTTTTGATAGCTATAGTGTGTCCTGATGAAGAGTATGGTTTTTGATAGCTATATAATGTGGTTGAGATGAAGAGTATTGGTTTTTGATAGTTATAGAGATTGGGTGTGATGAAGAGTATGTTTTTCTGATAAATATAGAGTTTAGTCATGATGAAGAGTATAGCTTTTGAAATGTATAGAGTCTGGTTGTGATGAAGAGTATAGTTTTTGATAGCTATAGTGTGTCCTGATGAAGAGTATGGTTTTCTGATAACTATAGAGTGTGGTCCTGATGAAGAGTATGGTTTTTTGATAGCTATAAAATGTGAATGTGATGAAGAGTATAACTTTTGATCGCGATAGAGTGTGGTCCTGATGAAGTGTATGGTTGTTGATAGCTATAGACTGTGGTTGTGAGGAAGAGTATGGTTTTAAAAGCTATAGAGTGTGGTCCTGATGAAGACTATGGATTTTGATTGCCATAGACTCTTGTGATGAAGAGTATAGTTTTGGTAGCTATAGAGTGTTGTCCTGATGAAGACTATGGTATTTTGATAGCTATAGAGTGTGGTTGTGACGAAGAGTATGTTTTTTGATAGCTGTAGAAAGTGGTTGTGACGAAGAGTATGGTTTTTGATAGCTACAGAGTGTCGTGATGAAGAGTATGATTTTGAAAGTTGGGTTATAGAAGACAGGCTTTGCTTGCAGGGAGAATAGAAAAGCGATGCATTTATATTTGATTTTGAAAAGCACACCGAAGGATTTCCTACTTTGCTGCCTGACTCTTATCAGTGTGACCCTTTTTTTTTCATTCTCTCATGTCTTGTTGCCTCCAGACCCATAAGATCGACCCTTCCAGCCACTACCTGCGTTTGAAGGTGGTGGCGGAGAACCAGATGCTCTTCTATGTCCCCAAACTTGAAGAGGACATCTCAGATCTGGTGAGGAAAACAAAATGAAACCACAATCAGCCAATGAAACACAAAGAGTTCATTTATTTCACACGTAACTTAAGCTTTTTCAGTTTTTTTTAACTTTTGTTGTTTTACAGCCTTGGTTGGGATTTTGCAGCCCTCACCTTATCATGAATGAAGTTTTGTTTAATTGCATGTATATGTGGTTGCGGGCTCTTGCATCTTTTATGACTTAGCTGCTGATTTGATTTTTAATGCATACAGGAATTCCTTTCATTGCTTATGCCATACATTATGCAGCGTTCCGCGTTTATTGTGTACACTGGGAGTGTCTGTGTGTCCGTGTGTCTACAGTTTTGTTATTATTCATTTAAACACTCACTCTCACCGAGTAAGACTTCACCTCCTCATTATTCAGCCACTGTACAGCCTGAAATGAATTCTCTTTGTGACGGCGCTTTGCGGATGATTTACTGAACCCCGTCTCAAAGCAAAGTCTTCGCCTAACTCGTTCTTTTTCCTCAGGAGTCTTTTATCTTACTGCTTTGATCAGTGACTCATTTCACCCTCTTTCATCCCTAGTCTATGATATTACATTATTATTCCCTCAGAGCGAACACACTGCACACTTCTGTTCCTGGCTGTTGCTTCATACACACAGCTGTGTCGACGCTCTTGACTATCGTGGGGGGGTAAACCTTTTGTTTTAGCACACACTCGCTCCTCAGGCTCGACCCGAACCCTGACCCTCACATGTGATTGCTCTTTTAAAGATCCTGAATAATACATGAATCTATCTATTCTTTATTAATAGTGATAACATGACCTTGACTGTCTCCCATCCAGCAACACTGCTGTTCCGCTATTTTCCCCCCCAATTATATATAATTTACTTGTGTTCCCAGCTCTTCAAAGAGATTGAGATTTGCCCCAAAGCTACTAAGGTCATCCAGTTTGACAGAGCCGAGACCTTCACCATTGGATACGGTATGTTTTTCTTTGACCGTGTCCCCAGGTCCTGTCATATATTTAAATTTAACATTTATTTTGTCTAAATGAATCTAGTCGTTTTGTGCAAACAGGATGAATAATGAATCTCTATGAATGAATGAATGACTGAATTAAGTCTTTGTTTCAAACATATAATAGAATAAAACTAAAAATGGAACAAAATTGAATAGGATAGTTCATAACCAAAATAAATCTGTGTCTCATTCTGTATATTTGTAGGTTTCTCTGTTGCGGTTGTTGATGAGGAAGGCAGACAGGAGCTCCACATCACTGAAGTCAAAGCAGAGGGTCTTGCCTCAGCTAAAGGTAAAAAAAAAAAAAAAAGTTTATGAAGAAATAAATATGACTTACATAAATTCACCGTGTATTTACTGTCCTGAGATTATATAGGAGATATTTAGACACAGAAGGAAAAACTAAAAACCCACAGTTGTAATTGGGTTAAAAAAATGCCCACTCACCACCAGAACACCTTAACAGAGAAAGGCATTCTGATATATTTCTTTACTTTGAGAGAGAAGTCTGAAGAAAAGAAAAACTTTACCCTCGTCTTGAAATTGTTGGCTGGCAGGAAGATGGAAGGACTTTTACTCGGATGGAATCTATCAGGATTTACGAGGCGATCACCGTCAACTTAGAAATGTAGTTCATAGAGGGACCAACCTCCCACATCATGAACCCTTTATGTATCTCAGTGTTCTGGTGTCTTTCCTGTTACATGGTTGCCGATCCTTTCCTCTGCTCAGAGGTTAAGGAGCTCCAGGAACTTTCACTGTTTCCACTATTTGAAAACATTTAAAGTTAATTTTCCTCCGCTTTCAGTTAGTCGCTAACGGCTTTCAAGTCTTCGGATTTTGTTTGCATACATAACATGTTGTCCAAATGTCACACCTCGTTCCTCCGCCTAAATGTAATTTAGATGTCAGATTTGCCTCGGTTACTACCTTCACTGCCTTCTTGTAGGTGAAAAAACTTTTTTACCATATGCCTACAATTAGTTTGTAATACAGAATAGAGGAGTGGAATAAAGTTGCACCAGGCATTGGAGTATGTCAACATGACATGAGCTGGAAACTCAATGACAAATAAACCTGGGTGGCTGCGTCAACATCTTGAAAACAAACGACATGAATCATCTGTCCTGTGTGTTATGTTTATCAGTCTGATGATAAATGCTTTTTTACTCTGAGAAAGGGGATCAGGTGCCAAAGCCTTGATCCATTAAAAAGGAGATACAAAGACTGCCATGAATGTGTGGCTTTCCTCTTCTTCAGCATCCTTTGTCTGCGTTTGAGCTCTGTTTGAAAAAGAGATAACCCTTTGTTGCATTCCTATCCTTTAACAGAGAGCGAGGAGACCTCAATGGTTTGATAAAAACACCGCTGCCCTGTAGATAGAACACTAATGTATAGAAAATAACATGCCCCACTATTGTGCTCCAGGGTCAGACCAAGGTTACTCAAGTGTGAGATTGTGTCCTCCAGTGCATTAGCAATCTAAAAGCTGCTAGCTTAGCAGGATGCCAGCAGCCTGAGGATACAGCTGCACTGACTCTCCGCCCCTATATGTGTGTAAAGATAGAAAAAGCTTGTGGCATCCAGCAAACACAATGCATCCTTTGGAATATAACACTATGTTTTGCTGAATCACAATAGTAGGTCCATGTTCATGCTAGTATGAGCCTGTATGTCCAAGAATGTGCTTTACAACGAGTGAGGAGAATGAATGGGGAGTGAAAGAGATCATGCATCGGTTTCTGCAGGGTATATGCAGAAACCAGGCCAGCACTGGATAAAGGATCACCAAAGAGCCCCCTACTACACAAAGACACATGCATGAAGCAGACCCAGCCATGCAGGACACACTGCCATACAGTGTACGGCCAGAGGGGGGTTATCTCTCTCCGTCCAATAAAGACTCTGCAGCTGACATTTCATATCCGAGACAACTAGGTCACAACTTGGGGCTAAATGTGTGCCTTGTGTGCGTAGCATTATGAACGCCACATCACAGAATGTGAGCCGTTTCTGCTACAGCACAGAAATGAAGTCAAGAGAAAAGGAGGACAAGCACCAATTGCTCATGTGTCACTGTGTTACCAGGTCCAAGACACTTTGTCTTACTTCATTCTGCAGCGAGGGCAGGTGAGACTGTTTTCAGGTCTCCTGAGCAGCTGTCACTACTAGTCAGGTTTATTGGGCGAGGTTGTGTTATATAGTCAGCTGATGCTGAGTGCTCATTCACAATTAGCTGAGCTGACCCAGGTGGTTGAGGAGAGAGGAGGGAAAAAAAGTCTGAAACGGGAGCTGAAGCTGTGTTTCGGAGAAGCCCAGGTTTTCTACACATATATACCAGATTAAAGACTGTATACGGAATGACGGGACAGGAATAGACAGGAATCGGACCCTCCCTCTTAAACCCTTCCTGTCTCGTCAGATCAGCACTAGCCTCAGGCAAACACTCGTACAAGAATGCTATTTAATTTATTGGAACACATTAGTGTCCCAGCATGTCTAATTAGCCAGGAAGTACAGCAGTTTATTTTTTCTAGTGTCTATCATTTGTACACATTAGGACTCTTTTAGTTGATCGGCTGCAGGAAACACAGACAGAGAACTTTTGTAATAACCATGTGCTGTTTTTTTTAAATGTTCTTATTCATCACCAGGGTTGAAAGCAGAGGATGAGATCCTGTTGCTGAATGGTAAACCTGCTTCTGTGCTCCGAATGGAAGATTTGAAGGCTGCACTTGAAAGCCAAGTCATGACCTTGAGCATCAGCAACCTGCCCAATGTAGACCCTCGTCTGCTCTGCTCCCTGCCACCCCGGCGCTCCGACTGGGAGCAGGACCCAGTCACAGACATCTTCTCCCAGAGCCAAGGTGAAACTTTCTGTGGGACACAAACAAAGTTGTCAATACATGGGATAAGTTATTTGCTTTTTGGAAAACTGAAGATTTAATAGATGCTGTCTACAAAGCTCTAGTGTCCTCTAGTGACCAACGCACTGCAGTGAGCTTCTTTTTCCGTTTCAAGCTATTAAATGCTGATAATGATCAATTCAGATGTCCAGCTTTGATAAACCCCAAATATTTTGGTGTCATTGGAATAATATTAGTAAAAATATGATTCAAAATTGTTAAATATTATTATTGCCGTTATGCAACAGATGTTTCTGTTGGTGTTATTGGTCCAGAAATTTGTAGCATATTACAAAAAGTATTTAAAAAAAAAAGAAAACATTTTAAATGATGGGATCCACCGTTATTTGTCGCTTTATTTGGCGTATTTCATGTTTCTTGTCTCCCACCATCATCCTTTAAACCCGAGCTTCGTGTGGTGTGAAAAAAGAGAAAGCAGAAGCTGATCTTTTAAGGCAGAGGGTAAAATATGGTAATCTAATTATTCATGGCTGCTGTCTGCTAACCAAGCTGCAGGCGGCCGCTGACTGTCCTCTGACCTGCTTGTTTTATCTGAGCAAGGACACCATTTGTATTCCTTATAAATTGGGGCTTGCAGAGCACAGGATGACAAGCTGCCGTTGTTTACACAGGGACTTAGAGCGGTATGAATATTAATATGAATCCTTCAGCGGCACGGAGCTGTCATTGTGTAGGATACGCCATACTCAGAGGGTCACATGGCGAGTACAACCACTTCAGCTGCCAGATGGAGGTTAGCGATGATGTCACGTTTAAGAAGAGACGGGGATACACAAGAAGAATATAGGAATAACCAGCAATTTGACTAAATGGTCATGTCTTTATAAGGAACACTAAGGCTTGCACGGATGTAATTCAGTATTGAAGCTGTTATTTTTCACCTTGCATTCTGGGAAATGGAGGTCACAACGTTCAAGAGAGAAGGGGATGCGATTTTTAGAGGTAAACACAAATTTGAAATACATTTGGATACCAGAGCTGTGTAGCAATATAGGATGGGTGTAAGGTACAAATACTGAACCTTAGATCAGATTGAGGTTGGATTTTGTAGCCAGGTAATAATGAGAAGCCCCTGATAGAGACCATGTATGTGCACACTTTCGTCCTGGCAAACTCTGTTCTTTTTTCTCTGCAGAGGACATCCTGGACGAGGTGTCGGGGTTAACGGTAAACAGCCCGGACGAGAGTATGGAGGAAGTGCCTTGTCCGATCTTGCGTAGTCCCAGAGGTCATCAGGAAGACAAAACCTCCAAGGGGACCGGGCAGAAGGTACGACATACACAGATGCATGATGGGAGGTTGACATTGTAGTTGTACAAAGGATGGAAATCATAAACATCGGGACAGATGTCATTGTAAGATCTATATATGTGTAAGAGACATTTAATGTATTACTTTGTCTGTTTCTTTGTTTGTCTGTTTCCTTGTTTGTCTGTTTGTTTGTTTGTTTGTTTGTGTGTGAATAAGATAATCAAAAAACTGCAGGATGGATTTGCATGATGCAGGTTTTGGCATATTCTAAAGATGATTAAATATTGGTGACGTAACATGTTACGCAGCATAAGCCGCTTGGTAGTGTGATGTCAGAAAGTGGCTGTTGCTGCCATTTTCCTTTGATTCCTTTGATGTTCCTGAGGTGGAGCTGGGAGCTAAGTGGGCGGAGCTAGGTGGGCGGAACAGAGATAGTAAAGTGGAAGGCACATCTGCATAGAAATGGAGAAGTCTGCATGAATTTCTTTTAAACCTAGGGTACTGTTGTTCCTAAGCGGAGGTTTGTAGTCTTTGAGTGCTTTAGCACTCGCTTCTGATCTCAGATCTGTCAGACAGACCATCAATGATCAAAAGTTACATACAGATCTGTATTTGGGCGATTCCATGTTTTTCATTTCTTGAATACAACATCAGTTCAGGAGATTGTGCGAACACATTGATGCAGTATACTCCATGTTTTATTTTAGGACGGAGTGATTCAGACAATGGAGGAAATTTTAAACTATAATATTCCAAACATGCTTCTAATTAATAATAAAATAGAAGCATGTATACATTTCATCACAAGGAAATCTGAAATGTGACTATAAGATTAACAGGAAGAAGGGTAACAAAGA
This sequence comes from Lophius americanus, assembly GCA_037951165.1. Classification (NCBI taxonomy): domain Eukaryota; kingdom Metazoa; phylum Chordata; class Actinopteri; order Lophiiformes; family Lophiidae; genus Lophius; species Lophius americanus. The sequence goes on from JBBDHG010000061.1 coordinate 1,652,468, forward strand.
TTGATGGTGAAGGGAGAAAAGGTGTTTGTATTTATTCCTAGGAAATCCTTAAAAAGGAGTTAAGCGTGATCCATGTGACCGTAAAGCCTGTGATGGGTGCAGAAGTTTCTTTTTAGCACGTGAACAATCTTCTTAATGTTTGATTCATGCAATGAAAATGTAATCTAAACGTGTCCTAACATGAGTGAAATTGTATATAATGCCGTAAATGTACTGCAGTACGGTGCTCTGACTGTGGAACTGCCTGTTATGGCTGGTGAACAGATGTGTTTGTTCAATGGAGCACAGAGATGGAGACAGACAGGTGAGCAAAAGAGCGATTGAATGGCATCACTTTCTAATTAAGATTATGTCGGGTCTGATCAGGGTCGGCGCAGTGATGCTGTGACACGCCTTGTGCCAGCCAGTCTTCCATGGATAAGCTTGTCACTTCCATTTCTATGGCAATGTCAGAGAACAAGCCACTGTAAGGAACGATTTCTTCTCTGTTGATAGCCCAGATACAAATAAAAGATGAGGAAGGGGCATGGATGGCGCTCTGCTTTCTCTTAGATATGTGCCAGTGAGCTTCAGTCCAAAGGGAGGACTAATGGGTGAGGTCATAGCTGGCTCTGGTCTAGACTCTCTTGGACAGTGTTGGTTCTGTGACTCCAATGTGCCAATATGAGTCGGAATAGAAATATGAGGAGGGGAAATAAATACTGACAGATAGGAATTCACATTGGCTAGTTAAGGAAGAATACATTTCATTTCGGGTACTTGATGTGGAGAAGTGGTCGTTGATTTATTTTAATGGTAACAAACCTGCTTTTTTCACAGTTTAAATAACATTTAAAAGACTTTAGAGGTCATAGAAGAAGAAGTGTTTCTACTTGTAAGAAAAAAGAGGAAATCCATACAAATCTAACAAGATAAACAGTAGAGCACACAAATGCATATTTTCAATTGTGTATTGGATATGATTATTTTAATAATCTAAGAAATGGCCCTCAAAGGAGTTTTATATACAATGGAGAATAAAACTCATTGTAGCATCTCCGTGTAATTAGGAGGGAGGAGGGTACCTATGTGAATGCAAATGAATAAACGAACTTCACCTCTCTCATTACGAAATGAACATTATAAGTTGGTTCATCAACCAGAAAGTGCCTCACGAAGTGGAACAATTGGTTTAATTGTTTGAATATCCATTAGCTAAGGTAGCAGCTTCTTCCTGGGGTCCACACACACACACACACATAATATAAAGCAAGACATAACATACATGAGGAGGAGGCTGGAGTTGGCTCTCAGACATCTCTGCTCCCCTCAGAATCTCCAGTCGACCTGACCTGAGCCTGAAGCACTTGGATATTTCCTCTGTCAGCACCAACGAGCCAAACATACCACCCCACTCCCTGTACACTTCCGAAAGTGTTTAATTTCTCTAAAAAATTGGGTTGCCCTTTTGTACATTTGTTGGTCACATTTTTCCGCACTCCCCTCTTTGGGAAAATAAAAGTCCTGACAATATAAAGATTACGTTTTCCTCATTTCACCCAGTGCCCCTGGTCACATGGTAACAAGAATGAGGAAGAACAGCCATAGTGGGAATATTTTAATTATCCCTCATTCTAATTACTTCATTATCCACAGTGTTTCACATCATTTAGTGGAGAAAAATGAGTCCCTGTCTAGCCGGAGGAAACTGCAGGTTCATTATTTTTGGCAAAGCCACAGAGCTACCAAAATATGATAAGCAGCCAGATTATAAAACTGATTGGCTGTGATCACAGCGATAATGGGGATGTGATTGCTAGAGTTCTCCAAGGTGTAGTCAGTCTCACCGTTGTGCTGGTTATAATTGACAAACCTCATTCCGTTTGGCTGAGGGGCATTTATAATGAAAAATGCAAGGGAGTGGTTGGGGGTGGGTTGTGGGTGGGTTGTGGGGTTTCATTAGGGTTTATTCTGACATCTGATGATGAGATTCTGCTTGAATAGCTCCGTTTATGCTTTATATTTGACAACTAAGTGGTTATAACGTTAGTGATATTTATCATGGCATCGAATAGGCGGAGATCATTTTAAAATTTTTATACCCACATAGACCTTAGGGCGAGGAAGAACTGTATTTAGGTCAGTTGTGTATTTTTTACGCTAGGGGGAGCTTTAACTCAAAACGTTTTTGGGCCATAATGTGTGCAATTTAATCCAAATTTGGTGCATATAAATCGACTGGAGCTCTGTCTGGTTTACATTGTGTTTTACTCTAATAGTTCATATTTTACTCACTAGGAGGAGCCAACTTCCTAACTGTTGGTCATCTTTAGTCCAAAGATGGTGAATATGATTCAACTTTAGGAGACGTATCTTATGTATATCATAGTTTACTTTAATATTCCATATTTAACACACTGGGGGAAGTTTTTTTTCTTTTCTTTTCTTTTTTTTCTTACAAAAAACTCTGTTTTCCAACCAAATATTCCTATACATTGGTCCAATTTAGTCCACATTTGGTGAATATGAATCGACTTGAGGAGAAGTATCTTATATATATCATGGGGATGAGAGTTTAGGGCTAGTTGATATGCTAAATGCAATCCTTTTCCAATGCTTTCACCTGCCTCCTCCCATCCAGTCATGCATCCCCTTTGTCCCCTTCATGCTGTCATTAGAATCTTCCACTGGAGGGAGCACTGAGCCGATTCATGAGGACAAAACAATGAGCGTGCAAAAAAGAGCAGATCTGGGTCAAAATGAATCAGTTACATCAATATTCATTTGAATATTTCAACTTTAAGACGTTTCATGTTACATAACAGTTAATAATGCAGCCAACAATTTTAAATACAACATAGGAAAATACTATGCTCGCTTATTAGTCTTGGGTCGTCACTACTGTTTTTAAAAACTGAAAGGGAATACCTTGCTTTTGACGGTTGCTTCACTTTCCTCTTCTCCATCCTCTCCCACCAGATTAAATGATCACTCTCTTGTGTTTTTTTGTCATGTCGTATATCCCATCATTCCTAGCAAGGATTAATGGATCTGCATGCTTTTCAGATGAGGCCGAACTTTAAGGCTGCCGCTCCTCTCTTGCTATCAAAATTGCTGTCTTTTTTATTTATATATCAGAAAACGTTTAACTCAGTGAGTATTAATGAAGGTTTTTCCATTTATGGATTTGAGTAATCTGTATTCATCCTGGCTCTCCTTCTACACGGTTTTGCTGATTTAGGTGTGGGAGCAGGTTTGTGCTTGCCTCCACGCTCCTCCCTCATGCTGTTGTGCTTTTCTTGGTTTTGAAGGGAGGGTCTGATATATAGTACATTCTGTGAAAGGTGGAAGAGTTGGCTCTGGGTTTAAGAATGTATGTATTGGAGTGGAAAGATAACAGGTATTAACGTCTATCTAGTCTTTTTTTGAACTTATGTCCTTTTCTCAAGAATGAGGTGGAAATACTGTGTGTTGCATACCTGTGTGTGAACTCGTGAGCTCATTTGTTGAAAAGGTTTTTATTAGCTTGTCTTGTCAGTCTTGAAGTTTTGGCAGCAATGTTGAAAAAAATTAAGATTTAAATTTCAAATTACATGTTCTTGCTTAAGAGGAGGGAAAGTTGTCACGCTGGTCTCATAGCCAACAGCTGTTACGTGATCTCCTCTCTCTGGTCTATAAGTCAGATGAATTTAAAGCAACGTCTTATCATAGCAACCATTATAGAAGCCCATTTCTTTTACTCCAGGATGACAATTCTTTTTAAGGCATCAGCAACAATAAACAGTTAAGTGAATCTTTGGTATTTCAATTATTGTTGGAGGAAATGAATCCCTTGTCAGACCTCCATTGAACAACAAAAAGAATGCACTTAAATCTGCTCTGACTAATGGAGCTACATGTGTCGTGTATCGGCGTGTTTCTTTCCTTCCTGTTTTATTTCAAACAGGTGTTCGGATTTGTTCATTGTTCCTTTTGATGATGTAATCTTCCTGAAAGGGATTGCATTACTGGCTCTCAAGTATTATATTGAATCATTCTGAGAATTGAAATCCATAATTGTTTTATTTTGTTTGTTTATGAAGGCATCTGTCCTTTTGGGTTTGTCTTAAGAAAGAGAGAGGATTCCTACTGTAAGCCTGTTGTCATTTCCAGTAGAGTGACTGGCTTTCACCACCCACTTTTCCCTCTCCTCCCTTTCTCTCCTCCCTTCTTTCCTAACCAACTCTCATCAGGATGTGATGTTTGATCTCATTGTTAAATGTTGGCTTCTTTGCTGCGGCTGCTCCGTAACACCTGGACAAAAGGGAGGTAGCCAACAGGGGCAGAGCCGAGGAAGGAGTTTAGACGGAGAGATGAGAGCGGAGAATACGGACACGGTCGGCAGGGATTGAGAGAAATGGACAGATGCTCGAGGATAAGGATGAGATGACATGAGAGATCTGATATTTATCAGTTACAGTTTGTCAAGCTCTATTGGGAAGGATTTTGCCTGCAGTAGTGTTTTGCAGACTAGTGAGAGCTGGATTGCAGGCATTAACTTTGCATGTTTGCTGGAGGACGAGTGCATTCATCCTGTACGGTGTACTCTACCATTAATGCAGTGAAAACAAATCCCTCTGTCACTGAGTGGCACCGAGCGAGGGAACCGACCTACACTGGAAGTGCAGGACAGTAGAAGGACTCTGACTCTTGACTTTTCGTTGAACTGCCAGCATGTCTGCCTTTAGGAGGAGCAAGAACTGCAAACGCACAACAGAATCCATCCATGGCATGTTACAGCTGGTGAGTGTGTGTGTGTGTGTGTGTGTGTGTGTGTGTGTGTGTGTGTGTGTGTGTGTGACGCTGTAGATACAATCCTGCAGAGATCGGTTTTATTATTGTAACAACAGTGCAAAGCTTAACTGTTCAGTTCCCAGTAATATTACTGTATCTGAGGACACATTTGGATTATATCACTTAGATACTCTTGAATTTAATCCTTGCTTTGATCGCTGACATGTGTATCAATATTATTGGTAGTATGATTCCTCTCATACTCTTGTGTTATTAAGTCACAGATAGGAATGTGGTGGATATACGCACTTTTCCTTCCTAATTAATAGTTGTTGTGGCAAAGCGTCAAACTGCCACAATCTTTCTCTTCCTTATCCATCTCCAGCTGTCATCCGTCTCTGTCACCACTCCGTCTGTCACTTTGCTTTCACCAAGTCCTTTAGCTGTCGAGGGCGAAACCGTCAGAGGCTTTGGTCCGTTTGTGTGTAGAGCAGCTTTATTGTTTGTATTCACATTCGTTGACTACTTCCTAATATTCAGTCTAGTCAGAGGCATCTATCAATGTTTGTCCACAATAATGCAATGGATGCCTTTTGTTTTTAGTCCAGTGTAAAGGAAAAGGATATAATGCTAATTTGCTGGCAGCACTATAACATCATTACTTTGGTTTCCACAACTGTTAAAGTAACTCCTCTTGACTGATATACAAGATCAACTGCATGTAACAAACTGTCAGGGCGTGTGTGTGTGCGTGTTTCCAGGACGGTCGCTAAACTGGTTTGAATGGAAAATTGTGTTTGTCGTTGCTGCAACCCGACGTGAGACAAACTGTAGAATCAGCAGTGACAAGCCACGTCCCCGGCTGAGCAGCCGTCTGTAAACCAGTTGCTACAAACACACAAGCAGGTGTTCTGGGTTATTACACTGATAACCACTTTAACCGACTCCTAACCCATGAGGCATGATGGGCGACATGCATTTGGAAGAGCGCTTCTATGAATAGCACTGACTGCAGGATTACATTTGAAGCATTAATCTGGTCAAAGTAAACAATGTATTAAAAATCAGTTGGCTGCTCTGAGATCTCCGCAGATCACCCACCTTATCAGATGCACACAACAGAGATCCGCTGCAGTCACACACTCTCTCTGCTCCGGTACTATATTTTGTGCTGGTCTCATTGCTTGTGACTTGAATCGCCTTGTAATGATACCGCATTATCAAATCAAGATTTTAGTTTCTTTAAAGTATTCATGGCAGACTGTTATATTCTAATTTGTCTTATATAATTGTAATAAGGTTTGTTAACCCAACTCAACTCAACTTGATTTATAAGCACATTTAAAAAACAACAGAGTTGTCCAAAGTGCTGTACAGTCAATAAAAACATAGACACATGATTAAAAAACGATGTTACATCAAATAAAAGCAGTAAGACCAGAAAGAATTAAAAGTCCAACAACTCATCCTGGATTAAAAGCTAAGGAATAATAATAAGTCTTCAGGTAAGATTTAAGAACAGAGTGGGGGCTGACCTCACATGAGGGGGCAATTCATTCCACAGTTTTGGGGCGGCAATAGAGAAAGCTTGGTCGCCCCTCATTTTCAGTTCGGAAAACTAGAAGTAGATTGCTGGTCCTGGACAGGATTTTCTTTCAATAAATTGCGACTCATTTATTTAAGTTGTGAAGGCTGAACTTATTTGTTTTATGCCCCCGATACAAAAATGACAGGAGATATTGTCATCTATGTATCCACCTGTAGTCAATATTTGATCTGAGAATATCTCACAAAAACTATTTATACTAGCTTTAACAAACTTTATATATACAGTAAGTAACCATATTTAATTATACCTTTTGACATCTTCAACCTTTCTACAAATATTATTTTTCTGTTTTAAGGCAGCGTATGTGAGCATATGTGACTAACCATATAAACAAACCTCAACAAATATTTAACATATATTAATTGTATTTCATTGTTTTTTATGTTTGATCTTATGAATTTTATTCCCATTTTATTTTTTGTGTTTCCACGGAAACATGTTGTTTGATGACATTCTGAAGGGAGGTCATCTTGTCCATGCAAACTACATTCATGCTGCAAACAAACTTTAATTAAATGTTAATGTTAAGTCGGGTTTCCATGGAAAGATGATTTTAATCTGAATCTGATTTTAATCTTAAGGGCTCTGAAGGTTAGACATTTTCTTTACAGCATATTTCTACCACTATATGCCCACAAAATTGATGGAGGATGTGTCTACACATACTAATACCTTGTGAGGAGGACTAATCATCCTTACATGTTTATGGTTTAATCCTGTAGTTTTCAGTGAGAGGAGGTTTTGATGTACATTTATTTATTTTTACCTTCCATTATTCAACAGCCTGATCTTCCAAACAGTCCCTTGAAACTAGTTCCACTGATGTTTTGATATAAATTCAAAGCCAGTGTATTTATATGCTGTATTTCCATATATATTTATATATCCATATTTCCATATGGGAATACTAGTATTCCTGTATTACTGTTTGTGCCTCCACACATGCACCCTCTCACGTTTTATGACTCCTCTATGCGACTTTCTCACTGCTTTTCGAACTCTGGTGTTACTGTTACTTTCACCTTCACGGCCTTGGGCCTCTGAAAGAAACATTAAGATGTGGACAGAACTCCTAACTGTCAATTTTCTTTGTGTGAGCCCTAGTCTGTTATTCTTAAACTGCTGTTGCAAATCAGCGAGAAGTTTCTGTTGGACATTCTTTGCTCTGACTTTGCCAAGATGATGAGTCAGGATCATCATTACTGAATGAGCAGTGTAATATGGGTGCGGTGTAAGAACCCCCTTTTATTCAAATAGTATACCTACTACTGTTTGACCTGGCAGGTCTGCTCATGCTTGGTATTTTTGATACTGGGGATGTAAGCCTGATTTGTTAAGGCAAGTTTTACAAGAATGTACTCTGTATTGTTGGTGGGGTGTGGCGGTGTGTCTGGTCACAATTTTGTTGATTTCCTTGTCTTATGTTTTACAAAAGCTTAAAAAAGATCAATCACATTTTCTGTGGTATTGATCTTTACTTAGCTCTTAGGACGATACATATTATAGTGAACATGACAAAATGTTCCATTAACAGCCTTTTTTCATGAATTAACCGTTTAAAAACAATCCATCTACAAATTCGTAGAATGTGACATGTCCCCTTTTTTTGTCGTCAAATTTGTCTCTTTCTGAGCAGAGCACGGAGCAAGTCACTGCTTTCTGTCGCAGTCTCCATGACATGAACCCCTTGGAGTGCCCTATGTCATCCTCCTCATCGTCGTCCTCGTCATCCCTCTCCCAGAGTCCTGTGTCAGCTTTACCGCCCACAGCAGGCACCGCCACACAGAGACAGCTCTCCCACGCAGACAAACTCCGCAAGGTCATCAATGAACTGGTGGAGACGGAGAAGACCTACGTCAAAGTAAGTGTGACTGCCTTTAACACACATATTGAATGACTCATCCGAAACTGTTTTTTTCTATGAACACACAATCTTGTAGTCATGATTTTACTGGTAAAACTACAATCAGCTGTTGAAGAATGTTGTTGCTCTTTGTGTCATGTGGGTTATGTTAAGAGGTGAGTTCTGCTATTTAAGAATCCTCTGAGATGACTCCTTATTAAACAGCCTTCAAAATACCAGACACCCGTGCATGACCATCCTTTGTCTTGCGGGGAAGTTTGTGGCACGTGAGGCACGGACCCTTTCAGAGTCAGATTCATATGAACCCAATATACAAATACATGAACCCAGTGGAGAAGCTTAAATTCGCCATTTAATGACCAGCTTGCACCGACCTTTGGCTGTGTTTCATATCTCATATCGGAATTCTCTTCCCAATAGGTAAGGTACATATTTGGCCAAAGAAGAAAGTTACATTTGTACGGGCTCAGAGAAAGAGCGCATTTGCTCTGCACCTACGTGTGCTCTTAATTTACCATTGCATTTGCCATTCTGCAACTCATTCAGTGCGGAACAAAATCATTGGTTCACCCCATTTTTTGAGGAAAAAAAAAGACCATAGAAATTAGGAAAATTTTTTAAATAGTATTTTCTGTAAAAGAAAAAAAACAAAGAACAAAAAACAAACAGTGAGAAGGCAAAAGCAACACACTCAACCCAATTTATGAGGGACTGCTCAACCTGAGATGAGGCTAAGCTCACAGTTTCCTCACCTCGCGCGTCACCTCTCTCTATGAACAGCGAATACGCAAATTCAGCGATTTTGATTTAAAAAAATGTAATGAAATGATTGGAATAATACAGAAATTACATTTATACCATATATCAGTAGACAGATATTAAAAAGTGCTTAATGTTATCATTATTTGTTGTTTCTGCCCCACCTCGCTGCCTTACCTGCCTCCCCTGACCGCACGGACCTGTGCCCATCCCCATTTCTCTGATTGTCTGATGTCATGCTGATTCATGTTCCATTCATGGTCATGTTCCTTTTACAGGACCTGAGCTGCCTAATAGAGCGCTTCTTGACACCTTTGCAGAAAGAGAGCTTCCTAACGCAGGATGAGGTACATTACCCCCAGTTCTAACATACAAATGGCTCCTGAGGTAACAGCAATGTCAGAATGATGATGTATGTGTTGTAGCTGGATATTCTGTTCGGTAACCTCGGGGAGATGGTGGAGTTTCAACTTGAGTTTCTCCGGACGTTGGAAGATGGAATCAGACTAGTTCCAGATCTGGACAAACTGGAAAGGGTGGAGCAATTTAAGGTGAGGGAAGGCTGATCCATGTGACTCATAGCATCGTTTTTAATATTCTAATGATTTTGTCTGAGTTCAGTATTGCATCCATGGGATTTTTCTATTTACCATTTTTACTTTTGATAATTCATGATAAGTGGTTTATGGTGTTGAATTCCATTGTATTTGAATTTCTCTTACCAGCAGAGAGATACAGAGAAAAATTAAGAGATACCTTCCTTTGGAACATTAAAAGTCAATGTTTTATGATTGTGAAAACAAGACACATGTGTTTGCTTCCACAGAAAGTGCTCTTCTCCTTGGGTGGTTCGTTCCTTTATTATGCCGATCGCTTCAAGATATACAGCGCCTTCTGCGCCAGCCACACCAAGGTCCCAAAGGTGCTAGCTAAAGGTCAGTTTACAGACACATTTATGATTGACACAGAGACACCACTTTCATTTTAGTTTATCATACCTGACTGCTCTGTACTATAAGTAGAACTATCCATCTAGTGTTGAAGGGAAGCTATCTATTTTAGGCACATGACCTGCAGTCGCGGTGACGGTATGTAACAGTTTCCTTGTTACCCGTATGTAACGTTTTCTGTTAATTCTTATATTTCTGCTCATCCAGCCAAGACTGACCCAGATTTCAAGGCTTTCCTGGCTGAGAGAAACCCCAGACAGCAGCATTCATCCACTCTGGAGTCTTACCTGATCAAACCCATCCAGAGGGTCCTGAAGTACCCACTGCTGCTGAGGGAGCTCTACTCTCTCACCGACCCGGACAGTGAGGAACATTACCACCTCGATGGTAAGCCACGTCGTTTACTCTTTTTTTTTGCGTACCATTTTTAATTTAAAACTTCGGGGTGTATCATCCATACACTGATCAGCCAAAACATTATAACCACTACCAGCTGAAGAATAAAATGCATGATCAGATCATAGTGGCATCTGTCAGTGGGTGGGATATGATAGGCAGCCATTGGACATTTTGTCCTCCAAGTTGATGTGCTGGAACCAGGACAAATTGGCAAGTATCTGAGCGACTTTGACTAGGACCAGATTGTGCTGGCTAGATGTATGGGTCATAGCATCTACAAAAGTTAATTCGCTGTTGAATGTTTCCATTCTGCAGTGGTTAGTACCTACTAAAGTGGTCTAAGGAAAGACAACCATTGCCAACAGGGTCATCGGTACTCAAAGCTCATTGATGCGTGTGGGGAGAGAGGTCTTACCCACGTTGTCTGCTCCAACAGACGAGCTACTGTAGCTCAGATAGCTGAAATAATGCCGGTTCTGAAATGGGTTGGTTGGCAGAAGGAAGACCTATGAAATATTCAGAAGGTGTTTTTAATAATATGGCTGATAAGTGTAATTGGTAATTGGAATAATGGGAATTTTGATGTGTTGATAATTAGTGTTTTGTACCATTCAGTTGCAATGAAGGCCATGAACAAAGTTGCGAGTCACATCAATGAGATGCAGAAACTTCATGAGGAGTATGGAGCCGTGTTCGACCAGCTCATCAATGAACAGACCACGGATAAAAAAGAGGTAACCATACAGTTTTATTCAAGTTTCATCTTAATCTGATGGATTTTCCAATTTAACTAGTTTTGTTTTTTTAAATAATGGCTTTTATTTGATCTATTAATCTCAGGTGGCTGACCTGTCGATGGGGGATCTTTTGCTGCATTGCACTGTAGTTTGGATTAACCCTCCCGCCTCTTTGGTCAAAAGCAAAAAGGACCCTGATTTGGCTGCTTTTGGTAAGGTTTTGTATGGATTTTGCAAAACATTGTGGAACAGATTCTACCCTACTAAAAGATGTATTTCTTGGATTGATAAAAATGTTTAAGTTGTTTTCACTATACAGGAATCTCATTCTACGTGACTGGATTGAAGTATTTTTATTAATTTGGTTGAAAACTGAAACTAAGCCTGAGTTATTCACAGATGTAAGAATTATATTTTAGATTCACATGCCAATATCCAGTCTAATCAAAGCTTACACCTTGAGAATAAATTTTAATTCTCATAAATATTTCAGTTGTCCATTAAGCGTCACAAAGATAGAATTTATTGATAGGTGCTTGGGTTTTGCTGTTATAAAGTTATATGTTGAAAAGCAAAGATGAAATGCCTTTACTCATGAGTCATGCACAGGATAGTTCCAAATTTTTTATAAGTTTGAAAATCCTCTTACCTTTGTAGGTTTTTACATGAACACAAAATATGCAGACACTACACCTTGATTGTTCTTTAGACACCAAAATAGTGTGTTATATTTTCTATATTAATACTTCAATATTTTTTCAGCAACAACAGAGGAGCTCAGCATATTGTGAATAAACATATAGTTTTTTACTAACCCACAGAAAGCTGTCAGGCATAGCGAGATGCTGGCATCATATGGGGGAGAATGAAACCCGGTTAAAGGAAACGCTAGTCGGGCATATTTTATGAGGCCTATTTACTCCTCTTCTTACTTTTCCCATGAAGTGCATCATGTCACAGTTACATTGAAGCGATCACGACCCCACAGGTTCCCTCCATCCCTCCGTAAATATTACATCCAGGCAGCATAAGAATCGTTAGGTGGCGAGGTGTTAGTGAGTTAAAGTTGGTGCTTAGTGTCTGAGATCTTTTTTAATCTTAAATATTTTGTGTTGTTGATCATATTCCAGTAGAGTGAGGCTGCTTCCTCCTCAATAAGTGTAACCACAATCATCATTTGAAAAGTTGCGACAAGCTGTCATGCAATAAATTGGCTTATTAGTTGTTTAATGGATTGTCTAAATGTGATGGACGGAGACCCTCCTAACAGTTTCTTTGCCTTTTTCTCTTGTTTTCACCTAGTGTTCAAAACAGCTGTTGTGTTTGTTTACAAAGACTGCTCCAAACACAGGAAAAGAATTGTAAGTACTGTTCATCATATTTTTTATTTTGATTGATTAATTAAGAGAGACTGTGCTTGATGCCATCTTGTGACGGTTGGGGCTTCTGGCTTCCCGGGAAATGCTTTTATAAATGTAAATTTTGGAAGGCGAACACAAAGAAATGAAGATCAATGTTTCTCCTGTGGGTGTAATGGCTGAACGGCACATTCTACTGAACAAACCAGCCTTCGGTTGTTGCACTGCTCTGCTCTCTGCTGTCACATTAATGTATTGCACTGGTTATGTCTCAGCTCTCTAAACCATCCTCTCTTTTTTCAGGGCGGCTCTCACCGGGTGTCTCTGACTGATGACAGAGATCCCTTCCGTTTCCGGTACATGATCGCAACACACTCCCTGCAAGTCCGCACCCTTGCAAGTAGGTCCCCTCAAATAAAGTGGCATGCAACGAATGAAATTTTCTGTCTTGCATCACTATTTCTCCAGGTGTCATCAGCGCTTTGAGGGGGAGTTTTCTTTGTTGTCAGGGTCAAACTGTCTTCAATGTTCATCTCAGTTAATTCTCCACACAGCTCACTTTTGACTCAATCTGAGTGACTCGTTAAGAAAAACAGCTTCAATGATTTTAATAGCTAGATAACAAAGACGTTGAAAAGTAATTTAGTGCAGGTGCTAGTGATATGCAGATCAGGGGTTATTTTCAATAACCATACCCTCCTGATCCATTACGAGCTAATCTGCACCACCTAACCCGCAAGAATTTGCACTACTTAACCACCCAAATGTGACCGGATCCACAAATTATACACTATATTATCATCATTGTTTGAATTCAGAGTGGAGACAAGCCTCAGACACACTTTGCAAAATGATTTACTGCCCCTTCTCCCTCTTTTTGTTTTTTTCATTTTGAATAACACCAAAACACACAGCCCAGCATTAAGGACAGTATTTCTTCATCTTTGGCTTTTTGTCTCTCAAACGCCTATAATTTACTGGGAATGCTGCTCCGTCCTTTATCAACCCACTTATAGGGTTTCTTGTTATCTCTCCTAAACCCTGTCTTACAGAATGACTCATCATGCATTGCTAGTAGGCGTCAACAACACTTTTTTCTCATTTTTTATAAAGAATAAGGGACATATTTATCGTAGCGAAATTTGTATAGGGATTATTTTGACTTTTAACATGTCCTACACCTTTAGCTTAATCTATTCATAAATGTATAAATGATTCCATGAAAATGTTTGTGCTGAATCAGCATCTAAAGTTTATGTAATTAACCTAAATAAGTGATATATCCTCACAGGGGGAAAAGTGGACTTAACAATGTGTATTGTGTCTGAATTTATTCACATAGATTCGCTCACCACATAAAAGTGCACATTGGCCTTAATCATGTTGTTGCTGAGGAATAAATATATTCTGTTTTTGAATGTTGACATCATAGCAAAGAGCAAATGATTGGTTCAAATCTGACCTCCTGTTTTGATGACTCATGCAGTGTTGCTCATCTTTCCCACAGACCATAAATGATTTTCCTTTGTAATCAAAACGGAAGAAAGCCAATTAGTAGGTCTGAACGCAATCCTCCTCAGATTAAACTTAAATCAGTCTCTAGCAATTCTGTGTTATCGTTTATCTGCCTAATGGCCTGTTGTTAAACTGAAATGAATAAATGACAGGAATTAAGTGAAAGCTTTTATAAATGTAGATCACATCCCCCATCTCTCAGATTCTGAGGGTGCTGCAGCATGTGAAATAGTTCACACCAGATCCGAATCTGAGGGAAGACCAGAGAGAACCTTCCAGTTGTGCTGCAGGTACGATTACTTTTTCAGCGTCAGCACAAGAATTGAAAATATGTGACTTGAATGTATACAATTAAGCAAAAGTTTCTAATTTTTGCTGTGCTAATTTCTGTGGTTTTGTGCCTCCTGCAGTTCTCCAGATAGTAAGAAGGACTTCCTGAAAGCAGTCCACTCTATCCTCAGGGAGAAGCAGCGTCGCCAGCTTCTTAAGACGGACTCTCTGCCACCCAGCCAGCAGTACGTCCCGTTTGGCGGCAAACGTCTGTGTGCCCTCAAAGGAGCGCGGCCCTCAGCGAACAGAGCAGGTGGCAAAACCAAAGTATTACATTTGGTTTACAGGAACCATATTATGATGTAACAACAAAAGAAGTACAAAGATGTTGTCAACATTTTGCAGACCTTTTCAGTAACATTGTCAAAATCTTGTGCCCTTTATCTTTTCTAGGATCAGCTCCATCACGAAAGTTAGCTCGCAGGAAGCTGGTGAGGAACCGTTTCACCATTGATACCGACCTGATTTTCCATGGCAATAACATCAGCACTGATACAGATCCTTCCAAACACCCATCCTACCCGCCGCTGTCCCGTCATGCTCTTCTTCAATCCCCCAAAACTCAAGGACAGGACACAGACCGTTGGGTAGAAGAGCAGTTTGACCTTGGTCGTTATGAAGACCAGGGTGACAGCGTTGACATGGGGCCGGTGAAGGAGACGGACATTCTGAGCGACGACGATGAGTACTGCAAATCTGTCCGTGCCGCATCAGCAGAACCGACTGACCTGGACAGGAAAATGGAAAGACTCAACCTCCAAGTCGACGAGAGGAGGAGGCCCAACCTGAACGGACAAGTACAGACTAGCAGTCAGATCATGCAGGAGAAGGAAGCTGATAGGATAAAGCAAGGTGATGATTCAGACTCCTTCACTTCCTGTGGTGTCTCTCTATCTTGCTGTGCAACCCCAACGATAAAACTTGCCCCTTTGAAGCAGTGTTCAGTGGAAGGGGCCACAAACAAGGACCATGATGTCATCTGGGTACGTCGGGACAACTTTTCTAATGGATGCAACAGCGATGTCTTCTGATTGGACGTAACAGAAGATGAGATGAAGACAAAAGGGATAGATTGGATGCAAGCTTTAAATGAGTAGACTTTGCAGGAGAAATTAGCATAGAAGGTGATAAACATCAGTCAGTCCTCCCCATAACACCTGACAAGCCTTCTCTTCCCTCCTCACCTGCATCTCCTTCGTTCTGACAATCCAAAATAACTGACACACTGAGTGATTTGCTTGAAGGTGGAACAGAGAAAATATAGGCTGTTTTTAGATTTACAACAAGGCTTCACTCACATCTCTGGAGTTGTATTTGGTTTATATAAACACTACCTTACTGCATGTACACACATGTAAACATGCAAGCGTGTGTGTGTGTATAATCTCAGAAACACAGAAGCACACATACTAGAGACTTTAGGCAGCTAGTGTACCATGCACACATTGTACTGAAGCGACGTCATCACTTGTGTCCTTGTGGCCAAAAATGTCTATTTTTCAACACAGGAATGTGGGTGTTATATTATTTTTTTTGACTCTAAAACTGTGTTTGTATTTCAACACTCAAGGGCTGTGCGCTAATGACCTTCTCTTCAGGGGCTTTTGGCTTAATGACTGCTGTATAAGAGATGGTGGGATCTGACTAGCTTTATTGTGCTTTTTTATTATTATTGTAACTTAATATCAGCTGCACGTTGGTGTACAGTCAGGAGTACAACAGAGTGCCGTTAAACTCTTGTATAAAAATAGTTTTGATTTTTATCTCCTAGTATATTCTTTTAAAAAATAGTTTGGACAAAAGATAAGTATCTATTCTTTATTTAATTACTGTTGGGGTTTTTTTAACTTTAATTTGTAATGTTTACAGCATCACTCGTGCCCTTCACACGGATGTCCTGTCGTTGATTTTGTTATTAACATAAAATGAATTTGTTAGTTTTATGTGCTGGACTTCATCCAATCCATTAACATGCACAACCCTTTTCCTTACACACAAAGACCATACTCTCCTCCTGCAACATTTCCTGGATGATCAACAAAATAGCTCCTCCCATAATCCTGTTTTACTTGAATTTTCTTTCTTTGGAGAGGGGATGTTGAATAGAGCTGTGTTAGTGACCGTACTATAACCTAAAGCAGGAGAGCAGTTGACCATTATCCATCACCTTTGACCTTTTGTCAAGTCAAGCAGCTTCACGCTCCGCTGGATTGCCACTTCACCCCTCTTGCATTTCTTCCTCTGTCCACCAGGTTGTGCTTTTCACTACGTTATCACTCTGACTGGTGAGATTACCTCATTCGTGTCATGCACGCCTTCATGGTCGAATTCAACATGCACTTAATGCCTAACTGTGAGAGGCGAATCCTGTAAGCTACTCTGATTCAGAGTGTGGAGGAAAATAACACTATTTGTATATTATTATTGTCTTTTTGTTATGACGTCGGTTCCTTAGATTTTAGTTTACTGGGAAGTGATTCCCAGTAAGAACATTGAGAGTGTGAGGTACAATCCCTGACCCATGAGGTAAATCCTTTGCAACCCCTTTGACTCCTTCCTTTATACTTTTAAAAACTATGTTCATACATCAGACTGTCTAGTATTACCATTTCTAAGTAAAAATAAAAAAAATTAAATTCCAATTTGGGTGTTGTTTTTTCTAGATTAATAACTCTTTGCCCTCTATGCAGACCTCTTATTGTTATTAACACAAGTGCATCACAAAGGATTTTCAGTGTAATCAAATAAAAATGGTGATATTTGCAGATGGATTTGCAGTCCTGAAATTAGTTTTTTTGTACTGGGACCGCACTGATGGAATGAAGGGAGAGCAAAGATTTTGGTGAGGAACTGAACAAATATCAAATGAAATAGTAAATAAAACACATATAATATAACATTTGACACAATTTGCTTTGAATTTAATTTGCTAACTCAGACTGTATCAATACTACTGCAACAAAATCCATATCAAGGGTCTATGAAGTTTTATGAAATGTTCTGTGAAACAGCTCTTTTTCTGCAGCTCTGGCGGGCATCTACATGTAGAATTTAATAAACTAGCCAAGTCGACTTTGCATTCAAATCAGGCAACTTTAATATTAGGACTGTTGCCCAAGGACACCTTCTGGAGAGGCTGGATGTTCATTTTCTCAGTTAATTAAGATTTTCTATAGCCTGTCTTTCAGGGATCCAGTTTGGTTGACTTTATTTTTTTTCCACATCACTTTGCCCCCCTTGGAGGGAGTTCATAAACATTGTGAAAAACAAATGTCAAAGCTGAGGGTTCGCAGAGTTTGCTTGAGGAAAGTGTGATGGTTGCCACAGAGAATTTCATCTTTCATCAAACGTCAAATAAAAGTGTTATTCTGCCGGACTTTGGAGTCCAGCTGGGAATAATTGCCATAGAGCCTCATAAATCAATATGCATTATTGTACTCCGATCCCAAAGCACAGAAAGAATAATAATTCAGTTTTCAGTCAGGTTTCCATGAAAAATGTAAAATATTTTTAGGCTAGAGTGGCGGTCAGATTTCACATATCATATATCCCTGTGACCTGTATGCTTTAGGACTAGGTTAACACTAAAAGTAAGTCTAGAAAGAAGGACTAAATAGGAATGCATCCAGTGACCCAGTCAGATAAAGACCTTGCTAGTCTGCCATGATAGATGATTTGGCATCTGTCCTATAACCTGAAGATTATTCCTTTCCCATCATGACTAGTGGAGAAGTGCTGCCAATCCATCTGCTCCTTAATCCAAATACAGCCAAACTAGCCAGAGAAAACCAGAATCAGACTAGGAAGGCCTTCAGAGTAAAAGCTATTCATAACTATATTCAATTAAGTTTGAGAACTTAATGGAATGAATTGATTTTCTCATCATTGCGGGAGAATTTGGAAATATTGATTAATTGTATCTGCAAATGATAAAATTTCTGCTGGGAACAGTGTAAAAAGATACAGTGTTTCCTTGAGTAACCCCTGTCATGTTATTAGAACATATAAGCCACAAATTATTATTTTTTGAATAGTAGAGTGAAGAAAAAAAACATTGGATTTATCAACCCCAAGTCTCTGTTTTCGCAATATATCATGTATAAAGTGTGGAGCGTAACTTATTAATTTTTTTAATTTTGAAAATTCTTCCCGGAAATAAAGTGCATGTCTGTTTGACATTGATTCGCGCGCGCGCCTCCCTTCAGCTCCTGCTGCCCTGGAGGCGCACTGAGAACACCTGGACCTCTTCACTGACTGCAAGATTCAGATTTTGTCATAATTATACCTGACTTGACTTGATTTTAAGCTGAAAAGTTGTATTTTTTATGAGCATTGAGGATAATTGGTTTCTGATTTTGGCGCAAGGACGGGTGGATTGGATCGAATTCTGGATGAAAGTTGGTTTGCGCGATGCCATGGCAGGTCAGGTGTTTGAGTAGGGGCTGTTTCTTTTTGTCATGGTATCAATATCCACGGTGAGTTCGCCTGGAGCATTATGGAGAATGAACAAAGGAAGATCATTTTCTTCTATCTTCTCTTCTTGGCGCAGCTCAGTCCGAGCTCAGCACAAGTCCTCAGGATAGGTAAGCGCAACAGCTGTTTACGCACAAAATGATGGAGAGAGGCAGAATCAATCACATATAATAATAATAATACATTTAATTAATATCATATTCATGTCAGCAGTTCATTTTTTCTATCAGAAAAATCTTTCAGGTCTGTGGTTGACATTTTAGTGTTTTAGTTTACACTCATCTTACTGAAAATCTGTTTTTTTCCAGTTCTGCATCCCATGAACGTGATAATGAGATTAGCATTACGAACTCAAGTCAAATATTAACAAGTTATTCTGTCGGTGACATGTCAGAGCAGAGGAAAAATATTACTTCAAGCTTATACCAACTTAGTGTAGGAGATCTTTCAGCCCTACTCATATCTACAAAGCAAAAGGCGTTAATAATAATGATAATGATAATAATATGTTTTATTTTCATTGCACTTTACATTTGGATCAGATCTCAAAGTGCTAAGAATTACATAGGGTTAAAATCTGTAAAACGTAATCTGAGTTGATAATGAATATTCACTACTTTTTTTTTATCAATCCAACTCCTCTCTACAAAAATGCAAAATACATGGTAGAAGTTTGACTCAAATCAATCATTATCTTTATCATTAGAGAGTTTGTTGGAAGATTAGTTTGCATGCAACATTTGAAACCATTTAAATTGCAATTGGATTACCAGACGGATACAGTGTGCCTGCACAGACAGGAGTGGGTGATCATCAGCTGATCACCTCTCTGAACCTATCCATCCAACAGAAGGATGTACCCAGTGAGGAAGATGTAATCATCATCCTCCTAGAGTGAAAGAGTGAGAAAAGTTCATCAGAGAACATCTGACATCTGAGTAGAAAGGAGGTGGCTGGAAGGCGTTGTGGGTTGTAATCAGTTTACAGGTATATCATTTTCAGGCTCTGAATCTGACCACAGATGATCTGTAATTTGTGGACCTATTTGCAGGAATAAATTGAAAATCAGGGGTCACTGCGTCATGTCCCTCAACTAAGCTAGAGGCAGAACACGTACTTCTACTGAAAAATATATGTTCTAAAATGCATCTCCTTATTTTTTGCAACAAAAATCGTTCTTTTGCTATTGCCCTTGTATTTGATCGCTCAAAACAACATATCTGATAATGAAGTGTTACACTCCAAATATTCAATTAAACATCATTCAATCTTATGTTATATTAAATTGTTACGAGTAGAATGTTGGGTGGTGAAGGATGGGTGTGTTTGCAGTTTTAGCTTCAACAATCACAAGACCAAGCTGTCAATGGAGTCTCCATGAACATACGAGAACCCCAATTATTGTATTCAAGATGGATAGATGGATGGATGGATAGATGGATAGATGGATGGATGGATGGATAGATAGATAGATAGATAGATAGATAGATAGATAGATAGATAGATAGATAGATAGATAGATAGATAGATAGATAGATAGATAGATAGATAGATAGATAGATAGATAGATAGATAGATAGATAGGTAGATTACGCAGGATGCAGGATGTTGAGTTTAGTTATAGGTCGCAGATTAATATTCAGGACCATTCAATAACAATTGGTTTTGGTTTGATGGCTGATCCTTAGATTTACTTGAACAACACAACTCCTGAAATTTAAACACAAATTCCCCACGTTATTTTTTTACATGATATGATATGAAAAGATCTGATGAGATGAGATAGGATATGACAAGACAAGCGAAGACAGGATAAGATAAGATAAGATAAGATAAGATAAGATAAGATAAGATAAGATAAGATAAGATAAGATAAGATAAGATGAGATAGGATATGAAAAGACAAGTCAAGACAAGATTGATTAAGTTAGAAAATTTAAATTAGAATATAAATACTAATTAGATAGGAAGATGAAGTCCAATCTCCATGTGCACATATGACCTGCAATTTTAACAGCATCAAAATATTAATAATGATTATAACAAATTCTTGGTTATAATAAATATTTTTTTAGAACCTTTCATACAAAGAATGCAGCTCAAAGAGCATTACATGAATAAGATAAAATAAAAGTCCAATCATAACAACATTAAATAACAAATAAATAAATAGAGCAACGATTATGAAAATACATTTAGAAATATAGAGAAAACCATGAAGGAGGAAACACAATGTAAGGGAGACGCTGTTTTTAAAAAACAAATAAAACAGAAGTTGCTGTTTGACGGATTAGGGCAGGGGCTTTCACAGTTTGGGGCTTCATTAAAAGTCTTGAAATTAAAATGTACCAGTATTATCTAGCTAATCTACTAGTTTTAATAAAAGCATGAATCCGCATCCTGTGTAATTAAACATTTCTCAGTGCTGAATGCCCAACCCTTTTAAAAAGTTTAATTTAAAAAAAAAATTAACTAGTTTTGTGTAATCTTGATAACAGACAAATCAATTGATTGTATTACTGTTTTACCTTCTATATTCCTGATTGCCCGTTTGTATTGCTCCTTTGTTTTGTATTCAGCTACAAAATGTTTCACGTTTCCTCAAACAAGGTGTCATGAAATGTCTGCCTGTAAGTTTAGACACCCCTCCATCATACATTTTTACTTTTCCTCATACAGAGAGACACAGATGGTAGAGTAGTCGCTGCCAGTAGAACAGAGAAGGTTCTCACTTATACAGTTGGTTTTTTTCACAATTTTCACAAAGATTTATATTTTTTCCATCTCTAGATACTATGCTGAAGTTTTTCTTTTGTTTTTAAATGCCTTCTGTTGAAATGCTAATAAAAGTTGACCGAGCTATATTCAGACGGTCGATTACAAATAAGTGATTATTGTATTATTGCATAAGCACCTGCATGCATCGTTGGGTAAATGGAAGTTTAGCTCGTTGGTATTTGCAATTCAAAAAAGTTTAGACGGAAAAAGGACCGTTACCATAAAACGTTAAATACCACCAATCTTACACAAACATAGTTACCACCGTGGCAAATGAGGGGGAAAAAAATGGATTTTGTGTTTACATCCATCCTCGCTTTGACCATAATGAGCTGCCCGGTGTTTTAAGCAGCCCTGCGCAGTTTGATTATGCTTATATTTTATGCAGATGGAATTTATCAGCGAGCTCCTGCCGCATGTTAAAAGGCATTTATGCAGTCCTGTGAGTCGCTTGAAACTTTTAGCGCCCATTTATGCTGTCTTGTAGGCCAGAAGGATGTGTTTCTGAGGCAAATTATTCCACGTTATTTGCTAAATTAATGCTTTTAGAGCTCGGAGGACCACAGATCCATTTGCAAGCAATAAAAGCTTTCTTTAAAAAAAAAGAAAAAAAGTTGCTGCAGCAGTCACAGTTAAGAGTAGAGCTCAAGGTGAGATTGTGCACAACTAACATTTAACGTATAATACATATGAATGATTATTTTTATTTGAACAGTGAAGTGAGTGTGCATATGAAAACTCAAACATCTTTATCTCACTTGTGGGTTGTTTTAAGACATTGATAAGGTCCGTGTGACCGATTTGTTCTTCAAGTATTTGTCTTAGATTGTCCTCCAACCTCAGCAGGTATCTAAATCTCTCATCCAATATTTTACTAGATCATTTAGCCACAATTTGCACTTGTTTTTCTCTAGTTACAGCTTTGCAAATACAGTAATTGAGGTTGAAATAAGATTTTCATATAAATGGACAATGGTTTACTAATTGTCTGCTGTCATTATTACAAAGGTTTCTGGGATATCTATGTGTTTTTCAAGTGTGTCTATTTTTATGTACTTGGAGAATTTGAAATGTGTCAGCCACTGATAATGCTTGATTCAACCAGACATTAAATGGACATATGTAGCATCTGACTAGCATGTATTACCAGTTGTATACAGAATCCTGGTTTGTAAATTTCATCTCTCATCTTTGTTTTACATTCTTGTCATTAGATCAAGGTCACATTTTTCCTCGTCAACCTAATGCCGATTTATCACGGCCCACTGCCTCAGCACCTGCTATACTTTACACAGTGAGATAGAGCAGAGAGTTGAGGAGGTGGAAGTTGAATGGTGTGTCATACAGCAGATTTCATTCAGGAGAGACAGAGAATGAAGTAAAGATGTATGTTTCTTACAACGGATGATATGTCATAAGTAGTCCATCAGAAAGTGACGCGTATCTGCGCAGAACACAAAGTGGGTAATTGAGATTGAATATGTATGAAAGGTGATAATAATAGCGTAGAATGACAAGTGACTGTGGCATGAGTGTGCAAGATGATGGTCTTCCTGACTGAGCTTCTGCAATAGCTTCATTTTGTAGGGACAGAAAAATATTGTGTTTCTCAAAGTGAGGTAAACTTTCTGTTTCAATGTTAAAAACCCACATCACTATTAGTAGAAAAAAAACTACTAATTTGCTTTTTGTCAAATGTTTAGATAGTAATTACAGATTATGATGACTATTACATTCAGTCTGAGCAAACAGCTGAAGGTACAGCCAGTGACCAAAGCTCGTTTGTAAAGTGACATTCACTTGTCCAATTATGTTTTATAGACTCTGCCCTCCCCAATGCCTCTTTTGAAAGCCTGTTTTGAAACTCCATGACAAGCACTTACAGCCTTTTTATTTCCTACCCTTTCAACTGCGGGAACAATTATGTTACTACCATTTGATCTTACCTCTGAGTCCACATTTCACATCTTCTGCACCTGGGTGACAGGGTGATGATGAGGAGTTTCAGAGCAATCTCAGACGTCTGCCTGAAAAACATTGTTTCCTCGAAGCCTTCTGACAGCCGCTCCATGCAGTGAGTTATGTGTGGGACTTAGCATCCCCTAATACTGTAAAAGTGGAAACGGTGGAGGTCGGCTACCTAAGAATCTTTCTCCCCACTTTTAGAGAGAAATGTTTAGTATATTCTAAGCTATTATATTATTATAATATAATTATCATAATAACAGTGTTAAATGCCGGCCGTTCATTTTCAAGTATTTAACATTGATCTTCATTTACATGCTTCTGTGGGAATTTAATTTGTTACTATAATGTTGTAGGTGGTTAATAAATCTTAAGCAGATATTGTTCGATTTGCCACAGAAAAATCTTAAAAACGGATGTAAATATTTAATAACTGAAATCCTTTTTAGTTTTTTATTTATTGTTTGCAGACATTATGGATGATTCCCACTATAACAAAGTAAGATAGAATACATTTATATGATCTGTTTTACTGCCTGGCCAAAACCAAAACATGATTTTATCAATGTTTTAAAAAAATAAATAAATCTATAATTCATTCAAAAATGAAGTTGGAAGAAAAATATTGTTTTCTGATCATTTGAGGATATATTTTTAAACTAGATGAGTCTCAGTTATATAAATATATGAGTTTATTAAGAAAGAAGATTCGGATATGCTCAGTTGTTAGTCTCATGCTGAAATCTTGTCATACAGATACAGCTGCAATGTTGAAATTGTCATGATGTATCTGACATAAGACTATAACAGTATAGTCTTATGTTAGATACATCATGACATTTTCTATTTGAACTCTTGCGCGTCTGGCTACCGCTGCTCTAGGACAGTTTCTGTAATTAGTATTATTATTTATTATGACATTCTACTAGGGAAAACTACCTTGCACCCTTCAAATAGCATGGTGCATCACCTGTCTGACATAATATACAGAAGTTTGTCCGAAAAAAGAGTGTCAAAGGGGTTGTTTTAAAAATTCTCTATCAATTACTTATAACTATGTATAAAATTGTTAACTGCAGCTTACTAACAGTTAATAATAATCTACCTTATTATCAAGTGGTTCCTTAGAATAAAGCAAATGCATGTGGCCAATTCACTTCACAAAGGGTTTTAGGTTGTTCCTCATAAACGTGATGATTGGGCATTTAATAAAGGGGGACATAATGACATAATTCAAGGTAAAATATTTTCCAATTGTAATTTTAATGTCACATTTTTGAGTTCCACTTCTGTCTGACCCCACATTTTTCAAATATTGAGTATTTCTTCAGAGTGCACCTGTCTGTGTACTAAATCCAAATTCCATACTGTGATGATTCTGCACGATACTTTTGAAGCACACAGGTAATGGCAAACAATAACAGTGAGGTGAAAATGTATCATCCACACTGACAGTCTGAAATGCCTCTGTTAAGTTTTGAAAGGCTGTCATTTAACGCTAAGCAAATATGACATAATTTCTCAGCCTTCATAGCATCCTTCAAATTAAGATCTGTAATCGCACAGCTGAGACATTGTGCGTCATTTACAGCAGACATATCGGTAATGACTGTTTCTATCCGGAATCTATTTCTGCAGGTGGCATTTTTGAGACCCGGGAGAGTGAGTTAGTCAGTATGGACGAGCTGGCGTTCAAGTTTGCGGTAAATAATATCAACCGGAACAAGACCCTGATGCCCAACACGACTCTTACCTACGACATCCAGAGGATCAACCTGTTTGACGGCTTTGAGGCTTCAAGAAGAGGTGGGAACCCAGGAGCAAAATCATTCAGTGGTCCTTTGTGAAAGGAAAAAGTTATTAAATTAAAGAAAAAATGCAAATTTACAGAAGCTGTTGGAGACTTTACTGATTTTCTCTTTCAGAAGGTAAAATGAATGATATTCAAAGGCCATGCTCATCATGACGATTAGCATAGCCTAGCATCATTTATAGAAAGCATGAAGGGCTTAAAGTATCTCTCAAAGAAAGGAAATAAATGCACATTTTTTAAGTCCTCAAACATGCACGTTTAAAATAAATCCCTCACCATTAGAGGCAGTGTATTTTGATACCTTTGAGTGATAATTGCACCGACCGTGAAGCTATGACTTAGCTATTCAGTAGCTACAATTATTTAGCTAGTATTTACAATTATCAGTAAATTTTATATATGCTTATTAAACGAGACGACGAAAATAAATAATTTGGTATATATATGTGAAATAGATATAGTAGCGCACCTTTGAGGTTTTAGTACTTTTGCCCTATATGATTTTTACTCAAATAGTCATTTTGAAAGTCTTTTTATTCAAATTTCAAAGAATCCACATAAATCAATTTGTTAACTAAAAAATACTCAAGGCCAAAATATGATTATATTTGATTATATGAGTATCTTATGGGTTGTATAATAATTAAATTACAAAGAAATGGTAATACCCATTCAAAAATGTACCTGCTTAACAGTGATTTTGTAACTCTACGTAGTTGCATTCCAACAATGTATATAAATAGGTTCTTAAATTGTTTCCTTTTTGTGTTTTCTTTACCCCTAGTGTGTGACCAACTGGCTCTTGGGGTGGTCGCTGTGTTCGGCCCTTCACACAGCTCCTCGGTCAGTGCTGTTCAGTCCATCTGCAACGCCCTGGAAGTCCCCCACATACAAACCCGTTGGAAACATCCGTCAGTGGACAACAAAGACACCTTCTTTATCAACCTGTATCCCGAGTACACCGCCATCGCTAGGGCCATCCTGGATGTGGTGACTTTCTTCAAATGGAAGAAGCTAACGGTTGTCTATGAGGACAGCACAGGTATGGGAGCTTATCCGGAGTTGGGGGACAGAGGGTCTTCTGTGTCCTCCATAAATCCTGCTTAATGGTCTGAACCCCTTCAGAGCAGGCCTGCAGGCCATCCATGTTCCCCACTTAGGATGGAAATAAAGATGTAGAAGGGAAAAATGGTAAACATGGCCCCATATTGCTTTTATTAAAGACTTTGGCTTTTATTATAGACTCCTTTCTAAAAACCAGAGCAGATGTTTTTATTAACGTTAATAAGTATTCAGATTATGAAAAGCATAAAACAATATAAGTGAAGTTAACACCTTCCTGCTTCATAAATTTTTCTCAGCTTATGGTTAAAAATTTACTACAAACTAACTTCTGTAGATGCTATGGGTTGAATGTTTATAGTCCTGTTAAAAAGTATTGAAGCCCCTTTTAATTTCTCCTATTTTCGTGTGTATCAGAGATGAAACTGTGTCAGACCTTCAAACAAAATTTGATATAAAACAGTGGCAACCTGAATAAACATAGGGTACAAGTTTTGAAATGGAATTTTATTTAATAGTTATCCAATACCTCAATTTCATGCATGAACGTAATGACTAGTTGTGCCACTGTCATCAACAGTAACTGCAACTAAATGACTCAGATAACGAGATCATTCTCTGACATTGCTGTCACCATCCACCATTGCTAATGGAATTTTGGCCCACTCTTCTTTGCACCACTGGGATATTAGTGCCACATTGGATCATTTGTCTGCATGAATTACTCTTCTAAGGTCCTGTCAAAGTGTCACATAGAGGTTCGTGGCCAAGTGTGACTCTGTTACTCCAAAACCTTAATTTTATTCATGTTGAGCGTGGATATTAGTCTTCTACTTGATCTTATTGTCTTGTTGCATGACACAATAGTGCCAGAGCTTCCTCTCAGAGACAGATGACCTGACATTCTCTTTCTCATCCTTCCTTCTCCACAACTTTACAGTGGCTACTCCCTGACTGACCATAGATATATTGAGTGGAATGCTGGGCTTGGTTTTCATCAGCTGTAACTGGAACCCTCTCTTCCAAACAGTTGAATTTTCGAATCCGAAAGTCCATATAATATTTTCAAAAAAGCTGTGCTGACCTTTGTGGAGTTGTGAGAGGCCTGCAGGATGGATATTTCCTTTGTATTTTTGTGACTTCACGAGTGTGCCTTTTCTGATCTTTTGGCTGGATTTAGAAGGCACATTCACTTCTTCAAAGTTCACTGTCGTTCCATGTCCATTTGGAGATGAAATATCCCCGAACCTATGAAATAGCTTTGTAACCCTCTCCATACTGATGCCAACCAACATCTTCCTCTTCCATTTTAATGTTTTTTTCCCGCATGCTGTTCTACTCGTGAGACCCACAAGACAATTTCATGCTTCTGAAAACGGTCCATTTAAGTCATGATTTGATGCACCAGAACTTGTAGTATTCAGACTTACATGTGACTAGCCCAGCTGCATCCATTCATCAATGCAGTTTGGTCATTTTTTTGGATTTAGTCTCTGAGCTGTTGAATTTGGCCTCCGTGAAAAAAAAGTCTTTATGGAATATTTAGAGATTTCAAAGGTTTTGCAGCAGAATCAAGCTGAAACTAGATTGTACGATATTAACTTACAGACCACATTATCATTATCCCGATCAATATATTTGTGATTGGATTATATATTTTTTTCATACTTATACAATAATAACAAACCCAAGATATAATTTTGATTTTAATGCTCATCAGCGATAACATTACATGACATTTGAAGGGAAGAACCGAGAGAGAGATGAGGCCAAAACCATCCCGGATTTTCTGGACCTTACGTCATATTCATATGTCATGGTTATTATTACTCCCTAAATGTCTGCAAAAGTCACCTTCCTTTTGTTGGTCATTGAAGCCAATCTGTGACAGGGCACATGTGCCTCATATCAAACGCTGCCAGAATCACTGGCCTCTGTTAAACCACAGCACAAACCACAGTAAATCCGACAAAGTCCCAAATAGAGTCTCTGCCCACGTCGCACATGATATGAGAGGCTGCTATTTAAACGTTTATAGAATTTTAAAAATCTTTTTGCTATCACATTTCTATTTTTCCTGAAATGTCAGACAGAAAGACACCTGCACATGTACACACTGTTGTGCACGCACGTACAGGTACTGACTGCTGGGAGTGTTTACAGACTGTACAACACAGATGAGTTTGTAAAAAAAAAAATTTGACTGAGAATGAAATGTAAGAAGGGCCAAAATTTGGGCAGCAAGATGAATACAGATCACAGACTTCATTGATGAGATACAACAACAGTCCGAGCTCCCCTCCTTAAGTCCCCAAACGTAGCTCCCATGTTCTCTAACCGACAATGACTCTGACCTTCCAGCTGGGGAAAAACATTTCAGAGGAGATCCATATTTAATTTAATTTTATATTTTTAGGTCTGATGCGAATGCAGGAGTTGATCAAGGCTCCGGCAAAGTTTAACCTGAAGATCAAGATCCGCCAGCTGACCCCGGGTAACCAAGACGCCCGACCCCTGCTTAAGGAACTCAAGAAAGACAAAGAATTTTTTATTCTCTTTGATTGCTCTTATCGAATGGCTTCGGAGCTGCTTAAACAGGTGTGTTTAAGGATTGACACGCACATATTTTAGGATTTAGGTTTATTGACAACACATTCATGCGTCCTTTGGAAGAAACACCTTTGAGATTTTCAACACAATGTCTTTTTACATCATAGGAAACACATGAATCATTATCTTTTTTACATTGTGACTCTTCTATAATCATGGTTCACAACTTACTTTCGATGGCAAAGAATTTGTCTCTTAGCATAACATTATGAGCTTTCCAATCTAATATCTAGAACAAGTTTGAATTATTAATTTATAACATATTTCCATGCACTGTGCATGGAGAACCAGCCAATCAATTTACTTTGCTATAAATGATGTCACATGCCGCTGAACAGAATAACTCATATTTAAGATAAAGGACATGACCAAGCAATTTCTCTTGTAGTTTAATTCTTATTTTGGTTTTACAGCTTTCATCAATGGGAATGATGACTGAGTACTACCATTTCTTCTTCACAACCTTGGTGAGGAAAGTTTGAGTAAAGTTACTTTGTTTTGAGATACAAGTAAAAGTAAATCATTCCCGTCTTGCCCTGTAACCAGTTTTGTAACTTCACTGGGAATGTTGCTGTCCGTCATCCACATATGAGAAACTGGAGCTTCGATCTCTCTGCAATCTCTCTCTCTCGCTCTCGCTCTCACTCTCTCTCTCGCTCTTTGCAGGATTTGTTTGCCCTGGACTTGGAGCCTTACCGCTACAGCGGGGTCAACATGACAGGCTTCAGATTGCTAAATGTTGATGACCCGTGGGTAGCCTCCACCATGGACAGGTGGGCCATGGAAAGACTGCAGGGTCCCAAACAGGAGAGTGGCTTGATGGACGGAATCATGACTGTGAGCCCCTTACTGCTATTTTTTATAACACAACAATACGGACATCTGCTCTGCTGCAAGCCAGTGGTATATATTTGTATACAGCAGGTCCACTTTCATACCACAAACTGCAAACATCTGGGGACCTATAAACATTTTTGGAGCTAAATTTCAGGATGTAACAGTAAAGCTGTAATCCTCATCCTCATTGGAGTCTTTGCTCCATCATTATGTCTTTACACTATCTTACATATTTATATCTGCATTTCTTACCATTTAATTATTCAACAAAGTGTAGCCATGATTTGACGTTGGACCTTTGAGCGTGGTGTGAGAGAGAGGAAAGCCCTCCATCATCATCCTCCCACTTCCACCTCCACAGACAGACGCAGCCTTGATGTACGACGCAGTGTTCATGGTTGCTGTTGCATCACAGCGAGCCACTCAGATGACTGTCAGCTCCCTGCAGTGCCATCGCCACAAACCCTGGCGCTTTGGACCACGCTTCATGAACCTTTTCAAGGAGGTTAGTGTCAGGCTGTTATCACATATAACTCAAACCTCTGCTACAACAACAGGGGGGTCAGTATAGGTTTGGCCCATTTTTGCACCCATGGCTATGTCCTGTGGCGTGCGTGCATGCTCTACTCAAAGAAACAGAAAATCAATTGTACAGTCTCACGCCACATTCGGCCACGGTCCTAAAATAATAGACACCCAATATGACCCCGCTCTCTATCGCTTTATCAATTTTTTAATCTCCACATGGTCGGCCACAGATGCTCCTACAACCAGCATGGACTGAGAAAGCCCTGTTGCGTTTAGCATGACAAAACCGTTTTTTCTAAACTGGTATCATGAGCTCAACATCCTTTAATTCTTTTGCAGTCTAATTCCATTTCTTAATTGGTCAACTACAAAAAGGACACAACAGAAATATGTGTGGTTTTTATGCCCTTGAAAGCATGTGTCTTTGTCCAACAGTCATACATGGATGCCTATAGAGAAAAAAATACGACTTTGATGCATGAGTGTTTTGATCTCTTAAGTTTTAAATCCAGGAGAGAAACGTTGCCAGCCATGGAAAGGCAACATTATCATTCAATCCCCTCACTCATATTTCCATCCTTTCTCCCTTTTTGCTTTTTCTATGCAAGTCAGCATCTCTTTCTCTCCTCTGCTTTTGATTTTGTTTGCCATTGTCCATCCTTTGAAGAATCTGTGCTCCTGTGCCATTCGAGATATGAGATTAGAGTCTTTTTGATCAGCCAGCACTATCTCTCACGTAGCGATCAATTAAAAACAATCTTTTAGTATTCGAGACACTTTTCATTTCAATGGTTTAAATTATATTCTGGACAGCATCAGGGGTTTGTCCTTTATCTACCGTGGTATTAAATATTTAGTTGTGTGGACACACTTTTGGTATTCCATGTCAAACATTTCATTACAAAACATTTCTATTTATTTTAATTTGATTTTTGTTTGTTTTGTTATTTACTTCTTTTGTTTTCAACGAAGATTGATGACTTTCCTGTCACATAGCTCTTCCCCTCTGGTTGTCGAGAATAGAGATATACTCAATTATTTATTTTTAATTTTTACATTATTTTACATACAACAACTTGACTTTAGCATTTTAATGAATTTCACTCTGTCAATTTCAAGATGTTTTTGTTCACAGGAAATGGCTTGGAGCAAGACTTAAATTTCAGTTAATATTCAACATGAATCATGATAAGGTGGCAGCGGCTTTTTGAACGTGGCATGACTCATTATTTTCATATTTGGTCAGGTTCACTTGTTTCTCAGTGTTGAGGACTAAAGGAAGGGAATACATCTGGACTCGCATGTATAAGACATCATCTTTAAACAATTGCAGTATCCAGTGAGTAAAAATGTTAACTTTAATAACATGAGAAACAAGAAATAATAATAAATAATAATAATACATTTAATTTATAATGCACTTTACATTTGGATCAAATCTCAAAGTGCTAATGAAGTGCTTATATGAAGTAAATTTATTCAGCTTATTTAATACTGATTGTGTAGATTTGTATTCATCCGGGTAATGTTAATCCTCCTGGACTACATCTTTAAGTTGAAGTCGTTTCACTTCTCCTACAGGTAATTAACCTGCTGTGATTTGATTGATACAATGAAAGGTATTTGGTCATATATGTGCAGTTGACCACCCAGCGATACTGTGAGTCATTGGGGGTACCAGTGTCTTCATTAGCTACTGGAACATCATTTGAGTG
Source organism: Lophius americanus (assembly GCA_037951165.1). Lineage (NCBI taxonomy): Eukaryota > Metazoa > Chordata > Actinopteri > Lophiiformes > Lophiidae > Lophius > Lophius americanus. The sequence goes on from JBBDHG010000061.1 coordinate 1,684,522, forward strand.
GCTAACTTAATGTAATTCAATTTGGAAGCAATCAAAGTGTGAATACTTCTAGGGAGAGATGGTAAAACTGCATTGTGTATGGGTGGAGGGTGGTAACCCCACAGGAAGGAGGTTAAATACCTGACCCCCCACTAGCCACTTAGAATTGAGGAAGCCTCTAAGATTAGAGGTGAAACATCTTCAATATTAAAGTATTTAATCTAAAAGTCTTTAATCTAAAAGTCTTTAACCACCATGAATATTTAGGGAGAGAATTTAGGTATGTGAAAAAAACACAGCAGATTGTAAAATTTTGTGTAATGGAGACAGGGGAAAAAAAGGTAGACAGGAAAGGAGTCAATTCTACAAGTGTTGAATTGACTGGGTGTATAATATTTATACACCCAGTGAAATGAATACTTTTTGCAACTACTGGAAAAACTAGCAGTCTGCATGGGTGAGTATTAATATGATGCAATAGAATATTATACGACAGAAGGATCAATAGACTTCTCCCAGTCCACAACCGTTGTGAACAAGCATGTCTTCAAGTCATATGTCAGCCGACTTCCTCTTGCTGCCTCTAGATTCTCAAATTCTCCACATAATTCATGATTCTGCTGGAGAGCTTCCATCAAATTTGGTACTGAACACAAATTTACACAATTGAGACTTACTCCATATTTTCTGTCGCTGTGTATATCTTCTCCGCAGGCACAGTGGGATGGACTGACTGGGCACATTGTTCTTAATAAGACGGATGGCCTGAGAAGAGACTTTGATTTGGACATCATCAGCCTCAAAGAGGATGGCGCTGCCAGGGTGAGCACAGAGGCCTGGAAGAGTCACTTACACCATTTTCATTTGCATGCCATGCCGTGTCGACACATTTATTATTTGCTTCATATTTTTCTGGTCATGAATATCAAAATTGCTATTCATTCATTCATTGACTTATTATTTCTTTCTATGCTGTCTGTGCTTGGTATATCCATTGCCACATTTACGAAAGGGTTATGCGGAGGGTGGCAGTCGCCTCACAAAAAGGTGGATCAAGGTTTGTGCCAATGACATGTTTGTTCCCAGCCTTTGTTGTTCGACTCCCTACTCTCCGCTCCCTCTCTTTTAACACTGTATGCCGCAAACCTCCCTGCCTTGTCAACCTTGTTTCCCTTCATTGATTTTGTTAACTCTTTTTTCAAAACATTTGGTAGAAATGGTGGAAAGAATATTGTATTCCTTTGATAAAGTAGACATAAGAATGTTTCAACTAGAAGTTAGCTCCGCAATTTCAATTTATATAATGCCATTCAGTTTTCACAGCTACTGGCTGTCAGTAGTAAGAAATAGTTGGATTTGTCTGACCCATCTGTAATTTTTGCACAATTTATAATATGCTTTAATATTAAACTGAATTCATCTCAAAGCAAAATCATAGGAGTTACGCATATTTAATAGCCAGGGATAAATTATCTAGCTAGAATAGAAGATGGTAGCTCAGGTCCAGACTTCTTCCAATGAACATTGGATTAACACTCTGGCCCGTGCACAAATTAATAACTCATCCCAAGGCCATTCTATCAAATCAACTTTTATCTTAATCCAACCACTCTTTATGTTTAATTAAGTCCAAATAAAGACAACATTTATTCCATCATTAGCACTTTTATTATCATTCTCACCACTTGAATATATACTATAAATCCTGAAGTGCAAACTAAATGTTCCTTACTACTTCTGCTTGTCACCTTGGAACCAATTTTAAATGAAAGGATGGAGATGGAATGAATTTATTCCCTCCAACCCAGTTTAACATTTTTCTTTCAGTCCCTCTCAGTTGTCAGAAAGACAGGTATGTTCACATGCAGCAGCTGTCATGTTGCAGAAACAGCAATTTACACAGTAATTTGAATTCCACTCAGTGCTTTCAGCACTCACAATCCTTCCTTAGACTAAAACCTACCAAAAGTGTCACAGAAAACGTTTGACTTTATGGTCATGGGAATTTAATTATGAGTCTGCTGCATTTGTGTTCTTGGCCATCCAGTTTTAAATTTACTCTAAAGAGGATGATAGAAATAAACTTAAGTCAGTCTCCTGAAAAAAGAAGTGTATTCCTCATGAGGTTGCCAGTTCTCTTGGGCTGGCATTTCTCCTCTTCTGTGTTGAAGTTTTTCTGATTTCCGGAGAGGAGAGGAGTTTCACGATTCACAGAAAAGACTTTATTCCTAGTGTATGACAGAAAATCCCTGCCAGTTCAAATAGCACACTTTGTTGTAGGAACCTTCTCCAGTAAGTATTGGTACACAGCCATAATAACATAATAATGCCATAATGGGGATTACCAGCAGGATTACATACCAGCAGGATTACATAAAAAATATATATTCACAGTGTCAGAGGAACCTGACTGATTGAGTTTCGTTAGGATATGCACACTCCCACACACACATACCAGTACCAACCTCAGCTATATTCGGACCTGCCGAGCACATATACACTGTCAGAAGGTCTAATGGTCACGACAAAAGGAGCACTGAAATAAAAAACAAAAAAAAACAAAAAGTTTTGGCAGTTGACTTTTCACTGCCAACTAGCACTGCACAGTGAAAGCATTCTTTATAATGAATATATCAATAATCACAAGTATTTAAGTCCGTCTCTACCTTTAAAACGCCTTCCTCCTGCTGTCAGTGTCCTTATTTGGAACGATAAGCGCAGGGCCGAGGATCTCACTTTCTAATGTAAAGCTCAGCGTTATTCTGTTTAATTACCTCTTAAGATCATTAAAAAGCATCAGTAATGGCTTTAATAAAACTTAACGAACAAAAAAAAAGTGATTAGACCATTAAAAACTAAATAAAACTCACTGAAACTTATCCAGCAGCCTTCTTACATTCAGAAAGAGATGGCATAAAGATTAAAATACAGTGAAACTAACAGTGTCGAAATGACTATTGGAGTTACAGAAAGATTCATGTACAAACATGTACGGCTACTTCCTGTTTTAGAGCAGACACTGTCTCTAGGATCAGAACATTAGGGGGTTTCAGCCCCTTATGAGAATGTGTCAGTGCCTCACAAAGCTTCCAGTTAAATCTTTCATTTTACAGTGTAATAATTAAGCGTTATTACTTCATTATACTTTAATCTACCTGAGTGATCATTTTAATGGTTTTCTTGATTCCTAAATGCATACAGATGATCCGCTGTGGCAACCCCGACAGGGAACAGCCCAAGGAAGACGAAGACTAGACTAGAAACAGGCATGAGTTTTGTCAGGAAAACTTGCATTAAAAATTATAGTAATATTTCCCAAATCCTTAAGAAAAGATAAAACAAACAGAAGTGATGGAATGAAAACCTAACAGTAAGAAAAATACGTAAAATAGCCATAAAGGGTGACCTGGTGCATCTCTAACTAATGGAGAAGAAATTTACCTCACAGAACTTCAAAAAAAATGAAAATAATAGAGATTTAAACAGTGTTACCTTCAGAGTCAATGTAGTGTATAGTAATTTGATTAAAGTTTTATTTTCCTGAAAAAACCTTCTTTAGGCCTGTGGCAGAGTGTTGTGAGTTCACCTTGTAAAAGTGCCGTGGTGGAGATATGAACCGCCCGTATCCACATTATGATCAAATAAATTTTTTTGTTTTTATGCCTGAATGAATAGAAAATAACCAGGACTTTATGGGCATTGAAAATCATATTTTCTTTTCTCTAAAGCAAACCCACCAAAAGGCCAATTTTAGAAAGAGTGTTAGACAAGAGTTTACCTCCTGCAGTGCCCAGTTTAATAAGAGGCACTGATGCGTTCACTACTACTTATGCCGAAAATGGGTGAACACACCATTGATGAAATGGAGTCAAATTTTTGAATAACGTAAATGGGAAAGCTTGTCTCCACCACGTCATGTACAGCCATAACATTATAACCACCGACACGTGAAGTCAGAATGACGTTGACTCTCTTGTTACAATGGCACCAGGTAGTGGTTGGGATATATTAGGCAGCAATTGAACATTTTGTTCTTTGAGTTGATGTGTTGGGCAAGTGTAAATATCTGAGGGTCAAGGTATCTCCAAAACTGCCTAGTCTAGTTGGTTGTTCCTGGTTTGCAATGGTTGGTACCCACCAAAGCGTTCAAAGGAAATACAACTGTTGAGCAGGACACTGGCTTATGGGTAACAAAAGCTCATTTATACACATAGGAAGTAAGGGACTTTCCCGTCCCACATCCTCAAAAGAACTACTATAGCATAAGCTGCTGAAAATGTAAGAGTTGGTTCTGATGGAAAAGAGTCAGGGCACACAGTGTATTGCTGTTTATACAATATAAGGTCAATATTAGGTCAGTGTATTTCATATTACAATCAAGCTTGATAATATAATGCACTTAACTTTATTGCATCACTGTCATGAGGCCCCTTGACCTTTGCTCTCTTCTTAACCAGTGATAGGATTTGAAAGGGTCTAAATCCACCGACCAGACGCCTTTTCTAATCTGATAACTATCTGGATTATTCTGCCTGCTCAGATGAAGTTTTCACTCTCATTCACAATTATACAGAGAGTTTGCAGGACAAGCACCATATTGTCGCCTATCTCAGTCTGACACTACTCCCCTTCATTCATACTGCCCCTGCTAGTTTGATTCCAATTCCTAGCCACCCTATTCATGTTTTGTCTGAATTATTTTCTAAACTCATTTATTTAATCATTTGTTCTATACATGCTTGGGTAAGATAGAATAAAATAAAATCTCTCAAAACACTCAAATTGCTATTCTTTAGAAGAAGAAGAAAGAAATCCTTTATCGCTCACATACAACCATATACAGTACAGCGTAGTAAAATTATTTTTCCAGCATTTGACCTATCCCTGAGGGAGCAGTGGGAAATGCCCCTTTGAAATGCCTGGGGAGCTAGTGTTTCAGGGTTTTGCTCAAGATCTCTACAACAAATAGACCCTGGTGGGATTTGATCTAGCAACCTGGCCGCTCTACGCACTACGCTACAGCCGCAAACTGTAAGTGTTTATTTTTCAACAGAAGCTCCTTTGGGAAAAAAAATCCTTTTTCATTTTAATTATACATTATGTTTTCTTCAATTTGCAGATCTAAACTGAGCAAATGAAAAAGTTGTCATTTAGAGTAGTGAAAAGGGCAGAAGTTTGAAAATAAGAGGAGAATTTCAGGTCTTTTAAAATTATACTTTTCCCTTTTTCTGTTCAATGTATATGAAAAAAAAAGTCCTTTTCAGACTAAGAGACTATGTCAGGTTCTGTATATTCAGTGTCAGGGATAATAAGACTAATAGGTCGGCTTCTTTCCCTTAACAGCAATGCGTTTCATCGTTAATGATACAAACACAACCTCATTTCAAGGCTTTACAAAGTAAATTTATTCACTTTAATATTGTCAATCATAGTGACTCCAGTTGCAGCTGTAAAATGTATCTAGCTGTGATCCTGATCAAACCAGGGAATGATATCCAATAAATCTAAAGCCATGTTTGTCTTTCCAGATTGCTGTGTGGAACTCCTACAAGGGGATGAACCTGACTGAGTCCCATCGAGACAAGAATAACAATGTGACCGACTCTCTGGCTAACAGGACTCTTATTGTCACTACAATACTGGTGAGGAGAAAGGTTAAACAGAGGACAGCAGAGGGAGAGGGAAATGGTGGAAAGATGTTGTGATTAGAAGAAGAAAATTTGGATGGATTGAATTAGATTTCAGCATTTGATGTAATTATGTACACACACAATACACATACAAAATATAGATATTTTGTAAAATACATATATTTACAAATGGGTAAAATTATTTAAGTCCTGGAATATTCAGACATACTGATTCAAAGACAATAGGGATGCTGTTGTGACTCATTAACTCTGCTCTGTTTCATTTAATCCTGCCTTCACTGATCATCAACTTAAATGAAGGTACCCTCCAAAGAGCCAAAATACTGTGATTTATTTTGCCGTGTAGGAAAATCCATATGTGATGCATAGAAAGTCTGACAAAGAGCTGGTTGGGAATGATCGTTTCGAGGGTTACTGCCTGGACCTTTTGAAGGAGCTTTCCAACATCTTGGGCTTCACATATGAAGTCAGACTAGTGGCTGATGGGAAATATGGAGCCCAGAATGACAAGGGAGAGTGGAACGGGATGGTACGGGAGCTGATTGACCATGTAAGTTAATGGCAGTCACCTTAACGAGATGCTTAGTCATAGGTAATGGAAGATTTTTTAGTCAAGAGACATGTTGGTTTTGGGTATAACACAAGCTCTTTTCAGGACTGAGGTCACCTTAGTAACCATAACAATCAATTATTAATTGTCGAAGAGTTATTAATGAAAAGTACCAATACCACAATATAGAAATACTCATGAAATCATTCTTATGATCCATGATGTATCAAAAGTAAAAAGTACTTTACAGAAAATTGTATTTGTATATATAAGATTAAATAAATCAATGTTTACACAATCACCCACAAAATGTAACTTTTTTATCTTTTAAAGAGCTGTATAGAAAAGCTTCCACTTTCACTACCGATCTACCTGGGCCAGAAGAAGTTTGCCCATTATTCCCAAATATCCCGATATCCAAAGCTATGTCTGCAGGGGAAGTATGACGTTGGAGCCTAGATGCTAAAATCAAAATTTTTTCTGCTGCTCTTATGATTATCATTTCTAATAGGATTAAGGAATTCTCCACTTCATTATATGAGTCTGGGCATTGGCTCAACAAATTAATCTACAATTAATTTCTCAGATGATGTGTTTATAGGCCAGTAAGACCCAATTTATTTGCGGTGGAGGTAGAGTAGGAGTAAATATAAGCTCCACCAGCTCCACCAGTTTCCACTACAGGCGACACAAGCAGGATTTTTAGACCGGAACAGGTTGACAGCAGTTATGAATAATGAATTAATTTTACTGTTAGACATAAAAAGCATGGAAATTATTAGACAGAATATTTGACGTCTTTAAAAGAGCCTTTCATGTTCATATTTCAATAATAGAGACAGGGTTAAAACTGCAATTTCCCCTTTTAATAGCTTAAAACTTAAGTCCAGAGTTTTGTAATAGTGATTTATGACACAAGAGTTTGTTCTTCATCAAAGAAGAGCATAAATATGGAGATTTGAATTTTTTATTTGTTACTTTTACACTGTTTTAGTATATAGAGAATAAATAAATACTGGAAGAAGTCATAACCCGCATTATCTTTCTTCACCTTCTGGCTTTTCAAGGTTGCAGACCTTGCCGTGGCTCCCTTGACCATCACCTACGTTAGAGAGAAAGTCATTGATTTTTCCAAGCCCTTCATGACCTTAGGCATCAGCATCCTGTACCGCAAACCTAACGGCACCAATCCCGGCGTGTTCTCCTTCCTTAATCCCCTGTCTCCGGACATCTGGATGTACGTACTGCTGGCCTGCACAGGAGTTAGCTGCGTGCTCTTTGTGATTGCAAGGTAAGGGGCTGGGTTCATTCCTGTGATGTGGTGTGGTGGAATGGAAACATGTAAGGGTCACCGAGAGTTTACTGTTGGACATGAAGACTGCTTTCACAACCAGCTTTGATTCAAACAGTTAATAATAATTCTTGATGATCATCTCAGGGTGCAAATAACAAGAAATCTGTAAGATGGTACTGGTATTAAGAAATTAAAAACAGTGTATGGAATCATGCATTCATTTAATAATCAAACTAGAATCACAAATAGCTTGCATCACTGTGCCTCAGACATTTCTATTGTTGGATTGTTTCTCCACAATACATTTTTTATTACGTCCGATTAGCTTCCATTCTGTTTGAGGAGTAGTTGAAAGGTCATTCTTCACCTCACTCTAAGGCATTATGGGCTAAATTAAATTTTAGCTAGTGGGTTACATCTAGCAACCTATTACTGAAATACATGATTGGTATAAAAGTCTAAATAGAAATTAATATGAAGTGTGGGAGAACGAGGAGGAAACATTGAAGTGAGGTGCATGAACAGTGTAACCTCATGGCTGAAGATTAATCCGAGTAGCTTCTTCAGGTTTAACAACTGTTCTTATATTGGAATTTCCTGTAATCCACTTTTCTCTTTATTCTTTTATTTCCTTGCAGGTTTACTCCATACGAGTGGTACAACCCACATCCATGCAACCCATCCTCAACTCTCATACAAAACAATTTCACTTTACTCAACAGTTTCTGGTTCGGCGTTGGAGCTCTCATGCGGCAAGGTATAAAGCTCTCAGTTAAAACAACATTTTATATGAGCAATGGATCAAATGACTACTTTGATGTGAAAGGATTTGTTCCCAAACGTCCTCCAGTTTAAACCAAATTACGTGCCTGTGTAGTTCAAAACTTAAAAAAGGTTTTGGTATTAGTCAGGTCAGGTTTAGATAAATGCCCAAGTTTGGGATAAAATAAAAACTGTTAATAAAATAGAATACGGTGTTATGGTTATGGAAGGATCACGCTTGGTAAAAAGCGTGATCCTTTAATAAACACTAATATTCTAGACATTGTTCTGGACTGTTAGTCCAGAACAATGTCCTCTGACATCCTCCTTAGCTTGTTAATGTTACTCTGAATATAAACGTAAGTCCTTGCATGTCGCCAGCTGAAATAAGTGATGTTGCGGTTCTTCTCATGAAGATGCTCAAGTGGTCAAAGGTCAGCTTCCCAGTGACACTTTTTACCATGACATTTTTCCAGCTATTATTCACCTCAGTAACTCAGGAGCAGAAGGAGAGATATTTTACAGTTGGTCAGATACTGAATGGGTGAACGACCTAATGCTTTTTGACATTTAATTTAGCTGAAAACAGAATTAATAAAATATATCCAATGTTTTACTGCATCAAATGAATCAGTTTTGAAAATACATGCTCATTTCTAATTTTGGACATGGGGGAAAAAAGGACTAGTAAAGTGAATGATAAAAAACATCTGAATGCACTATTCCAAAAGTGAAGAGATTAATTTCAGACAGATGATAGTATCATGCCTGATTATGAAATTGACATCATAGAAAGTTTTGGCCATTTACAAGAAAAGATAGGGAGACTGTCGAAACTTCATGTGGTGTGGTCAAATAGTCTAACAATTTAAGAGCAACATTTCTCTGGATACAGTTGAAAGGAATTTCCGGATTTTAGCATATACAGTCAGTAATGTCATCAGAGGAAATCTCTGCACAAAGAAGGTAAGGATAAAAACTAATATTGAATACCCTTGTCCCAAATTTTTTAATATCTTGCAGGCATCAAATTCAGCAAAAACAAGAAAAATGTATCCCTTAAATAGACATTGGTATCTGTTTTTTTTATTGCTTTTAGTCACAGGTTACAAAGAATTTGATAATCGTTGAATTTAACAAAAAAAAATCAATATCATACCTAATGTCATAACTATTTTGGGATTAGAGTTGTACAAAAAAATGGTTTAGAGGAGAGAAAATTAATATTTGTCATGACTATAAGGCTGGGGTGAAAATACAAATAGAGCTCCGATGTGAATCTATTAAGCTAACCCATTTATTAGTGGGGTACTTGGCTTTTCTATGGCGAAATCTGGATGAGGTTTCATGTTTAAAACAATTGGGCACACTAAACATACACAACTATATGACTCCTTTCCATTCTTATTGTATGATATAGATTGAAACATTAAAGTTAACTTTTTAAGCCATATTATAACATTTTGGACCCTTCCCTGTGCCCTAAGGATCGGAGCTGATGCCGAAGGCTCTGTCCACTCGAATAGTCGGTGGTATCTGGTGGTTCTTCACCTTAATCATCATCTCTTCCTACACGGCCAACTTGGCTGCCTTCCTCACTGTGGAGCGAATGGATGCACCAATCGACTCAGCGGATGACCTGGCAAAGCAGACTAGGATTGAATATGGGGCAGTGAGGGATGGATCCACCATGACCTTCTTCAAGGTATAGCAAGGCTTTGCTGTAAATTGGATTTTTGCACCATAAAAGTCAAAGAGTGTAAAAGTAATCTTTAAAAAAGTAGTCTTATAATCAAATAAGAGGATCCAAAAAGTCCTTTAACTCTCTACTTTAAGTCAACTTTGGCAAAAGGGTAGCATTTGTGAAAATTCAACGGTTTCTAATCTGTCATCTCTGCTATTAGTATGATTTACTATGAGTAAAATATACAGTACTTTAATTTCTATAAAATCAGGATCTCTCAGGTGAACGTCCATCAACCTGTAATTGCCAGCCGTTACATTAGAAGTAAAACACCATTTAAGACAGAAGCGTGGGAAAAATACTTGCTATTTGAAGGCATAGAACACGATCATTAGGATAGGAAATGAACAAATTGGACATTAGGACTAGTTATGTTTTTGTTAATGTTGAAAATAAAGATAACCTGGCATTTCAGTTTGTATTATATAACATGACGCTGTACCGATGAGCTTCTTCCTTCCCCCTTGCCTCCCACTATCCTTGCATCCTGGTCGCTCCGCAGGGGTGATCCATGCACTGCTTTATCCTCCCAGATTGCAGCCAGTGATTACTGCTGCCTGGATAGGAAGAAGCAGGCTATGTTGATGGCTCGAACCAATTGAATCAGTTGGAGGAGATTATGAACACAGCTGTCCCATTTTCTCTGACTGAGCAGGAAAAAACACAAACACACATATTCACCAAGACATTCACTCAAGTCCCACACATACACACTGCTGTTCAACTTGAGTGTGTTAATGGGAGTATATGAATTCAAGTGAAGTACATGTTTGCTGTAAACACATACAGCCATAAACATGTCATCTGGGACTACAAATATATAAAATGTCTTTCTCATTTTCCCAGAAATCAAAGATCTCAACCTATGAGAAGATGTGGGCTTTTATGAGCAGCAGAAAGAACACTGCGTTGGTTAAAAACAACAGGGAGGGCATCACCCGAGTCCTGACAACAGACTATGCCATGCTGATGGAGTCTACCAGCATCGAATACATCAGCCAGAGAAACTGCAACCTCACACAAATCGGAGGTCTCATTGACTCCAAAGGCTACGGAGTGGGAACACCTATCGGTAAGAACAGTGAGAGAACGTACGAATCTTCAAAGTCGTGATCTGAGGAAGACCCATTGTGGGTCAAAACCGGTCAGCATTTCTCCTTTAAGAGATATTTTGTGAGTTTAACTACACATCTCCCGATCTCTAACATTTTAACTCCATCCATGGCTCAAAGTTGGTGTGCCAGATGTAACCCAAGCAGCTTCCCTTTGTCTGCATTTCTACATTTTAACTTCTAGAGCAACTGGTATTCACCAGAGGTTAATGACTTCATTACCAGTTGTCCCCCCTTTTTGCTGTTTTTAGTGAGAGAGATGTTGACATACCGTCTGTACTAGAGTACACTGTAGGATTATTCCTCATTTCTGCCTTTGTCTGTACTGGAATGAAAGGTCATCTCTTGAAATAACTGATGTTGTGGTTCTTCTCAGGAGGACAGTCTCAGTTGCTCTCAGTTAATAAAAATGGAAGCGTCTGTCCTAGTTGTCCGAACTCTAATGAAACAACTAAAACAAAGGTTTTTGGCTTTGTACATTGAGAAAAGGCTTTGAGTTGCCCTCTAAGTGCAACACAACAAAATTTATTTTTGACTTTGTAAAATATCTGGCATTCATTATTTCTCTTTTGCGGCAGATAACTGGCCTCGAGGATCAAAAAAGAGGACTACTACTACTACTACACATTCTTTTGGTTATCTGAGAATATTACAATCCTGCAAAGACCTTTTTACAATTTGTTAAAATGAAAACCATGCACAGTAGATCTTAACTTTATTTTAAATAAATGTTTCCCTCTGAATTAGTAGATTAACTCCATTAACATTGTCCTACCTATCAAATTCTACTATTCATAGATAAGACTTGGAATCATCATATACCTACTCAGTATAGGACCGAGAAAAGTTAAGTAAACCAAAAAAGGATATGAAGTTTAATTATGAATGAGAGAGTCAGTTTAAAGGTTGTGAGATCTCTCCCCGGCAGCAGGGGGAGGAGTTGCACAATTGGATGGTCACAGAAACAAAGGTACTCCTCTAGGATTCAACCGGTGCTTTCTTGGCAATGCTTCTGGACCCGTGCGTGAAGTTAGGATGGCATGCTGGGGTCGAGAGGCATTGCCATTTAACTTCTGTTCTCTGACAGACCTCCTTCAGAGACTCATATTCCACTAACCCCAACAAACAATCTGTCGCTGTTGATTCGGCTTGTTGGCTGCCTTAGTCAACATTGAGAGCAGCCAACATGATAAATGAGAATCTACACAAACATCTGCAGAATAGCAGTGCAGAAGACAATGAGAAAAGTAATCAAAAAGTAAAGTCGGTTCTGAAACCTCTTGAAAAAGATGACTGGTGCCTTTACTCCAGTCTAGTTTGATATCGAGCCGCTGGTGTTTCAGTCCACATGATTTGTCTTTATTCGACTTCTTTCTCCTGCTGGTACAGGCTAGATAGATTCAGAGCTGTAACAGGTGTAAAAGAGAAAGTACTTATGATGTATCTGTTACACACTGTTGCTGAGGACTTGCAAGATTCTTTTATCAATAACGCTCATCGGAGCATCCACCTGCATGTGTAAACAGAATTGAGAGCATGTCAGGTGATATGGAATTAAAAAACGACATGATGCAACAGAATCTCCACCTAAGTAGTTATCTGGTGAGCAAAGTGTTCAATGTAATTGATGCTGTAACGTGAGACTGGGTGTGTGTCAGGACCAGGATTTTTCTACAACAGCGGTTTAGGTTAAAGTGTGCCTAACAATTAAATGCAGCTGAGTGGCAGCATCAAGATGATGCCCCTCAGGGAAGATGCAGCTTGGCCTGGGCTCTCTGAGCTGACAAGTGAGTCTGTTGGAGGTTAGTGGTGGTGGTGAAAGGGAATACCTGAGTAGGGAAGATAAATTACCTTAGGGTAGATGTTTTGCCCTTCTTTCCTCCCGTCACTGACCTTCCCGCGAGCAGTTATCTCCTTCCTGTGTTTAAGCCTCAAGCTTTCCATTAGGAAAGGCTTGTGATTGTTTATTATCACAGATAATATGTGATGATTACACTGTCAAAAAGTATTTGGCGCTTAGATTATTCAGGGAGACTGTGATACAACCAGCAGCAAGTTAAACCACCCACAGAGTCTGGACAATGATGGTGGTGGCGGCTGATGACTGATCAGGCTGATGCATGATGAAGTTGGTGAATCTGTGATTTGGTGGTGATCAGGGATTGGAAGGTATGCATAATAGCAGCATGGAGAACTAGATGAACAGAGATAATAATATTTAAAAAGAGAGTAGCACGGTTAGAGGATAACAATGAAGGTTTGTTTATGTGCTATCGAACATTGGAACCAGTTGCTAAGAACATGTTATGTCTTATTGACATCTCAAGACCATGATAGCACGAATATAAGCCTATGCATGTGTGAAAGGTGTGAATAACAGAAAGGTATGAGAAATAAAGTGGGAAAGAATTTGTAGAGGAATAGTCTTCTTCAATGAACTTTTCACTAGAGCTCCACTCTAATTAAGGTTAGAATTGCTAAATAAGCAGAGTCAGACTAAAATGAAAAGCTTGCTACAACTGTCTATACTTAAGATGGGAATTTCTTAGCAAATCTAGGTATTTATGTGTGATTTATGAGTGATTTATTATTTATTTATGAGTGATTTAATGCTAGGATCCTTCAAAAACTTTCATTGGAAAGAAGGAAGACATTTCAGAAAGTAGGGAAGGGCTCCGGCTTCTTGGAGAATCAAACATGCTGTATTTCGATATGTCAATTTTAAAGTTTACCTTCCAATAGATGAAAATAAAAGAAAATGGCAGTAAATGCAATTTACTAATATTATTAGTATATAGCATATACTAATAAATATATATATATGTAATATATATATATACACAATATATATATATACACTATATATATATATATATATAATATGTAATTTTATATAATTATTATTATATTTATTTATTGATGCTTTTATCTACTTTTACCTTGTAGCACTTTGAGATTTGATCCAAATGTAAAGTGCGTTACAAATTAAATGTATTATTATTATTATTATTATTATTATTATAATTGTTATTACTCGTTTTAATTATTGCAGAAATATAAGCTAGTTACTAAAAAAAACATTAAATTAAAAGATCGACTTTAATGTCACTCGGTTCTCATAACAAAGGCTTAAATTGCAGGGCCGAAAAAAACAACAATGAATAAGAGGTTCCATGTAATTCGTCTGTCTGTCCACAACATCTTTAAATTTGATTTCTCCCTATGTCAGGTTCTCCTTACAGGGACAAAGTGACCATTGCCATCCTTCAGCTGCAGGAGGAAGGGAAGTTGCACATGATGAAGGAGAAGTGGTGGAGAGGCAACGGCTGTCCAGAGGAGGACAACAAGGAAGCCAATGCTCTTGGGGTGGAAAACATTGGTGGCATCTTCATCGTCCTGGCAGCCGGTCTGGTCCTCTCTGTGTTCGTTGCTATCGGAGAGTTCATTTATAAGGCCCGGAGGAACGCAGACATAGAGGAGGTTAGTGAGGCAGCGGAGCGGCTGTTCTTCAGCTCAGTAATAATAACAGAGTTCTTCCGCAATGAGATCTCTATTTAAATTATTGTTGTAAGTGATTTAATTACACTGACGGTTGTTTAAAACCATGGCTATTTATATAAGTTAATGACTATGTCATTGACACAGGAATGTTGTCTCTCTATCTCTAAGACACTATGACACTGTTACGGAGCACTTACAGTACCATCCGCATGTTCAGTTTCTTTGCTTTATCTTGTTATGTTTCTTGCATGCTGTTTTTGACAGATTTATTTATTTGTGACAATTTGTTTGCATGTCTGTTTTAACATCTGTTGTATTTTTCCTCCTTCATTCTATTTTTTTCCTTGCATGCATGCATGCATCAGGCCTTTTGTTTCTTTTATGGGGTGCAGTCCCGTCAGTTCCAGCGACGTGGTTCCACCTCTTCCTCCGGCACCTCCTTATCTACTGATCTGGAGAGCGGCAGGCTGCTGGGGGATGACACAGAGTAGCCACGGCAACACTTATAGCGCTCATACACAGTCTAGACGATAGGTTTGTAAACGGGTGTCATTTGGTCTGCCCCATTTCCTCTACCTCTGTCAGCAAATCCCAGACGTCAAACAAATGTATCCTCAATACTGGCTCCTTTACCTCACACAACTTCCATGAAATCTTTTTTTCCCCCATTTGTTTCAACTACAATTTTGTATTTATATATATTCATTCATTTCATTCATCATCCAAAGCTGAATTATTGCAATAGTATGGCCTCATCTTCATGCATGCCTGCATGAAGATGAGGTCTGTGTGTGTGTAACCATCCCCTCTCATTAGCATTCTCTTGTAATGCATCATCTTAGGAGCACTTCACTGATGGAAGCTCTTGAGCATTAACAGTTTATTTATAAAAACTTTTTTCTGGAATGTTTTTTTCTCAAGTTACATTCTATTATTTAAAATGTCACTGTTTTTTTCCTTTGCACACCATATGTCACACTTGAGTTATTTTAAACAGTGTTATGTTCTACAATGCTGCCTGGCAACTTATGCACTTCCAGCACCCACACATTTAATTTCATTCAGTACGTTTTTTTTTTACATAGAAAGAGTGCTTTAAATATCATCTTTGAAATCCATAGGTACAAGCGTGAGGCTTTCCCTCTCTTTTTATTCCATCGGTTATTTTACTTTACTCTTACTCTCCCTGGATTTTTAACAAGGAATCTAAGAATATAGGGTTCTTTAAAGACAATGAATGGGGAAAATAAGAGCACATAACCTCTCTTTCAAACCTTATGGTCTGGTGCTGGTGTAAAATCAGTACCACTGGTTTTTATCCAGTGGTACTGAGTGTGACCGGAATCCTTGGGAAACCCTGCAGGAAGCCGTTTTCGCTTGAGAAGCCTTAGGCAAAGCCTGTGGATTGTATTGTAAGTCCCAATTATTACCTGGATGCAAAGATGAAAAATAGGATTATCTCTTGCACATACTGCGTGTGTAACTGGATTTAACATTGAAAGAAATTATAACTGAATTTACAATGTGATCTGCAATAGATGTTGTTTTTATGGTTAGACATTGTCTTCTCTGCTTTCATTCAGCTGCAAGCAAGCAGAATGAAATGTCAGGCTTTACAATCGAAATAAAATTTCTATGACTTTTCAGTTTACGTTGTTTTCGGTAACTCACACCTTCAGTCCTATTAAGGAGAATCAATATTTTTTTAATTCACACATACAATGTGACGTGATGTAGGGAAACGTTTTCATGGGGAAGATAAAATTTGACAAACCATTGCGTTAGAGGCAGGACACATACTTATCAATGCTATTCACACACATATTCACATCCTCCTCCAAAACATATTAATTTATACAACTTACAAACCCTAATGACTAACAAGGCATGTAATGCCCAG
This sequence comes from Lophius americanus, assembly GCA_037951165.1. NCBI lineage: Eukaryota > Metazoa > Chordata > Actinopteri > Lophiiformes > Lophiidae > Lophius > Lophius americanus. The sequence goes on from JBBDHG010000061.1 coordinate 1,701,015, forward strand.
TAGGCTTCATAATCTTTAGTAGATGTCTAAATCACACCTTTCAAAAATGAGGTTACATGTTACACACACTATACATGACCTACAAACTCCACTGTTCTCTATTTGGACACCAGTCTCTCTCTATCTGCATCATTCAGTCTACTATTTGAAGAAGAATAACTTTCGGTGTTTCCAAAAACTGCTGAAGTTTAACCTTACCAGCTAGCCAATCAGCGCTCACATAGTTTTCTTATTAAAACTCCTAAATCCCTTTTGTATTTCTGTTTGAATGTCAAGATTTGGTTTGGGCCAGGTCGGTTTTAATTTTAAGATGTTGCTCAAGACTAGTTTTTCACTCAAATCTTATATCTCCACCCTCCATAACTATCTTTGTTAAGGCTAATTATATGTCAATACATAATGGTCAGCAAACTTTAAAATGCATCGAATGGAGTGCTAAGTTAACCTGGGGACAGTCTACAGTAGGAGTACAACCACATATTGACCGCAGTTAGAGGGGCACTGTTTCACTCACTGTAAAATAATGAGGAATATAGTTTGGAAGTGATAGCATGAAAGTGTAGAGACATTACAGAAGCATTAATGAATCTGATGAAGTGTCTGTGTCTGAAGAAACTGGGTAAACTTTGCCGCCATTCGCACAGTCTTTAAACTCAAGGCCAAAGTTCCTAATGATGTTGACTATTCTCTATTAGTGTTTGATTCAAGCCCCTATTTTTTTCTTTTTGGCAGTGTTTGTCTTTTAGTGCTGTGATGGAGGAGCTTGGCATATCCCTACAGTGCTATAAAGGCATCCACAAGAGGTCGCGACCCCGGGGAGGAGCAAGGTCAGATTGCATCTTCTGCCAACCCAAACAAACTACAAAGAGAGAGCAAACGGGACGGGAAACAAGCACGTGAGCCTTGGATCTAAGAAGGAGTTAGGTTAAATCAGAGACTGCTCATTTTATCACAATCCAGCCCTCTGACTTGTCTGTAGGCCATCTCATATCACACCCCATAATATGAAGCTTTTTTGTCATCACACTGTCCGTAGGCTTACTGTAGGGGAGGATAAACATTAGACATTACTGTATACTGTAGCTATAGTGTGCAAAGCATTGTTCTTGTATCAAAATGAAACCGCTACGAGAATGAAAGTTCAAAGTAGAAACCATCACTGTTCCGTCAGTTTGCAGAGTTGAATCTGCACATTTTATAGGTTCTCCCGTTGTGTACATGTATGACAATGTGACTGACTTTCAGTAAAAAGAGTTTTTGCATTTTTTAAACCATTCAGCTGTTCTTGTTTTTTATGATTGGAAGTGGTGTCTGAATGCTTCATCGCGAATCTGCTGGCAGGCAGCAAAGTAGCTTCAGGGCAGATTGCTAAGCGAGCCTTGGCCAGTGGATAGAGACAAGGACCTCTAAGGAAAGTCAGGAACGCACCTGCTGGTTTATACCCTTCAAGCACTGACAACACCGTCATCACCACACACTCTCTCAGAAATACACACAGCAAATGTTGGCAATCATAATGACTCTGTCCTTGGATCAGAGAAAGTGTATTTTACAGTAGGGAAAAGGGAAATGAGAAGCTGTTCTTTTAGTATACAGGATTTTCTCAGAAGGTCAAACTAAAAACGTATTTATCTTGCTCCCTCGGGAGTCTTCTATTTTCAACAAGTAATTTTTTTAATGTTTTCACGTGTCGAATTTGAAACCCTCAGGAACATTCTGGTATCCCCATGGAGATGGTGGAGGTGCTTCTCTATTAAGTGCAGTATGTACACTTTATTAATATCTGGAGTATCTGTCTTTATTGACAATGGAGTTCCAGACTGTAACCTATATTGCACCCTGGCTCACACCTCCCACGCTGTCAGGCGTCAAAATGTGGTACTTCGTAAGATATAGGTCAAAGTTTACATCTAAGATAAAGAAGGCAACGAGGTCCAGGCTGAAGTGTGCTGTAAAGTGTGGACAGAGCTGTGACCTTCTCTCCCAATCTGACCTACAGGCGGTTGCGGAAGTGGGGCTTGCCTAGAGAGTCCTGCTGTGTGTCCGTGTCTCCCCCACTGGGTCTTATCCTCCCCTGGTGGGCTTGGTGGGCATTAAGACACAATTTGTTGTTTAGCAAATTTAAAGTACAGCGTTCTCTCTTCTTTCTTCTTTGTTAGGCACAACATTTTCAATTTCCCTTATTCAGCATTTATACACTTCACTATTTTGCAAATTTAAAGCACAATGTTCTCCTGTCTGACAGCCTAGAAAGCACATTTTTCTTGAAATGCAGGATGCTGGAATGAGTAGTGAATATAATTCAAGTAGCTGCAACACAATAACCTCTTTGAAGTATGAATATTCAATATTCATATCAATTGACAAGTCATTGCTTCACTATTACCTGCCCAATATCCTCACGATTGCCTCTGCACTCAGAACTCTACCCCAGGATAGAAGACATTAATCTCCTCTTGCCTCCTCTTGCCCAAACCTTCAATCCCCTCATCAACCTTCTTTTCGGTCATTTTCTTTAAGACCCCTTTAGTGTACACCTCTGTCAGTGGACCTCTAAACCAGGAGAAGCCAGCATTTTGGATTTCCTGACAGTTCAGATCAGTTCAATCATTCATGACACCTAAATGCAAAAAAATATACTAATAATGTCAGCATGGTCAAATAATGGTCAGAAACTATACAATGAAAAAGGAAACGTAATTAATACTGGACGACCTTAAGTATTAAATGTTAATATAATCTATTATCAGTGATCAGCTTTAACCAGATGATGGAATAACCTTTCAACCTGGGGAGAGCAGTGAATGGATGAATATACTGAATGATAAATGACTGGTGTCAGAGGTTGTGATGCGGCATTTCTCTCGGAGGATTGTTTGCACGGCTTCATCTGCATCCTTAGGGAATATGACAGAGCTTCTCTTAATCTCTTCATGTAATGAGTTTTCTCCTTTTTGGTATTCAGATTAATTCTGGGATTGGGCTCCATCCAACGTAATAGCGTTTGGTTGTCTCTAATCTCCTAACCCCATAATTCTTAATCAAAACCAAAGTATTTTTTTCATCATTATCTAGTACGTCATGAATGAGGCCATGGATTACTAATCTGACCCTGGTATGCACAGATGAGAAACTGGCCGAAAATGACTTCACCTGAGCAATACTCTGCTGTTGGTCGATGTTCCTCTCTTCACGCTGTTGTTTCTAGCACTCATAGAAACTGTTTGCATCATTGATGCTGAAGGATGGAACCCTCAACCTTGGTGGTGGTGGAGAGCTGAACGAGAGGGAGATAACGGGATAGCGACATCTGTCTGTGTCGTCAGTAAGAAGGTCAGAGATTATGATCTATACTTTTATACCTCTGGCACAGATGAGGAGAAAGAGTTATAGAGATGAAAACACAGGAAGGGAGATAGACGCTTTAAACAGCACAGAGAGCATGTTTTTAACATAGAAAACACCAAAGGTCTAATGTAACAATTATTTTGTGTAAAACCAGCTACATTATGAAAATCCATTTTACATAATAAAGTACATTCTGTATTTTCTGTTATCTTGTATGAAACCTTCAAACTGTCAATTATGCTTCATGTAAGACTACAAGAAGTCTGAAATGTACATAAGGGTAAAGAATGTCAAATGTCCCTACTTAAGAGGATAGCAAAGTATTGAGAGTGTCCCATCCATCATTGTGAGATGAACTCTCTCTGGGCTGATAAGGCAGGTCTGTGTCAACAGAGCTGTCAATGAAGACAAACGAGGAGAAGGACTCTTGAAGGTGCAGAGTGTCATTTATATCTTTCTCCCTCTGTTTGTCTCATTTTCTCTACTGAGAGCAACCACCACTGCTGAGCTGAGGTGGATTCTTGAATATAAAACTGAATGCATATTCATTTCAGATTACAAACAAGCTGATTTTGAGTTTTTGTTTTTTTAAGTGACATTATATGTATTTTTCTGCAATATAAACACAAAGCAATTCTGTTGTGTGAAAACACTCAGCAAAATGAAAATGTTCTACCTGTGTGATATTAAGAACACAAACTACAGGGAATTCATGGCATATTCAGTGAGGCTGAATCTCAACTTTTTTTCAAAATTAAATTGTTTTGTTGATATATGGTTTTATCTGGACAAAACTGATTTAATTTCATTATATAGAGTGGTTGCATGATATCATTTTAAGTGCATATGTATTTGTAGTTTGTGTTTACTTGTATTTGTATTAAGTTGAATGTGCTTATTGTCAATTTTTTTCATTTTAAACTGCATTATTCCATATCCCAATTCACAGTATCAATATCGATCAGCCAAATCATTAAAATGATCTGCCTAATATTGTGTAGGTCCCCATTTTGGTGTAAAATATCTGCGATGCACTGTTTTCTGAAACATTTTTATCCAAACCGGAAATATGGGGAGTAAGCATGAGGACCTAGTTCCGAAGATGTTGAGAGGTAAATTGCTGAGGTTTGCCCAGTTAATCCGGGCAAAATCCACTCGGCTCCAACGTCCGGTTTGCCTATCTAGGTGATAGTACAAACACGGCGGACTCCATGAAGGAGATGAACTTCTCCTGAAGGAGACATAAAGTGTTTTTTTTCAAAACTAACATTTGAATTTTTTTTCCAGCTGAAAATGAGACACCTTCAAAATATGCTTGAAACATTTAGTGCCCAACTTCATCATTGACCAAAAAAAAAGAATTTTAAAAGTATCACACTACTTTTAAAACACTGTTGGGTCCAGAAAGTTGAAGAATGATGCTGTTTTTTGTCCGCAGGTTCTAGTTTAGACTGTTTGAATGAACTTCATGGAAAGTAACTCCAGGTGATTAAATGGGTTTCTTTCAGTATGATTGCAATTATAGTGATGTTAGTTAACAAACCTGAGTCAGGTCAATATTTGTATATATATATATCAATGTATTGTAGATGATTCAACTAAGTTATTTTGAGGAAATTATGCTGCAATAGTAAAGTTTCTCTCCTAATATGAGTTTATGTAACTCGAATAGATAAAGTTGAACCCCCAAAACCTAACCTATTTAATCATATAGAAATGCTTTCACTGATATTATTAAAATAATCCTTAAAATACCTGTTGTGAGCAACCAATCCCAACAATAACAGAAATGTGAGTTTCCAAACTCAAAATAACCAAAAAGAGTAAACTGGATTATTACAACTTGTTTGGATCTTGAAAAAATTCAATTGTTTCATGTTAGTCTATCATGATGTGGTGACATTTATCTGGCAAACATTAAATTGTTTCATAAAAATAAAAAAAAATATATGATTTATATACATTTATACATTTGATTTCTATATATATATAAATTTGGTCAGATTCCAAACCCTGATTCAATAGCGTTCCATAAAAACCCTGCCTGTATGATGAAACCAAGTATTCCAAGCGATCTCTCTAGTGCATTACGTATCTCATCAGAGCTAAGGTGGAATTTCCCTGTACTTGAGATGCTCTATCTTTGTTCTGCAATAGCTGTTACAGCATTAGATATTCATTCGGAGCAACTGCCTCATTGCACAGCTATTGCAAAGCCATCCCAGCAGCATAACCGTGTCACTCAAAGCAGTGCTCGAGCTATGGGGATTTTTGCGGACTAGAGTCATGTCATCTGAGACATTTAATTGGGCCCTGGCCGCCACAGGGGGACAGTGAACGGCATTCCTCCACTGCCTGTGCCCTGTTGTGTTGCTTCTTGCCTCATGGCTGCAGTCTGTGGACAATGTCTCATGTCTCAGTCTGAGCAGCGGGAGCTCCATTGACTGACACCAGTGTAGTGGATGCAACAACTATGGTGGAAAACTTTTGAATGTAAAATAGTTGGAGCCTCAGGAGGCAAGTGGAGGTCAACACTTGGCGGGATAGCTGTGCTGTATCTGCTGAATTTGCCTGGGGTGGGGGCTCAACGGCTGAGAGAAGAGCTGAGTTTTTTTTCTGAAGAGACCTCTGCAGTGATTGGAAAAAGACAACAGCTATTATCGAAGACGTTCGCCTAGAATTCACTTAACCAAATTTCCCTACTTGGGTTTGTGCTGATTCAGGTAACTGGAATATTTCAGCTTCTCAGTGCATGCAGGAGATAGTCCATATGCATGAAATATACTTGTACCCACCAAAATGTGGATAATATGCCTAAATGCAGTGTGTGCCCTTGTTAGGTTACACAGCTTTACTTAAGTCTGTTAATTCTCACATTTTTCATGTTTAAATCATTCAGTAAGTCCTGGAAATCAATTTGAGCCTACAATCCTTTTGTAATAATGCAGACTTTAATTAAAAGATGCAATAGAAGGTCATTGAGGTGTGTTTGTGTGAAGGCAGATGGTTTACCAGGGTTAAAGCAGGCAAACATCCTGATATAAAAAGCCTGTACCATCACTAGAAGGCTGCAAAATCCACCCCCCAGAGTCACTCTGTCAGCTCACTAATTATTTGATCCCAATGCAAGTCAAAGTGCATGACGAAACCAGTGACAGTGTGAGCGTGTGTGATCATACGACCCCACTCTGCTGTGGTTTAATCACGTGCTTTATCAACGAGTCTGCAGCCTGTCATTCCAACTGAGCACTACACCTGCTGACTTCGGCGTTCTTTTTTCTCTCTCTCTCTCTGTTTTATCTCATGATTATGGATTAGGAGGTGAAAAACGTACATTTGTCCTTCCCTGTCAGATTTGACACCACATTATTATTATCACATGGGGGCTTATAGTTTAGGTAGTGTCACTATATTGCTTAATCAATCCAGTTAGACATTTTAAACTTAGTCAGGAACTCATCGTATTCTTAAACTGGAAACAATATTTATTTCTAGTTCGCTGCAGTTGTTCAGTTATTGAATAATCACTCGTCTTTCAAGGGGAATATTTTGGTTGTGCTAACAGCTCGGTTGTGTACCTGGCCTCATGAGATATAAATGATCACCTCAACCCGAAGATTGTCTCCTGATAAACCTGAAGTTAGGATCTCCTTCAGCCTCGACAAAACACCAGGTAAGCAAACACACACCAACACAACCGTGCACTCACATAAATGCTTGCTAACACACTCGTCTTCCAGAACCTCTAAACGAACGCCACTGCTTTGTTTTTTAGAGGTACTCGATTGCTGAATACACGATGAAGTTTGGAGCTGTACTCTCCCCGCGTTTCCAGTATATGCGGCTACACATGCATAACATTCCTTCCACCAAAACAGACCAGGCACGACCCCCCTCCTCCTCCTCCTCCTCCAACCTCACACCCTATCACTTTAACTGTCTTCATTCTTCTACGCTGTAGCTGAGACAGGTGCTACCTCTATTTCTGTAGGACGACAACAACCACGCGTGCATGTGCACTTCTGTGCATTGCAAAATGCAAACACACAACCTCACAAGCACTTGCACAATCTGTCATTAATTAGCTAATTTGACCCTCAATGACGGCATGCATACAGAACACATACTGCAGAGTCTAGTCCCGGTCTGCGGTGCTGCTTGGTATTGCCTGCTGGGATGTTTGACTGCATTGGGACAGCAGCTGCAGCTATGCAATGACACAGAGTCAGGTTTCCCCTCTCATGCTAACAGTGTCCTGCTGCCTGATTCACTGTTCAGCTTTTAGAACACTGGCCTATATTTATGAGCAGTTAACACTTCCAGTCTCACTCCAACCGTCGCTGATCCCCCTTTTCTTTCTCTTGGGAGGTGAGATGAGCGACCGTAGGAGGAATGACAGGCTCCAATCCTAGCAGAGAGTCGCTGAATATTGAAGCCCCTGAATCTTGTTCACGCGGTCTCTCGCAGAGAAACTCATGTCTTAATCGGTCACATCACATCTCATCTATTTCTTTACTGCTCTTTATTCGTCCTTAAGTGTGGATCAACTTCAGTCGAACCTCACTTGAGATGTTGTGAAGTTGTTTGCCTTAGTTTGTTGCAGGATGGCATGGGTTCATTTTTCTTGTAGCTGCTCACCTGCAGAGGCACAATCCTACTCTATAACCGTCATTATATTATAGACGATGACATATTGTGTCTTTGAACTCCTGACTTTCAGCGAAGGGACTCGGGCTTGTTATCTGCCAAGGTCTCATGCCTTCATGCCATACGTAGTTATAACCTAAATTGTGTAAATAGAACTGAAACTGTTCTGCATCATAATTGTCCTCATGGCTGCATGCAGGCCCACTAACACTCCTGCTTTTAGAAGCTTGCATCATCCCAGGATTCTTCACGTGTCCCACAGTACCAGGGGACATTAATGGTGGGGCAGAATCTGGTGAAGACAACCTGTCTGTATCTGTCTGTCTGTCGGCTGCTTGTCTGGATCCCTCTCTGTCCATACATTCATACATTCGGCCCGTCTGTTCTCTCTGTCCACTCTGTTTGTCAGCTCAAATAGTTGTCCCTCTCTATTTGTCCCCATGCATGTATTTCAGTCTGACAGCTCATTACAGCTGTACATTAAAAGGACAAGGCTCATTTATAGTTGTAGCACTGTGTTGCTATGTTGTGGTGTCACATAAGATGTCCCTCTAGTGTTTCATTTGGGCCAATTCTAAGAGGCAGGCAAAGGCATTTAGCAACTCCCTGTAGGTCACTTGGCTGTCCAAAAACAATAATCAGACATACAGCCCCCATAAATATATATACAACAATCAGCCCTAACATGGAAACCACTGACAGGCGAAGTCAGAATAACATTGATTATCGCATTACAATGGCACCTGTCAGAGGGAGGGGTTTACAAGGCCGCAACCGAACATTTTGTCCTGAAAAAGGGTGTAGTGGAAGATGGGAAAATAGCCAAGCATTAGGATTTGAGCGGCTTTGACAAGGTCCAAATTGTAATGGCTGTATTACAGGGTCAGAGCACGTCCAGAAATGCTACAGTAGTTAGTACCTACCATAGTGCTCTGAGGAAGGATAATGGGTTAAGTGGTGAGAGGGACACGGGCACCCAAGGCTAACTAATGCATGTGGGAGCGAAGGTTGGCCCATATTTCTCAGTCCAACTGTAGAGCTTTCTTTTCAGCTAAAAAACAACTCTGTTCCTGATAGAAAGGCGTTAGAACACCGTGCATTACGGAGCTGTTTGGTCAGCAAGAGGAAGACCTATATTATACCTTATGGTTATGGCTAATCAGTGTATAGTATTACACATTATGCGGAATTCACACTGTCTTTGTTGTTTGCTTGTGTAACTATTATGTTGAAGGACACAGACCCATGAATGGCACACTTTTTTCATATGATCTCCCAAAAGTTGCAACTCTCTTCAGGTTCATTATGGAGTATTGAAATGAAATGGTATTAAGTCTGACTGAGTGGAAGGAAACCATAAAACCAGGGGTTGTAAAGTACAACGACCCACCAATATTAATTAGTCAGTCTTACACAAATATAGAAATACAACACTGTAAAATGGACCATTCTGACATTCTAAATGTTGTTGTGTGTGAAGCCGTCATGGTAACTCAATACTACGTTCTGTTTCAATAGATGTAAAAGATGTGGAAGACCACCCTCAGACCTTCCCAGAGCTTGAACAGAAACTACAGGTATAAGACATTCTTTATCCTCACATCCCATCTTCTTCTCTCGCTGGCAGAGCAGCACATAAGAGGAGACGTCGAATGACGAGACAACGACTTCACAGAATAACAATACATTTATTGCTTTAAAGTAGAAATTCAAAGTGCTGCATACAAACAACCATTTGTGGCAATAGACTATCATGTGATTATGCCAATGGATAGTCAAACAATGGAATGCCAATCTAATTCCCTCTTTGAAAATGCAGTAATTTTGAGTATTTATTCATATTTACTCTTTTATTACTGCAATAATTGTTTTTCTTTCAGCTTTCTGGGTAAATAACACAACTGAAGGCCAGTTAAGGAAAAAAAAATATTTGTGAAATCATTGTCTAAGCAGAGGGGGACATGTGGAGACAGAAAGCAGAGAAAATAACGTCATTGTTGGATACTTCAAAGAAATTGACATCATAGGCCGATTATGTCAAGAGCGTGATGATTCTCCACTAAAGCTTTGAATCCGTACATGAGCAGGAGCTTGGTTTTAGTTTCAATCCTGTAAATCAATACTTCTAATGGGTGGACTCATTAGTGGATCATTCAACAAGTGCCAGGGTCACATATACTGTAGAGGAGATGTTAGATGTCAGATGTTGAGAATCATAGGAGAGCAGTAGAGGGAGTACACCATTGAATGATGCACATGCATACGTATTAATGGAGGATGAATTCATGTAAGTTGTATCAGTAAATATACCTGTATGTATTTTCATTTTGACCTGGTGCCATGCTATGTGAAATAAAACAAATAACACTGAGACAACACTCGTAAATCCCCAGCAGTTATACCTTCAGAGATATAATTGAAGAGGTAGGCGCAAGGTTCTGGGTCAGAATCCTCATCCTGGCCCTTCTGTGTTGATTTGCATCCGATCCCCAGCCGTCCCCAACAATCCTAAGACATGCGAGGACTGATGAATTGAATTCCCTGTAGGTGTGACTGTAAGCTTGATTTGTTTTTTTTCCATTCCAGGGTGTATCCAACCACTCATCTAGTGTCAGCTGGGATAGGCTCCAGGCCACCTCTAGCCCTCAGTGGTTATAAAGTAGAAACTTCATGGATATTTTTAACAAGACACAAATTAGAGAACTTTTAATTAAAGACTTTGTCAGAAAGTGTCTATATCTTGGGTAGTAAATGACACCTCTTGTTATATATATATATATATATATATATATTATTTTTGTTATATTATAATATCTTTTGATTTATTGAATAGCCCCTCTGATGTCACACACCTCTCTCTTGACCTCTTGCAGCCAGTACCCCCCTGTGTGTCTCTGAGAGAGAGCGGTCAGGTGTACAAGGAGCACTGCAGGATGGCCAGAGAGTTCCACCAGGTCAAACATGAAATTGCTGTACTTGAAGATCGCAAGTGAGTCCCTGTAAAATATTTAAAAGTATTAAGATTGCATGTTTTGAATGTTGTTAAATGTCACTAGTTGACAGAAAATGGGGAAAAAGATAATAATAATAATCTTATCTTTCTGTACATATTGGTCAGTTTCTAGAGTCCTTTTTGCTAGAGACGACACAAGGAAAAGACAATCTGACTTGTTGAAATGTTCTCTGGTACACTGTCTACTTTGAATTAAGAGAACTCTAGGTGGAAGAACTACTCAAATATTAATCGAAGTTAAAGTAGCAACAGCATTAAACTTAAAAGTAGTCCAAGCATTAAAAGTTTGACCGCTTTTACACTAAATGTACAACATTTAAAGGCTTTGGAATTATCATATATTTCGTTATAAATATTGTTCCATGATAATTATTGATTTAAAGATACGTTCATCTATTAAATGTTACAGCATTAAGAGACAATATCATTTTATTGTAACTATATGTTGTATTAATAATGTCAATCTCCAAACTGATGAAAGCTGTGTAGAACACTGTGGTGTAAAAGTTGACGGACAATGATCAAGTTCCATAATGGGAAATATTCAAGAACAATAACTCAAAATTCTACTTTAGTATCGTGCATGGTGTAAAATGCACTTAATTATTATCCACCACCGATGAGAACAAACACACACGAGACAAACAGCAAAGCCTTTTCCTCCAAATGTCCACCAGGTGGCACATGTTAGCCACCTCAATCTGGCCTTTAACACATTATAATAATAATAATAATACCTTTAATTTATAATGTAACCTACTGACACGTGTCCTGAAGATAGTATTTGAGTTATTGGTGTGTATGGCTTTGTATTGATTATTATCTTAAATGAGAAAACCAGATCAAGTTTGCATCATGGAAATGGCACCCCTGATTGGGTGAAATAACAACAACTCCTGTCAGGTGTGCATGAGGGATCCCTGCTCGGTTCTTTCATTCATCTACTGGTGTTTGTACGTGAGCAGGTGTGGATAACGAAGACCTTGTTCTCAGTAGCTGTGGGTAGTAGGGGAGGACTGTATGAAGGACTGTGACACTACCCCATTTTAACACCTAAACACACGTACTCACACATACACGCACACACACATACACACACAAACACACACACACACACACACACAAACATACATTCATAAATACATACATACATACATACACGCACATACATACATACACGCACGCACATACATACATACACGCACGCACATACATACACGCACGCACGCACATACACGCACGCACGCACACACACACACACACACACACAAATACATACACGCACACACACACATACATACACACACATACAAACATGCACACACATACATACATACACACACGCAAAGAAACACGCACACACATACAAACATGCACACACATACATACTTACACACACACATACAAACAGGCACACACACACACATACAAACACGCACACACATACATACATACACACACGCAAAGAAACATGCACACACATACAAACATGCACACACATACATACTTACACACACACATACGAACAGGCACACACACACATACAAACACGCACACACATACATACCCACCACACCTTGAAAATGCTCAGTTACCTGCATCCAAACGATTACTTAAGTGAAATATTGAAAGTATTATCAGCAAAATATACTTTCTTATATCAAAGTAGAATGTGGTAGAATGGCACCGCTCAGTGTTTTAGTATTATTGGATGTTTCTGAATTAATATAAATATTACTGCATTAGTTTTTTAAAAACATGTTGCTTTTATAAATGTTGGGTATTGAGTCAATCAAATTACTTTATCTACTATAATATCTTTACTGATTCATAGAATCACTGTCCCGTGAGAACCATGTGTAAAGTTAACTTTTTATGCCATCAGCCTGTTTTCTGCTTTGTTTTCGGTGATAAATTAATGCTGTTACTACAAATTTTATTAGTTTATATTGAGACGTTGAATAATTTAGTCAAGCAATAAAGGAATATTCAAAATCAATACATCAGGTGATATTTTGTTTTTTCACTGAACGGGAAAGGTATTATACTTTGTAGAGATGTGGAGACGCAGATATATCATTATATATCTGCTAGCATCAAATGGAAATAATCAAGTAAAAGTACCTCAAATTTGTACTTAGTTACAGTACTTAAGTAAATGCACTTAGTCACTTCCCACCGCTGTGCGCACACATGCACAGACACAGTATCCACCAGAGGCAGGTCTTAAATAGAGAACAACCGGCAGCCTGTTGGTGAGTACGGTCTTAGGTTTAGATAAGAACACGAGGAATCAGGCTGGTGGAAGCTTTTCATTTGCTCCTCTCATGCTATCACTTATGCCTGGAACGTTCATGCATTAAGTCACGTGTAGAGCGAATTGAAAAAAGGCCAGAAATGAAAACATGATCAATTGAGCTTTTAGTCTAATGCTGAAAATATAAGATATTCCACCTGTACTGTTATTAAATATAAGATTTATATTTCAATCTATTTTCAATGAATAATATTTCCATAGTTCCTTCAGATGTGTATCATACAATAAACATTATCCTGTTTCCCGTTTGAAGAAGATTACTTTCGTACGAGTGTTGCGAGGCCAACGTCAGGAACAAACCCTTCATGCACCGCAGAGGGATTTTTCAAATTTCACTTGGTCAGCATTGGGGCAGAATCAAACCAGCACATATATCTGGCCAGCATATTTAAGAACGCTGACTCAGACATCGACCTAATGCAGTTAAACTTGTTCCTATGATCCTGGTGTGATCATGCTACAAGTAGACTGCACGACAGGTAGACCCACTGTGAAATGGCTGTAAGAGCATGACTTTCCCTATAAACATTCACAACACTGTAAAAAAAATGTTTTATTTAAATTGGCTCGACTGGGTAAAGTATTTTTCTGGATCTCTGACTTCTTATTAAATGAAAACAATCTTCTTCCCTTTCTACCCGTGTCCGCACAGACAAGAGCGTTCAGAGCGGCTTCTAATTACCTGAAAATCAACATTAAAAGGAAAGTGTCTATATCACAACTCTTGGGCAGTAAAACTCCATAACGATTCTTTTCCTGCCTGTCAAAGTCACGCTGATCGTTTCCCAGCGTCTGATATCACTGTTTGCTCTGCAAAGTCACCTCATGCTTTTGTAGAACTCAATGTAAACCTCATGCTCTCTCTGAGGCAACCAGAGCCGGAGTCATTGAGTTCAGTTGGATTTTATCTGGAAAAGATATTTGGGATGTTGAAAAAATTATTCATACAAATATTTTACATATAACGCTCATGCCACCAATCGTGATAAATGGAATTGGTGTGAGATGCAACTACATTACTTGGTCTTTCCTATACAATAGACAAAGTGAATGCCACTAAATCCTTTTTCCTGATCCTATAAGTAAGGACTCAAAAGACAATCAGTATTAAATCGTGGAAAACACTCCTCTGTTATTTGAATGTGGACGCTTCCCTTTATAGATAATGCTATAATGATATAATCTGTCTAATCTGTCATCCTCTCAGGCGGCAGTTGCTGGCGGATATGGTGGAGGATGAGAAGTTTGCCATTGAAATCGCCCGTCTAGAGGAGGAGTTCCGCCGTCTCACGGAGGAGAACCACAACTTGGTGACCGTCCACAACGAGCGCACGCAGCAGCTGGAGAATCTCTGCTTGACCAATCGAACAAGTCAGGACTCCTCGTGACCTCTGATCTCCGCAGAACTTAAGACCAATAAACATCCGGCTGAGACCAGGCCATGAACCAAAGCAGAAATAAAGGCTCAGATAGTGCTCATCCTCCACAGCAGGAGTGAATCAGTTCATTACACGTCATGTTTATTCATGTCTGAGACACAAATCCTGTCATCAGCAGCGTAAAGTCGTGGTAGAGATTCTAAACAGATACCAGGGTTCTATTTTGTTATTTTGTGATCTGGCAGGTTGCTTTCATAATCCCACTCAGGCGCCAAGACTGTGGTCGAGTATTCAGATACGTTTCTCAGGTCCTCTGGAAACTCTTGTGCTTGCGGTCACTGGAGGGAGCCAAAGTTGGTATGATGTGGTCCAAATGTTGTTTTTTTGAGGAGTGCACTTCCTTTTCCCCTGTAACTTTCCCATTAAAGTTCCTGTTATGAATAGAACGAAAGGGGAAATGATATGAGTTTAGGAGACAGTGTTGGGGGTTGGGGGAGTTGGAGAGCCATTTATAAGGAACAGCAAAAGACAAGTATTTGCTGCGACACAATACTGTAACAGTTGTTCATTTTCTAATGTAGTGTGTCACCCACCTGTTGAAAGGGAAGCATACACTGAAATAAACTGTTATCGTCCTTGTCTATTAATAAAAGAAGTTTTATTTTAACAGCAGCATCAGTTCCATAGTTTCATTTCTCCAAAGCGGTGTTGTTGTGTAACTGTATGGAAAACGGAACTATTTTATTTTTCATGAAGGAGATTTTCTCTTTATGGAACTGGATGCTGTCATCCCAAAAAGGAAGGATATGGCCCTGAAAAGATCCCAATTCACTGCGGAGGTAATTCCCCGGATTGAACTCCTCGGATTATATGTTAATTTCCAGAAAACAATGGGGGGGGGGTTTCGTAAAGAAACTGCCCATAGTGAGTAGAATATGAACTATTAGAGTAAGCAATTGCTTCGAATTCAGCAAATTTGGATTTAATCGTACCAACGGTAAGGAAGTTGTGTTTGAAAAACAGTGTTTTTCCTAAAAAACTCCCCTCAGAGACTAAAATATGAGTAAAAAACTATTAATACAAGATGACAAATTATTTTGCCCAAAAGATTTTTGGAGACACATCCCCCCCATAGTGTCAGAAAAATACAACCAAACTTTCCCAAAATCAATCCAATTGTTCATCGCACTAAGGTCTATGCCAATATAAAAATTCAAAATGATCCATCAAATAGTTTTTAGAGTTATCATGATAACTCTTTGGGGAAGATTCACTCTTCTTCCTTATAAATCATCTGATTCTGTTTCTTAAGGTAAACCTCACTCGCATTTTATCTAATTTTATCATGTTTTACTTTCTGGTGTCACTGTTGTCATCCTGTCACAGAAATTTGAAATATTTACACTACAAACAACAGTTCATTACACCTCACAGAGCCCCGCCCCCATTCAAAGAATAAATGATTGAAAATTCATACGAGGATAGATATTTTATCATTATAATGAATTAGTCAATTCAGTACTTAATTACAACTGTTGACCTACTTTATCAGGTATCTCTCTCTCTCTCTCTCTCTCTCTCTCCCTCTCCCTCTCCCTCTCTCTCTCTCTCTTTAACACACACCCATACACAAAAAGAACTAGATTCACAGAGGGAGAGAGAGATCATCTGCTAGTAACGAGACTCAGGACCCACCATGAAATATTAAGTTAATGGTTGCAGCCTCATTCTCCAAGTCATTTTCATGTTTTTACACAACTATTTCTCTCTATGCAAGCAGTCTGGTCAGCCAAAAAAACAAAAAAACTTGTAAATACTTGAGACACAAACAAAAATCCCATTTAAAATCTGGGTTTGTGTTTCCCAACTTCCACCTTTGTCTCCAAATTTGACTTGAAATTAATCGATTCAGGGACTTGCTTGGGAAAAGCCCTGTTAGATTCCCAGACGAATGCAAGGGTGAGACTTTTGTGTGTAGACGGGAAAACTGCTTGCTCACCCTATATCAGCATGAGTGCATGAGTCAGCTCTCACTTTGTCACACCCACAGTTCTTGCAACACACACATGCAACACACACACACACACACACACACGCACACACACACTCTCTCTCAATCCGTCCCTCCCTTCCATATTCACACTCATGCCATATGACTGAGTCAAGCTCAGTTTTTACTTTGTGGCTGAGTTGAGATAAGGCATTGTGGAAAAAATAGCCTGGTTGGACAACATTCCAGTTTAAGCCATGACTTCAGCTCCAATCCTCTTCAGCACCCTGAGAAACTTGGATATTTAAGTCAGTTTTTCAAGGTAGGATGTTTTTTATTTGTATCTTAAAGTATAATATACTAGTTGATGTATCCACTTAGAGGGGAAATTTTTCATGTATCTCTCTCTCTCTCTCTCTCTCTCTGTTTAGGTGTCCCTGATGGCCATGTCTGACCCCCAGTCCTCTGTGTTTACTTTTGAGTCTACCGTACATTCCTCCCATGTACTGCGCTGGCTTGATGAGCAGCGCCACCGGGATATACTGTGTGACGTTACAGTGGTGGTGGAAGGTCAGAGTTTCAGAGCCCACCGCGCTGTACTCACAGCCAGCAGCGAGTACTTCACACAGCGAATCTCCACACAGCATGGAGCCGTCGTCACTCTGCCACAAGAGGTGAGGCGGAACCTCGTGCTGACTTTTTCACCGTCAAACAATCCTGTGTAAAAATGCAGTGAGAAAAATTACTATCAAGTGTTGAAAGTTTGTACCAAGTTATATTTCTGTCTTATGTAGTCTAAACCTCAACCCAAATAATTGCACAAATTGTTGCCCTCAGTCAAATTTATTTCTAGAACAAACTTAAACAATAAAATGCTGTTCAAAAGCATTAATATACATATATGATTAGTTTATCCTACATTAATAACATTCTTATAATAAAGGGTTAGGGTTAGGGGGTGAGGGTTGGGTTAGGGTCCTACTGCCGTGCCTTTTTCAGCTTATGAACCTGCAGACGTCATATTAACTAGATGTGTTTGACTTATAAGTAGCGGCTGGATAGTTCAGTGGGTTACACCACTGACTTTGGTACAGGAAACTGGGGATCAGAAATCCACCCTTAGGCAAGGACCTTAGAGCTACCAGCCTACCCAGCCACATCTAGTGCCGGGCCCAAGCCTGGAGAAATGGGAGGGTCGGGCCATCCTGACAGAAAGCTTATACCAAAGCAACATGTGGAACAAGACCGTCCACTGTGGTGACCCCTAAAAAGGGGAAGAGCTGAAAGAAGTAGCTTGCTTGTTTGACTCATAAGTATTGAGTATTACATAAGCATTAACTTTTAGGTCAGTACAGTGACACCAACCTGCCTTTTACTGAACACTTATACTCAGGTTATATCTCAATTCAAATTTGGCCAACAGTTCTGTGTGCGTTGCAATCTGACTAACACAAAATAATGACCTAGAGCCACAACTATAGGACGTGCATTACTCATCCATCTGATTTTCCTCTTTTACAGGTGACAGTGGCTGGATTTGAACCCTTGCTGAAGTTTGCCTACACCTCCAGACTTCTCTTTGGGAAAGATAATGTTGTCGAAATACGCAACTCGGCTTCCATTCTTGGATTCAGAGACTTAGACGAGGCATGCTTTGACTTTCTTCTCCCTAGGTTCTTCTCCAGTACCAAGAGCTCTCCCCCTCTTCCAAGGAAAACCTGCTGTAAGAAGAAATGTAAGGGACATTCAACAAAGAGAGAGCTTGGCATTATCTGTGATGATACAATGTTGGATGAAAAAGAAGTCAAGCCAGTTGCTGACTCACCATCTCAACGGGAAGTGGCTTGGCTGTGTAACAAATCAGCCAACAGCAAAATGGGAAGTCAAAACGTTGCTCACACTCTTACACCTGAAGTTGAAGGGACAAACAACCATTTCATGCAGTGTCCGAAATATCGCAGGCAGCTGGCTTGCGGGAAGGAAACTTGTGTCATGGAGAAAAGTCTGAACGATCCAGTAACATTAATCAGCGATGAATGTGAGCTCTCCTGCTCGCTCCGCTCTTGCAGTTCCTACACTGGAAATGTCACTAAACTGGAATTCGCAGGAGATATATCTTCAAATTCAAACAGACAGAGCAGAGGTGGGAACGACGTCCAATGGAAAACTGAAATAGAGGACAAGGAAACAAAATGTGAGAGACAATGGCGCAAGAGGGAAAACAATATGAATACGGAGGAAGATATCAACTGCTCAAACAGATCCACCGTCAAGGCAGTCTCCCCAGGGCCAAGTACAGAGCTGGGTCAAGAGTCGTCAAGGTTAATATTGCACCATAGTAACTTGAAGACCTTTGGTGATAGTCCTGCAATCCCTGTGTCAGTGGGGCATGAGAGGTCTGACACTGACATGGACACAACAGACAAGAAGATAACCGATTCTGTTGCACAAAGGCAAGCAGCTGTTCATCAAAAGGTAGTGGAACATGTAGACACTGAGCCGAAAAGGACTGATGAAAAGATAGACCCTGGCTGGCAGGAAAGAAGAGAAGAAAAGAAAACAGACAGAATTGAAAATGGTGTCAGAGAAAGGAGCTCTGTGGAGAGGGAGGTGGCCGAGCGTCAGGCCAAGTGGCTGGGGTCCGACATCGACACGCCGCAACAGAGTATCCAGAATCCTGATGCAAGAAGAAGCTCCCCCGAAGCAGGTGGGGAGCCGGAACAGAGCACAACCCTGGAGTGGCTGAACTTCCATGTCAACCTCAGCAGCTCCACAAGCACTACCTGTCCTTTTTTCAGAGACCTGGACCAGGCCCAATGTTTATGGAAGGGGAAAGAGCTGTCTGAGGGCGAGGAGGCGTCCCAGTCAGGTGTGTCGTCCCTCAACTCAGGAGAGGATGGAGACTCAGACACTGAAACAGAGGGAGACAGCGAGTCCTACAAACTAGAGAAAGCCAGACAGGTGAGCAGGTAACCTGTGAATCAAGTCACCTCTGCTGTGCTTCTTCTACATATCTGATACCTTCTAACTCTGACGTTCCTGCCAAGGTGAACAGAATCTGCATCAGTAAGCATCAGCAAACTCACCCTTCCTGTAGAATACGGACTGTGTTTGTTTTTGATAAGATATTTAGGTGCAAGCACGAGTAGAAATAATGTGTGTGTGTGTGTGTGTGTGTGTGTGTGTGTGTGTGTGTGTGTGTGTGTGTGTGTGTGTGTGCGTGCGTGCGTGCGTGCGTGCGTGTGTGTGTGTGTGCGTGCATGCATTTGTGTTGTGACCACATGCATGTGCCTTCCTAATTAGTTCAGAGTCCAATTCAGGGGGAATTCATGAGACAGTTCAGCCTGTTGGGTTACCCATGACTACAGAGAATAGAAGCAACATGTTTACTTCCTGTCCAAACTGACTGACAGCCTGAACGTCACGTTGACTTTACAGACCAGTCCTGGTCATTTCAATGGGGGGCCTTTATTTACATTAGATAAAAACACTGCAGGATTTATACTGTTCTCGTAAACCACTGAGTGAACATTCACTGTCACACACTGCGACAGCAATATCCCAGTACAAACCCACATCTGCTCTTAATGGTTAACTCCTCACTTCCAGAGTTAATCATTGGCAGCTTAGTCAGATCATAACTATCTGAACTCCACGCTCACAAAAAAAGGAAACTGGAACAACTGAGGTTTCTCATTTTTTTGTCTTGTTTGTGTCCACCCTTGATGCAAAATATATTGAATCTTTCATTTATGTTACTGATCACGCTGTTCACACCCAACAGCTGTTCTCTTTGGACTTATTCAATTCAATCCTGGAAGGCATTTCCACCGGATTATTTGGATTTCTTTCAGCACTAAACAGTTCTGTTGGACCAGCTGAATTTAGTTTGGTTAGATTAAATTCCATTTATTAGGGTCATTTATGGTGATTTTAATACTGCCAAATTAGTTGAGCATCCAGATAAAATAAAGTTGAACCTATTCGAAGTGATCAACTTGATTCAACCTTAATCACTAACATTGGATCTTTGGACATAACCAAAGAAATGAAATCGCTGAAGGTGGTCATATTGACCAAACGCATAATTTCTAAATACTGATAGATACCCATTGAATCATGTGTGATTTTTCTGATTGCATATAGATTTTGAATGATATTTTTCTTAATAAGTATTTAAACTAATAGAATGATGCACAAATTGCCCCCCGCCCTATTAACCTATTGTGAGCTATTATTCCATTCCATTTGTAGATAATGTGTCCCGCATCTCCTACGGAATTTACAACCAATAACCAAATATGATTACCTTTTTAAGAGTTTCTCTGCATTTGATTTATCAGCACATTTTGGGTGAAGAACCAACAGGTGTGTTAAATACCTACCAACATTACTTTTGAACACCACTGTGTAAAAAAATATATAAAAAGTGTAGATTTGGGCTGTGTATGTAATAAAGGCCTCGCTCTCCTTGATGAATACATCCTCTCTCTTTACTCTTCTATGTATATGTCATGTCACTTTTCGGTTCTTCTCAGGTGCAGCTGCCTTTCTCTGTAGACTGGGTTGTGGATCTGAGCAGAAATGACTTTCAGCAGCTGTTAAAGCAACAGGTTTTTACTCGTGAACAGCTGGCATTTATCCACGATATGAGGCGACGCAGCAAAAACCGCCTGGCTGCTCAGCGCTGCCGCAAGAGGAAACTAGACTGCATATATAATCTGCAGTGTGAAATCAATAAACTGGTAAAAAAAAAAAAAAAATATACAGAATTTTGTTAATCAGAGCATTTTTTTTTTTTAAAGTCACTTGTTGTTTACGGACATGTTCATCAGGTTCTCTGTACTGCGTGTGTTTGAATGTATGCCACAGAAAGCAGAGAGGGAGAAGCTGATGGCGGAGAAGAACCAGCTTGGTCAGCTGAAGGTGAAAACATGTCACAGTGTCTCAGCTTTATGCCAGAAGGTCTGCACTGAAGCCAACCTGCAGCCAGAGCAGCTCCAGGTGTTCGCCAAATACACCTCCCCAGACAACCCTCTGTCTTCGATCTGTCCTCACTTAGATGAACTCCTTTCACAGCATGGGCTGCCACTTCAGGTCCAGGCTTCAGTCCCAGCATGCTTTGGGGGTCTGGAGGAGTATATAGCATCTAAGGTGTCTCCATCAAGCTCCAGCAGGGATACGGTGACAGGAGATGGTCAGTATTAGCTTTAGTTAGTTAATCTTCTCCATGCAGCTGCACATTACCTAAAAGATCTACCTTGTATCGTACAGTATCTCAAGACATTAAAGCAGACTGCCGAGTGAAGCAGCGACATACTGATATATTATCACTATAATGAAAATATACTGTATTTATCCACCAGAAGGCACATTTTATTCCTGTTACCCCTTAGACTTCAGTCAACAGGTCAGGAATCTGATCATGGTTTCAGAAAAGTTTCCACCAATTTAAAATCGTTATGACCTTTTGTGGAAGATTTTGCTCCTTTGAATATTATTTGTTACAGAATTTTCTGACTGGAGGCTAAAGGTGCCCCTGATACGACTCAATGCAGGCCGGGTGTAAGAATTTAATGACTTTAGTATGGAGAAAACTTCAATCAC
The DNA here is from genome assembly GCA_037951165.1 of Lophius americanus. Lineage (NCBI taxonomy): Eukaryota > Metazoa > Chordata > Actinopteri > Lophiiformes > Lophiidae > Lophius > Lophius americanus. Next base: position 1,723,316 of record JBBDHG010000061.1, read on the forward strand.
GAGTCAAAGGTAACAACGGTGCCTATTTTTGTAATGTGCTTTGCTGCTTGATTACCTCAGGAGAACCATTTCATCCCTGTACTGTAAATATGTTCACTAATTGCTTGATAAAGCAACGTTCTCAGGTCTTAATGAGACAATTCAACATACAATACCTCTTGCAAACATTGATGGTTTAGACAAAACCGACACAAAAGACGTTTTGCTACAAATCAGGGAAACGTACAAACGCAGGTTAGAAAAAGTGAATGGTGTTTACCCTCTGGTCTGGCTGTCATATTTAATGCTGTCATTGTGGTCGACTGACCTCATTGACACAGTCCATTTGGCTGCACTCACCTCTAAGAGCTTTGCCTTTTCTCATAAAGACAGACCGTTATTTGTCTAAATTTGTTTTAAGTGCTCTCTGAAATGCTGTGTAAACCAGTCATTACTCCATTTTCTGTTGATTTTTTTTTGTTTGTTCCTGCTTATTGACACTCAACAAGGTTTTGCAACGCCTCCTCTTCCGATTCTCCATTAGGTTACCTGTGTGCATGTATTTATATATTTATTTTCACTCACTTTAATCGTCGGCTTTCGATAAAATAATTTTGAATGAGTGGATAGGAATGATAATGATGTTGTATGAACAATCAGGAATCAGATAGTCCCTGCAGTGATTTTATGAGAAAATACTGCATAACCACAATGTGAATTTGAGGACGATCTAGCTGGGATTAATGTCTTTTAAATGTTTTTTTCTTGCACTGCTCTGAATGTCCAGTCAGTGAAGGTAAATCGTGATAAAACCGGTGCATATCCCCCTCTAGTGGAGCAGCGTGTCCAGTCGATGGCCCCCGAGCTGGAGGGCCTCTGTGTTACAGTGCATGCAGCACAGTTTGCGTTCTGCTTGCACACAAATCGCTGTATCTTTCTTTGAGAATGATAACATGGGGGACTGCATCACAAACATTAAAAGAGACAAAAATGCTCCAAACAGTGCTCCACTTAATTGTTAAAGCAACGTAGTGTTTGTGAAAAAAAAAATCAACATTAAGGTTAGTGAGATGTAGAATATTGCAGGGTGCAAGTGATGAACAGCCAACACATGAGGGTTTTTGTTGACCCATTTTTCAACCTGTACACAAAGTCTTTTAAATGTCACTCTCCCATTCATCTCTGAGACTTTGAGTTTCACTTGTTCCTTATTCCTCCTCTGCCTGGAGTGTACCCTAATGTTATTTTCTTTTTCATCAACCGTTGCAAACATATTCCCTTAATGATTACAAAACTATACTAAGGTGTGTAACTCACTAATATGTTGGGCTTTCTCACAGTGTCTCACATTTTGAGTTAAAGGATGATCCATGTGACCTTATAGATTTTGCCACAGTGGAGTTGGACACTGCAAGGTTCTGAGGTCAAAAGGCTTAAAAAGTAGAAAGTTGCCCTAAAAGACGCAGGTGTTCTTCTCCGGAGAGCATGTGTTTGAGTTCACAGGTCTTATTTCAAATCCAGTCACTCTGAGGTGGCTGCACTTAAACGTGTGTGAGTGTGTGTGTGTGTGTGTGTGTGTGTGTGTGTGTGTGTGTGTGTATGTGTGAGTGTGTGCTTATGATCGTGTGTTCCTTCTTTAGAGATGACACATCATGGGAGACACATTTGATGAGCCAGTGCTTTTATCAGGAAAATAGAGGGTTAATAAAAGTAAAGAGAAGTTAATTTTTGTCTACAATCATTACTTTAAACTCAAAATTCTGAATTCTGACTTCACTTTTAGAATTTGGTCTGAATTAAGACCAAACGTCAGAATACACATTTTTAAATATAAACTTTCAGAATTCTAAAAGGTGAACCTAATGCTCTGCTGTACAAATGAATCCCAACTAAAAATTAAGAGTTTTCTTTTTGTTTATTTGTTACTGTTTTTTACCATCAACATCCATAGTTTTCTGACTCTCATGTCTTAATTCAGACTAATCTCAACTGAAATGAAAATTGTTGTGTTTGTCTCCCAATCAGGATCCATAAGTTGATAGATAAATGTCCTCGTCTATAAACTGCTGCGATGCTTCTGGTTGAACACCAGGTGGCACCAGAGGAGCAGTTACTGATGTGATGTGAGTGCAGGGTGAGGTTGTCTGATCAAATTTAAAAAAGTATTTTTAATCGTCGTTATATGAAACTTCCTCTTTTTTTTATACTTTGAGATGGAGTCGGTACAACTGGCTATATTTGATCTGATCTATTAAATCATCATTTGATATAATCTGAGTGAGTTCTTCCTGGAATTTTAATGTAATCCTGTCATGTATCTGCTTTTGTTTATCTGTTTGCCTTCTGTCTGAGCTGCCTGATCTTTTCTTATGGCTGCAGGATTTACTTCCCATCCTGCTTTATTGCTGCCTGCCTCTCTCTTAGAGAATGTGGGTGAATGCCTCGGGAGATTCTCTGGCAAAGCCTACGAGCTACAGAGAACACAATATTTTGAACTCATGATTTCAGTGATCATTACTTACATCTATACCAGAAGAGACCATAATTTGGACATTTTTCGAAATTTCAATAATCTTTCCCCCCCCTCCCATTATTTTAATTTTCGTACCCTCTCTCATTACTTCTTCCACATTATTAATAACACTCCTGGAGTCAGCTGTCTCATAACGTATGCAAGAGTTATTAATATCTGTAAGTTATTCCCTGATGAATGTTAGATGACCAACATCTTCTTCTGTGTTAGGGTCGTATGATGGGTTGTTTGAGGTGATGCAGAACCTTCGCCAAGACCAGATGACCAAATCTAATCCTTTAGGCAGAGAATAAGCCACACAGTCATGTGGCTCCCTAATGAGATCTTTTGGGTGGTGGACCGTTCTGAAGACACACACACACACACACACACTCACACACACACAGAGGGAGGGGTGTGTGACTGAAAAGCGTTTCATACTTTTTTAGTGTAATGCCATACTGATGTCACAAGCATGATGTCGAACAACCTTTTATTCAGCCTAACTAATGCTGTGAAATTGAAATTGTCTACTTTATAACCATATACCAGTTGTAAATCACAACCCGGAGCTGACAGTAACACATGACGGCGTTGTGATCAGTATTTTACAGTGCCAACACTGCCGATGAAAAACAAAAACAGAATATAAAAAGTCAATCGTACACGTTCTGTTATGTAGATGGCAGCTGACCACACAATACAATATATGTTAACTTCAGTTTATATGGAGACTGGGTTACTCTATTTTACTGTTCACTGAATACTGTTCACTGCTAGACCCCAAAGTATAATCCTGACCCTAACAAGGGTCACTAATTAAAACGAGGTTGTTGGATCTGAGTGAGTTATCAAGTCTATGCAGGGTTAATTAAAAAAATTATAATTATGAGAATGAAGAGAAAATAGATGAGGTGCTTAATAAACTAAAGTCACTTAAATAGATCACATTTAGATATTTCAAGAGATTTTTGTAATAGTGGAGGCAATCACGGAGAATGGAGCAGAGTGAGAGAGGACGAGGAAAAAAAAGTCACGTAAGGTGGAGGTGGGTATTAATGTGAATATATGTGTGTTTGAGTGTGTGGGTGTGAGAATATATGGGCGCGTGTGTGTGTGTTTGTTTCTCCGTGGTTGGGAGAAGAGGGAGATGTTAGAGGAGACCTATAAAAATACTTGATCTAGTTACCATGGATACTATGCGGCTAAGATTGGCAACCAAACTCATGAGTATGTAGCATATGTCCAGATAATCAAGACAATTTTCTTTATATATATATATATATCATTATTATATATATATATATATTTTTTAATGAATTCTAAAAAAAGAAAGAAGAAAAGTGAAAATTACTTTCATACAAATATTGTATTTATAGAGGCATGCAAACTCGACAGAAGTACATCCACTCTCTTCCACTGCAGAGGAAAGTTTTCCCTTTCATCTCTAACTGGGTCAGGGAACGCCAGGAAGGAGATTTGATTCAAACTGGAGTAATTTATTAAAACTAAAGTTAATACACATGATCAGTCGAATTCAGCAATGAAATCAATGAAAGGCTGTGTTTTAATGAGATACAGAGGTAAAAAGAATGTGACGAAGGGTGCATGTGATCTGAGCAGGGAGGAGACGGAGGAAGCACATGGGCCAGTGTTTATAGCCAAGGGGTCCCGGACGAACTCAATCAGATGACAGCCCTTCCATTGCTTGGGTGGGATATCACAACTTAGATCAGTTACATTTAAACTCCATAGGAACTGCACACTGGCTGAAAAAGTCTAGCTCCAGGAGGCTTATAGGTTCAGGATCTAATTAAATGAGGATTACACAACAGTCAGCAGTAAACAGAATAAGATAATAAGCAGAATAGCATCATACATTAGCACAATTACAAGCATTGTTTAAATAAGTTAAAATCCTAATTAAATAAAGGAACACATATACAAGGTCCACATGATATCTCTTTACTCTTACAGAAAGTTTGGGTCTCATACGGGTTCTCGTGGAGAGAAGGTGAACATAATCGCACCTGCATGAAAATGTGAACAGCCAAAGAAGACTCCTCTGATCGTTTGACGATGACTGCGGAGCTCTGGCTGCGTCGAATGAAGCATCATGATGAAGCATTCAGTCCCTTTGTTCAGCTTGGTCACATAGAGCGAGGCTGCCTCTTAGATACTTTAGATAATTGTGGCAAAAATGTGCAACTTCTAAGTCTGTTTAAATTTTTAGTTGCAAGTTCTGGTTTACTGTAACTGAGCACCGAGATCAAACACTAAAAAGGGCAAAACCAGTTTGGACCAAAGAAGCCAAACTGTACCACAGGTAAGGCATTAAAGGCCACGGGGTCCACCTGACCATCTTTGTCCTGCCCCACTTCTCCTCTATTCTTCATGTCCTCCTTTTATTTGAAGCAGGCAGAGCAGCTCGTGTGTCTGTTGTGGTCCTGATGAGGTGAGATTGTGTCTGGTACGATGCTCTTCATGATATCGTTCTCTGTGGCCATGATGTGTTTAACCAGTAAGTTTGCAGCTTCATCGATGTGGAGATTGTCCTAAAGGAGAGAAACAAGAGGAGTTAGCTTTGACCAGTTATGGATAAACTCCTCCTGTCCTTTACTTAAATAAAAGCGCTCATACCACGCTGTGAAAATATTATTATCAGCAAAAATGTGCATACATTTCTCATTGTGCACTAAAATGTCCCTCTCTGTGTTTCAAAACTGTGTTAGGATTAATATTCCCACTGAATCGATGCATTTGCCTGAGTCACTGATGGAGAAGTTAAGGTAGGTGTGTAAGTGATTACCTCATCTTAAGTAAGGATGAGGTAATCTAACTACTTTTTGATGTTGACAAGTTTCACATATAGGATCGTCATTGAAAGCGTTGCTGTCCTGTTATAAAAAACAAATCTCTACGAACAAACAAAAACCTGCTCAGCTGGTTGAGCAGACTTGATTTCTTTTCTGAACCCGTTTATAATAAGACCCAGTGACAGCATGTAAATGCTAAAGAGTAAGGTGCCAAGGATTAAGCCCTGGTGGACACCACATGTCAAATGAGCTACTGACAAGGATGCATGAATATTAAGATAGTAATTCGATAAATTGTATTTTTTATTTAATGGCATATTATAGTATGTGAGGACTTGTCAAACAGAATTATGTGACTTGATGGAACCATAAAATGTTTTAATAAGAGTGAAATAGTTTTCTAAAAAAAAAAAAAGCTTTACCCAATTCTTGTTGTAATCTAATTGGAATTGACTATTTTTCCATGAAATATGAAATTTCATCATAAAATAATTGTATGAGTCAGAATTTTTTTAATGTTTCAAAAATGCTTGAGCAAAAACATTTATGCTACATATATTTAATTAGTAAAAGCCCAAAAAGAATAAAATTTGCATAGAAACCTTTTTCTGGAGTTTCTTTTTGTGTGAGAACTCTTACGGGTTCAACGTCAGGACATTTGGAGGTGTGTTAGGTGTATAAATTGTACTTCCAAGCAACTTGTGAGTACAGCTTTCAGACAAATGTAGTGGAGTAGAAGTTTATAATAGCAAATGGAAATATTCAAGTGACCAACAAGTACCTCCAACAATTGCTTAAATACTGCACTTGAGTAAATACACTGAGTTACTATCCACCACTGGCTATGACTATCATTTCCACAGCTTTCTTTCAGTGTTAAATAGCTTGTTTGACATCTGGATTGTGTTATATTAGGATAATTATAACAGAATGGATTGCGAGGTAGCAGAGCATGAGTTCCGAACATATTCAACTTCCTGTGCCTTTACACGTATTGGCCACTTTCATATGTGCCATTTACTTTGTTCGAAACTACATCACATGACTGTTAACATATTTTTGGTCTATTTTTAGATGTGTATGTTTATACAGCCCACCTCTGAAACCTCTCTCTAAACCTGTCCTTCATAACCCTTGACCTCTCAGAATGTTGAGTCTTGATGCCGCAAGAATAGCGGCACACTTATGCTGCTGTGACACCTGAGTGCCAGCAGAGGATGTGTGGAGGGAGACAACTTTAGTCCAATTTAAAGTACTGGTTATGAACTACAGTCTTTGAATTATGTTATTCAACATTATTTGGCTAGCAGATGCTTACAAAAAACACATTTTTGATCATACCATAGAAAACATATACGGGCAAATATGTGACGCCCATAAAATTCTACTTCATTAAGAAATATGCTGAATTTTAAGGTTTTAATTCAATCTAATTAGGCAGACTTAAAATATATATAGGTATTAGATTTGATCAAATCTAGTCATGGGAATTCCCTGAAAATTGGAAGCCTACGAAAACAGAACGCAAGGAAATATTTTTTTATTAGAGATAAATAAACCATGTTTCTAGGAATTTAGTATAAATTCTCAGCATATTTTGAATAAGAAAAGTAATCTAATTCAGTTTAATTTTAATTAAATAAATCTATTACCTGCACTCTTAATACAGATATCTAATATGTATTAAGGTATAGGGAATTAATTATTCTCGCTAAACAAAATTGTCTGTCTTCATTTGCAGACCTTTTCCTCAGGACAAGACATTTGGATTACATTTGAGAATAGTTGGCATCTTTCAGGCGGGGCGCTTCTCTAACTCTTCTTTGTGAGTGTATCTCAGAGCAACTTTCCACGAGGATATGAAATTCCAGTTGGCTATGTGGGGACGTTTGTCCCGGGCTGAGGTGAATCTGTGTGCATCAGACACTCACTCAACGGTCCTTTGATCCTGTTCTTCAGTTTGTTAACTGTGAAGGAGCCATTTAGCTGAACTTAGCATAGATACATGGAGAAACAACTAGCCCGCCTTCTGCAGTTATAAAATCTTTCTACCTGCATATTGAAAGCTATGAGGTGTCGTTGATAAAGTTGTGCAATTTGATTTTAACAGCAACTTTTTGCAAAATATAGCTCCAAACGTTACATCTAAATAATTCAGTTATGTCTAAATGTTGAATCTAAACCTAAATGTTAAATCTAAAATTTTAATTTGCATCTAAAAGTTATATCTAAGTTTTGTATATGAATATTGAATCTAATTCTAAATATCAGATCTAAATGTTAGATCTGAATCCAAAAGATAAACAATTTTTTTGTATCTACATTTTGAATCTAAATCTAAATGATATATCTAAATGTTTAATCTAAATGTACTATCTAAATAATAAATTTCAATGTAAAAGTTCTATCTAAGTGTTGTATCAAAATCAAAACGTTATATCTAAATGTTAAATCTAAAGGGTATGTCAAATTGTTAAATCTAAATGTTACATCTAAATGTTAAATCTTTTTCGATTCAACATTTAGATATAACATTTAGATTTAAAAGGTGGAGCTAATTCTGGTACAACGTTGCTGTGAAAATAAGCATGCGCTACTTTACAAATGGTAGCACATGGAAAGCTCATTAATGAATAAAGGATACATGACATCACCCTTTCTAGAGCCACAATTCCCAAAATAGGACGTGTTAAACTGTGATAGTAAGAGGTGCTGGTAATTGGCTTTCCCCCCTATAATACTGTGTGTCTGTGTTATGGTGTGTTTGGATTTGAATCATTGATCTAATTATATTGCGATAACTTGGTTTGTGTGACTTGTCTGTGTCATTTATCTTATTATCTTGTGTGTCTATTCAGTAATGTCATGTATGAATTCCATTGACACAAAGTCTCATCTATTGTTACCCTATTGTGAGTCATCTAGCTCATGTACAATCATCATCACCTGGCCCCAGCTCCACACTGACAGATATGAGATTGGGATTTAATCTTCTAATCTAACTCTCTGGAAAGTGCTGGATAGTAGTATTTCCCAAATCTGAGGATTTGGACAGGCAGGTCTTGATTTTATCTCTTGCATCACGAATGATGCCACTCAAGAACACCTCACCGTGTTCGATTCTCACCTTAGCCGAGGTCTCAAACCACCCGACAAAGCCGTGGTCCTTGCAGAACTGATCCATTTTGATGGCGTTATTGGTCAGTTCTCTGCCTTGGTCACACTTGTTAGCTAGTAGCACAGTAGCAATGCTCTGTCCATCAGGCAACATTAGTTTGGAGTCCAGGTCCTCCTTCCACTTGGAGACGGCCTCAAAGGTTGTGTGCCGTGTTACATCGAACACTATGAAGGCTCCCATGGCTTCACGGTAGTACACCCTTGTCATGTTTCCAAACCGTTCCTGACCTGCAATGAACAGAAACATGCAAGTATTTTTAATTTTTCTCTGCATTGTTGTTCCCAAACATCAGTTTGATTCCAGATTCTCATTGTTTGCCTGCATTTTTGCAATAAAGCAGCTGACACTAGGTTTTCAGTCAGCAATGCCTGCATACCCATGAAACTGCACATTCCTGCAGTCACACTGCTCTGAAAGAGATCGTCAATGCAGCCACTTGTTCCTGCTGAAAACATGTCCACTGAAATTAAACCTTAGGTTAGTTGCTGCAGGCAGAAGGCCACAAGAGCTTGCCTTGGAATGAATGTGTGGGCGTATATGAGCTGCAGAAAATACACCGACCCTTAAGAGGACACAATGCTGCTATTTGCATCACGGGCAAGAGGAAATAGACAATGTGACAAGACGTGGATTGAGAACTTCCTCATTTTGTGCAAGAAAATGAACAAATGATCGTCTTCAGTCATGTGCAGGGGAGGGACACTCATACACACACCTCACACATGTCACCTGACATGTTGTCTGTCAAAAAGTGATGGTGCCATTGCATAGATGCCCAGCATGTGAGTTTTACCTCCCAATCAATTATTCTCCTCTCTAGCAGGAGTTACCAGCAAGGCCGATGGGACGAAAGCAGATGTGACATGTAATCCGATTTGAGCGAGTAATATTAAGTTCTTAAAGCAGGACCGTATGTTCATGTGTGACTGAGTAACGTTGTTTTGTTTGTTATTCAGACAACAATGATACTCCTGTGACTGGCCTTTAAATCTCCCTCACATGGCCCGTTCACATGATGCAGCCCCATACCTTGAATGATGACTGGATGACAGTGTGAGGTTCTTCCCCGAACAAGTAGTCAGTGTGTGTGTATGCGTGTGTGTGTGTGTGTGTGTGTGTGTGTCTGCGTGTGTGTGTTTCCATCAGACACCAGCTCTCTACTATGACAAAGCAAATTATAAATATAAGAATTTACAACAGTCTTGCCTCTTTAATTCAGAGAGGGTCTCTTTTTTCTGAACTTTGCATCAACTTTTGAATAAATTTCAAAACTTCTTCTTCAATTTTTCCAAGTATTTAGTGGGTCTTTTACACCACACGTTTATACAAAGATTACCCAGATTGACGTCATGAATGAAGTATACTACTAATGCATTACATTTGTCAGTGATTATTTAGCTCCATCTAGCTCAGAGATTTTTCAGTTTTAAATGTCATAAAAACAAGTAAAAGACTCAAAATCTATTGGACTTGGTGAGTGTCTCACCTGCGATGTCCCACAGCTGTAGCCGGACCGTCTCAGAGTCCCAGTTGAGCACCTTTAGGGCGAAGTCTACTCCGATGGTGGCCCTGTAGTTGGTGGAGTAGGTCTGGTGGACGTAGCGCCTGATGATGGAGGTTTTCCCGACCCCCAGGTCCCCGATGACCAGAACCTTGTACAGGTGCTCCTTCCGGATGGTCTTCATGCCGTTGGAGAGGGATGTGTGATTCGTCATCTCATAGGCTGGATCTACAATGCTCTCCGAAACTGGAACTCCGATTTGAGTGACAGTTTGAACCTCTGATCGTCCCCGTGTCTCTTTATTCCTATCGGGTGAAGGCACCGCCCTCCACGTCTGATCAGGTGATCAGGTGAGACGTTTGACTTCGCCTCGTCTTGACCCTGAAGAGACTCACGGTTCGCTGCGGGCGCTGCGGTCCTACAGTCAGAGGCAGGATGTTACTGGTTGCGTTTTTATAGGAAAAAGTGTCCCGCTCATGTTTTTCCGTCAGAACTCCACCCTGGTCAAGTGACCACGCAGAAACCGCTAAATTAAAGGCAGCTCAAACATTCAGTGTTCCAATAATAATAAACCCATATATAACCCGGAGTCATTTATCTTTAAATAAAATTATGGGCATATTTTTTCCTAATTTGTAAATAATAATAATTATCTTGAACTTAGAAGCCGATATTTCCCCTTTATTTTCAAGAGCAGAATCTATTACTTCTTAGCTTCTATATATAAATTGTTACTCCTGATTTAAATGCTCAAATAAATGATGGAATCCGAATTTCTAATTTGTTTTTTATCTTCTTTCTTTTTGTATGAATGGTTTTGTTGCTGTTGTTGTTGGCTTGATTTTTTTACATTTTTAAAATTTATTTATTTGTTTTTTTATGATGTCATGTTGTTATGTTAGTTCTTTTTTGTCTGCTATGTGTTTTTTTTGGTTTTGTTTTAAAAATCTGTATTAATAAAAATATCAACTACAAAAATAGCAGATCATATACAACAAATGTAACTTTGCTGATTAGGTTTTATAATATGAAAATACCAATAGTATGAATGAACTTAAGTTTTTTTAAATGAAATTACTCAAAATTTGTTTAAAGAGCTTGTTGAATATAATTCATGAACTGTTATTAAAACATTAAAATGATATAGAATGGTAAAATCGATTAAACCTTAAAATTAGCAAAATAAAACAAGTAGAAAATTAGCACTTCATGGCTTGAAAATAAAGAAGGATATTGAATAAGGAGCTTTTCAGGCATTTAAGTGGTTTTTGCAGCTTATGTCACCAGGGTGTTGTAAAGACAGTAATGTAGATACTGTACTTACCAAGTAACTATAAATTTAAAAGAGGTAAAGTGCCCCTATTTTAGTTTTTATCATAGTTAACATCTCAGTAACAACATCTATTCCATACATCAGAGGTTCACAAACTTTTTTTTCAGTAATACTGCCAACAATTTGGGATTATTTTTCAGCCTTGTGCTAACTGATATGCGAAAAACATTTCCGGAAGAAAATCTCTCCAGCGTGTCCTGGGTCTGCCCCGGGGTCTCCTCCCAGATGCACATGCCCGAAATACCTCCTCAGGGAGGCGTCTGGGGGGCTACCTAACCAGATGCCCGAACCACCTCAACCGACTCCTCTCCATGCGGAGGAGCAGCGGCTCTACTTGGAGCCTGTCCAGGATGTCTGAGCTCCTAACCCCCTTTCTCTAAGACTGAGCCCAGACACCCTGGGGAGAAAACTCATTTCAGCCGCTTTTATCCGCGAATTCATTCTTTCGGTCATGACCCACAGTTCATGAGCCACAGTTCATGAACAACAGTTCATACCGTTCAGACCATAGCTGAGGGTCGGAGCGTAGATGGACCGGTAGATAGGCTCAGCTCTCTCTTCCCCACATCATCACTGCAGACGCCGCCCCGGTCTGTCTGTCCATCTCCCAAACATAACAAGGCCCCTCTTTTTCCGGCTGAGAACCGTGTCCTCAGACTTCTTTAATCCACTGTGGTGCCCTCCGCCTCTCACCTGAAGCAACACCTGCGTAGTAGAGGGTCAAGCCCCCATCGAGAAGGTGGGGTCCAGAACCAGGGCAGTGTGTAGAGGTGATCCCGACTATATCTTTCCGGTACCTCCCGACCTCTCGCACAAGCTCAGGCTCCTTCGCCATCGGTGAGGTGACATTCTATGTCCCCGTCGTCAGCTTCCAAAGCCCGGATCGGACCGCCAAGGCCACTGCCTCATTCTTACTGCCCGTTGGGCCAACGGGAAGACGGACCCATGTCCCTTCTTTCAGATGAGCCTGGCTGGGCCGATGGGTGAAGGCCCGACCACCAGACACTCGCTGGAGGGTCCCTACCCCAGGCTCGGCTCCAGGGTGGGGCCCCGGTTAACCTCCCGGCGGGGAAATCAAGTCCTTGGTTTTTCGTGTCATCCGGGGTCTTAATTTACAATATTTACAATACATCTATTATCGTTTTTTTTCTTTCGGCAAGAGGACTGTTGATACAGAACGTTCTATGGTGACGGCACAGACATTCTGCTGGTTCTTTTCAACATCTCCACATGCTTTGACATGATTTCTAGAGACTTAAAAACAGCTTCTGAGGTTCTGCTCTCATGATAAAGTTCATTAATTTTTAAGGTGTTGATTCAGGTTCATGGATATTATGAGATTATATTTTAATTCGTACACCATTTTACCACGACTGTTTTATATCAATGAGTGTGGACAATGGTCAGTGGTGTTAACACTTGGTTCTGGTGAATTGTATTGTAAGGGGGTTCCCAGCAAAAGGAGTTATATAATCATCACTGATGTCTGTTTGCCTATTAGCAGGATTACACACAAAGTGCGTGATGGATTTCAGGGATGGTTGGATACATGACAGAGAAGAATCCATTAAATGTTGTAGTGGATCTGGATAAAGGGGAGATTCAGGACTTTTTCTACTTTTGTGAATATTGTAAGGTTAGGTCTTATTGAAGCGTTTTTGTCAGTGAAGCACACAGCAAACTACTCTGTGGATTAACAAGTGTCGGGAGGAGGTCATCAACTTTTTGGAGCTCCTGAAGATCACCAATAGTGGAGTCTATATTTTCTATCAACCTATTTATGATATCAATGTCATTCCAAATCCTAATCCAAATGGTAGAATTTCATGGCCAAGGAATCGGATAAAGGTCTAATTAGATTATTGTTTGTAGTTAAATGAGATAATTGTGAAACTGAGCTGTGTTGATAAACAATTTCCCCTCTCTACCATTAATAGGATCCCAAACATTGAAAAATTGAAGAGTCCCTGGACAGTAACAACATTTTTCACTTTTTTTTTTTTTCAATAATGATTTGGTCTGATAAGGTCTTTCGTTTTATCTGGGCTCATCAGAGCTAATATTCCCTCACCAGGAATACATTTTGCACACCCTCCTGTGAATATTCCCATCCACTGAACAATTATTGTTTTCACTTTATGGCATAACATTTTATTCATGTTATTTATCACATAATGCCCTAGAAACCATATTTCCCATTAGATTAATCATCACTTAGCTATTCGGCAATTATCTTCTTATTAAGAAAAGACAAAGATCTAAAAGATCTACCCCGGAAAAATGTATGTGAAAATAACATGATACATCCTCCAGGTCTTACCTTTACAAAGAAAAATCCAAAAACATTTAAAAGCAATGTCATTTATTTGTCTTTTTACAACACTGGGTTGCATGACAAAATGAAAGTTTGGTCCCGTCATGCTACAAACAAAGATTAAAAACACAGATAATTCAATGTAGATTAGGCATAAATAAATAAAACTGAGAAATATATATAGTTAATGGTACACACATTGATGTGTATAAATAATACTGTGGATAATTATGATGGTGTTTTATGAATGCAGACAGCAGAGGTAAGGACGTGATGATGGGATAGTTGGCATCTTCAACCTGTAGAAAAATTCAACTTTGACTGTGATGTAAACATAAAATCTCCCTCCCACCTTCCTCTGAAATTCTGCACTCTGTTCAGAAAGACAGTTCGGCAGACTGACAAACTCTGATCCCCTGTTTTTTGGTCAGCCTGAATCTCAATGTGATAATTACATTTTCATGTGACTGTATGTTGTCCTGGAGCAAGATTAAGCTGGGCCTGCAAGGTTCCCTTACTGGACCTCTCTTTTCCCTCCTCCTGGGATTAATCTGAAATCTTAACAAAAAAAACAACTTCTTTTTCTACAAAGCCATTTCTCTCATAGCTAAAATGCGTTCAATGTACCAAGTGAGACTGGGATAAAGGAGAAATACTTAAGTGTCAATAAAGAAATCCATCAAATGAGAAAAAACACACATAGACATAGGGTATACTAGTATATGCGTTGTTTGTTTGTTTTTTAAACTGTTTATATCGATATATTAATATTCTCCAGCATGATTATTGACATTTATGGATATTATTTATTGAGACAACATACATAAAATAATTTACAATGAATTAAAAATGATTTTAAACAAAAAGCATCTTTCGGCAGTAAGCCTAGTGCCTTCTGCCCCAACAAGGCAGAAGGCTCTTGCTGGGGCATTTGCATCAGGGCGATCAGGCCTCAGAAAGGTCATTTGGTCTGATTTCTTGTGGGTGAACTTGTGGAATTGACTGTCTGAAATCGGTTCCAAGCAATCTATTACACCTTGACAAGCTCGACAAACTTTCATGCATGGCTCAAGTCTGCGAAACCCTCTTCACCTCATCTTAGAGGGTCCTTAACATCTCCTCAGAATTTGCCTCAATACCAGGCTGGACGATGAAATTGGCACTACGACCAGGGGATCAAGGCATTTGAGGAAAGAGGTTGCCTCAGCGATTCAATGTCTCAGGCATTATCCTAGGATATCCGTTTCCTTCTTCACAGCTTGAGAGAAAATTGAACATCCAAAGAAAAGAGCGTGCCTATACTTCCCACCGGCCCAGATTGGTAGCTGAGAAAGAACCTGGGAAAACAAGGTTTCCAAATCACATCACACATAACTCTCCACCAAGAGCTGATAACTTTTCTCCGATACCACCAAGTGAATACCTGGGATCTGACCGTGCACTGGGAGACGCACCATGAGGAGGTAAATAAAAACCGCAGAAGATGGCTGAGCAATGCAGCAACCAGGATGGCAGGCTTGTTCAGACCAAACTGAAGTGGACTGTAAGAGCTTTGCAGGGTGCTCACTACTTTCCGCATCGGGAATAAATATACCAGCAAAGAGGGAGGGCCATACAGTGCATCAGTGAAGCTGCAGAGATAACCCACAGGTGGCTTTGAATCATAAGGGCACAAACGTGACATGATGTTGTTTGAGCGATAAGCTGGGACTTGATAAAACCTTGATGGGCAATGGGGTCTTAAGTTGATAGACTCTAAACCTCTATAGCCCCAAGAAATCCACTCAGTTTATCTGAGAGAAGTAAATCATCCCTGCACAAATCTATAAATTCAATTCTGTCTGTTTTAAAGTCAGGTGAAGAGAGACGACCAAAATGAATGTCTTCTGCATATAAGGTCAGTGAACCATTGGTATACAAATCAATATGCACCTGCAAAATGTTTGCATACACAAAACTTCATGCAAACATGGTAATTTTAACATTCAACGCTGCACAATTAAAAACACATTATTGCCTTTGTAAAGAATGTAAAAAAGAAATCCTCTTGTCCTCCATGAAATCATCTGCTAGCGCCTGAGTCCATACGATAGCATTGTTTGCATCTGCAAAAAGTCCACATAACAGATGCAAAAACAATTGAAAAACTCTAATGACATATATATTGGCATACACAAGCATGAGAAAAAGAATAGTAATATCATCAAATGTTATAGAAAATAACATCCTCTTAATAATTCCTCTAAATTGGCTCACAATAAGATATTCAATGTTAGCCCATTTACACAGGAAGCACCCAATGTGATTTAGTGCAGGGAGAAATTGCCACGTATGCAGACAAAAAGCTGTTTCACAACACATGCCTGAAAAGTCTCCTCTTAGAACTAATCTTCAAAAACTAATATAAAAATGCTCTAAAAGTGTCATAACTTTGCTATTGCATCTATTGATCTTCATTGGTTTGAATTCATGATATGAAATACTACATCATTACAAATATAGCTTAAAGAGTGCAAAGAAGTCTTGACATCATGCATATATAAAACAAGAACCCTCTGAGCAAAGCAGCATTGAAATCAGAGAATATTTTGGTTCAGATCAAATCCAGAGGTGGAGGATTATTTTGGTCCACTTCACCACACATTCAAAAGGTCACATCTAGTGAAATGAATTAGATGCATTTTAGCAGTCCTCGAGCTTTTTGTGTCTTAGACCTGTAGGGATGTTGTGTCTGTTCCCTTGAGAGCTCTTGTCTTCACACAATGGTTTCAATTTTCAGTAGGAAGATCACTGAAAACTCTCTTACTACAAAAAAAAAAGTGCACACAGTTTATCAAGCTAAAACTTTGTTGAAAAAAATGCTTGAGGCTGGAAATGTGTCGGGTCTGGCCATCTGATATCAACCAATGTTATTTCAGCAATTTTCTTCTGTCTTCATGTTGAGTTTGTTTGGATCCATAAAAAACATGAAAGATTAGGGCAATTTGTATCTGACAAAATAATAGATTATATCAAAAGTCAGTTCATTAATGTAGCATCACAAACATTCTGTGTTTATGATACTAAATTGTGCAGAGCAGAAATAAAGGAATCTTTAATTACAGAAAATAATTATATCAGATATTCTGATACTCCTCTTTCCCTTATTTATGATTGGCAACTGTTTTATAACGAAATTGAATTATTGGTGAATTTAGTTTTGTTTTTTTCAGATTATTGGGATTTCTCTGGAATTTGAGTAACAGTCGAAAATTCATAAGACTTTAAAAATACAAGGTGTGTTCCAATTTATCAAGTCTTCTCAAACACTAAAGAGAGAAAACAGATTCAGAACATCCACTTGTTGAAGTGTGTCCATGTGTTTGGTCCTGTCTGATGCTTTGACTTTTGCAGTTTCAAATATTACCGAAGGATTTATAAAGTAAAATATGTACAGAGAGGCAGTTTAAAGAGAGGAGGAGCTCTGGCTGAAGTGTTTCAGAAGCATCTGATCTCCTTCACCTTCAGATACAGGGGACATCAAAGAGGGCGAGCTGCCTTCAGAGCTCAGAGATGAGTCTCTAAACGGCGAAGGAGGCGTCAGAGCCATCAGCTCCTCCATATCCTTTGTGCGTATGCTGCTGCAAGTTCCAGCCAGGTGCTCATAAATCTTACCTGCTGGTCGAGTCTCACAGAAACTGGAAACAGCAGCCATCTCTGCATATGTGGTGACTGTGGACGGAATGTGCCTGCTTCTAGACTGGAGATGCTGAGGTGGGCAGAGGGCGTCGTCCTCAGCTGAGGGCAGAGCAGTGGTGGAGGTGGGGATGACGTTCACTCCCTCTTGCAGCATCATGGTGTTCAGCTCACTGATGTTGGCGGTGAATCGGTTAACCACAGAGCTGATTTGGTCCATGATGGTGATGCCCTGATGGTGGCTGCCAATCATCCCAATACCGATATCACCCACACTTGTGCCACTTATGTCCTCGCTGTCAATCAGACCTACGGCCTGGCTGCTGTCCACACCTCTCCTCCTGACCCCGGCAGTGTGCTCAGGTATGTAAGCAGGTAATGCCTTCTCCTCCACATCCTGTCCTCCCAGATAGCCCCTTATCTTCCCCGCATGCAGGCTGAGGGTTGGCAGCGGCGCTTGAGAGGGGGAGCAGGTGAAGGGTTGAGACACTTGCGACTCCTCATACTGGTTCTTGACAACAGTATCGGCAGATTTATCTCCACCTTTAGAGAAGGGCTTGATGACGGCTGTCTGGTTTACTTCCACTGCTTCCTTTTTTTTGACATGGAATGACATCCTCTTCCATAGGGTTGGCCTGTAGCTGCGCTCATTCTTGGCCCATGTCACTGTTTTCCCATTGGAACTGCAAAACATGTGTTTATACTGAATAGAAATAAATAAATATGAAACAATACACTGTGTCATATTATATGACTATGTATACAACAAATCATGAAAAAACATGTATATTCCGTATATTACCGTCACACTAGGATTTAAAAAAAAACTTGCCCATGTTCTTTATCTACCATCCCCCGTTCTATCGTTTGCCTTCTGAGTAATTTCACATCTACCTTCATTTTCTTTTATCTTCCCTAGAAAGAGAAATCCTTGAAGGCAGCAGGTCTCCAGTGGGAGTACTTAACCCAAATGAGGTAGCTTACTCTCACCTCAGGGAGGAGTTTTTCTTGGCATATGCAGCCTGTTGTGTTGGATTCATGCTCTGGTTTACCACAGGAATTTTGAGAATGAACAGAAACAGCCATGTTTCTGGTAATCTGAGCAGAATCTTCATCCCTATACATGGACAACTGAACTATGTTACTGGTTTAATTGTCCAATAATAAGCCATGCAGGCGGCTGATACAACAAATATCAACAAATGTTTTCATATGAATTACAATCCCTCTTCTAACAAACCCTAATCATTTCCCCTTATTTTAGATTTTGGGGACAAATATGTAAGCAATACATTTATGCTCTTTTTTTCTATAGACATTTTATAAGACGAATAAGATTAAAATTATCTAATAAAAGGACCCCTCATTAAACTGAGCAATGTGGGTTTTAGACAGTGAGCTATTCGTTTATTCATCGTCCAATACACATTTAGTTTTCTTTCGCATACCTGATGTTATCATGTGCAGACCCGCGGCGTCGGAATAAGTTTGCCATGCTGCTTGAGGATTTGCCAGTCTTGGCAGCTTTTTTGGCGACACCCACATGCATGCGCACTACTGTGGATGTTGTGAAAGCACTCCGTACATTTTTCTCAGGCTTGGCCAGCATGATGTACACCTGACCATGATAATAATTTAAAAAAAGAATCACGTTAAAACATAATAAAACAGGAGATTCTTGGAAATGTGAGAATTTTGAATTGTAATTCTTACTTTTGGGACAAACATGCAGCACAGAGCCACTGTGGCACTGAGGCTGACGCTAAAGCTCATGGTTATGATCTTGTAGTTGGAGCCAAAATAAATAGGAACAAAGGCCAGCCAGATGATACAGGTGGTGTACATGGTGAAGGCTATATACTTCGCCTCATTAAAATTAGCCGGAACATTGCGAGTCTGTAGGAGAAAAGGATGGTGGTGTAAGTTGAGGTAGAGATTAAAGGATACAATAAATGACAAAAGGTCTCAGTGCAACTTTAAGGAAAATATTAAAATACCTTGAAGGCATAAAAGGTGCAGCTAAGGATAAGGAGGCCATTGTAGCCTAAAGGTGCCACCACCCCGAGAGTGGTCAGATTGCAGATCAGGTTTACTTCTCGGATACTGGGGTAGTCATAGATCACCTAATAAGAGGAGGGAAAGGGAGAATTCACTGTGGATTAAATGCATTCAATGAGACATCCACAAGGGTTGGTTGGTCAATACCCATGTCAGTGTCCTTCAGCAAAAATAATGAAGCCTAAAATACTCCAAAAGGCTTTTCTTTTGGTGTGAGAGAGGATGGAGCCCGGCGGGGACACCACAGATCAAAGGGGCCACCAAGAGGAGGCATTAACCATGGCTACTGAGAGAGTCCTATTCAACAAGAAGGATTTTCTGGGCATTATATAGCATGTGAGGACTTGAATCAACTGAAAACAGTCCAGTAAGGGTCAAGTAGTTTTCTAAAAACAAGCCTTGCAAAACAGGTAGAGATAATTCACTCTATACGGTTACCTAAAATAACTCAAGATTTACTATTTTTGATTAAAGTGTGATTTATGAATAAAGTTTTATATTGTTAAAAAACATGCTTGACCAAACAATTTGTCATTTAGTGGTAAATTTACAGTGTCTTCGATGTTAAGTAAGTAAATAAAATAAAATATACAGGTACAGAATTTTGCCATAATTTTTGAGACTAAAGATTGTTTAAGTACAATGAGTTTGGTTAATTACCATTTACTATTACATAAACACACACACACACACCTGTGGTGGCTCTATGATGAGAAGTGCCACAATAATACCCAGCTGCAACAGAATGAGCAGGAAGGCGATGACCAGTTGTGCGCAGGCTGACATGAAGCGTGGTTTCTTGGTGCAGATCTTCTTCTTGCTACCTGCCAGGATACGTGCGATACGGTTGGTCTGTATCAAAAAATAGATCAGGCCGTTACACAGGCTGCACTTTCATCGACCATGGATCTTATCGCTTGTATGAATCATAACAATATTCCCCTTTGCAGTACCCAGATATTAAACACCCCCCACACAGGATCTTCAACGTTCACCATAACTCCAAAATTAACCATCAGGTAACACCTTTAGTCGCGTTCTCAACCTTAGATGTCTTTCTTTGTTTGCCAAGAACAATACTGGCATACATGATGGGAGACAAGAGATGCGATACAATGTGGCTTTAAGAGACTGGTATGTCTTTTTAGGTCTGCAAATTTATTACCTGTCATATGTAATATACAAAGAAAACACACACACTGCAAAAAGCATCTAACTGTGTTGTTGTATGTGATGAGGTAAGTGAGTGATCTTCAACAAGTACTTCACATACACATTTTGGTTTTCTGTTTCGTTGATTTCTTAATGATCTGTCCAATGTCCTACAGAGTGTAATAAAAAAATAAGATAATAAATGTTGCTTTTAACTCATTGTTTCACAGGAAGTGAACCCCAACACTAAATAGAAACGTATTTGCTCCTCTATCTCCAGTAGACGAACAAGAAAAGACTGCACCTTGGTGACCAGGGCAGAGTAGCTCATGGCAGGAGACAGGCCGATTCCCAACCGCTGGAGGTAGCAGTGGATGATGTGGGGCTTGGCGATAAGGCTGAAGGTGCATAAGTAGCCAAGACAGATTCCAGCCAGGATGATGTAACAGAGCTCACGACTGGATGACTTGACCACAGGTGTGTCCCAATATCTACAGTCACAGGAAATCATATTGAGGATCTCAAACATGATACGGAAATAGTTGTGCTGATAAACCCATGAGTGACTTTCTGGTTTCATTGAGCATAACATACAGTTACGATAACAGCGTATCCTAGTATTATACTTTGATATTGAAACAAAATACTATCCCTCTACCTGTAAATTAGGATGACATCTGCACATACCAAGAAACAAATCTGCTTCAAACTGTCTGAATCTGCACTGAGCATGCATCCTACTGTGATTCCTGTTATTTTAGCAGATCTGGGTTTACGAGGATCATATTCACAATATTGTCGTCTAAAAGGTAAATTGTTTTCAGATAAAATGAAGAGGAAACGCTTCCGTTTTTAGTTAAAATGTTGTCTAGGAGAAGGAGAGACAGAGAAGATGAGAAATGAGGAGAGAGACAGAGGAGGGATGAACAATATTAAAATTAAACAATAATGAAGACAAGCAGAAATTATATTAGTTATTACAATAATAATGTTATAAGTAATAATATCAACAACGCTGATATCATTATCAAAAACTACAAATGCAAGAAAAATAATAATAAATCATATATTAATAAAATATATTTTATTAAAATCTCTATGTATAAGCGTATCTATCTTATCCTTGCTTAACATTTTCTGTTTTTGGTCCCATGTCATAAACAGCATGTTCAAGTTGAATTTGTTTACTTTTAGCTGCAGAAATAAGATTGACATTATAATATTAGGACAAAGCAGACTTTAGTCTGGTTTTCAGCCTGGATGGTTGTTGTGTAAAATTAACTCATTATCGCTTCGGCTAATGCTATATAAACCTGAATTGAGTCATCCTTATGTTTGAATAGGGTGTAACAGAACATGTAAAGGTGTAAAACTATAATTACTTGATAAAGACAGAAGTAACGAAGAATGTAGCCATGAGACCAAAACAGGCGAAGACCACAGCAGCGATCGGCTCCGGATCCCCCCAACGCACATACTCCACCGGTATGGGCTCACAACCTGAAGGATTAAGACAGAGAACACAGAAAACCCTCCAGAAAAATGTATATTTAACTTTGAGTGACACTCAGAGGAGCTGTATTTGAATGTAAGAACATTATTGTAGCTTAATATGGATAGAGCAAAGGACTACTACAGAGACTACTACAGACAAACTACAGAGGAGAACGGTGAATGCGGGAAACAGCGAGTGTTTACATAAGGGCAAGATAAGGGTTTCAAACATTGTTTAAGAATTCTGTGTCCCAAAAAAAATCCTATATTCTGGCAAGAGTCTTCAGGCGTGAGCATAAAGCATAAACTTACACTCATTTCTGCAGACTTAGTTCATAGTGTTGTCTCATGTTCAAGGCTTCTCTGGCCGGATTGCTTATCTTTAGGAAAATATTTGAATTGCGGAATTGTGTTTCTTTGCAGCACATTGGAAATATATAGAAAATGTGTGTTTACCTGTGAGGTCATCAGTGGGCCAGAAGCCCATGACACAGACTCGACAAGTGTATTCATCAAACACAAACTCATTCTCTTTGCAGGGAGTGCAGGTCCAACAGCAGCTCACTTCTCCTTTACGGATAACCTGGACACACACACACACACACACACACACACACACACACACACACACACACACACACGCACACACAAATGTACATACACAAACACAATGTCAGACCAGTGTGACAGGGTGGAAAGGTCCCAAAGCTCCAATGGCACTTTTCTGTAGCTAATATTACACTCTGTTGGCAGAGAAATTAGTTTTTATACACCAGGTGATAAAGAAAAGTTGGAATATATATATTATATATTATATATATGGGGGGTTCCACTTCCTCTTACAGCCATGGAAACTATACGCTAGCCTTGATTGAGAAGAGATGCCATAAGCATGCTAGTCCTGGGATGGTGACATGGCGCATGATTCTTGGAGAGATGAAAAGTAATACAGGAAGACCTAGCTGAAATGATTGTGATGTATTTTTTGAGGTTATGCGCTGCTAACGGGAAAGGAAGTTAGTGGTGACTCAAGGTCAGCAGAGGTTCTAGAGCCAGAGTGTGGAATTTGTGATAGGGTTTCAGGAGAGGAGATATAAACATGCAAATTAAAAGCTCAACACCTAAATGGGGCTGAAAGCTGCAATATAACAGGGAGTCAGTGCAGAATGTGTAGGTGGAGATTAATATTAGAGTCTGTTGGAATGATAAAGTGGGGGCAGAAGGTTGGACTGCATGGACGCAAATGTGTGGAAGCCGAGAGCAGCCATGGTGGCACATAATCATTTATCATAACAAGTGACAGTTTTTTGAAATGAAGGGATAATTATTTCATTATCTTGAGATAACAAAAAACGATATTGCTGTTGCCATGTCGACATCGAAAGCAGGACCGCACAACCCGGATGTTAAGCAAAGCACCAAATTTATGACAGGAATGGCAGATGAAAACAACAAATTAACCTTATAATGACCTTGAAACACACAGTACCCAAAGCCACTTCAAACAAGGTGTATTATTAAGAAAAGTTTTATCTCAAATCTGATGCATTATAAGGAAACTCCTTTGTCATTATCAGGAATCATTTGTTGCAGTCACAATGTTGAATAAGCTTTTATTCTTGGTTACATGGTTACCCCATCCGGATGTTAGGCGAAGCACCAAAAATATGAGAAACTACTTATGATTTTCGTCTTAAATCAGTTGCTACAGCTACAGGACCAGTGATATCTGATGAACGTTCAGAAAATAACAGTACCTGTAACTAACCTGTTGTTTTTCTCATTAACACAAGAAATTATAACGGTAAACGATCATCTTTTATCTGTTAATAACGAGTTAATTATCTTGTTATCACGACAAAACTGACAAAAATAATTATCTGCATCAATTCTCTTCCATACAAAAACAGAAATGGTACATGATTTAAAATTCAAAATGGCTTGAATTTTAAAAGACATTTATCAGTAATATAAAAGGTTGTGCATTGGAGTGAAGCGTACTTTGATCTGTGCCTTTTGGCACGGCTCGGAGCAGACTGACTGGATGACGTCACTCTTGTTACTCCAGATTTCCTCATCATTCATCTTTAAGCCGCCCTGATCCCAGCTTCCCACGTGGATGTAAGCATACTCATCCTCGCCTATTTGCTTGAAGTTCATGATTTCATACCTGAAATGAAACAGAACACGCAAACTTTTTGTAACTGTCTTTAAAAATAATCAAATATAAATCCTTCCCCTTTGTCCCCGTCTTCATATTCGTCCCTACCTGCCGGGAGAGTCGCCATTCTTATCAAAGAGGATGATCTCGCCAGATACCCCAGTGAAGTTGGTTTTCATGAGGAATTCCAAGAGCTTGCGCCCATCAATGGGCCTCATGGACTCACACAAACCCTGACACCAAGTGAGAATCAAACACCGTCAAAACTCAATGTGAAAGTAATGAAATCGACACTGTTCAAGATTCTACCTTGTATCCCGGGCAGAGGGCTTTCTGCATGGCATGCAGGCCATAGGCCATGGAGTAGATTGCATTTATGACAAAGCCCATCTTGGTGTCCTGGGCATACTGGTGACGCAGAGACTCTCTCCCTGTGTGGAGCATAAGCAGAAACCAAATCCCTTTTATCTAAACTGTCTAAATGTTAGGATGTGAAAATAGTTGGTATGTAACACAGAATCTGTGTGTGGCACTGACAGGTGCAGGTCCGGTTGTACATGCTGTTCTTCTGCTGATGTCCCATCAGCCTGCACTGGAAGCGATGCTGCCAGAACTCAGGGAACCAGGGATTCCTCAGGTTTGATTCGGGTTTCAGGTTCAGGTAATAATCATCGAACCAGGTCACATACGCTGATTTAAGCTTTATAGTGATTCCGCCCGCTGCCTCCTTCTGGTAGCCATCAGTCACATCGTACCTGTCAGCCCAGCCGTCACTGAACACGAGAGGAGGGAAGGGCGAAACAAAAAGAAGCATCGGTCACGTTATGGTTTAATATTTTACACAGAAGTTTTTTTAACTACATACCTGAAAAGGATATTATGCAGATCCTTCATGTTACGAAGAACTAGTTTAATTTGGGAGGGATCAGTTGCATATTTCTGCCACTAGGAGAAACTTGATCACCAGAAGTTTTAAGTCAATAATTTCTCATCCGTTTAGTCCAATTCAGTTTTGATTCGCCTCAAGCCTAAGTCATATTTTAAGCTAATATTTCATATTTTACCTACTAGGGGGAGTTTTTCATATGAGACACTCTTGACTTCGCCTCAAGCAAATCTAAATTGTATTTGCCATATTTTAATTTAGTTGTTCCTATTTCCCTCAATACGAAGCTATTTTTTTACTGTTTCTCTCTCTCTCTTAACTACATCCGATTATTTCCTAATTAGCTCATATGAATCTGCACAAGGAGATCTATCTTGTATATATCTTGTTTATATATACAAATATATATAGTAATATAGTAATATATATATAGGTATATATATAGGTATAAATATATTTCTTTGTTCAAGATAGATTTCTTGAACAAAGAAATCTATCTTGTTTTATAACTGAGATTAGAAAAAACGGTAAGAACTGTATTTGTCTTCATAACTGAGTAACTATGGTCTCTTAGAGCATATTGCGGACTTAAAAAAAAAGAAGTTAAGTTGAGTCAACATGGACCATTTGAGAATATTAATGAGTCACATTTCATGCGAAGAGTTCAATCAGGGGGGCTTCTCAGTGATATACCCTTGCTGTGAGGGACAATTATGTGTGCCTAATTCTTACACAGAGACTACTCATTGTATGCGATTACAGCATCTTCACAAAGGCCAATCCCATCAAAAGGCTTAAAAATAATATCACATATTCTTTTACATATTTATTGAACTGATATATTTCAACAAAATTGTTTATTTGATTGACTTACCAACTTCACAGTGCTGATCAAAGCTCTATATTACAAAATAGCATTATGTCATTGTCAACGAGTTTGTTGATGCATTTAGAATTCTGAAAATAGGACTTAGATTGATTTGTGACTTAAAAAGTAATTGTGAATTATTTAATTATGTATCAGTTAGGGACTATAGTTTATAAAAGATTTAAGCTTAATGGACCTTATACGCAGAATAACAGGTTTTCATCCTCTGCAGACACACCCTCTCACATATCTGTTGAGAAACTGTGTGAGTTTACACCCGGTAAAGTAAAGTATCCTGGACCATCTATTATTACCTTTACCTCGAGACACTTGTTTGCAATCAACAAAGGCAGAGGCTTGATCCCCCCTCCACACATGCATAGACATGTAAACAAGGACGCCTCACTGACTCTAACTGATATAAGGAACCAAAGGTTCTTATTAAAAACTTTGTTAACCAAGGTTGGAGTTACATAACAGCTACGTGGGTGTGTTTTTTTTCTTTTACTGATGCCTAGTTCCTTGGCTGAGGTGTGAGATCATTTCATAACACATCCTTGGAGGAGCGAGTGCAGAATTGTACACTGGCATGAAAAAGACAGAAATGGATATGAAAAGCATGGAGTGCTTTATCTCTGGATAGTTTGAATCACTCTTGAGCAATTCTGAAACCCACACATCGACCTGTGAGGGCAGTGCTACATGCAGCGTTTCGCTTCACCACCTACAAGGATGAGGACACACAAGTTTGTGTGAGTGTGTTTGTGTGTGTATAAGACGGATATATTGAGCATTATTTGACAGAGCACAATTCTGGTGAACCAGCCACAAATTGTTTTTTAAGTGGACGGTTTAGCGGCAGAGACCTGAGGCTGGAAAGGATTCAGTTTCTAAAATTAAACAAGACGTGAAATGGAAAAAAGTGAAACAGTTGCAAGAGGAAAAATTCTCTTCCTGGACCTTAGCGGCTCCGGCTGCAACATTTCATCAAGTGAGGTGCTTTCGTGTTTGTTAATTCATTTGTCATTTTACCTTTATGCAACCTGAAAGTCTCCATGAGATTTTGCCAGATTACCAGCCATGCCTCCATTGCTAGATTCATTCCAGAACTCCCCAAACTAAATTGCTTGCCTTCTCCCTGCCTTAATTCATCAACCTCACCATCTCTGCCAAGTCCCATTAAACCTTTCACTCAGACTCTGACTTAAATTTGAATTTGGGTCCATACCGAGTGGGAAACCTATAAAGGCTTCTTGATATAGACTTCTCGGATACGACCGCTCAGATTCAGCTCACACCGTTCCAGAAACAACACAAAAATAACAACATTCCCTGTCTCTGTCTCTATAGGTGGAACAGAAGCATGTACTGCATGTACTGTATAAACCAGATGACAAATGTTTCAGGCTGGCTGGAGAAGTTCGCTTTATGCCGGAAACTATTTAGAACAATACAAAAGGTGATGTCGACAGTGTGTTCAAAAGTATGCAAATGTGCTGAAGGACACAAGCAATAATTCATCCTGATATATTTGCATGAAACAGAAAGGAATGTGCCGCTGCCAAACTTCATCTCAAATTTGATGACCCTCAAAACAGATCGTTGAGGAGAAATATCTGAACAATAGTTTTTAAGATAAGCGTACAATTCCACCGAGTGTCTGGAAGCTGTGTGTGGTCATATGGATTAAAGAATGGGATATTTTCACTATGTAGTTCAAGGTTATTTTATGTTTCCTGCCATCAGATTTGGGTGACAGCCTACATAATGTGGCTCCTAATGAGAAGAGGCATTAATAGAACGGCAGGAATATGAGAGAGAGCCAGAGCTAGAGAGCTAAAACCTTAAAATAAAACATGTTATTCTTGGAAAATCTCCTGTGAAATCAACCCCCTCTTTCCTCCTTATGTATATCAATTTTATTTAGTATTGTTAATTAATTAAATACTTTCTTCTGGGCACCATATTCCCAGCCTCTAGTTCCTAAATAGAAAATGCCATTTTTACCTCCAGAAAAGAGGCTAGGTTTTAAACAGTGTTCATCTGCACGTTTTTTTTGCTGTTTTTTTTTTTTTTTCAACGGTAGAAATGCTAAAACAAGCTACTGGACATAAATAGATGAACTCAGAAAAAGTAATGAAATTATGGCATGGATCTGGAAATGACTAAATTTCCCAAAAATGACTGAACCGAATCTCAAGACAGCCTAAATGTCAGGAAACATTCAAAATTTTCGGATGGCTCATTTGCTGCATTATACCTATATAGATCGTCAGATTTTTTTTTTTTTGCTGGTTAAATATAATTCCCCATTGGAGTACTTGAAACTGGAAAGGATGGTCTTAACAATTCTCTGCTGCTCCTTTGCAACAGGCATGAATAAAAGTAATTTTATCCCCAAAACGTCAAAAACAATTTAATTTTCTAATTTTTTTACCCACATAAACCTTAATGGGAGGAAGAACTGGATTGATTGATTTTGGGAAAGGTTGGTTGTATATTTCCAACCTACTGGTGTTGGAAATATAAAACCGATCCCTAGTTTATCATCAAATGTTTTCGGACATAATTTGTCAATCGTTGGTCCGATTTCGTACAAGTTTGGTGCCTATGAATCGACTCCAGGATTTCTGACTTGTTTATGTTACATTTTAATTCAACAGTTCATATTTTACTTACTATTGGGGAGCTTTTTCTTTTTACCAATGTTACTGTGGAAATAACTTCACATTTAATGTGGGAGTCTTTGGTCAGGAGGATTGCTTTTACAAACGAAGGGGATTAAGGACTTTTCGGGGATATACCTTTGCGGTTGGGAATGACAGCATAAGTCTAGTTTGCATTTGCATACACTTAAGAAAAAGCTGGATAACTTTTTCAATAAAAGCATCACGCTATCTTTAAAAAATGTTTTAAACATTTCCGTAAAATTTCATGATAATAATAATCTGCACATTCACAGTCCCATAAATAGTTCAGTAAAAATACCTGGTGTATCCTAGACCACCATGAAGTGGATGGATGTGATGTAGATAATAAGGATGATGATGAGAGGAATAGATGACTCCGATGACAACAAACACATCTGGTTGATGATCCTGGACAGCTGAAGGTTCTACATTAGAAATTAATGCAAAATGCTAAAAAAAAAAATTTAAAAAGCAACAAACTGGACACATTTAATTTTTTATACTTCCATAAAATTGAAAAGCCCACAACTCAGTAATTCTACAAACCAAAAGCCACCACTCACCTTCCAACTAGCACAAACTCTCCTACCAAGCTTTGCCGTCTCATGGCCATCAGAATGCCTCGGACCGTCATGCCCTCGCAGAAGCAGGCCACCACTCTGGCCTTGGGCAGGTGACCCCGGAGCTTCTGCAGGAGCTTATCAAAGCTCTGTTCCCCTGCGTTGCTGTATATCTTATCAGAGTGGGCAATACAGATCCCCTCCTTTGCTGCCATCTCTTTAAATGCCTCCATACCACTCTCTCCATAATTACCTAAGGAAGGGAGAACATGAATGTAAAGGGGCTCATTCACACACAAAACCTGTAGCTTGGTGCCAAATTAAAGCTGACAGACCCCAACAGAATAGACGATGAGGGGTCATTGCTCAACTCCACAGGTCTTGGTTTGACTATGAATACAATCACATACTGAGTTCTAACACCAGCACAGGAGAATCTGGTGATTTGGTCCGTGTTAAAGGAAGTGCTGCAGCTAAGACTTCAATGTTGGGCGGGAAATGGGGTCAACTACACTGCATCAAATGGAAATTCAAGAAAGCAAATTTCTAGGAAATTGATCTTAATTGTCTCCATGGAAAAAAAAAAATCTTGTCAAGCATGTGTTTCACATAGAAAATTTTATTTTATTTTTAAGAAACTATATCTTACTTTATCTTAGTAAGATACTCCAACTCAGTTTGAGCTAAATTTAACAACCAGTATCAAGGTACAACGATGGTTCACATAATATTCCAGCAGATTTTTCACATAATTTTAGGAATAAGGACTGCATATACTGCTTATTACTAAAAAAAAAAAATGATTGAAAAAAAGATATATTAAATCTGAGCATTTTTATTTTATTTAGTTTTAAGACCCATTGTCTATTTCAGTGGCTACATTTTTTATGCTTGTTTTGAGAATTGTGGCCAAGTAAAATTTTCTCACCCCATTGGCAGATTTATTTCATCATTTAAAGAAAATTTGATTATAATTTAAGAATATTTGCTTTCTTCTAGTATGTCCGTTTTTGCAGTGTACATCTTTTAACGTGTGAGTTTTACTCCTTTATTTTGCATTCATCCTTGCTAATATGATATATTTTAAATTGTAATTTCACCTCTGTTGGAGCTTTAGCTGATGCCGCCATATCTGTTTGCACCATAACTATTGTATTTTTTTCCTTCTCTTTTCTAACTCTCAAAGATGACTTTATACCTTCGATTAAGCAAAGAGTAATTAGGTCGTAAAATGTAATGAAAAATAGGCCGGGAAGTTCAGAATCTCAAAGAAAAACTATCTCCTCTGTGGTTACAGGAAAATGGTTTCTCACATCGGATCCCTGTGCTTCTCTTAGTTCTTCTTCCCTAAAGAACTACAGCAGTTCTGAACATTCGATACATTTTGTTTACTTTGTCATTAAATGGATTATTAACTTTCTCATGAGTTTAAGCACATCCCATATGGAAAAAACAGGCAAAGTGCATTTACATTTTCCATATAGTGTAATATAATTGCTCTGTCATTTTACACAGGATGTCTGATACAGTTCCAGTAACTTCTGGAGTTTAGAAAACAAATTAATAGAGTCATGGGCTGGTAAGATGAAAATCTGACAAATAATAATTTTGTGCTTACTCAGTTTGTGACATACAAATGTGGTGTGCATAAATTAGGACAATGCACGGCGTGATCCATCACACTGATCCTAACCTGCCATGTTTTTGGGTTCAGTATGTTAATGCATTATGTTAACGTGAAGGAATGATTAACCCGTTATAAAACTGATGTTGTGCTGAAAAGAGATACATATTTATTTTGGTAAATGAAGGTTTAGTCGATGTGTTCATGCCAACCTGAGGAAAATGAAAGAATGACAAATATAACTCAGTCTCACCCTCAGTGTGAATGGCTGAGACGTAACTCCAGCTGTATCTCTTTACAATGTCCACCATGGCTCTGGCTTGTTGCTTATCTGATGGCACCACCCTCATGAAATATTTATATAGGCTCTGTTGGGAGAAACGAAGACGTTTAGTAGACATACTAAACCACTGCACTATGAATTCTAAATAAGGCAGCACCTGTTTTTAAGGACATTCAGGTACTCTACTACATCAGGTACAACTATAGTACTTTTGTCTCCATCTTTCACGGTACAATCGTCCTTTAGAAATGTGATCCATGACCATGCAATATCTTCGTTATAGCTGTATTATCATCAAAAGTCTACTCTGCAAAGAAAACCAACTGGGTAAAAAATAATGTTGGGAAGATGAGAAATTGGCACGCCAATATAAAAGTCTGAAATCTTGAGTAAGTTGTGATGGGCTTACCTTGTCACTGAGATCCATGCTCGTGGCTGAGTAAGCTATCTGTGGGATGTTGAAGAGCTGGAGGAGATTCTGCACCTGGATGGCCACAGAGCTGGATCCTGGTCCTATCAGTCCAACAATTGGCTTCTTCCCCTGCATCAGCAAGCTTCCTCCCTCTGCAGTGCACCTGCCCTGGTTGTCCTCCTCCTCATTGGACACTAGTGTGTCCCGGATGAACTCAATACTCTGCTCCAGCGCCACAGCTGAGTGCCAGCATGAGTCCCTGGCATAAAAAGATTGGGTCAACACTTGTCCAGGCAGGAAGCATGAGAATATGTTGATAATGACATGATAATGATAATGAAAGAAATCTTAATTAACACAATTTTTTGAGTCCGGAAAAAATGAACATGGAATCCTCCTTTTTTTCTAATTTTAGTGACACCATTTGTCTTCCTAAATTTTTTGGAAAATGGGTAAAATCACTCTGCAATGAGTATGAGGCTCCTTGCCTAGGTGAGTTTTTGACATTGTAGGAAAATATTAAAGACATTCTGGCTGCTGTTCAAGTTGCTTCTGTGTCAGTTAGCTGATGGGATCCCTATCTATCTGAAGTTGTCACTTATGGTCTTTTAAAGGAACATTCTCATGCCAGATTTTTAAGTATTTTCCCACGCTGCATCTGATGCAATTGATATTTCAATTCGCACATACAAAAATCACAAACTTTCACCCTCTGGTTTCTCGCTCAGCCAAACAAAATGAACCACAATTTACATTCGCCTTTTTTATATCAGAAATCTTCATCGTGTAAATAAAAGACTCCGTTATGAGACACCAGTAAGTCTATGAAAAAATGTTGACATCAAAGGTTCATAATCCATTTCTGACCTGATCTCACAGCCCAGGGTGATATTCGGGAGGATAGTGGAGTCTGCATTTATCCGATCCAGAGTGTGCATCATGGCCTCCACTCTCTGGATCCCATACTGCTCACGTACGGCACCACACTTTCGCTCATGGACCTAAGCAAAGTGTGACACAATTGGGTCACTAACATTGATACATTAACAAACAGAACACATGCCAATTACGACACCGAGCGAATACCTTGTCAGCAGGTGGTTGATGGTGGACAGAGAACAGAGCTCCTATGATGATATCGCCGGGGATGTGCGCCAATACCCTTCTCTCATTATTTTGGGCGTTGACCCCAGACTGGTATGTCAGGCCCGGCCAATCTAGATCAACTCCTAGTAACATACCAACTACCAACAGCCTCATATAGAACACAGTTCTATTTCCCATCCCTGTGGCCACCCTCACACCACTCGTCATCCTCTGTCCTCTCAGAGCTGAGGTTCAGGTGAACTTGTTCTCTTTGACATGTTGCACGTAGAGCCAGGTTTAAGGGGTTCAATTCCTGGAGAAAAGGACAGCGGTAGGAATAAATTGAGAAAAAATGTGTCATAAGAGCACATTAGAAAATGCCATCATACACAAGAATCGACTGTAAATAGTAAAGAATCTCTGGACGGTGGAAGAAAAGACCTGGAACTAATGTTTGAAAAGGAATCAGATATTCCAAGCAGCATAGCAGAAGTGGCTATTTTTATTTAGCGCCCGACAGGGGGGTGGGCACACGTATGTAACAGGTTGGAAAGCAGATATTGTATATCCACATCTCCTCTGATATTAGTGTGATTACTTTCTTCCTTCTGTTTATTTTTATGCCGTTATACGTAGCTTGTATGCTAATATCCTTCTGCTTTTATTCTGCACAGAGGTTATATTTTATCTACATCAGCCAGGCATCTGTGTCCTTGGATTTAAACTTTCTGGTTCTCCCTCAAAGTATCAAACTCCTAGAGAAATGGCATATCATTATCATTGACAAAGTGTGTTAGTAATATTTAATTCATCATTATTTTTAGTAGAAGTTCTTTTCATTGTTAGTTTCATTATTATTATTATTATTATCATGGGTAGCTTAGCGATTCGGAAAGGTAACTGTGGTAAGAGGTAGAGGTGTCGGAAGGTTCTGAAGGTTGGTGTTTTGATTGTCAGTCCCTGGAGTCTTTATTTTCCATCGATGTGTGAGTATTTGTGTGAATGGTTTTCACTCCTGATGAGCAGGTGAAAGGGTCTGTGTGAGAATGGGAAAACTCTTCTTTCGGTTGTTCACTGCTCAGGTGCTCTTCAGGTTACACAACATTTACAAATTTAGTAGTGGTATCACAGTAACATTCTTTTATTAAATATGGAAAATGCAGTTCACATACTGTAAAAAATATAGTTATTTACTTAAAGAACTGTGACTGGCATTTTGTTTTACAGTAGCAATCTATACAAAATATAGCAAAATACAGCATTTTGCATCTCATAGTGCCGACAGCTAAATACTGTTAATTGACTGGCAAAAGTTTTCTGTGTAATAATAAAAAGTAGTTAGGCAATTTGGTCATAAATTACTGCTTACATTAAATGCTGTACTGTACGCTATCCATGGTGCTGAAATGATGCTCCTGGTAGTTAAAATTAGCATTAGTCCTTCTTGTCGAATCGAGTACCAGCGAATGAAGAACTCATTTACATGCTCTGCATTATTTTAAACACCGCTCACCCAAAGTAACAGACAACTTGAGCCTACCTGTGTTCTGGCAGCTATGAAAATGTCAATCCTTTAGAGACGAGTTCCCTCACAGAGGGGCAATAAGAGGAGCGCTGTCAGTTTCTGCTCCATCAGTCTGGTGCCTGGCTACAGCAAACTGCAAATAGCAGCATATAATATAGCACGTTACTGGAACATGTTTGACACACTGACGCACGCACCCTCAGCCCCCTCCTTTTCCACCTGCTCCCACTCCAAAACAGAGTGAGAGCTGGAGCATCAACAGTGTGGCAAGAGATATGTTATGCAAGAAAAATAGCTACTACTGATTTAGACAGACCAGTGCAATGGAGAGTCTCCCATAACTTTGATTGTGACTGTGTGGACATGACAAATGAATCATCATATTGGAGTCACATTGGTGTCATCATTAGATTGCTGTCACTCGGTCTGGATCCACTCCAAGATTTGAGGATTTTCCACACAATTCCACCCAATTTCACAGTTGTACATAGAAAACGGTTCAAAAACCGTCCTGTAATTTTGTGAAAATTAGAAAAAATCATGTCTCTCTGCCTTTATCCAGGACCAGCCTGAAATTTATTGGACCGTCTTTGATAAATCCCCGTCCCTTAAATCATTTCATCAAAATATGCGTGGAAGTTTATGCTTATGTTTTAGATCCGTTAGTACTGCCAGATTAGTCTTTTCCAAGCTAGCCATTTATTTGTCCTTGAGAAAAAAAAAAAAAAAGTGAAACATTTGTGTTGTTTACAACAACAACAATAGTAATTATAATAATAATAATAACAACTGTCATCATCATCATATATCATCATCATCATCGTCAGAAATAAATGATCTTATTTAACATGTATAATATTTAATACAAATGGTTATATGACAGCCGAGCAATTTGGCATCTTGGTTGTGGGCTAAAATGGTTCAAGTCCTCTTAAAGACCGAACAATCTTATATCAATTTATCTGGATGGTTCATGTATTTCATTAATTTATTTAATCTCTATATTGAATCCTGACATTAACCTGTAATGCATTTCCCAGATATCTCTCTGGCTTGATGGTGATATTGACTTTAATCTTAATTTGAGGTCGGTTTTGTTTAAAACTAAGCGTCACCTGCCTCATTATGTTTATTTGGAAGTCTTGTCATAAGACCCTTTTTTAATTGATTACATTTAAATGTTAAAGTTAATGTTACCAAACCAGTAGATCCACATTAATAGATCAAACACAACTTAGTATAAAATTGCAGATCAATTGGACCCCAAACCGAATTGTGTAATTGTGTTGTTTGGAGATTATTGACCATCTGCAGTTGAATTGAATCTGAGCAAAGCGAAATAATTACAATCCATGACTGGAGTACACAGAATCTAAAGTAACTGCTGAGGTTTGACTGAGCAAATTAGGAAACAGGAACTTCTCGGCTTGCTGATAATCATGTTCGGAAGGCTACATTAAAGCTAAATCTTCTGGAAACAAAAGCACATGTTTTGATCTATGAAATTTACTGAATGTTTTTCCCAAATGTTCAAAACACATTCCCAGAAACTTTGGTTCAATTTCTCAAAACTCTATACACAAACTGGAAAAGAGTTAACTACTTTATCAAAACTCCTCAAATCTCTTAAAAAATGAAATAAAAGGGTCCACACTGGATTTCTGCCACGGAGGGCTGCACAGACCTCCACGTGCTTGTAGACCGTTTTCTGGTGCAGTGGGCCCTGGGATCCTTCTGGTGCATGACAATGCCCCGGCCTCATGTGCCTGGAGTGTGTCAGCAATTACTGGATGACAAAGGCATGAATATCATTGACTGACCCTCCCGTTCCCCAGGCCTGAATCCAATCGAGTAACTCTGGGACATCATGTATCGTTACGTTCGACCGCAGCCACGTCGCATCACAGACTGTCCAGGAGCTGACCGTGCCCTGATTCAGGTCTGGGGGAGATCCCTTAGGAAACCATCTGTCGACTCATCAGGAGCATGCCCAGACGTTGTAGGGAGTGCATACAGGCATTACTGTGCCACATTATGAGTTGTCTTCAGGAAATTCACTAACGTTGGATCAGTCTCGGATCTCATTTTTCCTCTTAGATTTTGAGTATGATTTTGAATCCAGTCCTCATTGGGTTAATGATATTAGTTTCCATAGATCGTTCTTACGCCATTTTGCTCAAAACAAATTACACTATGTAATAAATAAAGATTTTCGACTGGAATATTACATTCATCCAGATCTGAGATGTGTGATTTAAGTGTTCCCTCTATTTTTTGAGTAGTTTATATACGATCTATATGCATCACAAATGTTACAGTTTTACGCAGTATGTAGCAAAACACTGTAAATGTCCCTCATGTAAGTACAATGATAATCAGGGTGATAATCACCGGTGTTTCTGGGTGAACAAAGTATGCAAAATGACACCATTTGTGTTCAGAGACTTCAAAAACGGTAAATTAGAATAATAATTGAGTGAGAAAGATGGAATTGTGCTTATGTTTGAGCAGTTTGGAGTCATGTTGTTGATACATGAGCTTCAAGTTTTCAGAATTGTGTGTATAGTTCCATTTCATTTGAGTATATTATCAGGAACAACTGTTATAATCTATATTTTACAGATAAGGGAATGCGATAGCCTTCTTGGAAGTCACATTGTATTTCAATAATTGAGACAAAGCCGTTTCTTGTGCGTGATGCAGGGGTAAACAGGGCTGTCAGCAGACTCACAACAGAAATAACATTACGTCATTGGAGTCTTTTGAAAGACGGACAACTTGTTGGAGGCTTTCAGAAAGTCTGAACCAATGAGGAGCTGAGAGGTTTGATTGATAGGAACCAAATAAAGGACCCTATGTCTCTATGTGGAGTTGGGGTCTGTTTGCTGCCAGGGGAACCACAGAGGAGGTAAACCTCCCTCTGCAGTGCTGTTGGATATAGTTTCATGTCGCCCTCTAGTGGGGATGTTTGACTGTCTTACATTTGCATTCAAAACCAAATATGTAGAATAATGGGCCTCAGTTGGACACGTCAGAGTCAGCAGCTCCCTTAAATTAGTCAGAATCTAAATTTATGTGCATCCTTATATCAGTAACCAGATGTTAGTGCTTACATGTTTCTAGACCTCGTTGTTACGGTACAGAAGCTGGAAAGAGTAAACAATAGTTTTAATGGTTTTAAAAACTGGCAGAACTGGGTTTTTAATTGTTGTATGTCATTTTGTTGTAACAGTTTCCCCCAAAGGTTTAAACTCATTTCCAGAAACTGTGGCTCAATTTCTCAAAACTCCAAACACAAACTAGAAAAGAGTTAATTACTTTGTCAATTCTCCACAAATCTCTTGCGAAATGAAACACAGCACTCAAAACCATGTTTTCTCTTCTCAAAACTGATTCATTTGAACAAAACAATCCACACGGCTATTATATGCTGATGTCACAAACCATGATGTGATCAATTCACTACACTACCATCGAAAGTGTTCATGTATGTTTTGGTTTTATGAGGTCACGTTACATTTTCATATTATTGCAAGTGTGTGGAAATAAGTTTCCTTTTTCTCCTTTTGGTGAAGTATGAAGTTATTTTTCCCAAAATAGCATTTACCGTATTACATGTATGTTCAACACAAACGTCACCTATTCTACTCAGTAAAAGTCAGTAATTTCACCTTTGTAAGTACAACGGGAATCACTTCCAAGAAAATTAATGCCTGGCCTGGACGATCCTTCTCTGGCGATTATCTGTGTGTTTTGTCAAAACATGCCTCCTCCATTGCCTGGAGTGGTGCAACACACTCGGACGTGAGGTCCGCGTTCATATACTTTCCAGCGCCATACTGAAAAAAAATTCATCTATTGAATTTAGAACTTGGGAATAAGGTGGAAGGTAACTTGCTACGAGATGGAAACTTACACCCTACTTACACCCACATATTACACCCTAAAAAAATCTGAAATCCTAGAAAATCTGTAGTGTTCTTCCAGTGGAATTTGCTAATTGGTAAACTAATTGGTAATCAGGGTGTTGCATTTTGAAGGCCAGTATGTCTTTGAGCAAAGTGCGCTAAATTATGCAATTTGTGTTCAGAATTTTGCGAAACTGTGATTATAATGATATATGAGTAAAAACAATGGAACTGTGCTTACAGTTCAGCAGCTTGATGTCATGTTGTCAACAGCTCAGCTTCAAGTTTTCCGAATTGTGGCATGTTCCACTTTATTTGTATCTAAAATAAGGAATAAACAGTTTTATGGAGTAATGCAATTTTCAATCACTTAAAACATATGAATGTATGCGTTCCATGGAGAAAACACCCCCACTAAAGCCCAACAGCCCACGTTTAATTTAATCAAGCCTAAGCTAAATTCATTTAAAT
The DNA here is from genome assembly GCA_037951165.1 of Lophius americanus. Classification (NCBI taxonomy): domain Eukaryota; kingdom Metazoa; phylum Chordata; class Actinopteri; order Lophiiformes; family Lophiidae; genus Lophius; species Lophius americanus. Next base: position 1,761,802 of record JBBDHG010000061.1, read on the forward strand.
ATAATGGTACCTCATATTTATATATTATAAAAAAAAAATTGTCATCACCATTTCTACGTTTTTCCCTGGTAATTACAGTAATTGAAAAATAATAGTGAGGCTGCACCTTTTTTCAGACCCACATCAAGATTAAATGGGGTTTATTGTTGCCCAAGTTCAGTCCATCTAGCCAATTTCATAGAATTCCGTTCCTGCTGAACCAACCAACCCACAAACAAACGGACATGGATGAAAACATATCCCCTTTGGTGTTGGTCAGTGATATTAATTTGCCACACACTGATGTATCTCCATATACAAGTAAGTAAAATATGATAAAAATGCATAAGCGCCAATAATCTCTAGTTCAAAATTCTATTCTTTGAAGTAATCTATGAACTAAATTGTAGAAATAAGAAACAGTGTGAGTGAGATATGGCATAACATTTTTTTTAAATGATGTGGGATGATGTGGCGTTCACTGCCCTCCTGACACATACTGATAACAATAACTCAGGACGGGTGTCACATTGTCTGTCATATCATGGACTTCCAACTCCCTCCCGATTCCCCAGCAACAGAGGGATTTCCTTCTTGCGTGCAATTAATGTGGAATGTCTGAATATATGTAAAAAGGACTTTCATGTCAAACATGCTTAAAGATGATTTTCCAGGTGAAATGTATGACATGAATGAGAATCTGTGGTCAAATGAAGAAGA